>CM074721.1:39873910-41194019 GCA_037306005.1 Rhinophrynus dorsalis | reverse complement strand
ATATATATATATATATATATATATATATATAATGTACAGGGCTGTATTTATTATTTTAATTTGCAAAACAAGCATTTTTTTTTTCTCTTTCATTTATACACTTTTCATTATATACGATATATAACAAAATAATTTAGGCAAAGTTGTAAAGGGGCGATAGAGCCTCTATAAGGGGTTAAAGAAATTATTCACAATGTATATAAGAAAACCCTTTGCCCTGAATTGTCTATGCTTCCTCACCAGTCTCCTTTTATTGCAGTTTTTCCAACAGAAGAAGTCTGATTCTTCATCCAGTTCCTGAGCGACTGTGAACCGTTAAGATTTCTGCTTTGGATCCTATTTGGAAACATCAATCTACGTGCCTTGATGACAGTTTAATATTTGTTATTTATTAATATACCTTGTTTTGTATAGACCTCGACTTCATTGTCTTTTTCAGTTTTGTATGTTAATGCCTACAGCAACCTCAGCATTTAGCACTTGATAATAATTCAAGAGGCCTTAGTCCCGGGATAGACAAATCCTTCTTTTTACGGGCTGTAATTAGAATTTGTGGATGGGGCCACAGCAGTCATCTTGCATGCCGATACAAAGAAATTCCTAAAGTATGCATGTGTATTTGTGCAATAGGGGGACTTCCACGTAATCCCAGCTAAAAAAAAAAACACAAAAAACCTTGGCACAGTCATCATGTTATGATGATGCCATCGCCTCACATTGAAGTCAGTCAGCATGATGTCATCGCCTCACACTGAGCCCACTGAGGTTACGACAGGGCAATGGTAAAGAAAGAAGCTGGTTCAGGCTGTGAGGACATGGCCAACTTCAAGCCTAAAGTATAAACATGTATTTTAACCCCTTAAGGATGCATGACGTACATGGACGTCATAAGGTTGCGGTCCCTAAAGGACCAAGGATTTACATGTACGTCATGGAATTCCGGGCTCCCCGCACCGCTGCACACTGTTCAGGGAGTCCAGAATCGAATGGGTAAAAAAACAAACAAATGCTCAGTGGTCCTTGAGTGACCACACCGTGTGTGCGGGGGCCAGTCCTTAAGGGGTTAAGCATAAGATCTGCAGGTGGCATTACGCTAATTAACAGGGCAGTTTTTGCCAACCTATGGCTTGGGCAGAAAGCCAAATATGGATACTAGCTGCATATAGGAGACAAATAAAACTTCACATTGATTTAAATGGGGCTTTTAATCCACCCTCCCCTTTTGAATACCAGAGATCTCTCCAACACACAATGCATTGGAGTCCTATCTAACATTCATGAAGATTAAAAGTCCTATTTAAATCAATGGCAATATTTATCCGTCCCCTATAATGTGACTGGTTTGCTCCCATTCTATCTGGTACATTAGGCACAGAGAGGAAATACATGTTTATGTTATTGTTACCAACACTTGGAGACTGAAAGGACAAACACAGAAGGGTTTATTGAAGCGTCTTGAAAACTTGGGTACATCAGTTCAGGACCTTCTCAGTAATGACTCTCAGCCTCTCTCCCCCCCCCTTGGATGTTAGAAACTTCTCCAGCACAATGGGAGAATTGTCTACCAAGTAAGGGGCTGAATCCAAAAACAGGGCCCTGACAAGACACTAACATACTATATACCAGTGCTACTCAAGTACCCACCTGGTAATTGCAAGAGATGACAGACTGTAGAATAGTCAACTGTTTGAGCTCCAGTTGGTGGAGGATGATGAAGTTGTAGTCATGAACAGCTGCAGGTCCAACAATTATCTACTTGTGTTGTACAGCAGAGTTTTTCCACCACGATCAGTGCCAGAGGGATGCATTGCATACTCCTCTGGGTTAATAGTGCACAGAAGAACTAATGGGAATGAATGCAGGCCTGAGTTAAGGTAGTAAAATCTGCACCGTTAGGTCTTATTTACAATGGCATCTTTGGTGCAACAAAGTTTCACAGAATAGACACAATATTTCTATAGGGCAGTTCAGGTGGGTGAATTTTTCAGCTACCATAATGTTCATTGGTAAGCTTGTGGTGCTGCAATAAAGTCACTAGTGCAATCTAGGCCGGAGTGTCCAAGTTCAGTCCTCAAGGGCCACCAACAGACCAGGATGTAAGGATTTCCCTGATTAAGCACAGGAGAGTTCATCAGTGGATCATTCATTGTGACTGACTCACCTGTGCTTGAGGACTGAACTTGGACAGACCTGATCTAGGCCTTAGTGGTACTTGAAAATCGTTCATACAGGATCGGTATTATGTCTGTTTCTTCAACATGTTAAAGAGACAATATGATCGATACAACAGTAAAACTGGTTGTTAAATGACTACTAACTCCTCCTAACAATGTTCCATTTATATTAATCTGGGCAGAATATCCTAATAGCCCCACTGAATCAGTTCTATGCATATCAGTTTCCCCAAATTAACTTTTAAAGAGGAACTATACCATAAGAATAAATGGCTCTTAATTAATCAGAAGAACATGTTTAGGTAGGTGTGTTCCAAACAGCAATCAGATCAACTAAAAACTGTTAACAGAAATAGCTGTTTTAGATTAATGCCAACTGTTTGTTTCAATCGGATAACAGCTTGGGCCCCTTATAAGCCATTCAGGTCTACAGAAGTATGTTTGTTGTGAGGGGGTGTGACCTAGAGGGCAGACTTCAATACAGATCATTGTATACAATAAACTGCAGATGTAATGCACAATATATTTGAAATATAAATACAACTGACTGCAGTATGAAGGACACCTCCCTAAGTAAGTCAGTGTGTTAAAGGGATTGTAATGTCCCAAAAAAAGTATACACTAAATTGTAGACACAATAACAAAATACTTAATGCCCTTACTCGTATTGAGCGAGATAAGAAAATAAAGTCCTCCGCTCCCCCCCCCCCCCCTTCTCATACGCCAGCTGTATAGCTGACGCATGAGATCCTGTTTCTGGGATCAGACGGCGGCTCTTCAGCAGCGCTAACATTGATCTAACTATAAATACTTAATCTGAATGGTCTACAACGTGTGCCTGGTTTGCAAGCACACATTGTAGACCATTCCGATTAGGTATTCATAGTCAGATATCTCGATGTCAGAGCTCCTGAAGAGCCACGTCTGGTCGCCCGAACAGATTCTTCCTCTGACAGCTCATCCGTCAGGCAGAAAGGGGAGGCAGTGGAGAACTTTACTTTCTTATATCTCTCAAACCATAAATGTTTGAGAGATACGAGTAAGGGCATTAAGTATTTTGTTATTTGGTCTACAATTTTGTGTATACTTTTACTGGGACATTACTATCCCTTTAAGAGCAACTAATTCCTAGCTTATATTCCCTTTTTAATCGGTTTTGTATATCATGTCTGTGCAGGTGAATAGGACTCTGTTGCAAGATTCCAGGACACCAACCTACCCCCACCGCAGGACTGTTTGTTTCTTGAAAATCCTTCTGTGGGAGGAGTTTGAGGTACTGGGTACTGCAAACTGAATAATGTCTACTTCTAATGACACGATATCCAGTACTAATTCAAAGTTAATTCTGTGGAATCAATCCACGCTCAATTGTTCCATAGCGGCCATTAGGAGTTTTCTATCCTGATTAAGGTAAGTGGGGTTTATTATTGTGTCATAACTGTTCTTTTATAACCTTAGATGCTAGAGATATCTGCAGTGCATTGCTCCACAATGCGCAGAAGACGTGTCTAACACCCAGGTTCTTAATTGGTTGATGAAGTTTGCAAATGGAGAACAGGTTGGGAAGGAATGTGTAAATGATCAATATGAAACACTTTTTAAAGTGATAGTAATGTTCAAAAAACCTCTCCATACGATTGTTCATAGTAATTTGTTATAATAAATATCATATTTTAAAATTGTGTTACCTTCATATTCTAAAAGGTACACCCTCCCACCTTCTCCAGTTATGTCAGGCAGGTATCGCTCAGGTGTGAAAGCCAGTCACTTGACCGGATGGATAGCGAAGAGGGACAGTATTGTGTCTGTCTTGCCCACTTGACAAAGCTGGGCAGGGTATTCCTTATACTGACACAATATTGTCCTGGCTATCTCTCTGCAACTGCTTTCGGATCTTCCATTACGTAACTGAAAGGGGTGGTGAGGGGGACCTTTTAAATCAAATATAAAGAAGAATATGCTATGCTTTATAACAAATTACTATGAAGAATCATATGCAGAGGTTTTTCCATTATTATCTCTTTAAACTATTGACAGTATGCTCACAGCCATGAGAACTCGTTGCTTTTAAATCTCACCCATTCCCTATTTGTTAAATCTCCAGATCACTGTGATCTGCAGGGCTGGGTGATATCAGCAGGCCTCTGGTCGCTTATCAGAAAATTCTATGGTCTTCATGAAAGCCCAGTGACTGCAGAGTTGTCTACTCAGGGCTTCTACAGCGAAGACAGCAGGGCTGATTTGTCTTCCATAAGTACCAAATGAGGCTCTGCATCACCCAGCCCTGCAGATGGTGCAAAAGGGAGAACGGGTGAGTTTTAATCTATTGAACTTTGCTCCCACAGTACTGACCCTTTAACTATTGATTGAAAACAAAGGACTGAATGATCAGATCATACTTGAAAAGCCATAGTTGCTGTTCCATCATTTTAAGGTTCCAAAGAAAAGGTCTAGCTGCAGAAGTCATGGGATTTAAACAACTGCATAGAAAATAAAGGACACATTTTAGTTCTGACACGTAGTGAAATGCACAGGAGCTCTGCAGATGTCTCATGATTCCGTCACTCTAGCCTTGAGCTGTGCTAATACCTTGTGATATAGCAAAGTGCTGGTGTGAACAGTACAGGTCATTCGCAAATATTCCTATTGACAGGAAGCTAAGACTCCCAATCTTCCTCATCTCCATCTCCTGAGGACTGTTGTGGCGGGGGTAATGGTGGGATAGTGTCCGATATGCGAGCAAATGCTCCAGTTGGACCATCTCCACTTCCATCTCCAGCAGCTGGGCCCTTTCCTGAGATACCTAAAAAACACACAGAATTACAAAGTACTGGACTTACAGCCAAACAGAAAAAAGCATGTCAAGCAACATTAAAGATATAGTAATGTCACACTATAAAGCCATACCGATAATTCCTTATACAGTACTTTGTTATAATGCTCTGTAACATGTACAGTTTAGTTTTATGGTACAGTTTCCCCTAGCAGAAATTAGCAACATATGGCTCACCACCTGTTTGACTACAATTCCCATTATGTTGGCTGAGGATGATGGGAGTTGTAGTTCAGACAGCTGCAGGACTGGAGTTGCCCACTCCAACATATCTGTGTGTATGTATACTGTAGCTCTACCTCTTATTAAAGTGGACTTGTTGCTTATAAAAAAAAAAAAACACACACACAAAACGTTTGCCAGTGAACTGTATATTGTGTCTTTATGTTGTAAGATTCACTGTATTCCTTAATATAAATTTTTGAAACCTGAACTATCTGTGCTTAGGTTTTCAACAAGATTTATCCTTTACACCCCCGGTGGGTTGAACACCTGGGGAAGATGCACTAAGTCGTGATAAAGAGCTGAAAAATAGGAGATCAATTCTCCAATTCCCATATTATTCTATGCAGGCTAAATGCGAAGATCCCTCAAGTAACAGTTGATGAGGTGGAAAAAAAAAAAGGCATGCGTCCATCAAGTCCAGCCCATGCCATATCACCCCTGTAGATCAAGAGGAAGGCAAAAAAAAAAAAAATTTAAGCCAATTCCAATTAAGCCCAAATGGATAAAAAAAAATTGCTTCCTGACTCCAAATGACAGTCAGATATTTCCATGGATTAACAACCTATCTGCTTTGAAGCCAATTGTAACAATTCTCAATATTGCTCTGTGTTAGATAGGTATCCATTACTTTTTTTTTTTTTTTTTAAGCAGTTGCAGTATCGGCAAGACCAGCATCCAGAGGCTAAGAATTCCATAGCTTTCCCGCCCTTACTATAAAAAAAATTCCCTGCCTTTGTTTAAGTTCAAAACTCCTTTCCTCTAGTCTTAATGGATGACTTCTCATTCTTAGCTCAGCTCTTTGAGTAAATACTTCATTGGAGAGTTATTTGTATTGACCTTGAATATATGTGTAAATGGTAATCATATCACCCCTTAGACGTCTCTTCTCTAATGTAAACAAAAGCTGGAGAGGTCTTAATGCATAGGCTCTACAAAACAGAATATGACTTGTATATTTTAGCACACTAGAAAATGTATCTCCTCTTTATCACACCTTAGTGAATAAACCCCTTGTACCGTTTCAGTGATCACCTTTGTTTTAAAATAATACATCAGACATGGCAGTGTCCTAAGCATATACAGCAAAGGCCACCAAAAGTTCAGTTGGTTTGCCCCAGCTTTGCACATTGCCCCCTAGTGTTAAAAATATATATTTAAAAGGTGAACTGTTAACACTATCTTAAAATATGGATAAACACAAAATGTATAGGCAACCCCCTGTCCTAGGTTTACTTTAATCTGTAGTCGGCCACAGGGATATGCATCTCATTGCGTTATACATCCCTCTGGTCCCCAAATGGTTAATTAGCAGATGGAGGGACTCTCCAAAACATGCAGTTTTGTCTGTTGAAGCTAAACATAAAAGGATAATAATAATAATCCTTTATTTATATAGCGCACACAGATTCCGCAGCGCTTTACACTCATATTGGTTCCTGTCCCCATTGGGGCTCACAATCTAAATTCACGGATGACCCAAATCCTTATTTCTCACATGACCTGTGTCCTTTCCAATACTTGAGAGCTGTGTGACTAAAGTGACACGATGTTAAGGTCCTAAAGCAGACAATTCAGTGAATGGTGGCAGCTTGTCACTGCATCCCTCCTTCCACTCTTCATCACAATTTACTGTACACAGTGACCTTAACAGCTCCAGTTTCCTGTCTCTGTACATTACACAAATAAGGAACTGGATGAGAACTATGGTTTACGATCTGCTAATGGCCCCAATTTCACATAAATCTGTGCTAAAGCCAAACTGAAGTTTGTCAGAAGCGTTATTCGCCTCTGGCAACAAAAAGTTAAAGGCCATCTATCACTAGGTTGGTTCCGTATCTGCAGATCTGCTAAACTGAGAGAGGACCTGTCAATGAAACCAGAGAGGCACTATGAGCCCTGGCGGACTCCCTTGTGCTCCTATGAAAAGAGACAATACTGAAATTTCAGTTAAGTCTCTTGTTTCGCAAGATGTAGTCTCTATAGATCCTCTGGGCTTGAAAGGCTGTCATAGAAGATTGCTGGACCATGTCTGCAACCCACGAAGTTTGTGGCTGTTCCATCAGTCAGCATGGCTCCCGTAAGAGTAGACTAATGGTAGTAAAACATGATTTTTAAAAATATGATTGCTGAATATTAACAACATGAGGGTCTGTGTGACTCTGGCACTGATGAGCCCCTTATAGTACTTGCAAAAGCTACAGAGCTGGAATCGCTTCCCTACCAGGTAACGCCTCCCCACTGGCAGAGGTTCTCCTTCTGTACACTGTTAGGAGCCCTTCTGGCACTCAAAGGGTTAACAGAGCCTCTTTTATTTCATGAGATTTGCTAGCTTGTTATAAAAGGGAGGAAAAAATGCAGTTTCCCCATGTCTGACTTCCAAGGTGTTAGTAAGTAGTAAAGGGAACCTATGCAACATTCACTTATTCTCATCACAAGTGTAGAGAGAATTATTACCACTGGTAAAAAGATATAATAAGGTGTGGGATGTTGGAGACTAGGAAACTGCAGTCTCTATACCTTTGCGTCTCATTGCCAGCTTGTTAAAGAGATCAGACATCAGGTCGCCACCTCCTCCTGTTGCTCGCACTGGTAAGAGAGAGAGCGAAATCATAATAGGAACTGGGCACCACACTGATCATTATTACAAACATTGATCTCATTGGCAGATTAGAACATCTTATGTTCGTACAGGCGTTACAGCACAGCTCAATAGGCTTGGTTTTGCTGGTATCCTTTTGATTGGTCACATGCAGAAGAGAGTGCGACCTTTTAACTGTTTCACTATATCGCCTGGTTAAAAATAGCGACGTGACAATCTCGCAGTGCATGACAGCGCGAGATTGTCACGTCGCCTAGTCAATGGGCGCTGTTCAGTCACCTTCTATTTCAGCCTCATAAGGCATTCAAGGGGATACCATAATGTGCTACACCAGTGGCAGCTCTAGTGGATATACGGTGCAGTGCATGATCTCTTTAAAGGGATAGCAATACTTAAGTATTACTAATCCCTATAGGAAAGTACTACTAAAAAAAAAAACGTATTGCCCCCAGTGTCATCTCTCAAACCTTTATGGTTTGAGAGATAATCGCTCCTAAAGTTGCCCTCTCCCTCCCCCTTCCCCGAAGTCAGCTTTGTAGCTGACTGAAGGGAAATCCGGTCATAGATCATCAGGCGGCTCTGCGATCGCGTTAATTAAAAAAAAAAAAAACTTTCACTAAAATGGTCTTCTACGTGTGTTTGCAAACCAAGCACAAACCAAGCACACATAGAAGACCATTTCAGTGAAAGTTTTCTTTTTTAGTAACGCGATTCGGCTGTGCTGGAGAGCCGCCTGAAAGTCGTACGACTCTCTTCCCTGCAGTCAGCTAGAACGCTGACTACGGGGAAGGGAGAGGGCAACTATAGAAGCGATCATCACTCAAACCATAAAGGTTTGAGACATGACACTGGGGGCAATACGTTTCTTTTTAGTAGGGCTTTACTATAGGGATTAGTAATACTTAAGTATTACTATCCCTTTAATTTTGCATTACACAAAATGCTGATGCAGCTTCTCCCCTTCTCTGTGTGCTCTGCTTCTCCCTTTCATTCTGCACACAGAGAAGGGGAGAGGCAGGATCAGCTCACATTCTGATTGTGTAATGCAAAATTAGAGATCATGCACTGCACCGTATATCCACTAGTGCTGCCACCAGTGTTGCACATTATGGTAATCCATTGAATGCCTTATGAAGCTGAAACAGAAGCTGACTGAACGGCTATATAAGTATTAAATGCGCTCACTGACTAGGCAACGTCGCCATTTTTAACCAGGCAGCATGGTGAAACAGTAAACAGCTTTGCTTACATGCACTGTCCCTGCATTGTCCTGGTTGCTAAATCACTGTGGGGTGTAGCAGAGGCGTGACTAATGGCCGGCACAAGTCAGGGTCAGTCAGATATAACTGGTTGACAACCACGTGGATCAGCCTTTGACTGGATTATAGTGGTGAGCAATGCAGCTATCCAATAACCCATGTAAACCAAGGTTGGGCAACCTGAGGAGTTACAGCTGTTAAAGGGATAGTAATGTTTCAAACAAACAGCAGCTCCAGTTAATTTTCATAGTATTTGGGCCATGGAGAATGTTGTTTAAATACGGACAGCTCACAGCAAGGGACAATCTTCTTACTGTGAGTATAAGGAAAACCCTGCCCCTTTGACAGGTTTTACTTATGCTCACTGAAGCTTGTCCCTCTCTGCGATCCATCCGGACAGTCTTACTGCTCTGAGGTGAGCAGTGTTACACTATCCTTCAATTACTCTTGAACTACAACTCTGAAATTATTGATATAACACTCTCCAAGGCCCCAGTACTATGAAGATTAATTGGAGCTGCTTTTATTGTGAAACATTACTATGCCTTTAAGAACTACAGTTACCATTTATCCCCGGCCAAACATTGGCTGTGGATGATGGGAAATGTATGCCTCAATAGCTGGACGGCCCCAGGTAGCCCAATTCCTGATGTAAAGAATAGGGGCAGCTGTCCGGCTGCCATGCAGATGCACTCTGCTGAAACCTTCCTGCTTTGAATGATTCAACAAGCTGGACTTTGGGTTGCTTGATGCATGGCAAAATTGCCAGTATGAACAACCCAATCCGCAGCAGTGTCTTCAAACTTCAGGTTTTTAGCTCAACATAAGAAACAATGCTCTAGAATGCCACTTTGAACCTAGGCCGGTCTTTAACCCCTTAAGGACCAGCGGTCCCGGGGCGTGCCGTCCCTTAAGGACCACATAGGAAACGGGGCACTGGAAGAGATCGCTCCGGTCTTGGAGCGATCAACTTCAGTGCCTGGTATTACTCACCGCGCTCCTACAGGAGCACGGTGAGTAAAAGTACGTGACATGCCAGGACCGTCACTGGTCCTTAACTGCCAGACCAGCGTGACGGTCCTGCCACGTCAATGGTCCTTAAGGGGTTAAACATGGCCTTGAATAATAGTGTCGATTTCTGTTTCAAAAATATACACAAAAACAGAGAAGTAATTCTAAGACAATGCAACTCCATAATAGGGAACAAATAAAAATTACCATTTTATTTATTTTAATCCTTTGAATGCTAAATAGGTCTCTAACGCATTCAAAGGGTTAAAAGCCCTATTCAAAGCAATGGGGAATTTTGGGATTATTTGTCCTCTGTAATGCAGTTGGTTTACCCCAGAAATGTTCCACTTTCCAGATAAGGCCTCCCCCTGTGCATTACTGCTATTTGCATTACTATCAGGTCACAGTCGATGGGCACAGCATCACCCTGCACACATATCACAGTTTCAGGCACCTTATCAGTGACAAACAGCAGTTTCTGAAATGGGAACTTCTGCCAGAGACCAGCAGAGTGTGGCATCCTGCAGTCACTGATCTGTCTCAGTTTGGCACAGGCATCCCTGCCACTCTCATACTGCCTCTGATCCCCTGTCTACTACCCAGCTATGCCAGTAGCAATAACTCTTGCGGGCACCTTGTTCTTGCTCTTTCATTTTCTTCTTTTCTAGTTTCTTCTCCTTCACACTGCGCAGTTTCGCTTTCCCAATGCCGCCCGCCTGCCGAATGGATTCCAGTAACGATGCCCGTCCATTAGACGGTTTGACCACTTCGTTAGGGGCCCCCTGGACTGCCCCTGGGAAGATGACAGAGACAAGATGTTTAATATAGATTAGTGTAAGGGCATGCATTTAGGCTACAGAAACAAACATGCTGCCTATACAATAAATGAGAAACTACTTGGGTAATCCTCATTAGAAGTATATTAACCCTTTGAGTGTCAGAGGGGTATGCAAAGCAATGCGTCGCATACCCCTCTGACACTCAAAGGGTTAATAGACTTCATAGCAGTGAGGACAATGTACCAAGAAAATCTGGAGCAAGTATAGAGCAAACCATAAGGGAAGTAAAGTAACATAGTTGATGAGGCTGAAAAAAGACATGCTCTCATCAAGTCCAGCCCGTTGAAGCAGAGGAAGGGGGAAAAAAAAAAAAAAGGCCTCTGGAGCAATTTCCAATTTTGCCCCAAGTGGGTAAAAAAAATTCCTTCCTGACTCCAAATGGCATCACCATCCAAATGTATACAAATTCCCATTAATCTAAATGGGGATTTTAAACCCTTGAATGCAGAGAAATTTGTTGGAGACCTTTACCATTGAAGAGGTTAAAAGCCCCACTTAAATCTGGTAATTTCGAACCTGTATATGTTTTCCCTACAGTGCAGCTTGCTTGCTTCAGAATTGCTACAATCCTATATAATAATTCGCTAGGATGTTTCTCAGAAGCAGAAGTTATTACAAACTTGATAGCGATTTAAAGAAGCAGTAAACTTTTTTTTATGAAAATATATATATTGCAGGGATTTTCCTACTAAGTAAAATAAGGATACTCCCACTGCCAAGAGATTCATATTTCCAGAGTTATTACAGTTTAAACGCATGTTTTTTACATTAGCAGTGCCCTTGAGTGGTCAAATTCTAATTCGTTTTCCTGTTACATTTTAATGGAGAGGAAAGTCAAGAAACTCAATGACATACAGTTCTCCATAGAATGTGATAGAAACTGCCAGTCACTTCCTGTCAGTTATAGCTATCAGGAAGTAAACACAGTAAATTCACTTCCTGTCAGTTAGAACTATCAGGAAGTAAACACAATAAACTCACTTCATGATTATTTGAAGTGCTATAGATTCTGAATAAAACATCTGACAGCAGTAGGAGTCACCTTGTTTTATTCCGCAGAAAAAGATCATAAAATATGTGTTTTCATAAAAAAAAGTTTACTGCTCCTTTAAGTTATAAGGAAATACTAACCAAGCTGGGTTTGTTTACATTAGAGAAGAAGCATTTAACTATCTGATTGCTTTGCAGTGCTTTGGAGACCTCCTCTGGAACTCAAAGAGTTATGGTGGAGTAGGATTACTATATTCAAAGTCAATACAAAGAACTCTTTATATAAATGGCTCAGCCTCTGACTCAAGCAAAAGCAGGGATTTTTTACCATAAGGACAGTTAACCCTTTCGTGTCCAGTAAAGTTCCAGGACCATCACGGCTGTCCGGAACTTAAGCACCAGTGACGATCCTGGCACGTCACATACTTTTTACTCACATCGCTCCTGCAGGAGAGCTGTGAGTAATAGCAGGGACTGAAATTGATCACTCCAAGACCAGAGCGATCTCTTTCAATCCCCCGTTTGGCGTGCTGGCACATGTGATCAGTATCAGTCAAGTGGGACGGCACGTCAAAGTTTCCTATGTGGTCCTTAAAGGACCACACACCCCGAGACCGCTGGTCCTTAAGGGGTTACAGATGCTGAAATCATTGCTTTAGGTCAAAGAGCCATATTTCAGCTCAAAGAACATTGGAGGGCCACGTATGCATTGTGTGTATTTCAGCTGCACAAAGAACATATACATTCGGTCTCTTTCTGCAGTCTGGTAAAATAATATACTTTATCAATATTGTGCTTTGTGGCAAAATGCATCATTCATCCTGCAGACAAAGCCAGAAGTGATATTTTCTCAGTATATTAAGCTGTGCTGTGTGTACCTCGTCATACCCATATTTTGCCAATATCTGCTTTAGGGGGTTGTTTTGGCAGATACTATAGATAAGCCTAGAAGGGGATTTGATACATTTTAGATAATAACAATATAAAGAAACATAGAATTTGACAGCAGATAAGAACCATAAGGACCATCTAGTCTGCCCATTTTCCTACTGTAAAAACCTCAAACCTTATTTGGTCCTTGGTCTTTTCTTTTAAAGACAGCCTCATGCCTATCCCATGCATGCTTAATTTCTGTCACTGTATTAAAGCGGAACTTTCGGTTCATACTTAGACGCCATGCATTCATTAAACGCATGGTGACTAGCTTTGAAATAGATGTCTTACCGTTAAAAAATGTTTCTATCATATCCCCTCTCTCTTCTCTCCTCCAAGCTATACATGTTCAGATCCTTTAGTCTATCCTGATATTTATTTTCCTGTAAACTAGTCACCATTTTAGTAGCCCTTCTCTGAATTTTCTCTAGAGTATCTATATCCTTCTGGAGATGGGGTCTCCAATACTGTTGGAGAATTATGACTGTTGGTTTCAAGGCATAAAAGATGTTGAACCAGAAATAAATACAATTGGCCTTTGGAATGGGGAAGGGTTTTTCCCCACTTCAGGCACAATTACAAAAGGGCTTCAGTGGGGTTTTGTTTAGGGTTGCACCGATGCCGATACCAGCATTTGCGCGAGTACTTATACTCGCGCAAATGCAGCCGATGCCAGCACCGATACCCTGTGTCAGGGTCGGTGCTGCAGAGAGGGAGCCCGGGGAGCTGCTCACAATGCTCCCCGGTCGCCTCTCTCCCTCCTGCAGCGTCGGAACGTTACCGTGGGTTACCATGGCAACGCTCCGACGCTGACTTCTGCCGGGGCTAGCGAGAGAACAGCGAGCACCCGGCAGAGGAGGGTAAGGGAGGCAAGATGGGACATTGTGCGGGTGGTGAAAAGAGGCAGAGAGGGGGTCCAAGAGGGAGAAAGAGACACAAGGGACTAAGAAAAAAAAAAAAAAAAAAAAAAGAGGCAAAAGGAGGAAAGATCAGGAGACAAAAGGAGGGGACCAAGAAGAGGCAAAAAAGAGGGGGGGGATCAGGAGAGAGCGAGAGAGAGGCAAAAGAGTGGGATCAAGAGTCAAGGAGGGGGAGGAAGAGGGATCAAAAGGGAGAGAAAAAGCCAAGGCAAAAGGAGGGAGCTCAAGAGGGGGAGAATGAAGCAAAAGGTGGGAATAATGAGGGGGAGAAAGGCAAAAGGGGACAGTCAAGAGGTGGTGTGTGTATGTATATATTTCAAGTACTCACCAATACTTTTTTTTGCGGTCATCTGCCAGTTTTACAAGTACCTAAAGTATAATATATATATATATATATATATATATATATATATATATATATATATAAAACTAGCAAATGACCGCAAAAAAAGTATCGGTAATTGGGATCGGTGAGTACTTGAAAAAAGTATCGGTACTCGTATTCTGTCTTAAAAAAGTGGTATCGGTGCATCTCTAGTTTTGTTCATCTTTATCTGGAGATCTGGCAGAGGTTGAATTTGTGGGCTGCATCTTCTTTAAATTTCATTCACTATGTAACAGTTCTCTCTGGGAAAGATAATGTGATGGCAGCCTGTGCAGGGCAGTAATGGTATGTGGATAATAGGAGGAGAAGGCAGAACAGGACTTTGTGGGACATACGTACAGAGAATCATTGGAGTGATTCTGGAGCAAATAACCACCTGAGGAAACGCGCGTAAATTCCCACTGATTTAATTGGGGTTTTAACCCCTTAAATGCTAGATAGGTCTCTAACACATTTACAAAGGGAGACCGATCTAGCATTCAAGGGATTAACCCTTTTAGTGCAAGAGGGCACGCAACCCCTCGGGCACTCAAAGGGTTAAAAGCCTAATGTAAATTGATGGGGATTTTTATTTGTTCCCTGTGGGGCAGTTGCTTTGCCCTAGAATTGCTCCCCTTTTTTAAGCACATCAGCCTCGCACACCCTTCAGTATATGACTGATACCGTTACCTATTTTATTGCTTTCAGGGAAAGAAGAGCAAAAGTTTCTTACCCGAGTCTCCAGTTCCACTGCCGGGTGGAGGTGGTATGGAGAGTGGAGGGGCCTGTGGAGGTGCAGGTGGTAAGGGAGCACTGGATTCAGGTGCAGGAGGTGGGGGCGGGGGTGGAGGAGGAGGTGGTGGAGGTGGCGGCATAAGACTCCCATCGTGAATATCTGGGGGGGAAAAAAGAAGCAAATATCAGACATATATATAAAGCAAAGAGTGAAGCGATTTTTGAGCAGCCAATTACGCCATAAGAATCAAATACAACCCCCCCACACACTGATTTACATGGGTCTTTTAACTTCATACAGTGCATTGGAGACTGCTAATAATCACAGGAGTTAAAAGTATGCAATAAGTAACAAAGTTAGAAAAATTTAGACTTTTGTATACCAGAGGGATATCCAAAGCATTATGAAATGCAGTGGTCATCTCTCTGGCACAAAGAGGAATAATGTCCATAATGAATAAAGATGGACTACCGTCAAGAGGGAGGTAAAGGAAAGACAAGGGAGACTGGATCTCTCCCTGCATCTAGAAAACCTTTGCTCCTCTGATTTGGACCCATACGTCTGATTAGGCAAAGCATTTCCACTTTATTTAGCCTTCCTGGCAGACTGGGCAACCAAATGGAATATGAATTTTAATGTGGGAAAGTGTAAAGTTATGCATCTGGGAAGAAAACTTTTGCTACTTATGAATGGAATGATTTTAGGGGACTCGTTGGTAAGACCTCACCTCGAATATGTAGTTCAGTTTTAGGTACCAGTTCTGAAAAAGGATATACTAGAACTAGATAGGATACAGCGAAGAGCAACAACATTAATTAAGGGAATGGAGGACTTGACGTATGAGGAACGACTAAACAAACTTGGTTTATCTACTCTAGAGAAAAGATGACTAAGAGGAGACCTTATCACATTGTACAAGTATATGAGAGGTCAATACAAGGATCTCTGCGGTGAGCTATTCATTCCAAGGCCTGATCAGGTGACCAGGGGACATCCCTTGAGATTAGAGGAAAGGAGGTTTAGAATTCAGCATAGGAAGGTTTTTTTTTGTTTTTTTTTACAGTAAAGTCTGTTAAATTATGGAATTCCTTGCCCAAGGATGTGGTTATGGCAGATGCAATGGATACATTAAAATGGATAGTAATGTTTCATACTAAAAGCAGCTCTAATTAATCATCATAGTATTTTGACTTTGGAGAGTGTTATTTCAATTCTGTCATAGTTGTAGTTCAAGTGTAATTGAATGATAAAATATGCCCCTCCCACCCCTTTTACTGATGTAACACTGCTCAGCCAGATCAGAAGGGAGGTGCCCAGGCAGACTGCAGAGAGGGACAATCTTCATTTAAGATAAGGGAAAAAACTGAAAAACTTGTCAAGGGGGGCAGGGCTTTCATTGTTCTCATAGGAAGAAGATTGTACCCTTCTGTTTACTGTCTGGTCTTAGATTCCACATCCACAAGAGATGGTTTACACTAGGTAAAAGGGGTGGGAGGGGAAACTTTGCTTGTGAATATCTCCCATAAAGGTTTGAGAGATAAGACTTATATCGTTCATGTTTTTTTAATGCCTACAAAATAAAATAAAGATAAAACAAAGTATTACTATACCTTTAAGAGAAAATTAGATACATTTCTTTCAAAAGGGAAAATTCAGGGTTATAGTGTGTTTTAGTAGGCAAATCAGGAAGGTCTGATAAAGACTTACTTATTTGGTAGCAGTAAAGCTATATAATTCTCACTTCACTGGTCTATGAGGCAAAGGTTGAACTTGATGGACTTTTGTCTTTTTTCAACCCAATTTATTATGTTACTATATCAACTGGAAAGTTTTATATTTTATTTCTGGTTTTCCCAATAATTGCTCCACTTTCTTCATACGTTTGCCATTTTTATACATATACCCAAAGGTCTAACACCGAACCTCTTCAGATCCAACTGAACATTTTATTTTCCTACTAGTTGAACAGCCCGTTACACGGGCCACAGTGCCTCTGGCAGCTGGTCGCGGGGCAGTCACGCGCAGTAGAGACTGCCCGCGTCACTGCTGATACAGAGCTTGACGCTCCTTCGGAGCGCCCAGCTCTGTATCAGCCGCGGCGCAGGCAGTCTGTACTGCGCATGACAGCCGCACGCGCAGCAGTGTCTACTGCGCATGTCGGGCATTACACACGATTTAGCGAATTATTATATAGGATATAATGACCAAACAACTAAACCCATAGCCATTCCACAATTACCCGACAGGGATTCATTGATGATGTATCTAACCACGATATCTACTGATGTATCTCTTACATTTGACTGGCAGATACAGGGACCATGTGGAAACAGCTCCTCCCTCAAGAGACAGGGTACTCCAGAGGAAAAAAAAAGTCTGACTTCCCCCATCCTTTCCTTTACACACTGAAACTCTGCCATCAACCCAGTTTTTTTGGTATCCTGCTTCACACAAGGAACAGGGCTTTCCTCTTCAGATCCATTTTCCTTTGATATTTTTTAAATTGTTGTAGGGATTGTTGGTTAGTGTTTAGACACAGACATCCAGTGTCTAACAGGAGTAGGACTGACCCTAGAGGTCCCACAATTACCCTACAGTGATCAATTGGAGATGTATCTAAGTATCTATCTTTCTCTCTCAGAAATGATACGACTACACAAGAAGAGATCAGGAGACTTGTGTACCAAGAACTAGTGAAGCAAACCAACTGCACCAAAGGGATTAAGATAAAAATTCCCCAAAATCCAAGGATTTTAACTCCTTGAATGCTACGGACACCCCCAACTCAGTGTTCTGGTGACCTTTGTAGCATTCAAGTGGTAAAAACACTCATTTAAATCAATGGGACAGCTTGTTTGCCCAAGAACTGTTCATGGTCCATATAACTCAGCTGCACAGTAGATATACCAGCATCCCCAAACAGTCACTGTCCAAGCATTCACATATCTGTACAATTGCCCCACACACTGGAGTAGTAGCTACCTGCTCTAACAGCCCCAGTAGTATCTTCTGTGCCGAATGTAGGAAGTTCAGGAATTGGAATACCAGGAGCAGATGGTGCAATCCCAGGCCCAAGGTCGGCACTGTACATGAGGTCATCAGCCACTCCAGGCAAGTCAGGAAGATAGTAGGGGACGTCTATCTCAGGCACTTGCCCAAGGTCTGGTACATAGAAGTAATTATCTGCTGTCTGCAAGAACACAGGTAATTATAAGCATACAACGGCCTTTATATCTATATAATGCAAAGCGGAGCAATTCTGGGGCAAACCAACTGCAAACAGGAAAAAACCCTAAAACTCTAACTTGATTTAAATGAGGCTTTTAAGCCCTTGAATGCTAGTGAGGTCTCCAAAGCATTGCATAGCATTCAAGGGGATAACTCGATAGTAACCTTTTATTTTGACTTTGCATATTTTGCAAGTGCAGAACACTTACACGTTTATACCTGACAGTAAGCTCTCTGGCTCTTAGTTTCCACAGAGTTTTTTATACAGATGAATATCATAGCAGAACAATGCTTCAAGGTAACATTATCCACACAGAACTGAGTGCTCTGTTCACTGTATTTAAAGGGATAGCAATACTTTGTTTTATCGTTATTTTATTTTGTAGGCATTAAAAAAAATATGAAGAACGATATAAGTCTTCTCTCTCAAACCTTTATGGTTTGAGAGAAATTCACAAGCAATGTTTCCCGTCCCACCCCTTTTACCTAGTGTAAGCCATCTCTTCTCAGATGTGGAATGCAGTCCATAGACCAGACAGATAACAGAAGGGGACAATCTTCTTTATATGAAAACAATGAAAGCCCTGCCCCCCTTGACAAATTTCAGGTTTTTCCCTTATCTTAATTGAAGATTGTCCCTCTCTGCAATCTACTTGGGCACCTCCCTTCTGATCTGGCTGAACATTGTTACATCAGTAAAAGGGGTGGGAGGGGGATACTTTGTCATTGATTTACTCTTGTACTACAACTCTGACAGAAGTGAAATAATACTCTCCAAAGTCCAAATACTATGATGATTAATTGGAGCTGCTTTTATTATGAAACATTACTATCCCTTTAAGAGAGCAGACAGACTTTGCTACCTTGTATCGCTTTTTCTTTTTTTACACCACATTACTATCTCTGATTTCACAGTGCCTGAGAGAAAGCTTGCTGGAAACAGACTGAAGAAACTCAATATCTAAGATAAAGTGTATTTAGAAAAAGGTGAATTTGTATTATAAAGTACTTAGTTTGCCCCGTATTTGTTCAACTTCGCCTTTATACAGAAGGCTCGCTACACAGTCTCTGCACTGCAATGGCGTAGACTGGAAAGAGAATATATTGTGAAAAATGAATAGAAACAAAGTGGAGCAAACCATCTGTAACACAGGGTACAACGACAAATCACCACTGATTTAAATGGGCCTTTTAAAATGGAATTTTTATCAAAATTAAAGTGCCCCTCAAATAATTAGCATAGCAATATGCATATAAATTCTTTTATTATGCTGCACAAGTCCTGAATTATTGAGAAATACAACTTGTTTGGCAGGCATCAGCGGGCAACAGCGCAGACATCGTGAGGATAAGACATCTGTGAGTCTGCTCTGTCCGTCCCATTCTCCTCTAGAATTGGTGAGTGGATTTCCATTCTACCTTAAGGTATAGGAAAAAAACTGACAGAGCAGGTGCATCTACAGCAAGATCCCTGCTGCTGAATGCTGCCGAACAAATTGTATTTCTCAATAATGCCGGACTTATTCAGCATAATAAAAGCATGATTATGCGTAACACTATGTTAATAATGATTTGGGGGCCACTTTAATTTTGATGAAAGTTCTGATTTAACCCCTTAGGGACCCTTGACGTACCAGGACTGTCAAGGGTAAATTTGCTCGAACGACCCTTGACGGTCCTGGTACGTCACGTACTTTTTACTTACAGCGCTCTACCGGGAGCGCTGTAAGTAAAAATAGGGCATGAAATAGACCGCTCCAAGATCGGAGCGATCTGTTTCAAGCCCCATAGTGACGCGCCGATACACGTGACAGGTCACGTGTACCGGCTCGTCAAAGTGCCCCTATGCGGTCGTTATGGGACGGAAATGTCCCATAACCTCCGGTCCTTAAGGGGTTAAAGAAATAGTAATGTCCAAATATAAACATATGTTGAACTGTTCAGTTTACTTTTATTTAATGCATAGTATACTTCATACTGTCTGACTTTGTATTAGTCTTGAAAACAGAGTTAAAATTTTCCCCAACCCTCCCTTTTCCATCATGTCATTCACAGTTAACGGAGATTAAAGCGAAAGCCGGTCCAGACGGATCACAAAGAGGGACAATATTGTGTCTGTATGAAGGGAGAAGGGTTTGCCTTATACAGACACACAATATATTGTCCCTTATTGCGATCAGTCCAGTCAAGCGACTGGCTTTTGGATCTCTGGGAACTGTGAGTGACATGATGGAAAGGGGTGGGATGGGGAAAATTTTAAATCGATTTTCAAGAATACAAAGGTACAGGCAGTACAACTGATACGGTGCATTATATAAAAGTAAATTGAACAATCCCACGTATGTTTACATTATTACATTACTGTCTCTTTAACCTCTCAAGGCCCAGCGTTCGAAATGACTGCTTTGATCGTTGCTGACATGCTGGTACACGTGATGTGTTACCTGTACTGGCAGGCCAAGCAGGGGTCTGAGAGAAACCGCTCCGGGCTTTGAACAGTCAATTTCAGACCCCATTTCTACTTACAGACCTCCCACATAAAAAGAATGTGACATGCCAGGAGCATCACCGGTCCTTAAGGGAAAAAAAAAACGTGCTTAAAGGGTTAACATCTTAAATACTATTGAGGTCGCCAACGCATTGTTTGGCAATGAGCTGGGAGACCTCTAGCATTCAATCGGTTCAACCCTTTGAGTGCCAGAGGGGTGCGCAATGCATTGTGTACCCCTCTGGCATTCAAAAGGTTAAAAGTTCCATTTAAATAAGAGGGAATTTGGGGAATTTTTATTTGTCCCTTACAGTGCAGATGGGTTGCTCCAGAATTGCTCCCATTTGTTGTTATTCATAAGGCCCAAGGAATAGAACAGATGGCGGATCTGGTGATTCAATGTATACAACACTGAATGGGCCATCTTAAAATACAGTGGTGGGAGACGTATAGAAGTGGCGCAGACACATATTTTACATAACAAATGAGCGCACACATGAATAAAGGTTTTTGCACATAAAAAAAAAAAAAAAACAGTTCTCTGTGTCAAATACATTTTATGACATAATTTGTGGGACTGGTTCTATTAAGAATGTAGTCACTGTCAATGTATAAAGATTGTTGCACTTGTTGGTCTTACTCTCCTTTACTCTGCAATGCTTTGGTCACCACTCTGGCCCTTAATGGGTTAAAGTTGACCTGTCGCTCTAAGACAAGTTTTCTGTAAAATACATAGTTCTGGGGAAAGTTAACCTTCATTTTTTGTTGGCACAGTGTCGCACTTTATGCCAATTCCTTACACAGTATGCTAATTAGTTACGTTCAAGGCCAAAATGACCCTCTCTGTACTATTTGAAATGCCTCCAGTGTATGGGCTCTGCCTAGATTCAGTCGTAGCACAGCGTGCGGGCTCTGCCTAGATTCAGTCGTAGCACAGCGTGCGGGCTCTGCCTAGATTCAGTCGTAGCACAGCGTGCGGGCTCTGCCTAGATTCAGTCGTAGCACAGCGTGCGGGCTCTGCCTAGATTCAGTCGTAGCACAGCGTGCGGGCTCTGCCTAGATTCAGTCGTAGCACAGCGTGCGGGCTCTGCCTAGATTAATTCATAGCAAAGTGCATGATAATATTGGCCCAGCATAATATAATTAGCATAACGTAACAGACTGCCACCAAAAAATAAAAAGGTTAATTTCTCAAAAAAATCTATTACAAATGGCTAGCACAACAGATGAGGATTTTAGTCTTACCTGTTAAATCCTTTTCTCTTAGTCCACACAGGTTACTGGTAACTTTGGGTAGGCAATCAGTAGGCAGTAGGCAGTAACAATTCTGAGACGTGAATGCTGGTTGGAGCCTACCGCCGCCTCTCCTTAGCTTGCAACTAGCCAATCCCCATCCAGTAATATTTGAAAACCAACTATTGACTAGGTAGTAAGAAGGTAAAGGAAGACTCCTGTGAGCATGAACCCGCAAAGGACCCCCATGTTCTGCCACAGGAGAGCCAAGCATGGTCCCTTGACAGGGTGGGAGACCAGTAACCTGTATGGACTAAGAGAAAAGGATTTAACAGGTAAGACTAAAATCCTATTTTCTCTTTTTTCCAATACGGGTTACTGGTAATTTTGGGATGTCCAACTATTAAGTTCCTAGGGGCGGGAAGAAAGGCAAGGACCAGGCGCAGGCCCCCAAAGTCACCAGAGCACCAATGAACCAACAGATCATGAATAGCTCAACAATAAGCGCAAGGTGCCAATAGACACCGAACAGGGGTAAAACAGACCCCAGGAACTGAGGCACAGAACACTGAACTAGAGCCAACAGGGCTCAAAAGTGAAATAGTACTGATGAGATGAAGGAGATCCTACACAGGCAAGGCTGCCTCCAGGACCTTCCTCCCAAAACTGGCATCAGCCGATACCAGGACATCTGCACGATAGTGTTTGGAAAAAGTACGTACAGAGGATCAAGTGGCCGCCTTACACAACTGATCAGGTAAGGCCTGAATTTTGTAGGCCCAAGATGCCCCAACAGACCTCGTAGAATGAGCCATGACCCAAAAGGGGGCAGGCTTCTTCCTAAGTTCATAAGCCCTACGAACAGTGGATTTAATCCAAGAAGCAATGGTTACCTTGGAAGCAGGATTCCCTGCCCTGGGACCCTCAGGAATGACAAAAGGAGCGTCAGACTGCCTCAAGGACTCAGTGCAATGCACATGGATGTTGTGCATTGCTTCAAGTTCTAACAGGTGAAGATCCTTCTCCTTGTCAGAAGTAGGGTTAGGGCAAAAAGAAGGAACCACAATCTCCTGATTAATGTGGAACTCAGACACTACCTTTGGGAGAAACTCTTGCGAAGTGTGAAGGACTGCCTTGTCCTTGTGAAACACCAAAAAGGGCGGCCTACAAGACAAGGCATGCAGCTTCGCAACACGGCGAATAGACATGATCACCAGGAGAAAAAACATTTTCCATGTCAGCAGCGTAGAGGAATAGTGGCCAAGGACTCAAAAGGGAGGGCCCTGAAGGATGCCCAAAACCAGGTTAAGGTCCCATTGATGAGCGGGAGCCTTAAACACAGGATGGGTATGAGCAACACCCTGGAACAAAACCTTGACATCAGGAAGAATAGCAAGGAGCCTCTGAAAGAAAACAGAGAGAGCAGAAGTCTGAACCTTAAGAGAACTCAGACTGAGACCTTTATCCCCACCATCCTGGAGGAAGGAAAGGACTGTAGGAAGATCAAAATCCTGAGACAGGTCCCTATCATCACACCAAGAGAGAAAGGTAGACCAGACTCGATGGTAGGCTTCAGAGGAAACAGGCTTACGGGCACTAAGCATAGTAGCCAAAACACCAGAAGAAAACACCTTCTTCTTCAAAATTGAGGATTCAATCTCCATGCTGTCAAAGCCAGACAATGAACATCCTCCTTCCACAGGTAACCCTGTAGAAGAAAATCCAGACGGAAGGGGAGCCGAAGAGGTTCCACCACTGAGAGATCCAGAAGCTCCGGAAACCAAGCCTGTCGAGGCCAGCGTTCCAGTCTCAGTTTCCGCAGCACCCTGTTCAACAGAGGAATGGGAGGAAATAGGTATGCCAGAGGAAATGTCCACGAGATCAACAAGGCACCCACTGCCAGAGCCAGGGGATCTACCCAGCGAGAGCAGAACGTTGGAACCTTCCTGTTGTGCCTGGTTGCCATCACGTCAATGCATGGAAGACCCCACTGCTGGATGATGAGGTTGAACACCTCTGGATGCAGTGCCCACTCTCTGCTGTCCACTGTGTGTCAACTGAGGAAGTCTGCCAGAATGTTGCCTACGCCAGGAATATGAACTGAGGAAATGGCAGGGACATGCTCTTCTGCGGAGGACAAAATAGCCTTGACCTGTAGTCAAGCTGTGAGACTTCTTGTGCCGCCTTGCTTGTTGATGTAGGCTACTGCTGTGGCACTGTCCGACTGGACCCTGACCGGGCAATCCTCCACTTGGCATGTCCAGTGGCACAGGGCATGAAATATCACCCAAACCTCCAATACATTGATGGGAAAGAGAGATTCTTCCTGGGACCACCGGCCCTGAGCATTCAAGTACCCCGGGACCGCTCCCCAGCCAGAGAGGCTGGGATCCGTCATCACTGTTGTCCAGAATGGCACCATGGAGGGCCTGCCTTTCAGCAGATTGTCCAGGTTGAGCCACCACGAGAGGCTCAGCTCCACGTGAAGAGGAAGAGATAGGGACCTCTCCAGGAGATCTGGTCGACCCTTACATGCCAGGATTAGAAACCTCTGGAGTTCCCTGGTATAAGCCACGGCAAACGGAACCGCTTCTATGGTGGAAATGAACTTCCCCACCAGGGATGACAACTTCTTCGCCGGAACCAGATCCTGATTCAGGACAGCCTGGACTTTCAGTACTATCTGATGAGCCACTTCATCCGTGAGAAACACCATCCCTCTTTGAGTGTCGAAGAGGATTCCCAGAAAAACCATCCTCTGGGAAGGAACAAGATCCGACTTGTCCAGATTGATGATCCACGTGTGACAAGACAGAGCATGAATGCAGTCCTGCAGCTGCTGATGAAGCAGTTCTGGAGAAGATGCCTTCAGAAGGAGGTCGTCCATGCCCAATGGAGGACGGAAATCAAGGCTCTCAGGACTCTGTTGAAGACTTGAGAAGCCGTGGTCAGGCCAAAGGGGAGGGCAGAAAACTGGAAATGCCCTCGGTCGCAGGCAAAGCAGAGATACTGCTGACTCTCTGGATGAATGGTAATGTGCAAATATGCATCCTAAAGATCCAGCGAAGCCAGAAATTCCACAGGGGACATGGCAGCGATCACCATGCATAGTGACTCCTGGCGATACTGGGACCTAACCACAAAGGAGTTGAGATCCTTCAAATCCAAAATGGGATGACAGCCACAGTCCTTCTTGGAATCCATAAAGAGGCTGGAGTAGAACCCCAACCCCAGTCCTTGAGGAGGAACCGGTTCCAAGACCGCCTTGTCCAGAAGGGCCTGAAACGCTCCTTCGAAAAGGTGGCGCTTTTCTGCTCCCAGAGGGGAGTGAGAAGAGAAGGTCCGAGGAGGAGGAAGGGAGGTGAAGGGGATCCTATACCCCGCAGCCAACACCTGCAAAACCCATGGGTCCACCACAGAGGCTTCCCAAGCCGAGAGGTAGTGGCGCAAGCGGCCACCCACCTGTGGGTGGGGACCCAGATTTGATGAGTCACGCAGAAAAGGTTTGGAAGCCTTGGGCTTAGTGGAGGACTTAGGCCTCCATTGCTTAGACTTGGATGAGGAGCGTGGAGCCTGAGGCACCACCTGGGTTGCCTGGAGCGATTCAGCCTGAAAGGGATGAAAAAAAACGATTCCGCTTGACAGGCGCCTTCTTCCTATGGACCACTGGTAGGTTAGTACTCTTCCCCCCAGCGGCTTCACTGATTAGATCCTTGAGATCGGGCCCAAACAGTGAGGTGCCCTGAAAGGGCAAAGACAGGAGAGCCTTATTGAAGGAAGTCAGCAGACCAGATCTTGAGACAAAGAGTGTTTCTGGCTACCACATACATGGTGGATGCCCTGGCTACCATATGCACAGCATCAAACAGGGCAGCAGAAGCATAATGCTGAGCCTCAGAGATGTTGGCAAGAAGCTGCAACATGTCCGAAGTAGGAGCTCCCTGACGGACAGCTGAAGTGAGCTGTTCAGTCCAAACAGCTACAGCCCTATTCACCCACAGCACAGCAAATGTGGGGCGAGGGCAGAACCAGCCGTCGCAAAAATGGCCTTGAGAGAGGTCTCAAGCTTTTTGTCAGTCCGTCTTTCAGAGCAGATTCATCAGCCATAGGTAAGGCTGTGGACTTAGAAAGCCTGGAAACAGGGGCATCCACCTTAGAAGGATAAATCCACTGAGCTAGGGTAAAGCTAAGCAAACTTCCCAGAGACAGATGGTTTTTTGTCTGGAAACTTCCACTCCTCAGACACCAAACGGTCAACGGTGGGGTTAGGTGGAAAACAAGTATGGGGCCTGACAGGCTCCTGAAACACATCAGATGGGTCAGAGGACACCTCCTGTACCAAGGGAATGTTCAGGGTGTTCAACATAGCCCTGATCAGGCCCTCAGCCGATGGAACAGGATCAGCCTCAAAGGTGTCACCAAAAAACTGAGAGGAAGGGACAGCAGAACAGTCTTCATCATCAGAGTCCACCAATAATTCCTCCTCAGAGGAACCAGATACATCAGGTACACCCGATGGTTTAGGCACGGAAGATCTGATAGGAGTGGGGGCCTGCCACGAGTGGAAGACCCCCTGCAAGGTGGATGGAAGGAGTTGTAAGGTAGACCGGAGGTCCCTGGTAGTAACCTTAAACTCTAGCTCTAGTGCATGGCTGGAGGTCCCTGCAGGAGACTCAGGGGCAGCAGCACATGCTGGTCAAATGTGACCTGAGTATTCTCTAGGTAACCCTGGGTGACATGAGGAGCAATGGGGGACACAGGCGCCCCAGTGTCCTTAGTCTTAAGTCTAGCCCCAAGGTCTAATGGAATAGACATTCTCACAGAGTTAAACTGTCAAAGTATCCGAAAAACCCAAAAAACAGAGTGTATGATAATTAAAATCACCCCAGAAATGCTAAAATAGAGATTTATCTCGTAGGTGAAGGGTTAAACTGCTGAGGAGAGAAGAAGAGTCCAAGCCCTGCGTAGGATACTCGATCAAATAAGGCACAAAATGGCTGGAGTGGCGGGAGCCAATCAGAATCGAGAGCGAGAAGCAAGCGCTCATGGGAATTGTAGTTTCACTGAAAAAGTACCCCAACAGTACCCGAAGCCCCCTGAGCCCCTCAACATGCCTAGAACGTTCACCGGAAAACAGAGAAAGGGCAGAGCAACCAAATGATCCATCTCTGACCTCGCTACGTGGAGCGGTTGCAGGGATTTGTCCCATACTGTAAAGTCCCATACGAGTGAATGGAGCAATGGCGTCTATGCGGTAAAGGAGCGGAACACAAACAGGGTGAATACAAAAATGTAAAAACCACTCCAAGAGCCACTAGAACATGTCAGTAGACCGAATAAACACTGAGCCCTGTAGGGAAAGTGTCCACAACCCCCCAGGAGATGCTGAACCAGCAGCCAAAGGGTTAAGTTACCACAGAAACTTGCTCCTAACACCCCACAGACATACAGATAAACCCAATGAGTGCATGAGTATGTAATAGGAACTCCAAATGAGACCCCTGTGCGGAGAGGAAGCATGGGACATGTGGACCTCAGCACTCAAAGGGTGCTCACCTTTTCAGCAGGTCTTCTATCTTCAGATTATCATATATCAAGAAGCCGCCTCAGTGGGAAACTCCTGGGGAAAGAACTTGCAGCCAAGATCCCCCCCCCCCAGGACTTAGGTCCACAAAAGCACCTGGTAAACTGAGTTATCCACATTTGGGTGATGGGAATTGTCAGTGATGGTAATCCGCCTAATGGCGGTATCTCACATCTAATAGAAAAATAATAAAAAAGCTAAAACTATAGCAGAACTATTCTTTTGCCTTGTGTCTTGACCAAGGAACAAATCTTACTGGATGGGGATTGGCTAGCTGCAAGCTAAGGAGAGCAGGCAGGCTCCACCCAGCAGTCACTTCTCAGAATTGTTAAAGGGGCTGATCGCTTATGGAAAGTTACCAGTAACCTGTATTGGACGACAGAGAAATGTAGTTTTTAATTATCTAAAAGGTGAGACGTTCATGTCAATGTAATCATAACAGTCACAGACTTTATTGCTATTAGCATGCAAGTATAAAACTCACACAAGCATATTTATATTATTTACACAACAGCAAAAAATAAGCAGCACTCAAGAACCTAATATTCCATAGATAAATTATATATACACATCTCCTCCACTGTATATCATAAAGGGAAGGGATGGGCTCAGGACCTAATGAAGGCCCTGCCTTGCCCCTCCCCTCTTGCCAACCACTCACCTGACGCTCCAGCTGCTCCCTCTTGGTGATAGACAGGGGAGCATCAAAGAGTTTTTCTTCATCGTCTCCCTCCATTGCAGCATTAGTACGAGTTACAACCCCAGCTAGAGGATCCAGAAACACATACTTCTTATAGCTAGAAAGCGGGGGAGAAGATAAGTGAAAGATACATAAGGAAGAATTACTATTAAGTTTCAAAATGTCTTCAATCATCTGCTTTGTATTCCATGGCAATTGAAGTCCATCCCTGCTCTCATCCTCACAATTCATGCCATTTTCCCTCTATTGCTGTACTGGCAATCCATACTACAACCCTCCACCCTTGTGCTGGTAATTACTCCTACAACCCTCCACCCTTGTGCTGGTAATCCATCCTAGAACCCTCCACCCTTGTGCTGGTAATCCATCCTAGAACCCTCCGCCCTTGTGCTGGTAATCCATCCTAGAACCCTCCGCCCTTGTGCTGGCAATCCATCCTAGAACCCTCCGCCCTTGTGCTGGCAATCCATCCTAGAACCCTCCGCCCTTGTGCTGGCAATCCATCCTAGAACCCTCCGCCCTTGTGCTGGCAATCCATCCTAGAACCCTCCACCCTTGTGCTGGCAATCCATCCTAGAACCCTCCGCCCTTGTGTTGGCAATCCATCCTAGAACCCTCCACCCGTGTGCTGGCAATCCATCCTAGAACCCTCCACCCTTGTGCTGGCAATCCATCCTAGAACCCTCCGCCCTTGTGCTGGCAATCCATCCTAGAACCCTCCGCCCTTGTGCTGGCAATCCATCCTAGAACCCTCCGCCCTTGTGCTGGCAATCCATCCAAGAACCCTCCACCCTTGTGCTGGCAATCCATCCTAGAACCCTCCACCCTTGTGCTGGCAATCCATCCTAGAACCCTCCGCCCTTGTGCTGGAAATCCATCCTAGAACCCTCTGCCCTTGTGCTGGAAATCCATCCTAGAACTCTCCACCCTTGTGCTGGAAATCCATCCTAGAACCCTCCGCCCTTGTGCTGGAAATCCATCCTAGAACCCCATCCCCACCCATGTACTGGCAAATCCATCCTAGAACCCTCCACCCTTGTATTGACAATCCATCCTAGAACCAACCATTCTAATGCAGGCAATCCATCCTAGATCCCTCCATCCTTGTACTGCAATATATCCCAGAACCCTTCCCTTTATAGCAATCCTACAGCACCCTCCACCTGTGTACTGAAAATCCAGAACACCCACTGACCTTAAAATGGCAAATCCATCCTAGAACCCTCCTCCCTTGTACTGGTAAGTCCTTCCCAGAACTTCCTCCACACTTCTACTGGCAAATGTATCCCAAAATAACCCCAGGTCATGAACTGGCAAAACCCATCCCAGAACATCCTACACCCCTGTACTGGCATATGAATCCTAGAACCCTCCACCCTTGCACTGGCTAATCCATCCCAGAACCCTCCACCCTTGTACTGGCAAATCCATCCTAGATCCCTCCAACTTTGTACTGGCAAATCCATCCTAGATCCCACCAACTTTGTACTGGCAAATCCATCCTAGATCCCACCAACTTTGTACTGGCAAAACCATCCCAGGATCCACCTCTCATGTACTGACAATCCATCCCACATCTCTTGCACTGGTTATCCATCCCATAACCTGCCATACATAATGTCTGCAAACCATACCAGAACCCTCCACCCTGCTCCTTTGAATCCATCTCACCTGTCTTTCTTCTGGCAATCCATCCCAGAATTCTCTTCCCTCTATCCCACACACCGATCCCCAGGATCCTGCCTTTCCTGATCTACCATTAAAAAGGTTATCAGACGTTACTCTGAACCAGGGAAGGTCAATGTTTGGATCTCCATCGGCTAGGAACCACAATGTATGATGGGACGTTGGAAACTGTAGTCCCCAACAGCTGAAAGTTCAAATGATGACTACCCCTGCGTCCAACACAATGGAGGTTGATCCCACAGTCTAAAACAAAACCCAGGCCACACTATCTTCCCCCTAAAAACCAACTCTGTATATTATCCATCCACCCTTCTAACATTTCATCTATCCACACATTCCTCTCTTCCTACAGGATTCCATTGAATATAAAGTCCTGAGGTTCCACCCTATTAACTCATTTGCCTTGGATGTTATCCTCCCTCACTGGGGTTCCCAGATCCCCTCTCTTTCTGGGTTTCCTGCAGGCCTATTCCTCAAGTTACTCACAGATTCTCTGTTGTATTGAAAAGCAGCAGGGAACTGACAGAACTGATGTTCTTGGGAAGACTGCCCAGTCCTTCCTCAGCACCCTCCTCATCATGCCCTCTTGTATTCATGCACACTGGGAAATACTTGAGCTTTTCCTGTGGAAGAGAGCAACGCAGACAGGTGAGTGGAACCCTCTTATCCTCCTGCAATGCACCAGAATCAATCACATATCAGTGTATTCTTACTGCATAATGTGCAATATAAAAATACAAAATGTGTAATATATAAAATCAGGGTATATCCTGCTGCTGATAGAGGTTTTGTTAAAAGGTTATTAAAGCTCACACTTTAAATTTTTAGGTATAGTTCTTTCAAGACTGAAAACGCTATAGTAACACTGCTGAAACAGAAGTCTATAGACAGCTATTGTCAGTGACAATAAACCTCCATATGTTGGTGCAGCAACAGCTCCACTGCAAAACTCCAGGCCACTGAGGTACTGTACACAAAAATGTACATTTATGCTGCAATAACTTTTGAATAAAACATCTATCAGCAGTGGAAATAACCTTATTTCACTCGGCAAGATAAACACTGCCGTGTACATTTTTACATCTTAAGTGATTTTCTTAACCCTTTGAGTGCCAGAAGGGTAAGCAAAGCATCGCAAAGTAATACTCTGCTTACCCTTCTGGAAAGGAAAGGGTTAAAAAAGCTAGTTGGAAGGATGGTTCAGGACATGGAATGTGGTACCAATAAAGGTATGACTCCACCACGCTGAAGCATTGACTATTAAGAAAACGTCACATAGAAACTGATCTGGCTGTAGATCAACATAGTAACATAGCTGATGGGGCTGAAAAAAAGACACGAGTCATCAAGTCCAGCCCATGCCAAATCACCCTTGTTGATCTAGAGGAAGGCAAAAAAAAAAAAAAACTTCCGGACTCCCAATTGCAGTCAGATATTTTCCTGGATCACAATTCCACAACTTTACTGCCCTTCCTGAAAAAGAATAAAAAAAAAAAAAGTCCCTGCCTTTGTTATAGTCGAAAGCAGCTTTCCTCTAGTCTTAATGCATGACCTCTTGTTCTTGGCTCTTTGAGTAAATAATTCTTTAGAGAGCTAGTCTCTCTTTATAACTCGGACCCTCCAATCCCTTTAATTCTACCATATGATTGGAGATCATTAGGAACTGCACCCAGTACATGCTCTGCCCTGTGCATCAGCACCATATATACTGTTCCACTTACCTGCAGAGCCTGCTCATCTAGTGGCCGGTGCTTGCTCTGAATTCTGTGATGTGGCCTTTTCTCTGACCAACAAATGTCGGCACCAGTAAAGATGGAACTGTATTCCTGGAGACGCTCTGGAGCTGGGTACTTGGCGCTTGAAAACACCTTACGAAGAGATGAAGAATGGCAGGGATTAAATGATCAGTAAAGCATTAGTACAGGAAATGGAAAAAAAATTATATTATTTTAGGGCTTTTCTACCTGAGTAAAACATGGATATGGCCACTGGTGGAAGATGCTTTGTTCAGAAGTTTTAACAGTCCAAACTGTAACAAAGTGATGGGGCAGTAAGTATGATAACTGGTGGAGAACTGTAGCCAGTTGCCCACCTCTACTATAGAATTCAACAGAATAACCATTAAAAAGTTTCAATCATAATAACTTCGGAACGATGGATCTGCCAGCAGTGGCCGTACCTTGGATTTACTGAACAGGAACTGCTCCTTTAACTATACAGGTGGTTTCATGGACTGGAAAAATGGGGGTCTAAACAGGGATTGTGAGATAGAGGAGAGGGAGGGAACAGTGAAGACATTCTAGGGAAGGACATGCAAGTATCAAGGAGAGATGGGAGGGCACCGACAGGGTCTTCACTCAGAGTGGTCACCTTAATAGCTTTCTTGCTGCCTTTCAGCTTCTCTATCTTGGCCTGCGCCAGGCTCAGCCGGTCATTGATACCCTGCAGCTGGGATCGGTTTGTTTCTACTCGCTGCAGGACCCTAGAAGCAAACAGATTGGTCTTATGAACACCCCAGCACACTGGGCATTATACACAAAGAAAAGGAGGACCAATTTTAAAGCAGACCAACTGCACCACAGGGGATAACTAAACATTCCCATTGATTAAAATGGGGCTTTTACCCTTTTTAGTGGAGGAGTTTGCCAATGCATTGCGAATGACCTCAGTAGCATTCAAGGGCATTAAAAACCCCATTTAAATCAATGGGTATTTGATGAATTTTCATTTCTTTCTAGGCTGCAGTTGGTTTTCTCCAGAATTACTCCTCTTTAACTTAATGAATCAATAGATACGGAGGCCGTAAGTGAATTTAAAGTATCGCTGTTTTGTTCTTGACTCCATTTCCCCTTGAAGCTGATCTATTAACCCTCTGATTTACAGAAGCAATGCGTTGCATACCCCTCTGGTACTCAACGGGTTAAGCGGAACTGGATCGATTTTGGAGCAAACCAACTGCTCCATAGGGGAGAAATAAAAATTCTCACCGATTTAAATTGAATGAAAGGTGTCTAAAACACATTTCTTCACAATGAGATGCCGACCTCTTGAGCATTCAGGGGTTAAAAGCCCCAATTAAAATCAATGGGAATTCTATGTGTCCCTTAAAGGGGACTCTCGCCTTTATGAAAGTTCTTCTTATCTTAACCCCTTAACGACTCTTGACGGTCATAGTACTTCATGGGTTCATCTGCGTTAACGACCCATGACATACTATGACCGTCATGAAATTCCAGCCTCCCCCCGCGGCTGCATGCCATTCGGGGGGTCCGGAACAGGAAATGACAAAAAAATTGCTCTGTGGTTGTTGAGTGACTGCGCAGCGCCAATCAGCCAGTCGTTAAGGGGTTAATGGGGAACATCTTATCTTAAAATGGGAACAACCAGGGAGGAAAAGAGGGAAAGACTGACAGGCTGCAGGACAGAGCTGTACCGCAGCCTTTCCTGAACCGACGTCACTAACTTATTTTTTAAAACTTACATCTCGGGATATACTGCATGAAAGGGAAAAAAAAAAAAAAAAAAACGATTGAAGATTTATTCAGATGGAACATTAAAGGGGATCAATCGCCCCTATACATGTTGGCCTAAATAGTTTATGTAGCAACTAGATGTTATAACGTTTCATTTTGTAATAAAATTGTTAGTTTACCGAAAGTAAACAAGGCTTTCTGCATGTAAGCTGGAGCGCTCTCATTGGCCAGAGAGCACTCCAGCTTGCATGCAGAAAGCCTCTGTCATTGGAGGAGATTGGATAGAGGGAGGGGAGCAGAGGAAGAGTGACAGACTGCGGTACAGAGCTGGTAACTGCAGAAGTAGGGTACAGGGCAGTATTTGTTTATTTTTGGCAAACTAACGATTTTATTAAAAAATGAAAATGTTACAAAATCTAGTTGTTACACACACTAACAATTTAGACCAACATGTATAGGGGAGATACATCCTTTTAAAGGGATAATAATACTTAAGATGTAAAAAAAAAAATCTATGTTGTAGGGTTTATGTCCCCAAATAAAACAAGTTTACCCCCACTGCTGAGAGATATTTTATTAAAAAATGATAACAGCTCAAACTTGAAATTTTTAGGTGCAATATCACAGTGGCTTGAAAATTTAGTGCTGTTGCTACACCATCCTATGGAGAGTTATGGTCTAGGGACCAGAGTAGTCCATAGGATGGTGTAGCAACAGCGCCACTGTTAATTTTCAGGCCACTGTGATATTGTACATAAAAAATTCAAGTTTGAGCTGTTATAATATTTTAATAAACTATCTCTCAGCAGTGGGAGTACCCCTGTTTTACTCAGGGGGATAAACCCTAGAACATATATTTTTTTACATTTTAAGTATTACTATCCCTTAAAAGGGGAACATTCACTTAAAGGGATAGTAACCCACCCCAACAACTTGACGGCAAAATAGAGCAATCATAGAAACATACTGAACGTACTTAGTCCCATCTCTCAAACCTTTCGGCGGTTCTACAGGAGTTCTGACATCCAGATATCTCCGTATAATTACTTCATACGAATGGTCTACAACATATGCTTGCAAGCCAGGCACATGTTTTAGACCATACCTATGAAGTAATAATACGGAGATATCTAGATGTCAGAACTCCTGCAGAGCCGCCGTCTGGTGCTGGAAGCCGGATCTCATGACGTCTGCTATACAGCGGACGTATGAGAAGGGGGAGGGAGCGGAGGTCTGTCTTGCCTTACATCTCTCAAACCATAAAGGTTTGAGAAATGGGACTAAGTGCATTCAGTAGGTTTTTATGATTGCTGTTTTTGGCCGTCAAGTTGTTGGGGGGGGGTTACTATCCCTTTAAGAAAAAATTTGTGTAGTGGTTTCAACCACTAAAACAAGATTAGCGGTGTGTTGTTTTTTTTTGTTTTGTTTCTTTTTTAAAGGGGAACTACCACCCTGCAATAAGTTCACATTATTCAATTCTTCATCTGGAAATATTACCCGGTTTACAAGATATTCCACTTTTTCAGAGGCTCTAGCAGCTAGTCGCCAGATGAAGAATTGAATAATGTGAACTTATTGTGGGGTGGTAGTTCCCCTTTAATTTTAATGACCTAATTTGGAAGATCTTAAGGGTTAAATTTGGCACTTACGGGTTCCGCAGCACACAGCCGCAGGGCTTCCCAACTCTCTCCCAGCTGCACAGCGAGTTCACACTTCCCTTCATGGGGGCATTTATGTGGGCTATCATTACAACAAGCTCCTTTTACCATGCTACTAAGGTTGCAACCTCAGTAGCATGGTACAATGCAGTTGACATAACGTGACATATGTATAAAAACACAAGAGGAGCAAATTTAGGACAAAGTGACATCACCATGTTGTTTAAATTATAAACTTGCATTGATGGAAATAGAAATATTAACCCCCTTGGATCCCAAAGTGGTCTCCCACACATTACAGAATAATATGCTGGAGAAATTAACTAGCATCCAAGGGGATTAACCTTTTATGGACCAGAGGGTTATCCAAATCATTGCAATGGCCCTTCTGGTCCTTGTAGGGTTAATTCCATAAATGATGTGCAGTCGTTGTGTCACAATATTTCACTGCTTGTGTCTTTCTACATACGCCCCATTGTGACCCATCCCAGATACATGCACGCCCTCAATGCCATCCTGCTGGAGCCGACCAACCTCCCACTGTTAATAAGAGATTTGATAATTATCTGAGGAGGGCTTGCTATGTTCATTTCTACTAATTACAATTACAGGAAAGAGGGTCATTAAAACATTTTGAGATGTTGTAAGTGCAAATAATCGTCTAATTTCTCTGGAAGAAAATCACACAGAAGTGGTTCCTGATCTCCTTACGTACACAGAGTGGGCACAGCCAGGGTCCTCTTTACTAACACAGACTGCTTATGCCTCTCCCATAGAGAGGAAAGAGGAACACTACAGCGGGATAAGTCGTTTTAAATATGGTCCATATCACCTAAATACAACTTTGATGAGCTTTCAAAACCCACTAAATATATATCTATATCTCAATGTATGCTTCCTGGTACAATACTTAAAAACATATTCACTCATAATCAGTTCTGGAGTTAGAGTTATAGCTCATGCTAATTGAGGCAGGCAGTGTAGGTTCTTTCTGGTTTAGCTCTGGATTTCCTCCCCTACTCTGACATTTAACCCTTTCAGAGCTAGAAGAGGTGGGTGATGCATTGCTGAAAGGGGATCTCTTTCCTTATACAACATGGACTGTTGTGTAGTGTAATGTTGTTGAAGTTGAAATCCTTTTTTTTTTTTTTTTTTTTTTTTTTTTTATTTATTTAAAACAGCGTAGTTTCTGAGATATAAGCATTTAAAGTCTTCCTCGTGATGTCAGCAGCTCTTAGGCTGCTAGTAAAGCTCCAGCCCACAGTCTGTCAATCGTCTTCATTTGCCAGAGGAGGAGGACGGAATCTGACCTGGCGCACTCTCGTGCATAAGCGCGTCCAAGTCAACGTGTCTGCATAGACTGAGAGCGTTCATGCACTCCGTCCTTTATAATGAGCGCAAGTCTGTTTGCCTAAGTGGCATACGGACTGGCACTCATTGTAAAGGACAGAGCGACCTGGTCGTGCTTATGCATGAGAATGCGCCAGGTCAGATTCAGTCCTCTTCCAGAGGAGAAGAGCCACTACAAGGGGAGGGCAAATGAAGACGACTGACAGGCTGCGGGCTGGAGCTGTACCCGCAGACAGAGAGCTGCTGATGTCACGAAGAAGACTTTATAAGCTTATATCTCAGAAACTACACATTTTTTTTTTTTTTTTTTTTTTTTTAAATTTAAAAAAGAATTTCAACTTCAACAACGTTACACTACAGGAGACAGTCAATGTTGTATAAGGTGAGAGATCCCCTTGAATAGTGTCAGTGAGCTGGGGAGCCAATACAAGAAGTGCCTGCTGCATGGCACGCATTAATTAGAATCTAAATAACTGGAAAACTAGTTTTATAAACAAAAAGGATCTCAAACAACACATAGGTTATCTTGAAAGCCATTTTAGGTGACAAGGTCCCTTTAAATTTCCAACCACTGGGGACAGCTGGAGATCCAAAAATCAACTACCTCTGCTCTACAGCGGCAAAAACAAGTAAACTCCCCCCCACCGCACTCAGGGTGGGGGCAGTGACACATTTACATCTCAGGTGCACCTACAGCAAGTCACCTAAGGGACCCTTAGCCCCTCACATGGACACATCCTCCCTCCTCACATGACTCCACCCTTAGACCCACCCAGAAACTCCCTCAGCATATAAAACACAAGCACACAATAGGTATCAAACACACTGCCTCATAATGCATTGGATACCTCTCTAGCATCCAAAGGGTTAAATAAAGCTTATGTAAATAAACCATCCATCATAAATCAGATAAAGATGTCCGGTGCAGGGGCACTGGGGTTGTTGTGGCCACACCCACAACTCAGAATATGGGTTTGGCCAACACAGCTGAGGCAATGCCCCTCACAACTTGGTACTATACGGGATGCCTGCTTTACCTAATGGTTAAACAGGCCCTTTAGGGAAGGCAGTGCAAAATATCTGCTTGTACACAGCAGAAGACACACACACACACACACACACACACACACACACACACACACAGTACCTGCTGAATATATCATTTGATACACTCTGTAGATGTTGCAAGGTGTCTACAATCTGCTGTATGGCCTCCTCCCGACGTAGATCTGGCTGTATAAGGGGCACAGAGTAGACCTGACTCTCTACTAAGTGTCGCTGCGGCATTGTGACTGCACCCCCCACAAAATGGGCATGTATTCCAGATCAGTTCACGTTCACCACCTAGAAAAGAAGAAAATATTAACAGCAGGGTTAATAAGAGTAGAATTAACCCTTATGATGCAAAAGATGTCTACAGTGCATTGCTTTTGCTTCCATCATCCCAGGCAATGTTGGGCAACTTGAGGCCCTCCAGCTCCTTCACAATATGTTGGAGACCTCTCTTGCATTCAAAGGGTTAAAATGCCCATTTAAATCAATAAGCTGTTGTATTTGTCCCCTGCGGAGTAGTTGGAATTACTACAAGTTTCTTTTGAGCACAGGGTCCAGCACGAGTCAGGAAGACATTTTTTTTAATTCACTTGGGAAATATAGGAAAAGATTTCAATCTGTTTGTTTTTTCGCCTTCATCTGGATCAACAAGGGAGATCTGAAAAAGGTTGATCATGATGGACATGTGTCTTTTCGTAACCATTTGAGTGTCAGAGAGGTATCCAACAGGAACGCAAAGCTTTAAAGGGATAGTAATACTTCAAAATTACTATCCCTTATATTGAAGCCCTTAAAGGGATAGTAATACTTCGTTTTAACTTTATTTTATTTTGTAGGCATTAAAAAAACATGAAGAATGATATGTCTTATCTCTCAAACCTTTATCGTTTGAGAGATATTCACAAGCAAAGTTTCCCCTCCCGCCCCTTTTACCTAGTGTAAGCCATCTCTTCTCATATGAGGAATCCAGTCCATAGACCAGACAGGTAACAGAAGGGGACACTCTTATTCCTATGAAAACAATGAAATCCCTGCCCCCCTTGGCAAGTTTTTCAGGTTTTTCCCTTATCTTAATTGAAGACTGTCCCTCTCTGCAATCTACCTGGGCACCTCCCTTCTGCTCTGGCTGAGCAGTGTTACATCAGTAAAAGGGGAGGGAGGGGGATACTTTGTCATTGAATTACTCTGGAACTACAACTCTGACAGAATTGATATAACACTCTCCAAAGTCCAAATACTATGATGATTAATTAGAGCTGCTTTTATTATGAAACATTACTATCCCTTTAAAAAATTTAATTAAATGCCACCAGCGGCATCTCTCAAACCTTTATGGTTTGAGAGATAGCCGCTTTTAAACTTCGCTCCCCCTGCCTCTCCCCTGATGTCAGCGTTCTTGCTGCAGCAGGGGAATCCATTCACTGAATCAAGCGGAGGCTCTTCAGCAGAGCCAGATCTCTTTATAGAAGAAACGATCCTTCACTAAAACGGTCTTCTACGTGTGCTTGCATGTAGAATACTGTTTTAGTGAAGGATCTTGTCTTCCATAACGAGATCTCGGCTCTGCTGAAGAGCCTCCGCCGGTCCCCGGACCGTATTTCCCTGTTGCAGCAAGAATGTTGACGTCAGGGGAGAGGCAGGGGAAAGCGAAGTTTAAAAGCGGCTATCTCTCAAACCATAAAGGTTAGAGAGATGCCGCTGGTGGCATTTAATTCAGTTTTTAAAGGGCTTCAATATAAGGGATAGTAATTTTGAAGCATTACTATCCCTTTAAAGCTAATCAATTACATAAATATGTAAAAAGACGTGATGCTCTACAAACTCCCAGAGGAGGATTCCCAGCCAGCTATGCATTCACCCTATAAATAGTAGCAATCACCAATCTGAGGAAATGAGATGCAATTATAAGCAGGTAATCAGAGCGGGAGCAAGAAGATCGCATAACGAAGAGGATTGAGAGAGATGCCGGAGGAGGGAGGACTGTAAGGGAGAGAAGATGATGGAATGCGAAGGGAAGAGCAGAAGAGACCTGGGTGGGAAAAAAGACAAATGGAAACAGAGTGAGAGGAACGAGATGAATGGGGGAGAAGAACAGAATTATTATGAAAGAGGAAGAGGAGAAATGGAAAAAGACTAAGAAATAAAAACTGTAGTGGAACTAGTCTTACAAATTAAAGTTACCCTCAAATAATTAAGCACATAAAAATGTGTATATCGATACTAGTATGATCAGGAATAAGTCCAGCGTTACTGAGAAATCCAGATCGTTCTGAGACGGTTAAGCAGGCATCAGCGCAGACATCTTGCCAGAGACACACCTACACGCCTGCTCTGTCCGTTCTGGTCTCCTCTAGGAGTAATGTTGTACCTTAAGGTACAGGAAGTGACTGTCGGCACAGGCTCACAGATGCCTCTACAGGAAGCTGCTTGCCTGGCTGTCTCAGAACGAGATGGATTTCTCAATAAAGCTGGACTTATTCAGGATAATACTAGTATGGATATGCTTACCGTTATGTGCATAATGATTTGGGGGGTAACTTTAACTTATGTGATAATTCCGCTTAAGGATGCGATGGATGACAAACTGAGGAAATGAGTTAGAGGCAGATGTATAAAGTAACAAACTTGAGTAATTCTTGCGCAAACCAAATGCACCACAGGAGAAAAATAAGAATCAACATTCATTTGTATTGAGATTTTAACCCCTCAAACACTAGAGAGTGCTTTTTTTGGAATATGGTCAGAAATGTGAACTTGGCAACTAAATTATCATATATTATTATTATTAACCCTTTAATGATCAGTGGGTTAACCCTTTGAGTGCCAGAGGGGTACGCAACGAATTGCAAAGCAATGCGTTGCGTACCCCTCTGGCACTCAAAGGATTAAGAAGAACTGGTTTGCACACCCCTCTGGTCTTTAAACCATCTGAGTGTAATATAATGTGTTGGATACCTCTCTGGCATGCAAAGGGTTAAAGGTATCAGCTACTTTGGTTAACTATAGCTGGTGATTTGAAACACGCAAACAGGGATGTCTCTAATGCGTTGCAAAACACTGCGTTGGAGACATATCTGTAATCAAATATGTTAACCCCTTAACGACCCTTGACAGTCATAGTATGTCATAGGTCGATCTGAGTTAACGACCCATAAAGTACTATGACTGTCATGGAATTCCGGGCTCCCTCCGAGGCTGGACGCCATTCAGGGAGTCCGGAACAGGAAAAAAAAATAAAATAAAAAAAATGCTCCGTGGTCGTTGAGTGACCGTGCCGATCGGCCGGTTGTTAAGGGGTTAAGCAACATTGGGGAACATGTGACCCTGCAGCTGTTGTTGGGCTGCGTCTTATCAACCTCAGCTAGCTGTTGGGACCCTGATGGCAATTACAGTGAGATAGGATGTGCTCTCCCCTTGATTACTGAAAAGGGGCTGAGGATGATGGGAGATGTAGTTCAAAACCAGTAACGTTTCCCAGTTTATGCACACTATACTTTATGGCATGTCTCTGCATTGACAAAAGGATGAGCATCAACAGAATGATTAGAATATCCTACATTTTGCTCTGTAAAAGATGCTGAATTTCATTATTTCAAGAATAAAAGTACTGGCTGAGTTCATATCAAACCCCCATACCTCGCAACATTTTACATGGCCAAGAGAGGGAAACTTGTGTTTTAGGTGGTGTTGCTGGGGGTGTGGTTGGTGAGTAGGGCATTACTGTGAATTTTTAGGTTATTTCAAGACCTACTGATGCCTCTGTGTAACTGAGTAGATGATTTAGAACAAGACCAAAGTATTTTATTTACACAAATAAATTTATAAACACAGATACTGAAGTTTATACAAACAGTAACGTGAGTTTTATTGCTGTGGAGCAATGTGATACACTTATATACACACCACACAGTCTGATCTCCTAAACACAGGGACACCAGGGTGATACACTTATATACACACCACACAGTCTGATCTCCTAAACACAGGGACACCAGGGTGATACACTTCTATACACATCACACAGTCTGATCTCCTAAACACAGGGACACCAGGGTGATACACTTATATACACACCACACCATCTGATCTCCTAAACACAGGGACACCAGGGTGATACACTTATACACACACCACACAGTCCGATCTCCTAAACACAGGGACACAGGGGTGATACACTTACATACACACCACACAGTCTGATCTCCTAAACACAGGGACATCAGGGTGATACACTTACATACACACCACACAGTCTGATCTCCTAAACACAGGGACACCAGGGTGATACACTTATATACACATCACACAGTCTGATCTCCTAAACACAGGGACACCAGGGTGATACACTTCTATACACACCACACAGTCTGATCTCCTAAACACAGGGACACCAGGGTGATACACTTCTATACACACCACACAGTCTGATCTCCTAAACACAGGGACACCAGGGTGATACACTTATATACACACCACACAGTCTGATCACCTAAACACAGGGACACGAGGGTGGGAAAGAGGGATTTAGGTCTCAAAGAGGAACTGTCTCTCCTAACAGAGGTTCAAAAAGTACAATTCCAGTCCAGGTTTTGTTAAGCACACCCAACGGAAAAAAAAACATTTAAACTTGCTGGAGTGCAACCAATTTTGACCAAAATAGCTAAAAGCTAATAGTCATTATATGGAAAGCCTGGGATTTTATGGCCATATAATGTGACTAAATCCTCTTCTTCAATATAGTAGTGATATGCAGGCACAATGCCGCAGAGTAAAGGGTTAATGGTGATGAAAATGTGGATGTGCACCAATATTTTGTGTATTTGCTTTTCCTAACAGAGGGACACTTGGGAGATAGCCACTGGAAACAAATGGACATAAAAGGAAATATTAAACCAAATCTGGGATCATTTTGAAAATCAACCTATATACTTACAGTTGCCCTATAACAGATCCGTTTTAATTACGATGTACATCAGGGGTTTCGATGTTTGGTCCTCAATGATAGCAAGCAGAACAGGATTTAAGTATATCCCGATTAACCCTTTGAGTGCTAGAGGAGTACTCAACGCATTGTTCTGCAATGTGTTGCACACCCCTCTGACACTCAACGAGTTAAGCGCAAGTGATTCCCTAGAAGGGAAATTCTTAAATCCTGATGACCTATCATCAACACCCCTGATGCACAGGGCATTTTAAATATATTATAGGAACATTATCACTCCTGCCCACTGGCCATAATGCTGGGGATGTCATGCCACCCTGCACTAAGATCTTCAGGGGATTTGGTTATTAAAAAAATAGAAAATGGAGCAATGCGCTAGATACCCCTATGGCCCTTAAAGGGTTAATTAGGGCTATACTGAAAACCTGACCTGTTGCTGTCTCTCAAGGACTGGAGCTGAGAATTGTTTCCTTATCCTATAAACATAACCAAGTAAAAAGTGCTTAAACCCTTGGATGCTACAGTGGTCTCCAGTGTGTTTCTTGAAATGAACTGAAGACCTTTCTAGCATCCAATGGGTTAATTAAATTGGTCAGTACAGGGAGGGGTATATACAGTGGTAAATGAGCTGGTCAAATTATATATTGCTGTTATGTCCATTTATATACTAAACTGAAAAATAAAATGTCTGCATTGGTATTTAACAGTGGTTCTCAAATCATTCCTACTGGGCCCACCAGTACTACAGAGGGGAGATGCACTAAGGTGTGATAAAGAGGTGATAATGTGGAGATAACTTCCCCAGTGATATCACTTCTCCAGTTGCTGTGTTATTCTATGCATCGCATGCACTAAGTTCCATCAAGCTGAATAAATATTTTGCATTGGCTTCATACAATTACATAAGAATTGGAGAAGCGATATCACTATAGAAGTCATCTCCACTTTATCACCTCTTTATCACACCTTAGTGCATCTCCCCCTAGACTTGTGGATTTCCCTGCTTGAGCACAGGTAAATTTAACAGAGGTTCAGTCATTTTGATTCACTCACCAGTGCTCAAGCAGAGTAGCCATAAAGCTCTGGACTGTTTGTGTCCTCTGGGCCCAGTGGTTGAGAACCACTGATACACAGTATGGACACTATAACTGTAAACCAGTACATAAACCGGCCAAATTAGCATATAAACTAGATATTACAGCAATGTATAAAGTGGAAAATTATTTGGCCAATAAACCAGAAGTGAATGCAAGGTGCAAGGGTAGGCACTGAGTTGTCTATGCTCACAACTATGCATAGTGACCATGGCAAGCACAGCTGAAGTACTCAATATTTGGCATTCAAAGTGATTGCATACTATGCCTAGTGGGAAATCCGGGATTGGATGCAGCTCAGTCTGACCAGGAGTAATGCATAGGTATGCAGGTACTACACTGTAAAACTAAGTCTCATCATGTACTTGAGGACTGAGTAACCAATGCAGCACTTGAAAACCAAAAGCCAATCAAAGCTTGCAATGCAGGACCCACCTTCTAGCATGACAAATAGGTACTAAGGGTGCTAGGTTGTTAATTCCCTTTAAATGTGTAACATTTATGTGTGGCTGGAGCCTGGCATTTATTTTACCAGCAAGCAAGTATAACAGCAGCCTTCATACTGCTAGCACACCAGTCATAGGATGGTTGTTTTCCCCAAACAGTTTGCTCCTTTTAAAAAAGGGCCCCATATTCAAAAGAGAACTGTAATAGTTCTTGGTTAACCCTATGAGTGCCAGAGAGGTGTCCAATGCATTGATTTAAAGGGATAGTAATGTTTCAAAATAAAAGCAGCCCCAATTAATCTTCATAGTATATGGGCCATGGAGAGTGTTATTTCAATACTGTCTAAGAGGTACTTCAAGAGTAATTGAATGATAAAGTATCCCCCTCATGCCTCTTTTACTGATGTAACACTGCTCACCTCAGAACAGAAAAGTGGTGTCCAGATGGCTTACAGAGAGGGACAATCTTCAATCAGCATAAGGGAAATCCTGAGAAAACTGTGAAGGGGGGCATAGTTTTCATTGTTCTCACAGTAAGAAGATTGTCCCTTGCTGTGAGCTGTCTGGTCTTAAGACCAAATTCCACATCTGAGGGGAGGTGGCTTACACTAGGTAAAAGGGAAGGGAGGGGGATACTTTATCATTCAATTACTCTTGAACTACAACTCTGACAGTATTGAAATAACACTCTCCATGGCCCAAATGCTATGATGATTAATTAGAGCTGCTTTTATTATGAAACATTACTATCCCTTTAAATTGGTCCTTTAATGGGTTAGTAATGTCTTATATAAATAAAAAGTAATATTGTAGATAATCAAAAAATAAATCCATTGATGTTAGTGTGCTCTCTCAAACCAGGCGGCTCTTCAGCAGAGCCAAAATACCGCAATCTAAAAAGAAAGACTTCATCGGAACAGTCTACAAAGTGTGCTTGCAAACCGGGCTCACTTTGTAGACCATTCCAATGAAGTATTTTTTAGATTGTGGTATTTTGGCTCTGCTGAAGAGCCACATGTTGGTCCCAGGACCAGGATCTTCTTTTGTCAGCTAGAGGCTGACGTCGATGAAAGGGGAGGGCGGAATTTTATCACCTTATATCTGGCATTGATGGATTTATTTTTTGATTATCTACAATTTTACCTTTTATTTATGTAAGATATTACTAACCCTTTAACACGGAAAAACACTGCAGAATGTCACTTTAGATATTAGATACATCTCCAGAATGCAAGGGGTTAAAAGCTCCTTTTGAATAAAAAGGAATTTTGGAGTTTGTTTTGTCCCCTACATCATAGTTGCACAGAATTACTAATTTCTTCTGGACAATGGACAAATTACAGATTCACCTTATGTTGTAATGCATATTGGAGCAAATGTATCAAGAAAAGTGGGGAAATTCTAGAGCAATACAAATGTGCCATATTTATAAAACAAAATACCACGGATGATAGACAATTCTCAAATATGTTGCCTGCAATGCGAAACCACTTTGACATCGAAGGGGTTAAAAGCGTGTGTGTGATGTGTTTGTGTTATTAACCCTTTGAGTGCAAAAGGGGTAAGCAACGTGTTGCGTACCCTTCTGGCACTCAAGGGGTTAAATATTTTATTTACAAACAAGAGTTTTGGTTGTAGAAGCTGGTTTTAATATCATAAACTAAGGAAACAGTTAAGAAAATTAGCTTTACCTATTCTGTGGAGATATTTAATCCCTTTCCTCTTTCAATATTTTGAATGTTTGAAAACTGGTTACTTTGATTGAATTATCAGTCTTGGATTATTTCATCCCTTGCATGCTAGCAGGATTTTATACACACTGAAGAGCCATACTCTGAATATGTCTCTACAATCTGCAGGTTTAGTTATTTTATGTCTGTGGTCCTCAAGCCACGTTCCATGGAATCACAGTGTTCCCTAAAGATGTACAAAAGGGGTTCCACTCATCAAATTTATGAAATGGTGGACAGAGAAGGAAGGCTGAACATTGTATGTATGGTTCAATAGTTTATGTCAGTGTAGCTCAAACCTGTCCTCAAGTCCCCCAACATATGTTTTCTGGTTAACCTCAATTAAACACCAGTGAATGATTTTAACTCTGATAGATCCTCTGAATGACTGAACCACTGACTGACTCACCTGTGTTACTGTGAGGAGATCCTCAAACCTACATTACTGGAGGGGGGTGACAGATTTGAGTTCCCTGGCTATATTATGGCATGTTGAAGACCCATCTAGTGTCCAAGGGCCCCACAGATATCTTATGTGAAACCGAATGGTTCCACCACAGTAAAAAAAAAAAAAAAAAAAAAAAAAAAAAAAAAGGCTCAGAACCAGGGTTCCATGTTGAGATAGACAGAGAAATGTTTTCCCAACCATGTTATGTGCATCTTGACCATTTTTCACTTGCAAAAAAAAGTGTCCATTTTCAATATTATGTTTCTTTCTGGTTCCCTTAGCATTTTTAGGATTACTGCAGATCGGTCAACATAGTTTTGTTTCATGGAAAGCAATATAAATATTGTCAACCTAGAGTTCTATTTTGCATTTTATTGTTTATATTTAATCGTTTTAGAAAATAAAATAAATATATGCACACCCATACATATGTAAAATGTTGTTTTGCAAAAATTTACAATGAGGTCTCACACATTCTTCAAATCATATGTTTGGAAATATACACAGGATAACACTGACATATGTAACAAAACCAAAAATAAAAAAATCAATACCCACTGCACAGAAACGGCCAAAACCAAACATCAAGACTGTCTGTCATCTTGTTATTCTGTTTAAGGAATTAAATGTATCAAACTCATTACCAAATGACGCTTAACGTCATAGAACACTTGCATACAACACAATGAAACACAGGTGTTGAGCAACATATGGCCTTCCAGCTCTTGCTGGATTACAGTTTCGATCATCCTCAACCGGATGAAGCTGATAGGACGCGCAATCCAATAACAAGTGGAGAGCCACAGTTATTCCATCCCTGATACACTACCTTATGTACATACATATATAATAGCCCAAACTCACCTCACTATACTCCAAATATCCTGTCATCTGACAGTCACATGATCACACTGTTCGCTTCACATTCGCTTCCGCTTCTCACACCACGCCCCTACAGTTCAATCAATGGTTTTCCATGTCACCGCCCATTCTGGACACGCCTCCCGTGTGGCTCTAGCCAGTGTTCAAGTTCTCCGTGGTCTGATGCGATGTAGTTTTTGTCTGTTCCGCTTGTAAAATCCCCTGGATTAGGAGTAGGATTGTGAGTGCTGCCAATCAGATGATTGCTAAGAGTTTTTGTACAAAATGCAAAAAAGATCCATTCTGGAGAAAACCGTTAGAGCTACAATGATAAAGTTTCCTATTGATTTAAATAGTGATTTTAACTGCTAAATAGACCCAACAATGCGTTCACGGAGTTAAAAGTCCCTTTTATATCAATTGCCATTGTGGCTAATTGTATTTCTCCCCTTCTGGTACAGCTGGTTCGACACAGATTTGTCTTTGCTTCTGTGCGCAAGCTTCCAAGAGAATAATATATAACAGAAAATGAGTAATTCTGGGGCAAGCCAGATGCACCATAGGCATTCCTGGGATCTCTCAGGGTTTGACCCTGAGACTCAGGGTTTTGACCCAAATCTCAGGGTGAAGGGCCAAATTCTCAGAGTGAGAGAGGTCTGTGTCACCTACTATATGAATTTCCCCAATTAAATGTTTCCTTAGCCTCTATACTGGTGCCATTAGCATACCTGGGAACTCTCCGGTTTTGCCCCGGAGACTCCGGATTTCACAGGTAATTACCGGGTCTCCGGGGCAGTCTCTCAATCTCCGGGTGGGCAAAACTCCTCCCACTCCCCGCCCTCTTACCCGCATTCCATATATATTTTACCCCTTTTTAAAAAAAAAAAAAAAGTCCCGCCCCCCCTCACGACTAAACCCCGCCCCTTTATGACGCGAATTGCGTCATTTAACTCCCTGGTCGGCGCTGGCAGGGCTGTCCTCCGGGCGGCCCTGCCTGTTAAGTTCCCAGGTATGGCCATTAGTACCAGAAAGAGTGGGAGATGTCCTGCTTGTCTTGTTTGTGTTCAGGCAGTGAGTTATCCAAACTGTAGCATGTTAAAGGTCCCTCGCACACCAACCGGAGCACCTCTGTGTTAGAGCAAGCAGGTACATATCGCATAAAATCTACATTATGGGAACTTTAAGGGTTAATATTTCAAAGATCTCAGGGTCAGCTCATCTTGAAAGTTCCCAGGTATGACCATAGGTTTAAAAAAAAACATTAAATGGTGATTTAGCCACTGGAATGATAGATCTCAAAATGCATTCTGAAGAGAACTCTTGGGCATTCAAGGGGTTAAAATCCTAATTTATGTTTTAATTGTGGGGATGTTTATTCATCCACTGCGGTGCTGGTGGTTTGTCCCAGAATGGCTCCAGTTTCATTTTGGGCATTTGCCTGTGCAGGATTGCAATGAACACAGTGCTCTATCAGATAATGTAGGGATTAATACGATTCTACCCAAAAACAGGCACTGGAATAGTTTTTTTTCATCATGCACTTGCCTGATGCCAATTTATTAAGCTACTTACACCCCAAATTCTCCCCCTTAACTCTGCTTGCACTAATAGAAAAGGCAATGGGTGCTTTCAAAGCTTATCTCTTTCAAACCATAGAGGTTTGAGAGATAGGACCAATTGGAATTAATTTCATTTTTTAATAACAACAGAATTCAAAATACTTTTATTAAAGTATTACTATCACTTTAACAAGTCACAGAGTAAAATCATGTTCCAAAATGCCCATAGACAGCCCACTGCCTTTTCTGCGGTGAGCTATTTATTCCAAGGCCTGATCAGGTGACCAGGGGACACCCCTTGAGATTAGAGGAAAGTAGGTTTAGACTTCAGCAGAGGAAGAGGTTTTTACAGTAAGGTCTGTTAAATTGTGGAATTCCGTGCCCAAGTAGGTAGTTATGGCAGATACATTTAAGAGAAGATTAGATACATTTCTTTCAAAAGGGAACATACAGGGTTATACTGTATATTAGTAGGCAAATCAGGAAGGATTTGGTAGCAGGAAAGCTATAAAATTCTCAGTCACTGGGGTATGAGGCAAAGGTTGAACTTGATGGACTTGTGTCTTTATTTGACCTAATTTACTATGTTGCCCTAAAACTGTACTCTCTCATATATATATATATATATATATATATATATATATACACACATTACTGTGCAAAAGTCTTAAGCAGGTATGAAAAAATGCTGTAAAGTAAGAATGCTGTCAAAAATAGACGTGTTAAGAAGAAAAGTCTAAATCAAATCAATATTTGGTGTGACCACCCTTTGCCTTCAAAATAGCATCACTTTTTCTAGGTACACTTGCACATAGTTTGTTAAGGAGGTTGTTCCAAACATCTAGGGGACCTAGGCACAGTTCTTCTGTGGATTTAGATAGCATTGATTGCTTCTCTCTCATCATTTAATCCCAGACAGACTCAATGATGTTGAGATCAGGGCTCCATGGGGGCCATACCATCACTTCCAGGACTCCTTGTTCTTATTTATGCTGAAGATATGTCTTAATGACTTTGGCTGGATGCCTGGGGTCGTTGTCATGCTGCGGAATAAATTTGCCTCCCTGATTTTATTGCATGATGGATAAGTATCTGCCTGTTCTTCTCAGCATTGAGGAGACCATTAATAATGACCAAATCCCCAAATCGGAGGTAATGCTTTTTGGCCGCAGGTCTTCCATGAAGACCACTTCTGATCAGACTTCCCTGGATAGCAGATGTGTGCACCAGGATCCCACTGTTTTCTGCCAATTCTGAGCTGATGGCAGTGCTGGACATTTTCCGATTGTGAAGGGAAGTAAGCATGATGTGTCTTTCTTCTGATGCACTGTTTCCTTGGCCCACTGCTGCATTTATGTTCCTCAACGTTGCCTGTTTCTTTATGCTTCTTCAAAAGAGCTTGGACAGCACATCTGGAGACCCCTGTCTGCCTTGAAATTTCTGCCTGGGAGAGACCTTGTTGATGCAGCATAACTACCTTGTGTCTTGTTGCTGCACTCAGTCTTGCCATGGTGTATGACTTTTGACATTAAAGGGACAGTATTTTCAGAAAAAAGTATTAACTATATGGTAGATACAATTAAAAGAGAGTACTTGCACTTATTTGTATCTCTCAGACCACTATGGTTTGAGAGATATAGAAAAATAAAGTTCTCCGCTCCCTCCCCTTTCTGCTTGATGAGCTGTAAAGCTGTCAGAAGCAGATTCTGGTCGCTTGACCAGATGCGACTCTTCCTCAGCACCGATATATCGATATCTAAAGATAAATACTTAATTGGAATGGTCTACAACGTGTGCTTGCAAACCAGGCACACATTGTAGACTGTTCCAATGAAGTATTGATGCTGTTTTTAAGGAAAAGGGTGGTCACACCAAATATTGATTTGATTTAGATTTTTCTTCTGTTCACCCACTATCAACTTTGTTAATTGCTAAAAATAAACTATTAACCTCTATTTTTGAAAGCATTCTTACATTACAGCATTTCTTCAAACCTGTCTAAGACTTTACACAGTTCTCTCTCTCTCTCTCTCTCTCTCTCTCTCTCTCTATATATATATATATAGATAGATATATGTGAGGCCTTACTGAGGATTTATATAGAGACAGGATTGTATAACTATCCAGTGCATCTATACCCCCTTTTTATGCAGGATAGTACCCTATTGACTCTTACAACAGCTGACTTACTCTGCACACTGCTGTGCAATCTATCATCTATCAGTACTCCTACATCTTTCTATAACGAGGAGTCCCCATGTTGTTTCCCATTTAGTGTATATGTAGCATGCTTGTTTCTGCAGCCCAAATGCAAAACCTATATATCTACCTATATTAAACCTCATCTGCCACTTTTTTGCCCATTCACTCAGTTGATCCAAATATTTCTGCAGTGAAAAAAACCCCATCTTGTTTTGTATGTATTTCCTTGCACCATCAGAAAAGATTTAGGTTCTACTTTCAGTACTCCAAGGTCATTAATTAACAAATTAAAAGGCACTTGATCCTTGACTGAACCTTGAAAGACTTTACTTACAACTACAGACCACCTTGAAAAGGTTCCATTTACATCAGCTCTCTGCATTCTATCACTTAACCAGTTCTTTATCCATGCACAAATATCACCTCCCACACTGAAGCTTTTTCATTTATATAGTAACCTGTTGTAAGGGACAGTATCTAAGGCTTTTGCAAAATCCAAGTTACTACATCAACAGCAATTCCTTTGTCCAAATTACCACTTATCCTTTTAAAGAATGCAAGGATATTAGGCATCTATTTTCATAAATCCATGCTGACTCTTACTAATAATATTGATGACCTTCATATACTCCTGAATGCTATTGGTTATCCTTCTAATAGTTAACCCACTAGTTAACCCACTACATAATTTACTATGTTACATAAGTCAAATTCACAAATCTATAATTTCACAGTTTAGATTTTGTCCCTTTTGAATAACAATGTTACATATGCTTTCCCTCCAGTCGTAGGGCAATATGCTTAATGAGAGTGAATCAATATATATTAAGTATAATGCCTTGCTGTACCTGAACTAAGCTCCTTTTGTACCCTTGGATGTTTGCAATCAGATCCAGGTGCTTTATTCACCATAACCTTTTCCAGTTTATTTTGTAGTATTTCCTCAGAGTAAGTCATCTACATCCCTGTTTGTCCAAAGCCTGCTTCCTTTGTATATACAGAAACAATATATGTTTAAGGTTTCAGCCATTGCTTTACCCGCCCTAATTAATTAACATTTCTCAGTTTTATGTATACTTTACATTTTTTAAATTATGCATCTGACCTTTCTGACTTAAAATTTAAAAGCCAACATCTTACTCATCATTTCCCTGCAAACCTCTTTGTTAAGACATGTAGGTCTTAATTTGTTTATCTTGTATTTTTTCTCCAATGGTATATTGACACATTTATCCAAAGTATGTTAACATCTTCCCTTATCTTAATTGAAGATTGTCCCTCTCTGCAGTCTACCTGGGCACCTCCCTTCTGCTCTGGCTGATCAGTGTTACATCAGTAAAAGGGGCGGGAGGGGGACACTTTGTCATTGAATTACTCTTGTACTACAACTCTGACAGAATTGAAATAACACTCTCCAAAGTCCAAATACTATGATGATTAATTAGAGCGGCTTTTATTATGAAACATTACTATCACTTTAATGACTATATCCCATTCATTTTCTTCTAATACTGATTTCAGCATACTAAAATTAGATTTTTTTTAAAAAGTTGTATGTTTTAGTTGAACCCTTGTTAAAAGGTTAACAATTTTCTAATGATACCACATTTTATCACAACTATCCAAATGGTCCGTTACCTGTATACTATATACAGTTCCAGGATTGTTTGAGATCACTAGATCCAGCAAGGTCTAATTTCTAGTTGGCTCCCCTGTTAGTTGGAAAATGAAGGTATCTTGTTGTGCTGTGGCACAGATACTGACATATGCCTAAACTGTGCTGGAGTGTGGTATTAAAGCGGAACTATCACACAAATTAAAGTTATCCCCAAATAATTGTGCACAAAACAATAAGCATATCCGTTCTAGTATTATCATGAATAAGTCTAGCGTTATTGAAAAATCCAACTCGTTCTGAGACACACAGACAGGCAGCTTGCTGTAGAGGCATCTGTGCGTTTGTGCCTTTAGTCCATTCCTGTACCTTAAGGTACAATGCAGCTCCTCATCATCAATCCTAGTGGAGACCGAGATGGACAGCGCAGGCTCACAAATGTCTGTCTGGCAAGATGTCTGCCTGATGCCTGCCTGTCCGTCTCAGAATGAGTTGGATTTATCAATAACGCTGGAATTATTCAGGATAATACTAGTATGGATATGCTTATCATTATGTGCAAAATTATTTGGGGGGGGTAACTTTAATTTGTATGGTAGTTCAACTTTAACCCTTTGAGGGCCAGAGAAGTGTGCAATGCATTGTGAAGCAATGGGTTGTACACCACTCTGGTCCTGAGGGGGTTAACTATGTGCAGACTATGTCTGTAGGGTTCCTGGTCTCCTGATGGCTTTCTGTCACCTCCTCTGTCCTCTGTGTCCTGGTCACAGCCTGGACTGTGCTCCCAGTAATGTCATCATGTCACCCAGGAGGCAGATCATCAAGCAGAGAACAGGCAGGTCACAGAGGAGGTGACAGGAAGCTGCTAGAAGATGAGAAACACTTGTTGAATGTGGATGGTGGTGGTGTGGAAGGGAGCACGGCGATGTTGGAGTGTCAGAGAGGCCAGGCAAGGTTGTTGGACATGTAGGTGAGCGGGGAGAGAAGAGGCAGGTGATGGGAACCACCAGGAAGTGAGTTAGACTTATTGGAAGAGGAGGAGGAGGGGGACATTGACAGGAGCAGCTCCTAGAGGGGAAGATAGGAGACAGAAAATGAACCCAGAGGATGGTGAAGGGGAGGAGGGAGGCGATACGGGGACAAGTCCCTGCAGTGATTTTGATAGAAATGGCCAGCTAGGGCTAATCCTTTCCGCCTGCCACCCCAGGGCATGGCTGACAATTAATCAGGATCTGTTACATTTGTATGTGTAGTGATGTTTGTTCACAGTATGTATTTCAGCCCACAAGACCGCTATATATTCACTGGACCCTTCATTATATATTTCCCCTTATACTATGCGTTAAGGCATATTTGACATATAGGCATACCACCTGAACATGGGCATCCGGAGGGGGGGCAAGGGGGGCACTTGCCCCCCCTACAATTACCCCCCTCCATATAAATAAAGGGGTTAGATGGGCTGGCCTGGGGGTCATATTATGGCTTTGCCCCCCCTGGAAAAATGTCTACGGACGCCACTGCACCTGAAGGCTTTAACTATGTGCAGACTATGTCTGTAGGGTTCCTGGTCGCGTGATGGCTTTCTGTCACCTCCTCTGTCCTCTGTGTCTTGGTGGCGATACGGGGACAAGTCCCAGAATTAATTTTGACAGAAATGGCCAGTGAGATCTAATTCTTTCCTCCTGCCACCCCACGGCATGGTTGACAGTGAGTCAGAATCTGTTACATTTTATGTGTAGTGATGTTTGTTCCCTGTGTGTATTTCAACCCACAAGACCTCTACATTCTCACTGGACCCATCATGTATATTTCCCCTTATAGTATGTGTTGAGGCATGCTTCACATAAAGACATACCACCTCTTTTATTTACCCTATCCCTCCTAAAACGTGAATATCCTTCTTGACTGACTACCCAGTCATGTGTGTCATCCAACCAGGTTTCTAATACCTACAAGATCATACTACTCATTCACTGCAATCCATTCCAATTCCCTCATCTTACCAGATAGAATATGAGGATTTAAAAACAAACATTTTATGTTCCTGCCATTGTGAAGATGTGCATTCTTTGAAAAATTATTTTCTTTTTATCAGGTTGTGACATTGGTACATCACTATTAGCTGAACTACCTCTTCCTCCATCTTCACCTCCATGTTCCTTCTCTAATCCCAATTCTTACACAATCTACCCCATCCTGTGATGTTTCAACTTTCGCTCCTTTCCTAATTTAAAGTCTCCTCCAACCCCTAAGTATCCTATCCCTTAGAACAGCAGCCCCCTTTCCAATACAATGCAAGGTTATACCTAGAATTATGAAAAAAGCTTTAATCCCTTGGTTTCTAGCAATATTTCCAACTCATTGTAAATAAATGTTTTGGATCTAAAGGGATATTAAACTGGTGCAGGTTCATTCAGAATGTGGGTGTGGCCAGCAGAGCTGGGGCTCCTCCCCTTACAGTTTCGAGCTCCAGGTAGTTGCCTACTCTGTCTGATGGAAATTCCATCCCTGTGCACATTCACTGTAATGCTATATCAGTGTACTTTTTAACAGAACCGCACTATTTCACTCAATTATGAAGTCTGCAGCCACAAATAAAACATTTCTTAATGATTACACAGAATTTAATGTCAGATATAAAGCAACTGGCCCACCTAGTCTGCCCATTGTCTTAGCTATTTAAAGGTACACTGACTCCCCCAAAGAACCTGCTTTAGTATTTAATCACACATTGGGTGCTTTATTATTATTCCTCTATGACAGGCAAAAACTTTTTTATCATTTATGAACAAAAATATATCAGGGCTTCCTGGAGGTGAAAATCACCACTTCAGACATGCTGAAGAGCCTTCCTTTGACTCCAGTGAGGGTACAGCCTCTGTACCCCCAATGGAGTGTTTTCAGGTGCTGTTCCCTCCCCCCCACTTCACACCGTGCACACCAAGTGGAAGCGCATGTCTCTAACCCAGTCTGAATGCAGTATGATGCAGGCATCATACCTCTCAAGTGTCCCTCTTTATTAGGGACAGTACATCTTTGACACTAAAACCCAACTGTCTCTCTTTCCCACCCTGGTGTCCCTCTTTTTAAGAGATCAGTCTATGTGGTGTGTGTATAAGCGTATCACATTGCTCTGTCTACAGCAATAAAACTCACATTAACATACCTCCCAAGTGTCCCTCTTTATGAGGGACAGTCCCTCTTTTAGACCCAAATCCCTCTGTCCCTCTTTCCCACTATTATGTCCCTCTTTTTAGGAGATCAGACTGTGTGGTGTGTATATAAGTGGATCATATTGCTCTACAGCAATAAAACTCACATTAATCTTTGTTTAAACATCAGTATATGTGTTTATAAATTATTCTGCGTTAATCAAATATGTTGGGCAGGGGAGGGCTGGCAACTTGTGGTCCGGGGGGCAAATACAATCAAGTGGCCCATTTCTACTATTGTTCGAGCCCACTGTCCCAGCCCACCCCCCTTTTCTTAGCTTTAAATTTGGCCTTAATGTTGCAAAGTAAGGTGAGCGATACCACAGAGCTTACCATTAAAATGGGGCTACACTACTGATATTACAGAGCATATAATTTAACCTTTTGAGTGCCAGGGAGGTATCCAACGCATAGCAATGTGTTGATACCTCTCTGGCACTCAAACGGTAACATAAAGCAACATTAGTGATACTATAGAGCTTACAAGGGAAATGGGTTATGCTACAGTGTAGCTCCGTTTGGATTGTAGCTCTGGTATCACTTATGTAGCTCCATTTACAGCATCATGTGGGAGATAGAGGCAGTGGCCCAACAGTGCAGACATGTGACCAGCCCAAGGGGCAACTGCCCCCCTGCCCCACAGGCCAGCCCTCCCCTGATGTTGGGCTTGTTCTAAATAATTTATTAGGTTACATAAAAAAGTATCAAAACATCATGAAACAGCTTAAAAATTCTTGGTAATGCTCCACCTACCAGCCACACCCCCTAAAACACAAGTGTCCCTCTTTGGCAATTTGAAGTGTTGGGAGGTATGCATTAATGTTTGTTTAAATTCAGTACATGTATTTAGAAACTAGTCTATGTAAATAAAATACTTTGTCGTGCCCTAAATAAATGATTTGGTTACACTAAGAGGTGTCAATAGGTCATGAGATAACCCAAAAATTTTCGGTAATGCCCCACCCACCTGGATTGCAACCAACAACACCACCTCAAACACAAGTGTCCCATTTGATGTCTCCTGACGTCAGACTGTCCCATCCTCACTCTACATTGAGATAGTATTACAGTGTGTTAAAAGTCTCACTCCAACACTGGTTGAGACTCACTATAAGTTAATTAATAGGTGGTATATGGTTCCGGCAAAATTAGTCAAAATAGGTGTGGGTGATTCTAATGTCTGTTGGAGGTGTGGAAGTGAAGAGGGAAAATGTTTGGTGGGGGTGTACGAAGGTTAAGAAATTATGGATTTATAGTCTGAAATTATTAGAACAAGTAAATAATATTCAGCTGGCTTTCCGACCTGAGTGTATGCTTTTACATCTGGGCTGGCCAAAGCTTGACGAGGGCCAAATGTTTATGGCTACTCATTGTTTGGCGGCGGTAAAAATACTAATTGCCAGGAATTGGAGGAAATCTGTCAATTTTTCTGAGGTTACATTACGGAATCAACTGATTTGGCAGTTAAAAATGGAAAAAGGTATAGGGTGGAGTATTTCCACATTCATTAAAGCAAACGTCATGAAAGAAAGGATGATGTGCGCTATGTTACATTTTGAGTCTAGGACCCGATGAGTTATATTCTGTTTAAAGTATTTTTGCGAATATGAGACCGGTCTGATTATAGTTGTGTTTAAATTAAGTTATTCAAAAGAGGTGTCTGGCGTTTACCTCTCCTTGCCCTGGCTGGCACTGGAAAAATGGGGGGGAGGGATGGTTTATGTGAAGTTAAAATGTATTTGATTTTATAAGCATGTATATGTTAACGTGATTGTTTGTATGTGAAAAATATTAATAAAGAAAAAAAAAGTCTCACTCCATGGCTCAGTAGCTGAGTTGTGTGTGATGTCAAGATGAGAAAGGAGCTACTGCCTTCCCTCAACCTCCTAACCCCTCCCAGTCTTCAGAATTCACCCGCTATTGGCTGGAGAAACAATCAAGCCAATTAATGTAATACTTAATTGGCTAAATCATACCTAAAGTAAAGGGATAAGCAATGCAAAGTTTTAAAGAACATTTCAAATGTTTTAATACTATGAAGTGCTTGGGGTTGGCCTAATGGGTAGGTGGATGTCCCTTTAACCTCTTTTGTTCCGGAGGGGTGTTGAATAAAAGATATGAGTGGACGCACACTCAGTATCAGTAGCCATATCAACCTGCACTTATCTCATGCCTGGTGCTGAATCTCCACAGGTCTCCCGCAGATCCAGTTTCAGACAACAATGTAGATAAGAGAATGCACTGAAGGCAAGGTGCTGATGGAAATTCATCTAATGCTGATCTTTATTTACTGAACAACATACAGGCAACATTTTGGAGGTCTCAATGCTTCCTTTCCTCAGGCATAACCACAAATCTCCAAGTGCTGACAATAAATAGATACAGTGAAAGAATTACATCCATCAGATTGCCTATTTCCACATACATTATTAATTCAATTAAAATGTTACCTATGATTTAGGTAGTATGAAGGAGATTTATAGACCTGGTGTATGGAGTAAAAGTTGCCTAAAACCGAATTCAGCATTTCAAAATAAGCCTGTGGCATTCTGGGAAACCTTAACACCGCATAGCTGTGTTTCTGTAAAAGTAACGATAAAGCTGGGAACAATCTTTATACAGTGAATTTAGAAAGAAAAGTCACTAACTGCAAAAATTTATCAACATCATTTTCGCCAGAATGTTAAGGACAGGTATTAGATGTTCTTATCGGTCCAGGCGTTAACATCAGATTGTTAGCACCATATTTATAACTGTGCACTTACTCATTCGGGGACATGCACAGACATTTTGGGGGCAGGGGCTCAAATGAAAAAAAGGGCACTTCTCATAATTATTTATTCAAATATATATATTTAAAAAAAAGGAAGAGAATTTACATCTCAGGAGCCTGTAGGCACAGAAATCTGAAGCACCCCCCCACCATTGGCCATCTCCACTGGACACCTCCACAATGCTCCTAATCTCCACATTGTCCACCATCATCTCCATATTGCCCTTACATTGTCCCCCATCAGCTCCAGTTTGCCCCCATCAACTCCATGTTGCCCCATCAGCTCCAACTTACCCTCACATTGCCCCCATCATCTCCAAATTGCCCCCATCAGCTCCATATTGCCCCATCAGCTCCAACTTACCCTCACATACATTGCCCCATCATCTCTACATTGCCATCATCTCCATCTTGCCCCCATCAGATCCATATTGCCCCATCATTTCCACATTGCCCCCCAGTGTCCATTTCCTACCTCTTCCCTAGTGGTCCAGCGGCAGGGGAGGTCTGTATGTGCCTCCTTTGGCACAGACCTGTAGCTGCTGGAGCTCCCGCACGGTCTTCTCTTCATGCATAAATAAGAACTGGCGTTATCACCAGTTGCCCTGACAGAAAGACAATTCTTAAAGGGATAGTAATGTCCAATGATAAGTTTATGCTGTGTTGTAGATTTAAAAAAAATAAATTATGTAGCGCAAATCCCATCTATCAAAATTTTATGGTTTGAGAGATATTTGCAGCTAAAGTTCCCTCCTCCCTCCCCATCTCCTGACGCCAGCGCTCTATTGACATCAGGAGATCCCGGTCCTAGGACCAGCTGGCGGCTCTTCAGCAGAGCAAAAATAGCGATATTTAAAAAGAAATACTTCTTTGGAATGGTCTACAAAGTGTGCCTGGTGTGCAAGTACACTTTGTAGACCATTCTAAACACAGGGACACCGGGGTGATACACTTCTATACACATCACACAGTCTGATCTCCTAAACACAGGGACACCAGGGTGATACACTTCTATACACACCACACAGTCTGATCTCCTAAACACAGGGACACCAGGGTGATACACTTATATACACACCACACAGTCTGATTTCCTAAACACAGGGACACCAGGGTGATACACTTATATACACACAGCACAGTCTGATCTCCTAAACACAGGGACACCAGGGTGATACACTTATATACACACCGCACAGTCTGATCTCCTAAACACAGGGACACCAGGGTGATACACTGATATACACACCACACAGTCTAATCTCCTAAACACAGGGACACCAGGGTGATACACTTATATACACACCACACAGTCTGATCTCCTAAACACAGGGACACCAGGGTGATACACTTATATACACACCACACAGTCTGATCTCCTAAACACAGGGACACCAGGGTGATACACTTATATACACACCACACAGTCTGATCTCCTAAAAAAAGGACGTCAGGGTGATACACTTCTATACACACCACACAGTCTGATCTCCTAAAAAAAAACATCAGGGTGGGAAAGAGGGACAGAGGGATTTAGGTCTAAAAGAGGGACTGTTCCTCCTAAAGAGGGACACTTGGGAGGTATGCTTTTCCTCTAGCAAGGTCTACTAGTAGATTCCCTAATTAATAGGTCTTAGTTGAATTAATTATCTAAGTGGAAATAGGCAATCTGATTGGCTGTAATACTTTTACTGTATCTGTTTATTGTCAGCACTTGGTGATTTGTGGTTATTCCTGAGGAAAGGAGGCATTGAGCCCCTGAAACGTTGTCTGCATGGTGTTCACTAAATAAAGATCAGCATTAGCTGAATTTCCATCAGCACATTCCTGAGCGTGTTCTCCAGAGAACTGTTGAACATGTTACAGAGCAATGAGTTTCATGCCCCTCTGGCACTGATTTTTTTTAAAGCGGAACTACCACCCTGTATAAAGTCGCCCACCAACATTTAGGCATATGGCGACTAGCATCTTAATAGTGCTATTATCTCTCACAGGTACAGCGTTCTGAAGTAATCATTTTTCTTGTGAGACTGACAGCCGTCTTCCTGTCTTCTGAGGCGCCGCCTGCTCCGTCAGTCCCTTCCGGTGCCTTAAGGCACCATGAAATGCCTCCTAACCCTTTGAGTGCCAGAGGGGTATGCAACGCATCGCTTTGCAATGCATTGCATACCCCTCTGGCACTCAAAGGGTTAAAGGAGACCGGGACAGACAGAGCAGATGTTTCTAAACCAAGATGGCTCCATGCGAGCCTAGCTTCTGGTCTCAGAGGAAAAAGGATTACTTCAGAACGTGGTACTTGTGTGAGATAATAGTACTATTAAGAAGCTAGTCACCTTATGCCTAAACATTGGGGGGCAACTTTATATAGGGTGGTAGTTCTGCTTTAATCCAACTATCTGGTTGGGAATGATGGAAGTTGTAGTTCCCAACAGCTGGAGGTCTAACAATTGACTGCTTCTGCTTAGACTATAGCTTTCAAACAGAAAAATCCTTGTCCCCTTGGATGCTAAATAGGTATATAACGCATTGTAAAGTAAAGCTTGGAAGATCACTGGCATTCAACGGTTAAAGGGTCACTAATGTCCCATAATTTTTTTTCTGGTTTTGTAGATTTAAAAAAAAGAAATTATGCCCAAATCCCATCTCTCAAACCGTTACGGTTTGAGAGATATTCGGTGCTAAACCTCCCTTCCCTTCTCCTGACATCAGCGCTTTGCTGACAGCAGGAAATCCTGGTCCGGGGATCAGCCAGCGACTCTGCAGCAGAGCTGAAATAGCATTATTGGAAAATAATTACTTCTCTGGGATGGACTACAAAGTGTGCCTGGCTTGCAAGCACCCTTTGTAGACCATTCCAATGAAGTAATTCTTTTCCAGTATCGCTATTGCGGCTCTGCTGAAGAGTCGCTTCGTGTCGGCCGACACAAATCTCCTTCTGTCAGCTTTACAGCTGACATCAGGAGAGGTAGAACTTTAGCTATGAATATCTCTCAAACCATAAGGGTTTGAGAGATAGGATTTGGGCTACGTAATTTCTTATTTTAGACTACAAAACATGAAAAAAAAAATCGGGGACATTACTGTTAGTTTAAATAAGATGCCAAGGAAATGGGTATGTAAAATTGTAAATATATTTGCCCAATTAATGAATAAGTTGTACAAAAGTAGAGTAAATATGATATACACAGTTATACAAATGCGCACAGTCATATAAAGTCATATACACACAGTCATTTACACACACGCACACAGTTATATATATACACACACGCAGTCATTTACACACATACAGTCATATATACATACACACACAGTCATTTACACACACACACATACACACACAGTCATTCACACACACAGTCCTATATACATACACACAAAGGCATCCACAGATAAACATTCCCTTTCACTACAAAATGTGCTTTAACCCTTTGAGTGCCAGTGGGTTACCCCTCTGGCACTCAAAGGGTTAAACCCCCTGAATGAAAAGCAAGACACCATAGACTTCCCCAGCATTAAACTGGTTAGAAGCCCTATTTAAATGAATGTAACTTTTTTTCTTATTTGTTCTGCCTGGTGCAGCCAGTTTGCTCAAGAATCGTACAGCTCTAGCCTACTGAGTACAGCAATAAATTATCAAGAGGAGATGAGAGTGTGTAGGAGGTTTTCAGAATATATACATAAGGGACTCAGTGTGTGTGTCTGTGTATAGGGACTCAGTATATGTGTGTGTGTGTATAAATTTATATATATATATATATATATATATATATATATATATATATATATATATTTATTTACATATATATGGGACTCAGTGTATGTGTCTATGTATAGGGACTCAGTATATGTGTGTATGTGTAAGAAGTACTCAGTATATTTGTGTAAAAAAGGGACCCATATGTTTATGTGTGTATGTGTGTGCATATGGCAGACTCAATATGTATGTGTGTAAGAGAGACTGAATATGTGTGGTATAGCAGGGACTTAAAGGGATAGTGATGTCAGAAAAAAAGTATCAACTATGTGGTAGATACAATTAAAAGAGAGTACTTGCACTTATTTGTATCTCTCAAACCGTTATGGTTTGAGAGATATAGGAAAATAAAGTTCTCTGTTCCCTCCCCTTTTTGCTTGACGAGCTCTAAAGCTGTCAGAAGCAGATTCTGGTCGCTTGACCAGATGTGGCTCTTCAGCAGCACCGATATAACGATATCTAAAGACAAATACTTCATTTACAACGGTCTACAAAGTGTGCCTGGTTTGAAAGGTCACTTTGTAGACTGTTCCAATTAAGTATTTATTTCTAAATGGCGTGATTTGCGCTCTGCTGAAGAGCCTCTGTCTGGTCAAATGACTGGAATCTGCAGCTGTCAGCTAGATGGCAGACTTGAGTAAAACAGCCAGGAAAAGGTAACTTTAGCAAGTTATATCTTTCAAACCATAAAGGTTTGAGAGATAAGACTTACACCAATGTTAACCTTTTTTTAATGTCTACTATATTAAATCAACTTAAAATTAACTATTACTATCCCTTTAATACAGTGTACAGAAAGAAGGAGGCACTCCCCAGGTTGCAGGTATAAAACAAACATTTATTGTAAGCTGTTTTCCATAAAATACATCATAGTTGCAAGTTGGAATGATTACAGGCATCCGTGAACTTTTCGGGGGTACTCCCCCTTCCTCAGCACACCGTTTCCACACACAGTAACCTCTTCTCCCTGCCACCATCAAATAATCCCACCATCAAAGACGCAGCGTCAGTCTGCGCATCCCAATGCTGGTGCGTCACTTCTGTCCAAGCTTCGAAATCATCATCATAGGACCGCATGTACCGAAAGCCACTTCAATTAGAAACATAAACATTATGCCTATAGATAGCCCAATAGATCTTATTTCCTTCTCAAGTGGATCCTCCATATCTTGAATAATTTTTTTTTATAAATGTTTAAAGACGCATCCATTCGTAGCCATTTGTATCAGGGGCAATCTAGAGAAATCCTATATAATAATTCGCTAAATCGTGTGTAACGCCGCGACATGCGCAGTAGACACTGCTGCGCGTGCTGCAGTCATGCGCAGTAGAGACTGACCACGCCGTGGCTGATACAGAGCTGGGCGCTCCGAAGGAGCGTCCAGCTCTGTATCAGCCGTGGCGCGAGCAGTCTCTACTGCTCGTGACTGGCCCGCGACCGGGTGGCTGTGACACTGTGGCCCGTCTAACGGGCTGTTCAACTAGTATAATAATAAAAACACTAATTCAAATCAACAACAAATGTATTTATCTTCATAGATATTACACAACGACCTGACAATAATGGGACAATATACAATAGAGTGCTTAGGGACTTAATAAGAGTGTGTGTCTGTGTATAAAAGGGACTCAGTGGGGGAGATTCACTAAGCAGTGATAAAGAGGAGATAAAGTGGAGATGACTTCTCCAGATGAGCACTTCTCCAGTTCCTATGTTCATACCTGGGAACTCTCCGGATTTGCCCCGGAGACTCCGGTTTTGACAGAGCTTTACCGGGTCTCCGGGGCAGAGGCTGATTCCTCCGGATGTGGAGAGTTTCTATTGAAACTCTGCCACATCTGCTTTTTCTCCCTATGTTCCTCCTTCCCCAGCCTTCTGTGTGACACCTTTAACCCTCTGAGTGCCAGAGTGGTAAGGAATGCATTGCTTTGCATTGCTCTGGCACTCAAAGGGTTAAGTCCCCCCACACTCGCGGCAAGCCCCGCCCCTTATTGACGCGATTAGCGTCATTTTTGTCACCCCCTGCTGAACAGAGGACTACCCTCCGGGTAGCCCTCAACTGGAAGTTCCCAGGTATGCCTATGTTATTCTATAGATCCTATTCACTAAGATCTCCATAGCTAAAGAAATCTGAGTGCATAGGCTCCATAGAATAACATAGGAATATGAGAAGTGATATCACTGGAGAAGTTATCTCCACTTTATCACAACTTGAACCTCCCCTATAATTTTTGTTTGGGTCTCTGTTTGTACAAGAGTTACTTAGGATGCGTGAAGGTGGGTAGGACTCAGAGGGGGAGATGCACTAAGGAGTGATAAAGAGGTGATAAATTGGAGACAACTTCTCCAGTGATATCAATTCTCTGGTTCCTAAGTTATTCTATGGAGCCAGTACACTAAGATATCGAAAGGTAGAGAAATCTTAGTGCATGGGCTCTATAGAATAACATGGGATCTGGAGAAGTTATATCAATGGAGAAGTAATCTCCACTTTATCAGTCTTTATCATTCCTTAGAGCATCTCCCCATGTGTCTGTATCTAAAAGGGGATAAACGTATGTGTGTCTGTGTGTTGGGGGGGGGGGGGTTAGTGTGCATGTGTGTGGCTAAGAGGGGCTTAATGTAGTAATTGTATATATGTAGATGTGTACTTGTGTTTAAATGTATTTTGTGTGTATGATGATATGTAAACATGTTATGCAGATCTATTTTGTGTGTGCATGTGTATATCTGTGCGCCTGTGTGCATGTGTGTAATATGTGCTGGTTTACGTGTGATCGTTTTCTATACCCTAGAGATGCCATTTACCATAGGAAAGGGAGTATAAAGAGGAGGTGCCCGGTGTTTCCAGGTCCCCTCCCCCATTATATAACACCCCTGATAGTGGAGCCCAGGCCCGGCCCCTCCTCCCCCGGTGCTGCTGTCACGCACATCTCCTCTCAGTATCTCGCTGGCCGGGTACCGGGATGGAGAATCTCCTGGAGAACCCGGTGCGGGCTGTGCTCTACCTGCGGGAGCTGACCAGCATCGTGCAGAACCAGCAGAGCCTCATCCACACCCAGCGCCAGCGCATCGAGGAGCTGGAGAGGAGGCTAGACCAGCTGGGCAACGAGAACCGGAGCCTGCGGGGGCAACACCAGACGCAGGGCAGATCCAGGGCTCCGGGGACATCCAAGGGCAGGTCCAAAACTCGGGGCAAATCCAAAGCCTAGGGCACATCCAGAGCTCGGGTCAGATCCAAAACTCGGGGCAAATCCAAAGCCTAGGGCACATCCAGAGCTCGGGTCAGATCCAAAGCCAAGGGCAGATCCTAAGCCAGGGGCAGTTTCAAACCCTGGGGCAGATCCAAAGCCAGGGGGCAGATCCCAAATCAGGGGCAGATCCAGAGTTCGGTTCAGATCCAAAGCCAAGAGCAGACCCACAGCTCTGGACAGAGCCAGGGGCAAACCCAGAGCCAGGTGCAGATTCAGGTGCCGGTGGAAACCATCTCGCACACGCAGGGGCAGATCCAGCCACAGGGGCATCAGCACCCTCCAGCTGCCCCTCACTCAGAGGAGCCGGACCCCGGGCAGGTTCCCGCCCCGCGGAGCTCCCCCCAGATCCACCAGCACAAACCGGCGGTCCTGTGTAAAGCCATCCTGGGCAGGAAAGCAGAGTAAGTATGTGTGTGGGGTTGGGGGTCTATTGTACAGGGATAACTGCCCCATACAGGGCAAATCTGCCTGACCGTGTTTTGGGGGTCTTTATGATATTATGTTGTATGGGGGAGCAGTGGGGGTAGACAACCATATTAGAGACTGAGGGCAAGAGGGCATCTGCAGTATAAATGTGGTGGGGGGATGAGGAGAAAGGGTACACCATACACACACAGATACAAGGGGAACAGATTCTGGGACTGCAGTACATGGAAGAAATAAACACCTCGACTGATTCAAATTGTGGTTTTAACCCGTTGAGTGCCAGGAAGGTATCTGGTGCTCGAAGGTTTGACCCCGTCAGTGCTTTCGAAATGCGTTGGAGACCTAACCGTTTGAGTGCCATAGGGCACTCAAATGGTTAAATGAAATATTTAAATCAGTGTTGTTTTTTTATCCGCCCTGGTGCAGCTGGTCTGCTCCAGAATTGCTCCACTTTCGTCTTTATACATATAGTCCATTGCCTGGAAGATTCTAGAGAATCTGATTATTGGGGTGATTATTAATTCAAGCTAACTATATCTTAACCTTTCATTTCTGGTGTCAACATTTGTAGGGTAATTTAGTATGAAGGGTTGTAATGGTTAAGGGCTGATGGATGGAATAATGTTGGCATATGGTAATTTGCAGGGTTTTCTAGGACAAAAAAAAACAATGTCAGACCCTAGGATGCTTCACTATGCATTGGACACCTTGTATTCAGGGGTTAAATGTATTTACTGTCAGAGGGGGATGAAGGTCCATTGAGTAATTCAAGAGTTAATGAATGTGGTGATCTAATTGTAAGTTAATGACCGCTTCCAGCTCTAGTATCCTTATTTACACTCCAGTCACATATCAGACACCTGTCAGTCATGTTAATGACACTCTCATAGCCAATAAAAGTGGTGCAATTCTGGAGCAAATCAGCTGCATTTTGGGGAACAACACATAAGCATTCCCCAAAAATGCCCATACATTTAAATAGACCTTTTAACTTATTTTAATACTAGGGAGGTTGGCAGCCCAATTCTCTTTCACATTCAGGGAGTTTAAAAGACAAATTTAATCCTGTGAGTGCCTGGGATGTATCACAATGCTTTAAATACCTCACTGGCACTTTGAGGGTTAAATCAAAGAGCACTTGTACTTGTTTCATGCTGGACATTTGGCTGGGGCACACCGGGGAAAAGGGGAGGGGGGATTAACCCTTTGAGTGCCAGAGGGTGTGTGCAACCCCTTGCTTTGCAAGGCGTTGCACACCCCTCTGGTACTCAAAGGGTTAAGTCTCTCTGGCTTTATGTCAATCCAAATGCAGCATGAGGTTAATGTACAAAGAAAATTGGTGCAATTCTGGAGACAAACTATATGAGAAAATACGCACTCAAAACGTGTTAAATGCCAGTGACCATTACATGGAAATTATGACTCCAAAGGCAAGGGAGAACAGATGTACCAAGAGGAATTGGAGCAATTGTGGAGGAAACTGACTGCTCCAAAGGGAATAAAAATTCCCCAAATTCCCATTGATTCAAATGGAGTTTTAAAGGGATAGTAATACTTAAAATGTAAAAAAAAAATATGTTGTAGGGTTAATCCCACTGAGTAAAACAAGAGTACTTCCACTGCTGAAAAGTGTTTCATTCAAAAGTTATTATTTTTCAAAGTTGAATTTTTGAGGTGCAATATCACAGTGGCCTGAAATTGTACAGTGGCGCTGTTGCTACACGATCCTGTGGACAGCTCTGGTCCCGGGACCATAAATCTCCATAGGATGGTGTAGCAACAGCGCCACTGTACAATTTCAGGCCACTATGATATTGCACCTAAAAAATTAAACTTTGAAAATTAATAACTTTTGGATGAAACACCTTTCAGCAGTGGGAGTACTCTTGTTTTACTCAGGGGGATAAACCCTACAACATATTTTTTTTTACATTTTAAGTATTACTATCCCTTTAACCCCTTGACAACAGCGATCCTGGGGCGTAATGACCAATTTGATCTCATTCGGCAATCTGGCACATGTGGCTGATCGTGCCGGCTTGCTGAACGAGGGTCTGATTCTGATGGCTCCAGTCCTGGAGAGGTTAATTGTAGACTCTTGGAGTGCTCACAGCGCTTCCGTAAGAGCACCATGAGCAAAAATCCCAAAATATGCCAGGACTGTCACCGGTCCTTAAAGGGACAGTAATGCCCCTTAAAAAATGCTTATAGTTTTGTAGTGCTTAAAAATTAAACTATATGCCACAAATCCTATCTCTCAAACTGCTATGGTTCGAGAGATACTCACATTAAAAAGTCCCCCCTCCCCTTCTCCTGATGTCAGCGCTGTGCAGACAGCAGGAGATCCCGGTCTGGGGACCAGCCGGTGGCTCTGCAGCTGAGCCGAAATCGCGTTGTTGGAAAATAATTACTTTAGTGGAAAGGTCTACAATGTGTACCTGGTTTGCAAGCACACTTTGTAGACCGTTAGAATGAAGTAGTTCGTTTTAAATACACAATTTCAGCTCTGCTATAGAGCCTCCTTGTCTCGGCCTACGCGGATCTTCTGCTGTCAGCTTTACAGCTGACATCAGGAAAAGGCGGGGGGACTGTGAATATCTCTCAAACTATAGCGGTTTGAGAGATAGGATTTGTGGCATATAGTTTAATTTTTTAAGCACTACAAAACTTTAAGCATTTTTTATGGGACATTACTGTCCCTTTAACTCTTTATGTACCAGCTGCTTGCGCACGGGGCCGGTACTCAAGGACCGCAGAGCTTTTTTTTTTTGTCTAAGCGATTCAGGGCTCCCCGAACGGCATTTAACCCAGCGAGGAGTCCTGAAATCCATGCCGTTCCAGGACCGTCATGGGTCTTTATCGCATTTTTGACCCATGACGGTCCTGGCACATCATGTGTCCTTAAAGGGATAGTAATACTTAAAATGTAAAAAAAAATACGTTGTAGAGTTTATCCCCCTGAGTAAAACAAGAGTACTCCCACTGTTGAACGGTGTTTCATTCAAAAGTTATTAATTTTCACAGTTGACTTTTTTAGGTGCAATATCACAGTGGCCTGAAATTGTACAGTGGCGCTGTTGCTACACCATCCTATGGAGATTTATGGTCAACTGACCAGAACTGTCCATAGGATCGTGTAGCAACAGCGCCACTGTACAATTTCAGGCCACTGTGATATTGCACCTAAAAAATTAGACTTTGAAAATGAATAACTTTTGAATGAAACACCTTTCAGCAGTGGGAGTACATTTGTTTTACTCAGGGGGATAACTCTACAACATATTTTTTTTTACATTTTAAGTATTACTATCCCTTTAAAAGGTTAATTCAGATTTACAGATGACTGTCCTAGCACTGCATCGGTCATGAAGGGGTTAAACAAATTGATTACTAGAGCGTTCCCCATTCCATTTCTTCACAATACATTTGAGACCTCTCTAGCATGCAAGGGGTTAAAGTTTAGTCAGTGGCATTTGTTTTTTCCCTATACGGCTGTTGGATTGCTCCAGAATTGCTCAAATTCTTCTTAGTACAAAAAGTGGTGCATTGCTGGCGTAATCCAACTGCACGGTAACTGAACAAACATTCCCACTGACTTAAATATGTCTATTAACCCCATGATTGCTAGAGTTAGCCAATGTAAGGAGACCACACTAGTAATCAAGGAGTTAACCCTTTGATTGCCACAAGGGCACCGCTGTGTACCACCAAGGCACTCAAAGGGTTAAAAGCCCTCTTTAAATTAATGTTTTGTTTTTTTTTAATGATTTGTTTCCTACGATACCGTTGGTTTGCTCAAGAATTAATCCAGTTTTTTATCCATGCATTTACTAGGAAATGTGTTCAAATTACACCAGATTCAGGTTTTTATTTAATATTATTATTATCTGTTTATTTTAAAAACAACTTGTGTTGCCACCAATCTATATTGAACTAGAGCAGCGGCAGAGCTTTCAAATCCGGGTATAGAAATCTTAATACCCTAATTACTAGACGGCTGTACATTGCTGATACTGTGTGTGACGGACGTGTGCACTAACACACAAACATCTGTCTGCTGTCATATATAACTAAATAACACATGCTTGTGTGCAAACATATACTATCATTTATAACTCGATAACACTCATTTGTGTGGAAACATCTATCTGCTATCCTATATTAATGCATACTTGTGTGCAAACATACTGTCATATATAATTCAATAATATTTGTGTACAAATATTTGTCTTCTATCGTATATAACTCAATAACTTACACTATAATATACAGTATAACTCAATTAACACACTAATTTGTGCACAAACATTTATCAGTTATCTTATATAACTCAGTAACACACTTGTGTGTAAACATCTATCATATATAATTCAATAACACACTCACACGTGTGCAAATATCTGTCATATATAACTCAATAAAATACTTGTGTGCAAACATCTATCATATATATAACTCAATAATATACACACTTGTTTTCAAACATGTTTATCATAAATAACTCAATAACACACTCGTGTGTGAATACATCTATCATATATATAACTCAATAACACACTCGTGTGCATATGTCTATCTTATATGACTCAATGAAACACACGTGTGCAAACATCTGTCTATCGTATATAACTCAATAACATACACTCACTTGGTGCAAAATATGTCTATCATATATATAACTCAATAACACACTCACTTGTGTTCAAATATGTCTATCATATATAACTCAATAACACACTTGTGTACAAACATCTATCATATATAACAAAAACTCACATGTACAAACTTTTATCATATATAACTCAATAACATGTGTACAAACATCTGTCTATCATATATAACTCAATAACACACGTGTGTGAAAACATTATCATATATAACTCAAAAACACACGTGTGTACAAACATCTGTCTTTCATATATAACTCAATAACACACTCACTTGTGTGCAAACATCTATTATAAATAACTCAATAACACAAGTGTGTACAAACATCTATCATATATAACAAAAACACACGTGTGTACAAAGATCTATCATATATAACTCTATAACACACGGGTGTACAAACCATCTGTCTTTCATATATAACTCAATAACACACTCACTTGTGTGCAAACATCTATCATAGATAACTCAATAACACACGTGTACAAACATCTGTCTTTCAAATATAACTCGATAACACACGTGTGCAAACATCTATCATATATAACTCAAAACACACATTTGCACAAACATCTATCATATATAATTCAGTAACACACTCACATGTGTGCAAACATCTGTCTAGTCTCATGTGTAACTCAGTAACACTCAGTGCAAACATCAGTGTACTATAATATATATAACTCAATAACGCAAACTCACTCACAGTCTGATATACTAAGAAAACTGGCAACTTCTGGAGTAGACCGGCTGCACCATAAAGTACAAATAAACATGTCCATTGATTTAAATGGAGTTTTTAACCCCTTGAATGCCAGTGAAGTGTACAACACATTGTGAAGCATTTAAATTGGAGTCAACTCTATCATTCAAAGGGGTTCCAAGTCCCAGTTAACCTTTTAAGTGCCAGAGAGGAACACAGTGCAATGCTTTCCATACTCCTCTGGCACTTAAATGGTTAAATTAAAGGAAATTTAGGTAACTTCTATTTCTCCCCAGTGTTGCAGTTGGTGTATGCCAGAATTTGTATATAAGATATACCTTCATGGTGCATCAGCTATCTCTTTATAAATCTGTATTTGACAGTGGTTCTCAGCCAGGATACAGTATCCTTTTAAAATGTCACAGTCTAAACATCATGCAGCTACAGAGCACCTTCAGCATGTCGCCGTAATGAAAAGGGCGACATGAGAATCTTGCCCCGCATCATAGCATGAGATTCTCATGTCACGTCCTGAAACGCATAGGAATACTGGAGCATTTCTAAAGAAGGTCTTAAAGCGTAACTACCACCCCACAAAATCTGCTTAGTAGCGCTAGTCGCCAGAATTATTACCTTATTTAATAGATTTATGCTCTTTTCTATGGCTGACAGTAGCATGGAGCGCGGACATCTTGCCATTGTGACGTCCTTGCGCCTGCGCTGTCAGTCCCAGCCAGAGCCAGCCGGCTCCTAGCAACGTCTTCTAGACCCGGCTGGGACTGACAGCACAGGCGCGTGGACGTCACAATGGCAAGATGTCCGCGCTCCGTGCTACTGTCAGCCATAGAAGAGAGCATAAATCTATTAAATCAGGTAATAATTCTGGCGACTAGTGCTACTAAGCAGCTAGTCGCCAGATGGGGACTTAGTTAAGCTAAAGATTTTGTGGGGTGGTAATTCAGCTTTAACGTGTTGGCAGCCAAGTCCAAACTGATCACTCTAAATGCTAAAATCTGGAAAACCTTTCAGTATTATAGGGTTAGTAATGCCCAAAATAAAGTTTATTCTATATGGTAGATTTTACAAAAATACATTATTTAGAGAAAGTCCTATCTCTCAAACCTTTATGGTTTGAGAGATATCCTCCACTAAAGTTCCCCATCTCCTGATGTCAGCTGTAAAGCTGACAGAAGGAGATCCATGTCAGCCGACACGAGGAGGCTGTTCAGCAGAGCCGCAATAGAAAATAATTACCTCATTGGAACCTTCTGTAGAAGTGTTCCGGTATTCCTCTTCATTTAAAGAGACGACATGAGAATCTCGCGCTATGATGCAGGGCAAAATTCTCATGTCGCCCTTTTCATCACGGCGACATGCTGAATGCGCAGTGTAACCGCACAATGTTTAGACTGTGACATTTTAAAGTTAACCCCACAATACTATGGCACTTTTGGTGTGTTGTGGGTCCTAGCTTAGATGGACTCAATCTTCCTATGAAGACTTTGGCAAGAATGTGACTCTTGATTTTCAAATGTATGTTTATGGATTTTTCATGCACAATATGAATTTTTTTTATTCTGATTGTAAGATGTAAGAATAATGGTACATTTCAGTATCTATATTGTTTATTATGCCCTTGCCACACGACCTGTAAACATTAGGGGTGAGATATGAAAAAGTGTTGGTAACTGAAATTGTCTAATCAGGATAAAAAAGTTCTTATGCCAGGGTCCATCAATTTGTGACATATTTCTGTCATTTTGTGTATCCAATACCTCCATCTCCATCAAAAGGAAAAAGCAGTGGGCGTGATTTATTCTACCGTCATATTGTAATCTATTACCAGTAAAAAATATTCTTTTGAACGTCACTTTTTTGTCTGACTAACGTCATTTATTCCCAACAATGTAAAAATGGTCTAAACTTGGAAAAGACAAATTAAAGTACTGTTCTCAGGCATGAGAAGCAGTACTATACAGTTAACTGGTAAAAAAAAGTCTTTTGAAATGTTTTCGTTTTAAAGACAAAAAATGTCTTTGTTTCTTTGAACATTTTTGTTTCAAAGACAAGATCAGAGACATTTTTAACATCAGAATTGTTAAGGGCAATTTCATCAAAATCTTCTTACCATCATTTTAAATTCTTTATGAAACAATTTCAGATGTGACATTTACTTCTGAGAATATTGTCCTTCTTTTACCACCAACTTATGATCCAACAACTTTTTCATTATGATGATTTTTTAACATCTCGCCCTAGGTTTACCTTGAAAATTCCAGACTGCTTGTTGGGGTATTTGATGATAAATTGAGAATATATATCTGTCTCTCTCTCTCGCTATCTGTCTAACAGCCAATATATCATTGTAAATAATGGAAATTGTAGAGATAATTGAAACATATTTTTGTATGCAAGCATGTTTCTCTATATAATTATTTTTCTGCCTTGTTGGGCCTCGTCTGTGAGGTGTAGCTCATGTCTCTAGGCATCGTGAGCAAGGGTCCATATCTAGAGTCTTCTCTTGCTTTAGGGTGACCAAGCCAAAGGAGAATTTGCATATGTAAAGTGCTGATCAGAGACTCTCAACTAGGGGTAAACCTGATATAGAATTTAGCATGCTTTATAGCATGGGTGTCCAAGTTCAATCCTCAAGGGCCACCAACAAGACAGGATTTAAGGATTTCCCTGATTAAGCACAGGTGAGTTAATCAGTGGATCATTCATTTTGATGGGAAATCTTAAAATCCTGCAATGCGTCTGATACCTCTCTGGCAGTCAAAGGGTTAGTGTTGTTCTTACAGTCGATAATCAACTGGATTTCACCAGAGGCGTAAATAGAAGCCACCGGGCCCTGGAGCAAAAATTGTCATGGCCCCCCCCCCCCCATTGGCCAGATCCGCATTGCCCCCACATTGCCTCCACATTGCCCCCAATCTCCACATTACCTCCACATGGCCCCAGTCTCCGCATTGCCCCCAATATCCACATTGCCTCCACATTGACCCCAATCTCCACATTGACCCCAAATTGCCTCCACATTGCCCCCATTCTCCACATTACCTCCACATGTCCCCAGTCTCCACATTGCTCCCAATATCCACATTGCATCCACATTGCCCCAAATCTCCACATCAATCCCAAATTGTCTCCACATTGCCCGCAATCTCCACATTGCCTGTACATTGACCCCCTACCCCCCCCAGAGCCCATCTCCTACCTCCCTGGTGGCCCAGTGGTGTGACAGGAGAGGTCTGTGCTGGAGCTCTCGAGGCTTCCTCTCTTCAGTAATGCAGAGCGTTAGGAGATGATGTCCGTGCTGAAGAAGGCACAGACCTCAGCTTGCTTCTTGCGGGAGTTGGGCAGGGTGGGGGTCACAGTGGGCGGCGATGGGCCCAGTCGCAGGTGTGACACCTATTGTTACGCGAGTGGATTTCACATTTCTTGTAGAAACTGGTTCACAGAAATATTTGCTTACCTTTTAATAAATAAGACAATTCCACTCTGAATGGAGACATAAATTGAGAGCATTTTTCAGTAACTATTTGCAAAGTTTAGTAAATCCGGCCAGTCGGCAAATAAAAATTCTCCCTTTCCCATGGATTTCAACTCAGTCAACCTTTTTGACTTTACAGATTCTGTAAATGCGTAGTGTGTAACACCAAATTGTCTATAACTTTACATTTTGTATCTTCCCAATTTCATTTACCACTTTTTTTGTTCCTGACATCAAGCTTTCTGAATGTCAGTTCCCAGACAGCTTTCTGTCAAGGAAAGTGGAATTAGGGATTGTGATACAATGTAACACTACCCATGGAGCATAAAACACAGCATACAAATTACTCAGTATTGTAGGAATAATTTTACATTGTATCGCTATCATTGCTTTCACAGTGCCTGATAGAGAGCTCCCTGGAAACTGAAACTCAGAAAGCTTACTGTCAGGGGTTTAAAAGTATAAAAAAGGTGCAGATGAAAAATAAAATAATACAAAATATAGGCAATTTGACATTATATATTATATACTTACAGAATATGTAAAATCAGGTTAACTGTCACTTTAAAATGGCCTTTTAATCCTTTGAGTTAAAGGGTTCACCAGTTGAATGCTATGGAGGTCTCCAGCACATCACATAGCAATGCACTGGAGACCTCTAGCCTGCAAGGGGTTAAAAAGCTATATTTAAATAGATCAGACATTTTATCCGTCCCTTCTAGTGCTTTTGGTTGGTGCAGAATTACTCTGTCTTAATAATTTTGGTAATTCGTACATTTTTCTGTACATTTTCACTGAGTGACTCTTTTTTCATGGGTCTTATGGAAATTAAAAGATGTAACAAATGTGAAAAGGTGATAAGCAAAGAAAATGGTGGTGAGACTGTTGGTCGATTGTTATCAATGGAATGAATGTAAGATTCCGCCAGTGCAGTTCCACAGAGTGTCAGGGACTGCATTTCAGGATATGCATGAGAGCAAGGATGGGTAACATTAGGCTCTGTAGCAGCTGCGGGAATTATGGGAGTTGTAGTCTGGCAGCAGCTGAAGGATCTAACATTGCCTACCACTGCTGTAAATTCAGGAGAGTCTACGTTTTTTCGATCGTGCACCACATGATCAGAAAGCCATAAGTGTGAGGGTCACTATTTATTTTATTATCGTTAACAATGGTTAGCCTGTCAGCTATTCAAAATATGGATTTATTTATTGATCAAGTCAATAACAATGGTGTTATATAACAGACATCTATTCTTGAACTATATAGTACTAACTAGCAGGGGATTAGGTCTTACTGGACTTCTAGTTAATTAGTCAGACAAATAGTTTTAAAAAAAATCTCAGGCGGGCAGCGTCCTGGGGTCAGGTGGTCTGTATTTTGTCCATGGCCGCACGTTGGATGTCCATGTTCTACAGTGTATGATAGCTGCGGCGCAGTGCACATACTCCACTATCGTTAAAACTATAAGGCAAGCAAGCTCTTTAGTGGAGGAAAGGCTCCATTGACTAAAACAAAGGCAGTCATTTTTTTACAGTAAGAGCAGTAAAATTATAGAATTCTTTACTTGGGATGCTGTGCTTGTAGATATTATAACTGTTTAAAAAAAAATAACGGATCCCTATCTAGCACAGAATAATATTGAGAATTATGACAGATGGCTTCAAAGCAGATAGGTTATTGTTCCAGGGAAATATCTGACTGCCATTTGTATTCAGGAAGGATTTTTTTTACCCTCTTGGGGCTTAATTGGAAATGGCTTCAATGTTTTTTTTTCTGCTTCCTCTGGATCAACAGGGGGATATGGCAAGGGCTTATCTTGATGGATGCATGTTTTTTTCAGCCTCATCAACTATGTTATGAATACCCCATCCATAGCCAGAGCAGGGAAAATGGCATAACATCAGCACATTTTCTCTATGCCAGTGGTTCTCAATATTTTTTGGTCCAGGGCATCCTAGCACGCAGTCTGGAATTCTCTGGGTGCACCTAATTTTTATAGGACATTTGACAAGGGCGTAGTAAAAGGTACGAATGCAAATATATAAATATACTCATAGAATTTACAATCATAATGAAAAAATGACCATAGTGCTTAAGAAATTCACTAACTATAGATTTGAAAATCAAGATTGCCATTTTTGTCAAAGTCTTTGACAGCACCCTAACCTAGTACTCAGGGTACACCAAAGTGCCATGGCACCCTGGTTGAGAACCACTATGCTATGCCTTGGTTAATATTTTGCATTAACCCTCTGAGTGCCAGTACAATCGACCATGACCAGACAGTGCAACAAGTTGTAGAGCGACATAATGAATACAACCTTCCATTATGCTTAGGTAGAGCTTGCATTAATATCCTCCAATCAATATATCAAAATGCAACTACATCAGTACAGGTCAACAATGATAAAGTCCAGATCAACATAGAGAAAGGTGTCCGGCAAGGAGACACAATCTCTCCAAATCTATTTTGTGATTGTTTAGAAGACATTTTCCACAAACTAAATTGGGACAAAAAAGGACTTAAAGGGATAGTAATACTTGAAAATAAATTTATTTTATATTGTAGCCCTTAAAAAAAACATGAAAAATGATATAAGTCTTATCTCCCAAACCTTTATGGTTTGGGAGATATTCAGAAGTAAAGTTTCCCCTGGAGTAACGTCATTGCTTCACCCTTCAGATTTGGAATCTGGTCCCCGGACGGGCTGTGCCTCTCCAGAAGTGCTGAGATCATGATCTTTAAAAATAATTTCTTAATTGGAATGGTCTACAAAGTGTGCTTTCAAGCCAGGCACACTTTGTACACAGTTCCAATTAAGTAGTTCTTTTCAAAGATCGTGATCTCGGCACTGTTAAAGAGCTGCCGGTTGCTCTGTGGACCAAATTCCAAATCTGTCCACTAGATGGCAGACTTTGCTGAAACAGCCAGGAAAAGAGAACTTTACTATATTTTACATGTGAATATCTCCCAAACCATAAAGGTTTGGGAGATAAGACTTATATAATTTTTCATGTTTTTTAAGGGCTACAATATAAAATACAATTATTTTCAAGTATTACTATCCCTTTAAGATCAATGGAGACTACGCACATCACTTGCGTCTTTCAGACAATATCATACTCTTTGCCAGTAGTCCTGAAGAAAAGCAAGAACTGCATTGAAGAACTTCAAAAGGAAAGCAAAAATTTTGGTCTGAATATGAATATCAACAAAACACCAGTCATGTTTCACAAATGTATCATACCAAGGGAAATCACAGTACATGTATTAGAACTAGTAGTAGACAAGCTTGTTTACCTTGGACAGCAAATGTGAACAGAAGGAAACACCATGATGGAAACTGAGCAACAAATAAAATTGGAATGGCAACTATTTAGAAAATGTAGTAGTACTGTCTTTAAGGAGGATAGTAATATCAAAAAATAGATCTATAAAGTATTGTTCAATTTAATTTTTTATAATTCATAGTACCTTTTGAAATCTCTTTACCTTCGTATTCTTCTTAAAGCTGAACTACCACCCTATATAAAGTCACCCTCCAATAATTAGACATATGGCGACTAGCTTCTTAACAGTGCTATTATCTCACACAAGTAGCCGGTTCGGAAGTAATCCTTATTCTTGGGAGACCAGAAGCCAGGCTTGCACACAGACATCTTGGCTTAGAGACGTCTGCACTCCTGCGCTGTCTGTCCTGGGCTTCACTAGGAGGCATTGCATAATGCCTTAAAGGGATAGTAATACTTAAAATGTAAAAAAATATATGCTGTAGGGTTTATCCCCCTGAGTAAAACAAGAGTACTCCCACTGATGAAAGGTGTTTCATTCAAAAGTTATTAATTTTCAAAGTTGCATTTTTTAGGTGCAATATCACAGTGACCTTAAATTGTACAGTGGCGCTGTTGCTACACCATCCTTTGGAGATTTATGGTCCCAGGACCAGAGCTGTCCACTCTTTCCTCCCTCTCTCTCTCTCCTTTCTCCTCCCTCTCTCTCTCCCTTCTTTCTCCTCCCTCTCTCTCTCCCTCCCTTCTTTCTCCTCCCTCTCTTCCTCTCTTCTTTCTACTTCCTCTCTTCCTTTCCCTCCTCTCCCTCTCTCTCCTCCTCCTTCTCTCTCTCTGTCTCCTCCCCTTCTCTTTCCTCCCTCTTTCCCTCCCTTCTTTCTCCTCCCTCTCTCACTCCTTTCCACTCCCTCTCTCTCTCACTCCCTTCTTTCTCCTCCCTCCCTTCTTTCTCCTTCCTCTCTCCCTCCCTTCTTTCTCCTTCCTCTCTCCCTCCCTTCTTTCTCCTCCCTCTCTCTCTCTCCCTCCCTTCTTTCTCCTCCCTCTCTCTCTCTCCCTCCCTTCTTTCTCCTCCCTCTCTATCTCTGTATTTCTCCCTCTACATTAGGGTTGGATATTATAACTGGTGAAAAACTAATCAATATTTTTTGCTAAAACAAATCCATTAAAGGGATAGTAATACTTCGTTTTAACTTTATTTTATTTTGTAGGCATTAAAAAAACATGAAGAACGATATAAGTCTTATCTCTGAAACCTTTATGGTTTAAGAGATATTCACAAACAAAGTATCCTCCCCCTGTTCAACCAGATCAGAAGGGAGATGCCCAGGTAGACTGCAGAGAGGGACAATCTTCAATTAAGATAAGGGAAAAAGCTGAAAAACTTGTCAAGGGGGGAAGGGCTTTCATTGTTTTCATACAAAGAAAATTGTCCCCTTCTGTTATCTGTACTGTCATACAACCAGACTCACATCTGAGAAGAGATGGCTTACACTAGGTAAAAGGGGCGGGGAGGGGAACTTTGCTTGTGAATATCTCATAAACCATAAAGGTTTGAGAGATAAGACTTATATCATTCTTCATGTTTTTTTAATGCCTACAAAATAAAATAAAGTTAAAACGAAGTATTACTATCCCTTTAATAGCTGAAACCACTTGGAGATGAAAACAGGGATACATTTAGCACAAGCAATAGACTCCATCACTTCATTTGTAAACCAGTTGTACAGCCCTGTGGCACCTGATGGCTCATTGTTGGGACATTATATGATTACTAGTGTAAAAGCCATGTACACGGGCAAAGGTCCGGATAATGTTAACCCTTTGCGTGCCAGAGGGGTACGCAATGCATTGCTTTGCAATGCGTTGTGTACCCATCTGGCACTCAAAGGGTTAAGAGGCAGCTACCTTACTGCTCCTCGCGATGAAGTCTTGCGTCACCTCACTCAAGCGATGCAATAATGCGCAGTAGAGACTTCCTGAACGTGGGCATCTCTACTGCGCATGACTGCCTGGACGCGCGCATCTCTACTGTGCATGACTACCTGGACACGCGGATCTCTACTGTGCATGACTGCCTGGACGCGCGCATCTCTACTGCGCATGACTGCCTGGACGCGCACATCTCTACTGTGCATGACTACCTGGACGCGCACATCTCTACTGTGCATGACTGCCTGGACGCGCACATCTCTACTGCGCATGACTGCCTGGACGCGCACATCTCTACTGCGCATGACTGCCTGGACGCGCACATCTCTATTGCGCATGACTGCCTGGACGCGCGCATCTCTACTGCGCATGATTGCCTGGACGCGCGCATCTCTACTGCTCATGATTGCTTCTGACAAACATCCTAGCTAATTATTATATAGGATAATGCATATACTTTCCCATGGCAATATTTTAGATATTTCTTTAGTATTCAATGGATTACAAGCCCAATTTAAATCCATGGGAATCTGGGGAAGCTTTATTTGTCCCCTATATTGCTGTTTTCTATCCCAGAATTGCAACAGTACTTTCCAGTACTCATGTGGGAGGGGATTACTAATACGCATAGAAAGGAACTCTCTGGATGTACCCCGGAGACTCCAGTTTTCTGCCTTAATTACTGGGTCAGAGGGTGACTCACGGGGTAAGAGAGATCTGAGATAACCCCACCCACTCATTCACCCATTCTGCTGACTCCCCCCCCCCCCATTCTGCCCATTTTTGGGACAAACTCCACCTTCCCTCATCCCAACTCCACCCACTTCTATGAAGCTCTGTCCATATTTTGACACAAAACATGTCAATTGGACGCTCCGACTTCCACTCATACTTGTCACTCCCAGGCCGACTGCCAGCAGAGTTGTCCTGTATTCTAAATATTCAATATTCAATATCGCTCTTAAATAGGAGTTAATGATGATTTCCTTAAGAGTTGCGCCTGTTTAACGTCTACTTAATAAGCTACTTATGCTGAAAATTGGTATCGTTATGCAGCTTGCGCTAAGGGCAGGGCAGTGTGGAAGTGTACGGGGGCGAAAGTTCAAGGGAGTGAAATGATCTGTGCTGGTAGATTCGTATATTATCGCCCACTGTTTTTCTGTTCATGTAACCACTACAATATACTTTTATTGTCATTATCAGAGTACCGATCCTCATTTCTTATGTATAAAAAAATATCCCACGGTGTAGGTGTGCTGCTGAATTTCTAAGAAGTGTTTTATTTAGCTGAATAATCCTTTGAGCGCCAGAGGTGTGTGCCACGCATGGCAAAGTGAGGCTTTACATTGAGAAGCAATGCTTTTCACAAACCACTGGTCCTTAAAGCGGAACTTTCATCAAAATTAAATTGCCCCCCAAATCCTTATTAACATAGCGATAAGCATATACATACTTTTATTATGCTGAATAAGTCTGGCATTAGTGAGAAATACAACTTGTTTGGCAGGCATCAGCGGGCAACAGCACAGGCATCTTGCAGAAAAGGCATCTGTGAGTCTGTGCTGTCCGTCCCGTTGACCTCCTGGATTGGTGACTGGAGTAGTATTGTACCTTAAGGTACCAGAGGGATTGATGGTGCAGGTGCATAGAGCGCCTACAGCAAAATCCCTGCCGCTAATGACTGCTGAACAAGTTGTATTTCTCAGTAATACCGGACTTATTGAGCATAATAAAAGTATGTATATGTATATCGCTATGTTAATAAGGATTTGTGCGGCAATTTAATTTTGATGAAAGATACGCTTTAAAGAGTTAAAATCTTAATAGTCAGTGTGGAATACATTGCTTTTCATTGTTACTCTACTGCTGCCGGGTAACGGTAATATATTCCACTGCATATCCATAGCTGTGACAGTGGAGTGGACGTAGCAAATGAAGGAGTATTTGGCCATTTGTGACAGAGGTCAGAGGTCACACAAGAGATCATCAGTGACGTCTGCCCTGTTGTTTACATTAACCCAATCTCTTTCACGTTCTTGCAGTGGGAAATGGTGATACAGTAAAATAACAATGAAGGCTTACTAATACCTCTATCAAAGCTGATGTCTGAGTCTTCTTTATTTTTTTTGTAACACATAGCGTTCTATTTCATTACTTACAGATTTGTTGTTCGATCTCTCTTGAAGCCGAAAGGATCCCCCTCCCGCACCTTTCCCCTGCGTCACTGAGCCTCTCGGTCTGGTCCGGATGGAGAGAGGCAAGGGACAATCTTCAGTAAGCAAAAGGAAATTCCTGCCCTCCTTCATCAAGGATTGTCCCTAGCTGCATTCATCCGGTTCCACTACCGGATTCCAAATCTAAGGGGAGGTGACCAGAAGGGGCGAGAGGGGGATCCTTTCAGCTTGAATAGCACTTGAAGTACAAATTTGTAACTAATGAAATATAGTGCTACTAGTTGAAGACCCTGTGTACATGGGCCACAGTGCCACCCAGCAACGGCCACACTGCAGTCCTGCACAGTAGAGACTGCCCACGCCGCTGCTGATACGGAGAGGAACGCTCCGAATTCAGACCGTAGTCCTCTCTATGGTCTGAATTCGGAGCCCTGCTCTGTTATCAGCCGCGGCGCGGACAGTCTGTGCTGCGCATGAATGCAGAGCGAGCAGCCATCTCTACTGCGCATGACGGCTTCTGACAAACACACACTTAGCGAAATATTATATAGGAAGTGTTACAAAAAAAGTAAAGACAACTCGGACATCAGCTTTAATACAGATATTACTATCCTTTAAAGGGGAATTATACTGTAGGAATAAGTTATTCTTAATTTAACAGATAGATTTACCTGGGTAAGTGTACTTATATCTAGTTAGTATTTGCATTGTATCTGCAGTTTCCTATGTATGGTGATTTCAGATGAAGTCTGCCTATAGGTCACACCACCTCACAACCAATGGGCTTCAACAGACCTGAATGGATTGTAAGGGACGCAGGTTTTTATCAGATTGTAAACTGAAACAATTAGTAGTGGGCTACCAAAGAGATCATAAACAACATATAGCTATAACTGACTGTTTGAAGGACAACTACCCCGGTAAGTCATTATTTTAAACAAATTAAGGGTAGAGTTCCACATTAAAAATTGCATGGTATAGGGGACCTGAATGATGGAAATTATAGGGCCTGATTTTCCAATTAGGCAAAGTAGTCAAGTGCCTCTTTTTGAGCACTGCCCTGTTCATACTGGGCACAACCACTATGGTGAGATTTTTAGTATCAGTACAGTCCTAATTCCCTTGCATCATTGATCAGACACCAGTTTTTAACCCTTTGAGTGCCAGAAGGGTACGGAATGCATTGCCCCTCTGGCACTCAAATTGTTAAACCAGTTATTGGCCAATTTATTTAACTGCTTAGATTCTAGAGGGATCTTCAACAAATTATATTGCAGCACCAAGTGAATTAAGCACTTTTTTTTGTTTTTGTCATAAAATAAAGTTTTTTTGTTTCTACACAAGAAAACATTGTATGGCACTGGAGGAGGTGTCATGTGATGAATGTGGGTGTGGTCTTGGGTGGGGCCAAGGGAGCCTAGGTTGCCTTACCTGGGGCTCCTGGCAGGTCAGTAAGTACCTGTCTGTACAGCCAACCCTTATATGCACCTCTTCAAATGTGTATACTTATACAAACCCATTGCTCCACTTTATATCTTGCTTTTTATTTTTCTGAGTGAAAAATGCATTGTAACCATTTGAGTGCCAGGAGATTGATCACAGCACCATGGAGCTATGCACTGCACACCTTAATATCACTCATAGAGTTAATATACCTGCCTGAATCAAGCTACAATGAGAACTGCTTTGCTTTTTTGATCTGCTGTGTGCACCATTCCCTTGTGCTGTGTATATTGCTCTGCTGTTCTGTGGAATGTTGCTGTTCTGTGGAATGTTGCTGTGCTGTGTGCATGACTGTGCTCTGACTGCATGCGTATGCTTTGCTCTGTATAATGCTCTGTTTGGTGCTGTAACTTTATTGCTCTGCCTTGCTACATGAATTACTCTCCAGCATATTTCTGTTTTATACAGATCTGCTTTTACTCTTTGGATGCTAGAGATATCTCCAACACATCACTTCGCAAAGCGTAAGAGACATATCTAGAGCATAAGGGGTTAATGTGTCTGTCTCTGCAGCGTGCTAGTGTCTCAGGTCTCCGGCTCGGTGCCCCGACTGGTGCATCTGTACATGCAGAGAATCTGGATGTGCTGGGGATTGTGGGAAATGAGAATTCACTCAGTGGTTTGCTCTGTACAGGACATAGAGGTCAATGGACTCTACAGAAATCCATCCCCTAGTTGCAGGATACACTGAGGTGGATTTACTAAGACCTGCGGCAATTCTGGGATAAACTGACTGCACCTTACGGGTCAGACACAAACTCCCACTGATTTAAACGGGGCTTTGGAATCCCTTGAATGTTCGAGACATCTCCAGTGCATTGCTGCTGGTTACCATTTTTGTAACCATTTGAGTGCCAGAGTGGTATCCAATGCATTGCACAGCAATGCTGTGGATATCCCTCTGGTATTCAAAGGGTTAACTCCTGAAATAACAGGAAGGATCAGGTAATATTCGCAGCGTTAAAAGCCTAAGTTATATTAATAGGAATTTATATTTTTTTCTCCTCTGATACTGTTAGCTTGCCATAGAAATGATTTGCTTTTGTCATAGTGTATTTGACTTGTTGGGGGAGATTTAGAAAAACTATTCTTAGTTATTTTAAAAGAATTTAAATACATTATCGTAGCTGGTGGCAGAGTTAGGAATCCTATATAATAATTCGCTAAATCGTGTGTAACGCCGCGACATGCGCAGTAGACACTGCTGCGCGTGCTGCAGTCATGCGCAGTACAGACTGCCCGCGCCGCGGCTGATACAGAGCTGGGCGCTCCGAAGGAGTGTCCAGCTCTGTATCAGCCGTGGCGCGGGCAGTCTTCACTGCACCTGACTGCCCCGCGACCGGGTAGCAGTGGCACTGTGGCCTGTGTAACGGGCTGTTCAACTAGTATATTAATAAATGAGTAAGGGCAGCGTTATAAATATGGAGTTATTTGGCGAATTAACAAATTAGCACCTGCAGTTCTTAACCCTTTGAGTGCCAGAGGGGTATGCAACACTTTGCAATGCGTTGCGTACCCCTCTGACACTCAAAGGGTTAATAACAGATTATACCGGGCATTAATATTGTGGCAACAATGTTGTCGTTATATTGTTGTATTTAGCGGAATTTCTTTATAAATTCGCTTCATCGCAATTTTCGCCGCCATTAACGTCACTTCACCCAAAACTCTTTTACACATCATTAACCCTTTGAGTGCCAGAGGGGTATGCACGTTGCTTACTTCTCTGGCACTCAAAGGGTTAAGATTGGCATTCGTAACATCATAAATGCTGAGCTGATGTTTTAGCGCAGAAAAAAATGCCAATTTTCTCATTATTCCAGTTTTATAAATCTGCTCCAATGTGGTTTATTTGTCAGGCAGATGAGAAAGTAGCTTAAAGGGATAGTAACACTTCGTTTTAACTTTATTTTATTTTGTAGGCATTAAAAAAACATGAAGAATGATATAAGTCTTATCTCTCAAACCTTTATGGTTTATGAGATATTCACAAGCAAAGTTCCCCTCCCCGCCCCTTTTTCCTAGTGTAAGCCATCTCTTCTCAGATGTCAGTCTGGTTGTATGACAGTACAGATAACAGAAGGGGACAATCTTCTTTGTATTAAAACAATGAAAGCCCTTCCCCCCCTTGACAAGTTTTTCAGCTTTTTCCATTATCTTAATTGAAGATTGTCCCTCTCTGCAGTCTACCTGGGCATCTCCCTTCTTATCTGGCTGAACAGGGGGGGGGGTACTTTGTTTGTGAATATCTCTTAAACCATAAAGGTTTCAGAGATAAGACTTATATCATTCTTCATGTTTTTTTAATGCCTACAAAATAAAATAAAGTTAAAATGAAGTATTACTATCCCTTTAACCCAAGCTATGTGATTTAGGTGTGTTTAAAATCCATGGCGATAACATATATTCTTTTGTCTGTTGCTATTTGACTACTTGATCATTAAAACCCACCAGATATCAATGACTGAGAGTATTTCATTGACAAGCACAGGCTACACAGTGGAGTACAGTATGAAACAGGATCACAGATGACTTTTTTGCTTGGAAAGCCTTACTGTATGCAAAAAGGTTTGTTCCCACAGGCAAGATGACAGTATAACTGTCCAAAGCTGCCTAAAAATAGGGTTCAGTGCACCCAGCAGTGCTGTTCACAAGACTTTGATGGTTATTATGGGTATAGCTTGCTGCAACTACATGGCAACTAGTTATAGCTGCCAGGAAGTTGCAGCATTGAAAGCATGCATGGTGGTCTGTCTGGTTGCTGTGGTGGCCAGGGCCGGATTTATAATAAGGCAGAGTAGGCATCTGCCTACAGGCGCACCCCACAGAGGGGCGCCTGTCATTGGGATCGTTTTGGTTTTTTTACACTTTTTTTTTTTGTGCCGCCCAGCAGCCCCACAGCCGCCGGATACTGCTGTCTTCCTGCACTGATGACAGCCGTAGCGCAACCACTCCAAACGCGGAGACGCCGCGTGGAGCGTGCAGGTATTTTCTTCCTCTGTTCTGAGGCCAGTTTAAAACTGGCGCCCAGACAGAGGAAGAAAACCCCTTCACGCTCCATGCGGCGTCTCCGCGTTTGGAGTGGTTGCGCTCCGGCTGTCATCAGTGCAGGAAAGTGAAAAAGAGGTACGGGGGAGAGATAGAGGCACAAGGGGGAGAGAAAGAGAAGTACATGGGGGAGAGAGGCACAAGGGGGAGCGAAAGAGAGAAGTACAAGGGGGAGCGAAAGAGAAGTACATGGGGGAGAGAGGCACAAGGGGGAGCGAAAGAGAGAAGTACATGGGGGAGAGAGGCACAAGGGGGAGCGAAAGAGAAGTACATGGGGGAGAGAGGCACAAGGGGGAGCGAAAGAGAGAAGTACATGGGGGAGAGAGGCACAAGGGGGAGCGAAAGAGAGAAGTACATGGGGGAGAGAGGCACAAGGGGGAGAGAAAGAGAGAAGTATATGGGGGTGAAAGAGGCACAAGGGGGAGAGAGAGAAGTATATGGGGTGAAAGAGGCACAAGGGGGAGAGAGAGAAGTATATGGGGTGAAAGAGGCACAAGGGGGAGAGAGAGAAGTATATGGGGTGAAAGAGGCACAAGGGGGAGAGAGAGAAGTATATGGGGGTGAAAGAGGCACAAGGGGGAGAGAGAGAAGTATATGGGGGTGAAAGAGGCACAAGGGGGAGAGAGAGAAGTACATGGGGGTGAAAGAGGCACAAGGGGGAGAGGGAAGTACATGGGGTGAAAGAGGCACAAGGGGGAGAGAGAAGTACATGGGGTGAAAGAGGCACAAGGGGGAGAGAGAAGTACATGGGGTGAAAGAGGCACAAGGGGGAGAGAGAAGTACATGGGGGAGAAAGAGGTACATGGGGTGAAAGAGGCACAAGGGGGAGAGAGAAGTACATGGGGTGAAAGAGGCACAAGGGGGAGAGAGAAGTACATGGGGTGAAAGAGGCACAAGGGGGAGAGAGAAGTACATGGGGGGAGAAAGAGGTGCATAGACCCCATAGTAAAATAATAACAATGACACATGTTAATGTGTTAAGTTTTTTATTCTGCTGTTTGTTTTTAACACTGTTCATTAAATCAGTTTAAATAATGAAAAATTAGCATTTTTTTTATCCGATTAATCGATTAATCGAAAAATATTTCAGTCAAAACTTTTTGAACTTTTTTTTTTTTTTTTTGGCGGGGGGGGGGGGGGGCGCTTCAGCTTTCTGTGCCTACAGGCTCCTGAGATGTAAATCCGGCCCTGGTGGTGGCTACCCGCATGTGTACCTGAATCATTGAGATACTCATTGCAATAGACCAATCACAGTGTGATTCACTTGGGAATTAAACAATCAAGTAATGCTGATACCTGCATGGGCCTGCTGGCTGCATTTAAGTGCATGCTTCCCCCTGCTTGCTGGGGGAGCACATTCTACAGGAGATGGGTGATACAAACTTACACCAGGATTGCTGCAATAGTATTGTGGCCTAATCCTTATATTTATACATATTTTCCCCTATTGGCTTAAAATTGACATGTCAATTCTCTTTCTTTTACAGATACTGTGTTGCACTGGACATTTTTCTGAACATTTTTGAGAAATGAACCTTTATAATCTGGTGGCACTGTGCAGCACGTTATGCTAATTCCATGCACAGTATGCTAATTAATTCTGTTGGAGGAAAGACTTACTGCTTGCTGTGCTGTTAGAAATGTCCCCAGTTTATGAGCTCTGCCTAGATTAATTCATAACACAGTGTGTAATAATACTGGCCTAGTACAAAACTAATTATAATAACGTGCCAAAGGGTGCTACCGACAAAGTTTAATTTCTGAAAAAATTAATTATATTATGATCAAATGGATTGTACATCATAAAAATTGTTTTCAATTCTCTTAAAATTAACCAAAATAAGCTAAACCAATTGTAAGTATTTGTGTGGCGGATCCTTGCTTTGCTCACAACTCACCCATTCTCCCACTGGTAAACCTGCAAATGCCTAGGAAGGAAAATGCCTTCTAAGAAAATTATTTTCTCTGTCGTCCAATACAGGTTACTGGTAACTTTGGGGGTAGGGGATCAGCCCCTTTAAGTAGGCAGGAACAATTCTGAGAAGTGACTGCTGGGTGGAGCCTACCTCCTCTCCTTAGCTTGCAGCTAGCCAATCCCCAACCAGTAAGATTTGTTCCTTGGTCAAGACACAAGTCAAGAGAACAGTTCTGCTATAGTTTTAGCTTTGTTATTATTTTCTGTTAGAAGTGGGATTCCACCATTAGGCGGATTACCATCACTGAAATTCCCATCACCCAAATGTGTGTAGCTCAGTTTACCAGGTGCTTTTGTGGACCTAAGCCCTGGGGGCAAAATTTTGGCTGCAAGTTCTTTCCCCAGGAGTTGCCCACTGAGGCTTCTTCTTGATATATGGTAATCTGAAGACAGAAGACCTGCTAAAAAGGTGAGCACCCTTTGAGTGCTGAGCTCCACATGTCCCATGCTTCCCCTCAACACAGGGGTCTAATTTGGAGTTCCTATTACATACTCATGCACTCATTGGGTTTATCTGTATGTCTGTGAGGTGTTTGGGGCAAGTTTCTGTGGTAACTTAACCCTTTTGCTGCCGGTTAGCATCTTTTGGGGGGGGGGTTGGGCACTTTCCCTACTGGGGCTAGTGTTTATTGGGTCTACTGACTTGTTCTAGTGGGCTTTTGAGTGATTCTTACATTTGGTTTTCACCTTGTAAGTTTGTGCGTTTACCGCATAGACGCCATTGCTTCATTCACTTCTATGGGACTTTACAGTGTAGGACATATCTCTTCAACTGCTCCACATGGTGAGGTCAGAGATGACTCATTTTGTTGGTTTGCCCTTGCTCTGTTATCTGGTCAATGTTCTGGGCATGTTGGGGGCCTTAGGGGGCTTCGGGCACTGTTGGGGTACTCTGTTAGAGAAACTACGATTCCCATGAGTGCTCGCTTCGCGCGCTCATTTTGTGTATCCGCAGTTTAACCTTTCGCCTGCCAAATAAGTCTTATTTATTGTTTCTTGGGTGAATTTATTTATCATACACACTGTTTTGTGGGTGTTCTGATACTTTGACTGTTTTGACTCTGTAAGAATGTCTACTCCATTAGACCTTGGGGCTAAACCTAAGACTAAGGATACTGGGGTGTCTGTGTCCCCCATTGCTCATTGTTCCTCATGTCAGTCAGGGTTACCTAGAGAATACTCAGGTCATATGTGCCCAGCATGCTCTGCTGCCCCTGAATCCCCTGCAGGGACTTCCAGCCATGCACTAGAGCCAGTATGGATGCAAGAGTTTAAGGCTACTACCAGGGACCTCCAGTCCAACTTAAAACTCCTTCCATCCACTTTGCAGTGGGTCTTCCACTCATGGCAGACCCCCACTCCTATCAGATCTTCCCTGCCTAAACCGCCAGGTGTACCTGATGTGTCTGATTCCTTTGAGGAGGAACTATTTGTGGATTCTGATGATGATGACTATTCAGCTATTCCTTCATCTCAGTTTTTTGGGGACCTTTTTGAGGCTGACCCTGTCCCCTCAGCTGAGGGCCTGATCAGGTCTGTGTTGACAACCCTGAACATATCCTTGGTGCAGGAGGTTTCTTCTGACCCCTCTGATGTGTTCCAGGAGCCTGCTAGGCCCCATATTGTTTTCCACCTAACCCTATCAGTGGTCCTGAGGAAGAATCGGCTTTTTCGTCCCTTTCGGGCAGACTCGCGCCAAGCGACCCAGATGGTCCCTCAGGCTCCGCACTCCTCATCCAATCTTAAGCAGCAATGGAGACCCAAGTCCTCCACAAAGCCCAAAGCTTCCAAACCTTCTTCTGCATGACTCGCCGAACCCGGGTCCCACAAAAAGGAGCGGGAGGGGATAATTTATCATTCAATTACTCTTGAACTACAACTCTGACAGTATCGAAATAACACTCTCCATGGAGCTGCTTTTATTTTGAAACATTACTATCTGGGGTAGTGCAATGCGTTGCGCACTTCTCTTTGGTTCTTAAAGGGTTACATTACATTGATCTGTTGGGGAACTTTTGTCTTGTAGGCCCTCTAGCAACTGCCATGGAATCCATGAATATGTTCTCTTGAGCAAAGGCATAAGGGTGGAATTCATGAGGGCCATTAATATTTTCTGGTCATCATTAGGTTGGTGTTACTTATTGAAATCAGTGGGGATTGTTACATATTGCCAGTGAGCCAGTTGGCTTGCCCTACAATTTAACCACGTTTCCATAGTCCATCATCCTCGGTCCATCACCCGCCCATCGCCGTATAACGCAATGCTCCGCTCCCTGCTTGTGTAAGTACCACAATGCGCTGGGTTCTAGGTTGCCCTGTAGCTTTGAGTTGGCGGTGGAGATGTCACCTTTACTTTGGTTACCAGGAGTTTTACAAAGATCTAACAATATAATGTCAATATCAGTAGTTACTTTATAATGAGTCTTGAAATGCAGAGATCCCCAGTCTGAAGCCCTCCATCTTTTGTACTGAATCCTCTCAGGTTGTCCATCTCTGCTTAAACCCTTTGCATGCCAGTGGGTTATGCATTGGATACCCCTCTGGAACTCAAAGCGTTAACCTATTCAGCTCAGGTGAACTAATTCTCCCTGCAGCAGGGGTAGGCAACCTTTGGCTGTCCAGCTGGAGACTGCAGCTCCCATCATCCCCAACCAGATGATGAGATATTGGGAATGAAGGGACTTATAGTCTCCAGAAGCTGCAGAGCCAGAGGTTATCCATTCCTGCCTTAGACTAACATGTTCTGTTGTTGATAAAAGAAGGGTTAATGTCTTAGCTGTGTGTGGATGGTGAGAAGCAGAGAGTGGGTGTGAGGTGAGGGGGCACCTGCTGTGTGATTCTGTTTCCATCTGATGGTTAATTAAAGACACACAGAGGCACCGGAGGAATCTCACCGTGCACGCCGGTGTCCAGGACAGGAATATCAAAGGGCCATTCCATCAGGTTAAAGAGGTACAGATCTGGAACAAACCAAATTCACCATAGAGGGCAGAAAAAAAATCTCACCAAACTCACATTGATTTAAATAGGGATTTAACTCGGTGAATGCTAGAGAGGTCTCCAGCATATTGATTCACAATGTACTGGAGACCTCTCTATCCTCTAAGCATTTAAAAGGCTCATTAAATCATTGGGAGTTTTCATTTCCTCCAACCTGGGCACAGTTGCTCCAGAACTGCTCTTGGTTAGCTTATTGGTTCCTCCAGATGTGTCACAGGGAGGGGTTAGTAGGAGCTGTAAGGGGGAGTTATACCGAAAGGTTTGTACACCAATAAGAGGCGATACAATGAGTGGGGGGGGGTTATAGGGAGGGATTTATGTAATGCAATAGGAGAAGTTTTAGTGAGGGGTTATATTGACCAGTTGGAGGATTTATAAGGAGGGGGTATAGTGAGAAATAGGAGGCGTTATAAAGAGGGATTACATGGAGCAATAGGAGGAGTTATAGTGAGGGGTTAGATGGAGCAGTAGGAGGGGCTATAGGGAGGGGTTATATGGACCAATTGGAGGATTTATAAGGAGGGGATATAGTGAGAAATAGGAGGAGTTATAAAGAGGGATTACATGGAGCAATAGGAGGAGTCATAGAGATGGTTGTATGGAGCAGTAGGAGGAGTTATATGGAGCAGTAGGAGGACTTAGAGGGAGGAGTTATATGGTACAATAGGTTGAGTTATAGGGAGGAGTTATATGCAACAGCAGGAGGAGTTAGAGGGAGGGGTTATATGTAGCAGTAGGAGGAGTTAGAGGGAGGAGTTATATGGTACAATAGGTTGAGTTATAGAGAGGTTTGTATGGAGCAGTAGGAGGCGTTAGAGGGAGGGGGTATATGGAGCAATAGGAGGAGTTATTGATAGGGTTGTATGGAGCAATTGAAGGAGTTATTGATAGGGTTGTATGGACAAGTAGAAGGAGTTATAAATAGGGTTGTATGGACCAATAGAAGGAGTTAAATGGAAGGGTTATCTATAGCAACAGGAGGAGTTATAACAAAGCAATAGGAGAGTTATAGAGAGGGGGTATGTGGAGCAGTAGGATGAGTTATATGGAGGGGGTATATGGAGTTACTTAATGACTTTATAGTAAGGGGTTATATTGAGCTTTAGATGGAGTTATAGAGAGGGACTATATGATGCAACTGGAAGAGATATTTGTTATATGGCACAGTAGGAGGATTTATATGGATAATTGAGTGCTATAGGGTGCAGAATCAGGAGGAAGATGACTTGTAGTCACTGTACAGAGGGAAAGATAAGGGTGAAGATGCACTAAGGTTCCATAAGGGCTTATGATGCACTAACATATGTTCGCCATCATATCCCTGCCAATCTGCTATTATTGCCATGAATCTACCATGCCTTCTACAGATTTACCATTTTGCACATAACACAACAGTGGCTCATTTACATATGGACATTCAGGTTAATGAGCCACTGTTGTATTCATGTGGGTGTAATTATGTGTTAATATTACACATTGCCACATGCACTAAAACGGGACTACCACCTAATTTTGAAAATGGCGACTAACTTCTTAAAAGTTCTATTATCTGCCACAAGTACCAGCATCCGAAGTAATCCTTTTTCTTGTGAGACTGACGGCCAGGCTTCTTGCTTTAGAGCCGTCTGCGTGTCTGTGCCGTCAGTCCCTTCTGGTGCCTTTTGACTCCATTCAGTGCCTCCTAGAGGAGACTGGGAAGGACAGAGCAGACCGCAGACGTCTCTAAGCCAAGATGTCTGCGTGCAAGCCTGGATGCCGGTCTCACAAGAAAATGGATTACTTCAGATGCTGGTACTTGTGGCAGATAATAGAACTATAAAGAAGCTAGTCGCCATATGTATAATTAGTGGGGGCAACTTTATATTAGGTGGTACTTCCACTTAAAGGGATAGTAATACTTAATTATTACTAATTCCTATATTAAAGTCATATTAAAAATAAATGTACTACCCCCAGTGTCATCTCTCAAACCTTTATGGTTTGAGAGATAATCGCTCCAAAAGTTGCCCTCTCCCTCCCCCTTCCCCGAAGTCAGCATTCTAGCTGACTGAAGGGAAATCCGGTCTTACGATCATCAGGTGGCTCCGCAGCAGAGCCGTGATTGCATTAATAAAAAAAAAAAACAAGCACACGTAGAAGACCGTTTTAGTGAAAGATTTCTTTTTTATTAAAGCGATCTTGGCTCAGCTGCAGAGCCGCCTGACAGTCTTAAGACCGGATTTCCCTGCAGTCAGCTAGAACTCTGACTTCGGGGTTTGAAAGATGACACTGGGGGGAATACATTTATTTTTAATATGACTTTAATATAGGGATTAGTAATAATTAAGTATTACTATCCCTTTAAGCTCTGATAGCTGCCTCTGCTATTGGAGTTCAGTGTCCCTGAGGCTGGCGATGTGGAGATCTCCCTGTAGCTCTCTATACAGCTACAGATCATCAGTCCTCCTTTAAAGTGTTAGTAATGTCTAAAATAACTTTTTTTGCATTTAGAAGAGCTTAAAAAGCTGATCTAAATGCAAAAAAACGTATCTCTCAAACCGGTATGGTTTAAGAGATACAGGCGTTTAAAGTTTGCTGTTTCCTACTGATAGCTGTAAAGCTGTCAGCAGGAGATTTGTGTCGGTCGACACGGTGGCGCTTGAGAAGTGCCGAGATCTCGTTACTTACAAGGAATCCCTTCATTGGAATGGTCTAAATCGTGTGGCTGAACACTAGGCACACGTTTTAGACCATTACAATGAAGGGATTCCTTGTAAGTAACAAGATCCCAGCACTTCTCAAGCGCCACCACGTCGACCGACATGAATCTCCTGCTGACAGCTTTTTAAGCTCTTCTAAATGCAAAAAAAATTTTTTTAGACATTACTAACACTTTAAATCTTTGTATGCCAGTGGAGTAAACAACATATTGCAGAGCAATGCATTGCTCACCCCCTTGACACTCAAATGGTTAAGTAATAAAAATATAATATCCTACAATAAAGTTTCTTATGACACATATTCTAAAACTCCCTTTAGTCAAATCCTCTCCTTTCTCTCTGTGGCCAGTTCTCTCCTGTCTCTCTATGGCAGATTTTCTCCTGTGTGTGGCAGATTTTCTCTTGTCTCCGTGGTGAACTCTCTCACGTCTCCTTGTGGAGAATTCTCTCCTGTCTCCCCCTCTACCTCTACCACCAAGCTGAGGAGAACGCCCTAGCGTTGTGCGGGTCTTCTGCTTCTCCAGAGCAGATTATAGCACTTGCACGCCATAGCTGTTGTTTTGCATTATTGCTCTTTTAGCACCATGCTATTCACTTTACAAGCATTCTTTGGCTAGAGCGCATAACAAAATCCAATAGGAATTTATGGTTGGTTCTAAAAGCCAATAGTTATAGTATTCAAGATGAATGACATAGCAATTGAGAGCTATCACTATCCAGAAGGACACATTTCAAGGATGGCAGGTGACATTAGACAGATATTGCTGGATTTGGATGGTACTTCATGGATGGGAAACATCAATACATAGGTTTTGCTATGTAGGCAGATTTTCTGCATTGCCATGGTCAGCTAGTTACTTATTGTTATAACATAATTTATTGGACATCTAGACAAATCTATGTGTGGTGAACCCTTTTTTTTATTACTGTTGTTGGCTTAGACTGGCCACATAATGAAGAGTCCTTATGTACACACAATAATCCAGTCTGAAAGCAATGCCTTTAGACCCTGTCCACAAATGGATATGCACTCATTGGCTGAGTGGTAACAGCAGATGGATGACATCTTATCATCCACGTTGATGATGGGGGGGGGGGGGTTGGGACTACCAATGACAAGCAGACTGGTCAGTTATGTTTAGATTTCCCTTGAGATTTGTCAGTCTTAGGGTAATAGGGGATTCCAGATGTGGACCCTCACTCACAATGCCTGGAGAGATCAGCTACACCTCACTGACAAGGCCCAACAAGGCTGAAACGTACATCTAGGATTGGCTGATTCTCTTGTTTACAAAAATAAGCTTAACAGGATACACACATCTCCCCTCCATCTCCACAATGCCCCCCAATCTCTACAAAGCCCCTCAATCTCTGTAATGCCTCTCAATCTCCACAATGCCCCCCATATGTCCACAATTCCCCTTCCACATTGCTCCTCAATCTCCACATTGCCCCCCAATCTCCACATTGCCCCCCAATCCCCATCAATCTCCACATTGCCCCCCAATCTCCACAATGCTCCTTCCACATTGCCCCTCAATCTCCACAACACCCCCTTATCTCCACATTGCCCCTTCCACATTGCCCCTCAATCTCCACAATGCCCCCCAATCTCTACATTGCCCCCTCAATCTCCACAATGCCCCCATATCTCCACATTGCCCCTCAATCTCCACATTGCCTCTCAATCTCCACAATGCCCCTTCATCTCCACAATGCCCCTTCTGATACTGATCCCCCTTCTATCTCCTACCTCGAGTTGAGTCCCTGGAGGTCTAGTGGCTTGGCATGAGAGAGACTGTGCCTCCTTCAGCGTAGAGCTGAAGCTCCTGCGCGGTTCTCAGTAATGCAGAGCGCTGGGAGATGATGTCATCTCCCGGCTCTCTGTATTACTAGAGTGCCGGAGACTAGTGGGAGATCAGCTGGATTGCCTCCCCTGTCAGAGTGCTGCCTGGGTCCATGGACCCACTGGGACCCATGTAAGGGCCGGCTCTGACTACTACTACTACTACTACTAATGCCATTTTTTGAACTGAACTGATGCAATTAATATATGGACACTACATTTTTGTCATTGTAATAGAACTGTATGATTCACTATGCTGTTTCTCGGGATCAGCTTTAAATTAATTCACTTTAATAGTTACCCAGTCACTTCCAGGCTATTCAATAGGTACCCCATTTATATAACCAAAAATCAGTTATAATTGATTGTACCTGAGCCAGTAGGGACCATATTGTTATTTGAATCTCACTCTACAATTCATTACTCATACTGAGTCATTTTTAAATCCATGGCACCCTGGTTGTAGGGATGCACCAATACCATTTTTTTAAGACTGAGTACGAGTACCGATACTTTCCCCAAGTACTCACCGATACCAATTACAGATACTTTTTTTGCAATGCCATTTGACAGTTTTCCAAGGGGTGGTGAGAGGGTGCAGCGGAACTGAGTGGGAGATGGAGGGGCTGAGGGGAAGCAGGGGAACTGAATGGGAGAAGTGGGTGGCTGAGGGGAACTGAATGGGAGAAGTGGGGGGCTGAGGGGAACTGAATGGGAGAAGTGGGGGGGCTGGGGAGAACTGAATTGGAGAAGTGGGGGGATGGGGAGAACTGAGTGAGAGAAGTAGGGGGGCTGAGTGGGAGAAGTGGGGAGGCTGATTGGGAGATGGGGGGGCTCTCAGTGGGGCTGATGCATGGCAATGGGGCTGAAGCCATGGCTTTCTGCGAAAGAACAGTGAGATTGTGCCAGGGTCTCCCTGGAAAGCTGCAAAGAAGTTTACAGCTTGTCCAGTCTGTGCCAAGCTGCAGCTTCTGCCTGCCTTACCCTCCAGCTACCCGCTGTAATTTCCTCTTCTGCCGGGTGCTCGCTGTTCTCTCGAGGTCAGCGTCGGAGCGTTGCCATGGTAACCCGCGGCAATGCTCCGACGCTGCAGGAGGGAGAGAGGCGCCCGGGGAGCATTGTGAGCAGCTCCTCGGGCTCCCTCTCTGCAGCACCGACCCTGACACAGGGTATCGGTGCTGGCATCGGCCGCATTTGCGCGAGTACAAGTACTCGCGCAAATGCTGGTATCGGCACCAATACTGATACCAGTATCGGTATAGGTGCAACCCTACCTGGTTGAGAATCATTGTGATTCTCAACCCATGCCCACAGTACATACTAGCAAGCCAGAATTTGAGTATTTATGTAGACATTGATTGAACCTATGATAAATCAGTGAGGAAATTCTCAAATTCTAGCCTATTAATCAGAGGCGTAACTAGAAGCCACCGGGCCCTGGTGCAAGAATTGCCATGGGCCCCCCCACCCACATTGGCCCCCTCATCCACAATGCCCCCTTCATCTCCACAATGTCCCTTCCACAATGCCCCCTTCCACAATGCCCCTTCCATCTCCACAATGCCCCTTCCACAATGCCCCCTTCATCTCCACAATGTCCCCTTCATCTCCACAATGTCCCCTTTATCTCCACAATGCCCCTTCCATCTCCACAATGCCCTTCCACAATGCCCCTTCCACAATGTCCCCTTCATCTCCACAATGTCCCCTTCATCTCCACAATGTCCCCTTCATCTCCCCAATACCCGTATCTCCAGTCCCTGGTGGTCTAGAGGCATGGCTTGACAGATCTGTCCCTCCTTCGGCACGAATCTCTACAACTGAAGCTCCTGTGCGCCGCTCTAGTAATGCAGAGGCTGGGAGATTATGTCATCTGCCAGCGCTCTGTATTACTACCTCGGTGCGCCGAGTGGGAGTTCAGGTAAGTGACTTCTGCGGGCGAGGGGGTCGCAGGCGGTGGGCGGGCCCCTGGAGTGACGGGCCGGGTCGCAGGTGCGACCGCTGCAACCCCTATTGTTACGCCACTGCTATTTATGCTTTTGCAGTACGTTGCTTATTCCACTGTCCTTCAAAGGGTTGAGTGATGGAGCTGTTCTTGGTGCTGAAGTGTCTCTGCATTCTCTCTGCTCTCTTCCCTCCCCAGCACACTGACACCTTTAGCAGGACGATACGCTGATGATAACAGTCTCGTCCCCTTCCCTTTCATCCCTAATTGTTAGTGCATATGGAGATGTGGGTCTGTTGATGTGTGAATTGCACATCGCCACAGCATTGAACCGTAGTGCATCTCCCCCAAGGGGGCATATGTATCAAGATAAAACGATAATGTATCTGTAGCAAACCACTGCATCTTGTTTACCAAAGAAGAAACTGATGAAATTCACTGGGATCTCTATATAATGCACCTACGTTGTTTTTGTACTTGTGCAAATCAGTTTTATGGGACAATAGAAGATGTGGTGGGAAGTATTTATCTGTTTCATTCTCTCCAGAAGGTAAATCTCGCCTCCCTGCTCTTTCCATGTTCACAACCCTTCTCTCCCCCATCTTCTTTTCATTCCCTCCCTCCCCTCTCTCTTTCTTTGAAATCCCATTCACTCACCACTTCTCCTTTCTTTCTCGCTCACTCCCACTTTGTTCTCACTACTTCATTCCCCACCCCTCTCTCCCTGCCCAGTTCCTCTCTCTGTCTCCCATTTCCATCTCTCTCTCTCATTCCTTTTTCTCACCCTCCTCTCTCTCCTTTCTGTCTCCCATTTCATTCTCCATCTCTCTATTTCCCTCCTCTCTCTCTCTTTCTCTCTATTATCTGATCTCCTCTCTCTCTCATATATATCTCTAATATCCTCTCTCTCTTCTCCACAGTCTCCTCTTCTCTCTCTATTCTCTCTCTCCTCATTCTCTTCTTATCTGTCTCTCTTCTCTCTCTCCTCCCTCTCCTCTCTCTTCTCTATCTCTCTCTTCTCATCTCTCTTCTTTCCTCTGTCTCTTCTCTCCTCTCTCTTCTCGTCTATCTCATCTCTCACCTTTCCTCTGTCTCTTTTCTCTCTCCTCTTCTCTCTCCCTCTTCTCTCTCTTGCTCCTCTCTCTTCTCTATCTCTCTCTTCTCTCTCTCTTCTCATCTCTCTTCTTTCCTCTGTCTCTTTTCTCTTCTCCTCTCTCTCCTCTTCTCTCTCCCTCTCTCCTTTCCTCTGTCTCTTCTCTCCTCCCTTCTCGTCTCTATTCTCTCCTCTCTCTTTTTTCTCCCCTCTCTTCTCTCTCTTCACCTTTCTGTCTCTGTCACTTTCTCTTTTCTCCCTGCCTCTCTCTCTCTCATATCTCCCTAATCTTCCTCTCCACTCTTTATTCTCTCTCACTCTCCATTCTCTCTCTTCTTCACTCTCTTCACTCCTCTCTCCGTTCTCCTTTCTCTTCTCTCATCTCTTTATCTCTCTCTGTCTTCCTCTCTCTCGTCTTTCTCCTCTTATCTCTCTGTCTCTCTCTCTGTCTCCTCTGTCTTCTCTTGTCTCTATTCTCCCCTCTCTTCTCTCTTTTCATCTTCTGTCTGTCTCTATCTCTTTTCTCCCTGCCTCTCTCTCTCAGTCTCCCCCCATATAAAGACAAATATGCATCAATTATTGATCAAACTGACAGGACTGTAGTGAACAAATACAATTCCTCAAATTCCCTGTGACTGAAATAGGGGGCTTTTCTAAGTCCCACTTAAATCATCAGGAATTTCTGTTTGTACCCTATGATGCATTTAGTTTGTGTCAAAATTACTGTACATTAAACATGCCCCAAATGTTCCTGTAGCCTCAGTTCCCATGCTCCCTCCCTCGCCTATAAAATAAAATAGAAGAAAAAACACATTTTGTTATCCCTGCAGCAGTTGGTGACTCATGAAGAAGCTGCAACAGGGAACCCAGGTTCTATGTGGAGTTCTGTGTTGGGTCTCATGTCAGCCACATGATGTGCGTGTGAGGTAGAACTCTGTAATTGAAAGGCTTCTGAGTCAGATCTTGTACTTACCTTGATACTGATTGCGACAACCCCAGATGGTAGGAGTTCACTAACATTTTCTTTATGTATTTTGAATCCTTATTCAGAGTATCTCCAAAAGTTTATTAACCATTTGAGTGCCAGTGAGGTATGCAACATATTATGAAGCAATCCCACTTTGGCACTCTAAGGGTTGACACAAACTCGTGGGAGCAGACAGATTTCTTAAAAGGATCAGAATCAGTGACTCAAATAACAACCGGAATGTCCACATATTAAAGGGATTTTATTACCATGTATTTATAAATGTTACTTTTGTAGGCATTCAAAAATAAAACGTAATGCCTCCAGTTCCATCTCTCAAACCTTTATGGTTTGAGAGATATTCAGGATCAAAGTTCCCCCTCCCTCCCCTTTCCCTGATGTCAGCGCTCTAGCTGACTGCAGGGGAATCCAGTCCATGGACAAGCGGCGGCTCTTCAGCAGAGCCAAGATTGCATTATTGAACAAGAAATCCTTCACTGGAATGGACTACAAAGTTTGTTTGGTTTGCAAGCACACTTTTTTAACCATTCCAGTGAAGGATTTCTTGTTCAATAACGTGATCTTGCCTCTGCTGAAGAGCCGCCGCTTGTCCATGGACCGGATTCCCCTGCAGTCAGCTAGAGCGCTGACATCAGGGAAGGGGGAGGGAGGGGGAACTTTGATCCTGAATATCTCTCAAACCATAAAGGTTTGAGAGATGGGACTGGGGAAATTAAGTTTTATTTCTGAATGCCTACAAAAGTAACCTTTATAAATACATGGCAATACTATCCCTTTAATGAAACTATTCTCACATAAATGTTACTGTCCAGAGACCTTCTATACATCACTACATTGTAGATCCACAGTAAGCAGACTGGTTACATCACAAACAAATCCGGTTCTTGCCATTTTAAAACGAATTGTATCTTTATTGTATACTTTAAAAATGTAGCGACTTGAACGTAGGGCTGTGGTAAAGTAAAACAGGAAGTATACAGACTGGGTGGTGTCTTATTCTCTGGTTTGCAGGCACACTTTGTAGACCGTTCCAGTGAAGCATTTCTTTCTAGATAATGCTATTTCGGCTCTGCTGAAGAGCCGCCGGCCAGTCCTGAGACCAGGTCCTCCTTCTGTCAGCTGACGTCTGCGAAAGGGGCGGGAGTGGGGAACTTTATAAGCTTATATCTCTCAAACTATACATGTTTGAGGGACATAAGTCACTGCATTAATATTTTAAATATATACAATATTAAACTTTGTTAAAAACAACCATTACTATCCCTTTAAGGCAGGCCAGTGGATGGGAGCTTCGCGGCTTTCCTTTCCTCTGCTCATTGTTTAACCCTTTGTGTGCGGGATATGTATTGCAATGCTTTGGATACCACTGTCGCTCAAAGGGTTAATTCTATTTGTTAAATAAGGGGCAGTGGAAATTGTGTAACTTTCCTTAGTTTCCCTGCACATGCTATTGGGCAGGAGTATCTTGCTTGCAGGTAATACAGTCTTAATGATGGCAGAGTGTGCACTAGTAGGCACTAAAGCAATAATACTTGAAGCTGCTAGCATTGGAGACTAACAGCAGTAGTGCCATGCTGTTGGATTGGTACATTAGCACTCGTGCTGTGAATTAATCTAGGCAGAGCACACCCACTAGGGGGCATGTCTGACAGCACAGGAGGAGTTAATTGGAAACAACCAATTACAGCGGAACTACCACCGCTAAAAAACTTGCTCCCGACAATTCCCCATCAGGTGACTAGCTGCTCATTAGCGCTAGTCGCCAGAATTATTACTGTGTTAACGAGAATTATCCATTGTTTCAGGGCTGACAGGCAGAACCGAGCTCAGACATCTTCCCATAGTGACGTCTGTGCACCTGCGCTGTCAGTCCCTTTTGGTGCCGAACGGCTCCTAGCAAAGCCTCCTGGAAGAGGCTGGGATTGACAGCGCAGGTGTGCAGACGTCACTATGGCAAGATGTCTTCGCTCCGTCCTGCCTGTCAGTCCCGGAACAATGGATAATTCTTGTTAACTCGGTAATAATTCTGGAGATGAGCGCTACTGAGCAGCTAGTCTCCAGATGGGGAATTATTGGGGGGCAAGTTTTTTAGCAGTGGTAGTTCTACTTTAATACTGTGTACTGAATTAGCATAAAGTGCAGCATTGTGTCAGACATTGTGTCAAGACACAAATAGTCATTTCTTAAAAACAATTTATTTTACAGAAAAATTACTACTGGAACACATAGTCAGGCTCTAATTCTCTGTAAAACAAAGTAAATTGTCTTAACGTGACAGTTCCCCTTTAAGGTATTGAAATGTATAACTCCGTTGATGACCAAAGGGGTGTGTAACACAATGATTGGTAATGCATTGCACACCGCTCTAGTGCACAAGGTGTTAAGCAATCTGCATTTTACTGCATGACCTCTCAAATTAGAACAAGTTGTTTTGTAGCATTTAATTAACCCTTTGAGTGCCAAAGAGGTATCTACCACATTGTTAACCCGAGGGTATCCATTGTATTACAAAGCGATATGTTAAATACTCCTCTGGCACTCAAAAGGTTAATCATCCCCAATGGAGTGAAAAGATGTACAACGTACCCAGTCCGAGAGACTGTGTGTGTGGGCAGAGTGAGTGATCACATATGGGTACCCTCGAGGGGGTGAAGACAGTGTGTGGGTGAGAGGAGAAGGAGTTACTTGGGGCACTGTATAAAGGAGAGACATCTATATAATTTTCTCATTTTAGGAAAACTCTTCCTTGTCTCCCCCGCTGCGAGAGACAATCAATATCTTCCAGAACCAAGCTCATTCTGCATGCTCAATGCTGTCTATTTCTGGTAAATGTGAGTAAGTGTCAGAGAGTATTGTAACCTATCCTCCCCCTCCCGGCCTCTCTGGGGGAATTAAACTGAGCTGGAAATCACAGCTCTCATGATAAAGGGGAATGCGCTTTATAAGCACAGATACACGCAGAGACATGCACACACAAACATGCACACGCATGCACACGTCACCGGAGAGCTTGAAATACCGTGCAAATGATGAACAACATAATATCATGGGTATGATCTAAAAGCACTTCGGTATCTAAAGTTTTTGTCCTTCCTTTGACCTCCATTAAGATTTACAGAACATATAGAAATGTACCTTTAAATACAATCTTAACCCTTTGAGTGCCTCCGTACCATTCTGGCACTCAAAGGGTTAAACATTCCATATTGGCTGAATCGATGTCACAGGAAAGTGGTAAGGAAAATCAAATGATGTTCGGAGCAAAATAACTATTAAATGGGGTCCAAATAAAACTTCCCATAACGTATTTTGAATTCGGTAAAGACTTTTAATCCTTTTATTGCTAGAGAGGTTTCCAACATATTGCTTTGTAATTCTTTGGAGACCTCTCTAGCATTCAAGGGTTAAAATACACAGTTAAATTATTTGGACATTTTATTTGTTCCTTTGCTGTTGAAATGCTGCTCCTTTCTGCAAAGTGCCGTAGATTTGTTGTGAAGGCTTGTGCTATAATAGCTTCCAGCTGTCAGACTGTCACATGTTAATGAGGCTGCAGTAAACAACATTTGAAAGCAGAGATTACAGTGACGTAGCACCTGAAATCCATAGGCAGCTACAAGAAGATTTGTTGTTATTATTATAAAGAAAACAGCTACCAGGAGGACAGCCCAAAAAGCAGGAATTACGGTGCAAATTTTCACACATAGGCTGGGATTCATCAAACTGCGGGAAGAGCAGTGTATCAAATACGCTTTTCTTCATGGCGATCATTGATGGATACCCTTGTGTATTCATCAATGATTTTGCGTGTTTCGCATACGGAAAGCAGGGAAACTTGTGTAAATTGGTCAGTCATGGTGAAAACACACATATACACATAAGCGAAAATGTGTACACGTGTGGGTAGCCCCATGCATTCGGATGGGATATGCCAGCTTGAAGTTAGAGGATCATATTTGTGGATCTATCTGGATATCATTTATTGAAGAATAAGGGATGGCCAGATACAATCCAAACGTAGAATGGCCAAATGGTTAAAGGGATAGTAATGTTTAATTACTGAAGTAAAATCGAGTCTTCTTTATTCTTTTTTATAATGATGTGTATCAAGAAAACGTTATTAAACACTACAGTTTTTCATTTATAGTCTAATAAAGTTTCCCCCTCCCGCCCCCTCCACTTACCTCAGTAGCCTCATCAAGCCATCCTGGACAGAATGCGACAAGTGACAATCTTCTTCCAGCGTAAGGAAAAACCGGCCCCTTCGTCAGTGGGGCAGGCTTTCCCTTATACTGAAAGCGGAAGGATTGTCCCTCGATGCAACCCGTCCGGTCCACAAACTGGATTCCAGATCGGAGAGGAAGCTGCGGAAGTAAGTAGAAGGGGCGGGAGGGGGAAACTTTATTAGACTATAAATGAAACACGGCAACGTTTAATAACGTTTTCTTGATACACATCATTATAAAAAAAGGATAAAGAAGACTTGATTTTACTTCAATAATTAAACATTGCTATCCTTTTAATGCTCAGAGAAATCCTCTGATTTTCCTGTGTATTAATCCATTCACACCTTGATGAATCCCGGCCATAGTGTGATGATAATAATACTCACATAATGAATATGTGACCAGCTTCCATATGGTTCAGCCGGTAAATCAGCAGGGAAGTATGTGTACCAGTCCTCCGCACAACAGGACCGTGCTAGCTGCTGCACACGATAATACACAAAGTCAGTGAGTGGTAAGGATCTTAGTCTTGTTGCTATAAATTTCATAGTTTTAGTGTAATCTCAATGAAAAGTTTACCCCTCCTGCTCCTTTTAGCTACGTCAGCGTTCTAGCTGACAAACTTGGATTCTGTTCCCGGGACCGGACGGCTTGTCTGGAGAGGTGAAATCGGATTGCATACAATGAAAATCTTGATGAGAACAGTCTATAAAGTGCATCTGGTTTGAGGCAACAAGACTTATGGCGCGATGCAAGAAACGTTCGCATCAGATAAAGACATTTTTGTGCGCAGATAGATTTTGTGCATATTCTAATCCAGGAAGCTAAATACGAAACGCTTCTTGAATTGCGCATGAAAAATTCAATTTTTACGACAACAGTACACAGATGTATAAATTCATTCAAAATAGCAGTTCCTGCATTAGGCGCATTCGCTATTCCACTCACACAGATTCGTAAATCTTAGCCACACCCACAAAAAATAAATATGCGCAGCCGTTCGCTAGTCTTGAATTTTCATGCGCAATTCAACAAAATCATGCGCAAACCTATTCCCTAGTGGTTTTCACACGGGAAATAGCGATTGCGCACGTTTCCTGCATCACACCATTAGATCCTTTGCTTTAATTATTTAATAAGTACAATATTAAGTCTTGTATAAACAAAGTATTACTATCCCTTTAAAAAAATTTTTTTTTTATAAAACTCCCAAAATGTTACATGGTGCCACTGACCACTTCATCAGAGGAAGGAAAAAAGTATACTTTTGTGACAATTTGCAAAGTAATTCCTGCTTTTTGTGCTCTCTCCCCCCCCCCCCACCCCTTGTAGCTGTTTTCTTTGTGTTGCTTGTAGTGATCCAGTGTGGATAACTTGGTTTGGAGTGATAGAGCAGACCAACAGCTCGAGATCTGTGTGGGGCAGTGTGAATATACGCCACATGCTTAATATGATTGCACTTAGCAAGGTCAGAATGTGAGTAAGGTACTTACCTTCGATTTTTTAATATTCCAAATAAACCTAACCTACTACACTATAAGGTTCTCCCCCGTCTATCTCTTCTTTTCATTATTATAATTATATAGGTCTTAAAGGGACAGTAATGTCCCAGAAAAAATCTTTATCGTATTGTAGTGCTTAAAAAGTTCAACTATATGCAAAAAATCCTATTCCTATTCAAAGTTCCCCCCCTCCCCTTTCCCTGACGTCAGTGCTTTGCTGAATGCAGGGGAATTCTGTCTGGGGACCAACTGGCGTCTCTGCAGCAGAGCCGCAATCTCATTATTTAAACCTGTGAGTGCCAGAGGGTATGCAATGCATTGCTTTGCAATGCACTGCGTACCTCTCTGGCACTCAAAGGGTTAAAAAGAATGACTTCATTGGAAAGGTCTACAAAGTGTGCATGGATTTCAAGCACACTTTGTAGACCATTCCAATGAAGTAATTTGTTTTAAATAACGAGACTGCGGCTCTGCTGAAGAGCCTCCTCGTGTCGGCCGACACAGATCTCCTGCTGTCAGCTTTGCAGATGACAGCAGGAAACGGCAAACTTTGAAAGCGACTATCTCTCAAACCATAGCAGTTTGAGAGATAGGATATGTTGCATATAGTTGAACTTTTTAAACACTACAAAAGAATAAATATTTTTTCTGGGACATTACTAACTTTAATTAGTTATAACCAGGGGCATATATCATAAAATATGGGGACTCAAAGTTATTTATGAAAATATAAAATACGTTTAGGCCTGAAATCCTCTGTGAAACAATGGGGGTTATGCACTAAAGCGTGCACTAAAGTTCTAGAAATCTCAGTGCGCAGGCTCCAAAGAATAATATAGGAACTGGAGAAGTGATATCACTGGAGAAGTCATCTCCGCTTTATCACCTCTTCATCACACCTTAGTGCATCTCCCCCCAATATGTGCTGTTGTTTTGGAGTTGAATGGATTAAACCTGTGAATGCAGAGGGGTGTCCAACGCATAGAAGCAGTAATCTGTATTTTATGAAAATATGTTACAAGACTTTTCCTGCAGAGTAAAATAAGGGCTCTCCTATTTTTTGGAGAATATTCATTAAAACGTTATCACAGTTTGAACTTTATAACCCTTTGGGTGCCAGAGGGGTACGCAACGACTTGCAGAGTAACGAATAGGAAAAGCACCACCTAATGGCCACAATAGAAAATTGCAATTTTAATGGAATTAAAAAAAAGAGTTTTGAGCTTAATAACTTTTGAATGAAAGATCTCACAGTGGTAGGAGTAGTTTTGATTACTCACAGGAAAATCCTTATGACACATTTTTCATTAAGTAAATGTACCACTCATTTAAGTGTAATGTACTATCTGAGTACTACTTTAAAATTGAGATACAAAGCCTATGATAACCGTAACCAAATTTGCCAGCAAAAGTGTTAAGCGAAAACCGAAATGAATAAACTGTGTGTGTTTCAGTTAACTGGATTGAACCATCATAATATATTCAATGCGCCCCACATGTCTTCTAAAACCATATATTAGTTTATAGGACAGATATTTTCAGTATATGTATTTTAACAAAAATAGGCTGTGTTAAGAGAGAACCTGACTCACTGATGGGAATGAGAGACTGTCACACTCTTGTTCCAGAAATAAACTACAGATTCTATTTCTGGAATCTTCAGATGGTCTGGAGCCAGAAGACTGTGCATCTTTAATGCAATATTGTATTCATGCTGTAACCGTTTTATTACCAGAGGGGTGTGCCAGGCATTTGTGAAGCACCTCTGGTACTTAAAGGGTAGATGACAATGAACAAAATCTAATTAATAACCCACTCATTTACATTATTTAGTCCAGAAAGTTCTTAATGGCCCCAGAATTTTGCCCTTTTGCAATCAGCATACAGGGCCGGATTTACATCTCAGGGGCCTGTAGGCACAGAAATCTGAAGCCCCCCCTCCCTCATTGGCCATCTCCACAGTGCTCCAAATCTCCACATTACCTCCCATCTCCATACTGAACTCACATTGCCCCATCAGCTCCATATTGCCCTCACATTGCCCCATCATCTCCACATTGCCCCCGTCAACTCCATATTGCCCCCATCAGCTCCATGCCCCCATCCCTTCCACACTGCCCCCATCAGCTCCACATTGACCCCACCACCTCCACATTGCCCTCACATTGCCCCCCATCAGCTCCATCTTGCCCCCATCATCCCCATATCGTCCTCACATTGCCCCCCATCATCTCCACATTAAGCCTCACATGCCCCCCCATTTGTTTCCTACCTCCCTGGTGGTCCAGCGGCACGAGAGATCTGTGCTTCTGCACAGACCTGTAGCTGCTAGAGCTCCCGCACGGTCTTCTCTTTAGTAATGCAGAGCGCTGGGAGATGATGTCATCTCCCAGCGCTCTGCATTACTAAAGAGCCGGGGGAGCTCAGCAACTGCAGGTCTGTACCATGCGGTGGGTGGCGGACCACGGGCCACTTTAAAACAAAAAATATTGATTCCAATGGCAGGCGCCCGTCTGTAGGGTGCGCCTGTATGCAGATGCCTACTCTGCCTTATGGAAAATCCAGCCCTGTCATCAGAGGGAAATTTCATATGGGCTATTAGGGTTTTCTTGCCAAATAAGGTAAGTTGGGGGGCAGGGATTATTATTAGGAGTTGTTAGACTTCCTTTAACCCCTTGGGTGCCGGAAAGGTATCAAACGCATTGCAATGCAATGCTTTTGAAACCTCTCTGGCATCAAGGGATTAATACAGTTCCCTCCAGTGATCTGAGATAGAGAGCATTTTAAGTGCTATCCGTGGTGCTGAATGACAGTCAAGTGGTTGTTCTCTGTTCACAGGAGTCTGATTGTGCATTGCAGGGAACTTTGGCTGGAGATTACATAAGAGCATTACAAAATTTCACTCAATCTGTGCTTAAAGGGATAGGAATGTTTCAAAATAAACTCAGCTCCACTTATTCTTTATAGTTTTTTGTGCCATGTAGAGCGGTATTATTATTCTCTACAATGTGTAGTTCTAGAGAAATTGAATTATAAAGTGTCCCCCTCCCGCCCCCTTTACCTAGTGTAAGCCACCTTCCCTCAGATGTGGAATCCAGTCGCTTGATCGGACAGCTCAGAGTGAGGGACAATCTTCAGACTGTGAACATAAGGAAAACCCTGACCCATCTGAAGGAGGAAGGCAGGCTTTTCCTTGTGCTAACAGAAAATTGTTCCTTGCTGAGATTCATCTGGAAGGTCTTGCTGTACAGCTTTACATAGGTAAAAGGGGTGGGAGGGGGACAATTTATGATTCAATTACTCTTGAAATAGACATCGCCCAAAACAATAAGAATAATCAGAGTTGCATTTATTTTAAAACACTACTATCCCTTTAATTAAAGTAGTATACTCACATGGTACCTTGGTCAGGAAGGGAATAATCCCAGTTCACTGACAAACTAGTTTGTGGAGAACTTGATACACGACGGTTTGGGATTCACCCGTCCCCAGGAATAAACGCTGCTCTCCACAATAATGCATCCAAACCATAAGATTTACTAAAAACAATACACAGAAAAAAAGCTTAACATGGCCTGCTTTTATGCGTTTCACAGCTTTCTCTTCTTTATCAAAGAGAAGATGTCCAGCATAAAGGACAAACCTCCCATGGTGACACACTTAACAAACAAATGGCAAATAAAGAGGGTCTGGGCACAGTAAATATGGTTTACTTTTAAAAAGTTTTGCAGGAAGGAGCGTGCAGCTAAGCGGCGTATTAAACACGTCTCGTGTTTAATACGCCGAGCGTGAGATTCTCAGGTCTCGTCCTGAAAGGTCGCTGCATACCTTGGCCCTCATAGTAGACATCATCATTGAGGGCATTAATAACGATACAGATTCCTTTGGGTTTGATGAAATACTATTTGGAATGAATCGTACCTCCATTACTAATCATAGCTTGCCCTCCTAGTAACCCATTGGCCGCATACCTTGGTCTTCATCCTTTTAACCCCTTGCCTGTGTCACTTTAAGGCTCTGGTGATCTGCACCACATAGCATTCCTTAATCTGCCACCCATAGTACAGAGAGATCAGGGCCATATCTAGGTGTCTGAATTGAAGCCAGCACAGAAAGTTAACTTCTGTGTTGGCTTCACTTCAGACACCTTGGTATGGCCGTGATCTCTCCAGCCTTAAGGTACAATTAATTCCAAAATAGTATTTTCATCAAACCAAAGGGAATCTGTATCGTTATTAATGCTGTCAATGATGATGTCTACTATGCGGGCCAAGGTATGCAGCGACCTTTCAGGATCCGACATGAGAACCTTGTGCTGTCATGCAGGGCGAGATTCTCACGTCGCCCTTTTGATCATGGCGACATGTTTAACATTCCGCCTAGCCGCGACTACCTGGGTTAAGGCCAAGTAGTTGAAGATGGCGGCTTTCTTCGTTTGCCAGCATGTTCCAATTTTTTAGATACACAGTGCAGGTAAAAATTAATTTTTCGGGGGGCTAGTAATATTTATTTTAAATATTTCAAAATGTAATGGAGGTGTATTTTAACCCTTTGAGTGTCAGATGGAGTGTGCAATGCATTGTGAAGCAATGCATTGCATGCCCCTCTGGTATTCGTAGGGTTAAATGGGTGTTTCTTTTCAGGTAATGCCAAGTAGGTAATTTAGTGCAGTATAATGTATGGTGTGTTATTAGCCCAGCTATAGATTGAATATAGTAGTTGGTATAAACTCTCATGTTGGCTCATGCTTGTCATTATGTTATTTCATTTTATCTGGCCCTCTATTAATTGCTCTTAACACACTTTGGACTCCGCTGCATTAACCCAGTGTGGCAATACGTTGCATACCCTCCTCTGGCACTCAAGGGGTTAAAGTGATCATCTGCTCTAGAACATACCTGGGTGTGTAGGAGCATGATACCCATACCTGAGAACTCTCTGGATCTGCCCTGGAAACTCTGGTTTTTAGAGTTAATTACCATGTCTCCGGGGATAGAGATTCCTGGGAAACTCTGCCTACTTCTCCTCCTTCCCACCCTGTTTCGCCCACTTCCCACCCACTTCTCCTCCTTCCTACCCTGTTCTGCCTAATTCCCATCCACTTTTCCTCCTTCCCACCCTGTTCCCCCCAATTCCCATCCACGTCTCCTCCTTCCCATGCTGTTCCGCCCAATTCTCACCCACTTCTCTTCCTTCCCAACCTGTTCCTCTAAATTCCCACCTGCTTCTCACCTTTTCCTCCCACTTCCCACCCACTTCTCCTCCTTCCCACCCTGTTCTGCCTAATTCCCGCCCACTTCTCCTCCTTACCACCGTGTTCCGCCCAATTCCCATCCACTTCTTCTCCTTCCCATCCTGTTCTGCCCAATTCCCACCCACTTATCCTCCTTCCCAACCTTTTCTTCTAAATTCCCGCCTACTTCTCCTGCTTCTCATCTGTTCCTCCCACTTCCCACCCACTTCTCCTGCTTCCCAACCTGTTCCTCCAAATTCCCGCCTACTTCTCCTGCTTCTCACCTGTTCCTCCAACTTCCCACCCACTTCTCCTCCTTCCCACCCTCTTCCGCCCAGGCATGTGCACACATAGACACCAAGGGGGGCTTGAGCACCTGCCTTTTTTGTCCAAAGTACCCTTTTAAAAAAAAAAAAAAAATTGCCTTGCCGCCCGCACTAACCCCACCCAGTCAGGTCTGTGCCTCCTTCAGTACAGACCTGTAGATGCTGCGCTCCCTTGTCGGCTTTTTAGTATTACAGAGCACTGGGAGATGACATCATCTCCCAGCGCTCTGCATGAAGAGAAGACCGTGCAGGAGCTCCAGCAGCTACAGGTCTGCCAAAGGAGGCACATACAGACCTCTCCTGCCGCTGGACCACCAGGGAAGAGGTAGGAAACGGACACTGGGGGCCAATGTGGAAATGATGGGGCAATATGGATCTGATGGGGGGCAAGATGGAGATTATGGCAATGTAGAGATGATGGGGCAATGTATGTGAAGGTAAGTTGGAGGTGATGGCAGTATGGAGATGATGGGGGGCAATATGGATATGAAAGGGGCAATGTGAGGGTAAGTTGGAGATGATGGGGGCAATATGGAGAGGATGGGGGCAATGTGAGGGTAAGTTGGAGCTGACGGGACAAGATGGAGCTGATGGGGGCAATATGAAGCTGATGGGGGCAATACTGAGATGATGGAGGCAATATGGAGATGATGGGGGCAATGTGGAGCTGATGGGGGCACTATGCAGCTGACAGGGGACAATGTAAGGGCAATATGGAAATTATGGGGGGCAATGTGGCGATTAGAAGCATTGTGGAGGTGTCCAGTGGAGATGGCCAATGGGGGGAGCGCTTCAGATTTCTGTGCCTACAGGCTCCTGAGATGTAAATTCTTTTCCTTTTTTTTAAATATATATTTTGAATAAATAATTATGAGAAGTGCCCTTTTTTTCATTTGAGCCACTGCCCCCCAAGATGTCTGTGCATGTCCCTGCTACCGCCCAATTCCCGCCCACTTCTCTTCCTTCCCACCATGTTCCTCCTACTTCCTGCCCACTTCTCCTCCTTCCCACCCTGTTCCTCCCACTTCCTGCCCACTTCTCCTCCTTCCCACCCTGTTCCTCCCACTTCCTGCCCACTTCTCCTCCTTCCCACCCTGTTCTTCCCACCCACTTCTCCCGCTTCTCACCCTGTTCTTCCCACTCACTTCTCATTTTTCCCACCATGTTCCCACTTCCCTCCAATTTCTCCTCCTTCTAGCCAAATTCCGCCCACTTCCCATCCACTTTGCAAGTACAATGCTGATAACCCCTACCCACCCTATTAAGCCCACCTCCTTTATGGTGTGAACTGCATCATCTGCATACAGCATATCACAGCCCACAAACCCTCTGTGGGGGTTGTACTTTTTTCAGATACTGAAAACTAGCTATGACAGAAGATTCCTAAAAGGTGGTACCGTGTTAGCCATAGTTTATTCCACACAATAATCATATTTTAGGGCATTTGGGTATAACAGGTGTACACAATACATTGCAAAGCGATGTGTTGCGCATCCGTCTGGCCCTCTGAGGGTTAACAGATATATTCCATATATTTGCCTTCCTTGGCTTCCTTAAAGGGATAGTATTACTTCAAAATTACCATCCCTCATATTGTAGCCCTTAATAAACTGAGTTAAATGACACCAGCAGCATCTCTCAAACTTTTATGGTTTAAGAGATAGCCACTTTCAAATTTTCCTCAGCGTTCTGCTGCCAGCAGGAGAATTCGGTCCCGGGACAGGAGGAGGCTCTTCAGCAGAGCCTATATCTCATTATGGAAGGAAAAATGATTCATTGAATCAGTCTTCTACTTGTGCTTGGTTACCAAGCACACGTAGAAGACTGTTTCAATGAATCATTTTTCCTTCCATAACGAGATATCGGCTCTGCTGAAGAGCCTCCTCTTGATTCAGAGACCGGATTCTCCTGCTGGTAGCAGAATGCTGTGACAGCAGGGGAGAGGAAACTTTGAAAGCGGCTATCTCTTAAACCATAAAGGTTTGAGAGATGCCGCTGGTGTCATTTAACTCAGTTTATTAAGGGCTACAATATGAGGGATAGTAATTTTGAAGTAATACTATCCCTTTAAATACTAGAAAGGTCTCCCACACAATGTAAAGCAATACCTTGGAAACATCTCTAGCATTCAAGGGGGGATGCTTCCTTGCCCCTTATGGTGCAGTTGATTTGCCCTAGAATTACTTCCACATATCACATCAGCCCTCACTGTGATTGCTGTGTCCCATTCGTGGCCTTGGGATCAGATCCCATTTTCTGAGTGTCACAGAAATCGGAGCTATTACAGACCAGGATTATACTGCATCATACATTGAATCACTGGTCTCATCTCACAGATTCCTGTTGAAGTCTATGGGGAAAGTTGTCAATAAAACCAATGAGACAGCAATCACCCACAGTGAATCCAGGCCACAGTAAGCTCAGTGCTTCTATCCATGGTCCTGAATGACTGACACACTGAGGATGAAATATTAAAGGAGCAGTAAACTTTTTTTATGAAAACACATATTTTGTAGATCATTTCCTGCTGAATAAAACAAGGTCACTCTCATCGCTGTCAGATGTTTTATTCAAAATTTATAGCAGTTTAAATAATCAGGAAGTGAATTTACTGTGTTTACTTCCTGATAGTTCTAACTGGCAGGAAGTGAATTTACTGTATTTACTTCCTGATAGTTCTAACTGACAGGAAGTGACAGGCAGTTTCTATCACATTCTATAGAGAACTGTATGTCTCTGACTTTCCTCTCCATTAGACTCTAACAGGAAATCTAATTGTAATTTGACCACTAGAGGGCACTCCTAATGTAAAAAAACATGGGTTTAAACTGTAATAACTCTGGAAATATATATCTCTCGGCAGTGGGAGTACCCTTATTTTACTCAGTAGGAAAATCCCTACAATATATATTTTTTCATAAAAAAAGTTTACTGCTCCTTTAAGAGAAATGAAGGCATTCTGTAGCACACTGGCTGCACCATAAGGGAAACACAGAATTTCCATTGATTTAATTGGGGCTTTAAACCCTTGGAGTGCAGAGAGGTACGCAATACATTACTTGGCAATGCCTTGTTTACCCCTCTGCCACTCAAAAGGGTTAAACCCTAGAATGCGCAAGAGGTCTCCATCTCATTGTGAAGCTATGTGCTGTAGACCTCTTACATTCAAATTAAATCAGTGGTAGTTTTTATTTCTCCCCACGGAGCTATTGGTTTGCTTCAGAATCGATCCGGTTCTACTTAATTGATCATCTTCAAGGTGAAACAGAGTAAAGAATAAATCAGTGATACTTTGAATACAGTCTCAGTATCTATTGATTGATCAATCATCATCTGACTATCGATCTATCTATCTATCTATCTATCTATCTATCTATCTATCTATCTATCTATCTATCTCATATCTATCTATCTATCTATCTATCTATCTATCTATCTATCTCATATCTATTTATCTATCATCTATCTATCTATCTCATATCTATCTATCTATCTATCTATCTGTCTCATATTTATCTAACTATCTCTATATCTATCTATCTATCTATCTATCTATCTATCTAATATCTATCTCCTATCCAACTGTCTGTCTGTCTATCTATCTATTTATCTATCTATCTAGTCTATCTATTTACCTACCTACCTAGTCTGTGTATATATCTATATTCTCCCTCTTTTACCCCTCTCTCCCTAACTCTTTCCTTCTCTTTTGCTAAATGCCTCTCCCGAACCTTCTCGCTCACTCTAACTTTCTTGCCCTAACTCACATGCACTCTCTCTCTCCCTATCTCTCACACTCTCTCCTTCTTTCTCCCACTAACTCTCTCTCCTTCTCTCTTTCCAACTCTCTCTCCTCTTCTCGGTCTCCCCCCCTCACTGGACTTGGGGAATGAGCATTTTATAGTCCTATAAATAGAGCACTATATTCCCTGCATGCTCCTATGAACAGGGGAATCTAGGTGTATGATGCACGCATCTATGAATAAATACATCTAGGAGTATGTTGTAATGCAGTGGACAGAGGAGTGTGGATGTGTGTTATATGCTCCAATAAACAGGGCTATGGCTGCCTGTTGCACGCTCCTTTGAGCATGAGAATCTAATTGCATTCTGCATCATTCTAAAAAAAAAATCAAGATTCTGGTAATGGGGGTTCAAAGATCCTGTGAACGTGGGACCCTGGAGGTGCATTGCAATCTACTGTGTACTGATGTTTGTGTGTGTACATGGCACACTGATTTTATGTGTGCATTGCATTCTCCTGAGTACAACGGATTGTGTGTTTCTGTGTGTGTATTACACTCTCCTATGTACTGGTGAGTCCGGGTGTGTATTGCACTCTCCTGAGTACAAGTGATTGTGTGTTTCTATGTGTGTATTACACTCTCCTATGTACTGGTGAGTCCGGGTGTGCATTGCACTCTCCTGTGTACAAGCGAATCTGTTTGTACATTGCACTCTCCTATGTACTAGAGATTATATGTGAACATTGTTCTCTACTATCTATAGGGTAGTATATGTGTGCACTGTACACATCCATGAATAGGGGTCTGTTTGTGCAATGTACTCTGCATTTGTGTAGGGTACTATATGTGTGCATTGTACTCTGTTGTGTGTATAGGGTACTGTATGTGTGCATTGTACTCTGTCGTGTGTCTAAGGTACTATATGTGTGCATGTGCTTCCCTGTGTATAGCATACTATATGTGTGCATTGTACTCTGCTGTGTATAGGGTACTAGGTACTATATGTGTTCATTGTACTCTGCTGTGTGTATAGGATACTATATGTGTGCATTGTACTCTGCTGTGTATAGGGTACTGGATACTGTATGTTTGCATTGTACTCTGCTGTGTGTGTATAGGGTACTATATGTGTGCATTGTACTTTGCAGTGTGTGTATAGGGTATTATATGTGTGTGCATTGTACTCTGCTGTGTGTATAGGATACTATATGTGTGCATTGTATTCTGTTGTGTATAGGGTACTGGATACTGTATGTTTGCATTGTACTCTGCTGTGTGTGTATAGGGTACTATATGTGTGCATTGTACTCTCCTGTGCAGATTACTCTATGTGTGCATTGTTCTCTCCTGTGTATGTTACTATATGTGTACTGCCCTGGGTATAGGATACAATGAGTGCATTGTTCTCCCCCATGAACAGGAGATTCTGAGTATACATTTCACACTCCTATGAACAGTACTGGGGTATGCAGGTCCCTAATGTTCTCTTGGCACATTTATCTTTTATTATTTAGCACCGAGCTGGGAATTTGCATTTCCATCTGAAGAAACAGCATTAAAGTCCCCAGAGCAAATCTGTGTCAGGAAGAGTGAGGGATTCATTAGTGAAGAGAGAGCAGTGTATGCCTGCAATGGACAGAGACAGCAGGAGGCTCGTGTGGGGGAGGCCAGAGGCCAGTCTGTGACATCCAGGGACCGATCAGAAGAGCTTACTGTCTAATGAGGGGCACAGTGGGCATCTGTCTGTCTGCACACGCACACACACTGAGGCCAGTATCCTAGAGCAAACCATCTGCTTCATAGGGATACTGAAGATTCCCCAAAGCAATGCGTTGGAGACCTTTCTGCCATTCAAAATCCAGTTTAAATCAGTGGGAAATAAGAGGACTATATTTTATCCCCTTTGGTGCAGTTGGTTTGCCCCAAAATTGCTCCAGTTCTTATAGTGCATCAGCCTCTTAGTAAATCAGTCAGTGTATGTTGTCTTTTGCTCACCCTAAGAAATGCTGGCGATGGCTGCATTGCCCCCCCCCCCCCACCTTGCCAAGTCCTTTAACCCTTTGCCTATACAGCCCTTCTCTAGAGTTAAGAGGGAGGGACCAGCGGGCCAGATCAGGTAGAGGCATGAAATACAGTAGAGGGTGAACAAGAACACAGCTTTGAAGGGGATGGGTTAGGGTAAAGGAGGAGGGCTTCAGAACAAGGAGCAGAAAACGTGGTCATGATGAAAGATTAAGTGTAATATGTAGGGGAAATGAGCTGGACAGAGGATAATGTAGAAGTGTCACTAGGTCAGGGGTGTATAACCTGAGGTCAGCAATTCCCAAGGACCAAATAAAGTTGAGGTTTTTACAGCAGGTAAATGGGCAGAGGAGATGGGCCAAATGGTTTTTATCTGCAATCAAATTCTATGTTTCTATACCAGAGGAGTCCAGTTCATTGCAGAGTAATGCAGTGAACAACCTGCTTGCATGCTAACGGTTAAATTACATGCCGTCACCTGCCCATGTGACTCACCTGTTTTCACCATTTACCTCCCTTATTCTTACGACACCACCCACCACTTTGATCCTTCATTCCTCCCCACCCCAAATCGCTTGCATGGTGTGTCCCAGAGGTGAGCCTGCTTTTTGGTGTTACCTTTGTACCCCTGGACACTAGAGCTCACACTCTCACAGGTCTGCTGCCCACAGAAATCTCTCTCATGCCAAGACGCACCCCATCCAAACATAAAGTAGCGGGAGAGTGGAACAAGGTTCAGACAGTGCAGGGGGACAGTAGAACCAGGCTCACAGTGTATGTGCATCTGACCACCAGCGCACAAGGCTCACACAACCAGTGGCCTCTCAAACAAGTCCCAGTGGATCAGCTGGTAGTGATGTTGTGCGGCTTCCGGTGTAATAAGGCTGTTTTGCACCATTTGTGTAGTATTCCAAGCTCTCCTATGATGTGTGTGTGTATCTGTTTGTACTAGAGCTGTGAATTCCAATATCATTTAATTCCTCTAGAGAATCAGGATGATGGAGGACAGGTTATAACTTCACAATGTGTTGGTGACCTCTCTAGTATGGAATGGTTTGAAAACAAATTTAAAGGTACACTCCCCCCCCCCAACATCAGCTAGTATCAAAGCATACAATGTGCTTAATACAGCTCCAGTCTGACAGCCAGTAGTGCTGTATTTTAATCTTTGTACTGTTTTATATCTTCCTGCTTCCTGGAGATGGTAGGAAGATACACAATATTTCACAATAAAAGCAGCTCCAATTAACCCCTTAAGGACCAGCGGTCCCGGGGTGTCTGGTCCTTTAAGGACCAGATAGGCAAGTTTGATGTGCCGTCCCACGAGACTGTTCACGTGGGGTGGCACGTCGAACGAAGGACTGAGAGAGATCGCTCTGGTCTTGGAGCGATCAATTTCAGTCCCTGTTATTACTCACCGCGCTCCTGCAGGAACGCGTGAGTAAAAGTACGTGATGTACCAGGACCGTCACTGGTCCTTAAGTGCCGGACCAGCATGACAGTCCGGGTACATCACAGGACGTGAAGGGGTTAATCTTCAAACCATTTGGGCCACAAAGAGCTTTATTTCAATACTGTAAGAGATGTAGTTCAAGAGTAATTGAATGATAAAGTATCCCCCTCTAACACCTCAGAGCAACAAGACTGTCCGGATGGATCGCAGAGAGGGACAATCTTCAGTGAGCATAAAGAAAAACCTGCCCTCCTTTTTAAGGCAGGTGTTGTTTTCCTTATGATCACAGTAAGATTGTCCCTCTCTGCGACCTGTCTGGTCCCTGGACCAGATTCCACATCTGAGGGGAGGAGGCTTACACTAGGTAAAAAGGGTGGGAGGGGGATACTTTATCATTCAATTACTCTTGAGCTACAACTCTGACAGTATTGAAATGTTATTTATTTATTTATGTAGAATTTTTTTTTACTAGGAAGAATACATTGAGATTTCTCTTGTTTTCAACTATGTCCATGGAGAAATAAAACTCTCCACGGCCAAAATACTACGAAGATGAATTGTAGCTGATTTTTTTGTGAAACATTACTATTCTTTTAATGTCACCATCCTCATGTAGGACATAAACGCCAGTCAGGGTACATCCATCCATAAGCTTCTCCACTCTGACCCCTGTTTGCTGCTTATGTCCATCTCCATGGACAGGACATCCATGACTGATTGGAGATGTTATCTCTTAACCCTTTGAGTGTCAGAGGGATATTCAGCGCATTTCTTGGCAATGCATTGCGTACCCCTCTGGCATTCAAAGGATTAAAATTTCACTGCCCCATCTCTTTATCCCCCCAATTATGCTAAAAAACCACTGTGTATTATATAACTTTGCTCCCCATGGTTAACCGTTTCCTTTAGTGCTGCCCGGTAGCAAAGGGAAAGAGCAGCCATCTTGATTACCATACTTTTGACTTGATTGGCAGTGTTCTCCCTTCCAGGAACTGTCACTCTTCCATTGTCAGCCTGCCCTTTCGCTATGGGGCAGGCTTTGTGTGTATCTGATGTCAGCATAATAAAGGGAGCGTGCCACGTCTGAAGGGAATGTGGGAAGGATTCTGGGAAGCCTCTGATGTGCAAGGGGAGGACTGGAGAGCAAAACGGTACAGAGTGTACAGCAGTGAACTGTACAGAAAAACAGCACAAGACAAACAGCGCAAACAGGCACTTCTAAGCATAATAGTCATTGCGCACCCCTCTGTCACTCAAAGGGTTAAGAATCTTTTAGTGAAATATATTGGGGTCCTGGAGTCCTGCAAAAAGAATCATGTGTGCCTCTGTGGTTATGAAATCTAGTACTGTTATGGGGAACTGATCCTAGCGGCCATTAAGTTTTTTTCTTATTATTTGAATGTTTTAGTGTTCATTTACATCATGGTTTATATATGGCACTTGAGTATAGGTGTTGACACCTCTGGTTTATAGTATAATGGGTATTCACAATGCTGGGAGGTGCTTCATTTATAGGTTATAACAGTCTAAACTGTCACAAAGTGGCGCAGCTGTTAGTATCATATTCTATGGAGATCTGTAGTCCGTGGCTCCCCTCTCCCATAGAATGCAATAAAATAGTCTGGTCACCAGGTGGCACTGTCATTGACAGTTTAATATAAAAAACAGTTTGAACTGTAATACATATGGAACTGAAGGCGGAATGCAAGAAAGCGGAGCATTTGCTATTTTTTGAAAGCTATAAATTTATGATTGCTGACGGTTTGATGCAAGAAACATATTAACCCTTACAAGAAGCACTGTGTTGCGCACCCCCTGGCACTCAAAGGGTTAACGCTTTGATGCTGAATGGCATACTCTGAAATAATGGCAGATGTGCGCTGCTTTGCTGAGTTAGGCGCAATCGCTATCCCTCTCGCAAAATGGCAGACATTTTAGCCATTTGCAAAAAAAAAGAAAAAAAAAAGCTCAAACATTCACTGATTCGGAAAAAAACACGCGGAATTCAATAACACTTTGGTGCTAATCATTTTCCCATCAAACCTACATTGTAAATAGTGACTGAGCACGTTTCCTTCATTCCGCCCTAAGCATCTCACAGAAATGTCAGTACCTTGTTTTACTTAGCAGGAAAAGAACTACATTATATGTGTTTTTCATAATAAAAATTTACTGCTCTGTAATATGCATTTTGTATTCTGAAACAATGTCCAGGCAATGCTTTCAGATTTTATAGCTTCTTAATCAAAGTTGTATATGTGGAATCAGGAAATTGTGTGCCATATTTTGAGTTTAGTGTTTCCTGTGGGACTTGTAAAGCCCGTCTGCATGCAAAAAAGCTGCAGAGTACATAAAAGTAGGATTTTTTCCCCTTCCTTCCAGCACATGCAAATTATTCAATGGCAACTATAGCAATGGCTGATTCATTAAAATTTTACTAATGGCAGCTGTGCATTGTTGTTCACTTAACCACAAGAATATCCCCAATGGTTTTTACTAAGCAATTTCACAGTGAAATATCTTTAAAGTTATAGTAATGTTTCACAAAAACAGCAGCTCCAATTAATCTTCATGGTATTTGAGCCATAGAGAGTGTTATTTCATTACTGTGAGCGTTGTAGTTCAAGAGTAATTGAATGATAAAGTTTCCCCCTCCCGCCCCTTTTACCTAATGTAAGCCCCTACTCCTCAGATGTGGAATCCAGTCCATAGACCAGACAGCTCACATCAAGGGTCAATCTTCTTACTGTGACAACAATGAAAACCCTGCCCCCTTGACAGGTTTTTCAGCTTTTTCCCTTATCTTAATTGAAGAGTGTCCCTCTCTGCAATCTACCTGGACACTCCCTGCTGCTCTAAGCTGAGCAGTGTTACATCAGTAAAAGGTATGGGAGGGGGATACTTTATCATTCAATTACTCTTGAACTACAACTCTGACAGTATAGAAATAATATTCTCCATGGTCCAAATACTATGAAGATTAATTAGAGCTGCTTTTATTATGAAACGTTACTATCCCTTTAACAAAGGTTCTTAACCTGTCCCCTTGGGACCCACTAAAAGGTCAGGACATGAGGATTTCTGTGCGGTAGTTAATCAGAAGCTCAGGCAGTTTGATTGACTCACCTCTCCACCATACCTGGAATCTCTCCGGATCTGACGTAGAGACTGCTGTTTTATATTTAAATAGTGAATGGTGCATAGAGTTGCCTGTGCGATTGGGCACACCATGTGTGTCAGAAACTTGGTGGACCGCTGCAGCTGCGAGTATCACTGCAGCAATTTTCACAGAAATGTACGGGGGCTTTGCCCCCACCAACACATGTGAAAATTGCCACCCCTGATTCGCTACATGAGGTCAGTCTCTGCTCCCATGATGCTCCAGGGCAGGCAGCGAATTACAAACCACTTAGAAGCACAGTCCCAAATTTAGATGAAACATAAAAATAAAAGGAGGGCAGCACCCGTGGGTCTTTTCCAAAATAACTTTATTAGCACAAATGTTCAAGGTAACATGCTTGACATTTCGGTCATGAGAGCTTTATCAAGATACTGACAATGAAATAAAAGCATATATTTTCTAACTTACTATCTATGGGCGCTGCGACCTACTGATGTCCGCTTTTTATACACACAGTGCAATTCACCTTATACCACTATTCGGTTATCATACAGAGTTTTACATATATATCCCAATTATTTTACAGTATTTCTCTGGTTCTTTTGCTTATTTTTTTGCATTTTCTTTATTTGCTATCTCTCATTTTGACCTTATCACATTAATTATTCAGGTTACACATACATATTTATTTTATCACATACACATAGGTCTCATTGTTCTCTGGTAATCATGTTCACTGGCTACTGTAGGCGTGATGTCAGCACCTGCAGTCATCTTTCTGACTGCAGATAATGACATCACTAGCCTCTTTTTGGTGCCCAGAAAACATGCTCACAATGTTTCATTGTCAGTGTCTTGATAAAGGTCTCATGACCGAAATGTTGACCATGTTCCCTTGACCATTTGTGCTAATAAAACTATTTCTGAAAAGACCCACTGGTGCTGCCCTTCTTTTATTTATTTATTTATTTATACATATATATATGAAAGGGTCTCCCTCCTACGCATTACTATAACATCTCATCAGGGAGCATTTTTAACTTTATTATTATTTTTTTTTTCTAGATAGGGACTTCAAGTGTTCAGAGTAGGTGCATGCCACACTTGTGGAAACTTGGCACGGTTGGCAAGCTTATACCTCTTTTTTGGCCAAAAATGTTGGCCAATGCCTCAAATTTATCCACAGTGTTATTATATATGCCTAATGCAGGGCACATTAGTCACAAGTATACTGAAGGAGCACAGGTTTATTGTCTGTTCTATGTTTGCACCTGTCTGGGGGACTGGAGAACCCTCTTATTTCTTGCTGCACACTTTAGTTAGCCTAATTCTTTCTATGGACACTTCATATAAAACAATATAAAAAATTCTAATGCAATATATATATATATATATATATATATATATATATATATACACACATATACTTCCATGCACTAAGGTGAGTTAGCACTGTAAGCTGTCCTTTCTGTCTATACATATATATCTATATATATAAAAGAAGACTTTGTGCCTGGCAAAATATACCCTGGGATGGCAGTAAGGAGGAGTTACTGCTCCCATTGGGATAATTCAATGGGGGTGTGATTTACACACTAGTGGCAGTGGCCGAAGGCCACTGCTACTGGTGTGAAAACCATGCAGGGATTTGCCCTGCCCCCACTATTCAGGCCACCCAATACTATACAACTGAAAAAAAAATGGCTGCCACTCGTTCCTACACCACAGACACACACACAAGCCCCAGAAACAGACACAAGCCACACACATACACCACCTATATCACAGATACACACAAGCCTCAGAAATAGACACAAGCCCCACACATACACCACCTACATCACAGACACACACACAAGCCCCAGAAACAGACACAAGCCCCACACATACACCACCTACATCACAGACACACACACAAGCCCCAGAAACAGACACAAGCCACACACATACACACAAGCCACCCAACTTTTCACTCAAATCCAGACACAAGACACACACACACTCACACACTGTCTCTCCCTCCCTCCTCTCCCTCTCGAATGGAGCCCCAAGGATGCAAGCCATGTTGGAGAATCGTGAAGAAGGGCCTACAAAACTGCCCAACATCATTAACCCTTTCAGCAAAGCAATGCATTCCACTCTGGCCACTGGAACGCCATCCGGCTCAACTCCCCGCTGTCCGAACGAGGATCAGGGGTGGCAGGTGGACTCCTGGGAGGAGGAAGGGTTCGGCTCACCATGCCCAGTCAAACTCGGACGATTACTGCATCAACGGCTTCTCCCTCACCGCTGTCCTGCCGGGCCCTGGACTGCATTATGATGAATATCACCATTAAACATCGCTATTACACACAGTACATTGTGCTCCTCTCACAATCAAATTTGCCTGCTGAGCGCCGCTCTGGACTCTCTCTCTCTCTCTCTCTCCCCTCTCCATGCATGGCCCTTGCTGTTCATTTTATTGCCTGAAATAGAGAGAGTCCGGAGCAGCGCTCAGCAGGCAAATCTGATCGTGAGAGGAGCACAATGTATTGTCTCTTATAGCGATGTTTAATGCTGCCCCCCCCCCCCCCGCGCTCGCTGCTCTTCAGCACCACTGACTGTGACTAGGATCACAGTAACAGCACGGGGGACAACTCACCACTGACTCCCCGCTCTCCAAATGAGGATCAGGGGTGGCAGGAGGACTCCTGGGAGGAGGAAGGGTTCAGCTCATCGTGCCCACTCAAACCCGGCCGATTACTGCATCAACAGCTTCTCCCTCGCCGCTGTCCTGCCGGGCCCTGGACTGCATTATGATTCATTATTTGGAGTAAGTAATAAAAGTGTGACAAGTGTTTGACTTCTTATCTCTAATTCTAACAATGTGTGTGTGGACGTGAGGACGTTGCTGTATTTTCACTGCATTAACCCTTTCAGTGTCAGAGAGGCATGCACCATACTACAAAACAGAGTGCTGCATACCACTGGCACTCATAGTGAAGAGCAACATGGTGCCTACTCCATTACAGGGAGCACACTGTGCTGTACAGGATTCACATTTAACCCTCTGAGTGGCACACTGCTATGCAGCATACTGCTTTGCAATATGCTACATGCCCCTCTGACACTCAAACGGTTAATGTAGTGAAAATACAGCATTGTCCTCACGTCCACAAACACGGATCACAATACAAACATGTCACGCTTTTATTACACTTACCCAAAATAATATATCATAATGCAGTCCTCATTATAATGACGGGTAACGCCATCCCACTTCCCACTTTGCTAGTATATATGTGTATATATATATATATAGTAAATAGAAGTGTCTGCACTCCAGATACAAAAATCTTCTGCCAGGGTGCAAGTAAATACGATCAGTAGTATAATGCGGGAAACACAGAACATACTGGATTTATAAAGAAGGCAAAAATAAAGCAAAAAAGTGTTATTATTGTGAAGTGAACTTTTCCGTGCTCACTGGCATCGTCTTAATAAAGGAGTCAGTGAGCACCAACACATTGACTTTACAATAAACACACAATTTTTTGCTCTATTTTTGCCTTCTTTATAAGTCCTGTGTGTGCTGTGTGTATATATATATATATATATATATATATATATATATATATAAAATAGAGAGATTTTGCCATTAGCACCGTAACAGAGCGATAGTACACTTTATAAGGAGGGATCATAGCTGAACTGTAAATTAAATATTACTAACCCTTTAACCCCTTAAGGACCAGCGGTCCCAGGGTGTGTGGTCCTTTAAGGACCAGATAGGGATTTCGGCGTGCCGCCCCACGTGACTGATCACGTGTTCCGGCACGTCGAACGAGGGACTGAAAGAGATCGCTCCGGTCTTGGAGCGATCAGCTTCAGTCCCCGGTATTACTCACCGCGCTCCTGCAGAAGTGCGGTGAGTAAAAGTACATGACGTACCAGGACTGTCACTGGTCCTTAAGTGCTGGACCAGCGTGACGGTCAGGGTACGTTACCGGACGAGAAAGGGTTAAGATAAGGCCAAATTATTTAAAGATTAATGATGGCACACTCAGAGAGGGATGCACCACCTCTCGTTAGATGGGCAGCTGGATACCAGACCTCCCGGTTACATCAGATAGATCCTTCAGCACAACCAACAGGTTCTGGGGGGCATCTTGTACTGAGTTAGGCTCTAAAGGAGATCTGCAAGGCACCCAGGAGGAAAATGGAGTTATCTGGAGATAAGTGGACTTGTTTCCTATAGCTCTAGGAGGGGTGCAGCCAAGCAAGTAACCCTATGAATGAAAGTACGCTAAGCTCATTGCTTTTCAATGGCACTCATAGGGTTAAATGGCTCTTTTATGGACAGGGCTGTATTCAGTAAGATAAACTGGTACATTTCTGGTGAAGGCCAAATGCACTGTATAGGGGTTTAAATGAATTTCCCCCAGATTCCCATTGATTTTTATGGGGCTTTTAACCCATTGAATGCTAGAGCGGTCTCGGCTGGCAGTGTGAAATACAATTAAATGGAAAGTGAATGAAAGAGGGGCAGTTCATGCCAATCAACTGCACCACCGGGCAAAATAAAAAGTCCCATCATTTACATTGATTTAAATGGCCCCTTAACCCCTTCAATGCTGAAAAAGGTCTCCAATACATCTTCGCAATGTATTGGCACCTCTTTAGCATTGAAGAGGTTAAAAACCCCATTTATATCAATGGGAATTCTAATTTCTCCCCTACTGTGCCAGTTTGATCCAGAAATGCTTAGGGCCCATATTCAGTTAGTTAAGAGGTGCCAAGGAGTGTGATTTAAATTAGGTTTTTAACCCTTTGAGTGTCAGAGGGGTACGCAACTCATAGCAATGCGTTGCGTACCCCTCTGGCACTCAAAGGGTTAACCTAATCCATTGCGGACTCCATTTTAATCATTTCGGAATTTAGGAATTTCTGTGTTTTCTGTTTATGTTGCCCCAGTTCTTATTAAAGGGATAGTAATGTTTCACAATAAAAGCAGCTCCGATTAATCTTCATAGTATTTAGGCCATGGAGAGTGTTATTTCAATACTGTCAGAGTTGTACTTCAAGAGTAATTGAATGACTAAGTATCCCCCTCCCGCCCCTTTTTACCTAGTGTAAGTTACCTCACCACAGATGTGGAATCTGGTCTCTTGACAGATCACAGCAAGGGACAATCTTCTTACTGTCACATAAGGAAAACCCTACCCCCCTTGACAGATTCCTCCAGTCTTGCTGCTCTGAGGTGAGCAGTGTTACATCAGTAATAGGGGTGGGAGGGGAATCCTATATAATAATTCGCTAAGTTGTGTGTAACGTCCGACATGCGCAGTACACACTGCTGCGCGTGAGGCAGTCATGCGCAGTACAGACTGCCCCTCGCTGCGGCTGATACAGAGCTGGACGCTCTGAAGGAGCATCCAGCTCTGTATCAGCAGTGGCGCGGGCAGTCTCTACTGCGCATGACTGCCCCGCGACCGGCTGCCAGAGGCACTGTGGCCCGTGTAACGGGCTGTTCAACTAGTACTTTATCATTCAATTACTCTTGTACTACAACTCTGACAGTATTGAAATAACACTCTCTATGGTCCAAATACTATGAAGATTAATTGGAGCTACTTTTATTGTGAAACATTACTATCCCTTTAAATTAGCTCCTTAGTCCTATGTCTTTTTTTCCTGAATGCCCAAGAGTAAACTGGTGTGCGTACGTTCATGGTTTTTTTTTTTATATACATATGAATCTTGATCAGACTAGGAGTATGTGAAGACGTGCGTCTACCACTTTGCCCCTCTGATGCCCTCCCCTTCTATCACGTACAATCCTCTCACACCTCGCTCTCCCCCTTCCCTACTGATATCTATAGTAGGTTTCAATTTCCTTTAACTGAGAGGTCAGCCATCGTGCCCAAGTAATTAACCTCCTCCCAATCTGCAGGATTCTCCCTCAGTAATTAGAAAAAATTATCCTGTCAACTTGAGATATGCAGTGGAAATTCCATTGTTATTATAATATTAAACATGCTACAGAAGCAATCTGCTCTGAACACGTACACACAGGCCCCAGTGGCTCACGCAGCGTCCAAAGGCCCTGAGGCAGTATGTTAATAGTGACATAGTAACACGACTGATCGCCATGGCAACAGAACCTCTCTGACATATTACATTGGCTCTTGCTGCAGGGGGGTTGCAAAATAAGGTCAGTTACGGGCTAACCGATTGAAATCTACATGACCTTTTAATCAAGTCAGGTCTGGATCAGATTTGGTAACCTTTAAGTAAGCCATAGGATCTGTGATTTTGTTGGACGGCATCATCGTCAAAGGATAATACCTCTTCCCACTTTATTTATTATAGCCACAAAAATTTTAATGACCCAAATAACTTTTGCACGTGTGCTTTTGTCCAAGAGATAATCTCTTCAATCCATCCTGATATCATGACAGTTTGTAGCATTACTGCAACGCAGATTATTGCATATGGTGATCTTAACCCTTCAGAGACAAGATGGAGTGTGCAATGTATTGTTTGGCATTATACCTGCTTCAAGCAGAAGTATTACTCCAATTAAAGTGCCCCCCCCCAAATAATTATTCATATACCGATAAGCATAGAAATACTAGTATTATCCTGAATAGGTCCACCATTATTAAGAACTCCTACTTGATCCGAGACTGAGGGCAGGCATCTTGCTCTAGAGGCATCTGCGCTCCTGCACCATCAGTCATTTCCTGTACCTTAAGGTACAATGCTAGTCCTCCTCACCAATCCTGGTGGAGATTGGGACAGACAGTGTAAGCACACAGATGTCTCTAAAGAAAGATGTCTGCTGCTGCACTGATGCCTGCCTGTTCATCTCGGATCAAGCTGGATTTCTTAATAACTCTGTACTTATTCTGGGTAATACTAGTATTTCTATGCATATCTCTATCGCTATATGAATAATTATTTGGGGCACTTAAATTGGAGAGATAGTTCCGCTTTAAGTTTGAAAAAATTGCCAGCAACTGTCATGTCTGCGTGTTGGGGATATGCACTAAGCGGTGATAAAGCGGAGATGACTTCTCCAGTGACATCACTTCTCCAGTTCCTATGTTATTCTTCGGAGCCAATGCACTGATATTTCTCAATTAGGAGAGATCTTAGTGCATAGGCTCCACAGAATACCTTAAGAATTGGAGAAGTGATATCACTGGAGAAAGACAGTTTTATCACCACTTTGTGCATAATCCCTATTATCTCTTAAACGCGGGCAAAATTCTTAGTGGCCATTAGGATTTTCTGGCCACAGTAGCATATGTGAATGGTTGGGGTGGAGCTGTATTATTTGGAGATGTTACTTTTCCTTTAAGGATATTGTATGGAAAAAAATATACATTTTGGCTTCATTTTCTTGCAATTTTTATGTGCTTTTTTTTTGTTTCAAAGCTGATGGTGCAATTCTGGTGCAAACCAACCGCACCATGAAGAACAAATAAAAATTCCCTTTGATTTAAATATGGATTTTAACCCCTTGAATGCTAGCGTGGCCTCCAATGCATTGCTTGACAGTGCTTTGGAGATCTTTCTTGTATACCAGGAGTTAAAAACCACATTTATATCTAGTTGGACTTTAATTTGTCCCCTAATGCTGTTGGTTTGCTCCAGAATTGCGCCTGCTTTGTTCACGACTTAACCCTTTGAGTATCAGAGAGGTATGTATTTGATACCTCTCTGGCACTCAAAGGGTTGAGGTCCTAAAACATAGCTGCCTGGGGGATTAGTGTGATTTAATTTCAATCCTATTGAAACCCATAGTACCAATTTCATTGCGCGATAAAGCAAAGTTGCAACAAGCACAGCAATGCACTGGAGACCACGCTAGCATACAAGTGGTTAAAGTGGATGTGTCACCTATGTATAACATAGCATAAATAGTTAGGCTACATATCGAATACGACAACACAGACGAGGAGCGCTTCAACGGACCCACCGATCATTAAGCAGCCATAAAGTTCAATTCCACTTTAAAAAAAGCTTATTATTTTATACAATATTTTAAAAACATAAGACTCAGAGTTTTTAACAAAAATATTAGAGTACAGTATACTAGCAACAAAATTCTGACGCGTTAGCCACCTAACGCGTTTCGTCCGAATTGGACTTAATCACAGTCCTATGGCAGAGATCAATATCTAGCCAATGAGAACGCTCCAGCTTACAGGCAGAAGCCTCTGTCATCAGAGGAGGCTGGATAGAGGGAGGGGGGCAGAGGCAGAGCAATGAACCGCAGTCTATGCAGAAGTAGCTGCAGCCAAGACTTTATAACTTAAATTCTGTCAAAATAAAGCTTTAAAAAAAATGAACATAATTTTAGTCAGATTCGCTACATAACATAACTATTTAGCCTAAGTTCTATAGAGGTGATACATCCCCTTTAAACAGGAAAATCCTTAAATCCTGACCTTTCACTTTGATTCAGGTTTGCATATTTGAAAGCCAAAAACTGTCTATTTGTCATGTTAACCAAAAGACCAGCAAGTTTAGGAGATATTCCTACTTGTTACTGTATGTTAATGTATGCTAATTGTGATACCAGTGTGGCATTTCATATTCTAATTAACATTTTCAGTGATGTTTCATATGCCAATGAAGCCTTTTCAGTGATGTGTAATATGCAAATGATGTATCCAGTGACACATCATATGCAAATGAAGCTTTGTGCAGTACCAGGACATTTTCACTTTCACTTTTCCCAGAAATAAGTGTGTGAATATCTCTTAAACTATACATCTGCTGGAATTTTGGGTAACATGACACATGGGCAGTTTTTGTATATATACAAAAAATTCCACTTTAAATATCAAACTTGCACATGCCTAGTTTATACAGTTATCAATCTCTTCTACATAACGGAGCACTTTGCTACTTTTATAATTGAGCATCATTGTGCAGTACTAATATTCAGCTCTAAAGTAAGCTAACCAGATTTCAAGCCTGCACCGAAATCAAAGCAACTGTGTAGTGTGCATTTTCCATGTGTCCCTGGTTAAAGGTGAGGTTTGGTAAGCCTGCTGTTAAGGCTGATGTGCAAGGTTCACAGGCGGCCTTAATAACCTCCCAGGGAAGCGTTATGGCCTTAATAAGTGACTAAATTGAGAGGAGCTCTTGTGAGTGCAGCAAGATGCTGAGAGGTATAATTTATTCATTAGAATCACTGGGACAGAAAGTGGATTTAATTGCAGAGTGAGGCTCAGCTGGTAGGAGAGAAATGATGGACAGGTCTTGATCCTAAGGCATAAAGAATCCAAGGCCCAGCCATTCTGTTTTCTTTTCTAGGAATGGAGATATGTTATCTTTTTGTTAGATGTTGCTATTCATGGGATAGAGAAACATGTTTGCTGATCCATTTAGTAAGAACAGATTTATTTTAAATATCAAGACACGCGTGACCCATCTGAGAAAGAGTGGCCAAACTAATTTATTGGTTTACTTTGAAGCCAAGACACTCGGCCCAGTGCGGAATTTACCATTGGGTACAGTAGGCAGATGTCTAGAGAGCCAGTGCTGGAGGGGCACCTGTGTTGTGCTGGCCACACCCACATTTTGAGTTGTGGGTGTGGCCGGAGCAATCATGGTGTTCCTGCAGCAGACATCCTGAGTTGGTTAATGTTGGCTGGCGTATTTTCCATTATACAAACCTATTATTTAACCCAATTGGCTCCCAGAGAGGTCTCAAATGCATTGAAACTCTCTTAACCTTTTGAGTGCCAGAGAGGTATGCAAAGCATTGCAAAGGGTTAAGTAGTCAAGGGGTCCAGTGATTGTCCTCGACAACCCTGGGCCTCTTGCATCTTCTGTCAAAAAATAAACAATAAAAACCCTAAAACCCCAATGCCACCATCTCTGCCACCGGAGCCTCTCTATAACTTGTAATGCAGTGTGGACATACAGTCACACAGAATGTCATCTGCAAATTACGCCATGATAGATACATTAAGTCTGTCCATTCATACATTTTGACCATTAGTATAAGATACAAGATATTGTGGGGCCTATTGGAGAACATTGCATCAGAGCTTTTGTGGGCCTCTGCTTGTGAATGTGTTGCAGTGCCTTATAGGACTTTTATTATTATGTGAATAGCTGAGAATGCTCCAGATCTGCTGGTAACTCTCTGGGGAGTTTCTTATGAAACTCTGTCCACTTCTTCTAGTTCCCACCCAGTTCCTCCCAGTATCCCACCCACTTCTCCTCCTTACTCACCCTGTTCTGACCACTTCCAACGCACTCTGTGACTCATTCCGTTAAGCCCTGCCCCACCCTCAATTTAGCCCCATCCTTTTGTGATGCTAATCACGCCATTTATATGTCCAATTGGCACCACCTGAGCCCTCTCTGGGGACTCTAGAAGAAAAAGTTTCCAGCTATGATTGTGTGACAATAGTTTTGATACTAAGATATTAAATAATACATGCATTGTTGGTGACATAACTGGAAGTTAAAAACGTTTTATTCTTTCTCCGCAGAAATGAAACCGTCTTGCACCAATTCTGTTGCCCTGTTGCGGACTCTGAGCAGAAGCCTTCTCCACCCAGGTGAGAACCCCAGTATGCTGATTGGTAAAAAAAAACAAGACATAGATATGATAAATCCATCCCTCCTTAACATCACATATTACTGCCTAAGACAGTGCTACCCTTCCCCTCCATGATTAATAAAACACCCTTCTCATCGCTACATGTGAGGGATATGTCCCTACTGTACCTAGGGACAGGAAAAGTAGCACAAAAATCTCATCAAATACCCCAAAAACCTTATACTGACACCAAAAGTGTTTAAGTGCTACCTCCAAATAAATTAGATTACCCCGATTAATATATATAAACCAGTTATCTCAATTTTGAATGCTGTTTGTATATTATTTAAAATATATACATTATGAACCCCTTGGATGCTATAGCGGTCTGGATTTGATAAGTTTGAGGTCTGAATTTAGAGGTCTGAATTTGGTAAGTTTGAGGTCTGAATTTGGTAACTGACAACCGTAATTGCAGATTATACGTAGCTACTGGATCATCAGTAATGGGGATATGGTGGTGCAGATACAGTAGATACATTTCTAGTATGAGATAAAATACAGGTTCATACTATTTGTTAGTAGATTAAATGGGAAGTTCTGGTAAATAGACTATCGCCCATCATGGAGGCAGGAAGTATTATATAGTTCTCATTTTCTGGGATATACTATGAAAGGTTGAACTTTACGGATCTGTATCTTTGTGTTCATGGAAAATAAGCAATTGGCACATCAGTTCTACCCATTTTCCTATCCAGATAATATACACAGTCTTACATAGATCTCAGAAAAGGCTTATGTATGTCCCAGGAATATTTGAATTCCTTTACTGTTTTAGCCTATACCATTGCTGGGAACCTGTTCCTTGAGTCTATCACCCTTTCTCAGAGTAGTACTTACACTAATTTTGTCTGAATCTTCCACTTTTTAACTATAAACCATACTGACTTGTTTTAGTATTCTTTTTCTGAAAAATGCTTCCATCCAGAACTCTATTAAAAATATATTTTTCTGTTATATTTTTATATTTTATTTCATATCCCCCATTTCCCTCCTGTCTTCCAAGTTGTACATATCAAGGTCTTTGAGTCTGTCCTGAAAAGTTTTTCCATTAATACCTTGCACCATTTTAGTGGCTCTTGTTTGAACAGTCTCCAATTTAGTAATGTCCTTCATGAGATGTGGTCTCTAGAACTGTACACAGTACACCAGGAGAGGCCTTACCAGTGATCTATAAAGTTACTTTATTACCTCTCTTGCTGCTGCTAATATGTCTTCCTTTTCAGCCAAGTACCTGGTTCACTTTTCCTACTGCTTTACTGCACTGCTTGCCTACCTTTGAGTTATCTGAAATAACTCCTTTCTCCCTTTCCTGTGCTGCTGTTGTCATCAAAATACAGTTAAGCCTGTATTACACCTCTTCGTAGTTGTACCAGAAATGCATTATCTTGCACTTTGCAGCATAAATGACATACTCTTGTCCATTCCTCCAGTTTTACTAGTTCGCAATTCTTTTGGCTTATTCCCTCTGCAGTAATTCACTATGTTTGAGACATGTTTAGCATCCAAGGGATTACATTTGATCCATCTGAGTATAGGTTTAATCAGAACACAAAGATGGGACTTATAAAATTGTGTAATATAAAAAAATGATATCTATTTCACAGGATATAAAGGATTCAGCAAGAAAATACAGATTTTATTGTGCTGCAGTTAAAGTGATAATGGGAACACGGAAAATTATCTGCTCGTACAAAACCAAGATAAATACGGCCGGTTTAAAGTTTGAGACATGTGCTATCTCATTGTGTGGCAGAGGGGTATGCAGTGAGTTGAACTTTGCACATAAAAACATTATGAATCACTTTGCAAAAAAAGCATAGTACACAAGGCTTAACCAGTAATGGTGGGTTTGGTTTGGCACTCAAAGGGTTGATTTCATCACGATTTCTGGGATAATGCACAAATATTCACCTGTCAACAAGCTCCTAATAATGTCCTTTTATATTCACCCTATTCTACCTCCAGAAGGGTAGTATGTGGCTGATCAGTAATATGCTCCAACGAGCAATTTTGGGATAAAGAAATGTACCATAAAGGACAAATACACTTTCCCCAAATTCTCAATATTTTACATAATACTTTAGCTTTGGAATGTGAGAGAAGTCAGTTAACTGAAATTAGGCTTTTAACCCATTGAAGGCTAGAGAGGTCTCACAACTCATTTTATAGAGCTTTAGAGCCAGGGAAGTGTGAAGCGCATAGTACACCTTTCTGGAATTTAAAGGGATAGTAATACTTAAAAAGTTAAAAAAAAATATGTTGTAGGGTTTATCCCCCTGAGTAAAACAAGGGTACTCCCACTGCTGAAATGCATTTTATTCAATAGTTATTACAGCTCAAAGTTGAATTTTTTAGTTGCAATATCACAGTGACCTGAAATTGTACAGTGGGGCTGTTGCTACACCATCCTATGGAAAATTATGGTCCCGGGACCAGAGCTGTCCATAGGATGGTGTAACAACAGCACCACTGTACAATTTCGGGCCACTGTGATATTGAACCTAAAAAATTCAACTTTGAGCTGTAGTAACTTTTGAATAAAACACCTTTCAGCAGTGGGAGTACCCTTGTTGTACTCAGGAGGATAAACCCTACAACATATTTTTTTTTACATTTTAAGTATTACTATCCCTTTAAAGGGTTAAACCGTTGTGAATATTTGCAGATGGTTTGTCCCTTAAGCACTAGATTTCTCCTTAGTCCATCAGCTTCAGAGGGTCATTTAGTGGGACATTATTATATGGCTCCTCTTACAAGATAATTCAAAGAAGTAGACAATGTGGGAATGTGTGTATATTTTTGATGATGCATTCCCTGTTAGATGTATAACATCCGATACCTACTGGCAGGTCTGCAATTTTCCACCAACAGATGGTGCTGTTGCGCACACAGTCCCACTTCCCATTACATACTCTACTCTCTGCAGTAACACAGCAGGGGCAGTTCATTAGCTGCAGCCCATCTGGATGAAGATAATGGGAAAGGGGAAAAATATGTCATGAAGCTGGATAGCCACATGTTGCCTAGCAGTGGTAATAGCAATTTCTTAGTAATATATTTATGCATATGCTGGTGTACATTTCATAGTCTCAAAAGAGTTTTATTTGCAAGTTGTGACTAGTTATTAACACTTATTTATAAGAGTGATACATATGGATGTCTCACAATCACAAGCATAACTCTCTGGCACTCAAAGGTTAAGAACTTTTATCTCAATAATTAGAAAACTTTTAGCAGTACATTGATACTTATGTCCTAATATCTCTTGTACAGTTTGATAGTAACAGATGGTGAAGTTAAAAAAAAATGTCAGTCAATTTCAGCCCTTTCTATATATAACCCTTGTTTTTATTGATCCACAAGCAGGTAAGCAAATATTTTCCTTACTCTGGAAAGCAATTAGCTATACCTCTGGAGAGAGTTTACATGTTATCACCTGGAAATGCACTGGAGAGATTTCTACTAAGGGGTTAATTTTTTATGGCCGCTATTTGAGTCATTGTGGGAGATTCGCTAAGCGGCAAAAAAGAGGTGATAGAGTGATGATGACTTCTCCAGTTTATCAGTTCTCCGATTCCTATGTTATTCTGTGGAGCCTATGCACTAAGATTACTTCAGTTTTGGAAATCTTAGTGAATAGGCTCCATAGAATAACATCAGAACTGGAGAAGTGATAAAATGGAGGAGTCATCTCTTTATCACCTCTTAATCACCGCTTAATGAATCTCCCCCCATTTTCTAATCCTGCTTCCAAAAATCTTAGCTCCGTATACTCTGAACACAGGCAATTCCTCTGGGCAGTGACGTAATTAAAGCGGAACTTTCACTACACTAACATTGCGCCACAAATGATTATTACATTAACGATATGCACACACTTATTGTTATTTTCAAGTATAATTGCTGCTTTAAAGGGATAGTAATACGTAAGAATTAGTAACCCCTATATTAAAGTCATATTAAAAATAAATGTATTGCCCCCAATGTCATCTCTCAAACCTTTGTTGTTTGAGAGATAATCGCTCCTAAAGTTGCCCTCTCCCTCCCCGTTCCCCGAAGACAGCGTTGTAGCTGACTGAAGGGAAATCCGGTCTTAGATCATCAGGTGGCTCTGCAGCAGAGCCGCAATCGCGTTAATAAAAAAAATGTTTTCACTATAACGGTCTTCTACGTGTGCTTGCAAACCAAGCACATGTAGAAGACCATTTCAATGAAAGATTTCTTTTTTATTAACATGAACTTAGCTGTGCTGCAGAGCCGCCTGATGATCGTACGACAGGCTTCCCTGCAGTCAGCTAGAACACTGACTTCGGGGAAGGGGGAGGGAGGGGGAACTTTAGGAGCGATTATCTCTCAAACCATAAAGGTTTGAGAGATGACACTGGGGGCAATACATTTATTTTTAATATGACAATATAGGGATTAGTAATAATTAAGTATCACTATCTCTTTAACGAAAAATATAACCTTTCATGCAGTCAGGCACCGGGGAACAGTGCAGACATCTTCAACAGCCGGCATCTGTGCTGTCCGTCCCCTTCAACTCCACGATTGGTGGGTTGACTTTCTTTGTGCAGAAAGGCACCGGAAGGGACTGACAGCGCAGGGGCAGAAAGTGCCTACTGCAAGATCCCAGCCGGTGCCTGCCTGCATATTTTAAAGCAGCAATTATACTTGAAAATAACAATAAGTGTGTGCATAGTGCTAATGTAATAATCATTTGCGGCGCAATGTTAGTGTAGTGAAAGTTCTGCTTTAAAGGGATAGTAATACTTAAAATGTAAAAAAATATATTTTGTAGGGTTTATCCCCCTGAGTAAAACAAGGATACTTCCACTGCTGTGAGATATTTTATTACAAAATTATAACAGCTCAAACTTTAAATTTTTAGATGAAATATCACAGTGGCCTGAAAATTTACAGTGGAGCTGTTACTACACCATCCTATGGACCGCTTTGGTCCGTAGACCATAAATCTCCATAGGATTGTGTAGCAACAGCACTAAATTTTCAGGCCAGTGTGATATTGCACCTAAAAAATTCAAGTTTGAGCTGTTACATTTTTTAATAAAATATCTCTCATCAGTGGGGGTAAACTTGTTTTATTTGGGGACATAAACCCTACAACATATATTTTTTTACATCGTAAGTATTACTATCCCTTTAATTATATTGTTCCAAAGATTAAAAAAAGACCTACATTCAGCTTCAACCTTTTGCAAGTCCACTTTCTATTAAGCGAAAAAATGTAAGATACTTCTAATTCTGTCTCATTATTAGAAAGAGAAAATCTTTTTGACTGTACAAGGCAACTGGATTTCTGTACAGATCAACATACTTGAATTAACTGCGTTCATTCATGTAACCTTGAATATCCTGCTTTGCCAGAATAATTTATTTTAGATTTATACAGAACCTGCCAACACATCGTCCCTTGGTATTGCATTCCATATTTGTTACAACTCTTACAGTAATGAGCCACTTCTTTTACAGAAGCTGAAATCTCCTTTCCTTTAGTATGTTTGGCTGACCTCATGTCATCCGTATGGTTCTATTGATGAAAAGGTCACCAGAGATTTCTTAGTATTGACCCTGCATATATTTGTAAATTGTAATCACATCACATTATAGGAACCTCTTTTCCAGAGTAGATATAAACCCAATTTGCAAATCCATTCCTCATATCTAAAGTCTTCTACTCCTTTTATTTATTTGTTGTCCATGTCTGAACTCTAGTTCCATAATATTTTTGGGGGGACTGGTGTCCAAAGTTGCTTATAAAGAGACAAAAATTATACTTTTTTTTAATGATAAAATTTTATTGAAATACAAGAAAGTACAGTACAGTACATCATATCGAATTACAGTGTAGAGCCTCGAACACACAGAGACCAATATATCTGAACAAAGGTCAAGCATACACAAGTCAATCGAGTTCCATACAATGTCTGTCTTAAAGGGGAACTACCACCCAACACAATCTTTAGCTTCACTAAGTCCCCATCTGGCGACTAGCTGCTTTGTAGCGCTAGTCACCAGAATAATTACCTTATTTAATAGATTTCTGCTCTCTTCCATGGGTGACAGGCAGGACGGAGCGCGGACATCTTGCCATTGTGCCGTCCGCGCGCCTGCGCTGTCAGTCCCAGCCGGGTCTACGAGGCATTGCTAGGAGCCATTTGGCTCCGGCTGGGACTGACAGCGCAGGCGTGCAGACGTCACAATGGCAAGATGTCCGCGCTCCGTCCTGCCTATCACCCATGGAAGAAAGCAGAAATCTATTAAATGAGGTAATTATTTTGGCGACTAGCGCTACTAAGCAGCTAGTCACCTGATGGGGACTTAGTGAAGCTAAAGATTGTGTCGGGTGGTAGTTCCCCTTTAATACTGCACTGGAATTGTCAGTACTGAGCTACGTCATAAAAGCTGAAGACAGAAAAGAGAAACTAGAAGAGAGATGAGGAAGAAAAAAAAAATTATACTTTCTTCCACTGAGTCTCTGGTCTTGTTATACATGCTGATTTCTTGTTAGCTTTGATAGCTGCTTGCATTGGGTAGTTCTGTAACATGTATTTGTGTATAATAAAAGAATGTACATGTATCTCTCTAAATTATTTTTTTACGGATATTGACCAATTTAATCCCTGGTAAACATAATCTAATCCAGGGCTGTCCACGTTCAGTCCTCAAGGGAACAGAGCAGGATGTAAGGGTTTCCCTGATTAAGCACAGGTGAGCCACTGATTAACTCTCCTGTGTTTAATCAGGGAAATCATTACATCCTGGACTGTTGGTGGCCCTTGAGGACTGAACTTGGACAGCTCTGATCTAATCAATTTAGACTCATGTTTTCCCCAGTTTATGATGAACACAGTGATTCCAAACATTTCCCATTGAGTTTCCCTATATATCGATGATGGGCAAATGGCAACCTAGACCCCTTCTGCCATCACACATAACCCATAAAACTACTCCTATTACCCTGAGGGTGGGGGCTCTCCATAAAGAAACCCTGAAGTTTCAGGTGATTAACTCCCCTCATTATACCATCGTCCTAGGGTTTCCGTGGTTGCAGGCGCATAACCCTAGGATTGATTGGAAGACTTGCGAAATATCATCTTGGGGTCCACAGTGTGACGAGTCTTGGCTATCGCTTCAGGTTAGACTGGCCTGTGCAGAGTCGTCTGGCCTACCAGAGGCCTATTCTGTTTTCGCTGATGTGTTTAATAAAGTCCAGACCGGGGTGTTACCTCCTCATAGGCAGTATGATTGCGCAGTGGAATTACTGCCTGGTACTACCCCTCCCAGGGGCCGTATATACCCTCTGTCTGTGGAGGAAAACAGAGCCATGGAGGAATATATCTCTGATGCCCTGGAGAGGGGGATCATTTGCAAATCCACAACTCCTGCCAGCGATGGATTTATTTTTTTTTGTTAAAAAGAAGGACGGAGAATTACGTCTGTGTATTGACTTTTGTAGGTTGAACAAACTATCCAATACCTCTGATTATGGAATTATTTGACCCTCTTAAGGGTTCCAAGATATTCACGAAACTTGATTTAATGGAGGCCTACAACTTGGTCAGAATGAAGGAGGGCCACGAATGGAAGACAGCACTATGAGTACATTGTCATTCCCTTTGGTCTTTGCAATGCTTCTGTTGTCTTCCAGGAATTTATCAATGACATACTGAGAGATCTTTTACAGAGCTGCGTGGTGGTCTATTTGGATGACATCCTCATTCTTTCTCCTTCGTTGGATAGTCCCCATTCGGATGTATCCAAAGTGCTACGATTGCTGAGAACAACTTGAATTGCAAGTTGGAAAAATGCGAAATTTTACAAACCTCACGTAACCTTTCTGGGGTACATTATTTCCTCATCTGGGTTGGCCATGGACCCCCAGAAATTGTCCGCAGTGTTACAGTGGCCTCACCCTGTGGGACTTAAATCTATCCAAAGATTTTTGGGATTCGCCAACTACTATCGGAAGTTTATAAAAAACTTCTTTACTATTGTCAAACCACTCACTGATATGACCTGCAAAGGGGCTAAGGTCTCGGACTGGTCTCCTATTGCCTTGCTCGACTTTGAGGATCTCAAGGCAGCCTTTGCTGCCGTTCCCATTTTGGGGCACCTGAATTCCACCCTACCCTTTACTCTGGATTTCTATGCATCTGAGATTGGGGTAGGCACCCTCCTTTCTCAGCGATCGGCTCCAGGGGAGGCATTAACGCCCATGTGGCTATTTTCCCAGAAAACTATCTAAAGCTGATGGTATATCAGATTGGGGACAGAGAATTATTGGTGAGCATACTGGCCCTGAAAGAATGGCGACACCTCTTGGAAGGTACTAGTCCCCCAGGTCTTAATTCTTATGGATCATAAGAACTTCACGTACTTAACCAAGGCCAAACTCCTGTCGTCCCATCGGGCTAGATGGGCATTGTTCCTTTCTAGGTTTAGTTACGTGGTCTCCTATCTCCTGGGCCCGTAAGATGATGCTCTATCACGCCAGTTTTGCAGCCTATCCAGGGAGGAGGTTTCTCCTACACCGATTATTCCTAATGATCGGCTTCTGGCTACCATACATACATGTATTACATCTTCTTTGGGAGAGGAGATCCTGGTTGCTAAAATGTTGGCCCCAGCGGAGAAGCCTCACGGAAGGTTCTTTGTCCCTGCTCACTTGTGCATCAAACTGTTGGAGACGTACCATGCTTCTAAAATAACTGGTCACATTGGGTGAGACCAGTTGATTTGGTCCTTGTCTAGACCATTCTGGTGGCCGAGCCTTAGATCCGATTGTGCTTCTTTTACCACAGCATGCACTACCTGTGCTCGAAATAAATCGCCTCGACATTTGCCATTCGGTCTCCTTCAGCCTGTGGCTAAAGGGGAACGTCCCTGGTAACATCTGTCCATAGACTTTATGGTTGACCTTCCTGCATCCTTGGGCTTCACGGTCATCCTGATGATCGTAGACAAATTTTCTAAGATGGCTCACTTTGTACCACTCAAAGGCCTACCATCCGCGCAGGAACTGGCGGTGGTATTTGCCAGGGAGGTCTTTCGGTTGCATGGCATACCCAGGGTTATTGTCTCGGACAGAGGTAGCCAGTTCGTGTCTTGTTTCTGGAGATGCTTTTGTGCTCAGATGGGGATTCAGCTAGCATTCTCTTCAGCATACCACCCCCAGTCTAATGGTGTGGCAGAATGGTCTAACCAAGCCTTGGAACAATTTCTCCATTGCTATATCTCTGACCACCACGATAATTGGGCTACCTTGTTACTTTGGGCGGAGTTTGCCCAGAATTGTGCTATGAACTCTTCTTCACAAAGTTCTCCGTTCTTGATTAACTATGAGGTTCAACCCTCTGTCCTTCCCGAGGTCTTTCAGTCACAAGAAATTCCAGCTCTTGATGAGCATTTGAGGGCTCTCTGTCCCTCTTGGGTTTGAGTACAGCATACCCTACGTGGTTCCGTGCAGCGGCAGAAAAGGCAGGCTCAAACCTCTGATATATCACCGCTACACCTCGAATACGGTCTGGCCAACTCCTTTTAAGGTTGGCGATCATGAGGAATACATGGTACAAAGCATTCTGGACTCCAGGTGGGTCGGAGGGCGTCTGCAGTATTTGATACATTGGAAGGGTTATGGTCCAGAGGAGCGCTCCTGGATACCCTCCGGTGATGTTCATTATCCTCTCTTGGTGCGCAGGTTCCATGCTCATTTTCCTGACAAACCCCGACTGGACCCTCGGAGGCGGGGTCGTTGAGAGAGGGGGTACTGTCACAGCTTACTTTATATCCAGCGTTGTTGCTTCGGATGGTGCTAGAAGTGTATCGCTCTAAATGATGCTTCGGCGTCATCCCACACGTCATTTCTGGGACTGGGTCTGGGCGCACTTGGTGTCAGTAGCGGCTGCCCGTGTCCTCTGGCTAGGCGGGTCGGAGGCTCCGTATGATGCAGCTATGGTACAGGCGTTTGATGCATCTCGGTGAGATGCGTCAATTACGGGAGCGGGGCTGCGTATTTACGCAGGCCTCAACCTTATACTGGGAGCCCTGGTCTGTCCCCTCCCATCTACTTCCTGGCTCTTGGTATTAAAGGGAACTGGATTCCTATCCAGTTACCCTTACATTGTGGTCCTGTGCTGTTGTATTTGTGCTGATTCCTGTGTTCCTGTGTATGATCCTGGCTTGTCTGACCATCCATCCTAGTGCTGACCTGTGGCTCTGTCTGACTATCCTCTGTGCAATCCCTATCTGTTTAGACACCCAATCTGGTGCAGACCTGTGGCTCTGGCTGTCTACCCGCTCCGTGTATGACCCTAGCTTGTCTGACTATCCATTCTGGTGCTGACCTGGGGCTGTGTCCAGCTATCTCCTCCGTGTTGCCTCCTGACTAGTGGACATCCTATCTGGTGCAGACCTGTGGCTCTGGTGGACTCCAGCCTTACTGACTATGGGTGTGAGTCAGTAGTCTCCTCTATTGCAATCCTTTTCAGGAGACAGTAGGATCTGTTCTGAGTACTCCCCAAGGCGATTGAGACTACCAGTTGGCTCCGACCTAGTCTCTAGCAGTTGTGGTTGACCTTAGGCGGCTCCTAGTTCTGATAGAGTCTCTAGCCTCTCTGTTACCCTCTGCTTGTTATATTTTAATTACTGTATTATTCTAATAAAGGTGAATTTGACTATGCTGTCTGACTCCAGTCTTGTTTGCATTCTGTGACAACCTTACAATCAGGCCAGTTTCCTATTAGCTGGAGGTCACTGACATCATCTTACCGAGTCACTGTTAGTAACATAAGAACATCAGTGATCTCCTTCCTTTTTCTTATTTAACCCACTGAGCACCACATAGGTGTCCAGTGCATTCAAATTGGAAGTGACTTAATATAAAGTCAGTGTCTGATTGTGATATTTGAACTTGCACCAGGCCATATGGTTGGGGGGGTGGGCGTTATAGGAAGCAATAGGAATAGTTATAGGGAGGGGTTATAAGAACAATAGGAGGTGTTTTGGGAGGGGAACAGCAGGAAGAGCAATAGTGATTAGGTAAATGGAGCAGAAGGAGGAGTTGTGGGAGGAGTTATATGGTGTAGTAGGAAGAGTTATAGGGAGGGGTTATATGGAACAATAGGAGGCTTTGTAGGGAGAATTATATGGAGCATTTGGGGGGTATAGGGCTTCAGTAGGAGGTTCAGGTTATATGGGAGAATACACTGTGTGCACAATTATTTGGCAAGTGAATATTTTGACCATATCATCATTTTTATGCATATTTTCCAACTCCAATCTGTATAAACTTGAATGCTTATTGGATTTAAGCATATCAGGTGATGTGTATTTGTGTAATGAGAGAGGGTGTGGCCTAAGGAGAGGAACACCCTATGTCAAGGTGTGCATAATTATTAGGCAGCTTCATTTCCTCAGGCAAAATGGGCCGAAAAAGAGATATAACTGAAAAGTAAAAAATTGTAAAAAGTCTTTCAGAGGGATGCAGCACTCTTGAAGTTGCTAAGATATTGGTGCTTGATCACAGAACCATCAAACATTTTGTTGCAAATAGTTAACAGGGTCGCAAGAAATGTGGATCAATAATGGGCACAGAGCTCCACTTCGACTCAGACGCCAGCAAGGTGGAGGAGGGGTACTGGTATGAGCTGGTATTATCAAAGATGAGCTTGTTGGATCTTTTCAGGTTGAAGATGAACTCAAACTCAACTCCCAAACCTACTGCCAGTTTTTAGAAGACACTTTCTTCAAGCAGTGGTACAGGAAAAAGTCTGCATCTTTCAAGAAGACCTTGATTGTTATGCAGGACAATGCTCCATCGCATGCATCGAAGTACTCCACTGCGTGGCTAGCCAGTAAAGGCCTTAAGGATGATAAAATAATGACATGGCCCCCTCCCTCACCTGACCTAAGGCCTTAAGGATGATAAAATAATGACATGGCCCCCTCCCTCACCTGATCTAACCCCTGTTGAGAACTTCTTAAATGGCAGATTTACGCTGAAGGAAAACAGTACACCTCTCTGAACAGTGTCAGGGAGGCTGTGGTTGCTGCTGCACAAAAAGTTGATCGTCAACAGATCAAGAAACTGACAGACTCCATGAATGGAAGGCTTATGACAGTTATTGAAAAGAAGACTATATTGGTCACTGATTTTTTTTTTTTAGAAATGTCACAAATGTTTATTTGTAAATTTTGAATTGTTTGTTTAGTATTCTCACTTTAATAGATGAAATTAAACATGTAAGATGGGAAAATTATTGTTTTTCATTTAGTTGCATAATAATTCTGCACACTAATAGTTGCCCAATAATTGTGCACACATAGATATTCTCCTAAGAAAGCCAAAACCTCACTTTTTCAGGTTTAAGGTTTCTTAACATTTTGGATTGACAGAGAGCACTATAGTTGTTCAATAATAAAATTAATCCTAAAATACGACTTGCCTAATATTTGTGCACACAGTGTATGAGGAGGTATAGGGAGCAATCAGACAAGTTATAGGGAGTAGTTAAATGGAGCAATACTGTGAGTTATAAGGAGGCTCTTATGGTGCAATAAAAGGATTTATAGGGAGGAGTTGTACGAACCAATAGGAGGAGATTATATGTAATGATAAGTCTTGTTACAGGGAGTGTTAAACAGAGCAGGAGGAGCTATAGGGGGTTAATATGGAACAATCTGAGCCTTTATATGGAGGAGTTATTGGGAGTTATATGAAGGAATAGTAGGGTGTTAGAGGGAGGGGTTATATGGATTTATGGGAGGAGTTATACTGAGGGGTTATATAGAATGATAGGATGAGATAGGGTGGAGTTATATGGAGCAATAGAAGGAACCACAGGGAGAAATTATATAGAGCAATAGGAGATATAGGCATACATGGGTGAAAGGCCAAGTTCTTAAGGTCAGAGAGTCCAGTGTTGCCTATAATAGTCTGATCCATTTAGTTGCTTGTTAGTCTGTGAATTGGTGACCCTTGTACCAAGAAGACAAAGTGAGAAGTCTTGCTTATTTTGTGTGTATTAATGCAGTGGTCTTTTGACTTGAGGATTGATTGGAACATCTTATGATTACAGCAAGCAGGGATGTGTTGCAGAACTTTAAGGGTTAATGTTTACAAGATCTCAGGGATAGCTCATTTTAAAAGTTCCCAGGTATCTTTACAGGGAGGGGTTATATTGATCAATAGGAGGTGCTATAGGGAGGAGTTATATGGAACAATAGGAGGAGTTATAGGGAGGAGTTATATGGAACAATAGGAGGAGTTATAGGGAGGAGTTATATGGAACAATAGGAGGAGTTATAGGGAGGAGTTATATGGAACAATAGGAGGAGTTATAGGGAGGAGTTATATGGAATAATAGGAGGAGTTATAGGGAGGAATTATATGGAACAATAGGAGGAGTTATAGGGAGGAGTTATATGGAACAATAGGAGGAGTTATAGGGAGGAGTTATATGGAACAATAGGAGAAGTTATAGGGAGGAGTTATATGGAACAATAGGAGGAGTTATAGGGAGGAGTTATATGGAATAATAGGAGGAGTTAGAGGGAGGAGTTATATGGAACAATAGGAGGAGTTATATGGAATAATAGGAGGAGTTATATGGAACAATAGGAAGAGTTATTGTGTCGAGTTATTAGGAGCAATAGAAAGGGTTACATTCTACTGTATAAAATAATATTAGGTATTATAGGGAATAGTTTTCTGGATCAATAGTTGGGGCAATAAAAGTGTATTGATGAGTTAATAGTAATGCAATATATTCTACAGCTCCATCTGTATATTTTATTGTAACCTATTACTTTTTCCAAATTAACAACTTGGATACCAGCAACATCCCTGATGCCTTGTAAAGCAATTCATTGGAGACATATCTAGTATGTATTTTACCACTCAGTGCTCTTGATCTGTAATGAAATGATACATCTCCTTCTGTCAAACATCAACAGCCAAAACTAATATTCATCTCAATGGTTCCCAAGAGAAATCAAAAGAGATTGATCTCTCCCCTCGTATCCATTTGACACACACACAGGGAGGGAAGTGAGATATATTTGTCAGTAATAAATAAAATAAATCTTTATTTTAACCCGTGCTCTTTCTAGACAAGAAATACCATAGTAACATAGTTGATGAGGCTGAAAAAAGACATGCGTCCATCAGGTCCAGCCCATGCCAATCACCACTATTGATCCAGAGGAAGGAAAAAAAAACATTGAAGCCATTTCCAATTAAGGCTCAAGTGTGTAAAAAAAATTCCTGCCTGTCTCCAAATGGCAGTCAGATAGTTCCCTGGATCAGCATCCTATCTGCTTTGAAGCCAACTGTCATAATGCTCAATATTGTTCTGTGCTAGATAGGTATCCATTCTTTGTTTGAAAGCAATTACAGTATCTGCAAGCACAGCATCCCAAGGTATAGAATTCCATAGCTTTACCGCCCTTACTGCAAAAAATCCCTGCCTTAGTTTTAGTCGAAAACACCTTTCCTGTAGTCTTAACGGATGACCTCTCATTCTTAGCTTAGCTCTTTGAGTAAATAATTAATTGTAGTCATCTTTTGACTCTTCAGTTATTGGGGACTACAGTTCCCATCATCCCCAAGCAGGGGAGCTATCCTTGTCCAAGACCATAAACATTATATCATATCATAGTAGCCTGGGTGCATGGACAAGGGAATAATTATTGAGGCCGGTGTATTAAGACATGAGTGTCTAAAGTGTGGCCCATGGACCAAATTTGGACCCCTGACCCCAGGCTGTGGCCCACCTGAGTTTTTCTAACAAAACAGGTTTTCACGTATTTAACTAGCACACACAAACTAATAGGCCGGTGAGGACTAACCCCCCTGCCTTAAGCTACTATACAATTCAAGAATAGTTTTCTATTAAATATCAGTATTGTCACTGACTTAATCAATAAATAAATAAAGCTATATTTTTAAACAGCTGAGAGGGATGCCCTGAGAGTCCAGTATTCTGTCCCATTTCCTCCCTTTGTCACAAGAGAGGTTAAGGGGAATATTTCTATGTAAGTAGCTAAATAAATTGGGGTAAGGCTGAACAATCTATTACAGAAGTTGTTTTACATGGAATTGTATTTGTACGTCCCCCCACTGTCTGATTTTCCTCACACCAGAGCCAAGACCTGATTTTTACTGTTCTCATCTTGTAATTGACATGGAAGAAGCTGGAGATGAAGGGGTCTTGGTGGGGGGACTTCTGGAAAACACCTGGACAGGGTGATGAAGAGAGTGGGAGAGAAGCATCTTCATCTGATGTACATTGTCCCCTTAACCCCTTTAAGGACCGGCCGCACATGCACGAGGCGGTCATTTAAGGACCATGGAGCATTTTTTTTTTAAATTGAATCCGATACTGGTCTCCCTGAATGGCGTGCAGCCGCTCGGGGACCCCGGCATTCCATGAAGGTCCTGGTACATCATTGGACCTTAAAGCACATCCTGTCATGACGTACCAGGACCATCAAGGGTCCTTAAGGGGTTAAGGACCAGCTGCGCACACACGCAGCCATCACTTAAGGACCACAGAGCTTTTTTTTTTTTTTTTTTTGCTTTTTTTCTTGCATTTGATTCCGGACTTACATGACGGTCCTGGCATGTCATGGGTCCTTAACTAAAATCCACCCATGATGTGCCAGGACCATCAAGGGTCCTTAAGGGGTTATATATAAAGGGAAACATGGAGCAATTCTGGAACAAACCAACTTTACCATAGAGAACAGACAAAAAGTCCAGTTGATTTAAAGGGATAGTAATACATGAAAATAAGTTAATTTTATATTGTAGCCCTTAAAAAAACATGAAAAATGATATAAGTCTTATCTCCCAAACCTTTATGGTTTGGGAGATATTCAGAAATAAAGTTTCCCCTGGAGTGACGTCATTGCTCCACCCTTCAGATTTGGAATCCGGTCTGGGACCGACTGTGGCTCTCCAGAAGTGCTGAGATCACCATCTTTAAAAATAATTTCTTAATTGGAATGGTCTACAAAGTGTGCTTTCAAGCCAGGCACACTTTGTAGATAGTTCCAATTAAGCAGTTCTTTTCAAAGATTGTGATCTCGGCACTGCTAAAGAGCTGCCGGTTGCTCAGTGGACCGAATTCCAAATCTGTCCACTAGATGGCAGACTTGGCTGAAACAGCCAGGAAAAGAGAATTTTACTATATTTTACATGTAAATATCTCCCAAACCATAAAGGATTGGGAGATAAGACTTATATCATTTTTCATGTTTTTTTAAGGGCTACAATATAAAATAAAATTATTTTCAAGTATTACTATCCCTTTAAAGGACAGATGCATGACACGGCCCTGTCTGCCAATCTCCTTCCCTGGGTGCAGACGTGAAAATGAAGTCAGGGCTGCAGTTGAGCTCCAGGGGACCAACGGAGAGCAGAATAGGGAAGTCTAATTAGAGACCACAATGCTTCCTCATTGGTGCCATGGATAGAGACTGAGAGAAGAACAGAGGGTGAGAGAATGAGAAAGAGGAGGTAGAGAAGGGTGAGAAAGAGGGGGAAGAGAGGACAGGGGTGAGATTAGGGGAGGAAGAGAGGACAGGGGTGAGATTAGGGGAGGAAGAGAGAAAGGGAAAGAGATAGTGGGTAGAGAGAGGATAGGGAGAGGGACTGAGGAGGGGGTAAAGAGATCAATAGAGAGGGATAGAGAGTGAGGACAGGTGGTGTGAGAGGGAAAGAGATAGTGAGGGAATGGTGAGAGGGATAGAGATAGTGAGGGAATGGTGAGAAGGGGAGAAAGAGCAGATGGATTGAGGATAGGGAGAGCACAGAGAAAAACTGGAGAGCAAGAGGATAACAAGATGGGGTAGAGATAATGTATAGGGATGGGAGGAGAGATATTTAGGGGAGGGAGAGTATAGAGAGAGATGAGAGTGAGAGAGATGGTGAGGGGATAGATTGGAGAGGGACAAAGAGGAGAGAAAGGAGATAAGGAGAAAGGGACAGAGTGAGGAAAGAGAGGGAGATAATGTAGAGGAGACAGGGAGAGAAGGAAGAGAGAGGGGGAAAGAGGGACAGAAAGAATAAATAGGGGATAGAGAGAGATGACAGAGGGAAAGAGGGCATAGTGAGAAGGGTTGGGGTGAGGGATAAGAGGGAGAGAGAGCTCAGTGTGTATTCAGTAGACTTCTGTTGGAGAGGGAGATCCTTGTATATACCTTATGCTTAACCACTTCAGTGCATTGCAAAGTGTGTGTCTAGCATCCAAGGGGTTAATGTATCAGAGAACATGTTATCTAGTGAAAGAGAGAGAGACCACACAGAACACAATAAAAGCTTCTGAAGCCCCTGGCAAAATATGTTGTAGGGTTTATCCCCCTAAGTAAAACAAGAGTACTCCCACTGCTGAAAGGTGTTTCATTCAAAAGTTATTCATTTTCAAAGTTGAATTTTTTAGGTGCAATATCACAGTGACCTAAAATTGTACAGTGGCGCTGTTGCTACACCATCCTATGGAGATTTATGGTCCCGGGACCAGAGCTGTCCATAGGATCGTGTAGCAACAGCGCCACTCTACAATTTCAGGCCACTGTGATACTGCACCTAAAAAATTCAACTTTGAAAATTAATAACTTTTGAATGAAACACCTTTCAGCAGTGGGAGTACTCTTGTTTTACTCAGGGGGATAAACCCTACAACATATTTTTTTTACATTTTAAGAATTACTGTCCCTTTAACTCCACATGTAAGATTCAAGTCCACTGTGCCTGAAACGGAATGTTTATCTGTGTATCTTGTCTGTCTGTCTCTTGTCTGTATGTCTGTCTCTAGATTTACACATTGCATAATGCCCCTCTCATTCCAGCACCATCTGTCTTTTGTATATGTATTTACCCTATTGAGGCGTGGGGCCCCTCAGCCTGAGTCTGTTACTGACAAACAGCAGCATTTTGAGGGTTGCTGCAGTTTAACCCCTCGAATGATAGAGAGGTCTCCATCACTTTGTAAATAAATGCATTTGAGACCTCTCTGTCGATCAATGAGTTAAGGACTAATGCCTGCTTTTCTGCTTTCCCCTGTGAACCCTTCCTAACTTGCTGCTGTTTGTCATTACACAGGCCCAGGCAGTGATGAGTGAGACAGCGGATGAGGGAGGAGTCAATTCAGCAGAGCCCCCCAGGTGTGTGTGTGTGAGCGGAGCATCGCATCAAGGCCTCTGCTCACACAGCAACCAAACCCCCCCGGCCGGATCAGGACACCCTCTGCTCTGAGCTGCAGAGCTTGTGGCATCCCCTGGAGGCCTGCAGTGCATTGCAGAGTGACATTCTTCCGTGCAGAGCATTACAATACTGTGCAGAGTATTCTAATACTGTGCAAAGCATTTTAATTCCATGCCAGAAGATTATAGTACCGACCAAAGCTTTCTTAATCCTGCGCAGAGCTTTACCATTTCACTCAGAGCATTACGGTGCAGAGCAGTGCAGCACAGTCTGGTTGATCTCATGTGTTTTCTGAAGACTGCAGAGCTTCTCAGGTGACTCTTAACTCAGGTTCCAGATTAACCCCTTCATTTCACCATTACGACATGATAGCCTCTGCTCAGATCACGTGTTTTGAGTTGGACTTGTACATACCCCGTGTTGCTGCACCTGTGGATCTCTTTATCGCTTTGAGTGGCAGGAAGGCATCTGACTCATAGCTCCCTGGCACACAAAGGGTTATGGGTGATAAGATCTGTATTGTATATGTTGGGCCTTATGTATAAAGAGAAAAGGAGAGCAATCCTGGAGCAAACCAGCTGCACGCTTGTGGACAAATACAATTTCTCACTGATTTAAATGGAGCTTATTTTTAAAGTGCTAGTAATACTTAAACCTTTGAGTTCCAGAGGGGTACGGAACTCATTGCAGAGCAAAGGGTTAATATGTAAGTAAATATATATTGTAAGGTTTATCCTCATGGGCAAAAGAAGGTTACTGTTTTATGTAAATGTTATTGCAGCTCAATCTTGAATTTTTTTTTAGGTGCAATATTTCAGTGGCCTGAAATGTTACAGTGGCGCTGTTGCTACACCATCCTATGGAGATTTATGGTTGACTGACCAGAGCTGTCCATAGGATAGTGCAGTATCTCAGTGGCCTGAAATGTTACAGAGGTGCTGTTGCTACACCATCCGATGGAGATTTATGGTTGACTGACCAGAGCTGTCCATAGGATAGTGCAGTATCTCAGTGGCCTGAAATGTTACAGAGGTGCTGTTGCTACACCATCCGATGGAGATTTATGGTTGACTGACCAGAGCTGTCCATAGGATGGTGCAGTATCTCAGTGGCCTGAAATGTTACAGAGGCGCTGTTGCTACACCTTCCTATAGACAGATCTGGTTACTTGGCCATAAATCTCCATAGTATGGTGTAGCAATTGAGATACTGCACCAAACAATTCAAGTTTGAGCTGGAATAGCTTTTGAATAAAACACCTCTCAGCAGTGGGCTAAACCTTGTTTTAATCTGGAGGATAATCCCTACAATAAATAGTTTTTGCATATTGTGTTACTATCCCTTTAAAGGAGAAGTAACTCCGCCTAATATTAACACCATAAGATAATATTTTGGCCAAAAAACTTGGGTGACATGTCCATGGAAGCGGACATGACAGTTGGTAGCAGGACCATAGGACACAGACTCTGCTCAGTGCCCATTGTAATCCTATAAAGAAAAGAGGGCTATGCAGTGCTGTGTTGCACATACCTCTGATTCTTAACGAGTTAAATAGATTAATGCACTCTACCTGCTTCAATCTGAAAAAACTGCCAGCAGCCATCATGTCCGCCTCCATGGAGATGTCATCCAGAACTGATAGATGATGTTATCTCTTGAACAAAAGCACAAAGGCAAAATTCATAGGGGTCATTAGGCTTTTGGGGCACTGTAAGGTAAATGCAGGGTCCTTTTTAAGAAGTGTTACTTCTTCTTTAACTGCTTATATGTTAGAGGTCTCCAGTGTTGAGACCTCTCAATCACTCAAGTAGATAACAATCTACTAGTAGTTAAAAATCAATGTGATTTTAAGGAATGTTTTGTCCCCTACAGTATAGTTGGTTTCCTCCAGAATTGTTTCACTTTATATGTACCTTATTGTGGGTGGTTTATGTGCTAATCCGTTCCCTTTTCAATCTCTGTACTCGCACACATTAAATTCACATTATTACAAGGGATGGTACAAGGATATTTGGCATCATATCTGAGATTCCGGATTTCTGTATTCTGCTCTTATATCCTTATAAGACGTCACTCCTCCTATCTATCTATCTATCTATCTATCTATCTATCTATCTACTTTCTCACATCTATCTCATATCTATCACATCTCTCTCTCTCGTGCTCGCTCTCTCATGTCTGTCTATCTTTTTCTCATATCTATCTCATACCTATCACAACTCTCTCTCATATCTATCTCACATCTGTCATATACCTGATATCTGTCATATATCTATCTGATATATATCATATATCTATCACATCACTCTCTTCTGTCTATCTATCTATCTATCTATCTATCTATCTATCTATCTATCTATCTATCCATCTCATGTCTATCATATATCTATCTCATATCTCTCTCTCTCTTTCATATCTATCATCTGTCTATCTATCTAGCTATGACATCTCTCTTCTGTTTATTTCATATATATTACATATCTCTCATATCATTATCTATCTACTTTCTCACATCTTTCTCATCTCTATCACATCTCTTTCTCTCTTGCGCTCTCTCTCTCATGTCTGTCTATCTTTTTCTAATATCTGTCTCATACCTATCACAACTCTCTCTCATATCTATCTATTTATCTATCCATCTAGCTATCTCATATCTATCTCACATCTATCATATACCTGATATCTGTCATATATCTATCTGATAACTATCATATATCTATCACATATCTATCACATCACTCTCTCTTCTATCTATCTATCTATCTATCTATCTATCTATCTATCTATCTATGTGACAGAGAATAAAAATATGTCTATATATTATACTTGCCATGTTCTGTAAATTAAATATTTTGAGGAAAATTACCATTGTTTTGCTGGCACAATGTGGCACTGTATGCAAATTCCTTGCACAGTATGCACATTATATTTTGTGCAAGGCCAAACATACAGCTCCATGTCCTATTAGGAATGTCCCTGGTGTGAGCTTTAGATTACTTCACAACACAGTGTATGCTAATAGTGGTGCAGCACAGAAAGTAATTAGCATAAAGATGTCACCAACCAATAAAGGCCAATTTCTGAAAAACTTTTATATTACAAACAAATGAATAGCGCAGTGTATAGGCAGCTTTTAATTGACTTTAAAATGAACTAAACTTATCTTAAGGTGACAGGTCCACATGAAAATGGGCAGAAAACACTAATGTGACTATGAATCAAATCTGCTTGGGTTATTTCTCTGAAATTAATGTTCAATTACAGCTGGATATCAGGTCTAATGGAACACTAGGGCACTTGTAAGCAACCTCTGGCTCTCCAGCTATTGGGAACTACAATTCCATTTAACCCCTTAAGGACCTACGACGTACATATATGTCATGGCAAAACATTTGTGAAGGACGTATATGTAGGTCATGGCATTCAGGGGTCTCCATGCGGCTAATTCCATTTCCGCACAAAAAAGCCCCATGGTCCTTAAGAGCCGGCCACGCGACTGGTCCTTAAGGGGTTAAATCAGCAGAATATACTGTGGTGCAGTTGGGTTGCTTTCAAAATGCTCCATTTGTGTTTTGTACATACGGACCACAGTTTGTTTTTTTTACGGTTAACATTTTTTATTTTCTGAATTCAGTGTGCCCCTAATATTGTTGATGGTAGTTTTGCCCCTAACTGAAGAGCCACGGGTTTCCCAACCTCGCAGTAGACAGGTTGGTGTACAGAGAATTAGATCAATTGTTGGGTAAACCAACTGCGCCATAGGGGACAATTAAGCATTCCACAAACGCCCATCCTATATAATAATTTGCTAGGATGTTTGTCAGAAGCCATCATATGCAGTAGAGACTGCCCAAACTCACGGAATGCTGGGAGCACGGAATGCTGGGAGTTCTGTGCTGGGAGCATTCTGTACTTTCGGGCAGTCTCTACAGTGCATGACTGCATTGGCGGCAGGATGCAGAGCAGGACCGGCCGCTTAACCCTTTGAGTGCCAGGGGGTGCACAACACATTGCAAAGAAATGTGTTGCGTAACACTCTGGCACTCAAAGGGTTAACATCACCCAGACCTTGGCCCGTGTACACTGGCTTTTACACTAGTTGATTTATATGTGACTTTTAACCCCTTGAATGCTAGAGAAGTCTCCAATGCATTGCTTTGCGACGCATTGGAGACCTCTCTAGCTTTCAAGGGGTTAAAAGCCCCATTTAAATCAATGGACATTTTTATTTGTCCTCTATATTTCAGTTGGTTTGCTCCAGTTCTTAGAATGTCAGTCTCACTGTGTTCTTACACTGTCCTCCCTGACTTGTTCTCGTATTGTAATGTACTTAGACTCAATCTATGGGGCTGTTCTACTCAATGTGCAAGGGATAGTAATGTTTCACAAAAACAGCAGCGCCAATTAATCTTCATAGTATTTGGCCATGGAGAGTGTTATTTCATTACTGTCAGAGTTGTAGTTCAAGAGTAATTGAATGATAAAGTATTCCCCACCCGTCCCTTTTACCTAGTGTAAGCCACCTCCCCTCAGATGTGGAATCTGGTTTCTTGACCGGACAGATCACAGCAGGGGACAATCTTCTTACTATGAGCATAAGGAAAACTCTGTCCTTCTTAGAGTTGCCATTGGCTTCTGTCCAATGGTAAGTCTGTGGAGGGAATGCCATGGCTGGTATTTTTTTTAAGAAAAGGTGGCAACCCTAGTCCTTCTTGACAGGTATTTTAGGTTTTTCCTTATGCTCATTGAAAATTGTCCCTCTCTGCAATCCATCCAGACAGTCTTGCTGCTCTGAGGTGAGCAGTGTTACATCAGGTACAGGGGCGGGAGGGGGATACTTTATCATTCAGTTACTCTTGAACTACAACTCTGACAGTATTGAAATAACACTCTCCATGGCCCAAATACTATGAAGATCAATTGAAGTTGCTTTTATTTTGAAATATTACTATCCCTTTGGGGACATTGGGGGGACATTGGGGTAAATGTATGACAGCAATTCCATGCTAATTCAGGAGTTAGAATCGCTATTAAATGGATAGTAATAATTAAAATGTAAATACAAATATGTTGTAGGTGTTATTCCCCTGTCTAAAACAATGGGGCTCTCACTAGTTTTATTCTAAAGTTATTACAGCTCAAACTTGAATTTTTTAGGTGCAGTATGTAAGTGGCCTGAAATTATACAGTGGTGCCGTTGCTACGCCATCCTATGGACAGCTCTGATCAGTTGGCCATAAATCTCCATAGGATGGTGTAGCAACAGGGCCACTGTACAGTTTCAGGCTACTGAGATATTGCACCTAAAAAATTCAAGTTTGAGTTTTAATAACTTTTGAATAAAACATATTTCAGCAGTGGGAGTACCCTTGTTTTACTCAGGGGGATAAACATTGCAATATATATATATTTTTACATTTTAAGTATTACTATCCCTTTAATGTCCCAATGCCCAAAATCCTCCCCTTGCCCCATTGCTTTGGCATAAATGGGATTAATATGTGGGTCTTTTATTCAGTGCCAAAATCTGTCAGCCAGTAATCAGTGCAGCCAGTAATGTCAGAGGCCAACACCAGGTGGCTGCGCTGGCAGTCATATGCTCACCCCATTGACGCTACACATTGCACATGTACATGGTAACGTCTTCCACTATCAAGATGTGTTCTGTAACACGGCGCCCCCTGTGATCCCCTGTGGCTGCCTCTCTCTAGCTCTCTCTCTGTATGCATGCAGCAATAAATTATGCATAAAATGTTAAAATACGTATAACTGTATTATCTATCTATGTATATCTATCTATCTATCTATCTATCTATCTATCTATCTATCTATCTATCTATGTCTGTCTCTGTCTGTCTGTCTATCTATCTATCAGTTTGTCTTTCTAGCTATCTAATCTATCTACCTATCTGTTTATGTCCGTCTCTATCTATCTATCTATCTATCTATCTATCTATCTATCTATCTATCTATCTATATCTGTCTGTCTGTCTATCTATTTGTCTGTCTGTCTGTCTATCTATCTATCTATCTATCTATCTATCTATCTATCTATCTATCTATCTATCTATCTGTCTGTCTGTCTGTCTATCTATTTGTCTGTCTGTCTATCTATCTATCTATCTATCTATCTATCTATCTATCTATCTATCTATCTATCTATCTATCTATCTATGTCTGTCTCTATCTGTACCTATCTGTATCTATCTATGTCTCTATCTATCTATGTCTCTATCTATCTATCTATCTATCTATCTATCTATCTATCTATCTATCTACCTGTTTGTCTGTATGTCTCTCTGTCTATATCTATCTATCTATCTATCATCTATCTATCTATCTATCTATCTATCTATCTATCTATCTATCTATCTTTTTGTATCTTTATCCTATGTATACATATACACTGTATCTATATCCTATAAACCTGTCTGTCTGTCTGTCTATCTAATCGATCTCTAATAATATTGGAACCATACGCACAAAGAAAAGAGGGCAGATTCTGGAGAAACTAAACTGCAACAAAGGGGAGCCGGCTGATTTAAATGTGGCTATTAACCCTTTGAGTGCCAGAGGGGTACTCTACGCATTGCTGTGCATTGCGTTGCGTACTCCTCTGGCACTCAAAGGGTTAATCCATTGAGTTTAAAAAATAAGAATTGGCACAATTAGAGAGCAAACCAACTGCACGACGGGGGACAAAAAAAACACATGCCCACTGATTTAAACTGGGGGATTTAACCATTTGAGCGCCAGAGGGCCCCTCTGGCACTCAAAGGGTTAATTGTTTGCGTGCTGGAGAGTTCTTTTAGCCTTTAAATCTATGGGAATGTTAATTTGTCCCAGAATTAATCCAGTTGTTGTCAGGGTATCATCCTCACCGAGGAGAAATGCACTGAACACCCCTCAGGTACTCAAAGTGTTAAAGACCAATTTAAATGGGCATTTGGAGAATGTTTGTTCTGTTTGGTGCTCTTTGTACATCCAGAATTGATCCCTTTTTTATTTGTCCATGTGGCTCAAAGGAAACGTGTGTATCTATGTAATGATATGTGTAATAAAACCCAGCCACCTGTATCTACATCAGTGCTCGTGTGTGTGTCACTTTAACAATTCTTGTATATTTATATGTATGGATTTATTTTTCTATAGGTGTATAATTTTTCGTGTTGCAGTATCTTGTTTGTATTTGGGGGAAAGATAAGACTAAGGTGTGACAAAGTGGAGATAACTTCTGCAGTGTGATAATCTCTCCAGTTCCTATGTTATCCTATAGGGACTGGAGAGATTTCTCACATTGCAGACGTTATCTCCACTTTATCACACCTTAGTACATCTCCTCTGTAGTCTATAACTAAATCTCTCCTGTAGAATAACATAGGAACTGGAGAGTTTATCTCACTGGGGAAGTTGTTTCATCTTTATCACACCATAGTACAAATCCCCTGTAGTCTATAACTAAAGCTTTCCCATATAATAACTTAGAGACTGGAGAGTTTATCTCACTGGAGAAGTTATCTCCTATTTATAACACATCTATCAGTCCTTAGTGGTGTGTAAGTATTCAGTAATACAAGGACCAATTTATCCAGTGAGCAAAATGGATATCAACAGTGCGCCCTCCTATGGAGGCTCTCTATACTACTCTTACTAGAAGTGTTGTGTGAATTTTATTGGGCTATACCCAGCTTTCACCCTTACCAGACTTCTGTATACACATTGCTTAGCGTGTGTCCCACGCTATAACTGGCCCAATCCGATTTGCACAACTAGCAGATAGTAAGAGCAGTGGGGAGGCGGAACTTATCAAGCTGCTGCAGGGAGGGCTGGAAGACAGGGGGTGGGCTCATCTGACTGATTTATACCACATGATGCCTGCACGGGCTACTGGAACAGAAGACCAGAGAACCACGTGGATTTTTTTGTAATTTTTTTTTTTAGGCTGCTCTAACCAGTTTAGACTGAATTCTACTAACGGGTTGTACATTGCCCTAAACATGACAATGAGGAAAGGAATACATAATACGTCCATTAGATTGTAAGCTCCTGGGGGCAGAGTCCCTTTCCCAGTGTATGTTTCCCATACTGCACTTTCTCCAAAAATGAATGCAATGATCGCACTTTAGCTTAATGCTCTTAACCCTGGTCTGTATTTTTGTATTGTATTATTTCAAATTCTGTTAAGCGCTGTGTACATGTATGGCTCTATATAAATACATACATAGACTGCCCCGCCATTGGCACAAGCAGCGTTATGGTTAGGAATTCTAGAATGCATACATTAGTAAATTGATGTTAGACATTCATAGGGAGATATGCACTAAGGTGTGATAAAGAGGAGATAACTTCTTCAGTGATATCACTTCTCCGATCCCTATGTTATTCTTCGGATCCAATGTACTAAGATCAGAGGAAAATATAGTTTTTGATACCTTTTATTGGCTAACTAAGCAGATTTAGAATGCAAGCTTTCAAGACCTTACGTCTCTTCCTCAGGCACGTTATACAGATAAATATGAAAACATCTCTTAAATACAAGTAAACATTGCATTGTTTAGCATGGAAATCAGATAAGAACTCAGTCCAGATCCAGATACTTTGATCAGTCAGTGGTAAATTGCACTCTTCCTCTGAGGCTTTAGAGGTATTTACGATGCTCTTGGGTCTGTTGGAAAGGTCAACCCACTAGTAATGTCAGAAAAAAAGTATTAACTATATGGTATATACAATTAAAAGAGAGTACTTGCAATTATTCGTATCTCTCATACAGTTATGGTTTGAGAGATTTAGGCAAATAAAGTTCTCTGGTCCCTCCCCTTTCTGCTTGACGAGCTGTAAAGCTGTCAGAAGCAGATTCTGGTCTCTTGACCAAATGTGGCTCTTCAGCAGCTCTGATATAACGATATCTAAAGATAAATACTTAATTTGGAAAGGTCTACAAAGTGTGCCTGACTTACAAGCACACTTTATAGACCGTTCCAATGAAGTGTTTATTTCTAAAGAGCGTGAATTCAGCTCTGCTGAAGAGCCTCTGTCTGGTCAAATGACTGGAATCTGCAGCTGTCAGCTAGATGGCAGACTTGAGTAAAACAGCCAGGAAAAGGTAACTTTAGCAAGTTATATCTCTCAAACCATAAAGATTTGAGCGATAAGACTTACATTGAAGTTAATCTTTTTTTAATGTCTATAATATTAAATGAACTTAAAATTAACCATTACTATCCCTTTAATGTCCCTGACACTGTGACCCAAGAGCATTGTCAATACCTCTAAAGCCTCAGAGGAAGAGTGCAATTTACCACTGACTGATCAAAGTATCTGGAATTGTGTGCAACAAAAGCAGTTAGGAGTCCTTCACACAGTAGTCTAGTATATCTATCTATATATATTCTGTGCAGTTGCCTTGTTTTGCTTTGTACCATTTACTTTTCACCTCCGCACAAACAATAGACTTTATAAGTGAATGAGACTAGCCATAGAGAGCGAGAGAGCTCCACCCATGGTTCTAATGATTAATTCAAACAATATTACAGCTCAGAAGTGCATTTTTTTCTGGTACAGTACTTCCATAGCTTGCCAGAGGTGGCACTGTTGGTACAGATATGTATGGAAGGCTGTTGTCAGTGACAATGACTACAAATGATACATTTTCCATATGACACAATATTTTCACTTTAGATAATTGTTAGGTAATAGGTGGCCCTGGTGTATGTGTGTATGTGTGTCTGGGGGGTTATGTACAACCACTAAGAAGTTTCTTTTGTGAACCCCAGTTTGTTTTCTGGTACACACACTCACACACTACACCCACACACATGCAATATATACACATACACACACACCCTATTTTAACCCAAAAAGCCCAAACCCTCTTTCTTTTGCCTCTCAGCAGTCTTTCATTTACACTGGCTTACACTGTTCCACCTTAACCCCTTTGGTACTAGAGAGAGCTCAACCACAATGACAGCAATATATTGGAGACAAATCTAGCTTCCAAGGTGGGGGTCTACTTTTTCAACCCTTATTTACGATTTTTAACCTTGATTTGTGGCCTTTTGGTGGAATTAATGGCCACATTCGGAGCCAAGGGGTGAATCTGGTTGCCTGTCAGATCTTTAACCCTTTAAGGTCCAGAGAGGTAGTACAGCACATTGTTTTGCAATGAATTGCACAACCCTCTGGTCCTTAAAGGGATAGTAATACTTAAAATGTAAAAAAAAAATGTGTTGTAGGGTTTATCCCCCTGAGTAAAACAAGAGTACTCCCACTGCTGAAAGGTGTTTCATTCAAAGGTTATTAATTTTCAAAGTTGAATTTTTTAGGTGCAATATCACACTGGCCTGAAATTGTACAGTGGCGCTGTTGCTACACAATCCTATGGACAGCTCTGGTCCCGGGACCATAAATCTCCATAGGATGGTGTAGCAACAGCGCCACTGTACAATTTCAGGCCACTGTGATATTGCACCTAAAAAAATTCAACTTTGAAAATTAGTAACTTTTGAATGAAACACCTTTCAGCAGTGGGAGTACTCTTGTAACATAGTAGATAAGGCTGAAAAAAGACATGCGTCCATCAAGTCCAGCCCATGCCAATAACACCCCTTTTGATCCAGAGGAAGGCAACAAAAAAGCCCTCTGGAGCAATTTCCAATGTAGGTGTGTAGGTGTGTGTGTGTGTGTGTGACAAATAGTTCCCCGGATCAATATCCTATTTGCTTTGAAGCCATCTGTCATAACTGTCAATATTGTTCTGTGCTAGATAGGCATCCATTGCTTTTTTGAATGCAGTTACATCATCTGCAAGCACAACATCCCGAGGCAAAGAATTCCATAGCCTTACCGCCCTTACTGTAAAGAATCCCTGCCTGTGTTTTAGTCGAAAGCGCCTTACAGCATATTTTTTTTTGAGTAATACCGGGGACTGAATTTGATCGCTCCAAGACCGGAGCAATCTCTTTCAGTCCCTCCGTTCGGCGTGCCACCCCACGTGATCAGTCACGTGGGGCGGCACGCCGAAATTCCCTATCAGATCCTTAAAGGACCACACACCCCGCGACCGCTGGTCGTTAAGGGGTTAAATAGCAAGGAAAAACCATAAATTGTGTAATATACCCTGTTTTAATTATATCAGAAAATTGGCTCCTCCTCTCCTTAGATCAAAAAATGTTAGTGACCTAAGATAATAATACCCTGCTTTGTTCATTGTACTTAGAAAAAAAGAAAAAAGAATTGTACCTGTATAGATAGAAATGATAGAGACATGCAGTAAGATAATACACTTTTTTAACGTTATTAATCCTAGCCTATTTTAGGAGTATAATTTCCATTTGATTTCCCAAGGGTTAGAGATCAAGGATTAGAACTCTCTGAAGGTGGTAAAGATGATTTTCTGTACTGGAGCGCCACCCGCCCCATCTTTATAAATGAGAAGTATTCACCACTGTTACTGAAAGAATATTAACGCGGGACTGCACAGATGGAATATAATATGCTTTTGAGCAGTTATCTGACATCAGCTGGAACTCCTACGCTGTGTGGTGTCTATTTTGTCTTGCGCTTTTCTGTTTTCACAACTTACCAGAATCCAAGATTCTGAACTTTTTTTATGGTATCGTAGTTGCTAACATTTAAAAATATTTTCAGGGACACATTCGGCCTGGGCAGTCACATTGCCGAGCATCATTAGAGGTTCATAAAACAAAGCAGTGGAATTCTACAGTAGAACAGACATTACCCACTCCTAAATACCGCATAATATTATATACAAAAGCAATATATCATAATCATAATTAGCATTTTAAAGGGATAGTAATGGTTAATTTTATGTTTCTTTAATATTGTCGGCAATAAAAAAATATTAACAACGATGTAAGTCTTATCTCATACTGTGCTAAAGTTACCTCTTCCTGGCTGTTTGAGAGAAGTCATCTCTCTAGCTGACAGCTGCAGAATCCGGTCATTTGAAAAGACGGAGGCTCTTCAGAGGAGCCGAAATCGCGATATTTAGAACGGTCTATTAAGTGTGCTTGCAATGCATTCTGTACTCGTCTAGCATTCAAAGGGTTAAAAAGAGTAATATACTCAGAAGTTTTGCTAAGAAAATCAAATGACATTTGATACTTTTTTAAAGGGATAGTAACACTTTTAATGTAATATATATATATATATATATATATATATATATATATATATATATATTTTTTTTTTTTTTTTTTTTTTTTTTTTTTTTTTGTAGAGTGTATCCTTCTAAGTAGAACAAGGGCACTCCCACTGCTGAGAGGTGTTTTAGATAAATGTTATTGCAGCTCAAATGTGAATTTTTTTAGATGCAGTATCTCCCAGTGGCCTGAAATGTTACAGTGGCGCTGTTGCTACACCATCCTATGGAGGTTTATGGTCAACTTACCACAGCTGTCAATAGGATGGTTTAGCAACATCATCTCTGTACAATTTCAGGCCATGGAGATGCTGCACCAAAAAAAAATTAAAGTTGGAGCTGCAATAACTTTTGAACAAAACACCTTTCAGCAGTGGGAGTACCCTTGTTTTGCTCAAGATGATGAATCCTATGTAGAAATATAAGGAAAAGAAAAGATATGCAGGACACTCAATAGCGTGAATCAATTTAAAGGATTAGTAATGTTAGTAATATTGTAGATAATCAAAAAAGAAATCCATCGATGCCAGCCTGATATGGTTTGAGAGATATAACATTTTAAAGTCCACCCCCTTTCCCTGATGTCAGCCTCTAGTTGACAGAAGCTGATCCCGGGACCAGCAGACGGCTCTTCAGCAGAGCCGAAATAGTGCAATCTAATAAGAAATACTTCATTGGAATGGTCTACACAGTGTGCTTGCAAACCAGGCACACTTTGTAGACCATTCCAATGAAGTATTTCTTTTTCGATTTCGGTATCTCGGCTCTGCTGAAGAGCCACCTCAAGTTGGCAGACACAAATCTCCTGCTGTCAGCTTTGTAGCTGACATCAGTGAGGGGGGAACTTTAAAACGCTATATCTCTCAAACCATAAAGGTTTGAGAGATCAGACTGGCATCGATGGATTTCTTTTTTGATTATGTACAATATTATTTTTAATTTCTATAAGACATTACTAACCCTTTAACACTAAACTGATATAACTGGTAAAATGATACTCACAAGTGTGATGGTCAGAATGCGATCTTGCTAAGCAGGCACGTGGAGATTTTCGCCCGACTCCACTCAGGTACCTTGATGTGTTCTCTGGTTACAGGATGTGCTTATAAAGTATTCCAATATAAAAACAGCACACTCACATATAAAGTAAATATAAAAAAAACAAAAACAAATGAAACAATTTCAAATTCAAAATAAAATAGAAATACTGAATGTAAATAAAAAAGTAAAAAAACGGATCCAAGAATACAAAGTATTTATTATTATAGGGTCCAAATATAAGGACCTACAAAATAAAACCATATATATATGGTATTAAAAGTAGTCTAACACATTTCACAGCGTGTACCCACAGCTTTATCAAAGACTACTTTTTTTGGGCCGTTTGAAATGTTGGGATTTATGTTACAGTGCTGCCCCAGTTGGTCCAAATTCCATTTTACATCAGCTGGTTTGCTGTCACTGTCTAGCGTGAGCTATCCAGCCGTGAGCTATCCAGCCATTGTTGCCGCCCCTTCTTAGAGGGAATTGTTTAGTTTGCATCCCACAGCTACATTTAAGTATGTCATGTGTGCTATAGCTTAAAGGGATAGTAATACTTTGTTTTATCTTTATTTTATTTTTTAGGCATAAAAAAAAAACATGAAGAACGATATAAGTCTTATCTCTCAAACCTTTATGGTTTAAGAGATATTCACAAGCAAAGTTTCCCCCTCCCGCCCCTTTTTCCTAGTGTAAGTCATCTCTTCTCAGATGTGAATCTGGTTGTAAGACCAGACAGATAACAGCAGGGGACAATCTTCTTTGTATGAGAACAATGAAAGCTCTGCCCCCCTTGACAAGTTTTTCAGCTTTTTCCCTTATCTTAATTGAAGATTGTCCCTCTCTGCAGTCTACCTGGGCACCTCCCTTCTGATCTGCCTGAACGGGGGGGGATACTTTGCTTGTGAATATCTCTTAAACCATAAAGGTTAGAGATATAAGACTTATATCGTTCTTCATGTTTTTTTAATGCCTACAAAATAAAATAAAGATAAAATGAAGTATTATCCCTTTAAAGTGGAACTGCCATGTCACAAAATGTTTAGCTTAACTAAATCCCCTTCTGGCGACTAGCTGCTTAGTAGCGCTAGTCGCCAGAATTATTACCTGATTTAATAGATATATGCTTTATTCCCCAGCTGTCAGTAGCATGGAGCGCAGACATCTTGCCAGAATGACGTCCGCGCACCTGCGATGTCAGTCCCAGCCGGGTCTAGGAGGCGTTGCTAGGAGCCGGCTGGCTCCAGCTGGGACTGGCAGCGCAGACATCATTCTGGCAAGATGTCTGCGCTCCGTGCTACTTACAGCTGGGGAATAAAGCATATATCTATTAAATCAGGTAATAATTGTGGAGACTAGCGCTACTAAGCAGCTAGTCGCCAGAAGGGGACTTAGTTAAGCTAAACATTTTGTGACATGGTAGTTCCGCTTTAAAGTGATAGTACTGTCTATTTAAGATCCGTTTTCCGAGTCTTCTGTATAGTAAAAAGAACATATTGCGCTGTCTAATCACTTACTTCTTTGTAGATCAAAAGTTATGAAGCACTGAAGATCCAGCGCCCGCCCCTTCTCCCAACATCACTCAGAAGATACAGGCTGGTCGGGACAGCTGCAGCGAGGGACAAACTTCAGTAAGCAATGGGAAATCCTGCCCTCCTTCGTCAAGGGGGCGGGATTTCCCTTATACTTACTTATTGAAGTTTGTCCTTCGCTGCAGCCGTTGAGTGGCACAGCCCGGTCTCACATTTCTTGGGAGGTGGCCAGAAAGGGGTGGGCGGTGGATCTTCAGTGCTTCATAATTTTTGAACTACAAAGAAGTAAGCGCTTAGACCAGGGCCGGATTTAGAATTAGGCAGAGTAGGCATCTGCCTACAGGCGCACCCAACAAAGGGGTGCCTGTCACTGGGATTATGTGTGTTTTTTTGTTTTTTTTTTAATTAAATTCGCCTGAGTCACCTCCCCGCCCGGCGCCATGAAGACAGGTCTGTGCCTCCTTCTTCGGCACAGACAGGTCTGTGCAGAAGGAAGCGGCACAGACCTCTCTTGCCGCTGGACCACCAGGGAAGAGGTAGGAAATGGACACTGGGGCAATGTGAGGGTAATATGGAGATGATGAGGGCAATGTTGAGCTGATGGAGGGCAATATGGAGCTGATGGGGGCAATATGGAGCTGATGGGGGATGATGTGAGGGCAATATGGAGCTGATGGGGGCAATGTGGAGCTCATGGGGCAAAGTGGAGATGATGGGGGCAATGTGAGGGCAGGCCCTGGCTTAGACATAGCACAATATGTTCCTTTTAATATATAGAAGACTCGGGCAACAGATTTTAGAGACATTACTGTCCCTTTAAAGGCTCATCCATGGTTCTATAGAGCCTTTTGTCTTGATCAGATTGTAAAAGTAACCAGCCCTGGACTTATTCCCGTGCCAGAGAAGTACACAAATATATTACACTGCCGTATGAAAGATTTCTACTAATGTAAGTTTTCCTGTTAATTTAGTTACCCATGTAGGTATAATCTGAGCTGATTTTCAGCCACGTTGGTGACCCTGTACCCTCATCAGTGACGGTACATTTATCTGGCACTTTGTCCACCAAGAATAAGGTGACCTGGTACGTGTGCTTTTAGAAAATTACCCCGGGTACAGTTTAACTTTTACCTTTTTCTTATTATAAACGACTGCACCAGGCTAGAGGTCGCACGTCCCTCTCTGCTTTATGGTCCATCAATAAGATTTACATTTTCCTGCAGCCATAAGCAAAAAAAATGGTGCAGTACATAATATTTTATTTGCGTTATCAGCTCTCCCCATACATTCTGTCTAGTACAATGGATAGTGCCTTCTAGTTTTGTACTTCATAGCATTTTAATCCCTTGACTGATAGAGACGTCTCATGCACTGAGGCCTGCGCACTAAGCTGAATTGGAGCAAACCAGCTTCATTTAGTGGATGAATAATTCCCAAGAAATTGAAATGGAACTTTCATTCAAATTAAAGTGCCCCTGCAAATCATTATGCACATAGAGATACGCTTATAAATACTAGTATTATCCTGAATATATCCGGCATTATTGAGAAATCCAGTTGCAGTGTACCTTAAGGTACAGGAAGTGACTGACGGCACAGGCGCCAAGATGATTCTACAGCAGGATGTCTTCTGTTGAGTCTTTTCTCAATAATGCTGGACTTATCCAGGATAATACTAGTATTGATGTGCGTTCCCCCCTCCCTCCCCTTTCACAGACGTCAGCTGTAAAGCTGACAAAAGGAGATTCGAGTTGTGTGACTCGACGGCAGCTCTTCAGCAGAGCCAAAATACCCATATCTACAAATAAATACTTTCTTGGAATGGTCTACAAAGTGTGCCTGGTTTGCAAGCATACTTTGTAGACCATTCCAATGAAGTATTTCATTTCAGCTCTGCTGAAGAGCCACCAGCCAGTCCCAGGACCAGGATCTTCTTTTGTCAGCTAAAGGCTGACGTGTGGGAAAGGGGAGGGAAGGGTAAATTTATCATTGTAAATCTCTCAAACTATAAAGGTTTGAGAGACAGGACTTGGATCATTTAGTTATTTTTATAATATCTACAATATTACATTTTATTTCAAAGAGACATTACTAACCCTTTAATAATTCTTATACCTTGATAGTGTGTGAGATATATAATATTGCATGTAGTGTTTTTCAGTGTACTAGGGGAAGCAATTTCCCTTTGCACACCTCACTTCCTGGTCAATAGTCATCCTGCTGACACATGTCATATCCAAGGCCGGATTTGCCATTAGGCAAAGTAGGCACCTGCCTACAGGCGCACGCCAACGAGGGGCGCCTGCCATTTGGATTTTAAATATTCTTTAAAAAAAAACAAAAAAAAACACTAGCCACCTCGCTGGCTGCGACGGTGGCACCCACTCACATTGCCCGCTCCCCCAGTCTTGTACCTGATGGAGCTCCCTCGTCGCCTCTTTAGGAATGCAGAGCACTGGGAGATGACATCATCTCCCAGCGCTCTGCACTCCTGAATACGAGACCGCATGGGAGCTCCATCAGGTACAAGACTGTGCCAAACGAGGGGAGGCAATGTGGAGCTAATGGGGGGCAAGTTGGAACCGATGGAGGGCAATGTGGAGATGGTGGGGGCAAGTTGGAGCTGATGGGGGGGCAGTGTGAAGGCAGTATGGTATATGGAGCTGATGGTGACAATATGGAGCTGATGGGGGGCATTGTGAGGGCAATGTGGAGCTGATGGGGAAATACGGAGCTCATGGGGGGCATTGTGAGGGCAATATGTAGCTGATGGGGGGCAGTGTGAAGGCAGTATGGTATATGGAGATGATGGGGGCAGTATGGAGCTGATGGGGCAATGTGAGGGCAATATGGTCTATGGAGATGATGGGGGCAATGTGAGGGTGATATATGAGGTAATGGTGGCAAGCTAGAGGTAATAGAGGCCAATGTGAGGGCAATATGGAGATGATGGGGGGCAACGTGGAGATTAGGAGCATTGTGGAGGTATCCAGTGCAGATGGCCCACGGGGGGGGGGGGGGGGCACTTCAAATTTCTGTGCCCACAGGCTCCTGAGATGTAAATCCAGCCCTGGTCATATCAGTGATTCTCAAACTGCTTTCTGTTGTGAAATCATTTAGTTGTAACGAAATATCCTTGAAACCTTGACAATTTATATCAATAACTACTTGCATGCTAATGAGGCCACCAGGGCATAACATAATATATATTTAACCCTTTGAGTGCCAGAGACGTACTCAATGCACTTTGGCACACAAAGGGTTCAAATGTGTCCGAAAGCTAGTTGATATCAATAATTTAAACGAACAGTAAACTTTTTTTAACACAAAAACCTATATGTTATAGGTCTTTTAATCTCCTGATAAGTAAAACAAGAGTACTTCGATTACTATCAGTTGTTTTATTCAGAAGTTATAATAGCTCAAAACTGTTTACTCTCTGGAAACAGAGATCCAGGGAGGTTACTTCTTGAAAAGTTTAAAGTGAGAGGAAGGGACTCCTCTGCAGATACCATAATATTCTACGGGGAATTGCTGTCCTAAATTCCTCATAGAATCTTCCATTGGAAACTCTTCCATGGAATGCAACTGAATAACTGACATCTGGCCAGTAGAGGGCACTGTTAGGTTTAAAAATAACAGAAAAGCGCAACTCTGGTACCCTGGTTTTATTTAACAGGAAAAGCCATAGAAGATGTTTTTTTATATTCATAACAAAGTTTTTTTCTATTTTGAGATTGAATTGTTTTTTTCAAGGGATGATCTGACAACTTTAATCCAAGCGGTTACATTTTCTGAAGGTAGACGTAGGCCCTCATATTGCTCATCCCTGTCGTATACAGGGGTGCCCCCCAGCTGCAGCTGGACTACAATTCCCATCATCTTCTAGCAGCCAATGTCCGCTGTTGCAGTCCAGCAACAACTGGAAGGCCTCATGTTGCCTTCCCCTATTGTATATCTTCTGAAAACTGACCCCGGTATACGTAGTCCACCAACAGCTGCAGGGCCTCACGCGTCCAACCCTGGCATTCAGGTGGACCGTTCTCATTCTGGTGAGTACGATTGTTCTAGGGCTTGGGATTGGGGTGATAGGTGAGTCTTAGGCGAGGATATGTGGGGCTTATTGTAGCTCATTCTGCAACGCCTTGAAGCTACTGGTGCTGCGCTGTCGGTTGATCCTTCTACGGTGACGCGGGTTGATCCGAGTGTGCTGAAGTACTTTTGTGGTGTTAGTGCGTTAGGGATGCATCTATCTGATGATCTGAAAGAGAAGATTGCTAGGAATGAATTTGTGGATATTTGGACCTTGATTTCGGCGGAGCAGCCGGCGGTGGATAGGGAACGTCGGCAGGAGCGTAGTGAGGACAGGAAGCTAAAGGCGGAGAAGAATTTTGGCAACTGGCTCCAAGCTTTTTGTGTTTTGGCAAGCATTTATTATAAGAGATACATTACTTGTAAGGTATTATCTTTTCTTTATGGCAGTTTGATGCAGATACTTAGTTTTGACATTTCAAAGGTCTCTTCTTCAGGACCCAGAGGTTTCCACACTTCATAAAATAAACTTCATTTGGTAAGACCTGACCTAGAATACGTAGTACGTTTTAACATTAGTTCTTTAAAAGCTATATTATTATACTAGAACGATATTACTGAACTAGAAAGAGTACCGACATGCAATAAAACTGATAAAGGGAAGATGATAAAACATACTAATTTAGGCTTGTTCACATTACTGAAGAAGTATCTAAGGCCGAGGGCCGGATTCCCCAATAAGCAGAGTAGGCAATTGACTAGAGCTTCAAATTTTGAGGAGCACCTCACCAGTTCTAGCCACACCTACATTATGACTTGTGGGTTTGGGAAGAGGAATTTAAATGTTCCTGCCAAGGTTTCATATCTCTCTTTACAGGATTTTATTAACACTTTGGATGCTAGAGTGATCCCCAGTGCATTGTGAAGCAACCAAAGGGTTGAAACTTTTTTTAGTTTTTGCATGTTATAGACCATGGATATTTAAAGGGATAGTAATGTTTCACAAAAAAAGCTCCAATTAATCTTCATAATATTTGGGCCGTGGAGAGTGTTATTTCAATACTGTCAGAGTTGTAGTTCAAGAGTAATTGAATGATAAAGTATTCCCCTCCCTCCCCTTTTACCTAGTGTAAGTCACCTCCCCTCAGATGTGGAATCTAGTCCACAGACCAGACAAATCACAGCAAGGGACAATCTTCTTACTGTGAGAACAATGAAAACCCTGCCCCCCTTTCACAGGTTTTTCTTTATGCTCATTGAAGATTGTCCCCATCTGTGATCCATCTGGTCTTGCTGCTCTGAGTTGAGCAGTGTTACATCAGTAAAAGGGGCAGAAGGGGGTACCTTATCATTCAGTTACTCTTGAACTACAACTCTTATAGTATTGAAATAACACTCTCCAAGGCCCAAATACTATAAGATTAATTGGAGCTGCTTTTATTGTGAAACACTACTATACCTTTAATGTGCCAGGAAACAGTGGATGGGACTGGGGGCGGGGTCTTATGAGGAGAGGGGGCCGAGCTTAGGGTGCCTAGAGTCTCTTCTTTACATATATGAAGCTCACCAAGCCTCACAAGCTCACAAACCTCGCAAGTCTCTTCTTTACATATACGAAGATCACCAAACTTCACAAGTCTCATTTACATATGCAAAGCTCACCAAACTTCACAAGTCTCTAATTTACATATACAAACCTCACAAGTCTCTTCTTTATATATATGAAGCTCACCAAACCTCACAGGTCTCTTCTTTACATATACAAAGCTTGCTAAACTTCACAGTCTCTTATTTACATATGCAAAGCTCACCAAACTCCACAAGTCTTTACTTTACATACATAAACCGCACAAGTCTCTTCTTTATATATATGAAGCTCACCAAACCTCACAAGTCTCTTCTTTATATATATGAAGCTCACCAAACCTCACAGGTCTCTTCTTTACGTATACAAAGCTCACTAAACTCCACAAGCCTTTACTTTACATATATAAACCGCACAAGTATCTTCTTTACATACGAAGCTCACCAAACCTCATAAGTCTCTTCTTCATATATACAGAAACTCTACATCCTCACAGGTCTTTTCTTCATATATGCAGAGCTTACCAAACCTCTCAGGACTCCACTTCATCCCCGAACACCCAAGTCTCTATAGATTTTTCTACACCTCCCAGGTCTCCTCTTTACATGTACAGAGCTCTTCAAAGGTGTTCATCACCTTATACAATTCTCCACAGAGCTCTCTCTAAAGCGTGTCTTAAAATATAAACTCATAGTCTGAAAGTATCACCAAAAACTAAAGCGTTCAAATTGTTGTATTACTAAAACTGGACTAACACATACACTACAAATTAATTATTTGTAATGATCACACTGAGGCTAGTGTTCTAAGTAATATTGGTTTACAAAAGGGAACAAATAAAATCTGAGTTCTAATGGGATGACCAGTGCATTGCACATCAATGCACTGGGCAGCCCATTGGGACTCAAAGGGTTACATGGAGTTTTTAAACTCTTGAAAGCTACATAGGTCACCGGTGAACTGATTCGCAATGTGTCTTAGGCCTCTGTAGCATTCAAGGGGTTATGAAACCTGAAACGGACATTACATGCTGTAACGTTGATATAAAACCCTTAGAGTGGCATGGAGGTATTGCGTTGGATACCTCCCTGGCACTTAAAAGGATAACCAATCTCTCTGTACCAATGTAAAATAGGAGGCAGAACTAGGAGCGAGCCTGCAGTAGAAATTTGCAGTCTCTCTAGGAGTGGTGTCCTACCCAGGGTGCAGTCTATTTCAGCCCACTAGTGTCTTTCACAGATAGGATATATCCTAACGCATATCATACTGATCCTACCATAACAGCAGTCCAGCCACGAAATGCCAAGCAATTCCTCTCTGAACAAGAGAAGCAGCCAACCCCAGCTGTACATTTCAGCCTTGTTAGGCATCATCAATGTGAAGCTAATCTCTCTAGGCACTGTGAGCAAGGGGTCCAATGCTAGATTACCCTATTACCCTTGGGATGACTAATCCCAAGGATAATTTGCATATGTACTTTACATATGCAAATTACCCTTGGGATTTTTCACCTCAAGCGTAATTAGGGGAATTCAGCATTGGACCCTTTGCACACAGTGCTTAGAGAGATCAGTTACACCTCACTGATGATGCCCTCACAAGGCTGAAATGTACTTCTGGGGTTGGCTGCTTCTCTTCAGAGAGGTATTGCCTGGTACTTCATGAGTGGACTGCTGTTATGGTAGGACCAGTAAAATATGCTTTAGGAAATCTCTTCTCAGTGAAAGGCACTACTGGCTAAAATAGACAGCGCTCTAGGTAGGATACTACTCCTAAGAGACTGCAGGCTTGGTCCTTGTTGAGCATCTCTGACTTATACGTTACATTTTATCTGTGCCAATGTTGGCTATTCTTATCCATGTTCTGTATTAATTTCTTTGTACCCTTTGCAATCTACAATAAAACATCTTAAAAAAACAAACAAAAAGAGAAACCCCCTTTATTTCAGTGGCACATTTTGTTTCAATTGCACATTTTAATATTTGTTTGCCCTCTGTGTTCTTGTTAGTATGCTCCAAAATGATTCCTCTTTATGTCATGTATACAGCTAGAGATCTGCAATGTGTTGGTTTGCATCAGAACTGAACCGTTTTCCTTACAACATCGTCCTCTGTGTGTTTTCCGGAATGTTTGCAGAGCTTTGTTAAAGGGATACTAATGTCCCATAAAAATGTTCTTGTTTTGTTGAGTTTCAAAAAATAAATGATGTGGCACAAATCCTTTAGATGCGAATATCTCTCAAACCATAAAGGTTTGAGAGATAGGATTTGCTCCAGATAATTTATTTTTTTGAAATCTATAAAACAAGAAAACATTTTTCTGGGACATTACTGTTCCTTTAACCTTAAAGGGATAGTAATACTTAATATGTAAAAAAATATATGTATTGTAGTGTTTATCTCCCTGAGTAAAAAAAAAGGGTACTTTCACTGGTGAAAGGTGTTTTATTCAAAAGTTATAACAGCTCAAAGTTGATTTTTTTTTAGGTGTAATATCACAGTGGCCTGAAATTGTACAGTGGCGCTGTTGTTACACCATCCTATGGATAGCTCTGGTCCATAGACCAGAGGATGGTGTAGCAACAGCGCCACTGTACAATTTCAGGACACTGTGATATTGCACCTAAAAAATTCAACTTTGAGCTGTAATAACGTTTGAATAAAACACCTTTCATCAGTGGGAGTACCCTTGTTTTACTCAGGGGGATAAAACCTACAACATATTTTTGTTTACATTTTAAGTATTACTATCCCTTTAACATCCAGAAGGTATTCTCTCAAATACAGATATCTTCAAAAAACTCATGGGCCGTACAAAGTGATAAAGGTCTCTTTGTGCATACCACTCAACATTTCAAATGTCCAAAGAGGGATACTTTTATTTTAGGTGATGTTGCTAGGGGTGTGGCTGGTGAGCAGGGCATTACCAAGAATGTTTTGATTATTTCATGGCCTATTGATTCCTCTTTGTATAACTAAATAAATGATTTAGAACAAGGTCAAATTAGTTTTATTTACACACTAATTTATAAACATATATGCTGAAGTTTAAACACACATTAATGTGGAGCAATGTGATATACCTATATACACACAACATAGTCTTATCTCCTAAATAGAGGGGCAGCAGGGTGGGAAAGGAGGACAGGTGGATTTGGGTCTCAAGCAGGGACACTTGGGAGGTATGTACCCCTAATATCTCCTAAAGAGGCACACTGGGGAGGTATGGACCCCCCTAATATCTTCTAAAGAGGGACACTTGGGAGGTATGGATCCCTAATATCTCCTAAAGAGGCACATTGGGGAGGTATGGACCCCTAATATCTTCTAAAGAGGGACACTTGGGAGGCATGGACCTCTAATATCTCCTAAATAGGGACACTTGGGAGGTATGGACCCCTAATATCTCCTAAAGAGGGACATTTGGGAGGGATGCTTTATGTATACAGAGATCTGAAAATATCAGGTATTACACAGCGCATCAAGATGCCTGCAGATCTCCGTCTGTGCACAAATAAAGGAGCAATATTGGAGCATGCAAACAACTCCATAGAGGGCAATTAAATATTCTCAAATTTACCATTTGATTTAAAAGTGACATGTAATCCCCCCTTGAATGCTAGTGAGGTTGGTGACCTCTTTTGCTTTCAAGGGGTTAAAGGGGTAGTAATACCTAGTTTAAACTTTATTTATTATTATAGGCATTAAAAAATATTAAGAACTATGTAAGTCTTATCTCTCAAACCTTTATGGTTTGAGAGATATTCAAAACTAAATTTCCCCCTTCTGTGACGTCAGCGCTCTAGTTGACAGATTTGGATTCTGGTCTGCAGACGGGCCGGCGGCTCTTCAGCAGAGCCGAGATCTTTAAAAAGAACTACTTCATTGGAAGGGTCTACAAAGTGTGTCTGGTTTGCAAGCACACTTTGTAGACCGTTCCAGTGAAGTAATTCTTTGTTGTGGTCTTGAAGATCCGCCAGCCGGTCTGCGGACCAGAATCCATGTCTGTCAGCTAGATGATAGACTTGACTAAAACAGACAGGGAGGGAATTTTAGTTTCAAATATCTCTCAAACCATAAAGGTTTGAGAGATAAGACTTACATAGTTCTTCATATACTTTTTAATGCCTATAATAATAAATAAAGTTTAAACTAGGTATTACTATTCCTTTAAAAAGCTCTATTCAAATGCATGTGAATTTATGAATTTTTATTTACCCTGTATGGTGCAATTGGGTTACTCCAGAATAACTCCAGCCTTGGTTTTATAAATATGGCCCATTGATCCATATTTTTAAGAGCAAACAGCGTTATTCTGGAGTAAACCACCCGCACCCATAGGAGACAAATAAAAATTCCTGTTAAATTAAATTCGTCTTTTAACCCCTTGAAGCAAGCCAACTGTGCCATAGTGAGGTATTAAAATTCCTAATGATTTAAATGGATCTTTTAACCCCTTGAATGCTAAAGAGGAATGGCAACGCATTGTGAAATTTTAGGGTTAAGATGGATCTAAAAGCCAGGTTAACCCTTTGAGTATCAATGCATTGGACACTTCTCTGGCACTCAAAGTGTTAAATCAACAGTAATTTGGAGAATTTGTAATTGTCTGTATGATGCAGTTGTTTTATTGATGAATCTAACCTGTAGTGCTGTATCTTGTCCACTCTTTTATAATAAGTTTGCTGGTGTAGGAGCAGACTTCATAAAACACTATAGTTGAGCACCAGTTTGTACCTTCCTAAGGCCTTAATGACACTGACGATACCAAAACTTTGACATTGCCGCTCCAATGGTATCATCCATATACCATGCACTATGGTCCACCTGTAAAGTGTGCACTTTGAAGTGGTCCTATCACCTTCAATTTGCTTTACGTATTTGAAAATGTAATTCAAAATGGCCTGTGTGTCCTGTTACCCAAAATTCCATCAGATATATAGTTTTATTTCTGGGAAAGTGAAAGTGAAAATGTCCTGGTACTGCACAGAGCTTCATTAGCATATTAAACTTCACTGAAAACATTCATTAGCATTTGGAACATCACTGAAAATACTTAATTAGCATATTTAATATCAATGAAAGCTTAATTAGCATATGAAATGTCATGGTTATCACAAATTAGCTTACATTAGCATATGGTAACAAGTATGAATGTATCCATAACTGTACATTTGTGGGTCAAATATGCAAACTTGAATTAATGTAGAAGTTCCACTTTAAATCTTACAGACAGCCCAGGCATCCATATCGTCTATTTGGCCAGATCCCCAGAGGTCAGCCTCTTTGAGAATAGCTTTGCAACAATTAAATCATTTGTGTGAAAGTCCTGAGTGAGGGCCTATACGGCAGAACTTCACTGCTTCAGCACTCCAGTGATCATTGCTAGTCACTGGGGTCTTGCAGCAAGATATGTTCGATTCATCCATCTGCTCTATGTGAACAGTGTCACATAGCCCCCAACATTCCAAATTGCCAAAGAGGGATACTTGTGTTTTAGGCGGTATTGCTGGGGGTGTGGCTGCTGGACGGGGCATTACCAAGAATTTTTAGGCTATTTTATGTCCTACTGACACTTATTTGTGTAACTGAATACATGATTTAGAGCAAGACCAAAGTATTTTATTTACGCAGACTAATTTATAAACACGTATAATGACATTTTAGCAAGCATTAAAGTGAGTTTTATTGGTGTGGAACAATGTGATACACTTGTACACACGCCACACAGTCTGATCTCCTAAATAGAGGGACACCAGGGTGGGAAAGAGGGACAGAAGGATTTGGGTCTCAAAGCGGGACTGTCCCTCCTAAAGAGGGACACTTGGGAAGTATGGTGTTATAAGGTGCAGTGCACTCTGTTTTGGGAAACTGTGCATGGTGATTGTCTTGCTGCAGCACATCCACCCGTGTGAACAAGGCCTATGTGGTTTTGCATGTTTATTGTTTTGTATATTCTGTGAGTTTTGTATTTCTGTATTTTTTTTTAATTTTTGTAGTTTTATACTGTTTATGCGGTTGCAGTCAGATTGACTATAAATCTATCCCATAGCTGCCCCCTCTATCCACACTGGGCCAATTCCACCTTCCGCCTCGTTGCCCTGTCAGCAATCCTTCTCATCCTGAGATGCCTTTGGGCACAAGAAACCAAGGACTTCAGAACTGCAGTTAAATACCCCTCCCTCATATCTCCCCCTGTGTCCTGAGGCACAGAGATGTAACACTAATGCAGAATGCCAGCTGCTCTGCTGTGTACCGGGTACCAAGTTAAGATGAACACTTTCTTTACCTAAATCTCAAATGTTTAAACAATTTAACTCCTTCTATTCTAGAGAGTTCTCCAAAGAATTAAAGTGCAATGATTTGAAGCCTCTCTGGCAAACAATGGGATAAAACAAGGGACTGTCAATTATTCGACCTCCAGTTGTTGAGGATTACGACTCCCATCATCCCTCACTAGCCTTTGCATGTTAGTTATAGTCCCCAGTGGCTGGAGGGCCAACTGTTACTCTGCCCCCAGATTAAAGGAGCACTAATACTACAATGCAAGTTGATCCAATATTATGACTGTCTGAGCTACTGCAACAGCTACGGTCTCATACTCAGAGATGGACTGAGATACAGAGACACTGACACATACAGACACACACTGAGATACAAAGACACATCGACACACACTGAGATATACAGATACCCACTGCACCGTGATACAGACACACACTGAGATACAGACACATGTACACACACTGAGATATACAGACACACACTGAGATACAGACACACAGTGACACACACTGAGATATACAGACACTCACTGATATATACAGATACCCACCTCACCGTGATACAGACACACACTGAGATACAGACATATCAACATACACTGAGATATACAGATACTCACTGAGATACAGACACACAGTGACACACACTGAGATATACAGACACACATTGAGATACAGACACACAGTGACACCCACTGAGATACAAAGACACATCGACACACATTAAGATATACAGATACCCACTGCACCATGATACAGACACACACTGAGAAAAAAACACACCAACACATAATGAGAAATACAGACACACACTGAGATACAGACACATCAACACACACTGAGATATACAGACACTTACAGAGATACAGACACACAGTGACACACACTGAGATATACAGACACACACTGAGATACAGACACACAGTGACACCCACTGAGATACAGATACACACTGAGATATACAGAAACACACTGAGATACAGAGAGACACCGACACACGCTGAGATACAAACACACTGAGAAATACAGACACATACTGAGATATAAACACACTGAGATACAGATACACACTGAGATACAGAAACACACTGAGATATAAACACACTGAGATATAAACACACTGAGATATAAACACACACTGAGAAATACAGACACACACTGAGATACAGACACACACTGAGATATAAACACACTGAGATACAGAAACACACTGAGATATACAGACACACACTGAGATATAAACACACTGAGATATAAACACACTGAGATACAGACATACACTGAGATATACAGACACACACTGAGATATACAGACACACAGTGAGATATAAACACACTGAGATATACAAACACACTGAGATACAGACATACACTGAGATATACAGATACACACTGAGATATACAGACACACACTGAGATATACAGACACATACTGAGATATAAACACACTGAGATATACAAACACACTGAGATACAGACATACACTGAGATATACAGATACACACTGAGATATACAGACACACACTGAGATATACAGACACACACTGAGATACATTGAGATATACAGACACACACTGAGATATACAGACACACACTGAGATAAAGATACACACTGAGATACAGAAACACACTGAGATACAGACACACACTGAGCTATAAACACACTGAGATACAGACACACACTGAGAAATACAGACACACACTGAGATATAAACACACTGAGATATAAACACACTGAGATACAGAAACACACTGAGATATACAGACACACACTGAGATATAAACACACTGAAATACAGACACACACTGAGATATACAGACACACACTAAGATATACAGACACACTGAGATATAAACACACTGAGATACAGACACACACTGAGATATACAGACACACACTGAGATATAAACACACTGAGATATACAGACACACACTGAGATATACAAACACACAGATACAGATACACACTGAGATACAGAAACACACTGAGATATAAACACACTGAGATACAGACACACACTGAGATATAAACACACTGAGATACAGAAACACACTGAGATATACAGACACACACAGAGATATAAACACACTGAGATACAGACATACACTGAGATATACAGACACACACTGAGATATACAGACACACACTGAGATATAAACACACTGAGATATACAGACACACACTGAGATACAGACACACACTGAGATATACAGACACACACTGAGATATAAACACACTGAGATATACAGACACACACTGAGATATAAACACACTGAGATACAGACACACACTGATATACAGACAGATAACCCATGTCATCTCTCCCCTGCCTGCCATCGCTTCTCTGCAGCTTCCACCAACAAAGTTTACCGACAAAGTCACAAACTGCTTTAAATTTTGTTGGTGGAAGCTGCTGGGACGTGATGGCAGGCAGGAGAGAGATGACATGGGTTATCTGTGCACGGAGGTCTGAGGCACACAAAGGATTAAAGCTTAAGGTATGCGGGCATTGGAAGGAGGCGACATTTTAGACTGCGGCATAAGAATCTTGTTCTTTTGATTCATGGCAAGATTCTGATGTGGTGCTTATTGCGCCTTCATGTCGCATGCTCTTATGCGTGCATACCTCCCAAGTGTCCCTCTTTAGGAGGGACAGTCCCTCTTTTTGAACCAAATCCCTCTGTCCCTCTTTCCCACCCTGGTGTCCCTCTTTTTAGGAGATCAGACTGTGTGGTGTGTATAAATCTATAGGGAAAAAGGGAGCGCAAAAGGAACAAATCTAAAAGCAGTGTTTATTCTATATGATAATTGGACACGCAAGAATAAAAATTCACTTACAGGACATTCACAAAAGATCTGCATATAACTCCTCTCCCCGCTTCAAATACCCTTAATGCTGCTGGGTTATCGTCTCTCAGTTATCCAGCATCCATTCATCACAGCCCTCCGTTCCGACTCCAGCCGAACATCCTCTGTGTGGCTCCAATATTTGTATCCAGCTACTTTCACCAAGCACGCTGTTCTCGAAAGGACACACAGTGTCTAAAGGCTGGATATGTCAGGTAACAGACTAGTGAGTCAGGGTTTCGCGGGGGGAGACAGATCCTTCAGTATTAAAAAGGAACACAATCTTATCACCCAACGCGTATCGCGGGTCTAACTGCCCGCTTCATCAGGGGTTACGGAGGGCCAGCCCGCCAGCATTTAAATACATTCGTGTATCCAACGAGTAAACCCGTAGAAAACTTTCTCAAGGCTGACCGGTCGGATCTCTCTCTCTCTCTCACATCCCACCGATTGCCACTGGGAGCAGGTCTGCTGATAAAGTTTAGGCTGTATTGTGAGCCTCTGACGACTAACTGGGGAGCAGATTTGAGGTCCCACAAGAAGAGACTGAACTGCAAAACCAGTCTTCTGGTTTAGTCTTTGTCCTGTCTCACACAGTCCCCATGAGACTCTCAGTGCCTGCTATGGAAGCATAACACAGAGGTGCATGTAGGCTGTGCACGCAGACCTGGAGTTTACAGTAGAGAGGTTGCATTCTGGCCTATTGGGTCAGTTGTTTGCACTCCCTGAACATATGGAGCTGTTTTGGGTCTGCACAGTGAAGCCTGGGGCTTTTTACTAAATCTGCTCCCAGAAGAGCAGACTTGGTAATATGTGATAATTGTTCTTTGAATAAAATGCAAGAATGTGAACTTTTCTGAGAGGTTGTTGGTTGAGAGTATCATGGAGTAGAGGACAGGGGGTAGTTAGCTTTGGCTTTCATGGGGAATTAAAAAGTTTCACACTCCCTACCCCAGGCATACACAGACACATTTAAACACAGAAACAAACAGATACTCACGTACATGTAGACCCGCTACCCAGAAACACACACACATACATTTAAACACAGAAACAGATACACATGTACATATAGACCCGCTCCTCAGAAACACACACTCATACACATTCACACACACATTTAAACACAGAACCAAACACTCACAGATACACAGACTCGCTCCCCATACACCCCTCACACACATTACACACGCACATACACACTCACACTTTTAAACACATACACTGACAGACACAAACACACAAATTCTTTCCCCAGAAACACACATACAAACATACACACACACATACACAAGTACACACACAGCAGCATTTAAATACAGAGACAAAAAGACACTCACAGGTACACACACACACACAGACTCATAAACACAAACACACTGAAATAACACACATCGTTGGAATGTTAACTCTTAAAGTTCCCCAGAATACAGATTCTATGTGATATATCCCTGCTGTCTCTAAACCTGAGGCGCGCCAATCAGTCCTCAAGGAACCATTAACCCTTTGAGTGCTAGAGGGGTACGCAACACATTGTGTTGCATACCCCTCTGGCACTCAAAGGGTTAACATGAAACATTGTACACACATAGACGAGCAGAACTTCTCCCTCTACCTTCCTGTATAGAAATCTCGCTTCTTGCACACACACAAGACAAACAGGACTTCTCCCTCTGCCTTTCTGTATGTCAGAGATCTCTTTGCTTGTACACACACACACACACGACAAACAGGACATCTCTCACTGCCTTTCTGACAGAAATAGCATGAATCGTGGGACTAAAGAAGCAGTCAGATGATGCAGATCATGTAGCACAGTGGTTCCCAAACTTGTTAAAGCGGAACTACCACCGCTAAAAAACTTGCACCCCAATAATTCCCTATCTGGCGACTCGCTGCTCAGTAGCGCTAGTCGCCAGAATTATTACCGCGTTAAGGAGAATTAGCCATTGTTGGGCTGACAGGCAGGACAGAGCGCAGACATCTTTCCATAGTGTCGTCTGAGCTGTCAGTCCCTTTTGGAGCCAAACGGCTCGTAGCAACACCTCCTAGAGCCGGCTGGGACTGACAGCACAGGCGCGCAGATGGCACTATGGAAAGTTGTCTGTTCTCCGTCCTGCCTGTCAGCCCAGGAACAATGTATTATTCTCCTTAACGCGGTAATAATTCTGACAACTAGTGCTACTGAGCAGCTAGTCGCCAGATGGGTAATTATTGGGGTGCAAGTTTTTTAGCGGTGGTAGTTCCGCTTTAACATGACTTTACCTTTTTGGTTCGAGCAAACTCTCGTTCTCCCTTCCCTTTTTATTGAAATGTAACCATTTAAACACCTACTTATATTATTAAGTCTCAGTTATTTATTTTGTAACCTATTTTAAAGAAACCAACTCATTATACATTCTTTTCTTTGCTACAGATATTTTTTTGCGATCTGATATTATAAGCACAGTCCAAACGTACACGTGTCATGGGTACAAACATGGTAGACTGCGCTGTTCACAACTGTTATCTGAACAAGCCTTTCCCAAATTTCTAACTGTGATTGTAATAGATACAGTTATGTTGCATAGCAGTGTCAGTGATTGATTGGTACTGAAACTGAGCCTCCCCTCAAAAAAAAATAAGTCTCCCCCCCACAACAGGGGGGCATGCACCCCAGTTTTGGAACTTCTGATGTAGTAGGTAATACTGGAGAATTTGGCACTTCACTCTGAGATTTGGGCCTCAGGTTTAACCCTTTGAATGCCAGGAAATATGCAATACATTGTACATCCCTTTGGCAATTTAAAGGAGCAGTAAACTTTTTTTATTAAAAAATATATATTGTATGGATTTTCCTATTGAGTAAAATAAAGTTAATCCAACTGCCGAGAGATTTATATTTCCAGAGTTATTACAGTTTAAACCCGTTTTTTTACATTAGCAGTGCCCTCTAGTGGTCAAATTCTGATTAGATTTCCTGTTAGATTCTAATGGAGAGAAAAGTCAGAAACATACAGTTCTTCATAGAATGTGATAGAAACTGCCTACCACTTCCTGTCAGTTAGAACTATCAGGAAGTAAACACAGTAAATTCACTTCCTGATTATTTAAACTGCTATAAATTTTGAATAAAACATCTGACAGCGATGGGAGTGACCTTGTTTTATTCAGCGGGAAATGCTCTTTAAAAATATGTGTTTTCATAAAAAAAAGTTTTCTGCTTCTTTAAGGGTTAAGCATTCTCATATATACTCATATATTCTCATATATACTTGTTTCATACATTGTGCATAACTAGAAGGAACCCTCTCTTTGGTGCAGGCAGCGTTATGGGATCATTTTAGGAGTAATTATTTTACTAAATTGACGTTAGCCAGGCAGAGGGGTAAGAAATCTGTTCTATGGCACGGTTCGGAGCAGAATGGTATTAGTACATCCCCACTCAGGTGATAGAAAGCTTTATAGAAAGGCAGTGACCCTGAAAAGCTGATTAAATATGTTCTGTGCCCTTCATGCAGGGCAGTGTGCCTGTATATTTTATATTAAATGTATCTGCCATCTGAGATTTCATAAAATACTGCTATATATTATTGGCTGTCCAGGCCCCTGTATTAAATGGCTTGAATTTGTAAATTAATATGTGATCTGGAAGGCGAAAGCAGCCTCCAGCAGGCACATGGAAAGTCAAACGGGTCAGACACGCGTCAGTGCGACCGATCAAACATGGCACTGAGCATGAAATCACACGGGGAGACTCCAGGCGGCTTAGAGCTCAGCAGAGAATGGAAAATGTGTCATTATTTATAAACAGAGCTTTGTGGACATCAATTCAACAGCAATCACTTCCAGTGACTGCCAGAGGAGATTAATCTCTTGGATACTAGAGCAGGGCTATGGGGATATCTAAATACAAGTTAATGCAATTTCCATTGATTTAAATGGGGATTTTAACCCCTTGGATGCTCAGAGGTCTCCAAACTTACAGTGCAGGTGGTTTTCTCCAGAATTCCACCCCTTTAGCTTGATGAATAATTACCAGAGTGTGATAAAATTGGTCCAGTACAGGAACTAATTAACCCTGCCACCAACAAAGATTAGTTTCTCAATAACTATTTATATTGCAAATACGTGGCTTAGTACAACACAGAGGCAGGTTTTAATTCTCTTTAAAGTTATCTAAATTTATTTAAAGGGATAGTAATGTTTCACAAAAAAACAACAGCTCCAATTAATCTATATAGTATTTGGGCCATGGAGAGTGTTATTTCAATACTGTCAAATTTGTAGTTCAAGAGTAATTGAATGATAAAATATCCCCCTCCCGCCCCTTTTATCTAGTGTAAGCCTCCTCCCCTCAGATGTGGAATCTGGTCCTTTGAGCGGACAGATCACAGCAAGGGGCAATCTACTTACTTTGAACATAAGGAAAACCCTGCCCCCCTTGACAGGTTTTTCTTTATGCTCACTGAAGATTGTCCCTCACTACGATCCATCCAGACAGCCTTGGTGCTCTGAGGTGAGCAGTGTTACATCAGTAAAAGGGGCGGGAGGGGGATACTTTATCATTCAATTACTCTTGAACTACAACTCTGACAGTATTGAAATAACAATCTCCATGACCCAAATACTATGAAGATTAATGGGAGCTGCTTTTATTGTGAAACATTACTATCCCTTTAAGATGACAGGTCTTCTTAAAAAAAGTGAATTTGTTATTTGGGAATTGGGAATTCACTAGATAACCTAGTGTTCTGTTTAACCCAGCATAGCACTCATTCACTGGAATTCGCCAGGTGACATAGAGATCTGTATAACCCTGCACTAACTCTTATGAAGACAACAGATGTCCTAGTTTTCTGGTTAAACCTATAGAGAACTCATTGTCCTCAAATCACCAGATGACAGAGTGTTCTGTCTAAACCTAAAGAGCATTCATTGCCCTGAAGCCATCTGGTGACCTAGTGTTCTGCCTAACCCTGTAGAGCACTCTTTTCCTTAATTCCCCAGATGACCTAGTGTTCTGTCTGACCCTACAGAGCATTCAATCTTTTGAATTCACCAGAGGAACTAGTTTTTTGGATAACCCTGCTGAGATCTGATTCTCCTGAAATCATCAAGATGACTTATTGTTCAGTCTAACCCTGCAAAACACTTTTTCCTTAATTCATCAAGATGACCTAGTGTTAAGTCTAACCCTGCAGAACTTTTTTTTCCCTTAATTCATCAGATCTCCTAAGATTCTGTCTAACCCCGATGAGCACTAATTCACCTGAACTCTCCAAGTGACCCAATGCTGTCTAACCTTGCAGGGCACTCATTGTCCTGAAGTCAACAAATGTCTGAGTATTCTATCAAACACTGCAGAGCAGTCATTATTCTGAAATGGACAGTTGACTTAGTGTTCTGTCTAACGCTGCAGAGCACTATATGTCCTGAAGTCACCAGAGGAACTTGTGTTCTGTATAACCTTAAAGAACACACATTCTCCTGTTGTCATCAGATAACCTATTGTTCTGTCTAAACCTGAAGAGTACTTATTGTTCTGAATTCATCACGATGACCTAGTATTCTGTCTAACCCTGCGGTGCACTCTTTTCATTATGTTGATGACCTAATTCTCTCTTGTCTAGCCCTGCAGAGCACTCATTGACATAAGTCACCAGATGACCTAGTGTTCTGTCTAATCCTATAGGTCACTCATTCTCCTGAATCCATAAGAGGCACTTTATGTTTTCTAACCCTAAAGGAAAGTACAGGTCACAGATGCTCAACTACGAACTAGCCTGCTACCGAATTTAGCAGACTCTATAGGAAGGGTATAATCTCTTTTAGCCCACTAGTACCTACCACTGTGAGGAAATTTCCTAAAGCACATCATACTGATCCTGCCTTGACAGAAGTCTAGCCATGAAGTGCCAAAAAATTCCACTCTGAACAAGAGAACCAGTCAACACCAGACATATGTTTTGGCCTTGTTGCATCCTGGGTAGGATGCCATTCCTTTAAAGAGAAACAAATATTGTGAGGAGCACCCATCGAGAATGAACAAGATAAAGTGTCTTGTCCTTAGGTATAGTGACCAACCACTGGCGCTACAAGTCACACTTTTCATTCCCATGTGCCACTGCAGAGAGGAAATTTCCATATTCATATCAGGCTGGTCACACCCTCAGACAATCCATCTCCGAAGCATCAGGCAAATTCTCTGTGCATGAGAGATTCAGCAAAACCACACACATACCTTTCTGCCTATGTGGGCCTCATCATTGTGGTGCAGCTGATTCCTTCTAGGCACACAGAGAGCAAGAGCCCATGCCTGCCATCCCCTTTCACTTAGGGAGACCAATAAACAAATATTGTGATGAGCACCCATCAAGGAACAAACAACATAAAGTGTCTTGCTCTTGGGCATAGTGACTCCACAGTGGTGCTACAAGTCATGTTTTCACTCCCATGTGCCATTACAGAGAGGAAATTTCCATATTCATATCAGACTGGTCCTGCTCTCAGACAGACCAGCTCCAAAACATCAGGCAAACCCCCTCTTCTTAAGAGATTTAGCAAAACCACAGATGTACATTTCTGCCTATGTGGGGCTCACCAGCATGGTGCAGCTGATTCCCTCTAGGCAAAAGTAGACCAAGGGCCCATGCCTGGGATCCCCTTCCACTTAGAGAGACTAAGAAACAAATATTTTCTTAGTCTCCTTAAGTGGAAGGGGATCCCATGGGCCCTTTCTCTCCATGTGACTGGAGGGAATCAGCTGCACCATACTGACAAGGCCCATGTAGGCAGAAATGTACAGCTGTGGTTTTTCTGATGTTTTGACACTGGACTGTCTGAGGGTGGGACCAGTCTCATATGAATATGGAAAGTTCCTCTCTGAAATGGTACATGGGAGTGAAAAACGTTATTTGTAGCACCATTGAGGGGTTACTATCCCTAAGGAAAAGACACTTTATCTTGTTCGTTCTCAATGGGTGCTCATCACAATATTTGTTTCTTAGTCCACCATTCCTTTAAAGCCTGCTCAATTCTATGGCAGTCTTGTTCCTAGTTGAGTTGCTGTGACTAGTTCTTATATATAACCCTAAAGGGCACACATTCACCAGATGACCTAATGTTCAGTCTAACCCTGTAAAGCACTCTTCTTCCTGAAGTCACCAGATGACCTAGGGTTCTTTCTAACCCTGCAGACTACTAATTCTGTCAAAGACACTAGATGTTGTAGTTTTGTGTAACCTTGTAGCAAACTCATTGTACTGAAGTGACCAGTGTTCTAATCCCACAGAGCTCTCATTATCTTTAATTCATTAAAGGATCTAGAGTCTAACCCTGCAGAGCACTCATTGTCCTGAATTCACCAGACTGCCTATTGTTCTGTCTAACCCTGTTGAGCAGGGGCAGACTGACCATATGGGCATTCGGTCACAGACCGAGGGCCCATGACCGAAGGGGGCCCACCGCCGCTTCCAGCGCTGCTCAGCAGCTCTCCAGCAACGGCTGCCGGCGCGCCATTCTAGTAATACAGAGCGCTGGGAGATGACATCATCTCCCAGCCTCTGCATTACTAGAGGTGCGCGGGACTTCGCACAGTATTAAGTCACGCCGCTAGACCACCAGGGCCTTTTTTTCCAAGCACACTTTGTAGACCTTTCCAGTGAAGTTCTTTTTATATCTCGCAATCTCCGCTCTGCTGAAGAGCCTCCGCCGGTCCTAATTTGTCCTGCAGTCAGCTAGAGCACTGAGGGGGCACCTTTAGCTGCGAATATCTCTCACACCATAAAGGTTTGAGAGATAGAATTGGGATCATTGAGTTTATTTTTTAATGGCTACAAGATTCTTTTTTTTTTTTAAATTAGACAATACTATACCTTTAAAGGCATAGTAACACTCAATATGTAAAAAATATATGTATTATTTGGTTTTTCTTCCTGAGTAAAACAAGGGAACTCCCACTGCTGAGAGCTGTTTTATCCAAAGGTTATTGCAGCTCAAACTTGAATTGTTTATATGCAGTATTTCAGTGGCCTGAAATTGTACAGTGGCAAAGTTGCTACATCATCCTATTGAAAGTTCTTGTCAATTGATCATAAACTTCCATAAGATTGTGTAGCAACAGCGCCACTTTAAAGTTCCAGGCCACTGAGATACTGCACCTAAAAAATTCAAGTTTGAGTTGCAATAACCTTTGACTAAAACACCTCTTGGCAGTTGGAGTACCCTTGTTGTACTCAGGGAGATAATCCTGACAGTGTAAATTTGAATATATATTAAAATGCTTCTGACTTTATTTTGCAGTGATGATCCTGTCAACAAGAAGGTGCTGTGCACGGCATGGGAGGTTCAGGACCATGACAGGCAAGCAGGGAGTGGTGCCAAGCTATCAGGGGAAGAGGATCCACACAGCAAGACCAGTCTGCATCACACAGGGTCTCCAATCAGAGTGCAGCGAGGGAAGAACTCAGCTACCTGCTCTCATGGAACCAATAACTCAGATTACGAACTCTCTCTGGACCTCAAGAACAAGCAGGTAGTAGCGTCTGGCCCCTGCACTAACCAGGCATGTTAAATGTAGAGTAGAGACAAGGTACAGAAAATGTTAGGACAAGAGGCCATAGTCTAAAACTAGAGGGGCAGAGGCTTAGATGCAAAGTAAGAAAGGAGGGTGGTAGATTATTCGAATACCCGACCAGCAGAAGTGGTAGAGGTTAATTCAGTGACAGAATGTAAGCATGCATGGGATAGCATAAGACTGTCCTGCACATAAGGTAAGACCAAGGACCATATATGGTTAGAGGTCTTTACAGACCAGACTAGATGGGCTGAATGGTTCTTATCTGCCATCAAATTCTATGTTTCTATGTAAGTAATCAGTTACACAAGACATGGCAGGGTCAGTGTAGGGTTAGAAGAAAGGGTATGGTTAGTGATGATTTCCAGCCAGATTATGTGAACTTGATAATTCAGTAATCTGTACCTGATTATCGTTACAGTAAATGCAAAGAAGTAGCAGAGTATGGATGAGGTCATGTTTATGAATCCCACATTTTAAAGGGAATTAATTGGATGAAGTAGGTATTTCTCATAAGAGTCCAATTGTAGGAGCCCTAGTAAGGATGGCCCAGGTCACAGATGCTACTGAGTTTGGCCCTGCAGTTTGGGGAGGAGGTGGCGATGTAACCTATTTGTTTCATTTCCTCAAAGTAATTTTCAGTTTTAGCATTCGTGTGCCAGAGGAGTATGCCAAGCATTGCTTTGCGATGTGTTGCATACCTCTCTGGCAGTCAAAGGGTTAAAAGTCTCCTGGGTTCCTGATTTTATTTCCACGATGGCTTCTTTACCTATCTTGACCTTTAACGCCCTCCTACCCCCACAATGGCGTATTACAGGTTTGGTTAGGGCTCACTGGCTTAGGGACCCAGAAATTTCCAGTTATGTCAGGGAGCATGAGAGAAGAATGATTTTTTTTTTGTTTGGGGTGACTAATAATAAAAATAATGTATATATAGGATGACTTCCACCAATTCAATCTGATGCTGTGGTTGTTTCCTTTGGGGAGGTTAACCCCTTAAAAACCATCCGCGCACACACGATGCAGTCACTTAAGGACCAGGGACCTTTTTTTTTTCGTAATCTGATTCCAGACTCCCCGAACGGGGTGCAGCCGTGCGGGGAGCCCGGAATTCCATGACTGGACCATCATGGGTCCTTAAGGGTATAACAACCCATGACGGTCCAGGACCGTCATGGGTCCTTAAGGGGTTAAGCCTCACCAGTATCCTTTTGAAATGTTGCACGCTTAAGAACGTGCGACATTTACCCACTATAACTAGGTCCCCAGCTTCAACATCGCCATATAAGAATCTTGCATGAATCAAAAGGGCGAGATTCTTATTGTGCCTTGTAAAACGTCACTACTGCCCGCACTCCCACACAGTCTCTTATAGATTGTTTGTGTCAACCTGCATTCCTACTGTCTCTCCTCTGCAGTAAACCAGAGTGAAGACATGGGTGGATTGTCCTATCGAGGGATTGGGCATCCCCTGGTGGGCCGCTAGATCATAGGCTGGTGGGGGAGATCAGAGGATCTCACCTCACCGTCCCACGATATTTTGAAGGAGAGGTCTGTGTTGCCACAGGCACTCTCTGTGACTGCCTTTTAATGCAGAGCGCCAGGAAATACATAATATCCTGGCGCATGCTCTCCCATGCCACACAGGGACCACAAGGGGGCGTTGATAGGGATGTCGGTGCAGCTAGTAGGCTGCTTTAAAAAAAAATGCCCGAGCTGGTATTCTCCTACAATCCGCCCCTGAGTGAAGGTATTGGTATACTGCAGTCTCAGTCTCTGCAGGCATCCCTCTGGCATGAAAACAGTTATCCCAGTGTAAAGACGATATAAAGCACCTCCTGATTACCCCAAAGTAAATCATGTAATACAACTACCCCAAAGTGCAAAAAAAACAGAAAAAGGTCTTCACAGAACTGCCTGTCTCTCTCTCCCTGCTCCGCCCTTGTGCAGGCAAAGAAGGGAAGAGAGGGCCGTGCAGAATGACTTCACTTACGTTTAAATAACAGTGCTCGTGGTGGTACACAATAACAAGCCGGAGCGGGGAGAGAGAGCTGGGCATCGCTGAACTGAAGTTCTGTGAAGACCTTTTTCTTTTTTTTTGTACTTTGGGGTAGCTGTATTACATAATTTACTTTGGGGGAATCAGAGGTGCTTTACAACTTCTTTATACTGGGATAAATGTTTTCTTGCCAGAATATGAAGGTAGCGACATTTCAAGAGGCAACATGAGAACCTCGCGCTTTTATGCAGCGAGAGATTCTCATGTCACCAGTATTTTCTATGCGCCATTTTAAAAGTGAACCAGCCTCGCCAAGCCTTCATTATTCCCTTCCTATTGTCAGTGGGTCGAGTCTTTGTTAGATCAGGGGATGGAAATACTTAGTAGAAGAGACAGCTCCTACTTTCCATGCTGCCTTACTCTCCCTTTTTGTTGCAGATTGAGATGCTGGAGCACAAGTATGGTGGTCACCTAGTGTCCCGGAGAGCAGCCTGCACAATCCAGACAGCCTTCCGCCAGTACCAACTTAGCAAGAACTTTGAGAAGATCAGAGACTCTTTGCTGCAGAGTCGTTTGCCCAGGCGTATCTCTCTGCGAAAGGTGCGCATGCATAACCCAGAAAGCTTCCCTTCTACTGAAAAAAGTCTTCTGGAGAGCTACAACTTGATGGGAATCCCTTTGGTCAGGTCTCCATCTCTCCCAGCCACTATTAGCGGAGCTTTGACAGAACTGGAAGACTCCTTCACTGAGCAGGTGCAGTCTCTTGCCAAATCTATAGATGATGCCCTCAGCACCTGGAGCCTGAAAACAATGTGTGCTTTCCCTGAGGCCGGATCCTATCAAATCCGGGAGGCCTTCATGCAGCAAAACCCAGAGCTGGAGCCACCTAAGCTGGAGGAAAAAGAAGTTGAAGAAGGGCAACTTGGCACTCTGCCCAAGAGTAGTAGTACATTGATGATGGCCTTTAGAGATGTCACTGTTCAGATAGACAATAACAACATCTCCGTCTCATCATCCACCTCCCTCTCTATGGCCAGTTGTTTGGCCAGCTCACAGAACCCCAAAGTGGATGAGGATAGGACTGATGGAGACATTCACTCAGAATCTCCTTCTCAGGAAGGTTTAACTCATGATACTCACCTTGTACAGAACTCCTTCCCTGAGGTTAATGGTAATGGACTAGGGAAAGAGTTGGTGGGGCCTGTTCCCAATGATGCAGAACCCACTGACCTTTCTGAGCAGTTAAGTAGCAGTAGTACATCCACCTCTGCCAAGTCTGTATCTGAAGTTTCATCCAAGGAAGCCTTGCAGGCCATGATCCTCAGCCTGCCTCGGTACTATTGTGAGAACCCAGCTAGCTGCCGGTCTCCAACCCTTTCCACTGATACCATGAGGAAGCGACTCTACCGCATCGGACTTAACCTATTCAATGTGTGAGGAAGGGGATTTTGAAACCATTATCTATAGCAAGGCTATGGAAGTTCCATCCTCAAGGGCCACCAACACTACAGGATGTAAGGATTTCCACTGATTAAGCACAGGTGAGTCAGTCAAAATGAATGAGCCACTGATTAACTCACCTGCGCTTAATCAGGGAATTCCTTACATCCTGGCCTGTTGGAGGCACTTGAGGACTGAACTTGGACAGCCCTGTTCTATAACAAGGGAAGCCAGAGTGGGGAATTCCACTACCCAAAAACCCCTATTGTGTTTAAGCGCTCTTGAAGCAGAAAGGACCCCCTCCCGTACCCTTCGCTGCGTCACTGAGCCTCTCAGTCTGGTCCGGATGGAGCGTGTTGAGGGGCAATCTTCAGTAAGCAAAAGGAAAATCCTGACCTTCGTCAAGGAAGACTGTCCTTTGCTGTGATCCTTCCGGTCCCATGACCGGATTCCAGATCTAAGGGGAGGTGACCAGAAGGGGCGAGAGGGGGATCCTTTCAGCTTGAATAGCGCTTGAACTACAAATCTGTAAGTAATGAAATACAGCGATATGTGTTACCAAAATAGTAAAGAAGACTCGGACATCAACTTTAACCCTTTGAGTGCCAGAGGGGTAGGCAACACATTGCTTTGCAATGCATTGCGTACCCCACTGGCACTCAAAGGGTTAATAGAGGTATTACTGTCACTTTAAGTATATGACTGTAGTGTGTGTGGGGGATTAACCTTCTTTTCTCCAGCTGTTACTGGATAGTTTATCAGATATTTCGTTGTCAATTAATGCAAATTAGGCAGGCATGCCACACTGTGTACATATGGGAATTATACCTAAAGAGTAAGTGGCTCTTAATTTCTTTTATCAGGACTTACCTACTAGGTAGGTATCTTTGAAACAGCTGTTGGGTATTTTCATTCGCTGTTTTTAATGTGCATTTGATCTCTGTTTTAGCATAATGCTAGTTGTTTCAGTTCACAATCTGGTAACAACTACTGTCCTTTATGAGTCATTCAGGTCTTTTGAATCCTGTAGATTGTGAATAGGCGTGACCTAGAGGCAGGCTTCAATAGAGATCATTATATATGGAAAACTGCAAATATATTGCAAAAATAAATAGATACTTACATAAACCTGATTGCTGTATAAAACACACCTGCGTTGGTAAGTCATTAAGGCTGATGCAGTAACACTTTGTGTGCCAGAGGGTACGCAAGATATTGCTCCGCGATGCTTTGCGTATCCCTACGGCACTCAAAGTGTTAAGAAAGTGGAGAAGTTTTGGACCAAATTAACTGCACAGTATGGAACAATTAAAAACAAAAAAATAAAAAAAAGCACCAAATTCATATTGATTCAGGTTGTCTGTTTAACCCCTTCAGTACTAGAGAGATCACCAGCACATTGCATTCAAGACATGAACAGCTCCTTTTAAAGGGGATGTATCACCCTATACATGTTAGACTTAACAGAGTATATAGCAAATGTGTGCAAACGTTTATTTCTTTTTTTAAAGCTCTGTTTTGTCAAAATTGAAGTTATAAACTCTGCCCTGCACCTACTTCCGCATTCAACTGCGGTTACCAGCTCTGTACCGCAGTCTGTCGCTCTGCCTCTGCTTCCCTCCCTCTATCCAGCCTCCTCCAATGACAGAGGCTTCTGTCTGTAAGCTGGAGCGATCTCATTGGCAGAGGTCGAGATCTAGCCAATGAGAGCGCTCCAGCTTACAGACAGAAAGCCTTCGTCATTGGAGGAGGCTGGATAGAGGGAGGGGAGAAGAAGCAGAGCGACAGACTGTGGTTACAGAGCAGGTAACCACAGTCTATGGGGAAGCAGGTGCAGGGCAGCTTTTATTACTTCAATTTTGACAAAACAGAGCTTTAAAAAAAGAAATTAATACATATTTGCCCCCATTTGCTATATACTCCACTATTAAGACTAAATTGTATATGGTGTCCATTTTTATCTGTTCACTGTGGTGTAGGTGGTTTGCCCCAGAACTGCACCACTTTTCCATAACACATCAGCCTTAATGTGTTTAAAGGGATAGTAATACCTAATTTAAACTTTAGCTCTGAGTATTATTTAAGATTTTTTAAACATTTTGCACTATATATATAGTTACTTACAGATTTGTAGTTCAAACACTATTGAAGCTGAAAGGATCTCACCTTCTGCCCCTTTCTCTGCATCATGTGCCCCTCCTTCTGGTCCAGATGGAGCGCAGCAAGGGACAATCTTCAGTAAGAAAAAGGAGAATCCTGACCTCCTTTGTCAAGGGGGTCAGAGTTTTCCTTATACTTACTGACTGAAGATTGTCCCATGACCGGATTACAGATCTAAGGGGAGGCGGCCAGAAGTGGCGGGAGAGGGATCCTTTCAGCTTCAATTGCGTTTGAACTACAAATCTGTAAGTAACTATATATATAGAGCAAAATGTTAAAAAAAAGTCTTAAATAATACTAAGAGCTAAAGTTTAAATGAGGTATTACTAACCCTTTAACCCTTTTCATGACAGAGAGCTATCCAACACATTACATGGCAATGTGTAGGATAGCTCTCTGGCACTAAAAGTGCGTTAGATGTAGAACCACTTATTGCTCAGTAAATTTCTTCTTTAATTAACCCTTTGAGTGCCAGAAAAGTATCTAACGCATTGGTTGGATAAATCTCTGTCACTCAAGGGGTTAAAGTGCTGTATTCAGCTAGCTATATAGGTGCAATTCGGGTGCAAACCAATTTCTCCATAGGGACCGAATGAGAATCCCACCATTGATTAAGTAGTTAATATAAACCCCTTGTATGCTGGAAAGGTCTTCAGCTCCTTGCTCCGCAATGCACTGGAGACCTCTCTAGCATTCAAGGGGTTACAAGCCACATTTAATTCAATAGGAAGTTTTATCCCCCCCCCCCCAACGGTGCAATTGAATTGCTACATAATTCCTCCTTACAACCCAGCTGGGGGCCGTTTTGTTGTTTCTCTGAGGCTGATGTACTAAGAAAAACTGGGGCGAGATTCACTAAGCAGTGATAAAGAGGTGATAAAGTGGAGATGATGGGGGAGATTCGCTAAGCAGTGATAAAGAGGTGATAAAGTGGAGATGATGGGGGAGATTCACTAAGCAGTGATAAAGACGTGATAAAGTGGAGATGATGGGGAGATTCACTAAGTGGTGATAAAGACGTGATAAAGTGGAGATGATGGGGGAGATGCACTAAGTGGTGATAAAGACGTGATAAAGTGGAGATGATGGGGGAGATGCACTAAGCAGTGATAAACAGGTGATAAAGTGGAGATGATGGGGAGATGCACTAAGTGGTGATTAACAGGTGATAACGTGGAGATGATGGGGGAGATTCACTAAGCGATGATAAAGGGGTGATAAAGTGGAGATGACGTCTCCAGTTTATCACTTCTCCAGTTCCTATGTTATTCTATGGAGCCTATTCACTAAGCTCTCCAAAGTTGAAGAAATCTTAGTGCATTGGCTCCATAGAATAACATAGGAATTAGAGAAGTGATATCACTGGAGAAGTCATCTCCACTTTATCACCTCTTTATCACTGCTTAGTGAATCTCCCCATCATCTCCACGTTATCACCTCTTTATCATCGCTTAGTGAATCTCCCCATCATCTCCACTTTATCACCTCTTTATCACCGCTTAGTGAATCTCACCCTCATCTCCACTTTATCACCTCTTTATCACTGCTTAGTGAATCTCCCCTGACTTCTCAAGTGATATCACTTCTCCAAATCCTATGTTATTCTATGGACCAATGCACTAAGATTCCTTCAACTTTGGAGATGTCAGTGCACAGGTTCTATAGAATAACATAGGAACTGGAGAATTGATAAACTGCAGAAGTTATCTCCACTTTATCACCGCTTAGTGAATCTCCCCATTGAATAATTATGGCGCAAGTGAGCTGTACCTTAGGGGTGAAATAAAAATGTCTTTCAAATGGGGCTTTTAATCATTTGAATCTGCTGGAGACCAATGTAGCATTCAAGTGGCTAAAAGTCCCATTTATGTCAGTGTGAACTTGTGGAAGTTTTGTCTTCGTTGTTGCAGTTGGTTTGCTCCAGAAATCCCCACGTTCCTCGTAGTACGTCAGCCTCTCTGTCTGATAACCCTGTCCTGTCCCTGCAGTAATCCGGATAAGGGGATTCAGTTCCTGATCTCTCGAGGTTTTATTCCAGACACCCCTATTGGGGTGGCCCATTTCCTGCTCCAGAGGAAAGGACTGAGCCGGCAGATGATCGGGGAGTTTCTGGGGAACAGCAAAAAGCAGTTCAACCGGGATGTCCTTGAGTGAGTTACCCCAAGATACTGTCATCCTGTATACCAGCACCCCAAATGCCTGTATCTTTACGCTCATACTCAATCATTTAACCCTTTGAGTGCCAGAGGATTAACCGTTTGAGTGTAATAAGTATAAGTTGAACAACAGTAAAGTGGAACTTTCATCTTGATTCAAGTTTGCATATTTGAAAACTGCATCAAAAACTGCCTATATGTCACTTTAGCCAAAATGCCAGCAAATGTACAGTTTAGGAGATATTCATACTTGGTACCGTACGCTAATGTATGCTAATTGCGGTACCCGTGCTGTACCAGTGACGAAAGTTTTTTGTGACATTGCACATGCTAATTAAGCACTGTGCTGCACTAGGAGACTTTCACTTTTTCCTAGACATAAAATTGTTAAGGCATTTTTTAATCTTTTTCAGATATGTAAAAAAAATTCAAAGTGACAGGTCCACTTGCAGCTGATATTATTCACCCCACTCTAGCTCATACTATATATACGTCCCTAGTGATGCAGTGGGAGTCACAATCTTGTGGCCTTCCAGCACATGCATGGGAATTCCCCCTTGAGTACCATGACATCATCAGAGATATCAGCCTCACTTAGTGTCTAAAAGGCACAACGTCTTCCAAGGTGTGATTCGCATTCAAGGAGTTAAACGGCACAAGTAACATGATATATATATATATATATATATATATATATATATATATATATATAGAAAATGGTAGGAGTGGAAGCACTCACTCTTAAAGTCTTCAAATGCCCAGGTGCACAATCCTCATAAATGATAATAGGAATACAGCAAAAGGAGGCAGCACCAGTGGGACTTTTTCAGCATAAATTTATTTAGCAAATTGGGTAATACATGAGTCAATGTTTCGGTCCCATAAGGGACCTTTATCAAGACGGTAAAGGTCGATAAAGGTCCCTTATGGGACTGAAACGTTGACCCATGTATTACCCAATTTGCTAAATAAATTTATGCTGAAAAAGTCCCACTGGTGCTGCCTCCTTCTATTGTATTCCTATATATATATATATATATATATATATATATATATATATATATATATATATATATATGATATCCGCATCACCTCCCTAGAGCTTATTTTGTTAGCTCTGCAGAAGCACCTGAATAATTTTGTTGGCTGCTGTAATGTCTCAACCACCTGCTCAGCCAATAATAATGATGTTGCCTCTGACAGCTTCAGCTCTTGCAGGAAGTTATATGGAGTGCAATCTTTACACATAATGTAATAAAGCTGCTACTGCTAATGTTGAGAGTAGCCACAATTAAATATTAAAATAATGTATTTAACATATTCCTCTTAGATTCCCTTTGCTACTTTTTCACATTTTTTTAACTTTTAACTTTTTTATTGTACTATATCACATAGCATGCACCAAGCCAATCACACTACTTACTGTCTTTCTGTGAGTCATGTTGACCCAGAGCAGTAGTTTCCAACTCTGGTCCCCAAAGAACACCAACATCTTATATTAAGTTTATCCCTGGTTAATCACAGGTATATCAGTCACAACAACTAAGCTGCTGAGTAATAATTTTTGATTAAGCTGGGATATCACAAAGGCAGAACTGTTGGTTTTCCTGGAAGAATAACATTGGGAAAGCCAGAGGAACCAACGCTAACAGAATTGTTATAAAATGAACAAGAGGGGTTTTTTTTGCAAAGGAGAATCATTTCACATATACATTATATATATAATATATTTGGCAATTTAGTTGTAAGGGGTGCAAAGTAGGTGAATTCATTGTTTAAGTGTAGTTGTTGCCTTCTTGTTTTCACTTATTGTGTACAGACCGTAAATAAACAACCTTTGTCTCTCCAGCTCTTGGGTGCTCGTCTCTCCAGCTCTTGGGTGCTTCCATTGGCTGATTGGGGATCATGGGAGTTGTAGTCCCCAAGAGCTTGATAGTCAGAGATTGTCTACCCCTGGTATAAAACAGTGGGGGAGATGCACTAAGGTGTGATAAAGAGGTGATAAAGCAGAGATGACATCTCCTGTGATATCACTTCTCCAATTCCTATGTTATTCTATAGAGACTATGCACTAAGATCTCCAAAGGTGGAGAAGTGTTAGTGCATAGTCTTCATAGAATAACATAGGAACTGGGGAAGTGATATCACTGGAGAGGTTATCTCCATTAGCACCTCTTTATCATGCCTTAGTGCAGAACCCCCAATTTATCCTTACTATATCTACTAGAATGTGCTATGCAGGCATCAGTATCTGACAATATCCAAGTCATAAGGAGGAAGGCTTGTTACCAAGTCCACTCTTTTATCAGCGGCGTCACTCACCCCTCTGTTTCTCCTATAGCTGCGTTGTGGACGAGATGGACTTCTCTAGTATGGAGCTAGACGAGGCTCTGCGAAAGTTCCAGTCACACATCCGAGTGCAGGGCGAGGCACAGAAGGTGGAGCGTTTAATTGAAGCTTTTAGGTGAGAGGAGTGGGATGGATGTCTTATGTATCACTCTTTATAGGAAAAATCCTTCTTATGACCGTTTTAAACTGTTTTCCATTGTCTGGAGTGGGTGGAGATTGAGTCCAATAATTGTATGTCCACCTCCACGGACGTGGCATACAGGACAGAATGTACTGTACATGTTAAAGGGAAAGTAATGTTTCATAATAAAAGCAGCTCTAATTAATCATCATAGTATTTGGACTTTGGAGAGTGTTATTTCAATACTGTCAGAGTTGTAGCTCAAGAGTAATTCAATGACAAAGTATCCCCCTCCTGCCCCTTTTACTGATGTAACACTGCTCAGCCAGATCAGAAGGGAGGTGTCCAGGTAGACTGCAGAGAGGGACAATCTTCAATTAAAATAAGGGAAAAACTTGTCAAGGGGGGCAGGGCTTTCTTGTTCTCACAGTAAGAAGATTGTCCCCTTCTGTTATCTGTCTGGTCTATGGACTGCATTCCACATCTCAGAAGAGATGGCTTACACTAGGTAAAAGGGGCGGGAGGAGAAACTTTGCTTGTGAATATCTCATAAACCATAAAGGTTTGAGAGATAAGACTTATATCGTTCTTCATGTTTTTTAATGCCTACAAAATAAAATAAAGATAAAACGAAGTATTACTATTCTTTTAACTCTTGAACAAAAGTGCAAGGATGAAATTATTAATGGTCATTAGCATTTCTGATCTCAGTACTGTGAGCGGGAGGTTATTATTTTGAGGTGTTAGTATCCCTTTAATACCTCCTTTGTATGTTTGACACATTAGGAAGGGCTACACAGCAATCGCTGCAGCCCTAAAGCATGAGTGAGCAACCTTTCACTCTCCAGTTGTTGATGGACTACAACTCCCATCTACTTCAGCCTGCCAACAGATGTTGTTGAGCTACATCTCCTTATCTGACCTTCAAGTGTTGTTGAACTACAATTCCCATCATCCTCACCTAGCCAACAGACAGCTAAGGATGATGAAAGTTGTAGTTCAACAACTTTTTATGAGCAAAGCTTTGCCCACCCCTACTTTAGCTCTGTAATGGTTCTTTGCAACCCTGCAGTACGTAGAGTTTGTTCCTAATTCAGCGAAGCAATTAGCGCTCATTTTCTTGCGTCTGTCTAACCTTAGTGTTAATTAGGATCATGTGCTATTCAACGGCATCAGTTGTTTGTTGCATCAAAACCTGCATAATCGGTAATAGCACATACTAGAGGTGGGCTAGCTGACCAAGCTGCGGCAGGAGCCAGAATGGATCCAAAACCTGGTCAAGCTCACTGTGTGAGCGCAAATCAGACTCAACCTCGGCACAGGTCAGTTCACGCACACAGAAGGGAGCCACCTGTCAGAACGGGGGTTCACTATAACCAGTTTTGGCTCTGCTCTGACTGCTACTCCGCCTGACGCCAAGCTGGGCCAAGACAGGTATTTGGGTCGAGACCGCACTGGCTCACCCACCTCTAGCACATACATCCTATATAATAATTTGCTAAATCGTGTGTAATGCCGCAACATGCGCAGTACACACTGCTGCGTGTGCTGCAGTCATGCGCAGTAGAGACTGCCCGCGCCGCAGCTGATACAGAGCTGGGCGCTCCGAAGGAGCGTCCAGCTCTGTATCATCTGCGGCGCGGGCAGTCTCTGCTGCACGTGACTGCTCCGCGACCGGGTGGCAGTGGCACTGTGGCCCGTGTAACGGGCTGTTCAACTAGTTTTCAATAAATAGCTAAAGTTCCATTTTCTTGCATTCCACCCTATGTTTCTCTGTTTTGCATAATGCGTGTCTCTCCTGCACAGCCAGCGTTACTGTATGTGTAACCCGGACATTGTGCAGCAGTTCCACAACCCGGACACCATCTTTATTTTGGCATTTGCCATCATCCTGCTGAATACAGACATGTACAGTCCAAGCATCAAACCAGACCGCAAGATGATGCTGGAGGATTTCATACGCAACCTGCGAGGTCAGAGTCATAAGCAGATAACTCCGTAGGGGAAGGGTTATGCGACTGTGCTGAGGGTACGAGCTGCATGGTGGGGGAGAATTTGTGCCTTCCTGGGGGTGCTTCTCAGAGGTTTAACTGCTAGAGGAAAAACAGAACCCTATTTCCTGATGCAAAAGCAGGAGCTGGAAGGACTTTATTCTAGTTAAAGTCTGTTGAGCACTCATTAAAGTGACTCTGCCACCAAAAAACAATTTTGATAATTTTGGAAGATCCCTATATTTTTTATTGTATTTGGAAAGCTAGTTTTTGAGTTACTTAGATGTACAGACGTCATGCCATGTGGGCACTTCCCAACTTACCTCCTCACTCACTGGCACTGCTCACCAGTGCATTGCCCGCCTCCTCTAGAAAAGTGTCAATGAGTGGGGATATAAGGTATTGCTGAGACAGGAAGTACCTATACTGCATGTCTTAAAGGGACAGTAATGTCCCAGAAAAAATCTTTATAGTTTTGTAGTGCTTAAAAAATGTAACTATATGCAACAAGTCATATCTCTTAAACCGCTATGGTTTGAGAGATATTCACATTCAAAGTTTCCCCCTCTACTTTAAAGCTGACAGCAGGAGATTCGTGTCAGCCGACACAAGAAGGCTCTTCAGCAGAGCCAAAATTGCGTTATTTAAAACAAATTATTTCATTGGAATGGTCTACAAAGTGTGTTTGCAAACCAGGCACACGTTGTAGACCTTTTCAATGAAGTAATTATTTTCCAATAAAGCGATTTCGGCTCTGCTGCAGAGCCGCCGGTTGGTCTCCGGACAGGATTCTCCTGCAGTCAGCACAGCGCTGATGTCAGGGAAAGGAGAGGAGGGTGGAACTTTAGTGCCGAATATCCGTCAAACCATAGCGGTTTGACAGATGGGATTTGTTGAATATAGTTTAATTTTTCAAGCACTACAAAACTATAAAGATTTTTTCTGGAACATTACTGCCCCTTTAAGCCTTTAACCCCTTGATGACAAATGACGTGCCATGACTGTCACGTCATGGAATTCTGGGATGGCAGTGCAGCTGCGTGCCGAATCGGGGGATCATTAATGGGTTATGCAATGCATTAAAGGAGCTGTAAGCATAAAGCATAGTTTAACCCTTTGAGTGCCAGAGGGGTATGGAATGCATTGCTTTGCAATTCATTCCGTTCCCCTCTGGCACTCAAAGGGTTAAGAAAACCTATATGTTATAGGGCATTTCCCGTAGAATAAAACAAAAGTTCTCCAACTGCTGTCAGTTGTTTTATGCAAATGCTATAACAGTTCAAATAATCAGGAAGTGAATTACAGTGTGATTACTTCCTGAAACGTCTGACAGTATGTCTTAGCAATTTCTCTCACATTCTGGGGAGAACTATTTGTCAGTCACTCACGTTTCCTAGAGAATGTAACAGAATAACAAATTGGAATCTGACCACTAGAGGGTACTGTAAATGTAAAAAAACTAGAGTTTAAGCAATAACTGCAAATATGCATCTCTCAGAAGTGTAAGTACCCTTACTTTACTCAACACGAAAAGCCCTGTAACATATATTTTTTCATGAATAACGTTTTATGCTCTTTAAAGATTCAGGCAGCATAATCTATAAATTGAAATAACTAAAACCTAGTTTTCAAAGGCCTCTTTCTCTTGGTTGACAGAACTGTTCAGCTTCCTTCAACAGTTCAATCTCCGTAATTCACTCGCCTCTCCATTCCCTTTCACTGCCGATCCAGACCCTGGGGATACATGTCTGATGGCTAGCCCATGTGACTGCCAGCCAGTTTTGGATCGGCCATTCATTGGATGTTGCAGTGAATGTTGCAACCTCCATTAACACTCATGTGAAAGGTCTGCCAGCAGCGCAATATGCCTCCCTGCAGACCTTCCTTGCTGCAACTTCACTATGTTCCAGAGGAAATGCAGTACAGCTGAACCATGCTGGACCATGATGCGCTGACACTAGGCGATAGCCACCTGTGTGAAAGGCGCCATAGTCTAGCGTGTTACCTTTGCCCACAGGCAAAATAACCTACACACCATCACTGCATTGGTGTCACCAGTGTGAAAGGTACCCGAAATTAAACATGTATAATATAAATTATATATCTTTTTGAAAGCTCTTTCGAAATTACAAAAGTTATTGGCTGATGGGGTTTCTTTAACCCTTTGAGTGCCAGAGGGGTATGCAACGTGTTGCATACCCTCTGGCACTCAAAGGGTTAACTGTCATTATAGTAATGTCGATTTGTTGGGGATTTTATTTATGTGTACAGATACATTATACTGTATATACATATATATCCCCTTAAGGGCCAGCGATCCAGGGAAGGTACCTTCCCTTAAGTACTGCTTTGATGCTTACCAACGCGCCGGTACACGTGACCTGATCCACAGACCGGCGCGCCGCTTTGGGGCCTAAGAGAGATCCAGTCTTGGAGCAGTCAATTTTAGGCCCCATTTTTACTTACAGCGCTTCCGGTAAAACGTATGTGATGTGCTATGACCATCATCGGTCCTTAAGTGTATAAGGACCGTGATGGTCATAGCACGTCATCTGGTCCTTAAGGGGATATATATGTTTAAATCTATGCACATATACATGGGCATGACGTTTTCATGGGAAGGGGTGGGCAACATGAGGTCCTCCATTTGTTGTGGACTGCAACTCCCATTATTGATGTTGGGAATTGTAGTTCAAAACAGCTGGAGGGCCTCAGGTTGCCCACTACTGTACTTGAGGCTTGGAGGCCATTTTCTTGTAGTCCAGCACTGGGCAGTTCTCTCTGTAGTGGTTAGGTGTGTGTATGTAAAGTTATAGTATCACGTAATATGGTAATATGCTGAAAAGTGCATCTGCTGTTGAGAGATGTTTTACTCCAAAGTTATTGCAGCTCAGACTTACATTTGTTTGGTGCGGTACATCCATTGACTAACATTACATGGTGGTGCTGTTGCTACAGCAGTCTATGGAGTGTTATTATGAGTGACAATAACCTTCCATTGATTGTCGTAGCAGCAGTGATACATTAAGATTTCAGGCCATGGAGGTACTCCACCTAAAGGATGCAGGTTTGAGCTGCTATAACTTGTGAGTTCCCATGTCTTTCTCAGTGGGATAGATAAACCCTGCAACATATATTTTTCCATATTATACAATAATATGCCTTTATCTAAGATTCTCCTGTCTCTCTAGGGGTGGATGATGGGGCCGACATTCCCAGGGATATGGTAGTCGGTATTTATGAGCGAATACAACAGAAGGAGCTGAAATCAAATGAGGATCATGTCACCTATGTGACCAAGGTGGAGAAATCCATTGTGGGCATGAAAAGTGTGAGTCCTACATGGAGGGCACTTGATAATAATAGCATGGGGCACTCAGGGGTTGAGGAATCGGGCAGTGGACAGTTGGGGGTATTTAAAGTGGTTTTAAAGGGCAACCATCACTTGGATAGTGCTGTTGGCTGATCAGCTGGGAGCAGATCTGCTGATGAAGCTGAGCCCTGGCAGATCAACTGGGGAGCATAATGTGGGCCTAGAAAGAGAAGAGACCGAATGCAACATTGAAGTCTCTCAATTCAGTCTCTTGTCCTGCATGATGCTGGTCCCCACTGACTGTCTGTATCAGGCTTGACAGAGGGTCTATGTTGGCTGTGCGCACACGTCCAGAGTTTGTGTTGAGTCATATACGTCCTTGTTGTGTTCCGGCCTGCTACCAGCTGAAGAGAGGCATGTTCTGATTCCAAACAGCTGCCAGGAGCAGTTTTGGGTTGCACTGGGATTTACATTAAAGGTATAATGATGTTTCACAATAAAAGCAGCTCCAATTAATCTTTATAGTATTTGTGCCATGGAGAGTTATTTCAATAACAACTTTCAATAAGTTGTAGTTCAAGAGTAATTGAATTATAAAGTAACCCCCTCCCACCCCTTTTATCTAGTGTAAGCTCCATCCCCTCAGATGTGGAATCTGGTCTCTTGACTGGACAGGTCACAGCAAGGGACAATCTTCTTACTGTGAACATAAGGAAAACCCTGCCCCCCTTGACAGGCTGCACTTTCTAAGAATGACCCAGTGACAGGGTTCATTCATTGAAGCTCTTGTACTGCAGTGGCTTATACAGCTGCTCCAGTACTAAAGAAGGCAGAAAATTCCTTCGGGGTCGCCCCATGGATCATCTATCCTTTTGGATAGATGATCCATGTTAGGGGGTTGTCAGGGGAGGTCCTGGTGTCCCCCTTGAGGTCCGAAGTTTATATTTTCTTAAAATAAAACAAGAAATCTAAGAAAAAAGCCCATATAACATATGTGACACATATATTGTATGGGCTTTATTAAAAATGCCGACAAAAAATGCCTAGATAGGTGATCAATGCTAGGGGGGTGTCAGGAGGGGTCCTGATAACCCCCTTGAGGTCTGATCTATTTATTTTAAATACAATTAAAATATAACAAAAGAAAATATTCCACATATACAGGCAAGGTATGCAGCCTCATACCTTGCCTATTAACCCTATGATTACCAGAGGGGTAGCAAACACATTGCAATGTGTTGCTACCTCTCTGGTACTCATAGGGTTAATCATACAATACAAATACAACGAGGGCATGTAGTAAAAAATTGTAGTAGAACAATGTCGGATTTAAATGGAGAAAGAAAGTCATGGGAGCACTGTAAGTAGAATTTTAAAGGGGGGGGGTTAAAATGTCAAATGTGAACAATATTTGTTGAATTAAAGTGGTGAAAGAAAGCATAGCAATTCGAATTTCAAAAAGGGGGGTTAATATGTTGAAGGGGGCACTCTAGGTCGGATTTCTATGCTGTGTACTGTATTCTGCACTGCTTTTGTTTGAACAACGATGGTTTTGAAACCGTTGTTGTGGCTTCTACACCTCAACTTCTGAGGCGCAGGATTCCCAACTTAAAATGTAACCACAAAACAGGCGGTAATACTGAGAGTGGGTAATAGAATGCTACGTGCTTGTTGTTATTAGTTGTTTCCTATGGGCTTTTTATTGACTGGCGTTATGTATATTTACCCCTGATTTTGTTTTCATAAGTCGGGTAATAGGATACTTAAAAAACACAATGCCTGTTTTTTTGGGTTTTTTTAGAGCTGGTAATGGTATCGAGCCCACAGATGTCTGTGCAGATTGATGATGTGGCAGGTTTTGATTGGCTGTGTGTGTGACCTTGCCCCCACAGGTACTCTCAGTCCCTCACCGACGCCTGGTTTGCTGCAGTCGACTGTTTGAGGTGGCAGATGTTAACAAAGTGCAGAAACAGGCGGCTCATCAGAGAGAGGTCTTCCTCTTCAATGACCTATTGCTGGTAAATACTCTTGGTCAGGTCAAATACTAATGCAGGGGTTGCCACTTACTGGCCTTCAGATAGTAGAGAGTACAATTCTCATCATCCCCAACCAGTTATTGGCTATGAAATGCAGAATTTAAACTAATGGCATTACATTTGTTTTTATACTAATATATATGGTAAATGGATATGACAAAAAATGATTAAAGAAAATAGAAGTCAAACGTCAAGTTGCCAATATCCTCATGGGGCCATAAAGTGATTTGGAGTAATGCTTAGGAGCAGCAAACATTATTTGAAAACAATTTCTTGCTATGTATTTTCTGCTGAGTAAAACAAGGGGACTTGCACTGCTGGGAGATCCTTAAAGTGATAGTAATACTTTGTTTTATGTTTATTTTATTAGTCTTATCTTTCAAACCTTTATGGTTTGAGAGATTTTCGCAAGCAAAGTTTCCCTCTCACTGACCGAACAATCAAGTCTGCCATCTAGCTGTCGGATTTGGAATCCGGTCCGCAGACCAGCTGGCGGTTCTTCAGCAGAGCTGAGATCGCAAGATATAAAAAATAACTACTTCATTGGAATGGTGTATAAAGTGTGCCTGGTTTGCAAGCACACTTTGTACACCATTCCAGTGAAGTAGTTATTTTTATATTTCGTGATCTCGGCTCTGCTGAAGAGCCGCTGGCCGGTCTGCGGACCGGATTCCAAATCTGTCAGCTAGAGTGCTGATGTCACTGAGGGGGAAACTTTGCTTGAGAATATCTCTCAAACCATAAAGGTTTGAGAGCAGTGGTGCCACTGCGCCACGCGCCCTCAGCACCTTATGAAACAGGGCAGCACAGCTGATCTCCCGGCAGCCGTCCCTCTAGTAATGCAGAGCGCTGGGAGATGACATAATCTCCCAGCGCTCTGCATTACTAAGAACCGTGCGGGAGCTTAAGTTCCAGTCAGAGGTCTGTGCCGAATGAGGCACAGATCTGTCATGTCACACACACCACTAGACCACCAGGGATTCGAGGTAGGAAGACAGGGGGGTCAGTAGGGGCATTGTGGAAGGGTCAAGGGGGCATTGTGATGGGGGCATTGTGGAGATTGAGGGGCATTGAGATGGGGGCATTGTTGAAGGGGCAGTGTGGAAAATGAGGGCCGTTGTGGAAGGGGCAATGTGGAGAATGAGGGGCATTGTTGAAGGGGCAATGTGGAGGTGGCCAATGTGGTTGAGGGGGCCAATGTGGTCGGGGGGGCCCATGGCAATTCTTGCACCAGGCCCGTGGCTTCTAGTTACGCGTCTGTTTGAGAGATAAGACTAATATCGTTCTTAATGATTTTTTAATGCCTACAAAATAAAATAAACATAAAACGAAGTATTACTATCACATTAACCTTTTGAGTGTCAGGAGGTAAGCAAAGGATTGCACTCAAAGGGTTATTTAAATATTTACTGCAGCTTAAACTGATTTTTTTACTGTATTAAACTGGTTGCAAAAGTGCCACCTGTTGTCCTGACAGTTTTGCTATTGCATTATATGGGGGAGGTGAGCCTAAGGCTACAGGTCTCTATTGCTTGTGATAGTAACAGATCTACTATTTTTGAGGCAGTATAAACCATGATTACTATATACAAATCACAACTAAATAAACAAACTACATAGCTTACATAAAGCTGGACAATGATGACAGGCATCCAAGATAAATCCCAGACGATAGCCATTTTTCAGCCCGTGACCTCCTAACCTTCTCATATGAACTCTGACCTGACTGTTGTCTCCTTACTACCCTCCATCCAGATCTTGAAACTTTGCCCCAAGAAGAAGACATCCTCCACATACACATTTTGTCGAGCGGTGCCCCTGCTTGGGATGCAGTTCCATCTCTTTGAGAATGAGTGTGAGTAACCTGTATGATGGATCTGCAGAGGAAGGGCTATTAAAATGTTACTGATGTTTAACTCCTTGAGTTCAAGAAAGATCTCCAACATTTTGCAGATGGCTAGCATCCAAAGACTGAAGCTTATAAATAAACCAAAATTGTGATACATAATTTGCAGGGGACATGTCATTTTCAGATAACTTTAGTTCATATTAACCCCTTAACGACCCTTGACGGTCATAGTACGTCATGGGTTGATCTGACTTAATGACCCATGACGTACTGTGACTGTCATGGAATTCCGGGCTCCTCCTGTGGCTGCACGCCGTTCGGGGAGGCCGGAACCGGATTTTGAAAAAAAAAAAAAAAAATGCTCCGTGGTCCTTAAGTCGCCGCGCCGATCATCCGGTCGTTAAGGGGTTAAAAAGAATTAAAAACTGCCTATATGTTATATTAAAACGGAACTTGTATCTGCTATAAAGTCGCCCTGCAATAATTAAGCAGGTAGGGACTAACTTTATAATAGATATATTACCTCTGAAATGTATCTGATTATAAAGAAATCCTTTATTGTAGAAGACTGATGGCCAGGTTAGTGCAGTCTGTGCGCCTGCGCCGTCAGTCCCTTCCGGATACCATGTGGCACACTGCCGTGCTTCTCAATATAGACCGGGACTGACAGCGCAGGCACACAGACAAGATGTCTGCACTGATGCCTGGCTTCTGGTCTCCTACAATAAAGGATTTCTTTATAATGGGCTGCATTTCAGAGGTAATATATATATATATTATAAAGCTAGTCGCTACCTCCTTAATTATTGCAGGGCGACTTTATAGCGGATGACGGTTCCGCTTTAAAGGGATAGTAATACTTAAAATGTAAAAAAATATATGTTGAAGGGGTTATCCCCCTGAGTAAAACAAGGGCACTCCCACTGTTGAAAGGTGTTTTATTCAAAAGTTATTACAGCTCAAACTTGAATTTGTTAGGTGCAGGATCACAGTGGCCTGAAATTGTACGGTGACGCTGTTGCTACACCATCCTATGCAGATTTATGGTCGATTTTCCAGAGCTGTCCATAGGATGGCGTAGCAATAGCACATCTGTATAATTTCCGGCCACTGTGATCCTGCGCCTAACAAATTCAAGTTCGAGCTGTAATAACTTTGTATAAAACACCTTTCAGCAGTGGGAGTACTCTTGTTTTACGTGTGGGGACAGAGGCGTAACTAGAAGCCTCCGGGCCCTGGTACAAGAAGTGCCCCCCCCTCCCCACCATATTGGCTCCCCTCGACCACATTGACCCCCTCAATCTCCACAATGCCCCCATCTCCTACCTTGAGCTCCCGCACGGTCCTCTTAGTCACGCAAAGCTCTGGGAGATGATGTCATCTTCTAGCGCTCTGCATTACTAGAGTGCCGGCGGGAAATTGCGGGCGCCAGGCGGAGAGGTCACAGGGGGAGGCCAGGCCCCTGGAGTGCACGGGCCTGGTCGCAGGTGCGACCCCTATAGTTACGCCACTGTGTGGGGATATACACTACAATATTATTTTTTTGACCTATTAAGTATTAGGATCCCTTTAACCATTTGTGTGTCAGAGTTTATACCCCTGTGATGTCAGTACTGTGCTCTGTCCCCAGATTACCCTCATGGGATCAGCCTGGTTAGCCCCCTTTCTGGCTCGGAGAAAAAGCTGGTTTTGCATTTCTGTGCTCTGGGCTCGGAGGAGCTGCAGAAATTCCTGGAGGACCTGAAAGAGTCGATCTGTGAGGTGACTGAGATGGAGCAGATCCGCATCGAATGTGAGCAGAAGTGTATGTGTTTTACCTTCTTGTGTAACTATATGAACTGACACATGCTGGATTTCTGTGTAGATACATGTCTACCTGCATAGGCATGCCTAGCATATGGGGACAAGAGTTTTCAAAAATAACTAAACCTAGATTTGTTTTGTTTAAAGGACCAGTAAACTAAAAATAATAAAATAAAAAAATGAAACACTAACAGAACTTTAATCCTTAGAGCGACAGAGAAGTACGGAACGCATTGCACGTACCCCTCTGGCACTCAAAGGGTTAACAAAAGTGGGCCTATGTGTTATAGGGATTTCCACTCAGAGTAAAACAAGGGTACTCCCAATGCCAGGGGATTTTTAATTCAAAATATTAAATCTCACTTTTTTTTTTCTTATCCAAAAAGGTCAAAGGGCATTTTTGTCCCATTACACGCTATGGGATATCTTGAGTCACAGACTGCGCTTTTCATAGTAAGTGATAGGAATAGCTCCACCTGGTGACCAGAATAGAAAATTGCTGTTTAATTTAAAAAAAATTTGAGCAGTAATATTATTTGAATGAGAGCTCTCCCAGCAGTGGGAATACCCTTATTGTAATTTTGTTTCACAATAAAAGTTTACTTCTCCTTCAAGGGTAGATAAACTGTGGCTCTACAGATGCAAGCAAAATAGTACAAAGGACGCATCTACTGCATTGGGGATGACACTCACCTGACACTCAATCATGGTTTATGGTGGCCAGTTTATTTACCAGATTGTATATTGCTGCAAAGTCAAGTTTATATAATGATTTGCCCAGGTTATTTACCAATTTATATGTTGCTGCAGTATCCAGTTTATATAATATTTGTCAAGTTTATATATCCCTTAATGTCCAGTTTGTAGACTAATTTGCCCAGTTTATTTACCATGTTATATATTGTTTATAAGCCCAGAATATACTAATCCGCCCATTTTATGCCCAGTTTATATACAGATTACCTATTTAATTTACCAGTTTATATCAGTCTATATCTTATATAATAATTCGCTAGGATGTTTGTCAGAAGCCGTCATGTGCAGTAGAGACTGCCCGCTCTGCAGTCATGCACAGTACAGAGTGCCCGAACGCGCCATGGCTGATACGGAGCGGGGTGCTCCGAATTCAGACCAGAGTCCTCTCTGCGCACCTTCCCAGGACTGCTTGGTCCCAGGAAACTAACAGCCAACCCCTATTATAAGACGACCCCCCAAAAAAATTTGCACTCTTGATAAAAAAGAAAAGGCCTGAATATAAGGCTCCCTATTGTCCTAGTGTCCATGCCCATGCTTCTTTCCCCTTCGGCCCTTACCAGCTTACTAGTATTTGGACTTAAGGGGACGTTTGTGTTGAAGGAGAAAGAGATGATCCAACGGGGCAGCAAGTGCCCCATAATGCAATGCTCAGATACTCACATAGCTACAGATGAACGTGAGTGTGAAAGTGACACTACAGGTTGTAGCCTGTAGCCGATTTAAAGGCAGGCGTTAGTCAAAAAAACATCCATCCAGGAGCCATCCAGGAGGGTAGGTCGGGAGAATGCACATATGGCCCATATGTAGGGGTGGCCATAGTCCCGGGCAGCCAGGACCTTCCTGGTGGTGGTGGTGCTGCAGCAAGGTGGTAAGGACCAGAGGAAGATGGCTGCTTGGACCTCTCAAAATAAAACCAATCCTGGTAGTGTGGGGGAGCAGCTGGTGGGACAGCATATTCTGTAGGTGGTGGTGCAGCATAAGATGCTGTAGGTGGTGGTGCAGCATAAGATGCTGTAGGTGGTGGTGCAGCATAAGATGCTCTAGGTGATGATGCAGCATAAGATGCTGTAGGTGGTGGTGCAGCATAAGATGCTGTAGGTGGTGGTGCAGCATAAGATGCTGTAGGTGGTGGTGCAGCTGTATAGGGTGACCATGTGCCGTTCTCGTCCTCTTGCTCCCCAAGAGGAATCTCATCTGGGGATGTGTGTGCCTCCTCCACAGCCTCCTGCTGTGCAGCAGGCCCGTATTCTGTGTGGGGAAATGAAACGGTGTGATTAGTAATGTACACAATGACAGAATGAATGCAAGATTATTTAATTGACATGTGGATCCCTGGTTGTCATGATGGTATCCTGCGCATTGGCAATCACAGATACATGAGGTCTGTCCAAATTAATTCCCCAGGCCTCCAATCAGGTCACTATTGAGGGATTTCTCTGACTGATTAAGGTCTGTTGCTCTTTGGATCATTTGCTCCATCTTTGTGAGTGACCCAGCCTTGATTAATCAGGGATATCCATCAATCATGTCCTGTTGGTGTGCCACCTACAGTGCTTGACATTTGGTTTCCATGTGTATCCTGCAAATAGTGGATGCTATAACATCCATCCATAGCATCACCACTCCTGAGGATCCATGTGAAAACCAAATGTATGATATGACAGTTCAAGTGAGAGTAAATGATTGCATACACAATACAAAGGCCTACTTGGTTCTCCTTTAATTCCACAGTGTTGGTTGTTTCAAGGCCTATGTGTTGCACATACAGCAGTCTCACTGACACTGTGATGTTCGTCCTCATCCATCTCTCTTGAGATTCAGTGAGCGGTGATGTAGACCTTATGGAGTGGAGGTAAATTGGAAATTATGTCTTCTCCAATGATATAATTTCTCCAATTCCAATGTTTTTCTATGGAATCTGTCCAATGAGCCCTCAGTAACTTGATCTATTTTATTGAATAGTCTCCATAGGCAAACATGGGAAATGGTGAAGTGATGGTATGGAGGGGTTAATTTCACTCCATCATGTCTTTTACACCGCTTAGTGAATGTCCCCTGTGTAGCATGTAATCCTAACCCTGTCGAATGGTGTTTGTCGACGGTTAACCCTTTGAGTACTGGAGGGGTTGCCAAAGCATTGTTGAGCGATGCATTGATAATCTCGCTACCACTCAAGGGGTTACGTGCTGACTTCCCTGTGGGTACATGGGTGACATTGTGGAGGAACAGTAATGATGTTTAACAGACAACACTTTAAAAAGCGTGGTTTGTGTGGATTGTGTGTGATCAGCACAGCAACAAGAGGGTTGAACTGGGACTTGGACAGGTTTGGGCCTGGTTGAACCTTGCCGTTTGTACCTGTATTGTGTCCTGTTTTAACCCTCAGGGTGCTGTGTTGGTGCATTTGAGATGTAAACCTGGCCCTGCATGTTGATTTGTTTTGCGCATTACATTCTTGCTACTCTCACCAGGGGAACTAGAGAAGCAGCACGCAGTGAAGGCAGCGTCCATGAAGACAAATGGGTCTCAGTTGGATGCTCAGTCTAAGCAGGAGTCCCCCACTGGTGAGTGGCACACATTCCCAGTGAACCAGTCCCACCACCTCATGCTCCTTCACATAATTTTTCTCCTTCCTTCCTGCTCTGCACACCTCTCTCCTACTCCTCCGCTCCCTGCTCCACTCTGTCTGCTCCTTCCTCCTCTCTCCTACTCCTCCGCTCCCTGCTCCACTCTGTATGCTCCTTCCTCCTCTCTCCGTCACTTACTGTTTCCATCTCTCAGTCTCTCTCTCTCTAACTATATATGTATATGTAATCCATTTTAATGGAAAACTACCAGCTTGTAATAATAACCCCCTACTTACCATACCTTACTGTGACCAGAAAATCCGAGTGGCCCTATGAATCTGAATTTTGCTCTGGATGTCAAGTCCATGGGGGACAATCTGACAGTTTGTTTGTTTTTTAATACGGAAGTAGAAGAGTGCAAGTCCCTACTTATACCATTAAAGGCACAGTAATACTTAAAATGTAAAAGAAATATATGTTGGAGGGTTTATCCCCATGAGTAAAACTAGAGTAGTCCCACTGCTGAAAGGTGTTTATTCAAAAGTTATTACAGCACAAACATTATTTTTTTTAGGTGCAGTATCACAGTGGCCTGAAATTGTACAGTGGTGCTGTTGCTACACCATCCTATGGACAGATCTGATCAGATGACCATGAATCTCCATGAGATGGTGTAGCAACTGCACCACTGTATAATTTCTGGTCAGTTTTGAGCTGTAATAACTTTTGAACAAAACACCTTTCAGAAGTGGGACTACCCTTGTTTTACTCAGGGGTATATATATATATATATATATATATATATATATATATATTTACAAGTTAAGTATTACTATCCCTTTAACCCTTTCAGTGCCACAGATACCTCTCTGGCACCTAAAGGGTTAAGGACCACAACTGTTTGCGACACATCTCAGAGTAATGTTTTAAAGAATTAAGATTACCATTACCAAGTTTGAGGTCCTGTGGTCCTGCTACCAAATGTAATGTCAACCTTCATGGATTGTTGGAAGATGATATCTCTTAAAACAAGGAGAAAGGGAAAGATTCTTAGGGGTCATTAGGATTTTCTCACCATAGTACGGTAAGGGTTTATAGAAGGCGTTAGTTCTCCTTTAATTCAACTTTGAGGCTCAGTTGTTTACTGAAGGATCAATAAAGTTTTATGATGAAGATAACATACACTGTGTGGATTTTCCTGCTGAGTAACACAAGAATATCCCCACTGCTGGATTTTGCTTTATTCAAAAGATAGCTCAAATTGTCACAGTGGTAAAGCTGTTGCTGTCACTTTCTGTGGAGCACTGTAGCCTCTCTAATAGAATGCATCTGATTGAATACCTGTCTAGACAGTTCACTGTCTGGACACCAGGGGGGGACATGCACTAAGTTGTGATAAAAAGGTGATTACGCAGAAATTGCTTCCTAAGCGTGATAAACTCTCCAACTCCCATGTTATTCTATGGAGCCAGTGCATTAAGATTTCTCCAATTTTGGCTTCATATAATAACACAGGAACTGGAGAAGTGATATCACCTCTTTATCACACCTTAGTGCATAACCCCCGTGTCACACTGTTGCTAACAGTTTCTTATAAAAATCGTTTTTAAACTGTAGTAACTTTTGAGTGAAGCAGCTTTCAGCCTTAAGAGTACCCTGATTTTTCTCAGCAGAAAAATTCCTACAATTTGTGTTTTCATAATAAAAGTTTAATTCTTCTTTAAACCCTTAATGCCACATAATTTGCCAAGACCAACATAGAGTCCCATCCTTTGAGGATGGATAATGTTCCTGGCATGTAATGAGTTAACGATCAAAGCCCACCGCAGGGTGCACTGTGATCATGGCGGGAGGCTGTAACTGATTGCTGCAGAACCGGAGCAGTCAGTTCCAGCAGTTCCCCAGTGGTACTGCACGTGTGATCGCTGCTGCAGCGATCACATGTACAAATGAAGCCACATGACAAAGGCAATGTAAATAAACATTTCGTCTGTCACTGTTCTCTGCCTCTCTCCTTCTCGCTGTGATTGTGAGGCAGAAACAGGCATGCAGCTCCCAACAATTCCACTGACCAATGAGGGGGACACTTGTGTAAGTGGTATTTCTGGGGGTAGAATGTGTAAGGTACAGCATTTTAGCTTAATTTATGACCCACTGACAACTCTTTGTGTAGCTGAATAAATGATTTAGGGAAAGATCAAAGTAGTTTATTTACACAGACTAAATTTGTAAACACATACTGACATTTAAACAAACATTAACATGACTTATTGCTGTGGTGCAATGTGATACACTTCTATACACACCACACAGTCTGATCTCCTAAACACAGAGACACCAGGGTGATACACTTATATACACACCACACAGTCTGATCTCCTAAACACAGGGACACCGGGGTGATACACTTCTATACACACCACACAGTGTGATCTCCTAAACACAGGGACACCAGAGTGATATACTTCTATACACACCGCACTGTCTGATCTCCTAAACACAGGGACACCAGGGTGATAAACTTATATACACACCACACAGTCTGATCTCCTAAACACAGAGACACCAGGGTGATACACTTATATACACACCACACAGTCTGATCTCCTAAACACAGGGACACCAGGATGATACACTTCTATACACACCACACAGTCTGATCTCCTAAACACAGGGACACCGGGGTGATACACTTCTATACACACCATACAGTCTGATCTCCTAAACACAGGGACACTAGGGTGATACACCTCTATACACACCACACAGTCTGATCTCCTAAACACAGGGACACCGGGGTGATACACTTCTATACACACCACACAGTCTGATCTCCTAAACACAGGGACACCAGGGTGATACACTTCTATACACACCACACAGTCTGATCTCCTAAACACAGGGACACCAGGGTGATACACTTCTATACACACCACACAGTCTGATCTCCTAAACACAGGGACACCGGGGTGATACACTTCTATACACACCACACAGTCTGATCTCCTAAACAGAGGGACACCGGGGTGATGCACTTATATACACACCACACAGTCTGATCTCCTAAACACAGGGACACCAGGGTGATACACTTCTATACACACCACACAGTCTGATCTCCTAAACACAGGGACACCAGGGTGATACACTTATATACACACCACACAGTCTGATCTCCTAAACACAGGGACACCAGGGTGATACACTTCTATACGCACCACACAGTCTGATCTCCTAAACACAGGGACACCAGGGTGATACACTTCTATACACACCACACAGTCTGATCTCCTAAACACAGGGAAAGGGTGGGAATGAGGGATACTTAGGAGATATGAGCAACTTCATACTTTTTACCCAGTTAAAAAAATGCACTAATTGTGAACAAATCTTCACAGGAAAACATATAAAAATATTCTGTTTTTAATTGTTTTTCTATTTGTTTATATTATTATTAAAATAAATGATGGGCTATACATGTAAATATGGCTTCAAAAGAAAGCTGTACTTATTCTTAAAAAAGAGGATCTAATTTGTGTGGGTGCAATAAATGAATTAGAAGGAAATATGTTTGAACAAAGGCATTTAAAAAATAGGCAAAAATTGCTCATCCTCTAGTGTAAAAAAACACTAGTTACCGAGGGGTTAAAGAAACAATATTAAAAAAAGTCCCGTGTAAAGAGTAGTAGAACTTTCTTTTACCATTTGTTATTTTAGTAGTGTAATTTAATGTATTTGGGTGATGGATGTATTTTATTTTATTTATGTATATTTACCAGATATGAGTTTTTCAGTTCTTCTTTTCCTTCTGGTTTTAGTGATGAGTGCCCTCTTCAGAAAGTCTGCAAAGAGTCTAAGACTCAACAATATGTCTGTTCAGCTGTACTGCCATTACATGCACATACAAAGCATGACACACACAGACAAAGCTCTTATGACTGTTCTAAGACAGAGCTAAGGAGAGAGAGTAATAGCATATATTTATATTGTAGAGTTTGGCCTCCTGAGTAAAACAAGGGTACTCTCACTGCTGAGAGGTGTTTTATTCAAAAGTTATTGTGGCTCAAACTTGATTTTTTTAGATGCAGTATCTCAAAGGCATGAAACTGTACAGTGGGCGCTGTTGCTTCACCATTCTATGGACATTTCTGGTCAGTTGACCATAAACCTCCATAGGATGGTGTAGCAACAGTGCCCCTCTAACACATCAGGCCATTGAGATATTGCATCTAAAAAAAATTCAAGTTTGAGCTGCAATAACTCTTGAATAAAACACCTCAGCAGTGGGAGTACCCTTGCTTTACAATACATAATTTTAATAATATATATATTATATATAAATATATATCTATCTATATATATATATATATATATATATATATATATATATATATAGATAGATAGATATATATACTATATAATATTATATAATAAATTGTATATATATTTTATGTATAAAGTATTACTTTACCTTTAATCCATAGACTTTTACAGTAGGGAGACCACATGTACCGGAATGCCCGGGACTGTCCCTTAATTGTGTCCTGTGTCCCGCGTCCCCACCAGGACAATAAAGAGTTCCGGAATGAAGCAATTAGTAAAGCCACCCTGTCTGTCCACTTAGTCTAGTCAGCACTATGCCTGCCAGTGTCAGCCCAGTCAGTCACATCACGGCCTACTTACAGTAAAGCTGTATGCACCACCACCAGCCCATGAAAGTGGAGAATAGTTGCAAAATGGTCTTCTCCTCATTGGCTGGCTGGTGCGTGCGTGCTTGCACATATGTATGCCAGCAGCGCATGCCATCAAGTTGTGAGTGAGAGTGAGTCTCGGGTAGCACTGCAGAGAGAGATGGAACATTGAAAAGTGGAAACAGACCAGCACGTGACGCAGCAGCAGTGGCAGGCAGGACAAACACACTTGTCTCCTCTCCAGACTGAGTCCCGCTGGCGCTCCCGTTCTGGGGCTGAGAGTAAAGCTACTGTCAGTGTCACAGTAAGTGAATCCGCATGGAAGCATTACCAAATTAGTGTGTTAGTGTTACCACCTTTGGAAAGATGTAAGCATGTATTAGAGTCCGCCTAGCAATAGCATCTCATGGGTGTCACGGTCACCATGTGTGTGTCCGCTTCATGTCGCAACACGTGTGCCAATGTGTGAGAATCCGCATTTCTCGCGGAAGCGCCAGTGTCCTTCCCCGTCATCCACTACTCAGAAGCCACACACATAGGGAATGTCCCGTATTCCACGCCCTGACAGACAGCAGCCTAGAAGAAACCCTACACCCGCGATGCATGCAGCTCCAGGCGCCCAGTAAGGCACGTGCTGGGGCAGACCATAGGAACAAGAGCAGATTTCACCCAACGCCTATTCCCTTCTTCCACACCAGAACCAGTTGAGGTGGTGAGATGCGAGTTCTGTGCTACAATGAAGAACACAGATGCCCTTGTGCTGGGCATAGTAGCAGCCAGTCAGAGTGCTGCTATGCATGCGCCCGCTCAGGGCCTCCCATTAGAGGAGCCCATGACAGAGTTGTACGCAGGGTGACCACATGTCCCAAAATGGCAGATTGGAAATGTGGTCACCCTATTTTGCAGACGTCAGAGGGAACTCACGTCACTGAAATTGATAGGAAGAGAATAACTGAAATAGCTTATACAAGATACACAGAATTAAAAACAAAGTCATCAGCTAAAATAAATATATGCTATACAGTACAAAACATTAACCCTTTGAGGACCAAAAGAGTGTGTAATGCATTGCTATTCAATGATCCTCAAGCAGTTAAAATATAGAAAATGATTTTCTTTTAAATCGTCACCACCACTTAATGCAGACTGAACTCTGATTGCAGACTAAAAGAGATCTATATTTTACATTGTAAAACGTGATTAAAGGGATAGTAATGTTTCACAAAAATAAATGCAGTTCTAATTAATCTTCATAGTATTTGGGCCATGGAGAGTGTAATTTCAGTACTATCAGAGTTGTAGTTCAAGAGTAATTGAATGATAAAGTATCCCCCTCCCACCCCTTTTACTGATGTAACACTGCTCACCTATTTGGCAGTTTAGGTAAATGAGCTAGTACTGGCCAGTAGGAAGTGACAGTTGATAATGTAGAGCAGTATAGAATGTTAGTATCTGGTTGGGACGCCCAGCAGATTTGCACTAACTGACAAATAAACTAAATATTTCAGTTATTGTTTTAATCCTTCTCATGCCAAAGAAGTGGACCAATCTGGCATTGATGGGATCAAATAAAAACTACCTATATATATATATATATATATATATATATATATATATATATATATATGCTTTGAAAGTTCTTCCAAAAGTCAACTATTTATTATAAATTGAGTACTCCCACTGCTGAAAAGTGTTTCATTCAAAAGTTATTAATTTTCAAAGTTGAATTTTTTAGGTGCAATATCACAGTGGCCTGAAATTGTAGAGTGGCGCTGTTGCTACACGATCCTGTGGACAGCTCTGGTCCCGGGACCATAAATCTCCATAGGATGGTGTAGCAACAGCGCCACTGTACAATTTCAGGCCACTGTGATATTGCACCTAAAAAATTCAACTTTGAAAATTAATAAACTTTGAATGAAACACCTTTCAGCAGTGGGAGTACTCTTGTTTTACTCAGGGGGGTAAACCCTACAACATATTTTTTTTTACATTTTAAGTATTCCTATCCCTTTAAATAGTACTACATCAATATTGTAACTCGTAATAATCATCCTCTTCAATCCAGAAGAGTTTAGGACTTTAAATAAATCCTAGCCTACCCAGTTTTCCTTATGTCATCCTATTCTTCCTAGCTTTCTTTTATCCTATTTACTTACCTTTGTTCCCAAACCCCACCACACAATTCTCCCTATACCTTTAACCCTTTAAGTGTGAACGGGGTGCGCAACGCAGTGCAAAGTAGAGTACCCCTCTGGCACTCAAAGGGTTAACTATGTCACTATATAGTCCCCTGTCTTCTTTATACCACATTATATCTTCTCCTCTCTTTATTCCAATTTTTTTTCCATTCCCTTCTCATTTCGTCTCTCCTCTGTCACTCTCTTAACATTTCTCTGTCTCTGTTTATCCGACTGTCTTTCTTTCTGTCTCTCATCTCCTCTCTCATTCTCTCTTTCTATCCTCTCTCTCTCTCTCTCTCTGTCACTCTCTCTCTCTCGCACCTAAGTTCACCTCATATTTTGAAGGTAAGCGTGATCCGCCAGAGAAGGACACAGAGAACACTGTGGAGGTGAGTAGCGCTGCTGAATTAGGTCTGTGTGACACATTGACCAATCAGAATGCTCTATGCTGCCTCTGCTGCTCACATAACAACTCAATGAATCTACCTGTCCAGTTGGCTCATATTGTTGCCATAGATATATTAATCTAATCATCCCAACTTATAGGGTCACAGCAGGACGGTTAAAGTGGCAGTCAACCTCTTTTTTGATTTCACATATTCTTTAAGGGCATCATTCAAATTGTTTATACTTCTATTTTATTTAAAAAAAAATTTATTTATTTATGGATTCATTTTTCACATATTTTTGTTTCTTGTTTTACACTTAGCTCCCTGAAGTTCTGTTTCCAGGGAGCTTTCTGTTTCTGTGATACAATGTAACATTATCCCTGCAGCAGTCAGTGCTCTGTATGCTCTATTTGATAGACATGAAGCAGGCTTTTCTGTTGCAAAAACAGTGTTACATTATATCGCTATTCGTGCTTTCACAGTCCCTGACAGGAAGCTCTCTGGAATCAGAAATTCACAGTTAGGAACACAAAAGTGAAGATGATAAAAATAAAATAAAAATATATAGTGTAGGCAATAAGAATGTTGACTGTCATTTAAACTAGCAGTGTTCTAGATGTATTTGGACTACAACTTCCATCAACCTCAACCAGCCAGAAACCAGCTGAGGATGATGGGAAATGTAGTGCAGCAACATCTGAAGCTTGCAGTTTGCCATTCCCTGGCCTAACGATTTATGGCAGAATGCAAGTAACGCGCACAGTTGCTATTTACAATGTAACTGTGATGGAAAAATGAGTAGTGAATTAGTGAATCTTTGCGCCTTTTTTAGAGAGAGCTTTTCCAAAAGTGGGCGTAGGTAAAATGTCAGCCATTTTGATATGTCTGGCCCATGTGCCAACTGTGTTGATAATTTAAAGGGATAGCAATGTCAAATAATAAATCGATATATGATTGTTCCATTTCATGTTTTATAATGTATAGTATATTTTTAAAATAATTTACCTGCGTATTCTTCTTGCAATTCCAGTAGAAAGATTCCCTCTCCTGCTGCTTTCCCTTAAAGGGATAGTGTTGCTTGAAAATCATTATATTTTATATTGTACCCCTTAAAAAAGCATTAAAACTGATATAAGTCTTATCTCCCAAACCTTTATGGTTTGGGAGATATTAGCAAGTAAAGTTCCCTTTTCCTGGCTGTTTTAGCCAAGTCTGCCATCTAGTGGACAGATTTGGAATCCGGTCCACAGATCAGAGAGCAGCTCTTTAGCAGTGCGGAGATCAGAATCTTTAAAAATAACTACTTCATTGGAACTGTCTACAAAGTGTGCCTGGCTTGCAAGCACACTTTGTAGACCATTGCAATTAAGTATTTTTAAAGATCGTGATCTCGGCACTGCTGAAGAGCCGCGGCCGGTCTGAGGACCAGATTTAAAATCTGACAGCTACAGCAGTGACGTCACTCCAGGGGAAACTTTACTTGCTAATATCTCCCAAACCATAAATGTTTGGGAGATAAGACTTATATCATTTTTAAAGTTTTTTAAGGGCTACAATATAAAATTAAATTATTTTCAAGCAATACTATCCCTTTAAATCAGGGCTGTCCAAGTACAGTCCTCAAGGGCCACCAACAGGCCACAGTTTAACCCTTTGATTGCCAGAGGGGTACGCACCGCATTGCAAAGTGAAAGCGAATGCATTGTGTACCCCTCTAGCACTCAAAGGATTAAGGATTTCCCTGATTAAGCGCTTATTTTGTCTTACAGGGAAATCCTTACATCCTGGCCTGTTGGTGGCCCTTGAGGATCGAACTTGGACAACCCTGCCTTACATCACGATGACTTCCCTCAGATCTGAAAGCTGGTCGCTTGACCAGACGAATCGCAATGAGAGACAATATTGTATGTCAGTTTAAGGAAAACCCTGATCCCCTTGACAAAGCGGAGCAGGGTTTTCCTTATGCTGACACAATATTGTCCCTCGTCGCAATACGTCCAGACCAGCTTTTGGATCTGAGGGAACTCTTCATGATACAATGGAAAGGGGCAGGACGGGGGATCTTTTAACTGGATTTGCAAGAAGAATATGCAGGTAAATGATTTTAAAAAGATACCATGCATTATAAAAAAAAATAAATGGAACAATGGTATATTGATTTCTTATTTGGCATTGCTATCCCTTTAAGAGCATGTGTTATTCAGTATCAAGGCAAACAGCACATCAATTTCTGCCTTTCAAAAATTAGCGACTGCTCCTCTTTCTTGCATTCCTCCCATAGTTCCTGTTTGTCAGAGACCATTAGAAAGCAGATAACGTAATCCACACCTACACCCTATTTGTTTTATTCAAGGACTAGTTGAACAGCCCGTGTACACGGACCACAGTGCCAGGCAGCAATGGCCGCAGTGCAGTCATGCACAGTAGAGAGTGCCCGCGCCACGGCTGATTACGGAACAGGGCGATCCGAATTCAGACCATAGTCCTCTCTGCGGACTACGGTCTAAATTTGGAGCGCCCCGTACGTTATCAGCCGTGTCACAGGCAGTCTGTACTGCGCATGCCTGCAGCACGTGCATCCGTCTCTACTGCGCATGACGGCTTCTGACAAACATACATTAGGGAATTATTATATAGGATTAGGTGCTTCACTGACTATTTCATCAGCAGAATGCTACTGGACAATAGAAAAGCTCTTTATCTCTCCAACCCTACTACAAAAACAGCACTGGTCATAGCTGAGCAAATAGTGTCAGTGTTTCTGCCAAGACTTAACCCTTTCAGTGCCAGGCATTAAGAGGGTTAAAGTGATTGTAATGTTGAAAAAAAAATATATCTCCAAGTCTTCTTTATAATATAAGGAACACATTGCTCTATTTCAAAACACTTATTTTTTGTGTAGTTCTCAAAATATGAAATGTATAAGAATCCCCCGCCCGCCCCTTGTGGCTGCATCCCTCAGCAGCTCTCTGGTCTGGACGGATGTGGCGAGGGACAAACTGCAGTACGCACAGGAAAATCCCGCCCTCCTTCATCATGGGGCAGGGTTTTCCTTATACATACTTATTGACAGGGACAGTAATGTCCCATAAAATATATTTAGAGTTTGGTAGAGGTTAAGAAAAAGGAACTAATTGCCACAAATTTTATCTTTCAAACCGCTCTGATTTGAGAGATATAGGTACTGAAAGTTCCCCCCTCCCCTTCTCCTGATGTCAGCTGTAAAGCTGACAGCAGGAGATTTGAGTTGTGCGACTCGAAGAGGGTCTTCAGCAGAGCCGAAATCGCGTTATTTCAAAAGAATTACTTCATTGGACCGGTCTACAAAGTGTGCTTGCAAACCATGCACACTTTGGAGACCTTTCCAATAAAGTAATTATTTCTAAATAACGCAATTTCGGCTCTGCTGAAGAGCCGCCGGCTGGTCCCCAGACCGGGATTTCCTGCTGTCAGCACAGCGCTGGCATCAAAAGAAGGGGAGGGAAGGGGGAACTTTCAGTGCCCATATCTCTCAAACCGTAGCGGTTTGAGAGATAGGATTTGTGACAATTAGTTTCTTTTTTTAACCGCTACCTAACTCTAAATATTTTGTAGGGGACATTACTGACCCTTGAAGTTTGTCCCTTGCTGCATCCGTCGGGTCTCACGACACGATTAGACATTCAGTGGGAGGCGGCCAGAAGGGGCAGGCGGGGCATCCTTCTACATTTCATATCTTGAGAACTGCACAGAAGTAATTGTTTTGAAATAGCGCAATGTGTTTCTTATGTTATAAAGAAGACTCTGCGATATCGGGTTTTTTTCAACATTACAATCCTTTTAACTTGAGTAAATGGGATGCTGAGTATTTTTTTTAACAGCAGACATACCATAAATGGACAGCAACCCTTTAATTTGATTTTAACACTTAACGTTCCAGAGGGGTGTGTAACGCTTTGCTTTGCAATGCAATGCACACCCCTCTTGCATTCAAAGCGTTAAATATTCTTCAAATTCATAATGTGTAAATATTCACCTATTTTCTTTTTTAAATGACTCTCCCTTTACATTGAGCTTCATAGATCTTTTCCCAGAGAGCATTCTGCCAGGCACTGTAAAAGCAGGTATAATGATACAAAGTAAAAAAAGATACAATGTACAAAAGTTTGCCTACAGAGCATTCAGTGATACACTGTATCACTGTCCTGCTTTCATGGTCTCCTGACCAGATCACTCTCTGGAAATCGACATATGGGGAGCTTACTGTCAAGGACATAAAAAAGGTACTGAGGAAAAAATTAAAAGTATAGGCAATTTGACTATGTTATGTACTTGAAGAACATGTAAAGTTAAAATAAAGAATTACTATCCTTTTAACCCTTTGAGTGCCAGAGGGGTACGGAATGCATTGCTTTGCAATGCATTCCGTACCCCTCTGGCACTCAAAGGGTTAACCCCTTGTGGACCACAGTAGTGTGCAACACATTGCTGTGCAATGCTTTCCACCAACAGTGTCCTAGTTCAGTTCTCAAGGGCCACCAACAGGCCAGAATTTCCCTAACTACAGGTGAGTTAGTCAGTGGCTTGTTAATTTTGATTGGCCCACCTTTGATCAAACAGGGAGATTCTTAAGTCTCAGACTGTTGATAGCTCAAGAACGGAACTGGGACACCCCAGCTTTATGCATCCCTATGGTCTAGGGACAAAACTGCAAGGGGTGTGGATGGGGCAGTGGTGACAGTGCCCAGCATCCAGAGGGAACCCATCAGCTCCAGGACCAATAGCTTCTAGTTACATCCCTGGGAAAATATCATTGTTTATTATGTTACTGGGGCCCAATACATTTTTGCACCAGAGCCCTCCAGTAGCTATAGGTATGTATGGCACTGTTGTGGTCCTCAAGGGTTAAATAACATAGAAACATAGAATGTGCCAGCAGAAGAGAACCATTTGGTCCATCCAGACTCTTATATCCTTCTCAGAATACACTTATGTCTATTTCAGACATTTTTGAATTCCTTAACCCTTTCAGTGCCAGATGGGTACACAAAGCAATTCCCTCTCTGGCACTGAAAGGGTTAAGGTGATAGTAATACTTATAACAAAGTGCAGCTTCGAGTCTTCTTTATTCTATTTGTAGCCCATAGCTCTATATTTCAATACTAACAGGCTTGTAGTTCAACCGCAATTTAATCCAAATGGATCTCCCTCCTGCCCTTTCTGGCCGTCACCCCTCAGATGTGTAATCTGGTTGTGGGACCAGACAGTGCACAGAGAGGGACAATCTTCTACTAAAATGCAATTATATAAACAACTGCACAACTATTGTTTGCTTAATGGCCCTCAACCGTCAATGTAGTGGGAAACCTTTAGGAAGATCCCCCTCACATTAAATCTACGGATTTGGTCCTTTGGAAAAATAGCCCCTTTGAGGAATGTAATGTAACTCTCCAGTAAGAAATGTAACACTCAGCTTCCTGTGTTATTCTGCAAGAAAAATAATAAAATAAAATTAGCTAGACTATTCCTCTCTACCTGACAACTAAGGGCTGTATTCATCAACTAAAGAGCTGCAATTCTGGTGTAAACCCATTCGAACACTGGGAAAGTTTTAATTCAAAATGTATTTCATCTCAAGCTTGTTTTAATTGTTCTTTAAAGGGATAGTAATTCTTAAGATGTAAAAAAATATATGTTGTAGGGTTTATGACCCCGAATAAAACAAATTTACTCCCACTGCTGAGAGATATTTTATTAAAAAATTATAACAGCTCAAACTTGAATTTTTTAGGTGCAATATCACAGTGGCCTGAAAATTTACAGTGGCACTGCTGCTACACTATCCTATGGAGATTTATGGTCTATGGACCAGAGCAGTCCATAGGATGGTGTAGCAACAGCGCCTAAAAAAATTCAAGTTTGAGCTGTTATAATTTTTCAATAAAACACCTTTCAGCAGTGGGAGTATCCTTGTTTTACTCAGGGGGATAAACCCTACAACCTATAGTTTTTTACATTTTAATTATTACTGTCCCTTTAAATCAAACTGTAAGGAACACTGCTAACTTTTGTCCAAAAGACACAAACTTCTAATGAACTCTATGGAGATGCTAGAGTCTGACTATGTCTCTCCATTGTAACTGATATGAACAGCATCACCCAGTGACCAGAATCGAAAACTGCACTTTTATTTAAAACAAATCTGAGCTGTAATCACTTTTGAATGATAAATCTCCCAGCAGTGGGGGGGGGGGGGGTAACTGTTTTGCTTAGAAGGAAAAGCATTATAACATATACATTTTCATTAAAAAGTGTACTGCTCCTTGAAAGGCATTATAATAATTGTCTTAGCTTGTTATATGCTTAGTGCTGGGAGTTGGGAGAGGGAAAGAGCTTCTCTCACCCAAAGAGCTTGCAATCTGAATTGTATCTGTAAATCTGATTGTGTCACTACCTTATTTACTCACAGAGCTTGGCACTTAACACCAGGGTTGGGAAAACATTTACTCTCCATCGGGAAGATGCACTAAGGTGTGGTAAAGCAGGTATAAATAGGAGATGACTTCTCCAGTGGTATAACGTCTTCAAGTTTTATGTTATTCTGTGGAGTCTATGCACTAAGATCTTCAAAGATGGAGAAATCTTAGTGCATTGGCTCCATACAATAACATAGGATGGGAGCAACGATATCACTGGAGAAGTCTTCTCCACACCTCAGTGCATAAACCCCCAGTTGTTGTTTTTGTAGTACAGTAACAACTGTAGATCCCAGGTTTCCCCTCCTAATTTAGGCCATGTAATATAGATATATACGTACAGAAATCCCAGGTAACAGTTTGTCCCTTTTAAGCAGATTTTAGTTGCAGGGGCCACAGGGCAGCCAGGAGTAGACCATGGGTGATAGTTGTGTAACATTTAATGCTTCTCTGGCTGTTTCTAAACTAGGTGTCAATTCACAACAGGCTTCAGACGTCCCAGCACAGCGGCCCCCAGGGGCCAGAGAATGGAGCTTCGGTCAGCACGGCTCCTAACGGGCAGCGGGAGGCTCTGCAGGCTGCCAAACCCGACCGGCTCTTGCAGTGTCAGCAGATTGTCAAGGTGATTGTGCTGGACACACCCGGCCGGGCACTGCCCGCCCTTGACCAGACTGTCACCCGCTACTTGTCTGGGTCCTGCACCTCCACCCCACTGCGCAGCGTCGGAGGGAGCGTCCACCAGCCCCCTCTTCCCCCACCTCCACCTCCATACAACCACCCTCATCAGTACTGCCCCCCAGGGGTTCTACTCAGAGAGAGAAGGTACTCTAGTGGCTCCCGGAGTCTTGTGTAGGTGCTGAGGCACTTAAATGCTACCTTGGACTAACCTACCTGTACACGTACTGGCCCTTGCACATTGATCTTCCCTGCCACACAATGGCCCTTGCACATTTATGTCTGCCAGTGCACATTAACCCTTTAAAGACCAGAGCCGTGTGCAACGCATAGCTTAGAAATGTGTTGCACACCAAGCTGGTCAGTAAAGGGTTAAAGTATGTTCTTGCACCTGCACATTATGATCTGCCTTCCCTTAGCCATAGCTGTCCTTACCCATTTACATTTTTGCCCTGCACAATTATATCTTCCCTTACACCCACACTTCTTGCACTCTCTCTTGACCCCTTTTTATGCCCTTGAGAGTTCTAGTTTGTGTATTTTTAGTAGGGTTGATCTCTCCCAAATGTTTTTATCGTGGAGAAAACTTTGTATGATCAGCATGTCCAGAACAATGCACTCGCACCTCATTCTGCCGCCATCTGTCCAGCGCACATCACATGGGAGTCACGCTGCCATTTCACTCTTGGATCCATCGTATTGATCACTCTCTGCTACTTCTTCCTCTGGATGGATAGAACCCAGAACTGGTCTTTTGGAGGCTGGGAACAAGACTCTAAACTTAACATTGAACGGAAATTCTTTGGATACAGGTCATTCTTCCCATCTGCCGAAGTGGGGTAATAAATAAGCTCTGCCAAGGAAGGACATTGCCCAGAATGGAACAAGGCTCTGCGGGATGAGACATATGTCAATGAGCAATACTCTGCAGACGATGAGTGAGATTGATGTTATGCTTTTGCAGAGTTGGAGGGTTGGGAGGCTAATTTTCTGCAAAGCAGGGAGATTTGCAATCAGGTTAAAGGGGAGCTATACTTTTCATTATAGGTTGCTCTTAAAATGGATCTGTCACCTGCCAGATTTCAGTTTCATTAAATGCATTGTGCTTTTTGTTTTTTTTCAGTCAGAAGTTTTTAGGTTGGGAATAATTGTATTTACACTATTACGTCCTGACAGTGAGCTCCCTGGATCTATGTCCAGAGATCTTTCCGTCAGGCACTATGAAAGCACTAATATTGATACAATGTGTAAAAGATACAATGGAAACAAGGTAGCAGATGGAACACTCATTGTTTAGCATCCTGCTTCGATGGTCGACTGACCAGAAATCTCTCTCTGGAAATCAAGATCAAGGTATTACTGTCAAGGTGATAAAAGTGTAGAAAAATTGGTGAAGATGAAAAAACATATAAATAGTACATGGTGTGCACTTACAGAGTATGGAAAGCAAACTAAGGGTTACTGTGATTTTATTGGGTAGAAATGATCATGCAAATCATGTCACTGAGGTGATTTGGAAAGGTGACAGATCCTCTTTAATTTGTTTAACAGTAACTATTTAAGTGCCAGGGAGATGCAATGCGTTGATACCTCTCTGTCGGGTCACTATTAAAAAGTCGCATAAAAAGAAATTGTGTGGCTAGAAGCTGCATTAACCATGTCGCGATGTTCAAAATGGCAACATGAGAATCTCGCCTTGCATAAAAGCTCGAGATTCTCATGTCACCTCTTTCAACGCTGCTAACTTCTAGTGGCCATAGTAAACTGGAGTTGTCATTTACACCCTGCTCCCGCATTAACCCTTACTGGCCGTGGTAAACTTGTAGAGAATGCTATGAAGAAAATGTTCTTGAGATATCAAGCAATTTGTTTTAAAATGAAAGGCAGAATGAGCAGTGTATTACACTACAACTCCCATCATCCTTTCCTTGCCTCTTTCACAAAAGGAGACCTCTTCACCAGGAGCCATAACCTTTTCCCAATTTTGCAGAGATCTGCCCCCTCTCTCTCTCCCTGCTCCACCCTGTCATTATTTAATTATTGTCTCATATGTTGAGTGCTGCCCCGGCTCCGGTTATCCTTTTTAGACAACACTGAGTTGATCAGGAAGTTCATCGGGGGGGGAGAGAGAGGCAAGGTAAGGATGATGGGAGTTGTAGTGTAATACGCTGCTCGTTCTGCCTTTCATTTCAAAACAAATTGCCTAATATCTCAGGAACATTTTCTTCATCGCATTCTCTACAAGTGTACCACGGCCAGTAAGGGTTAATGCAGGAGCAGAGTTTAAATGACAACTCCAGTTTACTGCGGCCAGGTGAAGGTAGCGAGGCACACAAAGGGTTAATGCGGGAGTAGGTTTTAAGTGACAGCTAAAGGTTACTGCGGCCAGTAGAAGCTAGCGACGTTGAAAGAGGCGACGTGAGAACCTCATGATTTAAGCAAGGCGAGATTCTCATGGCGACATGGTTAATGTGGCTTCTAGCCGCACGATATTTTATATGCGATGTTTTAAAAGGGTACCCTCTCTGTCATTCAAAGGGTTAAGGGCCAGAGTGATGTGCAATGCTTTCCTTTGCAATGTGCTCCTCAGGTCATTAACCCTTTGAGTGCCAGAGGGGTACACAACCCCTCTGGCACTCAAAGGGTTAAGTAGGTGTCCTTCATACAGAAGTCGTAAATACCAGTTTATGCGTTTTTTTCATAGTCTCTGCAATTGCCTATGGTGATCTCCACTGTAGTCTGCAATTAGATCACACCTCCAATAATATAAGAAATCCTATAGAGAATGCTCCACCCATGGTTCTACAGATTTATATATATATATATATATATATATATATATATATATATATATATATATATATATATATATATATAACAATCAGATTATGTAATAGGCTTTAATGTAGTTGTAATGCAAAAAAAAAATTATACACAAATTAAATGTATGACTACAGAAGGACACGTACATAGGTAAGTCTTTGGTTAAAGGGATAGTAATACTTCATTTTAACTTTATTTTATTTTGTAGGCATTAAAAAAACATGCAGAATGATATGTCTTATCTCTCAAACCTTTATGGTTTAAGAGCTATTCTCAAGCAAAGTCCCCCCCCCCCCGCCCCTTTTACCTAGTGTAAGCCATCTCTTCTCAGATGTGAATATGGTTGTAAGACCAGACAGATAACAGAAGGGGACATTCTTCTTACAATGAAAACAATGAAAGCCCTTCCCCCCTTGACAAGTTTTTCGGGTTTTTCCCTTATCTTAATTGAAGATTGTCCCTCTCTGCAGTATACCTGGGCACCTCCCTTCTGATCTGACTGAACGGGGGGGATACTTTGCTTGTGAATATCTCTTAAACCATAAATGTTTGAGAGATAAGACTTATGTTGTTCTTCATGTTTTTTTAATGCCTACAAAATAAAATAAAGATAAAATGAAGTATTACTATCCCTTTAACTAAGATCCACTCATTGTTATAGGTAACTTCACATATTTGCAAGTATATAATATGTATTGTCCACGCATTGTATTATTTTTCGCATCTTCATCTAATTTTTTTTTTAGACTTTTATGTCATGGACAAGGAGCTTCCTGTATATGTTTGCAGAGAGCTTTTGGTTATGGAACATGAGTTCAGTCTAGTGACAGTGTAAATAAAGAAACAATGTAAAACAGAAATCACCTAGAGCATTCAGTGCTGCAGGGAAAGTGTAATATTGTATCACATCACAACATTCAGTGCTGCAGGAATAGAGTAGCGTTGTATTACATCGCACAGAGCACTGAGTGCTGTAGAAAGAGTGACACATTGTATTACACAACGATGAGCAGTCAGTGCTGCAGCATCACTTCACATAGAGCACTGAGTGCTGCACAGAGACTGCAACATTATGTTACATCACACAGAGCATTTAGTGCTGCAGAGATACTGGAACATTGCATTACATCACACATAGCATTCAGTGCTGCAGAGATACTGGAACATTGCATTACATCACACAGAGCATTCAGTGCTGCAGAGAGACTGTAACATTGCTATTACGTCACACAGAGCATTAATTGCTGCAGAGAGACTGGAACATTGTATTACATCACACAGAGAATTGAGTGCTGCACAGAGAGTGCAACATTGTATTACATCACACAGAGCATTCAGTGCTGCAGAGAGAGTGTAACATTGTATTACATCACACAGAGCATTCAGTGCTGCAGAGAGTCTGGAACATTGCATTACATCACACAGAGCATTCAGTGCTGCAGAGAGACTGGAACATTGCATTACATCACACAGAGCATTCAGTGCTGCAGAGAGACTGGAACATTGCATTACATCACACAGAGCATATAGTGCTGTAGAGCGACTGGAACATTGTATTACATCACATATCGCATTCAGTGCTGTAGAGAGACTTGAACATTGTATTACATCACACAGAGCGTTTAGTGCTGTAGAGATACTGGAACATTATATGACATCACACAGAGCATTCAGTGCTGCAGAGAGAATGGAACATTGTAACAGTGTATTCCATCCTGCTTTGATGGCCTATCAACCACAGAACTCACTGGAAACTAACATCTAATTAGTTCCCTGTCAGGGACTAGGGCAATTTACAAACCCCTGAGGACCCTGGAAGAATTGTGAATCGAGGTTCCCAAGTAAATGTATCATTTTAGAATCCTAGTTGTAGCCTTGATTTTCTTCCTTTCCTAAATTGTGGCAAAATCAGCAACATAAAGTTGTGCACCCAGAACAACCTCACTTCTTCCTGACCATTTGGTTCCTTTTTGTAAAACTGGGACCGTTGGGAACCCAAAATGATGCTCCCTGAACATGAGGCCAATATGTTACAGGGATAGTAACACTTAATATGGAAAAAATATTTATAGTAGGGTTTATCCTCCTGAGTAAAACAAGAGTACTCCCATTGCTGAGAGGTGTTTTATTCAGAAGTTACTGCAGCTCAAACTTAAATTTTGTAGGCGCAGTATCTCAATGGCCTGAAATTGTACAGTGGAGCTGTTGCTACACCATCCTATGGAGATTTATTGTCAACTGACCAGAGCTCTCCATAGGACAGTGTAGCAACAGCACCACTGTAAAATTTCAGGCTATTGAGATTTTGCACCTAAAAAAAATTCTAGTTTGAGCTGTAATAACTTTTCAGTAAAACACCTCTCAGCAGTGGGACACCCTTGTTTTTCTTGGGAGGACACATCCTATAAAATATATTTATTTATATATATATATATATATATATATATATATGTATATATATATATATATATATATATATATATATATATATAAGTGCTACTATCCCTTTAAAAATGCCCCTGCCATGGACATAAATGTGTGAAAAATACAAAAAAATCAACAAATTAATGGCAGTTTGTTTATATTATGTACTTGCAGAATACGTAAAGTCAAAATAAAGTGTTACTATTATCTTCACCTGTGGCGTTCCAGAGGAGTGTGCAAAATAATGCATTGCACACCCATCTGGCACTCAGTGGGTTAATGCCCTCTAGTGGACACACAGAGAGGTTGATGTACTAAGAAAATCAGACATTCTGAGGCAAGTCAGCTCCACCATAAGGGAGAAATTAAAATTCCCATTGATTTTAAAGGGATAGCAATACTTTAAAAAAAAAAATGCAGCTTCGATTGATCCTCCTATAAAATGCACCATGTAACACTGTGTTTCAATATTTTCCGTTTTGTAGTTCAACACTAATTCAAGGATCCCCCTCCTGCCCCTTTCACCGACGTCACGATGCCTCTCTCAGCTGGCAGCAGGGGGGCGATTTTCACTGAGCAGAAGGAAAATCCTGCTGTCCTTTGTCAAGGGGTGCAGGGCTTTCCCTAATACTCAGTGGATGAAGATTGTCCCTCACTGCACGCTGTCCGGCCTCTGGACCGGATTCTGTATCTGAGGGGAGGTGGCTTACAGGAGGTAAAGGGGGTGGGGGATCATTTAGCATTGAATACTGTTAAACTTGTAAACGAATAATATTGAAACACAGCTTTACATGTCCGCGTTATAGGAGGATCAATCGGAGCTGCTTTTTTTTTTTTTTAAACGTATTACTATCTCTTTAACCCCTTAACGACCAAGGGCGTACATATACGTCATGAATTTCACTGAATCAGATTCCGAAAAATAAAATGCTCAGTGGTCCTTAAGTGCCAACTGCGCCAGTCCTTAAGGGGTTAGGTGTGATTTTTAACATCTTGAATTCTAGAGAAGTCTGTCTAACTTTCAGTGAGTTAAAAAGTCTTATTTAACCATATGAGTGCCAGAGAGGTATCCACTGCATTGCGTTGCAATGCGGTGGATACCCCTCTGACACTCAAAGGGTTAATTAAATTGATGGGAATTTGTGACATTTGTATTGATCGCTTATGGTGCCCTTGGCTTGCCCCAGATTTGTTCCAATTCCTCTTTGTAGATCGACCTTGCAATGTTTTGTGCAGTAAAAATGTTCTTATGAATGAAAGGTGGGTGATTGCTGTAGGTCCAGCTCTTGTACACATGCACCAGTTATACACAGTTACGTTACAGTCACCAGACCGATCCATGTGCCACTCATGACTGTTATTAATGGAGCACACTGTGCACAGCTCACCTTCCTATTGAGAGGGATAGAAATATAATTACAAATACATTCTGAATCTGATGTATTGAGAACTGGAACAATTCTAACTATAGTACAAGGAAGTAATACAAATGCTTATTGATTTAAATGGGGCTTTTAAACACTTGAATGATGGAAAGGTCCCCAGTGCAATATAGATCTCTCTAACAATCAAGAAGTTAAACTGGCCAATTAAACCTTAAAGGGATAGTAACACTTGGGTGGAGATTCACTAAGCGGTGATAAAGTGGAGATAACTTCTCCAGTGATATCACTTCTCCAGTTCCCATGTCATTCTATGGAGCCCATGCACTAAGATTTCTCTACCATTGGAGATGTTAGTGAATAGGCTCTATAGAATAACATAGGAACTGGAGAAGTGACATCACTGGAGATGTCATCTCCACATTATCACCTCTTTATCACCGCTTAGTGAATCTCCCTCCAGATCTGTAAAAATATGTATATTGTAGGGTTTATCCTCCTGAGTAAAACAAGGGAACTCCTTCTACTGAGAGGTGTTTTATTCAAAGTTATTGCAGCTCAAACATGATTTTTTTAGGTGCAGTATCTCAATGGCCTGAAATGTTGGTGGCGCTGTTGCTACACCATTCTATGGAGATTTATGGCCAACTGACCAGAGCTGTCCATAGGATTATGTAGCAATAGCGCCACTGTACAATTTCAGGGCATTGAGATACTGCATTTAATATATTCATGTTTGAGCTGCAATAACTTTTGAATAAAACACCTCTCAGCAGTGTTGTAGTCAGGAAAATAAACCTTACAATATGCATTTTAATATCTATTATGTGTGACTATCCCTATAAGTAACACCTCCTAATAATAACCGCTCACTTACCTCATTATATCAAGAAAATCCTAATGACCTCTATGATGAAGTAATGAGTTGCGCACCCTTCCGGTTCTTAAAGGGTTAACCCTTTGAGTGCCAGGGGGTACGGAATGCATTGCTTTGCACCTTTTGGGCACTCAAAGGGTTAAGATTACCGGGTGCAGTGAGTGGAGTTTTTTCCCTGTTGTTTTGCAACCAGCTATCATGTCCACCTCTTAACCCTTTGAGTACCAGAGGGGTATGAAATGCATTGCAAAGCAGTGTGTTGCGTATCCCTCTGGCACTCAATGGGTTAAACAAAGGCGAAAGGGCAACATTCATGGAGCCATTATAATTTTTGGATCATAAAAAGTGAAATGGGGGGAGCTACTGTTAAAAAGTGTTACTTCTCCTTTAAATCCATGAGAATGTGGGGAATATTTATTGGTCCCCTGCATGCATCAGTGTCACTGTACAAGAACACACAGAGGTATAACGTACCTACACACATATGTACACACAGATGGTACACATACCATCATACATGTGGCCATACGCACAAAGTATTGTACTTGTTCCCTATAGTGCAGATGGTTTGCCTTAATTCAAGGCATTGAGTTCAATGGGTCTTTTAACCCTCTAAATGCCAGAGTGGTACCCAACCCACTGGCATTCAAAGGGTTGAAGCAGTAAACCTTTTTTTAATGGATAAACAATACTATTAAAAATGTGTATGTGTCTTATTGGGTATTTTCTTATCCGTAAAACAAGATACTCCCGCTACTGGGAGATTTTTCATTCAAAAGATATTACAGTTTAAACTTTTTTTTTTTTTTTGTTAAATTGCAATTTTGTGTTCCAGTCACCAGGTGGTGCTGCAACTTTGGCTAACTATGTAGAGCCATTGTCAGTGACTTCAGTTCTAGCAAAGAGTGCATTACTTTAAATGTCTTTTGGACACCAGGTGGTATTCTCACTAGCAGTTTGTTTAATAAGAGTTTGAGCTGTAATAAGTTTTGAATGAAAACTGTGCCAGCAGTGGAAGAGCTTGTGTTTTACTCAATAAAGAAGGACCTGTACATATTTTCATTAAATGTTTTGTTCACCACCCTGGCATTCAAAAGGGTTATGGACCAGAAGGGAGTGCAGCACATTGCTTAGCAATATGGTGAGCACACCTGGGGTCCTTAAAAGATTAATCCCTTAAATGCAAGAAAGGTCTGTAACATATTACATAGCAGCTGTTTTACCCCGGAATTGCTCCACTATGTTTTGTGAATATGGCCACAGGTATAACACACACATACACAAACCTAAATACAAACACTGATACAGACACACACAAGTAACACTGGCATAGAGGTGCACCCATATCAACCTAAACACACGTACTGGTATAGGAGCACAACTAAAAACAAACACTGGTATAGATGCGCTCACACACACGTAACTATATTGACAAACAAGACACAGGTAGATGCAGGAGTCTATGTGGGGATTGTACTAATTCTCTAGTCCAAATCCAGTGACATTAGCCAGTGGTTGTGCTTCAGGGGCTGCATTTCTGAGCATGAAATCTGTAGCGCATACCAGTGGACAATCTCTGCCACTGTTGGACTATAACCAGAGGCGTGTGCAACACATTGCAAAGCATGGCATTGTACATCTCTCTGGTCTTTAAAGGTTAATGCCAGTTAGCACCATATGCCATCCCCATAGCATGCGTAAGGAAATGGTGTACACTCATCTCCATTTCCTTAAGCCTTGTTTAGTACACTGATTAAAACAAGACGTAATGGAAAATAATGCCTGAAATGCAATTGACTGCTCTATTGACCTCACCTGATTTACCAGGAAATTGTCGTCAGTCATTCACCCCTATGGACCTTATACATAGAGCAAAAGAAAAACAATACACACTGATACACAAGTTCATAAACTGACATAAGCACTCCAATATAAACCAATAGGTTGTCTATATTCACAGGTTAAAGTTGCAGTGATTGTGGCCTTGGGATGTGGGCAGACTAGTTGGGTGATGTGCTGTCCTGTGATGGTCAGTGGGCGGAATATGCACTGATTTACAAGACTCTGACAGAGACACACGGGCTGATTTAACCCCTTAACCTTTTGAGTGCCAAAGTGCTACACAACACTTTGCTTGGCAATACGTTGCGTACCCCTCTGGCACTCAAAGGGTTAAGGACCAGAGTGGTAGGCAACACATTGCTAAGGAATGAGTTATCCACCTGTCTGGTCCTTAAAGGGGAACTATCACCCCAAATAAAATCTGTCCCCAACAATTATTCATCTAGCGTTAACCTTAACATTACTACTATTAGCAGCATAATCACCATGTTACTAAGAAATCTTACTTCTGCCGAGACTGACGGCCAGGCAACAGTGTTTAAAGGCAATTGCACGCCTCGCCGTCAGTCCCTTCTGGTACCTAAAGTTTCCATGCAACGCCCCCTAGAGGAGACCGGGACTGACAGCGCAGGCGTGCAGATGTCTGTAAGCAAAGATGTCTGCGCTGTTGCCTGGCTGTTAGTCTTGGCAGAAGTAGAATTTTTGACTAACACCATAATTATGCTGGATAACAGTAAATTGTTAAGCTTATCGCTATATGGCTAATTGTCGGCTGGAGATGTTATTTGGGGGTAATAGTTCCCCTTTAACAAGTTACTAAGATGAACTGGAACATATGTTGTGCAAACCAACTTCAGTGTAGGAAACCCAAATTTCTATTGCTTTAAATTGAGCTTTTAACCCATTGAATGCTAGAGAGGTCTCTTCACTTGGCTTTTCAATGCACTGGAGAACAAGGGGTTAACACCAACTTAATTAAATGGGGCATTTTATTTACCACTGTATATGGTACAGTTGGTTTGCCCCAGAATTGCGGCAGTACCTCTTATTGACCCTTTGCGTGCCAGAGAGCGTTGGATACCTCACTGGGAGTCAAAGGGTTAAATCAGCTCCATGCCGTACCCAGCATGCTTTGCAGAACACAAGGATCCTTTCATATTATAAGAAGCCTGAGATCACGCATATAGCCATTGGGTGGAGAGGGTGTGGGAGAGGCTTGTGTGGACATGTGACCGAGCACCCAGACACCTGTAATATTTTGTAACAGACAAAGTGAATATTTTATCTGTTCTATAGAAATCTAGAAATTACATAAAATGACCTTTCCTCTGTGTCCTTGGTCTCTTTTTTTATGGCTTTGCTTATTGACCTGAAAAACGTGTTTTGCTTTGTAAGGTAACTGAGATGCTGGAGAAGTGGAATGTAAACCTGAAGGGGTTAAATTATTCACCGTTGGCCGTATTCAAGAAACTAAAAATTAGCAATTCTGGAGTAAACCAAGAACATCATAGAGCGGAAAAATTAAATTTCCCAAAATTCCCATTGAATTAAAGGAGAACTATCACCCCTATACAAGCCTGGCTAACAATTAAGTAAATATAGCGAGTAGCTTGAACAATTGTTTAATATATTTTTTTTTAATTGGTGGTATGGCTAAAATCAAAGGTTTAAAAATGTTCCGTGGCCTTACTTCCAAACAGACTGTGGGTACAGCTGTGCACCGCAGTCTTTCAGTCTACCTCTGCTCCCCTCCCACGTAGAGTCTCGATCCAGCCTCCTCCAGTGATGGAGGATTTCTCCTTGTAAGCTATAGCACTCTTTGGCCAGTGAGAGGCTTCAGATTACAAGGAGAAATCCTCCGTCACCGGAGGAGGCTGGATCGAGACGCTAGGTGGGAGGGAAGCAGAGGAAGATTGACAGACTGCATTGCAGAGCTGTACCCTCAGTCTGTTCGGAGGTAAGGCCACGGAACATTTTTAACCCCTTACTGACAGCCACTTCCACACGCGGCTGTCACCTTAACGCCCGTCACACAAAAAAAAAATGTGCCAAATTCTTCCATGGTCCCCGAACAGCGTGCAGCCACACGGAGACCAGACTTCTGGTACTACTTCCCGGACCTACCAGGTACATCCTCTGTCACTAAGTGACAGTTTTTGCGGGACGTACCTGGTAAGTCCATTGTTGGGAAGGGGTTAAATCTTTTATTTTAGCCATACCACCAATTATAAAAAAATGTAAACAACTATTCAAGCTATTCGATATATTTACTTAATTATTAGCCAAACTTGTATAGGGGTGATAGTTCTCCTTTAACCCCCTGAGCACCAGAGAGGTACGCAACGCATTGCAGAGCAATGCGTTGCGTACCTCTCTGGCACTCAAGGGGTTAAATGTGGTTGTAAAATCCATTGGATGCTGGTGTGTTCCTACTCAGCAGTTAATGGGTTACAAATCCCATTAAGATCAATGGAGATTTTAATTCATGCTCTATGGTGGCGTTGGTTTGCTCCAGAATCGTACCTCTTTCCTTCCTGAATACAGACACCGGTCCTTGAACTGTCAGAGCAACAATACAAAGCAATATCGCATCAGCGTGCAAAGACTCTTCCAATGGTCTATAGTCTTCCCTAATTCCTAAACCTTTCAGGGAATATTATTGGACCTTAAATATGTAGTGGGATTCTGCAGATTGGAACAAAACTATGTACTGCTCCAGTTAACTCTTTGAATGCCAGTGGTATCCCTTTGGATATCTCTCTAGCACTCAAAGGGTTACATTAACATTCTGAACCAATATAATCTTATGATCAGGAAAGCTTGAAGCTGTCCCTGATGCACAGCACACCAGTGTGACTGCTTCTCCCTCAAATACTAATTGGTCGCAATGTATTCTTACACAATTTCACCAGAGGCCCCAAAAGTTCTTAAAACTCCCCTGGTCATGCACATGTTTCTCATATCCTACAGAATCAATTTAACCCCTCTGAGTGCCAGAGGGGTATGCAACAAATGCATTGTGTACCCCTGTGGAACTCAAAGGGTTAACCCTTGTAGCGTGAGAGGTGTGTATTGCAATGTATTGTGTTGGATCCCTCTCTGGCATCAACGTGTTAAGATCCCAACGTTAACCCTTTGAGTGCCAGGGGGTTAATGTTTTCTTTACAACGCCCTACAAAGTAATCAACATCTCTGCTTTTTTATATTTTGGGTGTCATTTTTTAACCCCTTCCAGACCAGAGAGGTGGGTAAGGGCTCTGCCCTTGAAGGGGTTAATAGTTCTCTAATGGTCACCTGCATTGTATCCTAAATCAGCAGTTCTGCTCACCTCTCGTAACCTCATCTCACATCAGTGAGACTTATTCCACACCTGGGAATTCATTTTTGAAATTACTATAATTTATCATTACATTCCACCCCATTTTTGTAACATAAAATATTGCCTGCAGCTGTTGTATGACTACAATTCCCATCATCCTTATCCAGCTGTGGATGTTGGGAGTTGTAGTCCAGCTAGACTCTTGCAGGTTGATCACCTTGACTAAGCAGTTGTATTTATAGTTTCCTGCCCTGTGCCATACATTGTAAAACATGAACATTGTCCTTTCTCCCTCTGAATGGCAACACATTGCTTTGCAATGTGTTGCGTACCCCTCTGGAACTCAAAAGGTTAAGTAGCGAGAAGAAATTATCTAAATCACTTCTAGCAGTGATCATTCATAAATAACCTTCAGTTATTTAGGAACAATGGAGAATTTTTCCCCTTTCTAGCACAGGCTAGAAATCGGTTTACTATTGAAAAGTCGCCCTCTATTTGGTGACCATCAAAAGGGTGAGATAATAATGTGGCCTGCATCAAATGGGTGACATTCCTCATGAAAAGGGTGACATTCTGATGTTGCATGCTTAAGGGTCAATGTGCAATGGTAGCCAACAGGGGGCGACATTTCAGTCTTGGTCTTCCTCAGTTGTTCTGTGATCCTCCGATTATGGTAACTCTTAGCCCATGATTAAGATTGTCCCCCTCCAGATTGAGGCTGAAGTAGAGCTGCTTCTCCAATACTCTTCATTGGAGACATACGCAAGTATTAACACCTAAGCTACCAGAACACGTTACCGGAACATGGCCAACCTTCTATATGGCCATGCAGGGGGACTCTTATAGGGGATCTCTCACATCTTTATAAGTAATGCTCATTAGTTAGAGCATTTAGTGAATAAGTTTAAAATGTTATTAATTAAAAAAAAAAAAATTTGAGAAAAAATTAATGTTTAAAGAGTGCCCAGCACCCTACTTCCGGCTTGCTGCAGCTTGCCGCTCTGCCTCTGCTCCCGTCCCACTACCCAGCATCATCCGATGACGGAGGCTTTTTGTCTCATTTGCAGAGACTGATATCTAGCCAATGAGACCACTCCAACTTAGAGACAGAAAGCCTACATAATCGGAGGAAAAGCCGGAAGGAGTGTGTTGGGCACACTTTAAACCTTAATTTTTGTGCAAATAACGTTTTCTTAAAAAATTGAATAACATTTTAAACTTATTCGCTAAATGCTCTAACTAATGAGCATTACTTGTAAAGATGTGAGAGATCCCCCTTAATACCCTTTGACTGCCAGAGAGGTATCCAAAGCATTGAGTGTTGGCAACGACATTTCAATAGGATACCCTAGAAATCAACTAAGTACAACTCTCCATGTAGGAAATCCTTCCTCAAGAATCTACCCTCCAGTGCCCTGGGTGTTTATGGTTGTGGGGTCTCTAACAACTGAGGGTATGTGTGCCACATTGATTGCATGATCTTTGAATTTTTATTATTTTATGTAAGTATTTTACCAGGAAGGAGACATCAAGATTGTCTTTCATTTTCAAGTAAGCTTTGAGTACTCATTTTATCTGTCTAAGAGGGGTGAAATGCCAAGTTGACCTTTGCAGGACTAAAACCTGCAACCGCGAGTTTTGAACAGATTCAACAGCTGGTACATTAACCAGCTGCGCTATCTCATGGCATGCTTGTATGTATATAATGCATTAGACACTCAAAGGGTTAATTTTATTTACAAATCACTGTACAGGCATTCTCGTATCTTATCAGCAATATATTTGCTCTTTAAAGGGATAGTAATACTTAAAATGTAAAAAAAAAATATGTTGTAGGGTTCATCTCCCTGAGTAAAACAAGGGTACTGCCGCTACTGAGAGGTGTTTTATTGAAAGGTTATTACAGCTCGAAGTTGTATTTTTTAGGTGCAATATCACAGTGGCCTGAAATTGTACAGTGGCACTGTTGCTACACCATCCTATGGAGATTTATCGTCCCGGGACCAGAGCTGTCCATAGGATGGTGTAGCAACAGCGCCACTGTACAATTTCAGGCCACTGTGATATTGGACCTAAAAAATTCAACTTTGAGTTGTAATAACTTTTGAATAAAACACCTCTCAGCAGTGACAGTACTCTTGTTTTACTCAAGGGGATAAACCCTACAACATATTTTTTTTTTACATTTTAAGTATTACTATCCCTTTAATAGGAATAATGATCAGGGTATATTTGCATTATATGAATTAACCGTAGCTGCCATTTGTGGAATTTCACAAATGTACTTCTTATCATAACATAGTATTTTATTTTTCATATCACACGTATTATGTGTTTAACCCTTTGAGTGCCAGAGGGATACACAATGCGTTCTGTACCCCTCTGGCACTCAAAGGGTTAAATACTTATTATTCCCATAAAAAATTCATGATTTATATACCGGGGGTGGGGCTTTATTTTCCACTTATTTTGTTTTCATATTGTACATGTTATTTTTTTTTATGATATGAATACGCAAACACCTCCTAAATAATAACCCCCCTCTTACCTTACTGTGGACAGAAAATCCTAATGTCCCTTATGAATTTTCCCTGGCTAGAGGGACCCCAAAACCTGCTCATTGCACAAAGTAACATTAACCCATTGAGTGCCAGAGAGGTATCCAAAGCATTGCGTTGCAATGTGTTGAATATCTATCTGGCAATCAAAGAGTTAATCCTTTCAGGACCAGAGCATAGTACAAAGCATTGACCAAGCAAAGTATCGTGCACTCTCTGGTACTTACAGGGTCACATAGACATACGCACTCTGTCTGTGCCAGGTTAAAAATCTTCCCTAAACTGTCTTGTTCATCTCCATGGACGTGACATCTAGGACTGATTAGAAACATAAACATAGAATTTGACAGCAGATAAGAACCATTCAGCCCATCTAGTCTGCCCACGTTTCCTACTGTAAAGACCTCAAACCTTATTTGGTCCTTGGTCTTTTCTTATGTTCAGGACAGCCTTATGCCTATCACATGCATGCTTACACTGTATTAACGTCTACCACTTCTGCTGGTAGGCTGTTCCACTTATCTACTACCCTCTCTGTGAAGTAAAACTTTTTTACATTATATCTAAAACATGTGCCCCTCTAGTTTTAGACAATGGCCTCTTGTCCTAACATTTTTACTCCTTTGAAATATACTTTCCTTCTGCACTTTGTTGAATCCCTTCTTGTATTTGAATGTTTCTGTTAAATCCCCTCTCTCTCTTCTCTCCTCCAAGCTATACATGTTCAGATCTTTTAGTTTATCCTGATATTTTCCTGTAAACCAGTCTCTAGCATATCCATATCCTTCTGGAGATGGGGTCTCCAGTACTGTACACAATACTCTAGGTGAGGTCTAACTAGAGATCTGTACAGTGGCATGACCTCTTCCCCTTTTCTGTTACTAATGCCCCTAGCTATACAATCCAGCACCCTGCTTGCATTCCCCACCGCTTTATTACATTGCCTGCCTACCTTTAGGTCATTAGAAATAATTACTCCCAAATCCTTTTCCTCTGTTGTCTCTGATTAAAGATGCTATCTCTTGAGCAAGAGCATAAGGCACAATTCATAGGGACCGTTAGCATTTTCTGACCATTTCAAGATAAGGAGGTTCATTTCTAAGAAATGTTACTTTGCCTTTACACTAATCTTCACTGAAAACTGCATGTTTGTTGCAGCCTGTAGAAATTGGAAAATAAGACCCCATCTTATGCAATTTAATTTATTGTTTACATTTGAAAATCGATAGTATCTGCTTTACCCAACATGCTTTGTGTTGACACAGGTATATTGACGATGTGTTATGTGTTTTAGATGGTGCATTGCTGGTCATTTTGTTGTATAGTTTAATTAAGCATACAACATCATTAATCCAAAGCTACTGTTCATATGAAATAGGTAGACTTTGAAGACAAAAATCTACACTGTGCTCTCATTTCAGTTCCCCAAGTATAAAGATCGAGGATACACTAATCCAGTCTTAAGATACACAAAGAATTATATCCACCAACAATATTATTTTTTAAGAACATACTCAGGTCTGTAAAAATAAGGCAAACCAAAAAAAGGTATTTATTGTAGTATTTTCCTATTTGGTTTAGATACTTAAAGGAAAACTAACCTCCTAATGATCAGCCACTTACCTTACTATAACCAGAAAATCCTATTGGCCCCTGTGAATTTTTGCCTTGTGACTTTGTTAAAAAGATATCATCTTGCAAGGGAGACAGGAGACTGGATCCCGACGGTGGGACAAAAGGACAGAAAGTAGACTAAGGGTTGCGGATTCTGCAGAGGAAGCTAGGGAGCGAAGCTTGGGTGTGAAGCTAGCGATCACCGGAACCCAGTGTACCCTTTATGCGGTCAAAACTGTATTATAGGTGCCGGCCGCAAAACCAGATTTCCACCCCCGGTTGAGCCAGGGGTTGGACCAGGTTAGGTACACTGCTAGTCCAGGAAAAGCAGAGGAAATAGGAGCAGGAGACAGAAGAATGGTCAAGGCAGGTCAATAAGTTGAGGTGGGTAGAATTCAAGCGAAGTCAAGGTCAGGACAGGTGGAGTTGAAGCTAAGTCAAAGTACTAGTCAAGGTCAACCGGAGAATCAAACAAACAGGAAGCAGGAAACTTCACCTCCAGGCCTAACAACTGAGCACTGGGAGATCAATTGGACTGGTTGAAATAATCTCTAAACAATATACAGCTGGTCACCATTAACCAATAGGAGCCAGGAAGAGGGAAAAGGGCAGTGTTACTACAGAACATCCTGCAGATGAAAAGTCTTCTTTTAGCAACCATGGAAGTTGATACCTATCTGATACTGAAGGGGTTAACTCTTAAGGCTAGGTAGGTCATCAACAAATTGTAACTCAATGGAGACCTTGCAATCAGGGGACATAAATGTTCAAAACCAAGAAAATAACCTGAAGTTTGCCGGTCCGATCTTATGGAGAGGCAAGTCCAGAAGATTGACCATGATACATCTACCGTCAGTCACGGGGCCGGATTTGCCATAAGGCAGAGTAGGCATCTGCCTACAGGCGCTCCCCACAGAGGGGCACCTGTCACTGAAATCAATTTTTTAAAAAAATATTTTTATTAACAGTGCTCCCGCTGTGCACAGGGGCAGCAGTAATGGGGGCAGTGTGGAGCTGAGGGGGCAATGTGAGGGCAAGTTGGAGCTGATGGGGGGCAATGTGAGGGCAATATGGTTATGTGGGGGGTAATGTGGAGATTTGGAGCATTGTGTATGTGTCCAGCTGAGATGGCCAATGGGGGGGTGCTGCAGATTTCTGTGCCTACAGGCTCCTGAGATGTAAATCCAGCTCTGGTCAGTCATGGCTGTAGAGATGGACGTGACAGATGCTGGCAGTTCTTTTAACCCTTTGAGTGCCAGAGAGGTATGCAACGCATTGCAAAGCAATGTTTGCATACCCCTCTGGCATTTAAAGGGTTAAACTGAAGCAGGCCGAGTGCATGAGCTTAAATAACCCTTTAAGAACCAAAGGGATATGCAAAATAATGCAATGCACAGCCCTAAGGTCCTTAAAGGATTAAGATTACCATGTGCTGGGGTGGAGATTGTGTCCTGAGGTCCTGCTAGCATCTGTCATGTCCACCTCCATGATCATGACCTCTAGCAGTGGCGTAACAATAGGGGTCGCACCTGCGACCGGACCCGTTACTCCAGGGGCCTGGCCGCCCTCTGCAACCCCATTGCCATGCTCCCACAGCAACTCAGCTGATCTCCCGGCACTCTAGTAATGCAGAGCACTGGGAGATTACATCATCTCCCAGTGCCCTGCATTCCTGAGAACCGCGCGGGAGCGGGGAAGGTGATGGAGGTAGGAGATGAACACGGGGCAATGTGATGGTTTGAGGGGGCGAATATAGAGACAATGTGGTCGGGGGGCCCATGGCAATTTCTGCACCAGGGCCCGGTGGCTTCTAGTCACGCCACTGACCTCTAGGACTGCTTGAACATATTATCTCTTCATCAAAGGAGCAAGGGTAAATTCCAGAGGGGGAATTAGGGTTTTCTCACCATACTAAGGTAAGTGGGGATTATTATTAGATGTTATTTATTTAAACATCATTTTTATAAATATCTTCTCCCATGAGAAACGGAGGAACATTAAGAAAATATAGGAATTTGGAAAGTAAATAAAATAGATATCATGCTTTGATTTATATTCATTTTAATTCATTTGTATGATACATCAAAATCATAACCATTTTCAGTTTTATTGTAAGGTAAGTTATAAGGCACTCGGGTGGGTTTTTTCAGGTGAGATCTAATGCTGCATGTGGATTCTTGTAATAACATTGGAACTAACGGTGAGTGTGAGTATGTTGGGAAAAACAGGAGGAGATCGATGTCAGAAGTGCAGAGGATGGAGTTGAAGGCACAGTTTGGACATCACACTCCGGAGGTCCCTCTTGTGTTACTATCCAGGCTGAGCCGGGGACGCAAGCCATTCTTTTGCATTATTCTCTCCATCTGAGGCTGTGTCATATCCCGAAACCGCTACAGAAACAAACAACTGAAACATTTCTGTTGGAATCTAACAGGCTATGATCAAAATACTAATAATAATAAAATAAAAATGTAAAATATGAATACAATTCTTTAACCCAGGGTTGGTTGAGTGGCGAACGACCAGCTGTGGGGGACTACAAGTCCCATCATCTCTGCCAGCCAACAAGTAAAGGTGCAATAATTGATTACCATGGCTTTAATCCTTTGAGTGCCAGAGAGGTATCCAATGCAATGCACTGGATACCTCTCTGGCACTCAGAGGGTTAACTCTTAAGGCTAGGGAGGTCACCAACACATTGCAAAACAACTCAACAGAGATCTCACATCCAGAGGATAAAGGTACATAAATTATAGGGATAGTGTATTCAATGGGTTACATAATGTGGTCATTAAAGTTAAATAAACAGTTAAATAATGAAAAAACATCTGAAGAAAAAAGAAAATGTTATAAAAGAGTTGGGAAATGTTCAGACTTTACTAGCATCCAATGGATTACCAGATTGGCCCATAACTGCTGTAATGCATAATCCATCTTTGCACTGGTCCGGTTTACATCTCAGCTCCCCTAGACAAAGGCATCCAAAGAGCCCTAAGCCCACCAAATGATGGCTGTACCCCTACTCCTCACAAGACTCCACCCCTATCACCACCCACTGCAGCCTGGTACAGAAAACTCTCAGCCTATAATATGCAAGCACAAAAATGTTTTTAAACCCTTGGCTGTGAAGCAATGCATTGTAGAGATCTCCATCGTTCAAGGAATTAAATAAATGCCAGTAAAGAGTCATGTACACAGATAAACTGGACACCATAAATCAGGAGCACTGGGATTTTTCTGGCCACACCCACAATTCAGAATGTGGGTGTGGCCTACACAGCTGAGGTGTGACTCAAAATGTGTTGCTTCTGGCTGTTGCCTGCTCTGCCTAATGATATATCCTGCTCTGTCTCTACACATAAAGAATCTGTGCCATAACCAACCTTGCCACCCCTTAGCTGGTACTTATTGTCTCAGCATTGCTATTCTTACCTGCCTTACATTACCCGATGATGTGAGAAATAGATACAGCATGTAACCTGGAATCAGGACCATAGAGGAGAGAGCCATAAGCCAACCAATACCCTGACCCCAAGCCGGGTACACATATCGACCAAGAGTCAGAGGGGTCATCTCCACCACACTGAAGAAGAAGACACCCTGCAATGAGAGAGGCAGGCTAAACAGAGGAAGATGACAATAAAATGAAATACAAGCAGTGGAGTTATATTGAGTAACAGGATGGGATAAATAAGGTGTTATATGGATCAATAGGAGGAGTTATATGGAACAATAGGAGGAGTTATAGGGAGGAGTTATGTGGCACCATAGGAGGAGTTATATGGAACAATATGAGGAGTTATAGGGAGGGGTTATATGGAACAATAGGAGGAGTTATAGGAAGGAGTTATATGGAACAATAGGAGGAGTTATAGGGAGGGGTTATATGGAACAATAGGAGGACTTACAAAGAGGAGTTATATGGAACAATAGGAGAAGTTATAGGGAGGAGTTGTATGGAACAATAGGAGGACTTACAGAGATGAGTTATATGGAACAATAGTAGTTGTTATAGGGAGGGGTTATATGGAACAATAGGAGGAGTTATAGGAAGGAGTTATATGGAACAATAGGAGGAGTTATAGGGAGGGTTTATATGGAACAATAGGAGGAGTTATAGGGAGGAGTTATATGGAACAATAGGAGGAGATATAGGGAGAAGTTATATGGAACAATAGGAGGACTTACAGAGAGGAGTTATATGGAACAATAGGAGGAGTTAAAGGGAGAGGTTATATTGAACAATAGGAGGAGTTATAGGGAGGAGTTCTATGGAACAATAGGAGGAGATATAGGGAAGAGTTCTATGGAACAATAGGAGGACTTACAGGGAGGAGTTATATGGAACAATAGGAGGACTTACAGGGAGGAGTTATATGGAACAATAGGAGGAGGTAAAGGGAGAGGTTATATGGAACAATAAAAGGAATTGTAAGGAGGGTTATATGGAATAATAGAGGACTTACGAGGAGGAGATATATGGAACAATAGGAGGCATTATTGGGGGGGAATAATTGGAGCGATAGAAGGAATTATAGGGAGGGGTATATGGAGAAATAGGAGGAGGGGTTATAGGGAGGAGTTATATGGAACAATAGGAGGGGTTATATGGAGCAAAAGCAGGAGTTATAGGGAGGGGTTATATGGAGTAATAAGAAGGGGGGGTTATAGGGAGGAGTTATATGGAACAGTGGGAGGAGTTATATGGATCAGTAGGGGGATGAGTTATAGGTAGGGGTTATATGGAGCAATAGGAGGTGTTACAGGGAGGGGTTATAAGTAACAATAGGAGGAGAAATAGTGAGGGTTTATGTGGAGTAATAAGAGTAGTTATATGGAACAATAGGAAAAGTTGCAGGAAGGGATTATAGGGAGGGCTTATACAGAGCAATAGTAGGCAATATAGGGAGCATTAGGAGGCATTATAGTGAGGTGTTATATGGAGCAATAGAAGGAGCTATAAGGAAGGGACATATGGAGAAATATGAGGAGTTATAGTGCAGGGTTATATGGAGCAATAGGAGTTATGGGGGTGATGGGAGGGGTTATGTAGAGTTATACCAGTACTAGGTGGAGATATGGAGGAGGCTATATGAAGAAATAGGAGGAAATATAGGGAGAGATTAAATGGAGTAATAGGAGTTATAGGGAAGGGTTATTTAGAGAAATGGGGATTAGTTATAAGAAGGGGTTATATGAAGCAAAAAGAGGAGTTATCAACAAGCTTTTGTGGAGCAATAGGAGAATTATAGGGAGGAGTATCAGCTATAAGAGGAGATATAGGGAGGGTTTATGTGGAATAATAGAAGGTGTCATATGAAGTAATAAGATGCATTTGATGCCCTCCTTCCCAAAAAAAAACAACAACAAAACATTAGCAAAAGATTATAGGGAGTAATCAAATTATAATTTGCAGAGCTTAGTGATATTACTCTGCGTTGGTCTCACCAGACAGACAAACGGCGTGAAATATGCCCAACAGAGTTTCCACCAAGAGCAAGGCTGGTACCCAATCATTTCTTCTATGTCCTGATAGAACCTGTCCACCCCTGAGAAAGAGGTGGGAAACAGAGGAGTGTGGATATTTATTAGATCCATGCAAATACCCGAATCAACACCTGATAGAGCTAATACAAGGAAGACACAACAAGATCTCCTATTAAAAAGCTAGTCCCAAGAGCGTTTACTGGAACAGGAAGTTACTAATGGGAGTTCAGTGTAACAGGAAGTCACCATTTGGATAGAGACACGTAAAAAGGAGAACCCACATTGGTAGGGAAAGAGAATCCTATATAATAATTCGCTAGAAAGTTTGTAATGACGCAGTCATGCGCAGTAGAAACTGCAACGCTTGCTGCTGTCATTTGCAGTAGAGACTGCCCGTGACAAGGCTGATACAGAGCGGGGGACTCCGAAGGAGCGCCCCGTTCTGTATCAGCCGCAGTGCGGGCAGTCTTTACTGAGCATGACTGCACCGCGACCAGCTAGCACTGTATCAGCAGCGGCGTGGGCAGTCTCTACTGTGTATGACTGCCCCGCGACCGGCTGGCAGTGGCACTGTGGCCCATGTAACGGACCCTTCAACTAGTATACAATAAAATGGAACATCAATGAGACGTGTAATAAGAATCTGGCAAACATTTAGGTTCTCTGGCAGCGCTTTACTGCATACAACATTGCCTGTTAATTATTTAATTTGTTGACATTTTAATGGTAAGGCAAGAAATTAATTATGAAGAGTGACATTGCTTGGAATTGGGGGCCTTGTCACCAAAAATATTTTTTGGGCACAAGGGCCGTATGTTCAAATGCAAAGTGGAGGAAAGTCTGGGGCAAACCAATTGCAATACAGAGGAGAGCAGCACATTTCCCATTGATTAAATGTAAATTTTAACCCCGTAAATGATAGAGAGGTCTTAAAATCATTGTGTCGTAGTCACAAACTGTGAGACCCCTGTATAGCATTCAAGGGTCAAGAACACTGGAATTTTTATTTGGTCCCTGCTGTGCAGTTGGTTTGCTCTAGAATTGATTCCCTTCTCCTTAGAACAGTGGTTCTCAACCTGTGGGTCGCGACCCCTTCAGAGGTCGAATGACAATTTGCCAGGGGTCGCCTAAAACCATCAGAAAATAGTTTTTTTTGTCTATTTTAATCTGGAAAACTTGTAATTGTCCGGGAGACCGGGACTGACAGCACAGGAGCGCAGACAACATGTCTGCACTGGTGCCTGGATTCTGGCCTCGGAACAGTAAGGATTTCTTCATAACGGAGTAATTCAGTAATTACAGAGATGAAGGAGCAACAAAAATTATTTTACTGTTAGGGGTCACCACAAAGTGGGACATTTTATCAAAGGGTCGCGGCACTAGATAGGTTGAGAACCATTTCCTTAGAACATCTGTCTCATTGGATTGAATGCGATCCTCACCATAACACCATGATATGGACACAGTCTCAAAGAAAACCAGGAACAAGAGACACATCCCACTCGCAGAGTAATAGTCAAACAACTTGAAAACATAAATTCCACCCTGTGGAGAGAGAGAGAGAAAAAATAAGGAAGAAAGAGAGACCAAAAAGAGTGTGAAGGAACAAGAGACAGCTGTATCATGTGCTTGTGCCCTGAGGACTTTGTGCAATCAGGGCTGATTTTCAGCAAGATCGTGTCAGGCTGATGACCTGGTTTGTTTTTGCCTCAAATTAAATATGACTAGCAGGGTAATATTCTATTACATATCTCCCGGCTCATACATTATAGTAATGCATAATGTATTGTGGTGCTTGTCTCAAGTAGAGATACTTTCACTGTTTTATATATAATACTCTGCTGGCCTCATGTAAAGATGCATTGGCCTTCTTGTCTTATGCAATGGTGAACTGCATTATTGTTTACATATAATACTCTGCTGGTCTCATTTAATGGTGTAACATCTGGTCTCATCTAATACACTGCTGGTCTTGTGTACTTGTTTATTGGAGTGCTACTCATATAATACTCTGCTGGTCTCGTAATTGTTTATTGGACTGCTATTCATATAATATTCTGTTGGTCTCAAAATGTTTTATTGGACTGCTACTCGTATAATACTCTGCTGGTCTTCTGTAATGATGCATCTCCCTGCTATTCTCTTATAATACTCTGCTGGTCTTGTGTAATAGTGCACTGCCCTGCTGGTCTAATATAATTCTCTGCTAGTCTGATATAATGGTGTATTACCCTGCTGATATAATTTAATACTCTACTGATCTCACGTAATGGTGTTTTGCTGTGTTGTTCTCCAGTAATAGTCTGCTGGACTCATGTAAAGTTCTGTTGCCCTGCTGGTCTTCTGCTACTAGTCTGCTTGTCTCATGTATATTGTCCTGGAAACACTGAACTGGTTCGTTTTTGCCTCAAATTAAATTTGACTAGCAGGGCAATATTCTATTACATGTCACCTGGCTCATACATTATTATAGTAATGCATAATGTATTGTGGTGCTTGTCTCAAGTACACATACTTTCACTTTCACTGTTTTACATATAATACTCAGCTGGCCTCATGTAAAGATGCATTGGCCTGCTTGTCTTATGCAGTGGTGAACTGCATTATTGTTTACATATAATACTCTGCTGGTCTCATGTAATGGTGTAACATCTGGTCTCATCTAATACCCTGCTGGTCTTGTGTACTTGTTTATTGGCGTGCTAGTCATATAATACTCTGCTGGTCTCGTAATTGTTTATTGGACCGCTACTCATATAATACTCTGCTGGTCTTCTGTAATGATGCATCTCCCTGCTATTCTCTTATAATACTCTGCTAGTCTTGTGTAATGGTGCACTGCCCTGCTGGTCTAATGTAATTCTCTGCTAGTCTGATATAATGGTGTATTACCCTGCTCATATAATTTAATACTCTGCTGATCTCACATAATGGTGTTTTGCTGTGTTGTTCTCCAGTAATAGTCTGCTGGACTCATGTAAAGTTCTATCGCCCTGCTGGTCTTCTGCTACTAGTCTGCTTGTCTCATCTATATTGTCCTGGAAACACTGAACTGTGAGTCTTTGGTACCTGTGTGATGTTGGAGAATCCAACAACAAAGGAGATGAAGCAGACGACTGCAATGAAGACTTTCTTTCTGCTTCGGAGGAGCTGCGGATACTCATCCACCAGTGCAGTAATGAAGCCCTCCACGGTGCAAAACTGAAAGAGTTACACCGTGAATCATGTAATCAATAGAACACACTCAAATGTGTAGTTGTAATGTGTGACAGTGTGACCAATGAATGGCCAACAGGACGCATACAAAGAGTCATATCGCCAATAGAACATAGAAACAATGAGTATCATGACCAATAGCACACAAAATAAAACATGGAAAAATAGATTAGTGTTTCTCAAGCAGACCTTTTCTTTAGAACTATTCTGTTGAGTACAGGTAAGATTGTTAAGATTGTCCCTAAGGAAAGGTTTGAGAACACTGCAATAGAACTCACCTAAACATTGAGTAGTATAACCAATAGAATACAGAGACATAGTCATGTGACAAATAGAATACACAAGCATTAAATAGAACACAGACACATAGTCATGTGACCAACAGAACACACAAACATTCAGTACTGTAAACAACAGAACACAGACACATAGTCATGTGACCAATAGAACACACAAGCATTGAGTAGTGTAACCAACAGAACACAAACAAATGTGGAGTCATGTGACCAATACAACAAGCACAAGCATGCAGTTATGTGATCAAAATCAGTACATTCATCAAAAATCTTGAGTAAAAGAAATGCACTTGGAAAATAAGTAACTGGTGAGATGTACCAGGGGTATTCCTATGACAATACGGTTGATACCTCATGCTTTTAATGCCAACCAATTATGAAAGATTCATACTGCATAGATATGTATGAACTATTATAGACCTAAAACAAACTTTGACACTCTAGCTGTTGTTGGACTTCAAGTTCCATCAGTATTAGCAAATTTTAAGCTGCTTCTGGTCTGTGATTACTACCATCCTGATTGATAGTTGGCTGAAGATGATGGGAATTATAGTCCGACAACAGATGGACAGTCAAAGGTGACCTGTCCCTGCTCTTGGGCTTCAGAGATTCCTATTCATCTCTCAAAAGTAGCTGGTACTAAAGAGATTAGGTGTCAACTCAAAGACAATCACTTTCTTCCACTTCTTACCTGGCTGTCCAATCCTAGCATTACCAGCATGGAAAAGAAGAGAATGGACCAGACGGGAGACATAGGCAGCTGAGTGACAGCCTGCGGATATGCCAGGAAAGCCAGTCCTGGTCCTACAAGGGACCAAACAGAAAAAACTGGTATTACGAAAAAGGGATCCAAACAACGGAGATTTTTTTAGTTTCTTGCCAAACTCTAGGGGCCTGATACTATTAGCCTCACCAAAACCGGTGTTACAGTAATGTGTACTTTGCAAATATGTGTTTTACCAGTTTTCTATTGCAGAACCACGGTAAAACAAAATTGGCGTAGGCCGCACATGTTGCCGTACTAACAAAAATAGCATTTTCTGCTTTTATCCAACTAAGCCTTAAACTACCTCCTAAAAAACATAAAAGTCCAAGGAAATAAATTACTTTTGATGACAGAAAGGTCAAATTAGGCGTTAGATGGCCTATATTCACTAAAGGTCGATGCTGTGGCAGTATGATTTTGTCTGCATTTCATATACAAGGAGGTCAGTGTATGTCAAATAAAATTGGAGAAAGTTAGTATGTCAAATGGGAGTAATATATGTTGAATTACTAAAGGGGGTTAATATGTTGAAGGGGGGCACTGTATGCTGGATTTCTAACATGTTGTGCAGCATGGGTAACAACACCATTGTGTGTTAGCCCATATACACTGCCTGACACCCCTGGTCTTTTTCCCTTGCCCAGACAGTGGTCATGGGGATTTATGGCTAGCAGTGGGCAAGGGAAAAGGCTGGAGTGGGTCAGACAGTGTACATGGGGATCTGCGGTTACCAGTGGACAAGGGAAGAAGGCTGGGGGTGTCTGGCAGCGTATATGGGGCTAACACAAAATGGTGGTGTTCCCTATGCTGCACAACATGTTAGACATACAGTGCCCCCCTTCGACATATTAACTGCCCTCTTAGTAATTCAACATATATTGCTCCCATTTGACATACTAACTTTCTCCATTTGTATTTCAACACATAGTGCTCCCATTCGGCATTCTTTTTTCTCCAATTTTATTTGAAATACACTGACCTCCTTGTATATGAAATGTACACGTGTTTCAAATACATCAACAAAATCATATTGCCACAGCATCGACCTTTAGTGAATCTAGGCCAGCTAAACCTTAAAAGGATAGTAATGTCAGAAAAAAAAATATTAGCGATATGGTAGATACAATTAAAAGAGAGTACTTGCACTTATTCGTATCTCTCAAACGGTTATGGTTTGAGAGATATAGGAAAATAAAGTTCTCTGGTCCTTCCCCTTTCTGCTTGATGAGCTGTAAAGCTGTCAGAAGCAGATTCTGGTCGCTTGACCAGATGTGGCTCTTCAGAAGCCCCAATATAATAATAATATATAATAATGATATCTAAAGATAAATACTTAATTTGAAACGGTCTACAAAGTGTGCCTGGCTTTCAAGCACACTTTGTAGACCTTTCCAATAAAGTATTTATTTCTAAATAGCGTGATTTTAGCTCTGCTGAAGAGCCTCTGTCTGGTCAAATGACTGGAATCTGCAGCCGTCAGCTAGATGGCAGACTTGAGTAAAACAGCCAGGAAAAGGTAACTTTAGCAAGTTATATCTCTCAAACCATAAAGGATGTAAACCTTTTTTTAATGTCTACAATATTAAATCAACTTAAAATGAACAATTACTAACCCTTTAACTTGACACATTTGTTTTGTCCTTAGAGAGCATAAGTGAATGTATTCTGTGCTGCTTTTGTTGAAACAAGGATGGTTTATAACCGTCGCTGTGGCTTCTGCTCCTCAACACTGAGGATCACGATTCCTGGCAGAAAATGTAACCACCAGACACGCGGTACAACTGACCGTACTTAATAATATGCTACTTGCGTGCCGTTTTTAGTTGATTCATATAGGCTTTTTTTTGATTGGCGGTGTGTATAATTACCACTGGTTTTGTTTTAACAACTTAGGTAATAGGAAAACAAAACCTAACTTAAAAAAAGCCACAACGCCTGTTTTTTTTTTTTAGCGGGGCTAACAGTATCGAGCCCTGTGACTGGATACTGTAGAACAAATGGCAGGTTTTCATTTCTAGGAAATAGCAATGCCAGGCATTTTTTATGTGTGCAAAGTCACAAAGTTACCCCCCGCACTGGGTATTAAGTTATCACCTTAAGAAATCTACTATGTAATGTGTCTCGTACGTCCTCTTTTTAAACACCTTCCCACTGCTTGACTTTTCCTCTCCCCTATTAACCCTTTCAGTGCCAGAGGGTACAAAACGCATTGCAAAGCAAAGCAATGTGTTGCGTACCCACTGGTACTGAAAGGGTTAACTGGATTTGACTTACAGATGTAAAATGACATTTCGTGCAATCTAGACAGCTCAGCTTAGACCACATTCAAGAGGTACAATTCAGAAGCAAACCAAATGAACAATGGGGGGAATGAAAATTATGATTGACTTAATCAGGAATTTTAGCTTCTTGAATCATAGTGAGGTATCTCTCTAGAGCATTCAATAGGTTAAATGCCCCATTGCAATCAATAGAAATTTGAACATTTGGTTTGCTCCAGAACTGTACCTCATTAGCTCAGTGAAAAGACCCCTTGTCATGGGCGGTTTGTCCTATCAGGGGATCGGGCATCCCCCGGTGGGCCGCTAGATCATGGGCCGGTGGGGGAGATCAGAGGATCTCACCTCACAGTCCCACAATGTTTTGAAGGAGAGGTCTGTGTTGCCACAGGCACTCTCTGTAACAGCCTTTGCGTTCCTTGTTAACCCTTTGAGTGCCAGAGGGGTACGCAATGCATTGCCTCACAAGGGGGCGTCGATAGGGACGTCGGTGCATCTAGTGGGCTGCTTTAAAAAAAAATGCCTGGGCTGGCATTCCCCTACAATCCACCCCTGCCCCTTTTAAATATATAATTGGAAAATAAGTATCTGCTCACCTGAAGCTGCCAACTCCTGGATGGGTTTTTTGGTGATGTTTGACATGAATCCGACAATGGAGAAAATGACAAACCCTGCGAACATGCTGGTGAAGGAGTTAATCCCACATACAATGATGGAGTCCCTGCAAGAGCCAAAGAGAGGACATTGTAGGAGCCACATAACCTAATTAACTAAATTGTTTATATATATATATATATATATATATATATATATATATATATATATATATATGTAGATAGAGAGAGAGAGAGATAGAGAGAGAGCAATGACTGTATAGAACAGTAATACAGTTGTCGACGTGAAATAGAAAGAGAAATTTAGGTCAGGAACTTAGGAATCTTAAATGATATTTTTACATGATATTTTCATTTTAATAGCTTTATTCCATTTGGTATCCTTTTAAAACATCGTCCACTACTGGGTGACAAAGATAACAGTGCATTAAACATGTCTCTGCAATGAAAAAGGCAAGATTCTGATACTGCGGGCTTAAAGTGTCACACATTGTAATATTTAAAGTTTCAAATTATAACCTACACGCTGATGGACCTCATAGAGATTCAGTACAACAATGATTTTAATGAATATAGAAATTACACATCCATATACTGCTAGTGCTTACATCCATGTTTGCTAACCCTTTGAGACCAAGAGGGGGTACGCTTGCTCCGGGACCACTCTCGCGCTCAAAGGGTAAATATACATGGATGTAAGCACCAGTGTTTGGATGTGTGATTCCTACAGTCATTAAAATCATTGTTGTACTGAATCACTCTGAGGTCCATCAGCGTGTAGGTTATAATTTGAAACATTAAATATTACAATGTGTGACGCTTTAAGCCCGCAATATCAGACCTTTTGATTCGGCCGAGATTCTGATATCACCCTTTTCATTGAGGCAACATGCTTGATGTGCCATTTTCTTTGTTGCCCAGTAGTGGCTGGCATATTTATAGTGAACCCATTTCATTTAAGGTGTCAGTGTTTCTTTAAGCTAGGCATGAGAAAAAAGTTTTGATTGGGGGGTCCAGATGGTCACTGCACATCCTCTGTTTAGTTTATGAACTGGGCAGCGGCAACTGTAGACCACACATGATCATATTATAACTGTGTAACCCTGTTGAACATTGTGACTATAATGTAGTCTACTACATGTAGCACCGTAAGGCTGACATATGAAGAATTAGTGGACCAATTATATGGTAAATCCAATCCACCATAGGAGAAAGATAAAAATTCTGATTAAATTAGGATTTTAACCCCTTGAATGCTAGAGAGTTCTCCAACAGGTTGCTGCACAATGCATTGGAGATCTCTGTAGCATTCAAGGGATTAAAACAGCCCATTACAATCAATGGGAATTTTGGGAATGAGTCTCTGACCTGTACACATTGTTGTTGAAAGAGTTGTAACTTCCAAGGGCAATCAGGGATCCCAGACCCAAGCCATAAGAGAAGAAAATCTGTGTGGCTGCATCCATCCATACCTACAAAGATAGAAGCAACAGACCATATCCTCTGTCATTCCTAAAGGTTTCCATACAATATTCCTTTAGCAATGATATCTTTAGCAATAATACTGATAAAACATCATATTTTATGTTTCCGTATCCTCGTGGGATGGCTTAACATCTCAGGTTCCCCTAGCTCCACCCCTGACTAAATCCAACTTATCAAATGACCCCACCCACAGCCATACCACCTATTTCCTGTAGAACAAATCTTTAGTCTACAACAGGAGGTAGCCAATCCTGGTCCTTAACCCCTTAATTACCATATGTTCCTGCACGTAGGCAGTCGTTAAAGGCCACAGGGCATTTTTTTTTTTTTTTTTGCTTAATGAATTCGGGGGTCTCTGAGCGGTTTGTAGCTGCTCGGCGACCCTGGAATTCCATGAGGTACCAGGATCGTCATCAGTCTTTAAGTGCCGGAATCGGCGTGATGGTTCTGGCATGCCAAGGGTCTTTAAGGAGTTAAGAGCTACCAACAGTGCATGTTTTCAGGATATTCCCAGCTGCAACACAGGTGGACTAATTTGTGTCACAGTCACTTTAATTGTTCTATCTCTGCTCATTCAAAACATGCACTGTTAGTAGCTCTTGAGGACCAGAGCTGGCTACCACCGGCCCACAACACATAAACACACAAAAAACTCTTAACCCCTTAAGGACCAGCGGTCCAGGGAAGTTACCTTCCCTTAAGGGCCACTTTGATCCTTGCCGACGTACCAGTACACACAACCTCTTCTGTGTACCGGCACACCGAGCAGGGGTCTGAGAGAGACCGCTCCAGTCTAGGAGTGGTCAATTTCAGACCCCGTTTTTACTTACAGCACCTGCAGGAGCACCGTAAATAAAAAGTACATGGAGTTCCAGGACCATTACCGGTTCTTACCGGCAAAAAAAAAAAAAAAAAACGGTGGCATGTCACAAGGTCCTTAAGGGGTTAACATAGTAACATAGTAACATAGTAAATTAGGTTGAAAAAAGACACAAGTCCATCAAGTTCAACCTTCGCTTCATACCTCAATAACTAAGAATTTTATAGCTTTCCTGCTACCAATTAAATTAGTCTTTATCAGACCTTCCTGATCTGCCTACTGATAAACAGTATAACTCTGTATGTTCCCTTTTGAAAGAAATGTATCTAATCTTCTCTTAAATGTGTCCATTGTATCTGCCATAACTACCTCCCTGGGCAATGAATTCCACAATTTGACAGACCTTACCGTAAAAAAACCCTTCCTCTGCTGAAGTTTAAACCTCCTTTCCTCTAATCTCAAGAGGTGTCCCCTGGTCACCTGAGCAGGCCTTGGAATAAATAGCTCACCGCAGAGATCCTTGTATTGACCTCTCATATACTTGTACAATGTGATAAGGTCTCCTCTTAGTCGTCTTTTCTCTAGAGTAAATAAACCAAGTTTGTTTAGTCGTTCCTCATATGTCAAGTCCTCCATTCCCTTAATTAATTTTGTTGCTCTCCGCTGTACCCTCTCTAGTTCTAGTATATCCTTTTTCAGAACCGGTGCCCAAAATTGCACTGCATACTCAAGGTGAGGTCTTACCAATGATTTGTATAATGGCAAAATAATGTTATCCACTCTTGCTTCAATACCTCTTTTTATGCAAGACAGGACTTTGTTTGCCTTTGCTACTGCTGTTTGACACTGGTCACTGTTTCCAAGTTTGTAGTTGACAAGGATACCCAGGTCTTTTTCTAGCAACGAGTCACCTAAAATTATTCCATTAAGTTTATAAGTAGCCTTGGGATTGTTTCCTCCCAAATGCATGACTTTACACTTCCCCACATTAAACTTCATATTCCACATGTTTGCCCAATCTGACATTGTATGTAAGTCCCTCTGTAGAGAGAAAATATCCTGTTCTGAATTAATGACTTTGCATAATTTAGTATCATCTGCAAATATAGACATTTTGCTTTCTATATCTATTTCCAGGTCATTTATAAACATGTTAAAAAGCAGCGGACCCAATACTGAACCCTGAGGTACTCCACTCTCCACTTTAACTGTACTGGAGAATTTTCCATTTACAACCACACACTGTTCCCTATCCTTCAGCCAGTTTTGTATCCAATTGCAAAGGTTATCTCCTAGCCCCAATTTCCTTATTTTATACACCAGCCTTCTGTGTGGTACTGTATCAAATGCCTTTGCAAAGTCTAGATATACTACATCTACTGCCTTGCCATTGTCAAGGTTGCTGCTTACCTCCTCATAGAAGCTGAAAAGATTAGTTTGGCATGACCTATTCTTCATAAAACCATGTTGATTTGTGCTAATGATCTTATTTTTTGTGTTGTAATCCTGAATATAGTCCCTTATTATGCCTTCTAATAGTTTTCCCACTACAGAGGTCAAACTCACTGGTCTATAATTCCCAGGTTCTGTTTTAGTTCCCTTCTTAAATAGAGGCACTATGTTAGCTCTTCGCCAATCCTGTGGCACTGAGCCTGTGGTAATAGAATCTTTAAAGAGTAAATATAGGGGTTTTGCTAACACTGCACTGAGTTCCTGAAGAACCCTTGGATGTATACCATCAGGACCCGGTGCTTTGTCGGTCTTAATTTTGTTCAGTCTTCCCATGACATCTCCTTGAGTTAACCCAATATTTATTAATTGTATTGTTTTATTTGATACTTGCGGAGGCTCTTCTACCATTCCTTGCTCCCTTGTATATACTGATGCAAAGAAAGTGTTTAAAACTTCAGCCTTTTCCTTATCCTCACTAACCAACTCACCCATCTCATTTTTGAATGGTCCAATGCACTCCCTCTTAAGTTTTTTGCTATTTATATATTTAAAAAACTTTTTTGGATTAGTCTTGCTTTCCCTTGCAATTCGAGTTTCATTATCTATTTTTGCTACCCTAATTGCCTTTTTGCAATCTTTGTTGCTCTCCCTGTATTTTAAGAAAGATTGTTCAGTTCCTTCTGACTTAAATAATTTGAATGCTTTTTTTTTCCTTGCCATTTCCTTCTTTACATGTGCAGTTAACCACATTGGCTGTGACTTACTTCTTTTGCACTTGTTCCCCATTGGTATATACAGTTGGGTACATTTCTGCAACCTAAATTTGAATTCTGACCATTTTTCCTCAGTATTTTTGCCTTTAAATAACATACCCCAGTCTATGCGTTGCATTGAGGCCCTTAACAATTTGAAGTTTGCTTTTTTAAAATTAAGAGTTTTGGTTGAACCTATACATTTTTGCTTTGCCAGACAGATCTCAAATGTAACCATGTTGTGATCACTGTTTCCCAAATGTTCTCTTACCTTAATATTGGATACCATTTCTGTGTTATTGGTGATCACTAGGTCCAATACATTGTTATTTCTTGTCGGCGCTCCCACCATTTGTGACATGTAGCTTTCATGAAGCGTGTTCAAAAACCTGCTACCCTTAGCACTCTGACAGGTCTCATTTTTCCAGTTGATATCTGGATAATTAAAATCTCCCATAATTATAGTATGCCCAAACTGGGCAGCTTTCCTCATTTGCAATAGCAGTTGGGCCTCATCATTGTCATCGATATTTGGTGGTTTGTAGCATATGCCCACCAACAACTTTTTTTTACCTTTCACACCACATTTAGTCTCGATTTCTACCCACATGGACTCCACAGTTTGGCCAGTTTCCTCACTAATATCACCTCGCAAAACTGGATTTAGCTCTGTTTTCAAATATAAACACACACCTCCACCTTTTCTATTAATTCTGTCTCTTCTAAACAGGGAATAGCCCTCTATATTTACAGTCCAGTCATGTGCATCGTTCCACCATGTTTCTGTTATTCCAATTATGTCCAATTGCTCATTAACCGCCAGCAATTCTAGTTCTCCTATTTTATCTACCATACTTCTTGCATTTGCTAGCATACAATTGATTTTGAAGTCTTTACATATATTAATCCCTACATGCCTTTTTTCTTCACCTTCATTTACTAGGAGTTCCTCCCTACTGACTAAATTTCTCCCCACCCTTTCTCCACCCCCCTGGTCATTTACTTGGACCCAGTTCCTATCTGCTCTATCTACCCCATTTTTGCTATCTATACCCACCCCCCCCTTTCCTAGTTTAAAAGCTCCTCCAAGCTTCCTAGCATTCTCTCCCCTAACACAGAGGCTCCTCTACCATTTAGGTGCAATCCATCTCTTCCATATAGACTGTACCCAAGAGCAAAGTCTGCCCAGTGTTCTAAAAACCCAAAACCCTCCTTCCTACACCATTGCTTGAGCCATGCATTAAGCTCCCTGAGCTCCCTCTGCCTACCTGCACTGGCGCATGGCACAGGTAGTATTTCAGAAAATACTACCTTAGAGGTCCTTGCCTTAAGCTTGCACCCTAAATCCCTGAAATCATTCTTTAGGGACCTCCATCTTCCTCCTATTTTGTCATTGGTTCCAATATGTACCAAGACAGCTGGATCACTTCCAGCCCCTCCCAATAATCTGTCAGCCCTGTCCGCAACATGCCGAACCCGAGCACCCGGGAGACAGCATACTGTTCGGCATTCACGTTCCTGGCGGCAGATTACCCTATCTACCCTCCTAATAATAGAGTCCCCTATTACCACCACCTGCCTTGGTTTCTGCCTGCTCTGCATCCCATCTAGCCTGGAAGGAGGACTGTTCCCCTGGCTGCTAGAGGAATCAGCCCTCTCCAGTGTTGCCAATTCTGAGCAATTCTCATCAACATCTTCACACAATCTTGCAAATCTGTTGGACTGAGTCAACTCAGAACTGGCCTTCCTCTTCCTCTGCCCACTACCTCCCCTCCTTACTGTTACCCAGCTGCCTACCTGTCGCTCCTCATCTACAACTCCACCCTCTTCACCACTAACCCCACATACTACCTGCTCTGTGAGTTCTAAACTCCTTTCCAGGTTACCAATGTCTCGCAATGTTGCAATATTTCTCTCCAAATCCAATATCTTAGACTCTAAAGAGAAAATATGCTCACACTTGACACAGCGGTATGACCCCTGGAACGATTGCTCCAAGTGTTCAAACATGTGACAAGATGTGCACTGCGTGAGATTGGCTAACCTGCTATCACTCATGCTTGGTTTTACAATTAAAATAGCTTTATATTATCCTCTAATGCTCACTATATGGTAAGTAACCAACCTTAAATGCAATAAATCCTTTGAAATGATAGTCACCAGATTCCTTCCAACTCTTCACCTGGAACCAGTCACTTTCAACAGCAGTCTCACAGAGCTAATCTTTGTAATGCATTGGGAAATGCTTTGGCAACTTCTCTAGCATACAAAGGGTTTAGAGCCCCATTAAATCAACAGTGATTTTCATTTAACCTCTGTGGTACAGCTAGTTTGCGCCAATATTTACCCAATCAATCTTAATACATCAGAATCACTAATTGCAGAATCTGCTCCATAGATATTTGAGAATTGCATTTAGTTTGCCCCCAAACTGTTACACGTTTGTACTGATATGTATGGGCCAGTGTATTCTATTACTGTCCATGCACTGTATCTCCGTGACCACATTCTGCATTCTACAAACATCCCTCTCACCTCCGACTCAGATAATTTGCTGAAGTCTGGAGTGATATAGAATCGGATTCCATCCATTGCTCCAGGTAGTGTGATCCCTCGGAAAAACAGTATCACAAGCATGAAGTAAGGATACGTGGCTGAGAAATACACCACCTGTAGAGGGAAGACAGAGGACACTGAACAAGGCCTTGGAGACCACTCTGGCAATCAGGGGGTTAAAGAGAAGGTAGATAAAATCTTGTGAGAAATGGATATGAAAAAAAACATTGACGGGGATGTAAGGGCAGATTTAAGAACCCTTGAAGCCCATGGCAGAATTGGGAATGGAGCCCCCCAGTTATAAATAAACATTTAGTACCCCAATCTAATTGTAGCTTTGACCCTTTGAATGCTAGAGGGGTATGGAATGCATTGCTTTACAATGAATTCCGTACCCCTCTGGCACTCAAAACGTTAATGATCTTCCCTTTCTATTTGCAGCAAAAGCAGAAACATGAATGCATTGTGCACACACACGCTCACTTAGCCTGACCACAGGATTACATTGGCTCTTTCCTAAAAACTGGGATTGTTGGGAACCCATGGTGATCCCCCTGAAACAGAAGGGCCCTGGAGATAGGGTGATCACATGTCCATGATTGCCCAGGACAGTCGCTGATTTAAAATGTGTGTCCCATGTCCCAGGCAGCCCCCTTCAGGGACAATACAAAGTCCAGGAATGAGAAGGAGAACAGCCCATTAGATACTGTGACAGGAAGTGATGCCTCTGCTGGGCTACAGGAAAATGGCTTCCACACAGAGCTCTAAATACTAGACACAGACCTGAGCCTTCATCCTGACATCAAACAGGAGCCGCTGTGCAATGTTGTTGAAGTGTTATGCCAGTCTAAGGCTTTGGGCATGATGTACATTTTCTTATAGCCCACAACAGACATCCCTTTCGATTACAGCAGTGTTTAAAGGGATAATGATACTTCGTTTCAACTGTATTTTATTTTGTAGGCATTAAAAAAACATGAAGAACGATATAAGTCTTATCTCTCTCTTTATCGTTTGAGAGATATTCAGGAGCAAAGTTCCCCCCCCCCCGCCCCTTTTACCTAGTGTAAGCCATCTCAGTGGCTAGCACTGTTGCCTTGCAGCGCTGGGGTCCTGGGTTCAAATCCCACCAAGGACAACATCTGCAATGAGTTTGTATGTTATCACTGTGTTTGCGTGGGTTTCCTCCGGGTACTCCAATTTCCTCCCACACTCCAAAAAACATACTGATAGGTGAATTTAGATTGTGAGCCCCAATGGGGACAGGGACCAATGTAAAGCGCTGTGTAATCTGTGCTCACTATATAAATAAAGGATTATTATTATGTGGAATCCAGTCCATAGACCAGACAGATAACAGCAGGGGACACTCTTATTCCTATGAAAACAATGAAATCCCTGCCCCCCTTGACAAGTTTTTCAGCTTTTTCTCTTATCTTAACTGAAGATTGTCCCTCTCTGCAGTCTACCTGGGCACCTCCCTTCTGATCTGGCTGAACAGTGTTACATCAGTAAAAGGGGCGGGAGGGGGATACTTTGTCATTGAATTACTCTTGAACTACAACTCTGACAGAACTGAAATAACACTCTCCAAAGTCCAAATACTATGATGATTAATTAGAGCTGCTTTTATTATGAAACATTACTATCCCTTTAAACCTCTGTGGTGTGCCGGACAAAGAGCAGGTTGCAAGCTGATGTCCAGTGATATATAGTGACCCCTCTCGTACAGCTGTCCTAAAGTTGAGGACACATATTCTGATGGACCCCTCTCCACAGTGTCCCTGAATGGCAGAATGGAAATATGATCACCCTATCTTGAGAAAGCTGGGTATGCCCATATAATAAATCTTCCTGGGGGATGTACAAACACCAGGTACAGGCTAAATATGAGTAAAAGGCTGTTTCTAAGCATTTCACAGGCCAGTGCCTGCTTAGCACCCATGTAAAATGTTCTTTGTTGTTTGTGCTTCTAGAGATCCACTCTGCACATCATTCTCCAAGAGATGAGCAGTGTGGGAGTATGTGGGTGTATCTGTGTGGGCTGATATTCTGCACCCAGGCACAGGCTATGTACAAAGGGTGAGCTAAGAAAATAGGTTCAGAAATCTTCCTTTTCCTTATGACTGATATGGAGATGGAGTAAAAGGATTATTATTTTTATTATTATTATTATTACGATTTAATTTAACCTTCCACCTTGAATTTGTTGGCATATTTGAAAGTTTCATTCAAAACTGCCTACATACCGTGTTAGTCAAAAGTCCAGCAGATGCAAAGAGATTTTCATACATTTATTTCTAGAACATACAAGGTGAATGTCTTTCAGTGCAGCACAGAACTTCATTTGCACATGCAACTGCACTGATAGCTGCATTAGCATATATTAACATACATTAGCATACAGTAATACACAGAGCTCCCGATACAGAAGTAAAATATAAATATCTCATAAACTGTGCATCTGCTCTGCTTTTGGCAAATATGATACATAGTCACATTTTAAGAACGTTTTCAGATATGTAAATTTGAATTTATTCAGAAACTTTAAAGGGATAGTAATACTTCATTTTATCTTTATTTTATTTTGTAGGCATTAAAAAAACATGAAGAACGATATAAGTCTTATCTCTCAAACCTTTATGGTTTATGAGATATTCACAAGCAAAGTTTCCCCCTCCTGCCCCTTTTACCTAGTGTAAGTCACCTCTTCTCAGATGTGGAATGCAGTCTATAGACCAGACAGGTAACAGCAGGGGACAATCTTCTTCCTATGAGAACAATGAAAGCCCTGCGCCACTTGACAAGTTTTTCAGGTTTTTCCCTTATCTTAATTGAAGATTGTCCCTCTCTGCAATCTACCTGGGCACCTCCCTTCTGATCTGGCTGAGCAGTGTGACATCAGTAAAAGGGGCGGGAGGGGGATACTTTATCATTCAATTAGTCTTGAACTACAACTCTGACAGAACTGAAATAACACTCTCCAAAGTCCAAATACTATGATAATTAATTAGAGCTGCTTTTATTATAAAACATTACTATCCTTTTAAGTGTTGGATCAGGCATTTGTTTACCATATTTATTTACAGGAACATAATAAGACCTAAGCCAGTGATTCTCAAAAAAGGTGACGTGGCATTTTGGTGCATCGCAAACATCCACCTAGGGTGCCCCATTTTTTCCATAATGACTTTAATGAATATGGGAATGTTGACTATAAAATGTATATTTATGGATATTGATATGCAGAATATATTTGTTTTTTATTATTCTGATTATGGGAGCTTAGACAAACTATATTTATATACTTGTAACCTCCATTACACCCTCAAAAAATGACATATAAAATGTAAAGGGTGTCCCAAAAATTCCAGATAATGTGTTTTGACCAAAAAAAAAAAGACCAACCACTGAGCTGAGCCATCCTTTCACACACCTCCCTTATTGAGAATAGTCACGGCAACAGATACAGTGGTTGAGTGAACATAATACATGTACATTCCAGCCCTCTCTATACTACACCTTCCCAGTCCACTCCACTCCTTTCCAGATGGAGAAATAAACCATAACCCAGGCCAGCGCCAGGGTACATGCCAGCGGCCAGCGGATGTTCCCCGGTTCTCCCAGCCCTTCTGTGATCTGATGCATATTCCGCCTGCAAATAAGTCACAGCACATGTAAGGAACAGGACACTCAGTGAGGCTGATAAATAGAGAACTGTGGCCCATATTTATAAAAGTAAACTGGAGTTATTCAGGAGTGAACCAACTGTTTCATAGCGGACAAATAAAAAGTCCTAAATTCCCATGCACTTGAACAGAGTTTCTCTAATCCCTTGAATACTAGAGAGGTCTCCAATGCATTGGACTACAACTCGCTTTTGCTGGCAGGGAATGATGGGAGTTGTAGTCTGACGGCAATTGGAGGGCTTGATGATGCCGATCATTGCTGTGAGAAGTAGAGGGGTTAATTATTACATAATAAAAATCAGGTGGAAATCAGAAGAAAAATTCTATATAAAAAATTGGTTTAACCTCTTAAGGACCGGTGCGCTGATGGCACTTGACGACCATGGGGCTTTTTTTTTTTTTTTTTTTTTTTTTTTTTTTAGTACTTTCAGTTCAGGGCTCCCGGAGAGGCGTGCAGCCGCGCCGGGAGCCCTGAACTCCATGACGTGCCAAGACCGTCATTGGTCCTTAAGTGCCGGACCACCATGACAGTCCTGGCACGTCAATGGATGCGAAGGGGTCAAATCAGGAGATATTTTAACCCCTTAAGGACCAGTGGTCCTGGGGTGTGTTGCCCTTTAAGAACCACATAGAGAAGTTTGACATGCTAGCACAGGTGACTGATCACATGTGCCAGTAGGCCGAACTGGAGACTGATAGTAACTGCTCTGGTCTAGGAACGTTCAATTTCAGTCCCCACTACTACAGCGCTCTCGCAGGAGTGCTGTGAGTAAAAAATACGTAACGTGCCAGGACTGTCACTGGTCCTTTAGGCAAAAACAGCAGTGACGGTCATGACACGTCACTGGACATTAAGGGGTTAAACACAACAGTTCTGGCAAACATATTCTCATTGCCATACCTGGAAACTCTCTGGATCTGCCCCGGAGACTATGGTTTTCAAACTGACTTGCCAGGTCTCTAGGGACGGTATCCATTTGATATGTCACCCACTATTGGGTGACCAACCAAATGCCACATTAAACATGTCGCCGGCATGAAAACAGCAACATAAGAATCCTGTCCGCATCAAAAGTATGAGATTCTGATGTTGCATGCTGAAACGTCGCACATGGTTATAATGTAATTCACTGCTTTCCCCCAGAAACCCTGTTATGGAGGAGCAGGCATGTCGTCCATAGGATTACTATCGCTCCACCGTAATGACTTAAAGTCTAGCCGCAGTACCTCTGTGAGGAGGAAGGGGCAGGAGGTCACTTTGCAGGTCCAAGGTATCCGAGGTATCCCAAAGCATGTATCCCTTTGAGTGCCAGAGAGTATCCAACACATTGCAGGTGTTGGATACCTCTCTGGCACTCAAAGGGTTAAGACAGCAGCAAGTAATCGAATTCCAAATCTCACCTTGGAAGTGCAAAGTGACCTCCTGCCCCTTCCTCCTCACAGAGGTACTGCGGCTAGACTTTACAGTCATTAAGGTGGAGCAATAGTAATCCTATGGAGGACATGTCTGCTCCACCGTAACAGGGTTTCTGGGGGAAAGCAGTAAATTACAGTATAAACATGTACAACATTTCAGTACACTTCATCAGAATCTCGTCCTTTTGATGCTGATGAGATTATTATGTAGCTCTTTTCATGCCGGCGATATGTTTAATGTGGCATTTGGTTGGTCACCCAATAGTGGGTGACAGTTTGAAAGTGAACCTCCAGAGACAGAGGTTCATTTGTCCACAGTGGTGAGTATCATTCTCCTTCCCACACTGTTCCTCCCAGTTCCTACCCACTTCTCCTCCTTCTCACACTGTTCTGCCCACTTCCCACCCACTTTATGACAACTAGGTGAGTAAACCATGTCCACCAAATTAAGCCCCACCACTTTATGATACAAAACGCGTCATTGACATCCTCTCGTCGGCAGCACATGAGCCCTCTACGGGGAGAAGAAGTTCCCAGGTATGGGATAAGTGTTTTCTTCTAGAATCTCAACTACAATGATTCTGGTAGCATTTTGTGTACCGTCTACTCCTATAACCATAATGCTAGTCACTTGCAAAAACACTGTTATTTTCTGTTATTGGCACCCAGGGACGTGCACAGACATTTTGGGGGGCAGGGGCTCAAATGAAAAAAAGGGCACTTCTCATAATTATTTATTCAAAATATATATTTTTTAAAAAAAGAAAAGAATAATTAACATCTCAGGAGCCTGTAGGCACAGAAAGCTGAAGCGCCCCCCCCCCCCCATTGGCCGTCTCCACTGGACACCTCCACAATGCTTCTAATCTCCACATTGTCTCCCATCATCTTCATATTGCCCTTACATTGTCCCCTGTCAGCTCCATATTGCCCCCATCAGCTCCACATTACCCCCATCATCTCCATATTGCCCCATCAGCTCCAACTTACCCTCACATTGCCCCACTTCATATCCATATTGCCCCCCATCAGCTCCATATTGCCATCAGCTCCAACTTACCCTCACATACATTGCCCCATCATCTCTACATTGCCTTCATCTTGCCCCCCATCAGATCCATATTGCCCTATCATTTCCACATTGCTCCCCACTGTCCATTTCCTACCTCTTCCCTGGTGGTCCAACGGCAGGAGAGGTCTGTATGTGCCTCCTTTGGCACAGACCTGTAGCTGCAGTAGCTCCCGCTCGGTCTTCTCTTCATGCAGAGTGCTGGGAGATGATGTCATCTCCCAGCGCTCTGTAATAATAAAGAGCCGACGAGGGAGCGCAGCATCTACAGGTCTGTCCTGAAGGAGGCACAGACCTAACTGGGAGGTAGGGGGGTTAGTGCGGGTGGCAAGGCAACTTTGTTTTTTTTTGTTAAAAGGGCACAAGGGCACTTTGGACAAAATGGGCAGGTGCTCAAGCCCCCCTTGGTGTCTATGTGTGCACGTGCCTGTTGGCACCACAGGCTACTATGGAGAATCCCAAAGTAACTTTTTGTATTTCAGAATTATTTTAAATATTCAGAACAGTTTTGTAATGCTTAAAGTGATAATCAATTTCCTTTTTGGATTACATATTCTACTATTGCATCTGTAAAGTAAATTGTCTAAGGTCTAAAAATCAATTCAAACTCCTGATTTAGCATGGGATTGCTGCTGTACATTCACACCAAGTTCTCTTCTTCATCTGGCGCTTAAGGGAAAAATGTTCGGACACCACTGATTTAGCACCCTTTTGTACCCAACCGGGTAAAAATCTAGCAATTCACTTACTCCCAAAACTCTGTCACAGCACTGGTGAGATTGCTGGTGTCATTCAGAGAGTAATTGGAAAAGCATTTCTCTGTATTCCAGCTGTTGTCACAGCTTTGCCAGGGAAGGGTCTGCCAGGAGAGAAAAAAAAGAGACAATATTAAGGGCAAGCCAATCACAGAGATTCGTATTATACCACAGCTGCCATAACCGTCATAGGAACGTGTGATAGAATGGACCTGTGCATCTGTATTGATTCACTCTGATCATTTATAGGAAATTAATTCATCTTTTACATTGATGCATCTCTCAAGCCCTTCTCAAACCGTGTCTCCTGATACCCCCGTGATCCCTGAAGGGGATCCACAGTGCAAATGTTAGTAATGGTGTATAGTCGAGCAATGCTGGGGTATCAGTTAGTGTTTGGCGAGTGTCAGACTATGCTTGGTTCCACATAACAGTGTGACAGTGGAATAAGGATGGGGTGTCAGTCAGTGTACGTGTGGTTCTGAGACTACCAGTGTGACAATGGAATAAGGCTGGGGTGTCAGTCAGTGTGTGTGTAGATCTGAGACTACCAGTGTGATAATGGAATAAGGCTGGGGTGTCATTCAGTGTGTGTGTGCAGTTCTGAGACTACCAGTGTGACAATGGAATAAGGCTGGGGTGTCAGTCAGTGTGTGTGCAGTTCTGAGACTACCAGTGTGACAATGGAATAAGGCTGGGGTGTCAGCCAGTGTGTGTGTAGTTCTGAGACTACCAGTGTGACAATGGAATAAGGATGGGGTGTCAGTCAGTGTACGTGTGGTTCTGAGACTACCAGTGTGACAGTGAAATAAGGATGGGGTGTCAGTCAGTGTACATGTGGGTCTGAGACTACCAGTAGATGTGCGGAAGATTGGAACATTTCACACAAATCACTTATTTTTTTCTATAATATTTCTATTACAATAATTGGCTCACAACCCTATCCTCAGAGAACCCAAACAGACTATGTCTTTAGGATTAACCTGTTAGTGCACATCTGAGTCAATCAGAGGCTCAGTCATTTAATGAACTCAACTGTGCACAAGCAGGGAAATCTTAAAGACATGTCCTGTTACTGGTCCCTGTCAATTGTGTGGGGAACCACTGTACTAGACCCTAGTACCCTCTAAAAAGTATTATCAGACATAGTTTCCTGATATCTCTAACCTGTTAAATGTTAGCTGAATAAGTTAGCCTTAACCCTTTGAGCGGCAGAAAGGTACCCAATGAATAGCATTGAGATGAGTTGGGTTCCACCCTGGCAAACAAATGGTTAAATTAACAGTGCACATTACCATTCATATACACTTGATCTTGATAGTATGGAAACTTTGATTGTTAGGGTTCAAAAGGATTTCATTTGAAACTAAATAAAAATGCTAGGGACCATCGTTATCAAGGATAATCATAGTATATAAGCAATGCATTGGACAACCCTCTGACATTCAAAGGGTTAAAGGAGATGTAAACTTTTTTAATTAAAAATATCTATCTATCTATCTATCTATCTATCTATCTATCTATCTATCTATCGTATATACATGCAACAAGTTCAGCATTCTTAAGGCCCACCTACCAGGCCACACTGCCGTTTGATGTTCCGTCTCTTTGCCACTTCTTTACATAGTAACTGCATAGTATGCATCATTCTACCCAAAGCCTTCTCCGCTTCACTGTGAGATCATAAGTATCATGAAGTAAAGTCCAGCCAACTCAATGTTACTGTAACTTATTGTTACTTGTCGCATACAGTACTTTACCCTCCAACTACTACCACCTCGGAATGGCGGATAGTATGCTGTTACAGTGTTAAGAAGTGTGGAAGAGATGGAAAGCAAAAAGGCAGTGCTGCACTCACAATAAGAAGACGCTAGGAGGCACACTATCGAAACGTGGTAATGGTACAAATATCTGTGACCCCCCCAGCTAGGTGCTGATTGACCGGGAGATTAGGTTACTGCAGGACTAAACTAATTTTTTTGCTGTGCACAAGTCTAATGTTAACAAATACACAACAGCGTAGAGGGAACACTGGCTCTGAACAGATTGTAAACGGGATGGCGTTATGACCTTTGAAGTATGACCCTATTTTCTTCCTTTGACACGGGAGGAAATATCCCAGGAGGCTGTGACCTTGAATTCCTAAAATGTTACTTCCTTGTCCTATATTTTGGGGCATTTTACACATAAATATGCGGAATATATCCTATATAATAATTCGCTAGAAAGTTTGTAACGACGCAGTCATGTGCAGTACAGACTGCCCGTGACGAGGCTGATACAGAGAGGAGCACTCCGCACGAGCTTCCCGCTCTGTATCAGCTGCGACGCGGGCAGTGTCTACTGTGCATGACTGCCCCGCAACTGGCTGGCAGTGGCACTGTGGCCGTGTAACGGGATCTTCAACTACTGTGTATATATATATATATATATATATATATATATATATATATGTGTGTGTTTATTTATATGTATTCCGCAACTGACTGTTAGGACTCCTAATTGGCTCCTAAAAATGAAGTATTTGGTGTTTTTGTTTTTCCTCGGCCTATAATACATCTGGCATCAGGCGAGTATCTACAGGGCATGAAGAAGGCACAGTTGTGATGGGGCCTTTAAACCAATGGGGCCCATTGGCTCTGCACTATCCTCCAACCCACCTTACCAGTAGACCAGTCTCCTATGTTGAATAGTGGCCAGACATCATCGTATACGGCTGCTGCCATGGCCTGATTTAAAGGGATAGTATTACTTCAAAATTACTATCCCTCATATTGTAGCCCTTAATAAACTGAGTTAAATGACACCAGCGGCATCTCTCAAACCTTTATGGTGTAAGAGATAGCCACTTTCAAAGTTTCCTCTCCCCTGCTGTCAGCGTTGTGCTGCCAGCAGGGGAATCCGGTCCCGGGACAGGCGGAGGCTCTTAAACAGAGCCGATTTCTTGTTATGGAAGGAAAAATGATTAATTGAAGCAGTCTTCTGCGTGTGCTTGGTTACCAAGCACACGTAGAAGACTGTTTCAATGAATCATTTTTCCTTTCATAATGAGATATCGGCTCTGCTGAAGAGCCTCCTCTTGATTCAGAGACCGGATTCTCCTGCTGGCAGCAGAACGCTGACAGCAGGGGAGAGGAAACTTTGAAAGAGGCTATCTCTTATACCATAAAGGTTTAAGAGATGCCGCTGGTGTCATTTAACTCAGTTTATTAAGGGCTACAATATGAGGGATAGTGATTTTGAAGTAATACTATCCCTTTAAACTTCATCTGAGACTTTAAATACAGTTGGTAACAGTGTGTGTGTAACATTGCAACTTGCTTCAAGCTCTTGACCATGGGGTGCAACCTCAGCTCTAGATCTGGGGCCAAGTAAATTTTAGAAATGAGTCTGGGTGGCATTGAGTGTTGTTAATGATAAGTGCCCCTAAAATAGCTCTAGCACTCCTGCACTGACACTTAGTAAATGCCCCAGCTTGTGTTCTCCCTTCCCATGCATTGAAGGTTCTTGTACAAAACATTCTCTTCTACTGCTCACCGAGGAAAAAGAGTTGAAGAGATAGTAGAGGGCCCAGGCGATGATGACAATGTAATAAATATTCAACCAGAAAGACAGAACCACCGAGGCCATCCCAACGCCTGAAAAACAGAAAGAAAGTGTTAATTACCACTTCTCCTTGGACAGAGGCTGATTCTATGGTGGCTGTGTTTCCTGTGAAATTCTGCCCACTTCTCCTCCTTCCCACCCTGTTTTGCCCACTTCCCACCCACTTCTCCTCCTTCCCACCCTGCTCCACCCAATTCCTGCCCACTTCTCCTCCTTCCCACCCTGTTTTGCCCACTTCCCACCCACCTCTCCTCCTTCCCACCCTGCTCCACCCACTTCCTGCCCACTTCTCCTCCTTCCCACCCTGCTCCACCCACTTCCCACCCACCTCTCCTCCTTCCCACCCTGCTCCACCCACTTCCTGCCCATTTCTCCTCCTTCCCACCCTGTTCTGCTCACTTTCCACCCACTTCTCCTCCTTCCCACCCTGTTCTGCTCACTTCCCACCCACTTCTTCTCCTTCCCACCCTGTTCCTCCTACTTTCCCAGCATAATGACGGTAAACCCTGCTCACCCAATTAAACCCTTTCGCATTTATGAGCTAATTGTGTCATTAAAATGTGCCTGGTCTCAGCCCATAAGTCCTCCCTGGGGGCTTCACAAATTTCCATTGGATTAAATCAGGCTTATAACCCCTTGAATGCTAGAGATGTCTCCAAAGGATTGTGAGGATCTGTCCCTACACCTGTGTTATGTCAGTTTACTAAGATATGTACATCCACAACCTTCATATTACTACTGCTTGCACCAAGGGAAGAATAATAGGTGTTCGGGGAGGTCCTTTCCTCTTTGCTGTACTTAGGTCAATGCACTAAGCAGGGTGTAAAGAAAATGGCGTTAGTGTACACCATTTTCCTGCACATGCTACTGCTCAGTGTTGTGGGGTTTGCTGGTATTACAGTACACATCTAACAATACAAAATAAATGGACCATACCCTGTAGTGCGGGCGTAATACTTTCATAAAAGTATTTAGAATTTTGTAGGTATTAAAAAACTAAATTATTTCCACCAGGTCCTATCTCTCAAACCTCTATGGTTTGAGAGATGTAAGCTTTGAAAGTTCCAATTTCCCTCCCCTTGCTCGTACGTCAGATTTCCGAGTTAGAGAAGGAGATGCCGTTCAACAGACCGTCCTGCGCTCTTCAGCAGCGCAGTGATCATGCTAGTTAGGCAGAAATACTTCATTTGAATGGTCTACAACGTGTGCCTGCTTTGCAAGCACACGTTGTAGACCGTTCAAATGAAGTATTTCTGCCTAACTATTGTGATCACTGAAGAGAGTAGGACAGTCTATGGACATACCGTGCCAGTGCCTGAAACATGACTATAGCAATGAGGAAGTGGCCGGAGGCCATGCTGGCTGGCAGCCATAGAGCAGTAAGAGCACAGGCTCGCTTGGGCCTCAAAGGGAGAATGTGACACATACCTATGAATGTCATCCTCTGGAGAGGGCTCATAGTTGTATATTATATTATTCCTATCCGAAGGAGCAGGACTTAACAGGGTGGGTAGGGTTTATTGACATTTTAACAAAGTGGGCGGGAGGTGAGTGTGAATTGACTAGAACAGGGTGGGAAATGGGCGGTAACTGGGCAGAACAGGGTGAAAAGTGTATGGGAAAGTGAGTGGGAAATGGGAGGAATAGTGTGAGAAGGAATAGGAGAAGTGGGTGGAGTTTCAGGGGTTAACTCACCACCATCAGAGAAACATCCTCTGTCCCCTGAGACCCGATAATTAACTTTAAAAATCAGAGTCTCTGGGGTAGAATTTCCAGGTATGGCTATTGCCAATTGTGTACAACTTTGGTCGCTGACAATATCCCTTCATTGATTTGTGCAGCAACAGCGCTACCCTAAAATGGCAGGCAATGCAAGTACTGCAATCAAGAAGTTCACGTATGAACTGTAATTTCTTTTGAAGTAAGAATTTCCCTGCAGTGGGAACACACTTGTGTAACTCAACAAAATATATATGTTTCATATTAATTATTTACTTTCAATAAGAACATATCGTACCATCAGATTAACTCCTCTCATTTACCTTTACTAATGAGCACCAATTAATGGCCATTTTCAGCAAGTTGAAAGAGTGTAATTAATTGGCAAACCAACTGCATATGGAACAAATGAAAATTCCCCAAATCCTCATAGATTTAAAAGGTCAGTATAACCCCCTGAATGCTTTTCAATGCGTTGCAGACCTCTCTAGTATTCAAGGGGTTAAAAGCCATGTTAAAATCACTGAGAATCTTCAGTAGTCCCCATGTGGTGCAGATGGTTTGTTCCAGAATTGTTCCTCTCCTTATTGTTGCAAACGACCCTTAGATATCAAACTAATTAACTTGATAGTAAATTTATTAGATGTTGTTATACAAAACCACTTCGGAGAAGGGCTTTAGATAAATCATTCAAATTTAATTATTTTAATCTTCCAGCAGAAGAAAGGATAAGCGATTTTACTTCAGCTTTTCAGAAGTCAGAGACAATTAGATCTGCTGTTTTTAATTATTAATTAGAAAACACTGCAGAGGAATCAATATTTTGTTCTTCAATCTTACATTACATGACTACTGCCTTGTGGGATTAGACCAGACTCCAGCATGCTGCAACTTCACTGCCTTCCTTTAGGAACTCAGTACAGCTGCAGTAAGCAACTGCCAGAGGACCTTACTTACAAGTGTTGGAGATTACAATGTTCATTGCAATCTCCAATGAATGACCAGCCCACTTGGGTGCCAGCTGGTAAGATTGGCTGGCACTCATGTAGGCCGGATGGAATACATGTAGGGTGACCACGGGTCCCGGAACGTCCGGGACTGTCCCTTATTTCAGGGCTATGTCCCGCGTCCCGGGTCATCTTCAACCGGGACAATGAAGTGTCCCGGAATGAAGCCAAGCCGCACTGGATGTCAGCCTGCAAGCAGTGTGTCACATCATGGACGCCGCGAGGGAGCGCTTGGTAGCATAAATCAGCGCTCCCTCGCGGCGTCCATGATATGACACACCGCTTACATGCTGACATCTAGGGCGGCAATGCAGCTTACCTGATCTGGAGGCAAGCGCTCTAGTAATACAGAGCGCTGGGAGATGACATCATCTCCCAGCGCTCTGCATTACAGAGCACAGCGCGCCGGAGCTTCAGCTCTGTGCCGGAGGAGGCACAGAGCGCTTTCCACGCCGCTAGACCACCAGGGACTCAAGGTAGGGCATGAAGGGGCAACTAGGGTGACCACGTCCCGGAATGGCAGAAGGGAAATGTGGTCACCCTAAATACATGCCTCTCCAGCATATGGATCTTCGGAGGAACACAATAGATAGGTGATTGAAGTTACACCAGGGAGAGAACTGACACAGCATGCCGCAACAGTTCTGTCAAGTAAATGTGGAAATAAAAATGGTGGAGGGCCTGCTCTGGGCCTGAAGCCTTCAAAGGGAAGGGTGTGCCCACAAGGGGAGAACAGTGGAAGGTTAGCTCTCCCTGTTCATGGTGTCCTCAAAGAGGGACTGGATGGCGGTAGTGTAGGGGCATGTGAGGGAAATGGGAGGTGATAGGGCTATAAATATATACTGTACCTTTGTGTGTATTTAGTGTGTGCTAGTTATTTCATTTATGGTCCTTTTGGTTGATGTGTATGGAAAAGGAAGAGGTTGAGGGGTTGTGTTATGGGGAAAGGGAAGCTTCGCAGGCATTGGCACCTTAAGAGATGCCCTATTAGGGATTTGATACCAATAATTTAGAGGTAAAAAAGTAAAGATTGTTGGAAAGAATGTTGGAAATCAGGCACACAGTGACAAATGAAAGAACTCTAGAAACACTTATGATATGTTACTATTTATCCAACTTGTGCTTCTTTTTTTTTTAAAAAAAGTAAAATAGATCTTGAAGCGACTGTTGGACATTTGGCCCTTAGTGATGGTCACCACAATACAATGTATTCAGTCTAACTCTGCTATGGATCGCTACAAACTATGTTCACAAATGGACTAAGGAAGTCACTTTACCTTTAAACATGGGGGCCAGCTTCCACACCCCAAGTCCTCCAATCGAAGTGAACTGCCCGAGAGCTGTCTCCAGGAAGAACAGAGGGATCCCAGCAAAGACCAGTGTCAGGAAATAGGGGATGAGGAAAGCACCTGTGAGAAAGCAGAGCGAGCGTTATTGGGCTTTATATATAAAATCTAACTGGAGCAATTCGAGCAATAACCATCCGCATCGTAAGGATAAAAAGAATAATGACCATTGGTTTCAATTGTGCTTCCAACTCCATGAATGATAATGATGTCTCATTGCGTTGGAGTCCTCACTAGCATCCCAGATGTTACAAGTCCCATGTAAATCAATGGTCATTTGGGGAATTTGTATTTGTTCCCTACAGGGCACTTGGGTTTCCTCTGATTTGATCCAGCTGGTTTTAATACATTTGCCCCATTGAGGGTTGTCAGGGGAGGGCTGGCCTGGGGGACAGGGGGGCAATTTCCCCCTGGGCCAGTCATATGTCTGGGCTGGTGGGCCACTCCTGCTTGTTGCTGCAAATGTAGCTATATTAGTGATACCACAGAGCTTACAACTGAAATGGAGCTACAATCCAAGTGGAGCTACACTAGTAGCACAACCCATTTCTCTTGTAAGCTCTATAGTATCACTAGTGCAGCTTTACTTACACTGTAAGCTCTGTAGTTGCACCAATGTAACCCCATTTCAATTGTAAGCTTTGTGGCATCGCTTGCCTTATTTCACAACACTAACTCTTTGAGTGACAGAGGGATATGCCACGCATTGCTCTGGCGCTCAAAAGGTTAATGGCAATTTTAAAATTAACAAACGGGAGGGGTCTGGGACAGTGGGCTGGAACAATTCTAAAATACAGCCACTTGATTGTAGTTGCCCTCCAGGCCACAAGTTGCCAGCCCTCCCCTGAGGGTTGTTTCTACAGTGACAGTGACACAGATCAGTCACTTCATTTTCCACAACAGAGATCTGGTCTGTGCACTGCTCATTTTCTATATACGTATATGTATGCCACAGGGACGTGCACAGATATTTCGGGGGACAGGGGCTCAAATGAAAAAACACACCCGCATCTGCCGCTGGACTGCTTACTGCCTTTCTCCTCTCACCAGCCCTGTCGCAGCCCTGTCACATCCAATGGCAGCATCTCTGCGGCAAGCAAGACGTAAGCGGACAGAATCCGACACACAAGAGAAGAAGACCCGGTGGCACGTAAAAAGGACCTGGCCGGTATGTTAAAGGGACCTTACACTTAAAAGAGGAAAGAGGAAAGGAGAGGAGAGCAGCTCCCCCCCCGTAATCACATTGAAAAACGGACTGGGATAAGACAAAATCAGACTGAATAATTTTTTTTTTTTTTTTTTGTCAAAAGGGCACGAGGGCACTTTGGACAAAAAGGGCAGGTGCTAAAGCCCCCCTTGGTGTCTATGTGTGCACGTGCCTGGTATGCCATCGTTCTGGGGTGATTTCTAAAAAAGAAAGAAACAAGGTCGCCTCATTGTATAATAGTATATTTCCTTGCTGGTCGCATAAAATGCTGGATTATTTTTCTGGTGTCATGTAATGTTCAATGAAAAATGGTACCGGGTTATCGACCTGCCTGAAAATGAGCTCTGCCATCATCGAGCATACAGTTTAATACATATAACTAACTTTTGCTGTATTACTTTTTCAATGTATTTTTCATTTGCTGTATTTACTATTTGCATCTGAGAAAGAAAAGAAAAATCATGAGACAGGAAGAGTAAAAGTCATGCATTTATTGGCTGAGTAGCTTTAAGATGGACGTTTTCAAGACACTTTAGGTCTCTGCTTTAGGCATAGGCCTGCAGAAGAGACCTAAGTTGTCTTGAAAGAGCCATTCAACCAATAAAGGTATCACTTTTACTCCACCATTGTCATGATTTTTCTACGGCTTACACGGTACCACCTATAATAAAAGAAAGCAAGATCCACACACTCCACACTAAAAAGTCTTCTTTAATTGATGAACATAAAACCAAGAAGATTCTAAAAATTTATATTTGCTGGTTGAACTGCCTGATGCTTTTTGCGCATGTATGCATGCTGTGTGATGTCACCTTCATCATGCCTGGGCATAACTGAAAACAAGAGAAACCTCAATTAATTTTTCCTGGTAAAACACCTTCTAAATAAATACAATTCCTAGAGGTAAGTGCAAGTTAGTCATAGGTAGACCTACCTGATGCATTTTGTACATGTGTGCTGTTAGAATGCATCTGGTGGTGGCACATTTTCTTGTCGTAGAGATGGAACAACTCAGGTTTTTGGCTGAAAATATTTTCTTTAATTCAGCATGGTGTCAAGTTTACAGAAATTTGATGGTTTCAGTGAAGCTACAGCATGATGATAAAAAGCTGTCTTGATCTTAAATCTTACAGTGCCTAGGGCTGGCTTATATACAGTTGAACTTGTCCTGAATATGGCCAGTGTTCAAAGCATATATCTTACATGGACTTGAACAAAGTGGAGCCACAATACATCATGAAAATCATGTGTTATTCTATATGAATATCTAGGAATAGTTTTGATAGAACCTTAACATGAGGCCTTGGTACTAGTTGTGACAGCTGGCTGTCATAGTACCTTGTAGCGCTGCCGCTTCTGGCTATGCTCACAATTACGCTCCAGAGTTATTTCCATGAACGACTGGACACATCAATGCTAGATACGCCATCTGCAGGTGTTAGGCTTCAGCATGCTATAGGCCTCTGTTTTATGTGTTTGAGGCCTGTAGTCTCCTCCTACCTACTTCCTCCCACTGAGCTGCTCCTCCTACCTGCTTCCAGAGGAGGGGTGTAAAGGACACACTGAGTCCTGACTCAGTTACCCTTACGATGTTGTTCTGAGCAGTTCATTTAGTTGGTATTCCTGATTTCTGTGTATGACCCAGCTTGTCTGTCCATCCATTCTGGTGTTGACGTGTGGCTCTGTCTGACCATTCTCCTTGTGCATTCCAATTTGGCTTAGACATCCTATCTGGTGCAAACCTGTGGCTCTGGCTGACTACCCACTCCGTGTATGACCTGGCTTGTCTGACTACCCACTCTGGTGTTGACCTGGGGCTCTGTCCACTACGCATCCAGCATACCAACGCTTCAGTGGATATCCTATCTGGTGCAAACCTATGGCTCTGGCTACCCGCTCCGTGTATGACTGCTTCTTTGACTATCCTGTCTGGTGCTTACCAAAGGGCACTGTCTGTTCGCTCTGTGTGTTGGTCCCGTTCCACAGACATCCTTCCTAGTACTGACCTGGGGCTCTATCAGACTCCTAGCTATTGACTGCAGGCATGAGTCAGTAGTCTCAGTGGTTGCATACGATATTGAGACTCCTCTCCTAGACTGACTGCAGGCTTTACCTTTTACCACGAGACTCCAGTGGGCTGAGGCCTAGTCGCGGACAGTGTGGTGGATCTATTGGAAGACTGCTATTTCTGATACAGTGCTTGCCTCTTTGATCACCCTCTGTGTGTTATTTGTTATTTGCATTACTGTTTATATATTTCTAATAAAGTGATTTTAACTATACCGTCTGACTCCTTGTCTTAATTGCCAACCGTAACACTGGCTAACACATTTCAAATGGAGACAATTACTTTTTAAATTTAAAGAGACAGATCTAACATGTCCCCTTTTTATGGTTTAGAACCCACAAATTTAGTACTTCATACTCCATTTGTGTCATATTCAAAAGTGTACCTGAGACAAATTTAAAATTAGTCTTTTACCAGAATTCATCTTTGATTTAATTTGCTAGGCCTTTGCCATGCCAAGATAGAGTTGCCAGATTACACTTTAAAAAGGGACACATGAGAAAAATGCAGTCATTATTACTGGGTTGAAGTGGGGCCCATGTAACAATGACACATGCATTTTTCATATGTGCCCCCTTTAAAAGGATGATTTGACAACCCTTTGTCTAGGAGTAAGTGCAAACATGCAAAATGCATCAGATAGATGTAACTGGCATTCTCCTTTCTTTTGGATTTTGTTGCTATCAACGTTCAATGACGAAAGGAGACCTTTCATTAAGAAGTGTGCTGACTTTTCCTTCTTACTGTACTCACTGTGATGGGTGGACAGCATTTAGCTGTTTTTTAAAGGTTTAGTACAGTGACAGATGCAGAAGACATATATGGCTTTTCCTGTTGAGTAAAACAAGGGTACTAGGGCTGTGGTTCACATTTAAAAGGTCGCACGCAAAAGAGCACGCAACCACAAGACACAGTAACTATGTCGCCATGCTGAAAAAGGTTGCATACCCGTAACTACAACTCCCATCATGCTTACCCATATGGTGGCTGCCGAGAAGGAGGAAAGGCTCTTTTTCACCAACTTAGGAAAACTGGGTTATAGATAGAGCGGTGACTGTAAATAACGGATATCTGGTCTCACAACATTCTATCACTGATACGGTACAAATGAGTCCTTCTAAAGAGTTATGAACAGGTGCATCAGATGGATCGTCCTGTAGCCTAAAACATGTTTATTGTAGTACAACTCCCATCATCATTACCCATCTGAGCACTGCCACAGCTCTCTCTCCCCTTCTCTGTGTGCAGAATGACAGGGCAGAGAGGAACACGCAGAGAAGGGGAGAGAGAGATGGGGCAGCGCTCAGATGGGTAATGGTGATGGGAGTTGTACCACAATGATCTTTTTTGTATAATAGTACAACTGAACTGTAAATGTAATTTTAAGCAAATTTGACTGCCAGAGAGTTGTAGCCTAGGTGACAGAACGGCCCGATGCACCTGCTCATAACTCTTTAGAAGGAGTCCACCTGTGCTGTATCAGTGATTGAATGGTGTGAGACCCGCTCTATCAAAATATTACAGATATATGTTTATAGTCAACCGCTCTATCTATAACCCAGTTTGCCTAAGATGGTGAAAAAGAGCCTTGCCTCCTTCTCTGCAGCCACCACATGGGTAAGAATGATGGGAGTTGTAGTTACGTATATGCAACCTTTCACTAGGAGACGTGAGAATCTTGCGCTGTCATGCAGTGCGAGATTCTCATGTCGCCATTTTTAGCATGGCGACATAGTTACTGTGTCTTGTGGTCGCACACTCTTTTGCATGCGACCTTTTAAAAGGAAACTCTATAGCTGCTGGGTATGTTTTCAATATAAAAGTTATTACATCTGAGACTTATTTTGTAATTTTATGTTGTCACCAGGAGATGCTGTTGTAATCACTTACTATGGAGAGCCATAGTCAGTGACTTAATCTGTCCCACAGAGTGCATTATATTTAAAAAAAATGCCTTCTGGACACCAGTTGGCTCTGCTGCCAGCAGTGGGAATATCATTTTTTCTCAGAAGTACATGTTTTTTTTTCCTCATAAAATGTGATTCCTGCTTGGTTAAAGCTGAAATGTCACTTTGTAAAATATATGCAGTGTTAGCCATGTTTTCTTTCAAACAATAGTTTAGCAGATATGAAGCTATATTTATTTTTCATTTTATGCAAATAAGATAATGACAGCCTGCATGAAGCGACAGATGGGAGGGAGAATAGAGTGGAAAGTTTGTATCTTGCAGGCATGCCAGACAGTGTTGTCTCATTTGCATAAACTGACAAATAAACAAAGCTAAATATCTCATAAACTGTTGTTTGAAATAAAAAACGGCTAACATAAATACAGAGAGGTTTGAAAGCTCCTCAAAGTAATTTATTTGTTACAAAGTGACAGTTCCAGTAATCTGTAAGGGAAATATTAAAGCGTCAGTAAGTACCGAGGATGAAGTTATTATAGTGGTATTAAAACTTAATCCTTAGGGGAGTGTGTATTGCATCACAAAGCAATACGTTGCACACCTTTCTTGTCCCTAAAGGGTTAATAGGAGGGTGCACTCCAGGGTATACTAAGTAATATAAATACCTCAAGAAAAAGACACTTCCAAAAGAAAGAATGGGGATTCCTTAAAATGAGGCAAATAGAAATGAGATAAAACAGAAATAACTCTTAATAGTATCACCAAATTATCCTATATAATAATTTGCTAGGATGTTTGTCAGAAGCCATCATGTGCAGTAGAGACTGCTCGCGCTGCAGTCATGTACAGTACAGAGTGCCCGAACGCTCCTCGGCTGATACAGAGTGGGCCGATCCGAATTCAGACCGGAGTCCTCTCTACGCACCTTCCTGGGACCACAATGATCTTTTTTGTATAATAGTACAACTGAACTGTAAATGTCATATTAAAGGGATAGTAATGTTTCATAATAAAAGCAGCTCTAATTAATCATCATAGTATTTGGACTTTGGAGAGTGTTATTTCATTACTGTTAGAGTTATAGTTCAAGAGTAATTGAATGACAAAGTATCCTCCTCCCGCCCCTTTTACTGATGTAACACTGTTCAGCCAGAGCAGAAGGGAGGTGCCCAGGTAGACTGCAGAGAGGGACAATCTTCAATTAAGATAAGGGAAAAAGCTGGAAAACTTGTCAAGGGGGGCAGGGTTTTCATTGTTCTCATAGGAAGAAGATTGTCCCCTGCTGTTATCTGTCTGGTCTATGGACTGCATTCCACATCTGAGAAGAGATGGCTTACACTAGGTAAAAGGGGCGGGAGGGGAAACTTTGCTTGTGAATCCCTCTCAAACCATAAAGGTTTGAGAGATAAGAATTATATCGTTCTTCATGTTTTTTTTAATGCCTACAAAATAAAATAAAGATAAAACAAAGTATTACTATCCCTTTAAGCAAATTTGACTGCCAGAGAGTTGCAACCTAGTTGACAGGATGGCCCATCTGATGCACCCGCTCATAGGGTTGCCACCTTTTCTTCAAAAAAATACCGGCCATGGCATTCCCTCCATAGACTTAGTACATCAGCCTCATAGAGATGTCAGCAAAATTGTGGGCAGTATTAGCTATAAACATCATTAATCCAATATGAGAACAGAGGCGTAACTAGAAGCCTCCAGGCCCTGGTGGTATGGGCCCCCCCGACCACACTGGCCCCCCTCAACCACATTGGCCCTCTCCATATTGCCCCCCAGTCTCCACAATGCCCCTCAATCTCCACAATGCCCCATCTCTCACCTCACCCGAGCTCCCACGTGGTCCTCTTCAGTAATGCAGAGCACTGGGAGATGATGTCATCTCCCAGCGCTCTGCAGATTATGTCATCTCCCAGCGCTCTGCAGATGATGTCATCTCCCAGTGCTCTGAATTACTAGAGTTCAGGAGGGAGATTGCGGGCGCCAGGTGGAGAGGGGTCGCAGGGGGCAGCCGGGCCCCTGGAGTGACGGGCATGGCCGCACGTGCTACCTCTATAGTTATGCCAATGTATGAAATTAAACAGTACACAGTGAAAGACGTATTAATAATTGCAATAAGGAAATTCACTCTCAGCATATCAAAGAATACCCGGGTACTTATACATACCAGGCACACCTGGGGTCACTCCACACTATGAATTAAACAAGAAGTGGCAACTCTTTAACCCTTCCTTAGCTTATTATGGCCACAAAATACTAATAGAGACATTTAAAGGGATAGAAATGCTTGACAATAAAAGCAGCTCCAATTAACCTTCATAGTATTTGGCCATGGAGAGTGTTATTTCAATACTGTCAGAGTTGTAGTTCAAGAGTAATTGAATGATAAAGTATCCCCCTCCCGCCCCTTTTACCTAGTGTAATATACCTCCCCTCAGATGTGGAATCTGGTCCACAGATAGGGTTGCCACCCAGCCAGTATTTTACCGGCAGGCCGATAAAAAATTGGCTTCTGTCCAATGTTAAGTCTATGGAGAGAATGCCATGGCCGGTATCTTTTTTACAAAAAGGTGGCAACCCTATCCACAGACCAGACAGCTAACAGCAAGGGTCAATCTTCTTACTGTGAAAACAATGAAAACCCTGCCCCCATGATAGATTTTTCAGATTTCCTGAAGATTGTCCCTCTCTGCGATCCATTCCGACAGTCTTGCTGCTCTGAGGGGAGCAGTGTTACATCAGTAATTGAAGGACTAATTGAAGGATAAAGTTTCCCCCTCCCTCCCCTTTTACTTAGTGTAAGTCATCTCTTCTCAGATATGGAATCCAGTCCATAGACCAGACAGATAACAGCAGGGGACAATCTTCTTCCTATGAGAACAATGAAAACCCTGTCCCCCTTGACAAGTTTTTCAGGTTTTTCCCTTATCTTAATTGAAGATTGTCCCTCTCTGCAGTCTACCTGGGCACCTCCCTTCTGATCTGGCTGAGCAGTGTTACATCAGTAAAAGGGACGGGAAGGGGACACTTTGTCATTGAATTACTCCTGAACTACAACTCTGACAGTATTGAAATAACACTCTCCAAAGTCCAAATACTATGATGATTAATTAGAGCTGCTTTTATTATGAAACATTACTATCTCTTTAATTGTGAAACATTACTATCCCTTTAAGTGTGCCTTGTGTCTTTGTTCAAGAGATCCTGAATCTGAGGATCTGGAAGCAGACATGACAGTTGTAATCAGGACCACATGACACAAACACCACCCACTGCATATGGTAATATCTTAATTCTTTAAAGGACCAGAGATGAGCACGATACACTGCAAAGCAATGTGTTTCCCACTCCTCTGGTGTTGAATAGGTTAAGTAGTCTCAGATTCAAAAATTTGCCAGCACGTGTCATGTCTTCCTCCATGGACGCAACATCCAAGACAGAGTAAAGATCGTATTGCTTTTAAAAAGGCACAAGAACAAAATTTATCAGGGTTATCAGGGTTTTCTGGTCATGGTAAGGTAAGCGGGTGCTATGATTAAGAGATATTACTTTGCCTTTAATAAATGTCAGCATATACAGGGCCTGAATTACATCTCAGGTGCTTCTAGGCAAGGCATCTCTGGTACTCCTAGCCACAACCATGGACACACCCTGATTTCTCACATAACTCCTCCCACAGTCACTGGGGAGATTTCTCTGGCTCCACTCATAACTCAACACAGTGAGTGTGGAATGCACAGCTAAGGAGCCCCTTAGATCTGGCAACCTCCTGACCAGGGGGGCTTAACACTTTGAGTGCCAGGTGGTTATGCAACGAGTTAAACCTGTCCTCAGCCCCTCCAACAGTGCATGTTTTACAGTCTTCTCAGTTACACACAAGTGAATGCCATTAGTTCAGATGGTTCCTTCAGAACAACTTAACTCCTGATTGATTCACCTGTGTTCATGTGAAGAGATCCAGAAAATATACATTGTTGTGAGCACCCAAGCCCTAAGCAACTGCTTACTCTGCCTAGTGGGAACACTCTTCAAACCTGTTGTTACATTACTAAGCATATGGATAGGCAACCTTTGGTTCTCCCAACATTCCCAACTACAGTGTAGGTGTCTGGGGATGATGAGAGTTGTAGTCTCTAACAACTGGAGATCCAAAGGTTGCCTAGCTCTGGGTTAGTTTTTTCATCTTAGCTTTGCCTTGGCACATGGTGAAGCCACTTTTGGTGTTTGATGCCTTTTGAGCTGCTCCTTGTTCTCACCTCCTCCGTTCTTTCCACACAAGTAGGGAAAACGCCAGACGTTGCCTAGACCAATGGCATAGCCCACACAGGAGAGCAGAAAGTCAAATTTCCCCTTCCATGTACCTCGATCTTCAGAGGCTACCTTCTTTTTAATGTCTTTAGTGGGGGTGCAGATGGTCTCCATAGGCACTGCTTGCCGTCCCTCGGTAGGTGAAGTCAGCTCCACAGAGTCACAATCTATCTTACCCATACTGCACCAGATGGGAAGGGAGCACTCGGGAGAAACAGAAAAAGGGTTTGGGTCAGAGACACAGAGAGTAGAGAATGTTACAGAGAAGATGACCAGAGGATAGCACAGACATAGAAATAAGAATGGTGGTCTGGCAGTCACAAGAATATAGAAAGAATGGGACTCAGACAGACACAGGTAAGTGGGAACTCACAGAGAGTGATAAAAACTGAGAAGAAGGGTCCAGTATCCTGGGGGATGAAAGCTGGAGAAAGAGAAGATACCTTTGTAATTTATTGCCATTTCAATGAATTTTACAACCTGTTTTGGGTGTTGTACATTAAGCACACTTTGGGTCATATTCACAAACTCAAAAATGGAGAAAAATGTGGAACAAAGAAACATCACCTTACGAGATAACAGAAATCCCCTTAGATTTAATTGGGGCTTTTAAACATCTGAGTATCAGAGAGATGTGCAATGTATTGCTTTGCAGTACGCTGCTTACCCCTCTGGAACTCAAAGGGTTAAAGTTGCAGTGCCATCTAGATAAAAGAAAATACCTTCTTAATAAATGCAGCATTGCAAAGCCTCCCTCTCACATTCCTAAGCGATTACATAATCATATAAAATGTTTAGTTAGTTGTTAATATTTGTATTATTGTACAGGACCTCTAAATTCAGTTATTTACCTCCCCCACTGCCCCTTTCATCCCTTAACAGAGGGGTGCACAACACATTGAAAAGAATTGCGGCACTCAAACAGTTAAAAACTTCCACTTATGACCGTAATCCAACCCCAGTCAAGGAAATTTGATGGAGCAAAGTGAGGGGAGAAGTTTAGGAGAATCTGAGCAGCCTGTGTCAGAGGGAAAAAACTGAGAGCAGAGACTCTCCCCATTGCCATAGCAACACATGAAGCTGGTAAAGCTTTTTTTTTCAATATCTTTATGTGAATAAGATGTGTGAAGAGGAAAATCAAAACACAGATCTGGGTGTGGGGGTGACCCAGTGAAGCAATTTGTGTCATAAAGTGAGCAGGACTTGATTGGGGTGAGCAAGATTGGGCAGTGGGGGGAGGGGCTTGCACTTATAATGGGAGGAGAGTGGAAGAACTGGGTGGAGACTGACCAAAATTGACAGTGAAGTGGGCGGAGTTACAAGGGAAGTCACTGAGACCCTGAGAATCAGCTTCTGTCCTCAAAGACCAAGTAATTAAGTATAAAGGCTGGAGTCACTGGTTTGGATATTGTAACCCATTGAACGCTAGAAAGGTTTTCAGCAGTTTGCTTCTCAGTTTGTTGGAAAGATCTATACAGAAGTAGGAAATCTAATTTATGAAGAAAGACTATTTAGGTAAGTTCACTTTGGGAAAGAGGTGCCTATGAGAAGGCAAAAAGCTCAGAGCCTTGGAGTTTCTAAATTTTAACCCCTTAAGGACTGTGGACGTGCCAGGACCATCACAACTTTTGGTTCTTTAAGGACTAGTGATGGTCCTGGCATGTCATGAGTTAAACGATCACAGCATCATGCTGGGAGGCTGAAATTGACTGTTCCAAGACTAGAGCTGTTAGTTTCAGCCTTTCCTTCGGTGAATCGGTACACATGATCACTCACATGTGCCGGTGAATTAAATGGCACTGGTCCTCCGGTGTACAAGACCCCTGGTCCTTGAGGGGTTTAAATGGTACATTTTCGAAGAAATGCGTTGGATACTCCTCTAGCACTCAGAGGGTTAACTCATTGAAAATTTATGATGCACTTGTATGATCCAGAACAAAAACCCCTATGTAACTGGGGCACATAATACTTAATATGTGAATTTAGGAGGAGATGCGTGTGATAGAAGGTGTGATAAAGAGGAGATAACTTCTCCTGTGAGATATACTCTCCAATTCTTATATTATTGTATGGGATAGCTTTAGTTATAGACTACAGAGGGAGATAAACTAAGGTGTGATAAAGAGGACATAACTTCTCCATTGAGATAAACTCTCCAGTTCCAATGTTATTCTATGGGAGAGCTTTAGATATAGACTACAGGAGGAGATGAACTAAGGTGTGATAAAGTGGAGATAATTTCTCCACTGAGATAAACTCTCCAGTTGCTATGCTATTCTATGGGAGAGCTTTAGTTACAGACTACAGGGGAGAGATGTACTAAGGTGTGATAAAGTGGAGATAACTTCTCCAGTATGATAAACTCTCCAGTTCCAATGTTATTCTATGGGAGAGCTTTAGATATAGACTATAGCAGGAGATGAACTAAGGTGTGATAAAGTGGAGATAACGTCTCCATTGAGATAAACTCTCCAGTTGCAATGCTATTCTATGGGAGAGCTTTAGTTATAGACTACAGGGGAGAGATGTGGTAAAGAAGAGATAACTTCTCTATCAAGATAACCTCCCCAATTCCAATGTTATAACATTTGAATGAAACAATTCCCAGCAGTAGGAGGACCCTTGTTTTACTCAGCAGGATAAGCCCTAAACATATAGGTTTTCTGAAAAAACACAATTCAGCTACTTTGAGATTGATTCATCAAGTGTAACACCCCCACATCTTAAGCCAGGGACGTCTAAAGTCTTAATATTATACTAGTACTTGTATCTGGTCCTTAATACAATTCAGTCTGGATACCCCTGCCCTAACCTATGACGTTGTGGGGTATTTGGGGAATTACATTTTAATTTGGGGTCATTAGATTTCTGGAAACCCCACCCCATATGAAAAAGAGAGGAGTATAATTACTACTTCTCTTCTCCTCAGCTCTTTTTCTTCTTTTAATGAAAATATGTGCTCTTTATAAATTAAAGATAACAATAATAATAATAAACATGAACTCACTGACCCATTAACTCCTAACCTTTGGGGTAGGAATCAAAGATCAAGAAGGGTTCAAGGGGTCTAATGAAGACAATAAGAAGAGGGGAGCCCAGTAGTGTATTATCCCACACCTATAAACAGTGGCGTAACAATAGGGGTCACAGCGGTCGCTCCTGCGACCGGGCCTGTCACTCAAGGGGCTCGGCTGCCCCCTGCGACCCCCTTGCCCGCAGCAGTCCTCAGCTGATCTCCCACTCGGCGCGCCACTCTAGTAATACAGAGCGCTGGGAGATGACATCATCTCCCAGCCTCTGCACTACTAGAGTGGCGCGCGGGAGCTCCGGTTACAGAGATCTATGCCGAAGGAGGCACAGATCTGTAAAGACACTCCGCTACACCACCAGGGACTGGAGGTAGGGGAAATGTGCAGATGAAGGGCCAATGGGAAGATGGGGGCATTGTGGAAGGGGCAATGTGGAGATGAAGGGAGGATTGTGGAAGGGGCGATGTGGAGATGAAGGGGGCATTGTGGAGATGAAGGGGGCAGTGTGGAAGGGGCAGTGTGGAGATGGAGGGGGCATTGTGAAGGGGCAATGTGGAGATGGAGGGGGCATTGTGGAAGGGCAATGTGGAGATGGAGGGGGCATTGTGGAAGGGGCAATGTGGATGAGGGGGCCAATGTGGTTGGGGGGGGCCCATGGCAATTCTTGCACCAGGGCCCGGTGGCTTCTAGTTACGCCTCTGCCTATAAGAATATCTGGTGGGAAAATAGAATAGTACTCACAGATGTATATTCATCACTTATGTAAGATAAATGGCATCGCTGACAGGTGGGGGACATTAAAACGCCATCACACAGATCTTTTATCTCCGTAATCTCCCTGGTGCTGCACCTTGTCACAGAAATGGCTTTACCAGGGGGAGATTCACAAAGGGGTGATAAAGTGGTGATAAAGTGGAGTTAACTTCTCCAGTGACATCACTTTTCCAGTTCCTATGTTATTCTATGGGGAGTATGCACTAAGATTTCTTCATCTTTGGAGGTCTTAGTGCATAGGATCTATAGAATAACATAGGAACTGGAGAAGTGCTATTCTGGATAAGTCATCTTCACTTTATCACCTCTTTATCACACCTTAGTGAATTTACCCCCTTGAGTGATATCACTTCTCTAATTTCTATATTATTCTATGGAGCCTATTCACTGATATCTCTCCCAATTGACGGTGATAAAGAGGTGATAAAGTGGAGATGATTTCACCAGTGATATCACTTCTCCAATTCCTATGTTATTCTATGGAGCCAATTCACTAAAACTTCTTCAACTTTGGAGATCTTAGTGCATTAGCTCTATATCAGTGATTCTCAACCAGGGTGCTGTGTGCCCTATATTTTCTATGAAGACTAACAAAAATGGACCTAATAAGACCTAATAATAACTGAATATTTATGTATTGTACCTTTCATTATGCCTCAATAAAGTACATTAAATATGTTAGGGGTGCCCCGACTGTTCTAGATTATGTGTCAGGGGTGCCCTGAAAAATAAAAGATCGACAACCACTGGTCTATATAATAACATAGGACTTGGAGAAGCGATATCACTGGAGAAGTCATCTCCACTTTATCACCTCTTTATCACTCCTTAGTGAATCTCGCTCCATGCAGTGGTTCTCAATGTTTTTATGCTCAGATCACTTCTAATACGCAAGGGACGTCTAATACGCAATCTCCAGTCTTTGGAGAACTAACATTTTATGTGTCATTTGTCAATGAAGGGTACAAATAAGTAATATCCAATATTCTTAGATATCACAACAAAAACAACATATCGCGCATAAAACTTTACATACATATACATCTAAAATGCAACATTCACATTTTTGCCAAAGTGTTCATAAAGGACATGGGGCACCTAAAGTGGGTGTCCATGGCACACACACTAAAGTGCCAGGGCACCCTGGTTGAGAATCACTGTTATAATTTATAATGGTAAAATGGAGCAGTTTTGGGGCAAACCAAGAGCACTCTAATGGGTCAAATAAAAATTCCCCAAGTCTTTTTTGATTTAAGTGGGCTTTTTAAAGTGATAATATCACCTAATCTGAGGACTGAAACGTTGCAGTGTTCTATGTACCATTAAAATGGGTATCGATGTTTGGAAATCCGAGAGTGCACAGCCTATTCAACTGATATGTTAACATTCTGTAGCACCCGGTATCTACCATTATTGTTTGGCGTGAGTGCTTATCCCTTGCAACTTTATACATAAAGGTTGAAACAACTAGCACTCACAACAAAATGTAGTGAATAAATGATTTAATAGAATAGTGTCAACGTTTCATTGCATCTTACAGCATTTTCATCAGGATGCATTGAAACGTTGACACTATTCTATTAAATCACTTATTCACTACATTTTGCTGTGAGTGCTGGTTGTTTTAAACTTTTTGTTCTACACATGGATCCTGTTCCTTTCAACTACAGCACCCAGAGAGACTGAGTTAAGTGAGAGTGTTTCCCTTTACTATTACATATATATATAGTAAATATGAAAGGAATTTAAGAGGAGATAAAAATGTATTAAAGGGGAACTACCACCCCGCAATAAGCTCACATTAATCAATTCTTCATCTGGCGACTAGCTGCTTAGTAGCGCTAGTTGCTAGTCGCCAGAAATATTACCAGGTTTCAAAGATATTCCAGTTTTTCGGAGGCTCACAGTAGCAGGAAGCACGGACATCTCGTCATAGTGACGTCCGTGCGCCTGCTCTGTCAGTCCCTTTTGGAGCCGGCCGGCTGGACACCACCTTGCTGCTCTGAGGTGAGCAGTGTTACATCAGTAAAAGGGGCATGAGGGGGATACTTTATCATTCAACTGCTCATGAACTACAAGTCTGACAGTATTGAAATAACACTCTCCATGGCCCAAATACTATGAAGATTAATTGGAGCTGCTTTTATTATGAAACATTACTATCCCTTTAATACATTTTTATGTCCACTTAAAGTCCCTAGAGTGCTTCCTTTCATATTTACTACATAACCAGCTGTTGTCTAGCACTCAGGCATCTCTATAACCCAAAGGTGTGAGTGCTTCCATATCTATATATATCCATATATAGTAGGGTTTATCAAAACAAAGGCACTCCCACTGCTGAGAGGTGTTTTATTCAAAAGTTATTGCAGTTCAAAATTTAATTTTTGTAGGTGCAATATCTCAGTGGTTAAAGTTTACACCATTGCTACACCATCTTATGGAGGTTTATGGTTAACTGACCAAAGTTGTCCATAGGATGGAGTAGCAACAGCGCCACTGTAACATTTCAGGCCACGGCGATACTGCAACTAAAAAAATTCAAGTTTGTGCTGCAATAACTTTTGAATAAGTGTGCAGTGGAGACCTATCTAGCATTCATGTAAATCAGTGGGTAATTGTATCTCTTCCTTGGTTTGCCTAAAATTGCTCCACTCCACCTTTACTCATCAGGCCTGGCAGTGCTGATCTCTTACCTTATAGAGCTCCTGCACCTACGGATGAGACTGTAAATGTCCTGTCTCCCATTCACCAGAACCAGAACTGAAACAGCCATCCTGACTGTAGACCTCTGTGTGCCCTACCCAACCCCTCCTTCCCATTCATCATTAGTAGACTTATTGATTGACTTTTAATGAGCTTGTAGTTCATGTCCAATATGATCAGTCATCAATGTCCATTGCTTGGAAAAGTGTTTCTGAAGGACAATGATACGAGACAGATCCTTCATGGACAACCACATCTATTTGTTTTAAATAATAAGTAATACCACCTAATAATAACACCCCACTTACCTTACAATGGCCAGCAAACCTTAATGGCCCCTATTAATCACGAAATTGCACTTGGTTCAAGAGATAACATCTTCAGTCAGTCTTGGAGGTCATGTTTATGAAGGCATATATATAACATTTGCAAACAGGACCACAGGACCAGAATCAAACTCTGTTCACTGTATATTGTAATTTTAACCCTTTATGAACTAGAGAGGAGTGCAACGCAGGGTTCAAGCCATCATAAAGGGGTGGAGCTGTTACTATCACATTCTATGGAGGCTCACCTCTTCCACATACCTCCCAGTTGTCCCTCTTTAGGAGGGACAGTCCCTCTTTGAGACCAAAATCCCTCTGTCCCTCTTTTCTACCCTTTTGTCCCTCTTTTCAGGAGATCAGAATAATTACTGTGTATTACGTTGCTCTACAGCAATAAAACTCAAATAAATCTGTAGTTAATCTTTAATATATGTGTTTATAAAATAATGTGTAAATAAAACACTTTGGGCTTGCTCTAAATAATTTACTCAGTTACTCAAAGAGGAGCCTAAAATTTCTCGTTAATGCCCCACCCACCAACCACACCCCCATCAACGCAACTTAAAACACAAGTGTCCCTCTTTGGCCATTTAAAATGTTTGGAGGTATGCTTCCAATGAATATCAACTGGCACTGTTGCTAACGGTTTTGTACATAAATGTATATATATAAAAACAACAGTTTTAGTTGTAATAACATTTGTACTTAGCATCTCCCTGCACTGTTAAAACCCATGTTTAACTTAACTGGACAAGCCCTACAAAATAAGTTTTGTTCATAATAAATTTTTATTGTTGCTTTGAGAGCAATTTGTATTTTATAGTGTCCTCTTAATAATCATATAACCCAGTACAGCACAGGCGCAGAGAACGCCTACTGTAAGATCCCTGCTGATGTCTATCTGTCTAAAAAGTTTTATTTCTCACTAATGTAGCAATTATTCGTGAAAAGACAATGATGGCATATCAGGCATATCAATAATGTAATTATGATTTAAGGCCCTATATTGATTGAAGTTCTGCTTTAAATTGGGATGTTAGCCCCTTGAATGCAGGAAACGTCTCCAGCGCATTGCTGAGCAATGCATTAACCCCTTAACGACTGGCCGATCGTCGCGTCACTGTCAGTTAAGGACCACGGAGCATTTTTTTTTTTGCTGTTTCTGGTTCTGGACTCCCCGAACGATGTGCAGCTGCGGGTGGAGCCCAGAATTCCATGACGATTGTAGTACATCATGGGTCGTTAACTCAGATCCACCCATGATGTACTATGACCGTCAAGGGTCGTTAAGGGGTTAAAGGGGATCTCTCACATAGATATAAGTAATGCTCATCAGTTAGAGCATTTAGTGAAAACATTTAAAACTTTGTTCATTTTTTTTAAAAATAAACTTTATCTGCACAAAACGTAATGTTTAAACAGTGCCCGGCAGCCTACTTCCATCTTGCAGTACCGCCTCTGCTCCTGTCCCACTACCCAGCATCATCCGATGACGGAGGCTTTCTTTCTCTAAACTGGAGCAATCTCATTGGCAGAGATCGATATCTAGCCAATGAGATCGCTCCAGCTTAGAAACAGACAGCCTCCATCATCGGTGGAGGGAGGGGAGCAGAGGCAGTTCGGCAAGCCTGAAGTAGGCTGCTGGGCACTTTTTAAAGGGATAGTAATACTTTGTTTTATCTTTATTTTATTTTGTAGGCATTAAAAAAACATGAAGAACGATATGTCTTATCTCTCAAACCTTTATGGTTTAAGAGATATTCACAAGCAAAGTTTCCCCTCCCGCCCCTTTTACCTAGTGTAAGCCATCTCTTCTCAGATGTGGAATGCAGTCCATAGACCAGACAGATAACAGCAGGGGACAATCTTCTTCCTATGAGAACAATGAAAGCCCTTTCCCCCTTGTCAAGTTTTTCAGGTTTTTCCCTTATCTTAATTGAAGATTGTCCCTCTCTGCAGTCTACCTGGGCACCTCCCTTCTGATCTGGCTGGGCAGTGTTACATCAGTAAAAGGGGTGGGAGGGAGATACTTTATCAATCAATTACTCTTGAACAACAACTCTGACAGTATTGAAATAACACTCTCCATGGCCCAAATACTATGATGATTAATTAGAGATGCTTTTATTATGAAACATTACTATCACTTTAAACATTAATTTTTGTGCAGATAAAGTTTTTTTCTTTTAAATGAACAACGTTTTAAATGTTTTCCCTAAATGCTCTAACTAATGAGCATTACTTATCTATGTGAGAGATCCACTTTAAAGACCTCTACAACATTCAAGGGGTTAAAAAGCCCCATTAAAAATAAATGGATTTTTAGTTCTTCCCTACAGTGCACATGGTTTGCCCCAGAACTTTTCTTTTCAGTATACGGCCCTATACGTAACATGCCCTGAAACCAATAATGTAAAGAAGTGAAATTTTGGGGCGGGGAGGAATGAAAATTCTGATTGTTTTAAACTGGCCTTTTAAATCTTTAAAATGCTAGAAAGATCTCTATGCATTGAGGCAATGAGATGCAGATCTCTCTAGATTCAATGAGTTAAAAACCCCATTAAAGGGATAGTAATGTTTCATAAAACAAGCAGATCCAATTAATCCTCATAGTATTTGGGCCATGGAGAGTGTTATTTCAATACTGTCAGAGTTGTAGTTCAAGAGTAAGTGAATGATAAAGTATGCACTTCCAGCCTCTTTTACTGATGTAACACTGCTCACCTCAGAGCAGCAAGACTGTGTGGATGGATCACAGAGAGGGACAATCTTCAGTGAGCATAAGGATAAACCTGTCAAGGGGGCAGGGTTTTTCTTATACTCACAGTAAGAAGATTGTCCCTTGCTGTGAGCTGTCCGGTCCCAGGACCAGATTCCACATCTGAGGGGAGGTGTATTACACTAGGTAAAAGGGATGGGAGGGGGATACTTTATCATTCAATTACTCTTGAACTACAACTCTGACAGTATTGAAATAACACTCTCCATGGCCCAAATACTATGAAGATTAATTGGAGCTGCTGTTTTTGTGAAACATTACTATTCCTTTAAAATCAATGGTAACGTGGGTAATGTGTCCCCTATAGGACAGCTGGTTTGCTCTAGAACTGCACCTCTTAATGAATTGCCTCAAATTCTACACCGTATCAATGTATCTTCTTTCATAGTCCTTGGTAGAAAGCTCTCTGGAAATAGATCCAGTTTGTGGAAACTATGAAAGAAGGAATAGTGATACAATGTAGAACAAACTCAGTGCAAAAAAGATAGTAAATCAGTGCTTCAGTGATAGTGTTACATTGTATCACTGTCTGTCCTACTTCCATGGTTGATTGACCAGAAAACTCTTTGGAAACAGACCTAAGAATTATAATGTTCAGGGATATAAAGGTGTTAAACATATCTGAAAATAACACTAATAAAAAGCATAAGCAATCTGACTTGATAATAAGTAAAGTCAAAATAAAGGGTTACACCAACACTTTAACCCTTTGAGTGCTTCGCAATGAGTTGCATACCCCTCTGGCACTCAAAGGGTTAACACACAGACACAAATGCCTTCTCTTCTTTCCCTCTTGTTCCTTCTGCCTCCTTACCACCTCCCCCTCTCTCCTGTCTCTCTCTCTCTCTCTAGCGCTCTTGGTTTCTCTGCCCTTTTCAGGTAAATGTCACTAATTTAGTGGACGTATCTGACTTCTTTATAGAAACACCTGTGGCCGGGAGATCTTTCCTACCGAGACTAATTCCTCATCACTGATCTAGAGTATAATAAGAAATGACAGTTGCCTTGTCCTCATTCATACTCCTTGCAACACGCACAAAAACACACAGACTCACACACACCCACGCACATAAACACACATACACACACACTCACAGACTCACACGCACACCCACGCACACACACCCACGCACATAAGCGAACACACACACACACACTCACACACACACTCACCGACTCACACACCCACGCACATAAGTGCACACACACACTCACAGACTCACACACACATACCCATGCACATACGTGCAAACACACAGACTCACAGACTCACACATACACACCCATGCACATACGCACACACAGACTCACACACACACACACACACGCACATAAGTGCACACACAGACTCACAGACTCACATACACACCCACGCACATAAACGCACACACACACTTACAGAGTCACACACACACACCCACACACATAAGTGCACACACACAGACTCACATACACACCCACGCACATAAGTGCACACACACACTCACAGAGTCACACACACACCCACGCACATAAGCGCACACACACACTCACAGAGTCACACACACACACCCACACACATAAGTGCACACACACAGACTCACATACACACCCATGCACATAAGCGCACACACACACTCACAGAGTCACACACACACCCACGCACATAAGCGCACACACAGACTCACATACACACCCACGCACACACATATACAATAGCTCGTAAATAATGTAGACCCCTCTGGCACTCAGAGGGTTAAATACATGGTCAGTGCATGGGAATATAAACTGGCAAATCAACTTTCTCAATTAGAATGGAAAATAGACATTACATTAGTGCATACAGCTGGTAACTAAATATGTGATCTCTTCTCCTTGGTGGATAAGACACTTTGCCACATGTACTAAGAATCTGGGGGGGAGGGGGGTGTAGAGACTTTGGGCATTATATGATGATTTGTTGTTTTCCTATGGAGGTATTTTATCAGGAAGAATACACTGAGATTGTCTCAGTGGCCGTATGTTCAAAAGAAAAGTGGAGGAGTTCTGGGGCAAACCATTTGCGTTATAGAGAAGAAAGAAAAGTGCAAAAAATGTCTGTTTTTTTAAATTTAGATTTTAACCCATTGAATACTAGAGAGGTATCCGATGCATTGTGAAGGATTTGGGGAATTTGTATTTCTCCCTCTAGTGCAAATGGTTTGCCCCAGAACTCCTCCACTTTTCTTTTGAACAGACGGACCATTAAGACAATCTCAATGTATCCTTCCTGATATAATTCCATAAAAACACATCATATACTAATGGCCAATGTCTCTAACCCCACTTCACCCGAATCTATCTATCTATCTATCTATCTATCTATCTATCTATCTATCTATCTATCTCATATCTATCTATGTATCTGTCTATGTATCTATCTATCTATCTATCTATCTATCTATCTATCTATCTCATATCTATCTATCTATCTATCTATCTAATATCTATCTATCTATCTATCTATCTAATATCTATCTATCTATCTATCTATCTATCTATCTATCTATCTATCTAATATCTATTGATCTCATATCTATCTATCTATCTATCTATCTATCTATCTATCTATAGCATATCTATCTATCTATCTATCTATCTATCTATCTATTGCATATCTATCTATCTATCTATCTATCTATCTATCTATCTATCTATCTATCTAATATATATTGATCTAATATCTATCTATCTATCTATCTATCTATCTATCTATCTATCTCATATCTATCTATCTATCTATCTATCTATCTAATATCTATCTATCTATCTATCTATCTATCTATCTATCTATCTAATATCTATTGATCTCATATCTATCTATCTATCTATCTATCTATCTATCTATAGCATATCTATCTATCTATCTATCTATCTATCTATCTATCTATCTATTGCATATCTATCTATCTATCTATCTATCTATCTATCTATCTAATATATATTGATCTAATATCTATCTATCTATCTATCTATCTATCTATCTATCTATCTAATATATATTGATCTAATATCTATCTATCTATCTATCTATCTATCTATCTGTCTAATATATATTGATCTAATATCTATCTATCTATCTATCTATCTATCTATCTAATATATATTGATCTAATATCTATCTATCTATCTATCTATCTATCTATCTAATATCTATTGATCTAATATCTATCTATCTATCTATCTATCTATCTATCTATAGCATATCTATCTATCTATCTATCTATCTATCTATCTATCTATCTATCTATCTAATATATATTGATCTAATATCTATCTATCTATCTATCTATCTATCTATCTATCTATCTATCTAATATCTATTGATCTAATATCTATCTATCTATCTATCTATCTATCTATCTATCTATAGCATATCTATCTATCTATCTATCTATCTATCTATCTATCTATCTAATATCTATTGATCTCATATCTATCTATCTATCTATCTATCTATCTATCTATCTATCTATCTAATATCTATTAATCTCATATCTATCTATCTATCTATCTATCTATCTATCTATCTATCTATCCATCTACCTTTGTCTGTCTATCTGTGTGTCTCTGTCTCTCTGTCTGTCTGTCTATCTAGTCTCTGTTGGTCTATCTATCACTACTCTATGTGGGGAGCTATACGATAGTACTCCCTCCTTTCTCAGATAACATTGTCACCAGGCTCTGCTGAGCGGTGGGTCGTGCTGTCAGATCATATTATTTCTGCATCAGTAAAAAGCTATAAAAATAAACTGGTCCCTTTTTTCTAGCACAAACCTGGTGGGCAAAAGTGGAACTAGGACAACAAGGCAGCACTAGCATTGTGTTGACATCTGTACTGCCAGGTCTCTAGTGTGCATTGCTGAACTCTCTATTGGGAGTTAAATGGCCACTATCATGAACAAAAGAGTGTTTATTTGTGCATGTGTGGCATCAAGTGTTGTAAGAACTGTAATTCAGTCAATTATTTTAACTCTATGAGTGCCAGAGGGTATCCAATGTACCAACAAATTATGTTGCGATGCCAGAGTGACAGATTATGGTGCTTTGCAGAGGCGTAACTCGAACCCTCTGGGCCCTGGTGCAAGAAGTACCATGGGCCCCCCACCCCCTGACCACATTGGCCCCCGGGCCCTCCACAATGCCCCCATCTCCTACCTCCCAATCCCTAGTGGTCCAGTGGAGTGGCAGGAGAGACGGGCTGGCGCATTGTGGTCCAGCGCGGTCCTTTTCTGTAATGCAGAGCGCTGGGAGATGATGTCATCTCCCAGCGCTCTGCATTACTAGAGAGCCGGTCTATGGGAATACCTGGGAAGTTTGAAGATGAGATGACCCTGAGATCTTTGAGATATTAACCCTTAAAGCTTCATATAATGTAGATATTATGCAAAGGGAACCTGCTTGCTCTAAGGAGACATACAAATGTGACGAGCACCCATCAAGAACGAACAAGATAAAGTGTCTTGTTCTTAGGCATAGTGACCCACCAATGGTGCTACAAGTCATGTTTTTCACTCCCATGTGCCATTGCAGAAAGGAAATCTCCATCTCCATATCAGACTGGTCCTGCCCACAGACAGTCCAGCTCCGAAATGTCAGACAAATCCTCTTCGCAGGAGAGAGACAGCAAAACCAAAGACGTATGTTTCGGCCTATGTGGGCCTCATCGGTGTGGTGTAGCTGAATCCCTCTAGGCACATGGACGGAAGGGAACATGCCTGGGAAGCCTGCTTGCTCTAACCCAGAGGTGCTCCAGTCGGTCCTCAAGGAACCTTTTACGTGCCGCAATTTAGAGATCTCTCAGCCTAAACACAAAGGAGACAAGCAGGGCTTCTCCCCTGTCTTTCTGATACAAATGGCACCAATTTAGAGACTAAAGAAACATTAAATTGGGGCAAATCATATAGTAGGTAACAAAGAACTGTCTCATCCTGAGAATTTGAACCTTCAAACTGAGATTTGGGTCAAAACCCTAAATCTCAGGGTCAATCCATGAGAGTTCCCAGGTATGTCTAGTGGAATGTGAACACCACCTAGGACCATGTAGCTGACAACATCAGAACTTCATGGTAGCATTCCAGATGAAGGTCAGTTTTATGAAGCCCCCCCAGTGGCTGATGGGAGCAGTTTTGGGACTGCACAGCCCAGTAACATTTTTTTGTTGTTTTTGGGTTTATTTACACTTAAACAGGTAGGGCAGTTGGATGAACGGGGTGGGAGTGAGCAGAACAGGTAGGGTGACCATATTTCCATTCTGCTATTCCAGGACATGTGGTCACCCTAGTCCTGCGGCTGAGGCTCCAGCCGGTGCTGACCATCTTTCTGAGGCTGACACAGAGTAAGAGTTCCCAGTGGGAGCCTCAGCGGCGGGACTCACTCACAGCGCCAGTATACCTGCTCCATCCCAGCTGTCTCACACGCACCAGTCCAGCCAGCCAGCCAATGAGGACCATATAGCAAATACATTTCATTGGCTGGCTGGACTGGCGTGTGTTGTTCCATTCCTGGACTCTTTGTTGTCCCTGTGGGGGGTGACCCGGGACACAGACCCCCAGTAAGGGACAGTTCCGGGCATTCCGGAACGTGTTATCACCCTAGGAACAGGTGGGAAAGCAGGCGGGGTTACCATTGAACTCACAAAGTCAGATTATCAGCCTCTGTCCCCAGACAAACGGTGACTCATTCTGAAAACCAGGATCTCCGGGCAGGGGTGTCCATAGAAATTTTTCCTGGGGGGGGGGGAAGCCATAATATGACCCCCAGGCCAGCCCATCCAGCCCCTTTGTTTATATGGAGTGTGTAATTGTAGCCCCCCCCTCCGGACACTCATGTCTCCAGGGCAGCTCCAGAGAGTTCCCAGTTATGATTATAATCATTCAGTAAGGATATTAAAGGAACTCTAATGCTAATTTACAAATTATATGAAAGAATCTGCGAATAGGTTTGTGCATGATTTTGTTGAATTGCGCATGGAAAATCAAGATTAGCAAACGATACACATATTTTTTTGTGGGAGTGGTCAGGATTAACAAATCTGTATGAGTGGAACAGGGAATGCACCTAATGCAGCAGTGCTTTTGCAAACAAATGTAAGTGTTCAGTATTTGGCTTTCTGGATTAGAACATGCGCGATATCTATCTGTGCATGAAAAATGCCTTTAGCGCATACACATATTTCTTGCATCCCGCCATTAGTCCCTAAATTGCTGTCATTTCTACCAGACATGCTATAAGTGACAATGGATGTCACTAGTTTGTATACTTGCATACCCCACGAAGGGGGCAAAGAGGTAGTTTGGCAGATACTTGAGGAGAGTAAGGAGTATAGCGCTGAAGTAATAGATTCCATTGTGGGCATGACCGACCTGATTTTGACTCAGAACTATTTTAAATTTGAAAAGGACATCTTTGTCCAGACGGCTGGGACTGCAATGGGGTCACCTATGGCACCATCATATGCCAACTCTTATATGTGGCAGTATGAGAAAACACATATCATGCAAACAAAATATTGGGAGTTCGTCAGGTTTTATGTGAGATTTATTGACGATCTATACATGGTGTGGCCTGGAGGTGAATCTCTCCTACTAGAGTTGTTTGGATATCTAAATAGTCTGGGTGTGCTGATAAGATTGATTTTGATAAATTACTTGGATGTGAAAATACATAGAACTACTATTGGCATTCAAATTACTTTACTTGTTAAACCTACAGATAGGAATACGTTATTGAATGCCCAGGGTCCACATCCTGTCTCTTTAAAATGGGGCTTACCTAAATCCCAACTAATACGGGTGAAACACATTGTATCTGAATCGAAAGAATCTATAATACAACTTAATAAGATGGGTGCAAAGTTTACTGAAAGAGGCTACAGTCATGGAGTGAGAAATAAAGATACTGACAAGTACAGATAAAATAAAATAGATGTTATTGAAAATGTAATAGTAGCAGCAATGTACCTCTCCACTTTCATGAGACCAGGTAAGGACAGTGCACAACACTTGCTTCACCCTACACTAGGCGGGTGTGAGATGGTGCTATGTCTGTACCCTAACGCTAGGGTAAACCCGAAGGCAACAGGAGCGAGAAACTCCAGAATGCTGGAGCACCACCAAGTAGCGACTATACCTCCACCACCTTCACGAGTCCAGGTGTGAGGACAGTGCGCAGCACTTCCTCAACCCTTGACTAGGCAGGTGTAAACTTGTAGCGTATAAGTAAGAGCCCATCACAACCTTCACAAGACCGAGCGTGTGGACAGTACACGGCACTTCCTCAGCCTTTCACTAGGGAGGTGTAAATAGTAGCGTATATGTACTAGCCCTCCTCAATCTTCACGAGACCAGGTATGAGGACAGTGCACAGCACTTCCTCAGCCCTTCACTAGGCAGGTTAACAATAGCACAACTATATCCTACCGCTAGGGTATACCGAGAGGCAGGGCTTATAATTTTAAGTCCTTTGATACTAGCCAGACCTGAAAAGTTACTTGCCACTGCAAGCCAAAACATACTCACCAGGGCTGAATTTCTACTGTCCAGGGCTACATTTTCACTCGCCATTGGCTAGTGGCAAGTGGAAATTTTGAGTCCTGCAGAGAGGCAAAGGTAAACTGCACGTAGAACGCTAGGCGAGGCAACAAGCCACCCGGACCATAGGCCGCAGAAGGTCAGTGACATGAACTGACCGAGCAAGCACTGCTACAGCAAGCATGGGGGTAACAGTAGGCCCAGGAAGCCAAGGGTGAATGATAGCCTGAGCTGGGTAGCCGAGGCTGGCAGTAAACCAAAGCTGGAATTCCAACAGGGGGAGAGTAGTCAGTAGAAACCAGGAGTCAGGGCCAGATCGGGTAGTCAGTCGAAGCCAGGGATCAGAGCCAGATCAGGGAGTCAAACGAAGCCAGGAGTCAGAGCTGGATCGGGTAGTCAAACGAAGCCAGAAGTCAGAGCTGGATTGGGTAGTCAGACGAAGCCAGAAGACAGAGCTGGATCGGGTAGTCAAACGAAGTGAGCAGTAATACATAGGAATCAGTAAATGGACCAACACAGCACAAGGCTCAGGTACACCACGAAAGGGCACTGGCTATTGGAAATGCTGAGGCCTCTAAGGCCTAGTAGGTGGACGGAGACATGACAGCAATTACCTGTGACCTATAAGAACAGCGACTTGCACTGAGAGACAGCCAGGAAGTAGCAAGGTAGCTGTTACAGTAAAGTAACAATGGAGGCAATCACGAGCACCGTGATAGCTACAGGGAGGACAAGATACAGGCATCTATAAAAGAGGTGGCAGAGATGGATAGAGAAACATTATTAACATCTGTAAGGAATGAGGATACAAGGGGGAAGGATCGGATGACCACCACAATGTACACGGACATATCATCACATTTTAGAAGAGCTACCTTACAGAATTGGAATCTATTATCCAGTGATCTGGAGAGTGGACACATGTTTGTACAACCCCCATGGTTTGGGTACAGGAGAGAAAGAAGTATATGAGATGAGATAGTGTGCTCAGATCCGGCTGACAAATATAGAGGTCCACGAGAGCCCAAACGTAAACGGGTTTTTAAATGCACAGGTTGTGTAATCTGTCTCCACATGATAACTGGATCAGTGTACAATGTTCCGAGTATTGGGTATAAAATTATGGTCAGAGAATATATTACAGGTATGACATCATTTGTGATATATTTATTATTATGTCCATGTGATATGTGTTATGTTGGTAAAACTAATAGACCATTTAAAGAGCGTATGAGGGAACAAAGCTCTTCAATCATTAGGGGTCTTAACAATACACTAACTAACAATGGAAACGAGACATTTCATCAAATAGAAACTTGGTATTAAAGATCTGATGTAGTCAAACAATCACCACCGGGGGGTGATAGAGATACTAAACTCACCAGGAGGGAGATGTATTGGATATATATCTTACGAGCTCTGTCACAGATGGGGCTTAATGAACAGTTCAGCTTATTTCATTTTATTTGAGATGGTGAATAAGTGGTTTGATGTAACAGTTGACGGATATATTTTCTGTTTTTTCTATAAACATTGTCTGTGTGGATACTTTGTTCAAGTTGGCGCTGGATTAAAACTCAGGGTTACTATGGAGACCTCTGGTTGTTATTCTGGCGCCAAGTTTAACAATAGAAGGGATATACAAGGCAGTCTGTAATGTTGTCGTCCCTGAAGAAAGTCCCAGAGAGGACTGAAACGTCGGACAGACGCAGACAGCATGCGGTTTTAAATTATCTTTAATAAAACAAAGGTTTTAATTATACGGAGAGCTTGGCTTATTCTTCATATATGCCCCAGATAGTTACAGCAAGCCTAGAGTACCCGTCAAAATCATGTTGAAGCGTGTGCAGTAATACTACATATTTCTACCAGAAGGGAGATGTCGGAGTCCTGCTTCTCTTCTGTATGTTCAGGCAGTGTAGACTCTCAGTCATGGGCGGATTGTCCTATCGGGGGATTGGGCATCCCCCGGTGGGCCGGTTGGGGAGATCAGAAGATCTCACTTGGTCGGCCCGCAATGTTTTGGAGGAGATGTCTGTGCTGCTACCGGCATAGGAGCTCTCCGTGACAGTCCTCGCTGTGTACACAATATATTAATACAGCACAATTTTTTTCAGCTTGCACTTATTCAACCTTGTGAATGTCTTGTAAATTGCATAAACTTAATTAACCCCACAAATGCCAGAGCAGGGGACATGAAATATATGTATATATATATATATATATATATATATATACATACATTAGGTGAAATTTTTTTAATTCACTTAGCTTGGATGAAAGGGAGTGGGAGTTGCTAGGGTTGTATTTCATCCTTTGAGTGCCAGAAAGGTATCCATCACATTGCAGTGCATTGGACATCTCTCTGGCACTAAAAAGGTTATATATATATATATATATATATATATATATATATATATATATATATACACCGGCTAGTGGGCCAGTTAAAAAAAAAATCCCCTGGGCTGGTATTCCACTACAATCCGCCCCTGCTCTCAGTTACAGCATGTTTAGGGTTCCTTGAGAACCAATAAGAACACCTCCTAGTTAGCACTAACAGTGATATATCACCCGAAATCTATTTTATGGTTTGAGAGATATTCACAAGCAAAGTTTCCCCTCCTGCCCCTTTTACCTAGTGTAAGCCATCTCTTCTCAGATGTGGAATGCAGTCCATAGACCAGACAGATAACAGCAGGGGACAATCTTCTTCCTATAAGAACAATGAAATCCCTTCCCCCCTTGACAAGTTTTTCAGGTTTTTCCCTTATCTTAATTGAAGATTGTCCCTCTCTGCAGTCTACCTGGACACCTCCCTTCTGCTCTGGCTGAACAGTGTTACATCAGTAAAAGGGGCGGGAGGGGGATACTTTGTCATTGAATTACTTTTGAACTACAACTCTGACAGTATTGAAATAACACTCTCCAAAGTCCAAATACTATGAAGATTAATTAGAGCTGCTTTTATTATGAAACATTACTATCCCTTTAAGCCCATTCGACCCTTTGGTTTTCCCAACAAAGGGCCCTGCTGCGATAAAGAGATGTCAGTGGAGATTAAGGCAGCAGACTCCTCTTCACAAATGGAAACTGTGTCCTCTTTATGGGCTGTGTGAGTGCGTCAGGTTGGCACACGGCAGAGCTGCAGAGATGTGACGTGTGTACGGCTATTTATTCACTGTGCTAGGTTACTCCTCTATGGCCAATAAACAATGAGAACAAGTGCTAGAAGGGAGAAGAGGATGCAGAGCATAGAGCACAGAGTGTGGACAGCGGAGGACATAGAGCCTGTAGTAAATAGTATAGATCTGGAAGCTTAAAGGGATAGTAATGGATTAAAATAAACTGAGGTCTGATTCAGCAGCGGTATGCCAAACCTATCAGAGTTGTAATTCAACAGTTATTATGTTAGAAAGGATCCCCCTCCCACCCCTTTTAACTGTGTTACGCCACCTCCCTTCAGATGTGGCATCCGGTCACTTGACCGAACAGTGCGCAGCGAGGGAAAATCTTCATGTAGTGAGCCTAAGGAAAACCCTGCCCCCCTTGATATAGGAGGGCAGTATTGTCCTTATGCTCATTGAAGATTATCCCTCGCTGCTATCTTTCCGGACCGGCATGAGAGGCAGTGTGACCAGAGGCATAACTAGAATCCACGGGGCCCTGGTGCAAGAATTGCCATGGGCCCCCCGACCACATTGGCCATCTCCACATTGCCCCCCATCTCCACATTGCCCTTTCCACAATGCCCCTCAATCTCCACATCGCCCCTTCCACAATGGCCCTCAATCTCCACATTGCCCCTTTCACATTTCCCCATCTCCACATTGCCCCTTTCACAATGCCCCTTCCACATTGTCCCTAAATCACCTACCTCCCTGGTGGTCCAGTGGCAGAGGACAGGTATGTGTCTCTTTCTGCACAGACCTCTTCTCCCGTGCGGTCCTCTTCAGTAATGCAGAGCGCTGGGAGATTGTGTCATCTCCCAGCGCTCTGCATTAGGAGAGTGCCGGTCTGCCGGAAGGAATACTGATCTCCCTATGGCAGACCAGCACTCTCGTAATGCAGAGTCCCAGCGCTCTGCATTACTTAATTGCGAGCATCAGGTGAGGGGGTCGCAGGGGGAGGCCGGGCCCCTGGAGTGACGGGCCCGGTCGCAGGTGCGACCCCTGCGACCCCTATAGTTACTCCACTGAATGTGACATAAGTATAGTGTCAGGAGGGGAATCCTCTCTAACGTAATAACTGCTGACCCACAACTCCAATAGGATTGGCATACCGCTCTATATGATAACAAATCTATACTGCTGAATCGGACCTCAGTTTATTCTAATCCATTACTATGCCTTTAAACCAGAACTGACATAGGGCAACATACATATATAAAAGAGGAGCAACTCTTGGGCAAACCAACTGCAGGATAAGGGAGAAATAAACATTCTATTAGATTTCAGATTAGTTTTACATAGTTACATAGTAGTTTACGTTGAAAAAAGACTTGCGTCCATCAAGTTCAACCCTTTTCCTATTCCTGTTTACCGTCGATCCAAAAGAAGGCAAAAAACCCATCAATACAGAAATTTCAAATTCTGCTTTAAATAGGGGGAAAAATTCTTCTTGATGCCAAATGGCTATCAGATTTCTCCTTGGATCAACAAGCACTAACTAAATATTAAAGTGGATCTCTCACATCTTAACAAGTAATGCTCATTAGTTAGAGTATTTAGCGAATAAATTTAAAATGTTATACTTTTTTTTAAGAAAATGTTATTTGCACAAAAATTATGGTTTAAAGAATGCCCAGCACCCTACTTCCTTCTTGACAATGACAGAGACTTTCTGTCTCTAAGCTGAATCGATCTCATTGGCAGAGATCGATATCTAGCCAAAGAGACCACTCCAGCTTAGAAACAGACAGTCTCTGTCATCGGAGGATGCTGGGTAGTGGGACGGGAGCAGAGGCAGAGAGGCAAGCTGCGGCAAGCCGGAAGTAGGATGCTGGGCACTCTTTAAACCTTAATTGATGTGCAAATAATGTTTTCTTAACCAAAAAATTAATAACATTTTAAACGTATTCGCTAAATGCTCTAACTAATGAGCATTACTTGTAAAGATGTGAGAGATCCCCTTTAATTCCAATACTAACATACATAGCCCTCTTTGTTCTGCTCTTGTAAAGTAACTCCTTGAGTGCCAAAGAAGCAATGACTTGGAATCTGTTGCATTCAAGGGGTTAAAAAGATCCATTTACATTCTTGAGAAAGCCCTGGATCTGACTCCAGTTTTTATATTCAATTACTAGGTTGCTGGGGACAGAGGCTGATTCTCAGGGCTCAGTACGTTCCCTTGTAACTCCGCCCATTTCACTGCCAGTTCTGGTCACTTTCTGTTCTGGTCACTCAATCAAGCCCCACCCACTTTGTCATGCACATTGTGGCATTTGGTCACTACCATGCCTAGATTCTTCCCAGGTATTCTCGTTTAAATTCATGGGAATTTGCTCAAATGTTATTTGTCTCCCTTTGTCAGAATTGCTGTACTATTGTGTTATGCCTATGACCTGTAGTCTGCTCAATTTCCTAAATTGTTTAAACTTCTATGTCAGTGCATTAAATATCCCCATTCTGGCACTCAAATGGTTAAACCCAAAGCAGAGCAATAAACTTTTATGCCCCCAAGGTGTTCCAAAGAGTGTGATACAGTCTCATGTGTGTTTAAAGGGATAGTAATGTTTCATAATAAAAGCAGCTCTAATTAATCATCATAGTATTTGGACTTTGGAGAGTGTTATTTCAATTCTGTCAGAGTTGTAGTTGAAGAGTAATTGAATGATAAAGTATCCACCCCCACCCCTTTTACTGATGTAACACTGCTCAGCCAGATCAGAAGGGAGTTGCTCAGGTAGATTGCAGAGAGGGACAATCTTCAATTAAGATAAGGGAAAAACCTGAAAAGCTTGTCAAGGGGGCAGGGCTTTCATTGTTCTCATAGGAAGAAGATTGTCCCCTTCTGTTATCTGTCTGGTCTATGGACTGCATTCCACATCTGAGAAGAGATGGCTTACTCTAGGAAAAAGGGACAGGAGGGGAAACTTTGCTTGTGAATATCTCATAAACCATAAAGGTTTGAAAGGTAAACCTTATATCGTTCTTCATGTTTTTTTAATGCCTACAAAATCAAATAAAGATAAAACAAAGTATTATTATCCCTTTAAGAGGACAGTAAGAAAATTGGAAAGCTGATTGTTTAAAGGGATGTATTGTGTGCATATGAAGTTTATGTTGAATATTCATTATACTTTTTTAATAATGAAGTGTACCTTCCTAAGTGTCCACAAAACTTTCAGTTTTAATTTTATTTTAAAGTGTCTTCCTCCCGCTCATTTTCCATACGTCACGCTGTCTTCCCTCAGAGCAACAAGCTGATCTGGATGGATTGCGATGAGGCACAATCTTGTGTGAGCATAATGGAAAAACCTGCCCTCCTTCATCAAGGGGGCCAGAGTTTTACTGATAGACACAAGATTGTCCCTCATTGCAGTTTGTCCGGTCAAGCGAATGGCTTTCAGATCTGAGGGAAGTCAGACTGACGAAGGGAAAAGAGGTGGGAAGAAAACACTTTAAAATTAAATAAAACAAAGTATACAACGTTATGGATTCTTAAAAAAGCACAGTTCGTTATAGAAAAGTATAATGAATAATCAGCCATAACCTCGTATGCAAACATTACTATCTCTTTAACCAGCCAGGGGACTTTGTAATTGACCTACTGGTGTTAAATGACCACTAGAAATTCTTTGTTATCTTTCCAAAGCTGGAAGCTATGAGATCACAGACCTGGAGTATATGCTGTATTATCTGTGATAGGGGTAAGTGGACCAGGTGTGGAACAAACTTGTGTGTGTTGAAGAGTTTAGGGGCCAGAGTTAGGATAGAATAAATGATAAGAAGTGTTTTAATAGGACTCAAGTAGTGTGAGCAGGGTGCATTGGTGAGAAAGGTCTTGTCCCACCTTAACCCAAAGTTTAGTAGGTTTATTCCTGAATCATGGCAATCCACAGGAGAAGCAGTCTGGAACCGCGAACTGTGTTGGGCATTATTTTATTTAATGTATTAGTATATATATATATATATATATATATATATATATATATCCTCCCTATAACTCCTCTTATTATTCCATATGGACAGAGTCATAACTAGAAGCCTCAGGGCCCTGGTGCAAAAAGTGCCATGGGCCCCTCCACCACCACACTGGCCCCCTCAACCGCATTGACCCCCTCCACAATGCCCCTCAATCTCTTCAATGCCCCCATCTCCTACCTGGAGCTCCCGCGCGGTCCTCTTAGTAATGCAGAGCGCTGGGAGATTATGTCAACTTCCAGCGCTCTGCATTACTAGAGTTCTGGAGGGAGATTACGGGTGTCAGGTGGAGGGGTTGCAGGGGTTGGTTGGGCCCCTGGAGTGCACGGGCCCGGTTGCAGGTGCGACCACTGCGATCCCTATAGTTACACCACTGCAAATGGACTCTCCCTATAACCCCTCCCATTGTTCCATATAACTCCTCCCTATAGTTTCTTCCATTATTACATACCAGTTGAATAGCCCGTGTACACAGGCCACAGTGCCACCCAGCAATAGCTGTGGTGCAGTCATACACAGTAGAGACTGCCCGCGCAGCAGCTGATACAGAGCGGGGCGCTCCGATTCAGACTGTTCAGCTCACAGAGACGACTACGGTCTGAATTTGGAGTGCCCCACTCCGTATCAGCCTCAGTGCAAGCAGTCTGTATTGCACATGACTGCAGCGCACGCAGCTGTCTCTATTGAGCATGACGGCTTCTGACAAACACACACTTACAGAATTATTATATAGGATAACTCCTCCTATTATTCCATATAGCCTCTCTCTCTATAACTCCATACAACCTCTCCCTTTAACATATTCCTTCTATATACCTACTGCTCTATATAATCTCTCTCCAGAAATCCTCCTACTGCTCCATATATCATATCCCACTAACTCTCCCTATTGCTCCTCATAATCCCTCTCTCTTCCAGTTTTTCCATATGACCTCTCTATAACTCCTCCTATTGATCCTTATAATGCATACTATTGTTCTATAAAATACCCCCTTCTTCGCAATAGATCTCCTCTAACTTCTACTTCTCCATATAATACTTCCTACCGCTGTGTGTACAATCATCCCCTTAACTCTTCCTGCTGCTTCATATAATCTCTCCCTTCCACTTCCTATTGCTCCATGTAACATTTTCATATACCCCCTCCTATTGCTCCCTATTAACCCTCCTTGTAACTCCTGCTATTCTTCCATATCATCCCTCCCTATAACTACTCCTAATTTTCCATAGAACCCCTCCATTTAACTCCTCCTACTGCTCCATATAACAAGTCTATATATCTTCCACTATTGCTCCATATATCTCCTCCCTATAAATCCTGTTATTGCTCCATATGATCCTTCCCTATAACCTCCTGTCATCATTGGTCTTATTGCCACCTATAAACATTCTATATAACTCTCCCTGTCTGACCTATTTACAAGCACTATATAACCCAGGCTAAAGTATACGGGAAGCGTACTGCCATTAAATATATCGGTGATATAACAGGAAATGAATCATTAGTCAACCACCAATATTGGCTTTAACCCAAATAATGACAATTACTAGCCCCGGGCTATAGAAACATAACAACCACCAAATCTATGAAAGTAAATCTAACCCTTAACGACAATTATCAGTTTAACAGCACTATTTTGACAATGTAGAATGGATAAAATTCCATGAATAAAGGGACGATAACACCTAAAAATGAAATTTGGTTAGATCGATTATCTATCCTGTACTTCCAGCTAGCACTTGTAAAATGTTGTAATTTTATGTAAGATTCCTAAAGTCTAATCCTAAACTTGCATTTTAATGACGCTGCAGGCTGTCCTATATAAACACAGCTTGGTTAATTGTTTGTGCAGAGCTAATACTGTGAATGTAATGTATTGAGAGTATAACTGCTGCTCGTCTTGTCTTAGGAATGGGGTAATATTCAAGTAAAAACATACAGACCATAATTATTGGGTGTTAAACAGGCCACAGCTTTATTGAATCAACTTTACAATAAACATCCAAACACAACTTTAAGCCCTTGCTAATCCACCAAAAACCTGGTAGGCCAAAATCTGCCTAACCCCTGCTTGTTCCCCTTCCAAGCAGTACATTACGCCTCCTTCCACATAGTACACTGTACCTCCTTCCAAATAGTGTACTGTACCTCCTTTCATATAGTACACTGTACCAGCTTCCACATAGTGCATTGTTCCCCTTCCACATAGCACACTGTACCTCCTTCCACAAAGACATTGTTCCTCCTTTCACATAGTACTGTACCTCATCCTACATAGTACACTGTACCTCATTCTAAACAGTACATTGTTCATCCTTCGACAAAGTACACTGTAGCTCCTTCCACATAGTACACTATACCTCTTTCTATATAGTACACTGTACCAGCCTCCACATAATACATTGTTCCCCTTCCACGCAGTGCATTGTGCCTCCTTCCACATAGTACACTGTACCTCCTTCCACATAGTGCACTGTACCTCCTTCCACAAAGACATTGTTCCTCCTTTCACATAGTACTGTACCTCATCCTACATAGTACACTGTACCTCATTCTACACAGTACATTGTTCCTCCTTCCACAAAGTACACTGTAGCTCCTTCCACATAGTACACTATACCTCTTTCTATATAGTACACTGTACCAGCCTCCACATAATACATTGTTCCCCTTCCACGCAGTGCATTGTGCCTCCTTCCACATAGTACACTGTACCTCCTTCCACATAGTGCACTGTACCTCCTTCCACATAGAGCACTGTACCAGCTCCCACATAGTACATTTTCCTCCTTCCACATAGCACACTGTACCTCCTTCCACATAGTACTCTGTACCTCATTCCACATAGTACTCTGTACCTCCTTCCACATAGTGCACTGTACCTCCTTCCATATAGTACACTGTACCAGCTCCCACATAGTACATTGTTCCTCCTTCCACATAGCACACTGTACCTCCTTCCACATAGTACTCTGTACCTCCTTCCACATAGTGCACTGTACCTCCTACCATATAGTACACTGTACCAGCTCCCACATAGTACATTGTTCCCCTTCCACGCAGTACATTGTGCCTCCTTCCACATAGTACACTGTACCTCCTTCCACATAGTGCACTGTACCTCCTTCCATATAGTACACTGTACCAGCTCCCACATAGTACATTGTTCCCCTTCCACATAGCATACTGTACCTCCTTCCACATAGACATTGTTCCTCCTTCCACATAGTACTGTACCTCATCCTACATAGCACACTGTACCTTCTTCCACAAAGACATTGTTCCTCCTTTCACATAGTACTGTACCTCATCCTACATAGTACACTGTACCTCATTCTACACAGTACATTGTTCCTCTTTCCACAAAGTACACTGTAGCTCCTTCCACATAGTACACTATACCTCTTTCTATATAGTACACTATACCAGCTTCCACATAGTACATTGTTCCCCTTCCATGCAGTACATTGTGCCTCCTTCCACATAGTACACTGTACCTCCTTCCACATAGTGCACTGCACCTCTTTTCAAATAGTACACTGTACCAGCTTCCACATAGTACATTGTTCCCCTTCCACATAGCACACTGTACCTCCTTCCACATAGACATTGTTCCTCCTTCCACATAGTACTGTAGCTCATCCTACATAGTACACTTACCTCATTCTACACAGTACATTGTTCCTCCTTCCACAAAGTACACTGTATCTCCTTCCACATTGTACACTGTACCTCCTTCCACTTTGCACCCTGTACCTCCTTACACATAGTACTGTATATGTACAGTTTAGCAGTAACCAATGACCCACCTACTAAGGATTTGCTGGGCCAGTACTGCCTCACCAGTGTTGTTGGATTGCAGCTCCCATAGGATGATGGGAATAACAGTCCAAAAATAGCAAGAAAGCCACATGGATATAAAGCAACTCCAGAGTAGTTTGCCAGAACAATCTTCACATCAGTCCAAAACTATTGTAAATCATTTGTTGGGTTGGTATATGTACAAATCTTCAGCAAATCCATTTTTTTGTTCCTAGTACAATCCAGTGTAGCATACTTATTTTTGTTTCCAGTTCAATTCAATGTAGAAAAATACTGTTCTTCTGCCATCATTGTCCCATCATCCAGTTTACTATAGTTACTAGGTTTCTGGATTTTTTACAGTTCTTCTAATATCTGCAAAAGCAAATATGGGACTTTTCAGGTTCATTCTTCATGTTTGCAAATGTAATTTCCTCTACTGGCAGATCTCAGAAGATTCACAGGCATCTCAGATGAACCCTATATTTTGTACATTCACAAATCAGCACCTTTGTATCACCTTCTACTGAGGGTCTTTTTATGGTTCCAGGGTACCGATGTCAGATTTACCTCTTAAAGGGATAGTGTTACTTAAAAAATAGTAATCCCTGTGTTAAAGCCCTTGAATAAAGATGAAAAATGCCCCCAGCGGCATCTCTCAAACCCTTGTGGTTTGAGAGATAACCACTTTCAAAGTTCTCCCCTGGCTGATGTCAGCATTCTAGCTGACAGCAGGGGAATCCTCTCCTGAGATCAGCCGGAGGCTCTGCAGCAGAGCCGAGATCACTTTGATAAAGAAGAAATCCATCACTAAAAAGGTCTTCTATGTGTGCTTGGTTTGCAAGCACACGTAGAAGACCTTTTAAGTGAAGGATTTCTTCTTTGTTAATACGATCTCGGCTCTGCTGCAGAGCCACAGACGGTCCCGGGACCAGATTCCCCTGCTGTCAGCTAGAATGCTGATGTCGGCCAGGGGCGAACTTTGAAAGGAGTTGTCTCTCAAACCATAAGGGTTTGAGAGATGCTGCTGGGGGGCATTTTTCATCTCTTTCAAGGGCTTTAACATACGGATTAGTATTTTTAAATAATACTATCCCTTTAAACGTTGGTAGACAAGGGCAACTTAGGTTACTTTAGCCCCACCTATGGCCACATTCAAAATCATATGACTTCTCCCCAAGCTCATTGTTGCCTGGCACAGACACACAAAAAATTTATTAAAAGGGTAGTATTAGGTAACACAAGACCCTTTAACCCACTGCCACTGCCCTCTGAGCTATAGGAACAGCGTTCTCATACCTTATAACTCAACTGTTTTCTTCCATTGAGATCACCAATGTCTACACTGGTGGGTGAGAGAGTTCCCAGAAGCACCAACTAAGATGCTGATATCATCCACCTGTGAAGATATCAGTGATCTGCATAGCAAACCATCAGGAACTGGTTGTTAAGAGCTATGAGAACTCTGTTACCATAGCTCTGAGTGAAGTAGCAATGGCTTGAAAGGTTATATTGACCCTATCCTGCCCTTTAACCACTTCCTTGCTAGAGAGGTCTCACAGGCATTGTTGGAAAGTTCCATGAAGAGAATGTACCCTGCAAGGACCTTACCAAGGAGGGTGAAGTTGTAATGTTTACCAGCATCCGGGGGGTGAACATTATTATATGGGGCCCACAAAACTTTTTCTGGTGGGGTCATCCAAAGGCTAGTTATTCCACTAGTTCCCTAGTGAATTTTCTAGGTAATGTTGCTACTTAATCTATTTAAATGATGAATAAACTTCTTATGAAAATAATACATTATAGCATTTTTCCTGCTGAGTAAAACCATTCCCATGGCTAATTCTTATTTCAATAGCTATTACTGCTCACAATTAATTTTATATATATGAAACAGCACCATCTATTGACCAAAAGGCATATACTGTAGTTTTCTCATAATTCACAATATGGAAGAGCTTGAGCCCTGGATTACGACTTTTCCATTGTAAGTGACATGAATAGCACCACCTGGCGGCCACAATGGAAAATTGCAGTTTAATAGATTCACCCCTGATCACCTTCTGGCTCCATCCAAGACCCAACCCACAACTCAACTTAATGGACATTTCTAGTGTTTCTCAGAATCTGATGCCCTGGGTAGTTGTCTACTGTACCTACTGGGAGAATCCACCCTATGTATGGCAATGGCAGGGGTAACCATCCAGCTGTTGTTGTACTATCATTTGGAAATTGTAATCAAACAGAAGATGGAGTGCAAAAGTTTGTCTAACCCATGTCTATTGGAAAATCCAGCCCTGCTTATGGCCTTGATAGAGTTAAGCATAGACCTGTTGTTGCACTAGTGTCATTATCCTCAGCCAGACAATGGTTGGCTGAGTATGATGGAAATTGTAGTCCAACAGCAGCAGATGGAGAACTAAAGGTTGGCTAGCCTTTGTATATATCTGCATTGGTTTCTATACAGTCCTGGCATGTTTCATATAAGGTTAGAAATGTTTCTGTATTCAAGCAGCTAAAATTGTTCATCACAGTTAATAGTACTGATGTCCAATGCTCGCACTGTTCAGAACTGTGTAGTTATGCTGTAATTATATGATAAAGTTTACCTCTCCCTCCCCTTTTACCGACATCAGTGTTTCTGGCTCAGATCTGACAGCGGATCACTAAGAGGGACAGCCTTCAGTCAGTATTAGGAAAAACCTGCCCTCCTTTGTCAAAGAGGACAGGGTTTTCCTTATGCTGATAGAGGGAAGATTGCCCCTCGTTATGATCTACCAGGTCCAATCAGACAGGAGGGGAGGTGGCTTACAATCGGGAAAAGGGGTGAGAGGGGTAAACTTCATCATATAGTTACAATGTAACTAGACAGTTCTGAACAGTGCCGGCATCGGACATCAGTACTATTGAGTGTGACCAACAATCTTAGCTGCTTGGGTACGGAAACATTACTAACCCTTTAAAGAGACTAGGTGGTAACCCTATTTTTAGGTTTTAGGACTTTTTCAGTTTTAAAGTTTTTCACTGGGTAAATAACAGCAGCAGATTAAAGAAAGAAGGGAAACATTTTGAAAGGGAAAGTATCTTCCAGAAACACATATTTTTAAAACACTTTACATACCCTAAGGTGCCTCGAAACTCTAATGTAGTTTTCCATCATATCTACATTATTTGTACAGCAAGGGCACCACCTAGGCACATGGCACTAGAAGAAAATAGGATTTTAGTCTTACCTGTTAAATCCTTTTCACTTAGTCCATACAGGTCACTGGTACTTCTGGGAGGCGATTCGCCCCTTTAATAGGCAGGAACAATTATGCAAATGATTGCAGGGGGCGGAGCCTCCCCTCCTACTTAAGCCACCTTCAGGCCAGAGCCACTAGATTGATTTGAGACCCTAAAACTGACCCCAGGTAAGCAAGAAGAAAGACTCCTGTGAGCATGCCCCAAAGGTCTCCCACTGAATGCCACAGGAGAGCCAGGTCTGGTCCCTTGACAGGGTGGGAGACCAGTGACCTGTATGGACTAAGTGAAAAGGATTTAACAGGTAAGACTAAAATCCTATTTTCACTGTCGTCCAATACAGGTCACTGGTACTTCTGGGATGTACAAACATTGAGCTGATCCAGAGGTGGGAAGAAGGCAAGGACCAGAACAAGGCCCAAGTCATTAAAACTGCTATGAACCAGTTAATTACATAGCCCAAACTGTAAGTGTCAACGGACACCAATCAAGGGAACAATCCCTGAACTAACACAGGACACGGAACTAGAGCCAACTGGGCTCAACAGTAAGGAAGCACTAAGGATCACAGAGTGGAAGACCTACACAGGCAAAACTGCCTCCAGGACTTTCCTTCCAAAACTGGCATCAGCCGAGGCCAACACATCAACTCGGTAGTGCTTTGAAAAAGTGTGCACAGAGGACCAAGTAGCCGCTCTGCACAGTTGATCAGCGGAAGCCTGATTCTTGTAGGCCCAAGAGGCCCCAATAGATCTGGTGGAATGGGCAGTCACCCGGAAGGGAACATGCTTATTCCGCAACTTGTAGGCTTCACGGATAGTAGCCTTAATCCAAGAGGCAATGGTAACTTTGGAGGCCGGTCTCCCTGCCCTAGGCCCCTCAGGAATGACGAATAGAGTGTCAGACTTCCTGATAGACTCGGTGCGATGAACATAAAACTTGAGGCAACGCACCACATCCAACAAATGGAGATCTCGTTCCTTGTCAGATGAAGGATTAGGGCAGAAAGAGGGAACCACAATCTCCTGATTGATGTGAAACTCGGACACAACCTTGGGTAAGAATTCCTTGGTAGTGCGAAGCACAGCCTTATCCTTGTGGAACACCAGGTAAGGAGGTTTACAAGACAGAGCCTGTAACTCTGCTACCCGGCGAACTGAAACAATAGCCAAAAGGAAGGCCATCTTCCAAGTCAAGAGACGTAATGGAATGGAAGCCAAGGATTCAAACGGGGGTCGCTGGAGAACTCCCAGCACCAAATTGAGGTCCCACTGGGGAGCAGGACTCTTGAAGGCAGGTTGAACATGAGTCACACCTTGGAAGAAAACTTTCACATCAGGAAGGATAGCAATCCTTTCCTGGAAAAACACAGACAAGGCAGAAGTCTGAACTTTGAGGGAACTCAGACTGAGCCCCTTATCAACACCGTCCTGCAAGAAGGCCAGGACAGTGGGAAGATGAAAATCAAGGGATAATTTCTTATCAGAGCACCATGCCACGAAAGTTGACCAGATGCGATGATAGATCTTGGAAGACACAGGCTTACGAGCACTGAGCATAGTCGACACCACAGAAGGAGAAAATCCTTTCTTTGCTAGAATCGAGGATTCAACCGCCATGCCATCAAATGGAGAGAGTGAACATCCTCCTTCCACAGATATCCCTGAAGAAGTAGGTCTGGACGGGCAGGAAGTGGGAACGGATCCGCCACTGACATGGCCATCAACTCCGGATACCAGGACTGGCGAGGTCCGTTTGGAGCGATCAGGATAACAGGACAACGCTCCCGCTTCAGTTTCTGGATGACTCTGATCAATAGAGGAAGAGGAGGAAAGATGTAAGCCAGAGAAAAATCCCAAGGGATCGACAAGGCATCCACTGCTAGAGCAAGGGAGTCCCTCCGCCGGGAGCAAAACACCGGAACCTTCCTGTTGTGTCTGGAGGCCATCAGGTCCACCTCCGACATCCCCCACCTCTGGGTGAGCAAGTGAAACACCTCTGGATGAAGAGCCCATTCTCCGCTGTCGACGGTATGACGACTGAGGAAGTCCGCCATGACGTTGTCCACGCCTGGAATATGAACTGCAGAGATGACAGGCACGTGATCTTCTGCCCAAGACAAAATATCCTTGACTTCCAACCAGGCGGTGCCGCTTCTTGTGCCGCCTTGCCTGTTGATGTAAGCCACCGCAGTGGCGTTGTCAGATTCCACTCTGATCGGACGACCGGTCAGTTGAGATTCCCAGTGAATCAGGGCAAGTCGGATGGCACGTAGTTCCAGAACATTGATGGAGAGAAGAGATTCCTCCAGACCCCATTTCCCCTGAGCACTAAAGCGACCCAACACAGCACCCCAGCCCCGAAGGCTGGCATCCGTTGTGATCGTGGTCCAACAAGGAACTTGAAAGGACCTCCCTTTCAGGAGATGGGAGAGATCCAACCACCAGTGCAGACTCGATTCCACATGAGGAGGTAGAGAGACTGACAGATGCTGATGATCTGGATGATTCTTGCACGTCTGGATCACAAATCTCTGAAGTTCCCTGGAGTGGGCCATGGCAAAAGGTACCGCTTCGATTGTGGAAATGAACTTCCCCACCAGGGACGTCAACTTTGTTACCGGCACTAAGTCCAGTTCCAGAATCCCCGCCACTCGGATGGCTATCTGATGAGCCACATCCTCCGGCAGAAACACCATGCATTGGCGAGTGTCGAACAGGAGACCCAGGAACAGAAGCCTCTGAGATGGGACCAAGTCCGACTTGTCCAGATTCAGGATCCAGCCATGGCGGGTCAGAGTGTGGATACACCTCTGCAATTGCTGGTGAAGAAGCTCCGCCGAGGAAGCTTTGAGGAGGAGATCGTCCATGTAGGGGGTCACCCTGACCCCGTCCTGATGAAGCACAGCTATCAAAGAACCCAACACTCTCTGGAAGACCTGAGGAGCTGAAGTCAGCCCAAAGGGAAGAGCTGAAAACTGAAAGTGTCCCCTGTGGCAGGCAATCCTGAGATACCGCCTGCTCTCTGGATGAATAGGGATGTGAAGATAAGCATCCTGAAGGTCCAGGGAGGCAAGGAACTCCCCTGGAGACACAGCTGCAATCACAGAGCGCAGGGACTCCTGGCGGAAGTGGGAAGTCACCACATAGGCATTGAGATCTTTGAGATCCAAAATAGGACGAGCCCCTCCGTCCTTTTTGGCTACCACAAACAGGTTGGAATAAAATCCTGAACCTGTGTCCTCCGGAGGAACCACTTCCAGAACCTCTTTGTCCAAGAGATCCTGAATAGCGTCGTCGAACAGACGTCTTTTTGTGGGTTCCTGAGAAGGACGAGTAAAATGGAACCGAAAAGGAGGAAGGGAGGAGAAAGGGATCCTGTATCCCTCTGACACCACCTGAAGAACCCATGGGTCCGCCACTGACTCCTCCCAAGTCCGGCGAAAGATGCGGAGACGTCCACCTACAGCCGGATGCGGACCCGGGTTCGGAGAGTCATGCCGAAGCAGTCTTGGAGGTCTTGGCCTTGGGGGCCACTTTGGGCTTCCAGGACTGTTTGGGCTTGGAGGAGGAGCACGTAGCGGGAGGACCCGTTTGGGCCGAGGAGCGTGTCTCAGTCTGAAAGGAACGAAAGGACCGATTGCGTTTGGCTGGAAACTTTTTCTTAAAGACTGAGGGTAGAAGAGTACTTTTACCGCCAGTAGCCTCACTGATCATTTCTTTGAGTTCAGATCCAAATAGCAAATTCCCCTGAAAGGGCAAAGAAAGCAAGGCTTTCTTAGAGGCTGTATCAGCAGTCTGGCCACCACAGAAGCAGTGGAGGCCCTCGCCATCATGCGCACAGCATCAAAGGCAGCGTCAGCAATATAATTCTGAGCTTCAGTGATATTAGCAAGAAGCTGCAACTGTTCAGATACTGGTGCATCCTGGCGAACTGCGTCAGTCAGTCGTTCAGTCCAGGCCGCAATGGCTCTATTAACCCACGCCACTGCAAAGGTTGGACGCATGGCAGTGCCAATGGAGGCAAAAATAGACTTAAGAGAAAGTTCTAGCTTTTTATCCGTCCAATCCTGCAGGGCAGAGGCATCAGAGACAGCCAAAGCGGTAGACTTGGATAGTCTGGAAACAGGAGCATCCACCTTGGGGGGATGAACCCATTTTGCCAGCTCAGTCTCAGGAAAAGGGTACAGTTTAGCAAACTTTTTAGAGACAGAGGAGGATCTATCAGGATTCTTCCATGCCTCAGAGACTAGACGGGCAAGAGTAGGGTTAGTTGGAAAACAAACAACAGGCTTAGATGGTTTCTTTTGAAAAACGTCAGTAGGATCATAAGTGGATTCCTGAGTCAGAGGAAGGTTGAGCGTATTCAGTACAGCTCTAATCAGACCCTCAGCCGAGACTTCAGGGTCACATTCATAAGGGTCCCCAATGGACCTGTTAGACTCAATAACAGTACGTTCCTCAGCATCAAAATCCTGCAAGAATTCTTCCTCAGAAGAATCAGACACATCAGGAGCACCCTGTGGCTTAGGCAGGGAGGTCCTGATTGTAGCGGGGGTCTGCCAGACCTGGAGAGCCCCCTGTACCTGAGAGGGAAAGAGTTGAAGAGTGGATCTGAGATCCCTAGTGGCAGCTTTAAACTCCCTCACCCAAGATGGCTCAATAGCATGGCTGGGAAGCCCAGGGTTGCTATCTTGACCAGTGCAGTTAGGGCATAGATCCCCCACATTATCACTAGATAGCCCAGTGTGACAAGAGGAGCAAAACGCCATGGGGGGGGGCAGACCCCCCATCCTCCTTTGACTTGGGTCTAGCCCCTAGCTCCAGTGAAGTAGACATGCTCACAGCGTCAATATACCCCACTTTAAACTCTATCACCCAGTAAAAGTGTGGAAGATTAAAGTTTCACCCCAGAAATGCCTAATTTTGGACTTATCTGGCCAGCGAAGGGTTAATCTGTTGAGGGGAGAGAAGGCTCGGTCCCTGCGTAGTGTACTCGCTGAGGAAGAGCTCCACAAAATGGCGGCTTAAAGGCGCGGAACACCATTTTTAATAAAGTTTAACAAAACATTAAAAAGTGCCCAAACATACATTAAACACCTAAATAAACACTATTCAAGGCTCCAAACCCAGAGAATACCACAGAAACTGCATTAAAACAATGAATGCAAATAAAAACACCCTATGAGTGCTGGAGTGCAAAGCAAACTCCCAAATACAAGCCCAGCAAAGGGACACTGTGGGGACAAGTGGACCTTCAGCACTCAATGGGTGGCTCACCTTTCCTGCAGGACTTCGGTCTTCAGGTGACCATGATGAAGTTGGAATAGACCAGAGGTAAATTCCCCAGTAGGGAAGCTGCTTAACTCAAGCTGTTCCCTCTTCAGGGCATAAGGTCCACAGAAAATCCCTGGAAGCTGCACCAGCCACTTTAAAGAGGGCAATTCACAGCCATGGTCACCCTCCTAATGGTGGTATTCCATATTTGAATAAAAAATAACAAAATACTAAGTTGAATGCAAAGATGTTCTCTACCTGGTGTGCACAGCACCCAAGAACAAATCAATCTGGTGGCTCTGGCCTGAAGGTGGCTTAAGTAGGAGGGGAGGCTCCGCCCCCTGCAATCATTTGCATAATTGTTCCTGCCTATTAAAGGGGCGAATCGCCTCCCAGAAGTACCAGTGACCTGTATTGGACGACAGTGAAAGAGTCCTTTTTTTGCAGGCAACTACATTGAAAACCATCCTACTACTGGTGCTTGTAGATTATATTATATATCTGTCCACTGGGGGCAGTGTGCAGTGACAAAACAGGAAGTAGACTGATTCTGAAATCCATGGATGTGCATCAAGAGCAGACTCACTTAGTGTGTGTCCACAAATGTATCTGTGATGCAAAGGGGTGGAGCAACATAGAATTTTTCTCCTAGTACAGTGTGCACAGCTGGTGTCCTGGCCAGTTAGGAAAGGCACATACTATGATATGTTACTCTAATGCTTCAGAACACTCAGGGACATGTTTAGTTGAGTCTCTGTGCAGCAATTTTCAAGAAAATAGGCAGGGTGCTTCACCACCCTCCCACTTCTGTGAAAATCGCTGCATCTCATTCGCTGCATACAGCGGATCTCCGCCCCCCTGCTGCCCTGGGGCGGACAGTGAACCAGAAACAGATTTATATTTATATAGATATTATATTTTATAATTATTCTAGATATATGCTACATTGCTAATACATTAATTCTATTTTATTATATAATGTTACATTTTATATGTGTTCTAGATATATGTGACATTGCTAAAACATTTATCCTGTTTTATTTAGTTATGTTACATTTTATGTTTGTTCTAAACATATGTTACATTGTTAACCCTTTGAGTGCCAGGTGGGTAGCCAAAGCATTGCTTTTCAATGCATTAGATACCTCTCTGGCACTTAAAGGGTTAGTACATTTGTTCTGTTTCATTCTATTTTACATGTTAAACTTGTTCTAGACAAGCTCTGCTTATATTTCTTCTACATAAATATTGTATGTACGTTTTTCTGTGTGCTATGTAGTTCTGTATAACAGCGCGTAGATCCAAGTGAGAAATCTGTCAGCTCTCCAGCTGTTGATGGACTACAGCTTCCATCATCTTCAGCTGAAGATCTCTGGCTCCCCAGCTGTTGCTGAATTATAACTCCCATCATCCTCAGCTGACAATCTTTGTTTCCTCCGCTGTTGTTAGTTACAGTTCATATCACCCTCTGCCAACAATGTCTGACTTTCCAGTAGTTGTTGGAGTACATTCCCCATCATCCTCAGGCAACAATATGTGGTTCTCCAGCTGCAGTTGAGTATAGCTCAAAACACCCTCATCTGAAAGTCTCTGGCTCCCAGGTTTGGGCTGCAAATCCCATCTGGAAATATGTTACTCTTTATTTGTTGTTTACTACAACACAGTCACCCTCAGCTGACAAACTCTGGCTTTCCAGCTGTTGTTGGACAGATGGCCTTCGGCCATCTGAGGATGATGGGAGTTGTAGTCCAACAACAGCTGGAGAGCCATAAGTTGATTTTCATGGATCTAGTTTCACATGTTAATTTACTCTATATTATTGCTCTGAACATTATTTTATCACAATGCATTTTGTCCCACCTGTCACTACAGGGGTTAAATGAACTGACTCTGTTTACTTTCAGTGCTAAATTTTGCTAACATGTCAGTGCTTTCAGTGTGAGATATGATAGGAAATGCTGATGCTTTCCTAAGTGATTGATACTCTTCTTCCCTGTGATTCAGCAATCCAGCATTGGTTCCCAGGTCATGCAGTTCAATATCCATTTTAGTCTCTGGTCTCAGTCTGTGTGTGTGTCCATTCACGGACATTGCATTGAAGTGATGTCTGAAGTCATCACAGCCAGTACAAACTGCCTTAAATGAAGGGGCAGAGACTAGGCAGAGAAAGCAGGTACAAAAACAAATTACCACCATCTGCTTTTGAAGAAAGAGAGTGTGAGATATGTGATACAGAGTCTGAGATGTGTGATACAGAGTGTGAAATGTGTTATACAGAGTATGAGTGGTGTAATACAGAATGTGAGAGGTGTGATACAGAATGTGAGATGTGTAATACAGAATGTGAGAGGTATGATACAGTGTGAGAGATATGATACAGAATGTGAGAGGTATGATACAGAGTGTGATATAAAGGATGAGATATGATATAAATTGTGAGAGGTGTGATACAGAGAGTGTGAGATTGTGCTATAGATTATGAGAGGTATGACAGAGCATAATAGGTAAGATATAGGTTATGAGAGTACAGAGAGTGTAAGCGGTGTGGTATAGTATGTATGAGAGATGTGATATAGATTATGAGAGATGCTATACAGAAAGTGTGAGAGAAGCAATGCAGAGAGTGTGAGAGGAGCAATGCAGAGAGTGCGAGAGGTGTAATAAAGAGAGTGTGAGAGGTGTAATAAAGAGAGTGTGAGAGGTGTAATAAAGAGAGTGGGAGTGGTGATGCAGAGAATGTGAAATACAGAGAGTGTGGGAGGTGTGATACAGAGAGTGTAAGACATGTAATACAATGTGTGAGATGTGTGATACAAAGTGTGAGACGTGTGATACAGAGAGTAGGGGAGTTGTGATAGAGTACAATAAGTGTGATAAATTAATTATGAGAGGTGACAGAATAGAAGAGATTTGATGAAGAAAACAAGATGTGAGATAAACTGAGAGCTGATATCAATGAGAACGTGAAACTTGTGATAAGCAGACTGGAAGATTTCGGATATATCAGCAAGACATGATACAAGTGTCCTGTCGGTTCACTGAGACTGGTGTATGAAGTGGTTCCTGGGCTGCACATGTCTCCTTACTGTGATAGTTATTTGGGTTCATTAGAACCGTGTCTCTTTGTTAGACATCATGAGTCCATCATTTGCCTCCACACCTAAAACCTCAGAGTTCGTGGTCTTGGTGCATTCAGTGAGATACTTTCTGGGCTGTGGAAGGTCGGAATGCGGGGTCACCAGTTGCTTCAGCCTCTGTCAGAAGAAAGATATTTGTATGTATGTATATAAGTGTGTTTTCTCTCTGCATAACAGATGAGAGTTGGTACAGTATTAGCTGTAGAAATACAGGAGGCAAGTATAGTTGTTGATACCTTTTATTGGCTAACTAAGCAGATGAAGAATGCAAGCTTTCAAGACCTCTCAGGTCCCTTCTTCAGGCATAACAATCTGCTTAGTTAGCCAATAAAGGTATCAACAACTATATTTGCCTCCTGTACTCTCTACATACAGTATCAATATCTATTTACTGATTGTAGATCAGGGTGGATTTACCATACTTACAGAGAAGCTACAGAAATGACATTATGGGGCAAACTAACTGCATTTTAACCCTTTGAGTGCCAGAGGGGTAGGCAACGCATTGCTTTGCATTGCTTACCCCTCTGGCAGGCAACGGGTTAAAGGATAAAAAAATATTCCCTAAATTCCCATTGATTGAAATGGATCTTCTAAACTCTTAACCCTTTGAGCGCCAGAGAGGTATCCAATGCATGGCACTCAAAGGGTTAAATGCTAGAGTGGTGTCCACATATTGTGAAGCAATGCGCTGGAGACCTCTCTAGCATTCAAAGGGTTAAAAATCCCATATCAGTCAATCAAAGGGCATTTTCATTCGCTCCTCTACTACAGTGTGTCTGCACGTGAACTGCGCCTCTTTATCTTTCTTAATATGGCCCTTGATGTTACACCTATGTAAAGTGAATCTGTCGCTCTAAGACATAGTATACAAAACTACTGTGTAGTATTAGTGAACACAAAGTACTCTACTAAATCCAAGGTACTTACTAGATGTAGAGGCTATATCTCGCCTCTAAGATGAACTGTGTGCACTGGCTATGCCCCAGACTAGCAAAACTCCAGTGTAGAACTCACTTCCAATCTCCGTAAATCTCAGTATGATTTCAACTTGAGACTTTGTATCAAAATATATTTATTAAAATACCGTAAAAGCATTACTGAATAATATATCCCTACGCATTTCATGAAGCACCATCACTTCATCAGGAAACAAAAAGTTTTTGGGTACTTTGTGTTCACTAATACTACACTTAGAAGTGGTTTGCTCTCTCCTGTTTATTTTTTATATTTTCTTAGAGAATTTTATGTGTGGAGGGGCACTGTCCCCAAAAAGGAAGATGCGGCCACGCCAACAGAATTGCCTACTGTGGTGCATTATACAAGGAAGGATTTTATTGACTGACCTACATTCAAGGTGATTTTGTTGTTCATAGTGTTCGGGAAATTCAAAGGGGTAGTAAATTATTAAAAAAATGTTTTAGGATTTTTCCTATACAGTTAAACAAGGTTCCTCTCAATGCTTGGAGATGTTGGTTTCAAACATTATTAAAAAGATGAACTGGCATTTTTATGGCAGCTTGAGTATGTGAGAAATATATGTTCACAGGGAACAACATTAACATAGTATACTGCAGGTCTGAGAATAATATGAAACAAAACCAAAAAGAAGAAAAAAGGGGACTCTAAGAGGAAAAATACCAAAGTCCCCACAAGACAGGACAAAAAGATGCACTGTCCAGTCAAAAGTGGGAGTCTCTGCCTCTAATATACAATCCCTATAGAGACCAGTTCAGTATTGTAATTGATGACCATAAACCCTAAAATCACCTTTATTAGTCTTAAAAATAAAATCTACATATAACAACACATACCAGGAATCATTATAACTATCATGATCCCTTTAAAAACACAGTGTAGCTCTTCATGTGTGACAGATAGTGAAATCACTATATCGGGTTGCATGCTATATAGTTTCACAAGCTACGGGTGTCATATATCTTGAAGGATAACTGCCTAAAGCTACAGAGAAATCTATGATCGTCTTGAATGATATTAATAGCTGGACATCTAAAAAACGTACCGTTACGCATGTAACAATAACTTACATATACTAGTGTACAGACTATCCTTATTACGATACTATGTAACACGGTCCAAAGTAATGAGACCTCGCTCCTACGGTCTAATACGTAGCTCACAGCCCGTTGTCTGAATCTATCGATACTAAGTACGTTATAGCTATATCTCGTTCTATAATCACTAATAGACAGTCCTATATCAGCTTAGTTCTCTCATATTTGTCTTATATGTACTTTCTGTATCTCGGTTTCTCAGTGCTTATAACGTTATTACTGGATCAAATGTTTCAGTCTCATATAGAAGATCTAATATTAACTCAGTTATCTAATGTCTTCTATGACTATCCTTCCTTCATTGCCTTCTTACTGCTCAGACACCCGTTAGCTTCTCATTGCGGGCAAACCCGCTTACATAAAATCCCACGCTAACCCGATATCTCATGATAGTATTGTGTTCACGCCATGAAGACTGGGTAACATAATTGAGTACCCTAAATCAAGTGCTACACCGCCCAACCTGTTTCGCCGTATAACCGGCTTCGTCAGGGGCTTTATACAGTTTGGCGGGTCTGATCATACGATCTATATACCTTTTCAAATTCATAGCACATACCTGATTGGTTCAATTCAGACCAATCCGCTATGTAACATACCATTCACTGGTTATGACATCACTATATGTAGTTTGACTCGCAAAAGCACTGTTTAACTCTTACCATACCCAATTAAACCATGAAGTTATCTATATTTCTCAAATGTGATAAAGCTTTAGATAATTAATCATCCCACAATTTTAACTCACTGAACCTTTATACTTCTGACAATTACACTATTATCAGTGAAAGAGTATGGTATACCGTCATATATTATTGTACAATCTTTACCATTTTTAAATATTTTTTAATGAAGGGATTAAAAGTAAATCCCTCATTCAATCCTTGTGGACTGAGCGTCCCCAATTTGTATATCCATTCAGCTTCCTTTGTTAACAACTTATAATCTAGATCTCCTTTTCTGGAAGTCATTTCAATCCTGGATATCCTTTAAATTTCAAAACCTCTGGATTTCCGTCATGTTCAGATATCACATGACGTGCAATGGATTTATCTCTCCTATTTCTAATATCTCCCAAGTGTTCTAAAATTCTCATCCTAAATTGTCTTTTTGTTTTTCCTATATACATTTTTTTACAATTACATACAATTTGATAGATAATCCCACTAGATTTACAATTTATAAATTGTCTTATCTCATATACTTCAGATCCATTATAATTGGTGAAGGTTTTATCTTTTAAGATATATTTACATGCTGCACACTGTCCACAGGGATATGTACCTTTAAGTCCCGATTTTAACCATGTATAGCTGTATTGTCCTTAATGAAGTGACTATGGACTAGCATATCTCCTATATTAGTACTTCTCTTATATGTCACACTAGGTGTGATATTCAAAACCTCCTCTAGATCTTGATCCTGTCTTAAAATCTCCCAATATTTATTTAAGATGTTATAAATTTCTTTATGTTGACAATTATATGTACCTATCAATCTGATCTTTTGATCTCTTGTATTTTCTTGTAACTTGGGATTAAGAAGTTCTTCTCTATTGGCTGATAACGCTCTTTTGTAAGCCTGTTTCAAAATATTTTTACCATAAACCTCGTGCTCTAAAACGGGTTTACAACTTCTTAGCTTCTGATTTGAATTCTTCAATTGTACTACATAGTCGTCTCACTCTCAGATATTGTCCAATAGGGATTCCTCTTTTAAGAGGTATTGGATGCTGGCTATCTGCCTTTAGAAGACTATTAGTAGATGTCTCCTTTCTAAATACTGTAGTTTCTAACTGATTGTTATGACCTTTAAAGATAAGAATATCCAAAAAGGAAATTTTTTGGCTATCAATAACACTAGTCACTGTTAGATTGATGTCATTATGATTAATTACTTCCACAAATTCCTGAAACAATTCAAGAGTACCATTCCAAAGAAGCAGAATATCATCTATAAAACGCAGCCAAATGGCAATACTGTTGGTGTATTTCTCCATACCTTCACAGAAGATCCTCTCTTGCTCCCACCACCCCAAATAGAGATTAGCATATGAGGGAGCACAGGTGCTCCCATTGCTGTACCTCTAATTTGATGGTAGTATCAAAGATCTAGATTATAAGTTGTTAACAAAGGAAGCTGAATGGATATACAAATTGGGGACGCTCAGTCCACAAGGATTGAATGAGGGATTTACTTTTAATCCCTTCATTAAAAAATATTAAAAAATGGTAAAGATTGTACAATAACATATGACGGTATACCATACTCTTTCACTGATAATAGTGTAATTGTCAGAAGTATAAAGGTTCAGTGAATTAAAATTGTGGGATGATTAATTTATCTAAAGCTTTATCACATTTGAGAAATATAGATAGCTTCATGGTTTAATTGGGTATGGTAAGAGTTAAACAGTGCTTTTGCGAGTCAAACTACATATAGTGATGTCATAACCAGTGAATGGTATGTTACATAGCGGATTGGTCTGAATTGAACCAATCAGGTACGTGCTATGAATTTGAAAAGGTATATAGATCTTATGATCAGACCCGCCAAACTGTATAAAGCCCCTGACGAAGCCGGTTATATGGCGAAACGCGTTGGGCGGTGTAGCACTTGATTTAGGGTACTCAATTATGTTACCCAGTCTTCATGGTGTGAACACAATACTATCATGAGATATCGGGTTAGCGTGGGATTTTATGTAAGCGGGTTTGCCCGCAATGAGAAGCTAACGGGTGTCTGAGCAGTAAGAAGGCAATGAAGGAAGGATAGTCATAGAAGACATTAGATAACTGAGTTAATATTAGATCTTCTATATGAGATTGAAACATTTGATCCAGTAATAACGTTATAAGCACTGAGAAACCGAGATACAGAAAGTACATATATCACGGTGCCCGTGATTTGCTGCAGTTACTTGTCTGTCACCAGTAGGGGGCTTCTATTGGCTGTCTGCAGATAGCCCGCCTCTTATTGACTATTTAAACCTGGATTGGGCACCCTTTGAGTGCCCTTTCGTGTTGTTTCTGACCTTCTTGCTATCACTATGCTAGTGATAGCTGGGCCCCTGTTCCAGTGTTCCTGAGTTCCTGATCTCCTGTGTTCCTGAGTTCCTGATCTCTACTGTTCCAGTGTTTCCTGGATGCTGAGTTACTCCAGTCCTGGTTCCGGCCTAGTCTCTGGTGTTGCAGTTACTGCTGAACTTCTTCTCTGCTGTTTGCTGACCTGACTGAGGGTTGCTGGTTCCTGTCATCTCATCACCTGTCTTCAGTATCCTGGCGACCTTCTGCCTGGTCGCGTTGCTGACATTGCTCAATTCCGTGTTGGTCCCAGCGTGCGGACACTGGTTTGCTCCTAAGCCTTGCGGCTATACAAGCCCGCTTGTTATACCAGTGTGCGGTCACTGGTTTGCTCCAAAGCCTATCAGCTATACAAATCTGTGTTGGTCCCAGCGTGCGGACGCTGGTTTGCTCCTAAGCCTTGCGGCTATACAAACTCACTTGTTACACCAGTGTGCGGTCACTGGTTTGCTCCAAAGCCTATCAGCTCTACAAATCTGTGCTGGACCCAGCGTGCGGACGCTGGTTTGCTCCTAAGCCTTGCGGCTATACAAACTCACTTGTTACACCAGTGTGCGGTCACTGGTTTGCTCCTAAGCCTATCGGCTATACTATTCTGTGTTGGTCCCAGCGTGCGGACGCTGGTTTGCTCCTAAGCCTTGCGGCTATACTACTCGCTTGTTACTCCAGTGTGCGGTCACTGGTTTGCTCGCTAAGCCTAACGGCTATACTATTCAGTGTTGTTCCCAGCTTGCGGACGCTGGTTTGCTCCAAAGCCTTGCTGCTTAACGATTCTGCTAATTTGCCAGTTTCATCTGACTGCTGCTATTATCTCTGGGCTGCCCTGCCCGGTATTGGTAAGGCCGGTAGAACCTTTTGCCACATTCCATCTGAGGTTGCCTTACCCGGTATTGGCAGGGCCGGTAGAGCCTACATTGTGTATCTATTGAGGCTGCCTTGCCCGGTAATTTGGTAAGGCCGGTAAAACCGTTATGCTATTCCATCTGCAGGTTGCCTTACCCGGTATTGGCAAGGCCGGTAGAGCCTAAAGACTGTCCTGTCCGGTATATTGACAGGACCGGTAGAGTCTGCCTTCTGTCTGTGCTATTTTCTGTATATATATATATGTATGTTATTGCCATCCTAAGTTATCAATTTATTATTTCAATAAAATTGATTTTTTTACCAAAACTTGTGTCTGAGAGTCATAATAAACCGTGACAACATATAAGACAAATATGAGAGAACTAAGCTGATATAGGACTGTCTATTAGTGATTATAGAACGAGATATATCTATAACGTACTTAGTATCGATAGATTCAGACAACGGGCTGTGAGCTACGTATTAGACCGTAGGAGCGAGGTCTCATTACTTCGGACCGTGTTACATAGTATCGTAATAAGGATAGTCTGTACACTAGTATATGTAAGTTATTGTTACATGCGTAACGGTACGTTTTTTAGATGTCCAGCTATTAATATCATTCAAGACGATCATAGATTTCTCTGTAGCTTTAGGCAGTTATCCTTCAAGATATATGACACCCGTAGCTTGTGAAACTATATAGCACGCAACCCGATATAGTGATTTCACTATCTGTCACACATGAAGAGCTACACTGTGTTTTTAAAGGGATCATGATAGTTATAATGATTCCTGGTATGTGTTGTTATATGTAGATTTTATTTTTAAGACTAATAAAGGTGATTTTAGGGTTTATGGTCATCAATTACAATACTGAACTGGTCTCTATAGGGATTGTATATTAGAGGCAGAGACTCCCACTTTTGACTGGACAGTGCATCTTTTTGTCCTGTCTTGTGGGGACTTTGGTATTTTTCCTCTTAGAGTCCCTTTTTTCTTCTTTTTGGTTTTGTTTCAGCTTGAGTATGTGGTATAACTAATCATTGGAAACTCCCGGTACAAACATTTTTTGGGACCCCTATCATAATAATATTTTCATCGAGACATAGCTAGAACCTATTGAACCCTGGGAGAGATGTGCCCCCCCCCCCCCCATGGATTCTGGGCCCTGGTATAACTGCACGCTATGCACCCCATATAGTTATGGCCCTGGCTTGTATTTAAGCCATTTTGCAGCCAGATGGTGCTGTTGCAATTAGAGACCATGACAAGCTGAATGTCACAAACATAAGCTTCCAATAGATGGATGCAACAACAGCACCCCCTAGCTGCAAAACATCTTGAACTCAAGTTATCAGAAAAATGCCAAGGTATAGTTTGAAAGAATAATCTCCAAGGACTGGGAATACCTTTAATTTGCTCTATAGGAAAAAACCTACACCATATTTTTTTTCATAAACAGGGAATGCTGCCCCTTTAACCTTTATTTCTTGGTGGGATAGTGTGGCACTTTATGCTAATTTGTTTCTGAGCTGGACAAATATTATCAGACACTATGATATAAATGTAGCAAATCATGAGTTTGTCTTGAACAGAACTAGTGTAGAGAACTGGCAGAAAATACCACACTGTACCACTAAAATAAATGTTTATTTCTCAAATACTATTTATTTTTACAGAAAATTGTCTGCTACATCATAAAGGCAAAATATATATTTATATAAAACAAACTAAGCTTGTTTTGGGGTGACAGATCTACGTTATGGATTTTGTACAATATTGGGGTGATGGTTTATATGTTTGTATGGCGGTGTTTCTACTCAGATTCTTTGTCCTGAAGAAGGCCAGTTGAATTAACAAAAACAATGACCATAAAAAATCTTGCCATTTTTTATATGATGTCCCAGGAGTATGGTATTCTACTCTGTTTTAATTTCTGTTCCATCAAGAACCCAACATCCTATTACCCCATCCAATTTAGATATTACATCATGTTTATATTGCCATTTGCCATCAAAAACTGTCCTATTGTTTCTCTGTGGCTTAGACTTTCATTGACACCCACTCCTACCATCATTACCTGCATGAAGGGACCCTTGGTCCTTAGCATAATATAGATGGCATACGCTGGAATACAGATCATTGAGGAAAGTGCCATCAGCCATCCAATAGCATATCCCCAGGATGGGTAGACATAACGGTTATTGTACTTCAGGGGAGTGTACTTGATCAGAGAGAACAGGAAGGTCCCCTGTGGAAAGAGAACTGTTAGGAAGGCATGTAAGGTGGGTTGTTTGGGAGGACAGAATGAACTGAATTGATCCAAAATTATGTTAGAAGGAACTGTCTTATTTATACATTTATCCTATATGTATATTAGTTCAAAGGAGGAATTTGCCTCACCTACATATTTATCTAGAGGGAGATGTCTTTTCTACACGTTAGTAAATAAGGAGAACATGTCATATCTACATGGTTGTACAAAGGAAGATGAGGTCTTATCTACACAATAGTACAAGAGAAGACTATGTCTTATCTACACAATAGTTTAGAGGTTGAAACAGGGCTGGATTTACATCTCAGGAGCCTGTAGGCACAGAAATTTGAAGCCCCCCCCCCCCCATGGGCCATCTGCACTGGATACATCCACAATGCTCCTAATCTCCACGTTGCCCCCCCATCTCCACATTGCCTTCACAATTCCCCCCATCAGCTCCACATTGCCCTCACAATGCCCCCCATCAGCTCCAACTTGCCCCCACCATCTCCACATTGCCCTCCATCGGCTCCAACTTGCCCCCCATTAGCTCCACATTGCCTCCCCCCTCCCATTGTCCGTTTCCTACCTCTCTGGTAGGAGATCTGTCATCTGTCTGTGCCTCCTTTGGCACAGTCTTGTACCTGACGGAGCTCCCGCGCGGTCTCCTATTCAGGAATGCAGAACGCTGGGAGATGATGTAATCTCCCAGCGCTCTGCATTCCTAAAGAGGCGACGAGGGAGTTCCATCAGGTACAAGACTGGGGGGGCGGGCAATGTGAGTGGGTGCCGCCGGCGCAGCCAGCGAGGCGGCTAGTTGTTTTTTTTTTTTTCTAAAGAAAAGAAGAAAACAAATGGCAGGCACCCCTCGATTGCGTGCACCTGTAGGCAGGTGCCTACTTTGCCTAATGGCAAATCCGGCCCTGGGTTGAAATGCCTGACTTGCACATGGAGAAGATGTCTTATCTACATGTCTGCCAAGAGGGTGAACATGCCCTATCTAAAAGTAGGATGGAGAAAATGATGATGTTGTGTTTACAAATTAGTACAGAGGGAAAATACATCCTACCTAGATGATTCTACTAAGAGGGAAGATGACTCATCTACACATTAGAACAGAGGGTGAAAATGTCTTATCTACACAGTAGGATGTAGAAAATGTCTTACTTACATGTTTACACAGAGAGGAGAGATGCGTTATCTACGCAGTAGGACAGTGGGAGAATATGTCTTATCTACTAACTCATACAGAGTCAAATCATGATTGTACAGAGGGTGAAGCTGTCTTATCTACATGGTAGGAGAGTATGTCTTATCTAAAAGTCGTACAGAGTCAAATGATGAGTGTACAGAGGGTGAAGTTGTGTTACCTACACAGTATTACATAATGAGATGTTATGTATGCATGGTTTACAGAGGTTAACCCTTTGAGTGCCAGAGGGGTACGGAACGCATTGCAAAGCAATGCGTTCCGTACCCCTCTGGCACTCAAAGGGTTAAAGATGTCTTATCAGCAAAGTAATATAGATGGAGAACATGTCATATCTCTGTACTTAATCATACAGTCAGATGATGTCATATCTATACATTTTTGCAAACAAGTGGTTTGTCTGTACATTCTCACAAAAGAAGATGTCTAATTTAGAAAATTAGTAGAGAGGGTGAATATGTCTTATCTACTCCTTTATACAGAAGAAAATGACTTATCTACTGATAAGAAGAGTGGATGAAGAAGTCTTATCTACACAGCAGTATATACGGAGAATATATTTCATATACGCATTTATACAGGACTCAATGTTTTATCTATACATTTTCACATTTTTGTACAGACAAGATGTCATATCTACATGTTTCTGCAATGTGCGATGTCTTATGTGGACATCAGAACATTTGGAAAATATGTCATATCTCCTCAAAGGGTGGAGAATGAGATATCTTATCTATACAGCAGAAGATGTCTTATCTACACAGTAGTATGGATGGAGATGATTTTTACGGACAGTAAAGATGTCTTCTCTACAAAGTAGTACAAATGAGAACATATATACATACCTGGGAACTTTCCATTGATGTCCACCCGGAGGGGAGTCCTCTGGTGCAGCAGGGGGTGAGAATAATTATGCAAATTGTGTCAAAAAGGGGTGGGGTTTGACACACGCGGGGGGTGAGAGGGTTTAAAGGTGTCAGACAGAGCTCAAAGAAGGCTGGGGAAGGAGTTACAACAGGGAAAACAGCAGGAGTGGGTAGAGTTTCAATAGAAACTCCCCACATCCGGAGGAATCAGCCTCTGCCCCGGAGACCCGGTAAAGCAGTGTCAAAACCAGAGTCTCCAGGGCAAATCTGGAGAGTTCCCAGGTATGCATATATATGGTACTTGTTTGTACAGATCTACGTGATGTCTTATTTATAAACACTCATATTAGAAGAATACTCTCCGGTCTTCCTGCTTCTCATCTCTCTCCACTTCAATCTATTATCAATTCAGCCGCAAGAATCACCACATTTGCTCCCAGCTACCTTCCATCTCATCTCCTCCTGAAATCCCTCAATCGGCTACCTATAAAATATCGTATTTCTTACAAGATTCTCCTCCTTTCCTGTAAGTCACTCTGTTCTTCAGCACCCTCTTACATTTCTGCCCTTATCTCCCGCTACACCCCTTCCCGTCCCCTACGTTCTTTTCAAGGGTTCTTCCTGTCCTCTTCCTACACAACTCGAGCCATCTCTCGACTACAAGCTTTCTCACTGGCTGCTCCTCGACTCTGGAATGCCCTCCCCATCACCATTCGCCAATCATCCACAATCATCACTTTCAAGCAACTCCTCAAAACCCACCTGCTCAGGGAGGCATCTCAATAGCAATGTCCTCCTTCTGCACACTGACAGTCACATCAGAATCCTTCTGCACTTCTTTCACCACACCTTGTACTTGCACTTATAATACTCCTCCTACTCTCTCTGTTTGTCATTATGAATTCAGCTTAAATTGTAAGCTCCTTGGGGCAGGGTCCCTTTCCTAGTGTATGATTCCCTTGCTGCACTTTCCCTCACAAATAATGTAATGATTGTACTTAGCCTTAATGCTCTTAACCCAGTTCTGTCGTTTTTGTATTGTATTATTTCAACTTCTGTTAAGCTCTGTGTACATGTATGGCGCTATATAAATAAAGATACATACATACATACATATATATCTACAAATTTGTACAGAGAAAGAAGATGCCTTAACAGCACATTAGCATAAAGAGAGGCTGTTTTATCGGCACATTACAATATAGAGAAGGTGTTTTGTCTTTACATTAGCACATAGAGAGAGATTTTTTATCTTTACATTAATATATTCCGAGGTGTTTTACCTGGACATAAGTACATAGAAAATATGTTTTATCTGCACATAAATACATAGAGAGGATGTTTTATCTGCACATTGGTACATAGAAATTGAGAGGATGTCGTATCAGCATATAACTACATAATATAAAGGGGTTGTCTACACCTAAGAACAGCAGAAGAAAACATATTTTTTTTTATTAATACAGGAGATGGCTTGTTTACAAATTTGTATTAATCCAGAAGAAGTCTTATTGAAGTTTTGGCACAGAGAGAGAGGATTTCTTTTCTACCCTAATTCTAGACTCACCATGCACACTGCTGGGGTGGCTACTAGCCAGCAGAACTTTACCAAAGGCCATGGACGGTAGCCAATCATATCTTCCACATTATCATAGAACCTGTCTGCACCTGGAGGAAGAAATGTACTGTATTATGGCATATGAGCATCACAGTCTATAGGTGAGTACAAAAGTGACACTAAACTCTTCCTAGACTCACCATACACATATCCCACGCAGACCACTTCAAAGATAGCAACAAGGAGGAGGCAGGTTCCACTGGCTGCATAATAATCAAAGAGCTGGAAGACGTACATCCCACCCTGCCAGGCAAAGAAAACATGAGATGTGAGTGACTTCTCTCCATCATTATAGGTATTATTGATGTGTGATCAGTTAATAGGAGGTGCAGGACTGCCACTAAACAATGACTGGGGCTATTGTCCCAGGCCTAGGAGAGAAGTAGGTGAGGATCTGGAACTATGTGTTGAAATGCCTATAGTTTGGTTGAGGGCTTGTGCTCATGTAACACTTATGCTTCTCTGGACATACAGACAATATAGGAGACCACCTGTAGGCAGCAATCACCTGATGAATCTAGAAAGGTCACACAAGGGCATTCTCTAACTGTTTGCACCCTCATGACCCCGGTACAGTACATGACTTTCTGCTGGGGAATCTCTATCTATTGGCAGGAGGAAAAAGAATCTAGGTGGGTGGAGTTAGTCTTCCTTAATGACAATAAGGGAGCGATAGTGGTCAAGGTGAAGGGGTGGGAACTTAACAAGATGGTGGGCCCCGCCAATTATTCTTGTCCTGAGCCCCATGATTCCTGATAGCTGCCTTGAAGTGATGGGAAATAGAAGTCAACCTGTTGTTGTTGAACTAAAAGACCATCATCCACAGCCAGCGGCCATAATGATGGGAATAATAACAGCTGGATGGTATCGGTTAATATTATTAAGCTTAACACAGAATATACTTATCAAACAAACTTAAGGTGCAATTTAATATGCTAAAGAAGTACAATTCTGGTGCAAAGCAGATGCCACCTAGTGGAGAAATGAAGATCCCTATTGTTTTAAATGGGGAATTTAATGTATTGAATGCTTTGGAATCCACTGGAGACCTCTCTAGCATTCAAGGGGATAAGATTCTGTGCAATATTGACGATGGAAAGAGTATCACATTTAAATAACAATGTCAGTCACGGGTCATCTATTCAGCCAAATCTGGCAACTCTGGATGGCATATATCCCATACAATTAATTAACATCTTACCTTTGTTCTTATTAGGTATTCTCTATGAACTACTTTTGGCTGACACTTTAAGGTCTCCTGTCTTTTACTTATCATTTTAATTGGCTTACAGATATATTATACATACATAGTTCTACAATATTACCACAGAGGTGTAACTTGACTTTGCTGTTAATCCTTATAATCCTGCTGTAAGTAAAAACTGGGTCTGAAATTGACCGCTCCAAGCCTGGAGAGGTCTCTTTCAGACCCCAGCTCGGTGTGCCGGTACATGTAATAGGTCACATGTATCGGCACATTGGCAAGGATCAAAGCAGTCCTTAAAGAGGAACTTTGAACACAGTTAAAGTCACCCTGCAATAATTAGGCAGATGGCGACTAGCTTAATAATAGTTTTATTACCTCTCAGAATTACACGATTCTAAAGAAATCCTTAATCTACAGAGACTGACGGCCAGGTTAGTGCCGTCTGTGCGCATGGCCGTCAGTCCCTTCTGGTTACCTTGTGGCACAGTGCAATGTTTCTTACAATAGACCGGGACTGACAGCGCAGGCGCACAGACAAGATGTCTGCATTGATGCCTGGCTTCCGGTCTTGGAAGGTTAAGGATTTCTTTAGAATAGTGTAGTTCTAAGAGGTAAGATAATTATTATTAAGCTACTCGCCATCTGCCTAATTATTGCAGGATGACTTTACCTATAGTGAAAGTTCCGCTTTAAGGGAAGGTAACTTCCATGGACCGCTGGTCCTTAACCCCTTAAGGACCCATGATGTTCCAGGACCGTCATGGGTCCAATGTGAGATAAGGACCCATGACGGTCCTGGAACAAAAAAAAAAAAAAGCTCCATAGTCCTTAAGTGCCTTTCATTATGTCCTTCAAAAATAACCTATAAAATACTACGGGGCACCCTAAAAATTCCAGATTGCATGTTAGGGGTGCTTGGAGCTACCAAAGATTGAGAACCACTGGTTTAGAAACTCTTTCAAAATGAAATAGAGGCTCCATTGAATAACATGGGAATTGGAGAGCTTCGTCTAACTGGAGAACGCTTTTTTTTTATCATATCTCCTTGGCATCAGCAAGGATAACCCATCGGTTAGTGTATTTCACAGTCAAGGAATATATGTGAAAAATTACACTTATAGATCTGTGGCTGACACTGTGGGGACATATACAGAAAGTAAAATGAGAAGCAAGGGTAAGCCAACTGTGGGTAAGAAATACAAAGGCTACAAAAATCTGGCTTTTAACCCTTTGAGTGCCAGAGAGGTATCCATGGCACTCAAAGGGTTTACTCCTTGAATGTTGGAGAGATCTCCAATGCAATGCAAAGCAAATGAGTCAAAGCTCCATTTAAAGGGATAATAATGTGTTGATATTAAGGCAACATCAAATATTCAATACACTTTTTTTTATAATGAAATGTACCTTTCTAACTTCCATAATGTTGTAGTCTTCGTTTTATTTTATTTTAAAGTGCCTGTCCCTTTTCCATATGTAACGCTACCTCCCATCAGATCTGAAATCCGGAGAGGTCGCAAGGAGGGACAATCTTGTGTCTATCAGTGTAAGAAAACCCTGCCCCCCTTAACAGAGGAGGGCAAGTTTTTCCTTATGCTGAGAGAAGGTTGTCCCTCGTCGCCATCCATCTGGACCGGCTTGCTGCTCTGAGGGGAGGCATTCGTGATGTATGGAAAAGGGGTGGGAGAGGGACCCTTTAACCTCTTAGTGACCGGACACACGTGCGGCCAGCACTTAACGCCCGCTGAACATTTTTTGTCATTTGTTTAAATGACTTCTGGGACGTACATGTACGTCCTCTGTCCACCTGGGACATCTGCTCGGGACGTACATGTACGTCCTCGGGCGGTAAGGGGTTAAAATAAAATAAAACGAAGACTACAATGTTATGGACAATTAGAAAGGTATGTTTCATTATAAAAAAGTATATTGAATAATCAACACTGCCTTAATAGCAACACATTATTTTAAGGAACTTTTGTTTGCTAATTATGATGCAATTTGTTTGCTTCAGAACTGCTCCTCTTTTTAGTTGTGTATATGGCCCTAAATGTGACAAAAAATCCTCTTCAGCTTATGTAACATGTTCGTTGGTGTGTGTCCTTCCACCCCAGCTCCCCAATTTACCTCAGTCAGGAGGATGAGGCCTAGCAGGTAGCAGATAACAGCCACACCCAGGATGAAGAACTCTCGGCGGAATTTCTTCCGGAAGACCTGAGGAAACATGTCTACGATGGCTGTAACCAGGCTCTCCACGCAGACAAACTGCAGGGAATGGAATAGGGTGGTCACAGTTAATAATATGTTCCACTGTTCTCTAGTAATTACTATCTGGCCATAGGGAAAATATTGCACATTGCTTCAATAGTTTTAAAACTATAGTAATTTTTTTTATTATGACAAAATATATATTGTCAGTACTGGCATAAATGGTCATTGGAGTGCCCTGGTACAATCATTTTTTAATGCATGTAATATTGTGAGAGGTGAAATAAAGTTCCCCTGCACTCTCCCTCAATAATCTAGAATGTCTACAGCTGACTTTAAAGGGATAGTAATGTTTCATAATAAAAGCAGCTCTAATTAATCATCATAGTATTTGGACTTTGGAGAGTGTTATTTCAATTATGTCAGAATTGTAGTTCAAGAGTACTTCAGTGACAAAGTAGATGAACCTCTGGTTACAGTTCTCTATAGAATGTTTGTAACAGCTTCATCACTTCCTGTCAGTTTAAACCTTTATACCTTTTCAGGAAAAATAAACTACCAGCAATGGAAATACCTTTGTTTTTCTCAGGAGGAAACAACGTACACTGTATGTTTTTTACATAATAAAATTTCTCTGTTACTTTTAGACTCCCCCCTCCAAAAAAAAAAAAAAAAAAAAAAAAATTGAATAACCCTATCTTATTTGCTAAGTCAGGAACTGGCCAGAAAATCTAATGTCTGGGGTTTATGGGAGTTGTAGTCTTATGGAGTTATAGAGATGAAAGTTGCCTATTCCTGCACTCCTGTCCATGCATCTCCCCGTCCTAACTCCACTTCTCTCTCCTGCCTTGTGTCAGTACCTGGCTGTCCAGTCCTAAGAAGATCAGCATAAGGAAGAACAGGCAGGACCAGAGGGGTGACACCGGCATCATGGTGACTGCTTTGGGATAAGCGATGAAGGCCAGGCCAGGACCTGAAAAAAACAGAAATACACAGAGAGGTTCAGAAATGTCCATAGATGATCATACAGAGGAACATGTGCAAAAAGAAAAGCTTCCTGCCCATGTCTCCACCTTCTCACCCTGTTCCTCCCACTTCCTGCCCACTTCTCCTATTTCCCACCCTGTTCCTCCAACTTCTCCTCCTTCCCACCCTGTTCTTCCTATTTCTTGCCCACTTCTCCTCTTTCCCACCATGTTCCTCCCACTTCTCCTCCTTCCCACCCTGTTCCTCCCATTTCCTGCCCACTTCTCCTCTTTCCCACCCTGCTCCTCCCACTTCTTCTCCTTCCCACCCTGTTCCTCCCATTTCCTGCATACTTCTCTTCCTTCCCACCCTATTCCTTCCTTTTCCCACCCACTTATCCTTCTCGGCCTGTTCCTCCCACTTCTCACCCTGTTTTACCCCCTTGTAACCCACTTTCCGCCACTTCATGACACAAGGGAGATAAATCCTGCCCATCTGGATAAGTCCCTCCTGCTTTATGATGCAAATAACGTAATTTACATCCTCCCTGCTCGGCAGCATGTGCGCCCTCTCCTGGAGCTCAAGAAGAGGATGTTCCCAGGTTTGATAATTAGTATACTCCAGAATTGCACTACTTTAGCTTTCTGCATAAGACCCTGTGCACACAAAAGGAGGCTACATGGGGCGGTTTCTCAGATGTGCACAAAATAAAATTTGGGATCTGAATATCTCCTTAATTGTTTGGATACTAATCACAGAGGGGGAGCAAACTAAATTATTAACTCTGTTGTATGGCTAGATTGTGGGCCTCCTTTTTGGAAAAAGGGCAATGCTACGAGTAGTGCACCCTATGCTATGGTAGGTATGGGCAATGTGAAGCCCTCCAACTGTCGTTGGACTATTATTCCCATCATGCTCTGCCAGGTTGGGTGAGGATAATGGGAGTTGTATTCCTGCAACAGCTGGTCAGAGATTATGGGATTTGTAGTCCCCACCTACTATTCTTGCTCTAGCTGCTGCAAAGCAACATTCTGGAGACATCTCTAGCATCTTAGAGGTCAACAAAAGTTATTTTGCCATCATCAGGGCAATTAACAAGGTATCAGAGTGTTTTTTGAACTGAATATTTTATTACTTTGTTCTCCTAGCAACACCTCATATAATCAGACACTAGATGGCAGTATTAAACTGCTTTTCATATTTTTTGCTGCAATGATAGGACCCTGTAGTTTCAACTGAGATTCTAATTGAACCCAAATACAAAGATCTGAGTGCTTAGAATTTGGTGATACCTTTTCTATTTGGTCTCTAGCATCTTAGAGGTTAACAAAAGTTATTTTGCCATCATCGTGGCCATTACCAAGGTAGCAGAGTGCTTTTTAAACTGAATATTTTATTACTCAATGCACTGGAGATCTTTCTAGCATTCACTGGGAACTTTCACTTGTATTAATGATGCCTTTATTCCAATGCTCCTTTGCATTAAACATTTTTTTTTTTTTTTAAGTAATATAATTATTGTCCGAGATATTAGCTTTTGAATTTAATGCGGTCATGTCAGTTCAGGACAGGATGCTGGTCAACTTTGCTCCGCAGTCTGTCAATCTTCACTTGTTCCCCTCCGAGTTTTGAGTTATTTAGATGTATATATAATGCTATTGAGACATGCTGCCTGGGCACTTCCTGTTTTAGTCCTACATTGCCTTCCCCATTGACTGAGTGGACCTATCACCTTGATTCAAGTTTGCAATGCAAAGGAGCATTGGTATAAAGGTGATATTAATACAGGTGATAGTCCCCTTTAAGCAGGGCTTCTAACCCATTGAATGCTAGAGAGGTCTCCAATGCATTGCGAAGCAATGTTTTGGAGTCCTCTAGCATTCAAGAGGTTAAAAGCCCCAATTCAGATCAATGGGAATTTGATGAATTTTTACTTGTCCGCTATGGTGCAGATTGTTGCCTTTTTTTAGTATATCACCTGAAAACCCTGTAGTGCTCCACTGCCCTCCATTACTTACATTTCTTATGACCCTCCCCTCGCTCTGCTTTAGGTAGTGCTGGGGTCCCATGGAACACGTTTAACCCTTTGACTGCCAGAGATGTATCCAACGCATTGCAACGCAATGCGTTGGATACTTCTCTGGCACTCAATGGGTTAAAGCGGAACTAACACCGCTAAGAAACTTAGTTTGTAATAATTCCCTATCTGGTGACTAGCTGCTTAGTAGCGCTAGTCGTCAGAATTATTACCTCTTTATGGAGAAATACTCAGTCATCCTCTGCTGACAGGCAGGACGGAGTGCGGACATCTTGCCCTAGTGACGTCCGCACGCCTGCGCTGTCAGTCCCTTCCAGAGCCGAATGGCTCCTAGCAACGCCTCCTACAGCCGTCTGGGACTGACAGTGCAGGCGCACAGACGTCACTAGGGCAAGATGTCCGCGCTCCGTCCTGCCTGTCAGCCGAGGATGACTGCATATTTCTCCATAAAGAGGTAATAATTCTGGCGATTAGCGCTACTTAGCAGCTAGTCGCCAGATAGGGAATTATTACAAACTAAGTTTCTTAGTGGAGTTAGTTCCGCTTTAAAGAATTCCAGTTGCACACAATCCGCCGGGAGGCTATCCTTGCTTACCAGACTCAGCCACCATAGAAATGTGGACCCCTTGTTCCCGAGCCATGAACCCCAAAACGGAGAATATAGCAAACCCAGCCACAAAGCTGGTGATACTGTTCAGGAAGCAGAGAGCGATGCAGTCTCTAGGTGTGGGGGGGAGAGAGATGGACAGAATTATACAGAAACCTGGGGAAAGAGAACACAGTTATACATGCAAATGGATGGGGAAGGGGTTATACAGACTCCGGGAGGTAAGTGTGTGTGTATGGTTGTGTGTGTATGTTTATGTGTGTGTGTGTTTGTGTGTGAATTATACAGACACTGGGAGGAAAAGAAAGTGCATTTATAAAGGCACCTGGAGGGGGGCACAAGGGAGAGAGACTTCCCCGAATGGGAACGCAGTGTGCAGGGAGGGGAAGCATGTCATGGGGAGGGTTGATCTAGGCAGGAAGTGTGTGGGGAAAAAAGTGGATCATTCCCCCTCCTTATGACATGTAGGGATTTAAAAACACACTAGACCATTAGACTAGACACACACTGACCATTACTTGGTCAGATAGATAGAATTATACAGAAACCTAGATGACCAAGAAGACCGCTGCACCAGGATTATCATTGCAGGGAGCCCCATGTACCTGTAGCAGTTATTGCTGTACTTGTTGTAACTCCCCAGCGCAGTCAGACACCCCTGGCAAATGGCGTACGAGAAGAAGATCTGAGTCCCGGCATCCATCCAGACCTGCAGACACCCCACACACAAATCTCTTACTTCTCACGGAACATTATAGAAACATGTATGTGCCGTTACTGGTGATAAGTTTTTATTTGGAGTAAAGATTCTAATGTTTGAGGACAAGGTGCTTATGCAGTAAAGAATGATAAAGAGGTGATACAATGCAGATGATTTCAGTGATATCACTTCTCCAGTTTTTATGTTATTCTATTGAGCCTATGCACTAAGATCTCTCCCACTTGGGAATTTTTAGTGCATAGGCCCCATAGAATAATGTAGGAATTGGAGAAGCGATATAATTGGAAAAGTTATCTCCATTTTATCACCTCTCTATCACACCTTAATGCATCTCTCTTCTGGTCTCCAAGTGTACCACTGTCTTCTTCAGGGCATGAACTGATGTACTTACATTGTAGCAATACTATATACTATATATGATAACACTTTAGGAATTTATTGTCCCCAGTTACCTATAGAGTTTCAGTATGCTTCATGGTGCCCTTCCACTGTTTGCTGATTATGACATAATTAGGGTGAACACATTTCCGTTCTGTCATTCTGGGACATGTGGTCACCCTAGTCCTGCGGCTGAGGCTCCCACCGGCGCTGACCATCTTTCTGAGGCTGACACAGAGTAAGATTTCCCACTGGGAACTCTTACTCTGTATCAGCCTCAGAAAGATGGTCAGCGCTGGCAGAAGCCTCAGCTGCGAGACTCACGTGCAGGACCAGCATACCTGCTCCATACCAGCTGTCTCACACGCACCAGTCCAGCCAGCCAATGAAATGTATTTGCTATATGGTCTTCATTTGCTGGCTCAGCCAGCCAATGAGGACCATATAGCAAATACATTTCATTGGCTGGCTGGACTGGTGCATGTTGCTCCATTCCGGGACTCTTTGTTTTCCCAGTGGGGGTGACCCGGGACGCGGGACACAGACCCCCAATAAGGGACAGTCCCGGGCATTCCGGGATGTGTGGTCACCCTAGACATAATCCCAAGAATAGGATTATCCAGCTCAGTACTCAACAACAGCTACCTTACTAGAATGTTACTTGTTTATTACTAAGAGGAGAATTGTACACTACACTACTACATTACCCTTCACTTACTTGGGGATCTTTCAGCCGGCTGATATCTGGACGCAGATAAAATATAATGCCCTCATACGCCCCTGGAAGGGTAACGCCACGGACCAGAAGGATGATGAGCATCACATAAGGGAATGTAGCTGTGAAATATACAACCTGGTATGGAGAGTGTAGAGTAGATAGAGAGACAATGGTAAGAAACTATAACAGGATTGTACACCCTTCATATATATGGTCTTGAGAGGCGACACCCATGATTCTGATTGGATCCCTGACCTATTAAGGACCAGTAAAGTTTTACTGCGGAACAAATGTATATACAGTAACACTTTTACTTCTGAATACAAGGGTACTCACACTGCTGGGAGATGATTTCTTCTACAGTTATTGCAATTAAAACAGTCCTGAAATGGTGAAGCTGTTACTTTCACATTCAATGGGGGACTGTAACCAGCTGCAATGCACTGAAGACCTATCTACCATTTTAGGGGTTAACTGTTTGAGTACCAGAGGAGTACACAATGCAATATGTTGTGTACCTCTTTGGCACTTAAAGGATTAAAGGGAAACTATCACCTAAAACAAACAGTTTCCAGAATCCCCTATAATGTATCAGCCATTGTCCTTCTAGTAGTTTTTACTAAGAACTATGGCAAGCCTTGTAGGACTTCCAGTATTAGCCCTACATTACCATAACCCTTTGAGTGCCAGAGAGGTACGCAACGTATTGCTCTGCAATGCGTTGCATACCTCTCTGGCACTCAAGGGGTTACATTACACTTACCAAACACAACACTTGGCATTACCAATTTCCTATAGAACTGAAGGAGTTAAAGAGGACATGTCACCTTGAGTTTTACATAACTGAAAACTTTATTCAAAACTGCCTATTTGTCATGTTAACCAAAAGTTCAGAAGATGTACAGTTTAGGAAATATTCATACTTTTATTTCTGGGAAAAGTGAAAGTCTCCTGGTGCAGCCCAGCTCTTCACTAGAATGTGTAATGTCATTGAAAGGCTTAATCAGCATATGAAACATCTCTGAAGATCTTAATTAGCTTACGAAACTTCACAAATGTTATCACAAATCCACGTTTTGTATGTATGTATGTTTGTATATCTTTATTTATATGGTGCCATACAGTGTACGCAGAGCCTTACAATAGACGTGTGTTACAATAAATAAGAGGGGATAAAAGTGCCACATTCATAGAAACAATAGGAGAGATGTCCCTGCCCCAAGGAGCTTACAGTCTAAATGGGTAAAAGAAGACAGACAACAGTGTAAGAGGGTGTCAAGTGCTGAGATTACAAGTGTTGAGTTTGGCCGAAGGTAGTGCATGGTCCTAGTGCTCCAGAAGACAAGATTTCAGGGTAGACTTAAAGACAGAGGGGGATTTTTCAAGACGTAGGGAGAGGGGTATGGAATTCCATAGGCAGGGAGCAGAAAGCAAGAAAGGTTTGAGACAGGAGAGGGCAGAGGGTATGGATGGTGCAGCAAGACGTACGTTGTGTGCTGAGCGAAGGAGGTGACCAGGAACATAAGAGGAGATGAGGGAAGAGATGTAAGGACAGGTAGCAGTGTGGAGAGCATTAAAGGTAAGAAGAAGGACTTTATAATTGATGCGTTGCTGAATAGGGAGCCATGACAGATGTCTAAGAATTATGTGAGCAGGTTCAGTTTTTGGGGAGAGTGTGGTGATTCTTGCAGCCAAGTTGAAAACAGATTGCATAGGTGAAAGATGAGTAGCAGGGAGGCCATTTAGTAGGATATTGCAATAGTCTAAGCGGGACAGAATGAGGGCATGTATAAGAGTTTAAGTAGTTTGTTGGGAGGGGAATGGGTGGATTTTAGCAATGTTGTGGAGAAGGAAGCGAGATGATCTAGTCACGGAGTTAATGTGAGAATAGAAGGAAAGAGAGGAATCAAATATGGCCCCAAGGCACCATGCTGAGCTGACCGGATCAGTGTCAGTTCCATTAACTGTAATGGTGAAGCTAGGTGTTGGGCAAGATGTTGGAGGGAAAATGAGCAGTTCAGGTTTGGACACGTTAATCTTCAGCTGACGGTGTGCCATCCAGGAGGAAATGGCCAAGAGGCAGTCTGAAATTTGTAGCTGAATTTGAAGTGAAAGATCAGGAGTGGAGATGTAAATTTGGGTATCATCAGCATATAGATGGTACTTGAAGCCAAGTGAATTAATAAGTTCACCCAATGAAAGGGTGTACAGTGAGAAAAGCAGCGGATCCAGAACAGAGCCTTGACGCACTCCCCACAAACAGAGGGACCGTGGAGGAGGTGTTATTACCAGAGGACACAAAAGAGGAACGTTGTGAGAGATAGGAGGAGAGCCATGAAGCAGCTTGATTTCGGAAACCAAGATAGTGGAGAATTTCAGCAAGAAGAGAATGGTTAACTGTGTCAAAGGCAGAGGATAAGTCGAGTAGTGGTGGAGTGTGCTTATTTTATAATAAGGTGAGTTAACCCTTTGGGTGCCAGAGGGGTAGGCAACGCATTGCAAAGCACTCAAAGGGTTAAAGAACAGTAAATAGTTTTTATGAAAAAATATATATATTTTGTACATCTTTTCCTGTTGATAAAAAAGGGTGCTCCCAGCACTAGGAGATCATTCATTCAGAAGTTATAAAAGTTATAATGCCTGTCTGGAAAACTATACAGTCGATGACAGAAGTTCTTCATAGGGCTGAATGAAACAGCACCATCTAATGGCCAGTTTTATAGCATTTCTTGACTAAAGAGAAAAGCGCTATCAAATACGTTTGAACTGTACTAACTTTTGAATGGATTACCTACCAACAGTGGAAGTACCCTTGTCATTCCTTCATGGTATGGAAGGGAAGGCTCCATAGGTCAAGAGTTGGATTTACATCTCAGACGCTCCTAGCTCCTCCCTTTACCACATTCTCACTCCTCCCATGGCCCCACCCTCCAGACCCAGCCACTTTTTCTTGGCACAGAAACTACTGTTGGCCTATAGCAATAAAAGCAAAAAAAAAAAAAATTACCCCTTAAGGACCGGCTGCGCACGCGGCGGTAACTTAAGGACCAAGGAACATTTTTTTTTAAGTGTTTCCGGTTCCGGACTCCACGGACGGCGTGCAGCCACGGGGGGAGCCCGGAATTCCATAACAGTCATAGTACGTCATGGGTTGTTAACTCAGATCTACCCATGACGTACTATGGCCGTCAAGGGTCGTTAAGGGGTTAACCCCTTGGTTGATAGATATCTGCATTGGAGATCTCTCTAGCATCCAGGGGGTTAAATAATAGCTTGTAATGGGGTATATAAAACTAGCTCAGGGACATCGAGACTGATCTGACCACACTCACAATTCAGAATGTGGGTTTGACCAGCACAGCTGAGGCACCGCCCCTCAAAATTTGGTAATTTGCAGTTACCTACTCTGCCTACTGGGAAATCAGGACTGTGCAACTGTGGGATCAGATTCCATAGGATCATCTACATCATAAATTCCTTATAATAAGATACTAGGTAGAGCAGATTTAGCAAGATCAGGGGGAGATTCACTAAGCGGTGATAAAGTGGAGATGACTTCTCCAGTGATATCACTTCTCCAGTTCCTATGTTATTCTATGGAACCTATACAATAAGATCTCCAATGGTGAAGAAATCTTAGTGCACATGCTCCATATAATAACATAGGAATTGGAGAAGTGATAAACTGGAGAAGTCGTCTCAACTTTATCCCCTCTTTATCACTGCTTAGTGAATCTCCCCCCCTTATATATCTAGAATCCAGGTAAATATTGTGTTAGAAATACATTTTGAGGGGCTTTGTAGTACCAGGCTCACCCCTACACTTACCTTGCCAGTCGATTTGACCCCCTTCCAGATGCAAAAGTAACAGATAATCCAAGCGAGCAACAGACAGAGAGCCAGCTCCCAACGGACAGTTCCTATGTTTTCTATTCCGTCTGACAGACCTAGAACCCGGTTCCTGACAATACAAATATGAATATGAGTTCTCTGTTGCTTGTGGGCAGGGATTATTTATTAAGGTTCTTTATGGCCCCGCCCTCAAACAGTCAATAACTACTAATCAACCATCAAGATATTTTTACTAAGCATATTAGAAATGAGTGTTATGGGGCATCAGACTATCAGATGACATTGTTAACCCCTTGGATGTTAGAGTGGTCTCCAACATGTTGAGAGGTGGCTAGCATGAAAGACATTAAAAGTAAAAAAAAAAAAAAAAAATTAAACCTGTTCTCTACAAATAATACTCAGCACTAGTAATCTGCTTTTTTCAGTGTTATCCCTGGTGAATCAAGGGGGTTATGCATTAAAGGAGCAGTAAACTTTTTTTATGAAAACACATATTTTATAGAGCTTTTCCTGCTGAATAAAACAAGGTCACTCCCATCGCTATCAGATGTTTTATTCAAAATTTATAGCAGTTCAAATAATCAGGAAGTGAATTTACTGTGTTTACTTCCTGATAGTTCTAACTGACAGGAAGTGACAGGCAGCTTCTATCACATTCTATGGAGAACTCTATGTCTCTGACTTTCCTCTCCATTAGAATCTAACAGGAAATCTAATTAGAATTTAACCACTAGAGGGCACTGCTAATGTAAAAAAAAAAAATGGGTTTAAACTGTAATAACTCTGGAAATATAAATCTCTTGGCAGTGGGAGTACCCTTATTTTACTCAATAGGAAAATCCCTACAATATATATTTTTTCAAAGAAAGAGTTTACTGCTTCTTTAAAGAGTGATAAAGAGGTGACAGAGTGGAGATGGCTTCTCCAGTTATATCACTCCTCCAGGTCCTATGTTATTCTACAGAGTCTATGCACTGAGATCTCCAAAGTTGGAGTGCATTGGCTCCATAGAATAACAGGAATTGGAGAAGTAATATCACTGGCGAAGTCATCACCACTTTATCACACATTATTGCATAACCCCCATTGTGTCATATTTTGTTTCTATTTATTGCATTGATTCTATACACAAGACTCTACTGCAGGTGATACATTTATCATTTGTTTTATTTCCAAATTTTCCCATAGACTTCAAAAAGAATTGGAGAGATAAACATTTATCACCTGCACTAGAATCCACTTAATTCCTATGTGATACATAGAGGAACTATTCTAGAACAAACCAGCAACCAACTGTACTGTAGGGGACCATTGCTTCTAAATGGGGAAATTCACTAAGGTGTGAAAATGGGGAGATTCACTAAGGTGTGATAAAGTGGAGATAACTTCTCCAGTGATATCACTTCTCTAATTCCTGTGTTATTCTATGGAGCCAATGCACTAAGATTTCTCCAGTTTTGGAGATGTTAGTGAATAGGCTCTATAGAATCACGCAGGAACTGGAGAAGTGATATCACTGGAGAAGTTATCTGCACTTGATGTTCTCTTTATCACGCCTTACTGCATAACCCATCCAAGTGTTGCCGACCTTTCTAGCATTCATGGCTTTAACCATCTGCATGCCAGAGGGGTCTCCATTGCACTGGTTAGCAATGTGTTGCGTACCCATATGGCACTCAAAGGGTTAAAGGCCCTATTTAAATCAAGTGGATTTTTGGGGATTTTGGTGTTGGTGGTTTACCCCAGAATTGCTCCTCTTTTATTATTTGTGCATAAGGTCCATATACTTATATGTGTCAAGTGGGGAAAACATATTTTTTTTTCATTTTTTCATGTTGATTGCACATCAGCCTCTTTAGGACCACACACACTATACACCATATACACACAATACTCACTCACACACACACACACACACGCTCTATACACAGGCACACAAACACATACTATAGACATTATACCCACAATACTCACACACACGCAATACACACACACACACACTATACACACACAATACTCATACACACACTATACACAATACTCACACACACACACACACACACTATACATAGGCACACAAACACATACTATAGACAATGTAACCACAATACTCACACACACACAATACACACACTATACACAATACACACACAATACTCACACACACACACACACACACACACTATACACAATACACACACAATACGCACACAGGCACACAAACACATTCTATAAACAATATACCCACAATACTCACACACACACACAATACACACAATATACACACACAGACACACAATACCCACACACCCTAGACACAGTACATGCACAAAACACAATCCGTGCAAATACACACAACACGATACAAGCAAAGACACATAATAAGCACAACAGAGTACACACACACACACATTACATGCACAATACTCACAACATATATAGATACACACACACACATAATACACACACTATATATATTTACACACACGTTACATGCACAATACTCACAATATATACACACACACTATATATATTTTAACACACACAATAACTCTCTTGCAATATACACACAATACAATGCAGTGCACACACAATTCCAACTGTCACTCATGCTCACTTTAAAACAGGTAAACATTAAAAATTCAGCAAGCCATTGCCTCCTTTCTGCATATGCCTGGATATCATGGGAAAATAGTCCAACATGGAAATCCACTTTTAATTTTTTAACCCTTTTAGTGCCATACACATATGCAACGTATTGGGTTGCAATGCGGTGGATAACACACATAATGTAGTGTATGTCACTATAACACACTTCTTTATAAAAAATATTCTGTTTATATAGTCATACATACAACTGCATGGGATGTATTAACAGCAGGGGCGAAGCCGAACCAATATTGCCTCTCATTGCTCCCTTGATAAAATGCATAAAATTGTAAGGGTGTCCTGAAAAGTGATGAGTTTTAGGGGTGTCTTGAGCCAAATAGTCTGAAAACCACTGCCTTCAATACCAAACAGGTCGCCAACATATTGCATTGCAACACTTTGGAGACTTGTCTAGCATTCACGAGGTAAAAAATTCCATTTAAATCAGTGTTGTTTGGGGAATTTTTATTTTCACCCTATGGTGGCAAGTGTTTTATCTCAGAATGTCACTACTTTGCCTATATACATAAGTCTCAAATGTGTCAAAACTGGCTCTGTGGGTTGTTCAGACTGATGCATGATCATCTGTGCTGGTTCATTTCAGGCAAGATCTCATGTCTGCATCACATGCTGTTGGCATTCAAAGAATGAACCCTTTGAGTGTAAGAGGTTATGTAAGACACTGCGAATCCGGCACTCAAATGCTAAATGAACTTTAAGATTTATCGGTGTATAATGCCTTAGATTAAGTGAAAAAAAACATCTGTACTTTAATTTTATTTGATTAGAGGATAGGGATGAAGGAACAAGAGACAGTGGGTTTGCCCGGTTACAAAAGTGCCCTTGTTGGCCCCCTCAACTTTTTATTCTCCTACCCTAGGTCAATGACTCTCTGGGCACACAAATGTGTGTTAGGTTTATATATCCCTGATTAAAGAGACAGTCAAAATATCCTTGAACAAGTACAGAGTGAGGGGGACCTCACTAAGAATGTGTCCTGTAAGATTTCTGGGTGAGACCTTGAAATCTTAATTGGTAATTAAGGGATGACTAGATACTATAGGTCGTAGGTCGAAAAAAGGCCCCAAAGGGTTAGCCGGGCCAAAAACGGCCCGCAACTAGCTGGCGGGCCTAACGCGGCCTGTGACTCGATGGGACAAAAGTGGCCCACGAGATGCCAGCGGGCCAAAAATGCCCTGCAATGCGCGAATGGGCCAAAAATGGCCCGCGAGAGACAGGCGGGCTGAAAATGGCCTGCGACTTGTGAGGAGGCCAAAATCAGTCCATAACAAGGTGTTTGGGGCTGGAAATGCAAATGGCCCTGAGAGGTCCGTGAGAGGTTCGGGTTGTGGTGGGCCAATTACCTGGGGATGGGGTAAGAAATAGCCAGTGATGTGTGGGAAGTCACACGTCCTGACCTTAGGACATGGGAAAGGGAGACATTATTTCACGTTGTTATTATTATTAACCGCTACAGTGCTCAACCATTTGAGTACCAGAGAGGTACTCTGTTCTCCACAATTTAACATTCTGAGATCCAGATGTTAGGCATCCTTCTGGCACTCAAAGGGTTACTGAAGGACTGCGGGACCCCTCCAGCCGGTTCCCTTCCGTTCAGTGCTGAGAGTCTCTACCCCACCGACAAGAATCAGTCGCAGCCCCCGCTCCCCAGTGCCCCACAAGCACCAGCAAGAACCAGCTATGAGACCAGCCCTGGGTAGCACCGGTAAGAGCATTCAGAGAAAGAGTGAGCACAGAGCCAGACCTATCCAGGACAGTGGTGAGGGAGGGGAGAGCGAGAAGAAACAGCGCCATCTGCCGGTAGTAAGGGAAAAGGGGGTAGGAAGAAATCCCTGGACTGTGAGGGAGGGGGTAGAATCTAGTCCCAGGCTGTCAGCGAGGGAGGGGACAGAGAACTCCCTGTGCTGTAATGAGGGAGGGAACAGAGTGTTACCCAGGATGTAATAAGGGAAGGGTCAGAGAGCTCTCTTGGCTGTAATGAGGGAGGGAATAGAGAGTCCTCTAGGCTGTAATGAGGGAGAGGACAGAGAGCTCCCTGGGGTTTCAGTGAGGGAGGGGGCAGAGAGCTCCCTGGGCTGTAATGAGGAAGGGACAGAGAGCTCCCTGGGCTGTAATGAGGAAGGGACAGAGAGCTCCCTGGGCTGTAATGATGGAGGGAACAGAGAGCTCCCTGGGGTTTCAGTGAGGGAGGGGGCAGAGAGCTCCCTGGGCTGTAATGAGGAAGGGACAAAGAGCTCCCTGGACTGTAATGACGGTGGGAACAGAGAGCTCCCTGGGCTGTAATGACAGAGGGAACAGAGAGATCCCTGGACTGTCAGCAAGGAAGGGGATAGAGAGCTCCCCAGGCTGCAGTGAGGGAGAGAACAGAGCTCCCTGAACAGGCACTGTGAGGGAGACCTCCCAAGTATGTTAATGAGTGTTGGAGAGAAGAAAGTCTGGGCTGTAAGTGAGGAAGGAAGGGGGGAGGGTGAAACCATTACAGGGCTGTCAGTGACATATGGGAAGAGAACAGAAGCCTTCCAAAAATGCACACACTGGGACCACACCGGGCCTGGAGAGAGATGGGCTGCACAAGGGAAGGGCAATTTTTGTGTTTTGCCCTAAGAATGTATTTTGGTCAGGTAGTGGGTGTACTGGGTAGAGCAGTGGGAGGTGGCAGTGGCCCATTAGCAGTTAAGCGATAATTGACTTCTACAGGTAGTAGGCCCAAAAAAGGGCCACTAAGGTGAGGCAGGCCAGAAACAGCCCACGACTCATGAGTGGGCCAAAAAAGGGCTTGAAATGGCCCATGATGGGCTAAGGGGACTGCAGATGCCTGTGAGATGTTCATGGGGAGGGGCACAAAATTGGCTGCCAAAGAGTTGCGGTGAGAAATTGCCAGTGTGTGGGACTAAATAGATCTAAGCGGTGCGGGAAGTCAGACATGACTTAGGGAGACACATACCCTCCACCATCTGTACCAATCGAAACATGAAAAGAGGCAGAGGACATTGAGAGATTATTCTACCGCCCACTTGTAGTTATCTACACTGTTCTGCCTACCCAGCAATGTTCCAATGTCGGAGTGGTAATCACTGACCCTCACATACATGTGATGCCCCAGCCTGCCCCCTACTGTCTGATGGTAGTCACAGAACCACACACACACTGACACCTCAGCCTTGTTTCATTGTCCACTAGTAGGAGGGAAGAGAAGTGGCGCATGGGAGGGAGGAGAGAAAGGAACACAATGAATGGGAGGATGGTGAGAAAGGGATGCGGTGAAAGGTAGAGTGGGAGATTGAAATCGGAGAGCCATGTAGGGTCCTAGGAAACCGAACTAATTTGGATTGGCGTGCATAGCGTTTAATGGGGAAATTGATTTACACAGGAGTGGCCAGGTGGGCTTTCCCTGTCAAAATAAATGCAGTAAGTTTCATAGGGTCGTTGCCTCCCTGGCCACTCCTGTCAACATCAGTACAGATTGATTCCTAGGGACCAACATGGCTCTCCTCCTTCAATTCCCCTCCCATAATCCCTTTCACTGCATCCCTTTGTCACCTCCCTCCCTTTGGCCACTTCCAATTCTCACATCTTTTCCATTCATCACGTCTCCTTCTCCCCACCCCATTCACTGCATCCTCTTATCAACTACCTCCTTCCCTAATCATTGAGTCCCTTTCTCACTCCTTACTGCTATTTGCTGTGTCCCTTTCCCCCCTCCCATTCACTGCTTTGCCTCCCTCTCCTTACTTTTTTGGCATTGTAACATCCCTCCCTGCCTTTGCTGCTTTTCTCACATTGTCACATTTGGTGGCAGTGAAGCAACCAGATAGGATACAATGGACAAGAAAACTTTCATGTAAAAGGAGAGGACAATGAACTATGTGTGAGTTTGTGTTTTGTCTGCATGGACAATGCCATGCCGCTCCTGCTTGTGTTGAATTGTCCATGTAGCATATAGTGTTTTGTATTGTGCATGTATATTGTGTGGGTGTTTTGTGTATAGTGTGTGTGTATATTGTGTGGGTGTATAGTGTGTGTGCACTGTGAGTGTATTGTGTCTGTATGTTGTGCGTGTGCATTGTGTATAGTGTGTGCGCACTGTGTGTGTATATTGTGTGTGGATGTATTGTGTATAGTGTGTGTGTGTGCACTGAGCGTATGTGTGTATATTTTGTGGGTGTACTGAGTATAGTGTGTGTATTGTGTGTATGTGTAGATAGTAGTATAGTGAGTACAGTGTGTGTATTGTGTGTTTGTGTACATTGTGTGTCTTGTGTTTGTGTGTGAAGTGTATTTTTTTGTGCATCTGTAGTACATGCGTTTTGTGTGTGTTTGTGGAAGGCCTCTCAATTTCTTGCAGAGATTTTCACAGAAGTGGCCAAGGGGGGGCTTTATTGTTTGATGTATGGAGTATAGTGTTTGGCATATGGCATACATTGTATTGCATTTGGTGTATAGCATTTGGAGTATAGAGCTTTGCATATAGCTTTTGACGTATATAGAGTTTGGTGTATGGTGTTAAGATTTTGGCGTATAGCATATGGCATATTGAGTACAATGTATAGTGTATAGCGTATATTATATGGTGTTTGACATATAGCATTTGGAGTATTTCATATAACATCTGGCATATAGAATGTGGCGGATTGAGTATAGCGTTTGGCATAGTGCGTACAGTGTATGGTGTTTGGAGTATTGCATATAGCGTTTTGGGTATAGAGTTTGGCGTATTGCTTATTACTTATAATATTTGGTGTATTAAAGGAAATGAAAAAATAAATATTGTAGGGATTTTTCTACTGAGTAAAATAAGGGTACCCCCACTGCTGAGAGATTTATATTTCCAGAGTTATTACAGTTTAAACCCATGTTTTTTTTACATTAGCAGTGCCCTCTAGTGACCAAATTCTAATTAGATTTCCTGTTAGATTCTAATGGAGAGGAAAGTCAGAAAAGTCAGACATATAGTCCTCCATAGAATGTGATACAAACTGCCTGTCACTTCCTGTCAGAACTATCAGGAAGTAAACACAGTAAATTCACTTCCTGTCAGTTAGAAGTATCAGGAAGTAAACACAGTAAATTCACTTCCTGATTATTTAAACAGCTATAAATTTTGAATAAAACACCTGACAGCGATGGGAGTGACCTTGTTTTATTCAGCAGGAAATGCTCTAGAAAATATGCGTTTTCATAAAAAAAAATTTACTGCTCCTTTTAGTATAGCACTTGGAGTATAGCACTTGCCATATAGCATATTTGGATAGTGCTTTGTGTATAGCATTTGGCATATTGCTTACAGTGTATGGTGTTTGGCGTACAGCATTTGGTGTATTGCGTATAGCTTTCCGGGTATGTAGTTTTGCGTATTGCTTATAACATAATGTTTGGCGTATTAAGTATAGAGTTTGGCATATAGCATTTGGCGTACAGCATATTGTATATAGCACCTTGTGTATAGTGTTTGGCGCATTGCTTATAGAATATGGCGTATACTATTAGGCACATGTCGCATAGCATGTTGAGTTTGGAATATATCGATTGAAGTACAGCTCTCTGCATATACTATTTGGCGTATGGCGTTTAATGTATACCATATGGCATATAGCGTTGCATATTACGCATAGTGTATAGTGTATGGCATATAGTGTATGGCATTTGGCGTGTTATGTATAGCATTTGGCGTATTGCGTTTGGCTTCTAGCATTTGGTGTATTTATTTTGCTTATAATGTTTGGCATCTTGCTTCTGGGATATTGTGCATAGTGCTTGGCGTATAGTGTAAGACATATTGTGTTTAGCTTATAGTATATGGTGTATAGCATATGAAGCATGATGTATAGTGTTTGATGTATAGAGAATGATGTATTGCATTTGGCATTGGCACATTGCATTTGGAGTATAGTGTTTGGCATATAGCATTTGGAGTAGGGAATACAGTGTTTGGTATATGGAGTTTCATGTATAGTATGTGGCGTATGGCTCTTTGTGTTTGTGTATTGCTTTTAACATTTGGCGTATAGCTTTTTACGTATTGCATATGTACTGTTCTGCGTTGTCCGTTCAGTGGTGTTGTAACGGACCCTCGGCCGTTACATGGAACTTGGTGGAGTTGTAGAGGATCAAATCTTTGAAAAGACTGAAATACATGAACTATAACGGGCGCAGGATGGCTGCCGTGCGGGGCAACATATTCAAAAAAGCCCCATAGACTTTACATGGGAGAGTAGGCAGCTTCCTGACTGGCCAAAGCCCTGGGTGACGAGTTTAAAGGTCCCCCATAGAGTTAACATGGGGGAAAGTAGGAGGCCCAGGGATTGGTCAGTTAGCAGCCTGCCTAAAAGTTCTGATTGGCTGAAATGGCCATGATGATCTTGGCCAGGATTGGCCATCTGATTCCAGGCTCCTGATTGGCCAGGGGTTGAAGCTGAATATTCAAAGATGCTTCCAACCCCTGGCCCATTGTGTGAAATGTGGATTTGAGTCCCTCAGCCTTTTGTCCCTTTGTTTACTATTCCTCAGTCCCTTTGTATAAATAATTTAATCATGTCTGGCCCTTTGTATAAATAATTTAATCATGTCTGCCCTTCAGGAGAGAGAAAACCCGACACAACGGCCTAAGTCCATCCGTGGACTTAGGTACCTGTTACAGGTGTGCTTATAGTGTTGTTCGTATGATGCATTTTGAAGCATATATATACATGCACCACTAGAGCAATGTGTTGAATACCTCTCTGGCACTCACAGGGTTTAAAGGATTAGTAAACCTATATTTTGACTTTACATATTTTGTGATTATATAACATGCACAGTAAAAAATGCATATACATGTTATTATTGTTTTCATGTTCATGTAATTTCTACACTGGGGGGTCCTGGTGCAAGCATTTTTGGTTCCCGAACACAAGAATATTTTCACAGAACCTACTGAACCCTAGGGCAGATGTGGCCCCATTTTTGCTGGCCCTAGCACAACTGCATCCCCTGTAGTTTTGTCCCTGTTAATTATGTTCTTGACAGTGATCTCCCAGGATGTGTTTGCAGAGAGCTTTCTGTAAGGAAACATAAAAGCAGGGCTAGTGACACAATGCAAAAAAGAATCAATGTAAAATGGAAAGCATCCAGAGCACTCAGCACTACAGGAAAACTGTAACATTGTATCATATGACACAGAGCATTCAGTACTGCAGAGAGAGAGTGTAACATTGTATCACATCACAAAGAGCATTCAGTACAGCAGAGAGAGAGTGGAACATTGTCATTACATCACACAGAGCATTCAGAGTTGCAGATAAACTGTGATATTGTATTGTATCACACAGAGCTTTCAACGCTACAGGGAGATTGTAACATTGTTATTACATCACACAGAGCATTCAGTACTGCAGAGAGAATGGAACACTGTTATTACATCACACAGAGCATTCAGTACTGCAGAGAGAATGGAACATTGTTATTACATCACACAGAGCATTCAGTACTGCAGAGAGAATGGAACATTGGTATTACATCACACAGAGCATTCAGTACTGCAGAGAGAATGGAACACTGGTATTACATCACACATCATGTCATTGTGGAGCATGGCTGTGAGTGTGTGTGTTATGCACAGAGCTCACTTACTCCCAGAATTCCACCACAGGAGATGTAGAATTTTCGTTCCCTGTCCAGTTCTCAGATTTTCCAATGAAGTCAACGCAGTTTTCTAAAGAGGAAAAAAAACAAAATTAATATTTAACCGTATTAGTGAATTTTAATTTAGAAAAATAAATAGACAGAGAGACCACTATTGTTAACACGAGGGAAGGCAAAATATGGCTCCAAGCTGTTGCTGGACTACAGTTCCTAAATAATGCAAGTTAGACCCTCGTTAAAATGTATTAAGTGTATGAGTGGCAAAGAGGTGGGCAACAGATTATTTAGCGATGAGCAGCACCCCTCCCCCTTTAATACACAGTGGGGCTGATGGCTGAAAAGTAGAGCAATTCTGGAGCAAACCAATTGCACTATAGGGAATAAATAAAAAATCCAGAAATTTCCTTTGATTTAAATGGGGCTTTTAACCCCTTGAATGCTAGAGGTGTTCAATGCTCCATAGTAAGCGATAGGAACATCTCCAGCCTCAGGTAGGCAATGTTGGGACTGTGAACTCCAACAGCAAAGCTCAGTGCATGTGGTGAACAACCACATTCAAATATAAACACACCCACAAGAATATGACAAGGACTCTTTAACCTTCATTTCCATATGCAAATGAGCCATTATTAAATCATTGCAAAATCCGAAACCTGTCGAAGGTGTGGTGGATTTATGGCGGTGTCAGTGGGCTGCTGGCAGATTCACAGGGATGTGAGGGTGAAGATATCTCCATGCATACTGCCGATATGTTGTTAACAGGAATTCACCCCCATATCACCATCCCAGTCTCTTATCTCCCCTTAGTGCATCTCCTCCCAGGTGAGCAAGAATGTTGTCACTCTCCTCGCCTATCACTGGGAAAGAGGCTTCTGTCAATACGTAAGTAGTAACCACAGAACTAAATGGATGAACAGATATTGGACCTTATGTAAAACCAAACCAACTGCTTCATAGGGGACAAATTAAGATTCCCTATGATATAAATGCATTTAACACCTCTAAACCATTCAACGGTTTAAAAACCCTATTTAAGTCAATAATAATTTTGGGAATGGTTATCTGTCCCCCTATGGAGAAGTTAGTTTGCACCAGAATTGCTAAACTTTTGCCTTTATACATGAAGCCCACTGTATTTATTGTGACAGAGTTGTTGTAGCAGTCAGTGGCATAACTAGTCATTGGGGGGCCCTGGTGCAATTTGTTTGGGGGCCCTTTAACCCTTTGAGTGCAAGAGAGGTATGAAACGCATTGAAACACAATGCGTTGGATAACTCTCTGGCACACAAAGGGTTAACAAAGATGATTTCACGGAGGCATTACTAGAACCTATTGGTCCCTGGGTGAGATGTGGCCGTTTGGATGCCGAGCCCTGGTACAACAGCGCCCTCTGCACCCCTTGTAGTAATTGCACCTCTGGTAGCAGCCTGTGGAGATCCTTAGTCACTGACCAACTGACTGCAATAATAACAGTGTTCACAGTTACATGGGGAAGCTCCTTCTCTTTTCTCTTATATCTCCACTCTGTGGATCCCTGTGAGTAGCTCCAAGGTACCTGTGTTCCAAGTGTGATTGCAGTTGGCCCAGGGTAGCTCAGCCGTGAAAGAACTGAAAAGGTAGAACAAGGCCCAGGCCAGGATAACAATGTAGTAGACATTCAGGTAACACTCTATCACCTGAGAGGCATACCCAATACCTGTAAAACAACACAGCATGTATCAGTATGTATCACGGGGTAGAAACAAAACAGCTAATTTCTGGTCACTTTCACTGAAACAAGGGAGGAACAGAAACAACTTACACCAGACTACAAAATGCATTTTATTTTGCTCTATTGTAATCAGACTCTAATTTTCATAACAACAGTGCCATCTAATGGTGACTTTTCCTAAGCTTAATTCTGATTAAAATGGAACATCTTTGAGCAGGAACAACTTTTGAATGAAGAATCTCCAGGTAGTGAAGTACCTTTCTTTCAAATAGCAGGAACATCATTACAATATATCCTTTTTTTACCTTCATAAATAAACATGAATATACCTAAAAAGGAACATCCATTTTAAATTGAATACCCTACTATTAAGCAAGAGCGTGTTTCATACATATACACACACTGCTTTCCTTGCAGTGCTCTGCTATACACAGAGGAACACAGACAGGAAATGAAAAGTGCAAAGGAAATTACTGTCTCCTCAGCCGTCAGAAACAGTGCACGTGCAATTTTAACTATCTAAAGTTCTATCAAAATCTATAATACTGCTTTAAACCCTTGGGTGCTAAAGGCTTATCCGGTAATGTATTGCTGATGTCTTTAGAAGCCAAGGGATTAATAACCACTGGTGACTTTAGGTCAGCATTATTAACGTGGAATGCAATGCACATTTATGAAAACATTTTCCGTCACTGGTGCTATTCACTCTGGCAACTGTTGCCTAGCATAATACACCTGAATGCAGCATGCTGCAACTTCTGTGACAGTGAATTCCGCAGTGTATAGTACCTGATCTGCAAGGTGGACTATGGGCTGCCATGCAGATCGCTCATGCTACTGATATTGGAGGTTGTGACGCTCATTACAACCTCTGATAACTGACAGGCCTACGTGGGTGTCAGCCAGTCATATATGGCTGATGTACACATAGGATAGTCTTGTGAAACACGTCTGCTAAGGCCTCTCATGTGAGAGGATCAGCAGGGGAATGCAGGATATTGCAGGTAACTATGCATGGAGGCTTGGTCTGTACAAAATGGAGTGCAACCAAGTTGCCAGTGTGAGCCTTAAAAGCATAGCATCACATAATATAGAAACTCAATGTATATTGCAGTTATACTGATGAGTAAAACAAGGGTACTCCCATTTTCTAGAGGTTTTCTATTCAAAGGTTATTGCAGCTCAAACTTGCATATTTTGGGTACAGTACTTCCATGGCCTTAAACCTTGCGTTGCATTGTGTTAGATATATCTCTCTGGCTCTCAACAGGTTAACTATAATGATGTTGCTGTTGCTGCAGCAGTCTTTGGACAGCTATTGACAACGCCACGGTATCATTTCAGGCCATTGAGGTACTTCACCCAAACAATACAAATTTGAGCTGCAATAGCTTTTGAAGAAAACATTTTTCAGCAGTGGTAAAGCTCTTGTTTTAGTAAGCAAGACAAACCCTGCAATATACATTTTTCCATTTTAAGTAATACTATCATTTTAAAGGGATACTAATATTTCACAAAAACAGCAGCTCCAATTAATCATCATAGTATTTGGGCCATGGAGAGTGTTATATCAATACTGTCAGATTTGTAGTTCAAGAGTAATAGAATGATAAAGTATCCCCCCTCCCACCCCTTTTACCTAGTGTAACACTGCTCACCTCAGATGTGGAATCTGGTCCTGGGACCGGACAGATCACATGTAACACTGCAAGAAATCGCACTTCCAAAGTTTCTCCAGACATATAAAAATAACTTTTATTGATTGTTCATACAAAATGTATATACTTAAAGGAGCTGAAAACTTTTTTTATGAAAACACATATTATAGGGATTTTCCTACTGAGTAAAATAAAGGTACTCCCACTGTCGAGAGATTTATATTTCCAGAGTTATTACAGTTTAAACCCATGTTTTTTTTTACATTAGCAGTGCCCTCTAGTGGTCAAATTCTAATTAGATTTCCTATTAGATTCTAATGGAGAGGAAAGTCAGGAAAGTCATACAACCATCTGGCGGCTCTGCAGCAGAGCCGAGATCACGTTAATAAAAAAGAAATCCTTCACTAAACAGGTCTTCTACATGTACTTGCAAACCCGGCGCACGTAGAAGACCTTTTAAGTTAAGGATTTCTTTTTTATTAACGCAATCTCGGCTCTGCTGCAGAGCCGCCAGATGGTCGTATGACAGGATTTCCCTGCAGTCAGCTAGAACGCTGACTTCAGGGAAAGGGGAGGGAGGGGGCAACTTTGCGAGCGGTTATCTCTCAAACCATAAGGGTTTGAGAGATGCCATTGGGGGCATTTTTCTTCTTTATTTAATGGTTACAAAATAGGGATAAGTAATTCTGAAGTAGCCCAGGACAAGTACTCTGCTGCCCTTGTGTCCGCACTGTCCCTGAAGGGTAGAATGGAAATGTGGTCACTCTGGGTTTTAGCAGTGAAGCTGATGCACTAAGAAGAAAAGTAACAATTGTAGGGGAAACCATCTGCACCCTCCTATATTATAATTTGCTAAGTATGATTGTCAGAAGCCGTCATGCACAGTAGAGATGGCTGCACGCACTGCAGTCATGCGCAGTACAGACTTCCCATGGCGCAGCTGATACAGAGTGGGGAGCTCCGAATTCAGACCGGAAGACTATGGTCTGAATTAGGAGCGTCCCGCTCTGCATCAGCCGCAGCACGTTTGGGCAGTCAGTACTGCACATGACTGCAGCACCACCAGTGTTGGCCCGTGTATATGGACTTTAAAACTAGTAACGGATAAATAAACACGCACAATGATTTAGATCGTATTTTTAACCCCTTGAACACTGGACTGGTCTCCAACGCGTATCTTCAGAATGAGTTGGAAACCCTTCTATTTTTCAGGGGGATTTAAAGTCTTATTTAAATCAATGGCAGATTGGGGAATTTCTATTTCATGTCTCTGGTGCAGTTGCCCAATCATTTCTCCATTTTTATCTTTGTGCATGTAGACTGCAGTCTGCCCCTTTTCCTAAAGTGGCAGGATGTGGGCAGCTTTGTATTTAGCAGCCTTCTGTCACTCCAATAGTAAAAACCAAAGTCTCACCAACGGGTGCGGAAGAGCAGAGGTAATTAGTACAGCAATGTTTAGTATAGATAGAAGGGACAGCGAAAGGAAGCAGGGGGACCAAATATAAGTATGTTACAATAATCAATGTGGGAAAGTGTCAGGGCATTCAATAATGTTTTTGTGGTGGAAAAAACAGCAGAAAGGCTTTATCTTGAAAAGCTATATCTTAGTGCTGTTTAGACAAGATTTCAGCCCCTTAAGGACCACCGGTCTGGGAAGTGAACTTGCTTTAATGACCCCTTCGAAGTTGGTCAGCATGCTGGCACACATGACTGATTATGTGTACCGGCGTGCTAAATGGGGGTCTGAGAGATACTGCTTCAGTCTTGGAGCAGTCAATTTCAGAACCTGCTAGTTATTACAGTGCGCCCACAGGAGTGCTGTTAGAACAAAATACGTGATGTGCCAGGACTATCAACGGTGCTTTAGGCAAGTTTACCTGTGACAGTCCTGACACGTCACCGGTTGTTAAGGGGTTAAGTGCCAGGGAGGTATCCAATACATTTCAATGCAGTGCGTTGGATCCCGCTCTGGCACTCAAAGGGGGTTATGCACTAAGTGGTGATAAAGAGGTGATAAAGTGGAGATGACTTCTCCAGTGATATCACTTCTCCAGTTCCTGTGTTATTCTATAGAACCTATGCACTAAGATTTCTCCAACTCTGGAGATCTTAGTGCATTTGCGCTATAAAATAATATAGGACCTGGAGAAGTGATATCACTGGAGAAGTTATCTCCACATTATCACCTTTTTATCAGTAGATCTGTGTTGGCCGACTTGAGGCGGCTCTTCAACAGAGCCAAAATACTGCAATCTACAAAGAAATACTTCATTGGAATGGCCTACAAAGTGTGTCTGGTTTGCAAGCAAACTTTGTAGACCTATTTCTTTTTACATAGCGCTATCTCAGCTCTGCTGAAGAGCCGCCTACCGGTCCAAGGACCAGGATCAGCTTCTGTCAGCTGAAAGGGGAGGGTGGTGGGAACTTTATCACCTTATAGCTCTCAAACCATAAAGGTCTGACAGATCGGAGTGGCATCGATGGACTTATTTTTCGAAGAGCTACAATATTACCTTTTTTTTTTATAATACATAACCCTTTAATTTTAAATATGTGGAACTTTGGGGATTTTTTTATTTGCCCCCAACAGTGCATTTGGTTTGCTCCAGAATTCTTCTCAGTGAGTATTGCTCAGGTTACACTAACCTTCAAGCAAGGGGCAGATTTTCCTCCAGGCAGTGACGCCCCCCTGGCTGGTGTACTGTCCCAGAGCCGTCTCCAGGAAGAAGACCGGGATCCCACAGGTGAAGAGGAAGATGAGGTACGGAATGAAGAAGGCTCCTACAGGTCAACAGCAAGAGAAACGTGGTGATGATGTCACTATTAGGTCATCAGCACAAATTAATGACATCACAAGCTGCAATTTATAAAATGTATAAAATTTATAAAACTGAAGAAAGATCAAAAAATACTTTCAAGCTCATGTACTAAGAAGAAATAGAGCAACTCTGGGGCAAACCACCTATACCATAGGAGGCAAATAAAATGACTTATTTAATTGCAGTTTTTAACTCCTTGAATGCTAGAGAGGTCTCCAATGCATTTGTGGAGAGGCTCCCAAAGCAAAGCATTCAAGAAGTTATAAACCTCGTTAAACCCTTTAGGTGACAGGCGTTCCATACCCCTCTGGCACTCAAATGGTTAAACATATGAGAATGTGGTGATTTATTTTCTCCTATGACAGTTGCTCCATATTCTCAGAACATCAGCCTCTTTGGGTTTTAGAGACAATATTTACATGCTTGGAATTAGAGATGCACCAAATTCAGAATTCTGGAACTATCACTGAAAATAAAGTGCCCCCCAAATCATTATGCACATCCCAGAATAAGTCCAGCATTATTGATAAATCCAAGACGAACAGGCAGGCATCAGCACAGACATCTTGGCAAACACATCTGTGCGCCTGCGCTGTCCGTCCCGTCTCCTTTAGGAGGCGTTGCATTGTACGTTAAGAAACAGGAAGAGACTGACGGTGCAGGAGCACAGATGCTGGTACAGCAAGATTCCTGCCTGTGTGCCTGGAAACAAATTGGATTTCACAATAACGCGGGACATATTCAGGGTAATACTAATATTGATATGCATAATGATTTGGGGGCACTTTATTTTCAGTGATAGTTCCACTTTAAATCCTTGATTTTAGATTCATCCAACTAACACCTCCTGATAACGACCCCTACCTGCCTTACTATGGCCAGAAAATCTTAAAGGAGCAGTAAACTTTTTTTTATGAAAAAATATATACTGTAGGGATTTTCCTATTGAGTAAAATAAGGGTACTCCCACTGCCGAGAGATTTATATTTCCAGAGTTATTACAGTTTAAACCCAGGTTTTTTTTTACATTAGCAGTGCCCTCTAGTGGTCAAATTCTAATTAGATTTCTTATTAGATTCTAATGGAGAGGGAAGTCAGAAAAGTCAGAGACATACAGTTCTCCATAGAATGTGATAGAAACTGCCTGTCACTTCTTGTCAGTTAGAACTATCAGGAAGTAAACACAGTAAATTCACTTCCTGATTATTTAAAATGTTATAATGTTTTAATAAAACATCTGACAGCAGTGGGAGTGACCTTGTTTTATTCAGCAGGAAAAGCTCTGTAAAATATGCATTTTCATAGGAAAAGTTTACTGCTCCTTTAAGAACCCCTATGAATTTCCCCTTGCTCACTGGTTCAAATGAAAACATCTTCATTCAGTTCTTTATGACATGTAGGCGGACATGACAGTTGCTAGCCGGACCACAGGACCTCAAACTCTGCTCAGTGCACATGTTAACCCTTTAAGGACCAGAAGCGTGTTAAATAGGGGTTAAGTAGTCTCTTGCAGGGCTGGATTTACCAATAGGTAGAGTAGGCAACTGCCTAGGGATCAACATACTGAATTGTGGATGTGGTCCGAGCAATCTCAGTGTCCTTGTACCAGTTTTATACCCTTTTTACAGGCTATTATTTAACCCCTTGGATGCTAGAGAGAACACTAACACATTGTTGAGCAATGCATTGGAGATCTGTCTAGCAACCAAAGAGAAAAAGCTTATTTTCTTCTTGCATTTTATAGGCTAAGGGTATTTTCTGTGTCAGAAAGCAGTGGATGGGACTGGGGGTGGGGGTCATGTGAGGAGTGGGGGTGTAGCCTTGGGAGGAGCTAAGGGCACCTAGAGTGCCTTGTCTAGGGGAGCCTGGGACATAAATCCAGCCCTTGTCTCATGCATTCTGCTTGTGTCCTTTTGAAAAACAACTACCATCAACTGTGATGTCCGCCTAAATGGACATAACCTCCAGAACTCACTGAAGATGTTATCGCAAGGGCAAAATTCATAGGGGCCATTAGGATTTTCTGCCTATAGTAAAGGAAGTAGACATTATTATTATGAGGCTAGCTCTCCATTAACATTCTATCAACAGATTCTTCAGTACGTTCATTCAAGTCAAACTGACTATGAGCAGACACTGGACAATGGAAAAAGCCTGGGGGTGTCAGAAATTGTTTGTGTGGTTCTGTGACTACCAGCAGATGGTGGAAGGCTGGGGTATCAGACAGTATTTGTGTGGTTCTGTGACTACCGGCAGATGGTGGAAGGCTGGGTATCAGACAGTATTTGTGTGGTTCTGTGACTACCAGCAGATTGTGGAATAAGGCTGGGGTATCAGACAGTGTATTTGTGATTCTGTGACTACTAGCAGATGGTGGAAGGCTGGGGTATCAGACAGTATTTGTGTGGTTCTGTGACTACCAGCAGATGGTGGAAGGCTGGGGTATCAGACAGTATTTGTGTGGTTCTGTGACTACCAGCAGATGGTGGAAGGCTGGGGTATCAGACAGTATTTGTGTGGTTCTGTGACTACCAGCAGATGGTGGAAGGCTGGGGTGTCAGACAGTATATGTGTGGTTCTGTGACTACAAGCAGATAGTGGAACAAGGCTGGGGTGTCAGACAGTATATGTGTGGTTCTGTGACTACCAGCAGATAGTGGAACAAGGCTGGGGTGTCAGACAGAATATGTGTGGTTCTGTGACTACCAGCAGATGGTGGAATAAGGCTGGGGTGTCAGACAGTATATGTGTGGTTCTGTGACTACAAGCAGATGGTGAAACAAGGTTGGGGTGTTAGAGATTGTATGTGTGGTTCTGTGACTACCAGTAGACAGTGGAACAAGTCTAGAATGTCAGATGGTGTATGTGTTGTTCTTTGACTACCAGTAGAAAGAGTAACACGGCTGAAGGGTTAGTAATGTATATAGTGTTCTATGACTTCTAGCGAACAGTGGATCAAGGCTGGAATGTCAGATATTTCATGTGTGTGGTTCCTAGACTACTAGTGGGTAATGGAACAAGACTAGGGTGCCTGACAGAGTATGTGTGGATCTGTGACTACCAGTGGAAATGGAACAATTCTGGAGTATTAGACAGTGTACGTGTGTTTCTATGATTGTCAGTGAACTGTGGAGCAAGACTGGGGTATCACGCAGTGCATGTGTGGTTCTGTTAGTACCAGGGGCAGCAGAACAAGGCTGGAATGTCATGTATTGCATGTTGTGTCCTGTGTATACTTCTATAGTAAAACTAGGCTGGGGTGTCCTGTATTGCATGCTGTGTCCTGTGTATACTTCTGTAGTAAAACAAGGCTGGGGAGTCAGACAGTACATATGTGGTTCTGTGACTACCAGTGGAAAGTGGAACAAGGCTGAGAATCAGGTGATATGTGTTGGGCTTTGTGTGACTACCAGTGGACCATGAAACAAGACTGGAGTGTCAGACACAGGGGAGGACTGGCAACATGTCGCCTGTGGGGCAGATACAATCAAGTGGCCCATTTTTACTATTGCTCCAGCACACTGTCCCAGCCCATCCCGTTCTGCTCATTTTAAAATTGCTGTGAAGAAAGGAAAGTTATATCACTTAGCTTATAATTGGAATTGGGGCTACAGTTGTGATACTACATAGCATACAACTGAAATGGGGCTACAATAGTAATAATAAAAAGCATACAGCTGCAATTGGGCTACCCTAGTGATACCACAGAGCTTACAATTGAAATGGAGATGCATTAGTGATACCACTGAGCTTATAATTCAAGTAAGGCTACTCTAGTGATACCACAGAATTTACAAGGGAATGGGTTATGCTATTAGTGTAGCTCACATTGGATTATAGCACTCTGCTATTATTTGTGTAGCTCCATTTCAATTGTAAGCTCTGTGGCATTTCTAGTACAGCTCCATGAACCGCATCTAGCAGGAGACTGAGTGAGACAGTGGCCCACCGGCTCATGGGGCACTTGCCCCCCCCCCCTTCCCGACCAGCCCTCTTCTGAGTAGACAGTGAATAGTCAGAAAAAGCAGGATGTCGTACATTATATGTGTAATTTTTTGAGTACCAGTGGACATCAAAGCAAGGTCGGAATGTCAGGCATTGTATGCGTGGTTCTGTACCTACATGGAGAGTAAAAATAGGCTTCAGCAGCAGACACTGGATGGGTGGTTCTGTGACTATCAGTGGATACCGGATCAAGTCTGGTGTGTCTAGGGTGACCACGGGTCCCGGAACGTCCGGGACTGTCCCTTATTTCAGGGACATGTCCCGCGTCCCGGGTCCCCTTCAACCGGGACAATGAAGTGTCCCGGAATGAAGCCAAGCCGCCCTGAATGTCAGCCTGCAAGCGGTGTGTCACATCATGGACGCCGCTTGCAGGCTGACATCCAGGGCAGCAATGCAACTTACCTGATCTGGAGGCAAGCGCTCTAGTAATACAGAGCGCTGGGAGATGACATCATCTCCCAGCGCTCTGCATTACTGAGCACAGCGCGTGGGAGCTTCAGCTCTGTGCCGGAGGAGGCACAGAGCACTTTGCACTCCGCACTCCGCTAGACCACCAGGGACTCAAGGTAAGGCATTGATAGGGTGACCACGTCCCGGAATGGCAGAAGGGAAATGTGGTCACCCTAGGTGTGTCAAACAATGTAAACATGGTTCTGTGACGCCCAGTGATCAGTCAAACAAGACTGAAGTGTCAGACAGAGTATGTGTGGTTCTGTGACTCCCAGTGAAGAGAGGAACTAGTTTGGGATGTTAGATAGTGAATCTGTGGTTTTGTGAATATCCGCTGTCAGTAAGGTATGTTTGGGTTGGCAGACAGTGAATTCATGATTTTGTGACTACCGGTCCAAGAATGGAAGATTGCACGATTTTGCAGAGTGCAATTTTGTTTTCTGTTAGATTGCTTTTGTAATATGCACTATGACTTAGACTCTTCTTGAAAACAGCATTAACCCTTTCAGTGCCAGAGAGGTATCCAATGCATTGCAACACCTAATACATTTTAGCATAATAGTTAAGTCTTAAAGGGATAGTAATGTTTCATAATAAGAGCAGCTCCAATTAATCTTCATAGTATGTGGGCCATGGAGAGTGTTATTTCAGAACTGTCAGACTTGTAGTTCAAGAGTAATTGAATGATAAAGTATGCCCCTTTTACTGATGTAACACTGCTCACCTCAGAGCAGCAAGAGTGTCTGGATGGATCGCAGAGAGGGACAATCTTCAATTAACATAATGGAAAAACCTGAAAAACCTGTCAAGGGGGGCAGGGCTTTCATTGTTCTCACAGTAAGAAGATTGTCCCTTGCTGTGATCTGTCCAGTCTGTAGACCAGATTGCACATCTGAGGGGAGGTGGCTTACACTAGGTAAAAGGGGTGGGAGGGGGATACTTTATCATCCAATTACTCTTGAACTACAACTTTGACAGTATTGCAATAACACTCTCCATGGCCCAAATACTATGAAGATTAATCGGCGCTGCTGTTTTTGTGAAACATTACTATCCCTTTAAGTTAGTGGCAGCATTTTTGCACTTTCGTACATTTAATATTGATATAATGTTAACAATTTGGATGCTAAAGGTCTCCAATGCATGACAAACCAGGCTAGGATCCAGTGGGTTAAAATGTTTGATTTCTATCGTTCCATTGGGATTAAACTCATAGGTTGGCCAATGCATTTTTTTCATAATGTGATGGCCACCCTTCTGGCCCTAAAAAGGGTTAATATATAAAATAATAATAATAATATATAATCATTCGCTAAAACATGTGTAATGACGCAGTCATGCGCAGTAGAGATTGCTGCACGTGCTGCAGTCATGTGCAGTAGAGACTGCCCGCGCAGCGGCTGATACAGAGCTGGTAGGGTTGCCACCTTTTCTTCAAAAAAATACCGGCCATGGCATTCCCTCCATAGACTTAACATTGGACAGAAGCCAATTTTTTACCGGTCTGCCGGTAAAATACCGACTAGGTGGCAACTCTCAGAGCTGGACGCTCTATCAGCCGCGGCGTGGACAGTCTCTACTGTGCATGACTGCCCCGCGACCGGCTGGCAGTGGCACTGTGGCCCTTGTAACAGGCTCTTCAGCTAGTAATAATATATAACAGGGCTTAAAATTTGAAGTCCTTTGCCACTAGCCAGACCTGAAAAGTTACTCACCACTGCAAGCCATAACATACCCACCAGGGCTGAATTTCTACTCGCCAGGGCTAAATTTTCAATGGCGAGAGGAAATTTTGAGCCCTGATATATAATACAAAGATTCAGTCACTGCAAAAGTCTTGAGAACCACTGTTCTAAGACGTCCATTATTTTGAAGGCCTTGGTGCGGCCCCACAGGATCATCAATGTGCAGGGACTTTGTCATTCCTGCCCCTCCTTTAATTATGTCTGACTGAGATGTGTGAGGAGGGGCGAATGTTGCTTTGTGAGAGTTCAGTATTAAAACACAAGGCTTGTTATTCCTCTGCAACAAATATCAGTGAGACACTTGTGGCCCCCCTCGCCGAATAACTCCTTGCCACATTAACCTTTGCAGTACTGGGGGATCAACACATTACAAGGCAATGGAGTGATTCAAAAAGACAACTTGTCATTGCAGCAGGAAAGGGGTCCCCCTCGCCTCTCTTTGCCCCCAAACAACAAGCCTGAAAGCAACGGAAACATCTAACAAAACAGCTTAAGCAATGATCCGGAGTTCTATTCTTCTGCCTAATAAGTGTGAAGGGAGAGCGGGCTCCCTGCAGACACAGAGATGGGATCAGATGACCCCCCCTTTTGCTAAATCCTAGCACACATCTCTTTCAATGTATTTGTGCCTTTAAAGGAAAGTGCTGGCACAGTGCATGCTTAACCCTTTGAGCACCAAAGTGGAAAGAACTGCTTGACTTTGAAAATGTTCCTGGTGCCCACGTAGGGAATTAGTTGAGAATCCATGGTTTATTTAACCCCTGAGATGCTAGAGAGCTTTCCACTGAATTGCAGATCAGTGCATTGCAGGCCACTATAGCATTCAAGGGGTTAATAATGATTAATGGTTTCGATAATTAATGACTTGTGTGTCTGGGGCGAGTAACCTCTGACCGAGGATAACATTTCAATAGAGGAAAAAAAGCCTGGAATAATGTGCATTTGTGGGAAAACTCAGTTTCATGTAGATCTAGTCACCGTTGCCATCCCACCCTGCCAACACGAGACAAAGGGTGTACGGGCCATAAAATGGGGTGTCACTTTAATGTGGCAGAGAAAAATGTAATTCAATGGGCTGCTCTCTTCTTATTTACAATAACACATTAAGATGAAGGGCTGCATGTCTGGAGCACACCAGCTGAACTACTGGGAACATATAAAAGACCTTACTGATTTAAATTGGGCTTTTAAATCCTTGTATGCCAGATACGTTTGCTTTGCAATGTGTCGGCGACATCTCTAGCATTCCAGGGCGAAGTTTAAATCAATGAGAATGATTATTTTCCCAGTAGGGCCATATGCACAAAGAAAAAGGAGCAATTCTGGAGCACAGAAACTCTACCGCAGGGGGTGAAAATAATAGCACTGATTTAAATCGGGGTTTTAACCCCGTGAGTGCCAGAGAAGTCTCTAACAAGCCGTAAAACAATGCATTGGCGACAGGGGAGAGCTGGCAATTTGTGGCCCAGGAGGCAAATACACTCAAGTGGCCCATTTCTATTATCGTTCCAGGCCACTGTTCCAGCCCACCCCCTTTTGTTAATTTTAAAATTGGCATTAATTTTGTGACTTAAGTCAAATGATACTACATAGCTTACAGTTGAAATAGTGCTACACTAGTGCGCCACTACAAAGCATAAAATTTAAAGGGATAGTAATACTTTGTTTTAACTTTATTTTATTTTGTAGGCATTAAGGAAACATGAAGAACGATATAAGTCTTATCTCTCAAACCTTTATGGTTTGAGAGATATTCACAAGCAAAGTTTCCCCTACCGCCCCTTTTTCCTAGTGTAAGCCATCTCTTCTCAGGTGTGGAATGCAGTCCATAGACCAGACAGATAACAGCAGGGGACAATCTTCTTCCTATGAGAACAATGAAAGCCCTTCCCCCCTTGAAAAGTTTTTCAGGTTTTTCCCTTATCTTAATTGAAGATTGTCCCTCTCTGCAGTCTACCTGGGCACCTCCCTTCTGCTCTGGGAGGGGGATACTTTGTCATTGAATTACTCTTGAACTACAGCTCTGACAGAACTGAAATAACACTCTCCAAAGTCCAAATACTATGATGATTAATTAGAGCTGCTTTTATTATGAAACATTACTATCCCTTTAAGTAAAGCTTACCTAGTGATACTATAGAGATTACAAGGAAATTGGTTTATGCTACTAATATAGCTCTATTTGGATTGTAGCTCTGTGGTATAATTTATGTAGCTCCATTTCAATTGTAAGCTCTGTGGTATTACCAGTGTAGCTCCATTTACAGCAGCAATTGGGAGGTTTAGTGAGGTGCAGTGGCCTACCAGCCCAGCCATATGACCAGCCAAGGGGGCAATTGCCCCCCTGCCCCAGGACAGCACTCCCCTGAATGGAGAGCTCTCTATCATCTGAGGGTTAAAAAAGCCCAATTTAACCCTTTGCATGCCAGCGAGGTACCCAATGCATTGTTCTGTAATGCATTACCCACCCCACCGGCACTCAAAGAGTTAAATCAAAAATAATTTGGGGAATTTTTATTAGCCCCCTATAGTGTGGTTGGTTTGCTCCAGAATTGCTCATCATTTTGTTTCTGTATACAGTCGATTTTTTTGGTTTTTTAAAGGGAATTAAAGAGTTTTAACAAATACGCGATCATGTTAAAGTTTCATACACCTTTAAAAAAATAAAAAAATTAAAAATGTATAAAACGTTAAATCACAAACTTCTGATAGGGTTCTGTCATTTTGATTTTCACCAAACCGCAATGCCTCTCTTTTTACTGAAATAAATATATGTATTTATATTTAGATATTTATATTTCTATATATTATTATTGATTTGCATTTTATTTATTTTTTACATTGCACCAAACAGATCAAAGTGAATTATATCTGTGAAAAAGACCTTCTGTTTAACCCTTTTAATGCCAGAGGAGGGAGCAACGCATTGTTCTGCAATGAACTGTGTACCTCTCATTCATTCAAAAGGGTTAATACCCTTGTGCCATTAGTAATACCCTTCCTGTTGGGTCATAGCGAGACAGAGATATGTGTGTGACAGGGGAAAAAGGAGAGCTGAGCTGTGAGTGACAATGAATGAATAATGTCTGGCTGTCTGATGGCAGACTGTGAATTGATACTTTCACTGTTCCACAGTGAACAAATACATTTTGGGTCTCCAACCTTGAAGGCATCCATCACATCACTGTTGTGCTTAATGATAAAATGTATCACTCTTCCTTTTCAGAGAAAGTCAGATTTTTTTTTCTGTCATTACTGTCAGAAAGACCTAAGAGCCAGGGAAATTCCAGTCCACTGGCCATATTTTGCCCAAATGTGGTCTAGTTGGGTTGTTCCAAAAATGTACCTCTTTTGCCTGATGAATGAGGCCCAATGATTGTGTTATGAATACGGCTGTGTGGCATATAAATGTACAGGACAATAGGTGTAAGATGAGAGGTGTGTGACAGGTATAGTACACTGTGTGTATGATAGGTGTGTGATAGGTAAGGTACACTAGGTGTAAGATGAGAGGTGTGTGATAGGTATAGTACACTGTGTATGATGATAGGTGTGTGTGATAGGTATAGTACACTGTGTGTATGATGATAGGTGTGTGTGATAGGTAAAGTACACTAGGTGTAAGATGAGAGGTGTGTGGTAGGTATAGTACACTGTGTGTGATGATAGGTGTGTGTGATAGGTAAGGTACACTAGGTGTAAGATGAGAGGTGTGTGATAGGTATAGTACACTGTGTGTATGATGATAGGCATGTGTGATAGGTAAGGTACACTAGGTGTAAGATGAGAGGTGTGTGATAGGTATAGTACACTGTGTGTATGATAGGCGTGTGTGATAGGTAAGGTACACTAGGTGTAAGATGAGAGGTGTGTGATAGGTATAGTACACTGTGTATGATGATAGGTGTGTGTGTTAGGTATAGTACACTGTGTGTATGATGATAGGTGTGTGTGATAGGTAAAGTACACTAGGTGTAAGATGAGAGGTGTGTGGTAGGTATAGTACACTGTGTGTGTGATGATAGGTGTGTGTGATAGGTAAGGTACACTAGGTGTAAGATGAGAGGTGTGTGATAGGTATAGTACACTGTGTGTATGATGATAGGCATGTGTGATAGGTAAGGTACACTAGGTGTAAGATGAGAGGTGTGTGGTAGGTATAGTACACTGTGTGTATGATGATAGGTGTGTGTGATAGGTAAGGTACACTAGGTGTAAGATGAGAGGTGTGTGATAGGTATAGTACACTGTGTGTATGATGATAGGTGTGTGTGATAGGTAAGGTACACTAGGTGTAAGATGAAAGGTGTGTGATAGGTATAGTACACTGTGTGTATGATGATAGGTGTGTGTGTGATAGGTAAGGTACACTAGGTGTAAGATGAGAGGTGTGTGATAGGTATAGTACACTGTGTGTATGATAGGCGTGTGTGATAGGTAAGGTACACTAGGTGTAAGATGAGAGGTGTGTGATAGGTATAGTACACTGTGTGTATGATGATAGGTGTGTGTGATAGGTAAGGTACACTAGGTGTAAGATTAAAGGTGTGTGATAGGTATAGTACACTGTGTGTATGATGATAGGTGTGTGTGATAGGTAAGGTACACTAGGTGTAAGATGAGAGGTGTGTGATAGGTATAGTACACTATATGTATGATAGGTGTGTGTGATAGGTAAGGTACACTAGGTGTAATATGAGAGGTGTGTGATAGGTTTAGTACACTGTGTGTATGATGATAGGCGTGTATGATAGGTAAGGTACACTAGGTGTAAGATGAGAGGTGTGTGATAGGTATAGTACACTGTGTGTATGATGATAGGCGTGTGTGATAGGTAAGGTACACTAGGTGTAAGATGAGAGGTGTGTGATAGGTATAGTACACTGTGTGTATGATAGGTGTGTGTACACTGTGTGTATGATGACAGGTGTGTGTGATAGGTAAGGTTCACTAGGTGTAAGATAATACGTGTGTGTGATAGGTAAGGTATACTAGCTGTAAGATGAGAGGTGTGCATTAGTATAGCAGAGATGTAAAAAGAGGGGTGCATGACAGATGAAGGGCACTGGGTATAAGAAAATACATTTATATGTCCCTGTTGCTAACTGTGAACCCACCAGTGGAGAGGCACTGTGATTGTGTGTGTCGTCCACATAAACTTACCACCTCCATTTTTATAGCAGAGATAGGGAAATCGCCAGACGTTTCCTAACCCAATAATCTCCCCAGCGACAGAGAGAACAAACTCCACCTTGTTGCCCCATTGCCCCCTTTCTTCCATCTGAGGCTGCTGTTCCGTGACCTCTCCCATGGCACAAAGAGCATCCAAGCCTCCTGCCCCATTACGGGTCTCCTCACAGTCCTTCCGTCCCATGGCCCTGTGGGAAGATGAGAACAGCATTTGTCAAGATTAACTCCTGATAATAAATAGGGCATAAATAGGATTGAGACACTGGGACTGGTACCTGGGGACTCTCAGGGTTTTGACCCAGGTTTCATGGTGTCAGGGTGAAGGGGCACATTCTCAGAGAGAGCAAATCCAGGGTTCCCTATAATATCATCTATGCTAATTATCTACTTCTTTACACTACAAATTGGTGCCATTTCTACTAGTAAGTCAGAGGAAGAAGTCCTGCTTGCATTGTGTGTGTTCATTAGGTCTGGATTTACATTCCAGGAGCCCCTAGGCAAGGGATTCTAGCCACACTTAGCTCCGAGCATGAGCACACCCTACTCCTCAAATAACCCCACCCTTGGTCCCATCCACTGTTTCCTGACACAGAAAATACCCTTAGCCTACAAAAAAGCAAGAACACATACGCTTCATCCCCTCGTTTGTTAAAGAGTTCTCCAATCCATTGCTCTGCATCATCCAGTTGATTAAATGATAGCCTGTAAAGAGGTTAAAAACTGGGGCTGGGACACTGATATTGCTCTAGCCACACCCACAATTTAGAAGATGGGTGTGGCCAGCACAGGACACCTCTCAACATTTGGAGCGCAAGGCAGTTAGCTACTATGCCACTTGGGAAATTCAGCCCTGGTGTTCATGCAATGATATCGCTAAGGTATAGCAGGTTATAGTTCACTGAGGACTGATTAGAGCAACAAACAGGTAAATACCCCTATAATCTCTATGTTATGGGGAAAGATAAGGGTTAATATTTCTATGATCTCTATGTTAGCTCCCTTTGAAAGTTCCCATGCATGCTTATACTCCATAGAGAGTCAACAAACTGTAAACAAATTATCATTGATGTAAATGGGAAATTTAACCCACTGCGTGCTAGAGAGGTTTCAACAGCATTTAAAGCAATGCTTTAGAAACTTTTTTAGCAATCGAGATGTTAAACGCCCCATAGAAATCAGTGGAAATGTTTGCTGATACAGTTGGTTTGCCACATAATTTTGCCACTTTTGACTCAGCACATCAGCATCACTAATGCCTAGTAATACCTTAAAGGGATGATAATACATAAAATATAAAAAAATATATATTGTAGGGTTTTGGCCTGACTAAAACGAGAGTACTCCCACTGCTGAAATGTGTTTTATTCAAAAGTTATTACAGCTCAAAGTTGAATTGTTTTAGATGTAGTATCTCAATGACCTGAAATTATACAGTGGTGCTGTTGCTACACCATCCTATGGAGATTCATGGTCAATTGACCAGAGCTGTCCACAGGATGGTGTAGCAACAGCTCCACTGTACAATTTCAGGCCACTCTGATACTGCACCTAAAAAATTCAACCTTAATAATTTCAGCAGTGGGAGTCCCATTATTTTACATAGAGGGATAAACCCTACAGTATATATATATTTTTTACATATTAAGTATTACTATTCATTTAATCTGGGCAAAAAATTCTGATGGACCCTTTGTATTCATTCTTGGCTGGTTTCCCTTAATTAGTGCTGCGCATCATGTGGAAGTGAACATGGTTACTTGTTGTTGGACTCCAAGACCACAAACACTTCCTACTAAAGTCTTCTTAGGATAGACGGACAGGACTGCATTTAAATCCCAGGCGCCCCTAGGCAAGGCACTCTATTACTATTATCATTATTTGTTTATTTATTTATTTATTTATATAGAGCCAACTAATTCCGCAGCGCTGTACAATTGGCTCTCTAAGCTCCACCCTTGACCACACCCCCAACTTATCACATGTCCCCACCCCAGTACCATCCAATATTTCCTGGCACACAATATACCCTTGGCCTTTAACCTCTTGGTTGCTAGGAAGATCTCCAATGCATTAGCTCTCTCTAGCACCCAAGGTGCTAAATCCTATATAATAATTCACTAAGTTGTGTGTAACGCCCAACATGCGCAGTAGACACTGCTGCACGTGCGGCAGTCATGCGCAGTACAGACTGGCCGCGCCACGGCTGATACATAGCTGGGCACTCCGAAGGAGCGTCCAGCTCTGTATCAGCAGTGACGCGGGCAGTCTCTACTGCGCGTGACTGCCCCGCGCCAGAGGCACTGTGGCCCGTGTAACGGACTGTTCAACTAGTAATAGCCATAAAAGGGGTGTAAAACTGTTACAAGGACATTGAGATTGCACTGTTCCACTCCCACAATTTAGAATGTGGGTGTGGCCAGCACAGCTGAGGCGAAACTCAAAATTTCAAATACTAGGCATTTGTCTACTCTGCCTATTGGGAACTCTGGCCCTGTAGACAGAAGACTTCAGTAGGAGGAGTTTGGTGTCCTGCAGACTGGAAACAAGGAATCATATCCAGCTCCCTGCACATGATATGTACACTATGTAAAGATTAAAGGAGCAGTAAACTTTTTCTGAAAAAATTTACAGCCCGCTAATAGTGACACTTTTCAGAATTACCCCCAGTAAAAACAACCCACAGTAAAATATAGGTATGTCCACTGAGGGTAGATAGTTAATTCAAAAGTCATTGCAGCTCAAACAATTTTTTTTTAATGAAATCGATCTGTTAGCAACAGCACCAACTGTTGCCCAAAAAAGGCAATTATTTTTATAATACACTCTTATGGGAAAGCTTGAGTAGTAGAATACGGCTTTTCATAGTAAGCACCAGCTGGAGACCACACAGAAATCTGCAGTTTATTGCAAATAAAAAACAAGATTAAACTGTAATAACCTTGAACCCAAAAATCTCCCAGCAGTGAGAATCCCTTTCTTTTACTCATCAGGAAAAGCTGTGCAATGTATGTTTTCAATTAAAAAAAACCTCACGGTTCCTTTAACCCCTTAACGACGTATAATGTGAAAGGACCATCACGCTGGTTCGGACATTAAGAAATGGTGACAGTCCTGGCATGTCATGGAATTCTGAGATGGCAGCGCAGCATTACAGAATTCAATGAGAAGGAAAAAAAAGTGCCAGGTCCTTAACGGCAGCCCACTGTCGGATCGGGAGGTCTTGAAGGGGTTAATTATGGAGAACCAATTCACACAGGATTGATGAATAGTCCTTATTATTTTACATAGTATAGGGTGGGGAAGGCATTACGGGGCAGGACTGATTCCCGGGTGATATAGACTCACTATATAGAACAATGACAGAGGTTTCGACCTTCACCCTCAGGCTGTACCAGAGTAAGCAATAGTTGGCATTCCAGATGTTGGGAACTACAACTCACATCATCCCCTACCAGTTTTTGATAGTTGGAGAGTCTAATGTTGCCTACCGTTGGGTCAGATCAATGCATTTGTTTTTATATTACGGATGAGCTTGTGTACATACATACATACATACAAACATACATACAAGCATGCACATTCAGGCTTTAGTGGGTCTCAGCAGTGAAGTGCAGCTGATTTTTGCTAGCCACACAGAGAGCAAGGGCCCCCCTGGGATCCTCTTCTGGTTAAGGATGTTACTTAGAAAAACAGGTTGAGAGGAGCATTCTGGGAACAAACTATACCACTTAATTATTGGGGATAGTGCCCTCTCAGGTGCTGCTTAGTTAACCCTTTCAGGGCTGGGGACATATAATGCATTGCTTTGGAATACACTGGACACCTCTTTGGCACTCAAAGGGTTAAGAGTCAACAATACATCTGGGGTTTTGCGGTTTCTCTTGGTCAGAGATTTGCCTGACATTTTCGGTTCTGGGCCATATGTAGGAGGGACCAGACTGGGGACTTTTTTCCAAGGCACGAGAGAGAGAGACAGAGAGACAGAGAGAGAGAGAGAGAGTGAGAGAGAGAGTGACAGAGAGAGAAAAAGAGTGAGAAAGCAAGAGAGAGACAGAGAGAGAGAGGCACAGAGAGACAGAGACAGAGAGAGAGAGTGACAGAGAGAGAAAAAGAGCGAGAAAGCAAGAGAGAGACAGAGAGCAAGAGAGAGAGCGAGAGAGAGAGAGACAGAGAGAGCAAGAGAGAGACAGAGACAGAGAGAGCAAGAGAGAGAGAGAGAGACAGAGACAGAGAGAGCAAGAGAGAGAGAGAGAGACAGAGACAGAGAGAGCAAGAGAGAGAGCGAGTGAGAGAGAGAAAGAGAGAGAAAGAAAAGGGAGTGAACAGGACCTGAGGTGGCACCAAACCCAAGATGAACTACCATGCTTTATTCATTCCCAGTGTGCACTTGCCTCAGCTATGTTATTCTGTAATTTTTGTCTCCTACAGTTCTTTTTTGTTTATTTTTATACATGTGAGCCATTAACCCATTCAGGACCAGAGGGGTGTGCAATGCATTGCTTCCCAATGCATTGCACACCCCTGTGGTCCTGAAGGGGTTAATGTATTTGCCAGTGATAACATTTACTAAGACATAATTCAACTCAGTGGCAGACAAAGTGATCTGGCTACTAACAAAGCTGTGTACTGCTCCCTGTCTGTGTATCAGCATGTACAGGATCATGGCCGGAGATCAAAGGGACAGAATAATGAGACAGAACACAAGAGAATCCAGAGAGAACCCACATCAAACTCTGAATTAGAAAACAGAGCCCCTGCTACCATCTGGCACCCAAACAACACAGTACCATCCACTGACAGTCCACAGCACTGCTCCATAGAATCCTGTAATAACGACACTAAACAGATGTGCATGGTACATCCCATTAGCAGTGATACATGAAAACACTGCCCTCTACAGATCACTAATACAGACACTCCACAGTACTGTCCATTACAGCTCACTAACAGATACTGTCCAGACTGCTCTGCACTGCTCTACTCAGAACTCTAATCCTGACCTTACACTGCTCCTTCCTACCCTCAGACATTACCAGTGTTAGCCCAGCCAGCCCTTTAATAGTGACCCTACTACACAACACTGCCACACTAGACACTCACTGGCCCATTCTACCAACCAGTACTAACAGCTCCAGTGTTATCCACACAGACCCTAATACTGATTGCCCCTTCTCAACCACTAATACTTACACCCCCAGCATTATCCTAATCTTACCCCTAATAATGAACCTTCTTCAAAACACTACCCCTCCCACCATCTAATACTAAAACACCAAGTGTTATCCCCATCAGACCTCGAATATTGACTCTACTTCACATCACTACCCCTCTTACCATCTGTTACTAAAACCCCCAGTGTTATCCCAGTCAGGCAACTAATACTGACCCTTCGAGATAATATTGACCCTCCTACCCTCTAATACTAATACCACCACTGTTATCTCAATCACACTTTTAATACTGACCTTAGCCCCACTAATAATAACACCCTAGTGTTACCCTAATCAGACCTCTAATATTGACCCTAATACATAGCACTATCCCTCTTATCATCTAATTCTAACACTCCAGTGCTGTCCCAATCAGACCAGTAATACTGACACTACACCGTAGTATTTTAGAGTGCAGGTCAGAGATGCTCACATACAAATTAGCCCACAATACAATTTAGCTGGCTGTATAGGGATGGTGTCCTACCCACCGTACAATCTTGTTTAGCTCACTAGTACCTTACACAGAGAAGGAGCATCCTGAAGTACATCATATTGACCCTGCAAAAAGAGCAGTCCACCCACAAAGTGGCAGGCAATTCCTCTCTGAACAAAGTTGTATCTTATCAGTGATGTGTATGAGATCTTGTTAGGCCCGGTGAGCAAGTGGTCCACATATGAATACCCCTGTTACCCTTAGGGTGACCAATCCTGAGGATAATTTACATATGCAGAGTGCTGGTCAGAGGGGCTTAACTATGAAATAGCCTGCTATTGACTTTAGCAGGCTCTACAGAAATGGTATCCAGCCCAGGGTGCAATCTCTTTTTTTGCTCACTAGTGTCTGACACAGAGAAAATATATCCTAAAGAATATCACACTGATTCTGCCAAAACTGAAGTCAAACCATGAATTGCCAGGCAATTCCTTTCTGAACAAGAGAAACAGCCAACCACAGATGTACTTTTCAGCCTTGTTGGGCCCCATCAGTGAGGTGTAGCTAATCTCTTTAGACACTGTTAGCAAAGGGTCCACATCTGTATTCCTCTCTTACCCTTAGAGCAACCAATCCTATGAATAACTTGAATATACAACATGCTGATCAACAACAAGTGTATTATAGAATTTAACAGGATCTATAGGAATATTATTTATTTTTTCTTACTAGCCCCTTACACAGAGAATAAATATCCTAAAACACATTGTTCTGATCATACCAAGAGAACAGTTCAGCCACAGAGTACCAGTCAATTGCTCTCTAAACAATAAAACCAGACAACCCTAGGCATTAATTTCAGTCATGCTAGTAAAGAGTCACTGATTGCTCGATTTACCATGCACAAGGGGTCCATCCATGTCTGGATTCCCTGTTACCCTTAATAATAATTTGCATATGCTGAGTGCTGACCAGAGATGCTTAACTAGGAACAAGCCAGCTATAGAATTTAGCAGGTCCTAAAGTAATGGTATCTTACCAGGGTGCAGTCTCTCTTAGTGCACTAGTGCCTTACACAGAATGGAAATAGCCTTGCACACAATATCTAGAGAAGGATCAGTTACAATTCACTGACGAGGTCCAGCAAGGCCGAAATGTACTTCTGGGGTTGGTGTTTTCTTTTATTCAGAGAGGAATTGCCTGGCACTTTGTGGCTAGACTGCTATTTTGACAGAATTCATCCCTGTGTAAGGCACCAGTGAGGTAAAAGAGATTGCACCCTGGGTAGGACAACACTCCTAGGGCTAGATTCTATTACAGGTGCTATTTCATCACTGCTTTTATCTCCAGTTTTCCCCATAGACTTCAACAGGAAAATGTCTGATAAAACAGCTGTTAACATTTAGCACCTGCAATAGAATCCGGCCCCTATAGAGCCTGCTAAATTCTATAGCAGGCTTATCTCTAGATGTGTGTGATCAGAACTTCGCATGTGCAGGTTATCTGTGGGATTGGTCACCCTAAGGATAGCAGGGGAATCCAGACGTGGACCTCTACCTCACAGTGCTTAGACACATCAGCTACATCTCCTAAACTAGGCCCAACAAGGTCAAGCTGTGCATATGCTGTTTGCCAGGAGGCTGGGGCCTTATTTGTTATTATTTATTTCACTGTGCATGTTTTTGCACTGTGATTTGATGGACTTTCACTTACTTATTTTTTGGGCACTTCATGAACACTCAGCATTTGACACTAAAAATTGCCATAGTGGGGCCAGGTTGAAGACCTGGCTTTGGTGGGGGAGCTTGGGCGGCTACCTCCCCTTTACATCTAGGATGCTCCTCTCCATGGAGGGAGCCGAAGAAAAGATGCTCCGGGGGTCGGAAGCTATAAGGTGGAAGACCCTGGGGTGAAGACCCTTTTCTCCCTCTGGGGAGAGGAGGAGAAGCTAAAAGGGCCCCCCAAGCCTTTGGGTAAGGGGGTTGAAGGCTGACCTGGCCCCATGACCTGCACTGATGGACCCACGAGAGGACACAGCGCACAAGAGGGATCAGAGGAAGCACGGGAATGTGAAAGCACGAAGAATGCACAGCACCTCGGGCTTATCAATACCATCTACTGGTTGCTGGTTCTCTTGTTTAGAGAGACATCGCCTGGGATTTGATGGCTGGACTGATATTTTGGCATGGTTAATATGATGTGCTTTATGATATGTTACCTCTGTGTAAGGCACTTGTGAGCTAAAAGATAACATATAGTTTTTCTATAGAGTCTGCTAAATTCTACAGTATGCTTTTTTCTAGTTGAGTGCTGCTGACCAGCACTTTGCACTACACTATAGTATTACCCCTACATCCCCTCTAATACTAACACCCCAATGTTATTATAATCAGACTCCTAATAATCTTCTCCATAGTATCACATCCTCCCACTCTATAATACTATCACCCCGAGTGTTATCACAATCAGACCTCTAATACTGACTTGAGTCTATAGCACTGCCTCATCTGCCTTCTAATGTTACCCTCCGCGTTGTCCCAATCACTCTAATATTAACACACTTCTGTGTTAAGCTGTCACTACAGCATACAGAGCACTCAGTGCTGCAGGGAGACTGTAACACTGTACACTATTTCTGCATGTTAATGTTCAGTTCACCTTGATTGTACAGCTGGTATGCTCGCAAGTACATGTAACCTTTAGGAGCTGCACTTTTGCTGCTCAGGAGACATTAACCACTTTAATACACATCATGGTAACATATACAAATCATGATAAATAAGTAATGGTAAGACTTTGGGAAGTGCATATTCTATTATCTATTTTGTAACTGTTTGAAGGTCCATACAGGGTATGTGAATAGCAGTTTATTTAAACCAGTTAGATGCTAGAGAATTCTCCAGTGTTTTTACCATCCAAAGGGTTTAAAGCCAAGATTGGGAGATCCTCAGGCAATGAACCCAAACTAGGGGCAATGATCTCTACTACCCTCTTATACTGGCATCACTGCCCTTCCACACTCTGCCCTCTAATACTGAGAGTGTCACCTCCATCGCTCTTCCCTTGTGTGTATGTGTAATTGTGTGTGTGTCTGTGAATGTGTGTGTATCTGTGTATTTGTGTGTATGCATATATATGTATGTGTGTGTTATCTATGTGTGTGTATGTCTTCGTGGATATGTGTATATGAGTGCATTTGTCTGCATGTGTGTGTCTATGTGTGTGTTTGTGTGTGTGTATGTGTGTGTTTATGTTTGTCTTTGTGCATGTGTGTGTTTATGTGTATGAGTGCATTTGTCTGCATGTTTGTGTCTGTGTATGTGTGTGTATCTGTGTATGTGTGTGTATCTGTGTATTTGTGTGTATGCATATATATGTATGTGTGTGTGTTATCTAAGTGTGTGTATGTCTTTGTGCATATGTGTATATGAGTGCATTTGTCTGCATGTGTGTGTGTATGTGTTTGTGTGTGTGTATGAGTGTGTTTGCTTGTGTGTGTGTATGAGTGTGTTTATATGTGTATGTAAAGGTTTGTATATCTGTGTGTGTGAATATATATGTGTGTGTGTGTGTGTATGAGTGTGTTTATATGTGTATATAAAGGTTTGTATATCTGTGTGTGTGAATATATATATGTGTGTGTGTGTGTGTGTGTGTATTTGTGCGTGTTTTTATGTATGTGTGTGTACATTTTTGTGTATGTGCTTGTGTTTATGTGTGTGTGTGCATGTATGTGTCAGACTTTGTGTTTATGTATCAGTGTATGTTTATATAAGTGTATGTGTGTGCATGTTGTAAATATGTGTGTTTGTGTGTGTGTTTATGTATCAGAGTATGTTATATAAGTATGCGTGTGTGCTTGTTAGATATGTGTGTATGTTATATAAGTGTGTATCAATGTATATTTAGGGACTTATGCAGTAAAGAGCTGCAGTTGTTTTATGCCAGTAGTGCTGCTGTTTAGTTTTCTGTACAGGCCCTTAGTACTTACCCTGAGTAGTTCTCCTCTCTCTTCCTGACTCTGTCTGTTTCCTATTTCTGCTCCTACTGAATCTCCCTCCTACTAGACCTCACTCCCTCTATTGACCCCTCAGTTGCCCATCCCAGCTGCTGTTCTCCAGATGTGCCTGACCCACAGAGCTGGCATTTGTTAATCTGTGCACTCATCCCCCCTCTGTCCACCAGCAGATAGCAAGCTGATTGGCCAGCTCCTCCCTATATGTTATTATGAACTAAGGTCCCTGTTATCTCCACTCTGTATCACTGTATGATAACATATTTTGATACTAAGAGTCGTATGTTCAAAAGAAAATTGGTGGAAATCTGGAGAGTACTAATTGAACCATACAAACATCACTATTGATTTAAATGGGGATTTTGACCCTTTGCTTGCTAGAGAGGACTTTAACACATTGGTAAACATTGCAATGTAATGCTTTGCAATGCGTCGGAGACCTATTTAGCAATCAAGGGGTTCAAATCCCCATTTAAATCAATGGGATTTTTGGCTCTCCACCATCATGCAATTGATTTGTCCCAGAATTTCTCCCCTTTTTTTGAACATATGGCCCTATCCTATATAATAATTCGCTAAAAAGTGTTTAACGCCTCAGTCATGCACAGTAGAGACTGCTGAGCATGCTGCAGTCATGTGCAGTAGAGACTGGTGAGCGTGCCGCAGTCATGTGCAGTAGAGACTGGCGAGCGTGCTGCAGTCATGCGCAGTAGAGACTGGTGAGCGTGCTGCAGTCATGCGCAGTAGAGACTGGTGAGCGTGCTGCAGTCATGCGCAATAGAGACTGCTGAGCGTGCTGCAGTCATGTGCAGTAGAGACTGCTGAGCGTGCTGCAGTCATGTGCAGTAGAGACTGGTGAGTGTGCTGCAGTCATGTGCAGTAGAGACTGGTGAGCGTGCTGCAGTCATGCGCAGTAGAGACTGGTGAGCGTGCTGCAGTCATGCGCAATAGAGACTGCTGAGCGTGCTGCAGTCATGTGCAGTAGAGACTGCTGAGCGTGCTGCAGTCATGTGCAGTAGAGACTGCTGAGCGTGCTGCAGTCATGTGCAGTAGAGACTGGTGAGTGTGCTGCAGTCATGTGCAGTAGAGACTGGTGAGCGTGCTGCAGTCATACTCAGTAGAGACTGCCTGCGCCGCGGCTGATACAGAGCTGGACGTTTCGAAGGAGCGTCCTGCTCTGTATCAGCCGCGGCGTGGGAAGTCTGTACTGCGCATGACTGCCCCGTGACTGGCTGGCAGTGGCATTGTGCAGGGGAGGGCTGGCCTGGGGGGCAGAGGGGCAATTGCCCCCTGGGCTGGTCACATGTCTGGGCCAGTGGGCCACTGCCTCACTCAGTCTCCCAATTGCTGCTGTAAATGGAGCTACACTAGTGATACCACAGAGCTTACAATTGAAATGGAACTACATAAATGATACCACAGATCTACAATCCAAATAGAGCTACACTAACAGCATAACCCATTTCCCTTGTAAGCTGTATGGTATCAATCATGTTGCTGTACTTAAATTGTAAGCTCTATGGTATCACTAGAGTAGCCGGATTTCAACTGTAAGCTATGTGGTCTCGTTTACCTTACTTAACACCATCAATACCAATATTAAAAGTAACAAAGGGGATGGGCTGGGACATTGGGCTGGAGCGACTGAAGAAATGGGCCAGTAGATTGTATTTGCCCCCCAGGCCACAAGTTGCCAGCCCTCCCCTGGCATTGTGTCCCGTGTAACGGGCTCTTCAAGTAGTATTACATAATATAGTACATCTACTTGATGCTGATGTACTAAGCACTGGAGCAATTCTTGGGCAAAATAACTGCACCATCAGGGACAAATAGACATTGCCCAAACTCCCATTGATTTAGATGGTGTGTTAACCCTTACAATGCCCTATAAGTGGTCTACAGTGCAAATGCCTTGCAGATCTCTCTGTCATTCAAGGAGGTATGTTTAAAATTACCATTTAACATTTTGAGTGTCAGAGAGCAATGCGATGGATACCTCTCTGGCACGCAAAGGGTTAAATTGATAAAGATTTTAGGAATGTTCCCATAGTGTGCAGTTGACTTGCCCCATGAATTGCTCCAATTTTCCTCATACATCAGCCCCTTAGAGCAAACTAACTGAACCATAAGGAAGACATAAAAATTCCCCAAATTCCCAAAGACTGACATTGGCCTTTTAACCTTCTAGAGAGAGGTCACTAGCCCGTTGTGAAGCAATGCCCTGGAGGTCTCTTTATCATTCAGCTGAACGGATATGTGTATTTGTCATGCAGCTGCACACCTGGGAACTCTTCAGATCGGCCCAGACTCCGTTTTTTAGAGTTAAAGGGATAGTAATGTTTCATAATAAAAGCAGCTCTAATTAATCATCATAGTATTTGGACTCCGGAGAGTGTTATTTCAATTCTGTCAGAGTTGTAGTTCAAGAGTAATTCAATGACAAAGTATCCCCCTCCTGCCCCTTTTACTGATGTAACACTGCTCAGCCAGATCAGAAGGGAGGTGCCCAGGTAGATTGCAGAGAGGGACAATCTTCAATTAAGATAAGGGAAAAACCTGAAAAACTTGTCAAGGGGGGCAGGTCTTTCATTGTTCTCATAGGAAGAAGATTGTCCCCTGCTGTTATCTGTCTGGTCTATGGACTGCATTCCACATCTGAGAAGAGATGGCTTACACTAGGTAAAAGGGGCGGGAGGGGGAAACTTTGCTTGTGAATATCTCTTAAACCATAAAGGTTTGAGAGGTAACACTTATATCGTTATTCATGTTTTTTTAATGCCTACAAAATAAAATAAAGATAAAACAAAGTATTACTATCCCTTTAATTATCGGGTCTCTGGGGACAGAGGCTGATACTCCATTGTGGTGATATTGCTATGAAGCCCTGCCCACTTCTCCTTCTTCTCACCCTATTCCTGCAACTTCTCCTTCTCACCCTGTTCCTCCCACTTCCTTCCCATGTCTCCTCCTTTCCACCCTTTCTCCCACTCTCCGACCACTTTTCCTACTTCCCTACCTGTTCCTCCCACTCCCTACCCACTTCTCCTCCTTCTCTACCTGTTCCTCCCACTTCTCCTTCTTCCCACCTTCTTCTGCCCACTTCCCAACCACTTCTTCTTCCTACCTTGTTCTGCCCACTTCCCACCCATGTCTCCTCCTTCCCAACCTGTTCCTCCCACTTCCCACCCACTTCTCCTCCTTCTCTACCTGTTCCTCCTACTTCCCTCCCACTTCTCCTCCTTCCCACCATTTTCTGCCCATTTCCCACCCACTTCTCCTCATTCCCACCCTGTTTCTCCCACTTCCCACCCACTTCTCCTCCTTCCCACCTTGTTATGCCCACTTCCCAACCACTTTTTCTCCTTACCACCTTGTTCCTACCACTTCCTCTCCTTCCAAACCTGTTCCTCCCATTTCCTACCCACTTCTCATCCTTCCCAACCTGTTCTGCCTACTTTCTACCCATTTCTCCTCCTTCCCACCCTGTTCCACCCACTTTGAACCCACTTCTCCTCCCCAGCCTGTTCTACCCACTTCCCACACACTTTCCGCCCACTTTATGACACATAGATGATAAGCAGTGTCCCTTTATGATATAAATCTCATCACCCTGATTGCAGCACATGAGCCCTGTCTGGGATCACATGAGGATGGTGTTCCCAGGTATGTTCAGTTGGTTTGCCCTAGAGTTGTGCCAGTTCTTAGTATATCCACCTTCTTGTGTTTTATGCTTTCTATGAGCCTGTTCAACCTTTTGAATGCCAGTGGGTTGTCTAATTCATTGTAAAGCAATGCGTTGGGCACCTCTCTGGCACTCAACCAGTTAAAAGGTAGTATTCAAATTAGAGAACTAACATCTCCTAATTCAGTGATTCTCAACCAGGGTGCCGTGGCACTTTAGTGTGCCACGGATATCAACTTAGGGTGCCCCATGTTTTCTATGAAGACTAACAAAAATGGACTTTTAAATAAAGATTTATAGAAATTGTTATGCACAATATGTTTAGTTTTGTTATCATGATTATAAGACCTAATAATAATGGTATATTTATGTATTGTACCCTTCTTATGCCCTTGATAACGTACATTAAGTATATCAGGGGCACCGTGAATGCTCTAGATTACGTGTTAGGGGTGCCCTGAACAAAAAAAAGATTGAGAACCACTGTCCTAATCGTAAACCCCCCCCCACTTACTTTACTGTGGCCAGAAAAAATGGCCCTTATGAATTTTGCCTTTCAGCCTTTGTTTAAGAAATAACATCTTCAATGAGTCCTGGTTGTTATGTCCATGGAGGCGGACATGACTGTTATTGGCAGTTTTTTCAAGCTGGAGCAGACAGAGTGCATGAGCTAGCTTAACCCTTTAAGGACCAGAGGAGTGTGCAATACACTGCGAAGCAATGTGATGCACACTCCTTTGGTCCTTAGAACTTTAAGATTACCATGTGCAGTGAGCAGAGTGTAAGGTCCTGGGGTCCTGCCAGCAACTATCATGTCCGCCACCATGGACATGACATGATCATTTCCTCTTTTACAGAGATAAAACACAAGTAAGGGATGTCAGGGGCTCTGAGGAAGAACAGAAGCAGTGTTGCCTGTTCCACGGCTAGTCACCGCTCAAGAGCATCACATTTTAGCTATTGCCATTGCAATGAAGAAATTTCCACATACATATTAGACTAATCCTGCAGAAAGGGCAGTCCAGTTCCAAAATGGCAGACAAGTCCCCTCTGCACAGGAAATACCAGCTAACTCCAAATTCAGGTTTTGGCCTTATCGTAGAAGTGCATCTGGTTTCCCTAGGCACCGAGAGCAAGGGGTCCACATCTGGAGACACCATGAGAGTTAAAAAAAAAAAAAAAAAAAAAAAAAACAAGCCAAGGGATTCTGAAAAACTTTTAGGGTCCCTCCCTAAGAGTAAAGGGTAATCCAGGCATGGAGCCCTCACTTTCAGTGCCTAGGGAAGCCAACTCTGTCTCACTGATGAGGCCCAAACAAGGCCAAAGCATACATCTGGTGTTAGCTGGTATTTCCTGTGCTCAGAAGACTTGCCTGTCATTTTGGAACTGGACCACCCTTTGGGTTAGATTAGTCTAATATGTATGTGAACATGTCTCCTCTGTAATGGCAGTATTGAGCTAAAATATGATATTGTTGAGTGGTAACTAGCCACAGAACAGTCAACAATACCTTTGTTCATCCTCAGAATTTTTTGCATATTTTGGCTTGTCTCTTAAAAGCTGTTTGATTCATGTTACCTATGGACTTCTGAGCGTGCTTTCCTGCAACCTACATCCATCTATCTATCTATCTATCTATCTATCTATCTATCTATCTATCTATCTATCTATCTATCTATCTATCTATCGCAGGGTCTCTAAGTGTAAAGGGTAATCCAGACATGAACCCCTCTCTCTCAGGGCACCTCACTAATGAGGCCCAAACAAGCCAAAACATATGTATGGGATTAGCTGGAATTTCCCGTGCAGAGGAGACTTGTCTGTCATTTTAGAGCTGGGCCACCCTTTTGGGTGAAATTAGTCTAATATAAATGTGGAAATGTTTCCTCTGTAATGGCAGTATTGAGATAAAATGTTATTATCTTGAACGATGACTAGCCGCAGAACAGGCAACATTCCCTTTGTTCATCCTCAGAGTCTTTCTCATCCTTTGGCTTGTTTCTTAAAGGCATATTAACATTTCATATATGAAAATATATATATCTTGTAGAGTTTATCCTCCTGAGTAAAACAAATCTGCTCCCACTGCCAAGAGGTGTTTTATTCCAAAGCTATTGCAGCTCAAAGTCGGATTTTGTTAGGTGCAGTATTTCAGTGGCCTGAAATGTTACAGTGGCGCTGCTGCTGCACCATCCAATGGAGGTTTATTGTCAACTGACCAGAGCTGTCCATAGAATGGTGTAGCAACAGCACCATTGTAACATTCTGGCCACTGAGAGACTACACCTAACAAAATCCAAGTTTGAGATGCAATTACATTTGCATAAAACACTTCTCAGCAGTGGGAGTATGCTTGTTTTATTCAGGAGGATAATCTACAATATATAATTTGTCATTTATTGTTTATTTATTGTTGATATCCCTTTAAGCAAAGGCAAAAGGGCAAAATTCTAAATTTAAATGAAACATTAATACAGAAAAGCGGGGAATTTTGCCATAAGTTCAATTTATCACAAATATTTCTAAGGATACATTTCCTGCACATTAACCCTTTTGGTACCAGAGACATTTCCAGCGCATTGTGTTGCAACACTTTGGATACCTCTTTGGCACTCAAAGGGTTATGAAACGCTTGTGTTTGGTGAGGATGTGTTATACTGGAATTTTCACAACAGGTCAATGCAGTAGTCTGCAACCATGACAAGATCTGTGTAGATGGAATCGCTGTTTCACCAGGCCTGATATGCACGACTGCTTATAGGGTCACCGTGCAGTTAGTTTACACAAGTGATACTTGGGGGGGGTTGCTTATCTCAACATTTAATAACTCTGATACTCCCCACTAGTATCAGCTTACGATAGATGGCTGATGCTGACACAGGCTGGTCATCAGTTGCACCCCATCATGGCTACAAAAACCTAATTAACTAGCACACAGGAACTAGCATACAAATAAGGCCTAACAGACTGCCTGTACATTATAGTTCAGGAATATTGCCATTGATATTAAATAAATACATCTGCATTTCTGAGTAATCAACAGGCTGTATTCCCAGTTAGGGTTGCCACCTTTTCTTCAAAAAAATACCGGCCATGGCATTCCCTCCATAGACTTAACATTGGACAGAAGCCAATTTTTTACCGGCCTGCCGGTAAAATACCGGCTGGGTGGCAACCCTATTCCCAGTTATTATCAATAACAAAAGTTAATGGGCCCCTTATACTTATGGCTTCTGGATTATGTTGCACACAACTGAAAACACTTGGACACCCTTGTACTAAATTAAAATACCTCACTATGAACCGTACTCAGATAATTTTCACTTCCACAGAAAATACTTCAACTATACCTCACTCCTTCTGAGCCTCACTACAAGTGACCCTAGATCTCACTCACACTCATACCTCCCAACACAACATTTTAAATATTCAAAGAGGGGAGTGTTACTGGGGTCGTGGCTGGTGGGCGGTGCATTACTGAGTATTTTTATTTAGGTTATTTAATGACCTATTGACACCTCTTTGTTTAACTGAATAAATGATTTACAGCCAGACCAAAGTATTTTATTTACACAGACTAATTCATAAACACTTATACTGGACTTTATCCAAACATTAATGTGAGTTGTATTGCTTTGGAGCAATGTGATACACTTATATACACATCACACAGTCTGATCTCCTAAAAAGAGGGACACCAGGGTGATACACTTATATACACACCACAACGTCTGATCTCCTACAAAGAGGGACACCAGGGTGATACACTTATATACACACCACGCAGTCTGATCTCCTAAACACAGGGACACCAGGGTGATACACTTATATACACACCATGCAGTCTGATCTTCTAAACACAGGGACACCAGGGTGATACACTTATATACACACCACACAGTCTGATCTCCTAAACACAGGGACACCAGGGTGATACACTTATATACACACCACACAGTCTGATCTTCTAAACACAGGGACACCAGGGTGATACACTTATATACACAAACCACAGTCTGATCTTCTAAACACAGGGACACCAGGGTGATAGACTTATATACACAACGCACAGTCTGATCTCCTAAACACAGGGACACCAGGGTGATACACTTATATGCACACCACACAGTCTGATCTCCTAAACACAGGACACCAGGGTGATACACTTATATGCACACCACGCAGTCTGATCTCCTAAACACAGGGACACCAGGGTGATACACTTCTATACACACCACGAAGTCTGATCTCCTAAATACAGGGACACCAGGGTGATACACTTCTATACACACCACACAGTCTGATCTCCAAAAACACAGGGACACCAGGGTGATACACTTCTATACACACCACACAGTCTGATCTCCTAAACACAGGGACACCGGGGTGATACACTTATATACACACCACACAGTCTGATCTCCTAAACACAGGGACACCGGGGTGATACACTTATATACACACCACACAGTCTGATCTCCTAAACACAGGGACACCGGGGTGATACACTTATATACACATCACACAGTTTGCTCTCCTAAACACAGGGACACCGGGGTGATACACTTCTATACACACTGCACAGTCTGATCTCCTAAACACAGGGACACCAGGGTGATACACTTCTATACACACCACACTGTCTGATCTCCTAAACACAGGGACACCAGGGTGATACACTTCTATACACACCACACTGTTTGATCTCCTAAACACAGGGACACCAGGGTGATACACTTCTATACACACCACACAGTCTGATCTCCTAAACACAGGGACACCAGGGTGAAACACTTATATACACACCACACTGTATGATCTCCTAAACACAGGGACACCAGGGTGATACACTTATATACACACCACACAGTCTGATCTCCTAAACACAGGGACACCAGGGTGATACACTTATATACACACCACACAGTCTGATCTCCTAAACACAGGAACACCAGGGTGATACACTTATATACACACCACACAGTCTGATCTCCTAAACACAGGGACACCAGGGTGATACACTTATATACACACCACACAGTCTGATCTCCTAAACACAGGGACACCAGGGTGATACACTTATATACACACCACACAGTCTGATCTCCTAAACACAGGGACACCAGGGTGATACACTTATATGCACACCACACAGTCTGATCTCCTAAACACAGGGACACCAGGGTGACACACTTATATACACCCCACAGTGTCTGATCTCCTAAACACAGGGACACCAGGGTGATACACTTATATACACACCACACTGTCTGATCTCCTAAACACAGGGAGACCAGGGTGGGACAGAGGGATTTGGGAGATATGCACACTGAGCCTCACTTTTACTGAAATAACTTCTACTGAACATCACTCACACTGAATATCCCTTCCATTCAAACAACTCCAATTGCACTTCATTCATACTGATCCTCGCTCCAACTGGACCTGGATATTTCACTGAACCTCACTCTTACTCTCACTCCTACCGCTGAATCTCCTTTGCCCTAAACATCATTGCTACTAAATCCCAGTGCAATTATACCCCTCACTCCTACCACTGAATTTCATTCTCACTAAACATCATTCCTACTAAATCTTACTACTATTATATCTCACTCCTACCACTAAGCCTCACTCATACTGAACCTGACTGCTATTATAGTTAACTCCTTCCATTAAAGTTCATTGCCATTAATTCCTACTAAACCATACTACTATTATGCCCCACTCCTACCACTGAATTTCATTCCCACTAAACATCACTCATACTAAACCTTACTACTGTTATACCTCACTTCTACCACTGAACACTGTCCCACTAAAACCCATTCCTAATAAACCTTACTACTGTTATACTTCACTTCTACCACTGAACACTGTCCCACTTAACCCCATTCCTAATACACTTACTACTATTTTTCCTCACTTCTACCACTGAACTTGTTCCCACTAAACTGTACTCCTACTAAACCTTCTGACCACTGAACACTTCTACCACTGAACTCTTTCCCACTAAACCTCATTCCTACTATGCCTGACTGCTATTATACCTGACTCCTAACTCTGATCTTGTTCCCACTAAATCTCACTCCTACTAAATCCTACTTCTATTATACTTCACTCATACTGAATCTCACCGCAGCTAAACCTTAGTCATACTTTACCTTACTCCAAACGAACTTTACTCCCTCTAAAGCACACTTTGACATGCCTTACTCCAGCTATACTTCACTCCAGCTAATCAGTACATGTACTATACCTCAGTCACACTTCACCTCAGTACCACTGAACCATATTCCTGTATCAACTAATTTCTGCTAAATTATACTTGTAGTATACAGTACCTTACTCCCATTTCATTTCACTCTTACTAAACGTCATTCCCACTAAACATCACTCCTACTAAACCTTACTACTGTTATACTTCACTTCTACCACTGAACACTGTCCCACTAAACCCCATTCCTAATACACTTACTACTATTATTCCTCACTTCTACCACTGAACTTGTTCCCACTAAACTGTACACCTACTAAACCTTCTGACCACTGAACACTTCTACCACTGAACTCTTTCCCACTAAACCTCATTCCTACTATGCCTGACTCCTATTATGCCTGACTCCTACCTCTGATCTTGTTCCCACTAAATCTCACTCCTACTAAATCCTACTTCTATTATACTTCACTCATACTGAATCTCACTGCAGCTAAACCTTAGTCATACTTCACCTTACTCCTACTGAACTTTACTGACTCTAAAGCACACTTTGACATGCCTTACTCCAGCTATACTTCACTCCAGCTAATCCGTACATGTACTATACCTCAGTCACACTTCACCTCAATACCACTGAACCGCATTCCTGTATCAACTAATTTCTGCTAAATTATACTTGTAGTATACAGTACCTCACTCCCATTTCATTACACTCTTACTAAAAGTCATTCCCAGTGAACCTCTCTCCCGACTATAACTCCCTGCCCTGACCCTAATACAGACAAAATCTTATTCAAAGTGAATTTGAATAATAAGGAACATCTTACTCAATGGAACATGTTGCGGTTAAAACTCACTCCATTAAACTTCATCCACAAAGAAACAAATCCCTCCGACTACATCTGAAATCAATCTGAAACTAAATGGTTCTGAACTTCATTCCCACTTTAGCACCACATGAACATGATACACTGTATACTTAACTCACTTATACTAAACCTAACTCCCAATGAACACTAAGCTTCCCTCACACTTTATTTAATTCTACTAAACCACCAACCCCATTGATTCTCAATCATTGAACTTTACTCTGAACCACACTGCCAAAAATCTTGCTCACCGATCCTTTCTTCCATTGATTCTCCCTCACTGAACCTTACTCCTGAACCTTATGGTCAATTAACGTCCCTCATTGAACCACACTTCCACTGATTCTCACTCACTGAACCTTACTCTTGAACCTTATGGTCAATTAACGTCCCTCACTGAACCACACTTCCACTGATTCTCACTCACTGAACCTTACTCTTGAACCTTATGGTCAATTAATGTCCCTCACTGAACCATACTTCCACTGATTCTCACTCACTGAACCTTACTCCTGAACCTTATGGTCAATTAATGTCCCTCACTGAACCACACTTCCACTGATTGTCACTCACTTACCCTTACTACTTTTACTGCCAATGACTCTCTCTCATATAACCTTACTTCCACTGATTCTCACTTAGCGATTCTTTCTCTGAACTTCATTGCAAATTAACTTCACTCATTGAACATCGCTCACATTGATTCTCACTCCCTAAACTTTACTCCTGAACCTCATTGCTAGTAATTCTCTCTCACTGATTCTCTTTCCCACTGTTTCTCACTTATTAAACCTTACTCATGTTGAACCTGAATGCTAACAAATCATACTTGTATTGAACCTCACTCCTGTTGATTCTCACTCACTGCACCTTACTCAACATAACCTCACCCGTATCACTGAGCCTCACTTCGACTCCCTTACTGAATCTCACTTCTATGATTCTAAATCACTGAACTTTACTCCTCCCAAACATCACTGCCAATTTACTTCTCTTACTGAACTTCACTCCCATTCATTCTCACTGATTGAATCTCACTCCTACTGAACACCAATGAAACGCTATGATTGAACCTCACTTCCACTGATGATTACTCGCTGAACCTTATTCCTCTTGAAAGTCATTGCCAAATATCTTCTCTTGCGTAACCTCACTCCCATTCATTCTTACTCATTGAATCTTACTCCTACTGAATCTCAATACCAATGAAGCTCTGTCACTGAACCTCCTATTGATACTCACAAAACTTTACTACTCCTGAACCTCACTACCTATTAACTTTACTAATTTGTACTCATACCTAATGAAACTTACTCACACTGAACCTTACTGCCATTGCATCTCACTGCTCCTGAAACTCATTGCAACTCTAACTGCAACTGAGCATCACTCACACTAAATCAAACCTCTACTTGACAACTGCTTAACATCATTCCCATGAATCTTCACATCCACTGAACCTCATTCCCATGAATCTTCACATCCACTGAACCTCATTCCCATTAATCTTCACATCCACTGAACCTCAATCCCATTAATCTTCACATCCACTGAACCTCATTCCCATTAAGCTTGACATTACTGAACTTCATGTCCCTTAATCCTTTCATTCAGTGCCTCTTTACCTTACCTGAGATAAGGAAGGGACAGCTCTCCAGAGGATGCAGGACAGTGACAGGTTTCCAGGGGCCACAAAAAAGGTTTTACACTTCCAGATGCCACATTGATCAGCAGCACTTGGTCCTCTGCTCAGCTTGCACTTATCCAGCTCTAGGATCCCTTGTCTGACTATTAAACAGAGTAGAGGGAAAGAGGGAGGGGGCAGGGAGGAGGAGGAGGGAGGCAGCAGGACTGAATGTGGTGACAGAGAGTTGATTTCAACACTGTATGGACTCAGTCCAGCACATGGCTCTCGGTATTTCAGGAAACTTTGCACACTCAGTACACGGAAGAAATGTGACATCACACACACACAGACACACACTCCCTGTCAGGAGCAGCATCCCCTGAGCACTAGTGCACATATACACACAACCTAAGGGCCATCATCCTATTCACATGCACATGTGTATCTTGTCAAGAGCAGCATCATCTGCACATACACGCATGTATCATGTCAGGATCAGTATCCTCTGCACATACACACCACCTTGTCAGGAGCAGTACCTTCTGCACATACATGCTTCATTGTCAGGAGCAGCATACTCTGCACATACACACATGTATCATGTCAGGAGCCGTATCCTCTGTACATACACACAGCAACATCAGGAGCAGCATCTTCTGTACCTACACACCGCATTGTCAGGAGCAGTGGTCCCTGGTTTCTGGGGACAGTCCCCAGATTCAGCGCACTGTCCCCAGAGAGAATGTGTCCCCAGATATGTCCCCGGATCTCGGTGTCTGGCACTGACATTAATCTTCTCTTCATTGAGTCAAATGAGACTCAGTGAAGGGAAGTTTGTTGATGAATGCACATGAATATGCAACCTTCAGGTCTGCGCACCATGCGCAATGATGTCAACATGGCTCACAGAGGCAGGTAACGGTGAACCATGGGGGGGGCACCAATAAATTGGTTCATTGCGCATGTAGAACGCACTAGACTGCAGAGCACATGGATTTGCCTCCAGCTTACATGGTTCAGCCTGTAACCAACATTCGGCCACCACGACATGACGACGGGGTCTAAAGGAAGGTAGGACAATGTAGTGGACAGTGTGGGGAGGAGGACAGGGTGGACCGTTTGTGGAGGAGGACAGGGTGGGTAGTGTGGAGGTGGACAATGTGGAGTTGGACAGTGTGGGCAATGTGGGGATTGACAGTTTTGAGGTGGACAATGTGGGCAGTTGGGGGTGGGCAATGTGGACTTGGGCAATGTGGACAATGTGGGGGTGGACAGTGTGTGAGGGTGGACAGTGTTGAGCTGGACCGTGTGGAGGTGGGCAATGTATAGTTGGACAGTGTAGGCAATGTGGGTGTGGACAGTGTTGAGGTTGACAATGTGGGCAATGTGGAGGCGGGCAATGTGGAGTTGGACAGTGTGGGCAATGTGGGGGGTGAACAGTGTGTGGAGGAGGACAAGATGGACAGTTTGTGAAGGAGGACAGGGTAGGCAGTGTGGAGGTGGGCAATGTGGAGTTGGACACTGTGGTCAATGTGGAGGTGGTCAGTGTGCAAGGATTGACAGTGTTGAGGTGGACAGTGTGGCCAGTGTGGAGGTGGCCAGTGTGGGCAATGTGGAGGTGGACAGTGTGGGCAATGTGAAGGTGGGCAGTGTGTGGAGGAGGACAGGGTGGACAGTTTGTGGAGGAGGACAGGGTTGGCAGAGTAGATATGGACAATGTGGAGTTGGACAGTGTGGGCAATGTGGGCATGGAAAGTGAGTGGGGGTGGACATTGTGGAGTTGGACACTGTGGTAAATGTGGAGGTGGACAGTGTGCGAGGATGGACAGCGTTGAGGTGGACAATGTAAAAAAAAATGTTGTAGGGTTTATCCCCCTGAGTAAAACAAGAGTACTCCCACTGCTGAAAGGCGTTTCATTCAAAAGTTATTAATTTTCAAAGTTTAATTTTTTAGGTGCAGTATCACAGTGACCTGAAATTGTACAGTGGTGCTGTTGCTACACCATCCTATGGAGATTTATGGTCCCGGGACCAGAGCTGTCCATAGGATCGTGTAGCAGCAGCGCCACTGTACAATTTCAGGCCACTGTGATATTGCACCTAAAAATTCAACTTTGAAAATGAATAACTTTTGAATGAAACGCCTTTCAGCAGTGGGAGTACTCTTGTTTTACTCAGGGGGATAAACCCTACAACATTTTTTTTTACATTTTAAGTATTACTATCCCTTTAAAAGCATAGCACAAGAAATTCTGGGGCAAACCAACTGCACTGTATAAAACTTCCCACAGTTACCAGGTGGTGTGAGGGTATGGATAAGTGGCATTTCCTATTGACACGTACTAGTCAGATTTACATTTTTCCCTAAATCCAGAGTTTTAAGTGCAGATAAGATCCAATTGACCCATCCAGTCTGCCCATCTTCCTATCAGGAAAGAGCAAATGACCTTAAGGGAAAACTATAGTAAGAAAAATATATATTGTTATTTGTTTTTGTAAATTTGGTTTAGCCTCCATTAACCCTTTTCATTGCCAGAGGGGTGCTCTACCTATTACTTTGCCTACCCTGCAGGCCTTTAAAGGATTACACTAGTTTAGGGATTTTTGTGTGCGTGTTTTTTTTAAAGATTTTTTTATATACTTAGAATACTTATTTTAACCCCTTGGTATTATTTTAAAGGAACACAAACAGAGAAAATGAACTTGGATTACATAAAGTTAAATCCCCTGCACGTCATACTAATTATCTGTGTATTTGTTTTGTGAGGCCTGAATTCTAATCTTACAAAATGCTCAGAGGGAGCAGATATTCCTGCCTTTTCCAGGGCTCCGGAGCTCCCTTTGATTGTCCAGGATTATCTCTGAATGCAAGTAAGGTCACCACATGTCTCTTTAAGGGCTGGATTCCAAAGCAGGTGCTAATTTTATCTCTGCTTTTATCTCCGGGTGTCCCCATAGACTTCAATAGGAATTTTTTTTATAAAACAGGAGGTAACATTTATCTCCTGAATTTGAATTCAGCCCTAAATCAGGGACTCTTATTAAAATTTTATTAGGCAGGACTGTATAGAAATCAGTGGAATCCTGTGGTGTGTGATTATTATATGTGTTTCTGATTTAAAGGGATAGTAATACTTCATTTTATCTTTATTTTATTTTGTAGGCATTAAAAAAAAACATGAAGAACGATATAAGTCTTATCTCTCAAACCTTTATGGTTTAAGAGATATTCACAAGCAAAGTATCCCCCCCCTTCCCCGTTCAGCCAGATCAGAAGGGAGGTGCCCAGGTAGACTGCAGAGAGGGACAATCTTCAATTAAGATAAGGGAAAAAGCTGAAAAACTTGTCAAGGGGGGCAGGGATTTCATTGTTTTCATACAAAGAAAATTGTCCCCTTCTGTTATCTGTCTGGTCTTACAACCTGATTCACATCTGAGAAGAGATGGCTTACACTAGGTAAAAGGGGCGGGAGGGGAAACTTTGCTTGTGAATATCTCTTAAATCATAAAGGTTTGAGAGATAAGACTTATATCGTTCTTCATGTTTTTTTAATTCCTACAAAATTAAATAAAGATAAAATGAAGTATTACAATCCCTTTAAGTAACAGTAATGTCCAATAATAATGTTATGTTGTACTGTAGATTAAAAAAATAAATTTGTAGAGCAAATCACATCTCTCAAACCTTTATAGTTTGAGAGATATTTGCATCTAAAGTTCCCCCCTCTCTCCCCTTCTCCTGACATCAGCACTCTGCTGACATCAGGAGACCCCGGTCCTGGGACCAGCCGGCGGCTCTTCAGCAGAGCAGAAATAGCAATATTTGAAAATAATTAATTCATTGGAATGGTCTACAAACTGCCTGGTTTGCAAGCACACTTTGTAGACCAAAAAAAAATAATTATGTGATGGGTCTATATGGAGAGAATTGGTATATATCCCGGTGGCTGCAGCCAATAATCAGATCCCCGCTATTAGATCCTAAAGAGACAAAATATCAACACACCTTATCAGCGCTTCCACCGGAAAAACCCTAGATGACACCCAAAGTACTCAAAACACTCACAAATACACCAACATATGCAACAAAATCACCATTCCTTTAAAAATGACTGTTATAACGGTCTTCTTTAATATCAAAGTACAATCAAGAACATAGTACACATAATAAGTAAGTAACACAAGGGGGATGGTTACTGTGGAGATTTTCTAGTGTTGTATATTTCCATAGTAAGGAAATTGGGTATTGCAAATGCCAATAGTGTTTGTGGATTTTCCCATTATTTCCAAAAATTAGATATGGTATTTTAACAATGTTATTACTATGTGTGCTATGTTCTTTATTGTACGTTGATATTAAAGAAAACCGTTATAACAGTCATTTTTAAAGGAATGGTGATTTTGTCGCATATGTTGGTGTATTTGTGAGTGTTTTGAGTACTTTGGGTGTCATCTAGGGTTTTTCCTGTGGAAGCGCTGATAAGGTGTGTTGATACTTTGTAGACCGTTCCAATGAAGTAGTTCTTTTTAAATATTGCTATTTCGGCTCTGCTGAAGAGCCACCTTGTGTCGGCCGACATGGATCTCCTTCTGTCAGCTTTACAGCTGACATCAGGAGAAGGGGAGGGAGGGGGGAACTTTAGATGCAAATATCTCTCAAACCATAAAGATCTGAGAGATGGGATTTGCGCCACATATTTTTTAAAAAAATCTACATTACAACATAACATTATTATTGGACATTACTGTTACTTTAAAGAGATATGTGGTCATCTTAGAAGCAAGACCAGTGGGCACTAATCACAGCCAATCACAATCAGCACTAATCTCTCAATACAAATGGCACAAACACATTAATTAAATGCTCTCTGAGCATAACAATTTAAACATGCACTAAAAATCCAGGTTACGATTATATTTCATGGCTGTACCATATGAACAATTATTTTTTTATTTATGCTAGCTGTACCCAGTATTTTAAGTTATATCAATCTATTTCATTTTTTGGTGTTAGCGTTCCTTTAACACTTTGGTTACTTGAGGCACCTCCAAAAAAACGTTTTGTGTTGAACCCATCTCTAGCATCCCGGGGGTAATAATAATTGCAGGATTTGTGGATCTTTTCGGCAATAAGAGGTATAACCCTCCACAATGCTTTGTGTACCCCACTGACACTCAAAGAGCTAATCACGTCTCCACACTTTTTTTCCCAGAAGCAGAGCACTGCTTAGACAATTTGGGCCCACAATGGCAGTACTTCCTCATGAGGGTGCAGAGGTTTCCACTGTAAAGTGTGGTTTATTGTCTTACAGCACAATTATCAATATTTTACAGCTGAATCGCAGGTTATAAAGTCTTGCTACATTCTGCTCTCCTCTTTCCTTTTGTGTTCAAATATCCTTCTGTCCTTACTGACCTGAAATAACTCTCGTATTTGCCCCCGGGGGCATTGCTAGGTAAGAGCTAAAGTCCGTTAATTGATAGTGATTAGCACTTACCTCTTCTGTATTCAAAAAAGGCGTTGCACATCTCTCTGGTCCTAAAGGGGTTAAAGCCCAGCTTTCATTGCCATCTTGGGTTATATAATGGTGAAAATCTAATTTAAAGTAACAGTAATGTCCAATAAAACATTTTTTCTTGCTTTGTAGATTAAAAAAAATAAATTATGTGGCACAAATCCCATCTCTCAAACCTTTATGGTTTGAGAGATATTCGCATCTAAAGTTACCCCCTCTCCTGATGTCAGCTGTAAAGGTGACAGAAGGATATCCGTGTCGCCTGACACGAGGCAGCTCTTCAGCAGAGCCGAAATAGCGATATTGGAAAACAATTACTTCATTGGAACGGTCTACAAAGTGTGCTTGCAAACCAGGCACACTTTGTAGACCGTTCCAATGAAGTAATTATTTTCCAGTATCACTATATCGGCTCTGCTGCAGAGCCGCCAGCTGATCCCTGGACCGGGATCTCCTGCTGTCAGCAGAGCACAGACGTCAGGAGAAGGGGAGGGAGGGGGGAACTTTACATGTGAATATCTCTCAAACCGTAAAGGTTTGAGAGATGGGATTTGTGCCACATAATTTATTTTTTTAAACTCTACAAAACAAGAAAACATTTTTATTGGACATTAGTGTCCGTTTAAACCCTTAAGGACCGGGGAATCCGCGCCGTGACCCGACTGAACGACCACGGAGCAATTTTTTTTAATTGTTCCCTTGCGTTCCGGACTCCCCGAACGGCGTGCAGCCGCAGGGGGAGCCCGGAATTCGATGACGGTCATAGTACGTCATCGGTCGTTAAGTCAAATTGAACCTTGACGTACTATGACCGTCAAGGGTCGTTAAAAGGACAGTAATGTTTCATAATAAAAGCAGCTCTAATTAATCATCATAGTATTTGGACTTTGGAGAGTGTTATTTCAATTCTGTCAGAGTTGTAGTTCCAGAGGAATTCAATGACAAAGTATCCCCCTCCCGCCCCTTTTACTGATGTAACACTGCTCAGCCAGATCAGAAGGGAGGTGTCCAGGTAGATTACAGAGAGGGACAATCTTCAATTAAGATAAGGGAAAAACCTGAAAAACTTGTCAAGGGGGGTAGGGCTTTCATTGTTCTCATACGAAGAAGATTGTCCCCTGCTGTTATCTGTCTGGTCTATGGACTGCATTCCACATCTGAGAAGAGATGGCTTACACTAGGTAAAAGGGGCGGGAGGGGAAACTTTGCTTGTGAATATCTCTTAAACCATAAAGGTTTGAGAGATAAGACTTATATTGTTCTTCATGTTTTTTTAATGCCTACAAAATAAAATAAAGTTAAAACGAAGTATTACTATCCCTTTAAGGGGTTAAAGTAATAGTGACTTTGCACTGCACAATAATAAAAAATTAGCTTGGCCTAAGCCTGGGTCTTTTGGAGGAAGCCTCGTGTCTTGTGAGAATCTAGCATCTCTCCTCATCTGTCCTATTCAGCTTTACCCATTGAATCCCTTGAAGACCAGAGAGAGAGAGAGCAATGCATTTATTTACATATCTTCCAATATTTCAAACGGCCAAAGAGTGGCTGGGGGTGTGGATGTTGGGTGGATCATCATTACCAAGACAACTAAGGTTATTTCATGATCTACTGAAAACTCTTTGTGTAACAGAATAAATGATTTAGGGCAAGATCTAAGTATTTTATTTACACAGACTAATTTGTAAACACATATACTGACATTTAAACAAACATTAAAGTGGATCTACCACACACAGAAAAGTAATGCTCATTAGTTAGAGCATTTAGCAAAAAAGTTAAACATGTTAGTCATTTTTGGAAAAAAAACCTTTATCTGAGCAAAAATACAAGTTTAAAAGGTGCCCAGCAGCCTACTTCCCCAGGGCCACCCAACTATGAGTGGGGCCTCATATGTGCCAGGAGTGTGACCAGTATCTATCTAATCTATCTATGTACAGGGCCGGCGCTAGCATAAGGCAGCTTAGGCAGCCGCCGTAGGGCTCCGCAGCGGAAGGGCACCAAAACGGGGAGCTTGAAAAGCCGTTATTATTTGTGCGCATCCCTCGCCACTCAACCGCAGCTGCAGCTCAGTCTGTGAGCTGATCTCCCAGATCTGACGCTCTAGTAATACAGAGCGCTGGGAGATGACATCATCTCCCAGCGCTCTGCATTACTGAGAACCGTGCAGGAGCTTCAGCTCTGTGCCGAAGGAGGCACAGTCTCTCTCATGCAAAGCCACTAGACTACCAGGGACTCAACTCGAGGTAGGAGATGGACACGGGGAGGGGGTCACTAGGGGCAATGTGGAGATGGGGACATTGTGGGGAATGGGGCAATGAGGAGATTCAGGGGCATTGTGGGGATTGGGGCAATGTGGAGATGAAGGGGCATTGTGGGGATTGGGGCAATGTGGAGATTGAGGGGCATTGTGGAGATTGAGGGGCATTGTGGGGATTGGGGCAATGTGGAGATGAAGGGGCATTGTGGAGATTGGGGCAATGTGGAGATGAAGTGGCATTGTGGGGATTGGGGCAATGTGGAGATGAATGGGCACTGTGAGGATTGGGGCAATGTGGAGATGAAGGGGCATTGTGGAGATTGAAGGGCAATGTGGAGATGAAGGGGAATTGTGGGGATTGGGGCAATGTGGAGATGAAGGGGCATTGTGGAGATTGAGGGGCAATGTGGAGATGAAGGGGTATTGTGGGGATTGGGGCAATGTGGAGATGAAGGTGCATTGTGGGGATTGGGGCAATGTGGAAGTTGAGGGGCATTGCGGGTATTGGGGCAATGTGAAGATGTAGGGGCATTGTGGGGATTGGGGCAATGTGGAGATGAAGGGGCATTGTGGAGATTGAGGGGCAATGTGGAGATGAAGGGGTATTGTGGGGATTGGGGCAATGTGGAGATGAAGGTGCATTGTGGGGATTGGGGCAATGTGGAAGTTGAGGGGCATTGCGGGTATTGGGGCAATGTGAAGATGTAGGGGCATTGTGGGGATTGGGGCAATGTGGAGATGAAGGGGCATTGTGGGGATTCGGCCAGTGTGGAGATTGAGGGACATTGTGGGGATTGGGGCAATGTGGAGATTGAGGGGCATTGTGAGGATTGGGGCAATGTGGAGATTGAGGAGCATTGTGGAGGTGGCCAATGTGGTTGAGGGGGGCCAATGTGGTCAGGGGTGGGGGGGGCCCATGGCAATTCTTACAACAGGGCCCGGGGGCTTCTAGTTACGCCTCAATGTCTGGTGTTAATCTGATTTGAGAGACACACATTGACCTCTTCTGCTGCACTGTTTTACCGGCAATTGAAAAGCCGGTATTTGTGTGCGTCCGCGGAGGGAATGGTGGGGGAGCCATCGGTCTGGCATAGCTATTCAACCATCACCGTATGTTCCATAACTTTTACTTAATTTCTGTTTGTTATAAGCCCTCATGTTATTGTCACTGCACGTATGCTCTCTGTATTACGGTACGTTACCTTCTTTCTCCTGTGACCCAGGAAGTTTGTGTGTTTCAAGTTGAGAGCACACGTTAGATCTGAGTGTCCTATGTGACTAGGAATTCTCTAGCAGTAAGAACAGCATGTCTGCCTCCAGGAGGAAAAGTAAAGGGGCAGCTAAAACAGCCCCTGCCCAGAGTCCCAAGCACAAGCTGACCCCTCTGTGTGTACAGTGACCGAGCTCTTAGATAAAGGTATGCTGGCGATGTGGGAGCAGTGCGCCCCTATCATTTTACTTTGGCTGTCACTTTCCTGTCACAGGTACTGTGTACACGCAGCGCATTTCAAGTAGCGAAAGGGTTAAACATCACCACGGGCCATCTGCACAGTGACAAATGTGGAGCAAGTCTGGAGCAAACCAACCTAAAGTTATCTTGGGAAGCAATTATACATTCCCTAACTTCCCATTCAAAACATGGGAATACTAATGCACATATTCTTGATCTGTATTGGCAGTTTGTTTTTTTTTACTAATTTTATTTTTTAATTTGAGTCGTAAACGAACACATGCAGTTTCATAATCTTATATATCATATACTTCCAGCTAGCCTCTGAGGGAAAAAAGTTTATTTGATCTCTAACATCTAATCCTGAATTTGCCTTTTTAATGCTTGTAATTTCTTAGACACCATTTGATACATTTAGCATTTTGTTTTGTGCTTTTTGTAATGAGTGATAAGTTCACGTTTCTTCTATTCATGAAGGCTTAAAGGGATATTATTGTAAAATTTTTACAAAAATGAATCTTGTAGCATGTAAAAAAATGTAACTAAATTATCCCAGTCCCATCTCTCAGACCTTTATGGTTTGAGAGATATTCGGCACTAAAATTCCCCCTCCCTCCCCTTTCCCTGATGTCAGTGCTCTAGCTGACTGCAAGGGAATCTGGTGCCAGGACCGGCAGAGGCTCTTCAGCAGAGAGCCGTGATCACGAGATAGAAAAATAACCAAGCACACTTTGTAGACCGTTCCAATGAAGTAGTTATTTTTCTATTTGTAGACTGTTCCAATGAAGTAGTTATTTTTCTATCTCGTGATCTTGGCTCTCCTGAAGAGCCTCCACCGGTCCTGTGACCGGATTCCCTTGCAGTCAGCTAGAGCACTGACATCAGGGAAAGGGGAGGGAGGGGGTAACTTTAGTGCTGAATATCTCTCAAACCATAAAGGTCTGAGAGATGGGACTGGGGTAATTTAGTTAAATTTTTTAAATGCTACAAGATTCATTTTTGTAAACATTTTACAATACTATCCCTTTAAATGTATTTCATCCCATTACAGTGTGGAAAGAGTGTGGAGGTGGGCAGTGTGGAGGTGGACAATGTGGGTGGGGGCAAGGGATTGTGGCAAGGTCGGGGGGGGGGCAGGGGATTGTGGCCGGGTCGGAGGGGGGGGGGACATGAAAATGAACCTTCGCCTATGTAGACAAAAATCCTTGCACCGGCCCTGTCTGTCTGCCTGTCTGTCTGTCTGTCTATCTATCTATCTATCTATCTATCTATCTATCTATCTATGTCTGTCTCTATCTATCTATCTATCTATCTATCTATCTATCTATCTAATATCTATCTATCTATCTATCTATCTATTCATCTATCTCATAAGTATCTATCTATCTATCTATCTATCTATCTATCTATCTATCTATCTATCTATCTATTTATCTATCTATCTATCTATCTATCTATCTATCTATTCATCTATATCATATCTATCTATCTCATATCTATCTATCTATCTATCTATCTATCTATCTATCTATCTGTCTATATCTAACTCTCTCCATCTCTTTCTTTCTCCCCTTTGTCTGTCTGTCTGTGTCTCTCTCTGTCTTTCTTTCTGTCTTTCTATCTATCTAGCTAGTTCATTCCATCTGTATTGGAGATCTAAATGGCATCCAAGACATTTGTTTGCATTCTACGCTAAAGGTTTCATCTGTGTCAGACAACAGAGAACAGAACTGGGAGTGAAGATCTACAAAGAGTGGGCATGTAGGGGGTACCTGAGATTTAAATCCAGCCTTGCTACTACCCCCCTCACAGTGTTGTGTCACTAGGAGGCACAGCCGCTCATGCTATTTACGTAGTAGTATATGGATATTGGGAAATCAGAGCAGAGTCCATAGATCACAGAGTTTGGCAGTGGGCGCAGTTGGCAAGAAGTCAAAACATCATGACCTTCAATGTGAGAGTGTGGCCTTTAACTCTTTCAAACCTACCCTGACACAGATACGTAAGGAGACGAATAACTGGTGACATGCAACGTGAACTTCATGCCTCTCTTTGACCCCTCTGAAAGAGGCAAGATGATCTGCACTGATTGATATCTAAAGGGAACCATCAATGGGTGGATACAAACCCTGAATGACTATAAGAGATTTCATTATTCCTCCTGAAACAAATCACATTGTCTCACAACTCAGCAAGGACGTAAATAAACTAGAACGGGTGCAAGTAAAGGCTAACACTGTGCATGATCTATTTCTCAAATTGTATCAGGGAGGAGAAAAGGTCCTTAAAGGAAAACTATATTACAACATTGCAAATTGTTCCTTTAAATCTTGTTTTAGCTTTTTTTTACTTTTTTTAACCTTTTGTTTTTAAACTTTTTTTTAACTTACTTTTACTCTAGAGAAAAGACAACTAAGAGGACACTTTATCACATTGTACAAGTATATGAGAGGTCAATACAAGGATCTCTGTGGCGAGCTATTTATTCCAGGGGACACCCCTTGAGATTAGAGGAGGGGAGGTTTAGACTTCAGCAGAGGAAGGGTTTTTTTTACGGTAAGGTCTGTTAAATTGTGGAATGCATTGCCCAAAGAGGTGGTTATGGCAGATACAATGGATACATTTAAGAGAAGATTAGATACATTTCCTTCAAAAGGAAACATACAGAGTTATACTGTTTATCAGTAGGCTGATCAGGAAGGTCTGATAAAGACTAATTTAATTGGTAGCAGGAAAGCTATAAAATTCTCAGTTATTGGGGTATTAGGAGAAGGTTGAACTTGATGGACTTGTTTCTTTATTCAACCTAATTTACTATGTTACTTAGAATCCTTATTTTAACCTTTTAGATGCTTTTATTTTAACCCCATGTATCCATGAGCTGTCTCCAATGTATTGCAAAGCAATGTGATTGAGATGTCTCTAGCATCCAAGGGGTTAAAGTGGAGCTGTTGCCTAAGAATAAGAGTCTTAATTTATTTAAAGGGATAATATTGTTTCATTTTCATAAAACTGAATCTTGTAGCTATTAAAAAACCTAAGCTAAACTATCTCAGTCCTATCTCTCAAACCTTCATGGTTTGAGAGATAATCACAGCTAAAGTTTCTCCCTACCTCCTCTTTCCCTTTGTAGACCGTTCCAGTGAAGTATTTCTTTTTATGTCTCAAGATCTCGGCTCTGCTGAAGAGCATCCAACGGTCCCGGAACTGGATTCCCCTGCAGTCAACTAGAGCGCTGACATCAGAGAATGGGTAGGGAGGAGGAAACTTTAGCTGTGATTATCTCTCAAAACATAAAGGTTTGAGAGATAGGACTGGGATTGTTTTGTTTAGTCTTTTAACAGCTACAAGATTCAGTTTTATGAAAATGAGACAATACTATCCCTTTAACAGTATAGAAGAAAAGGTATACTTCAGCGCTCTAACTTAGTACACTTCCGAGAAAAGATTCCTCTTGCAGCCACTAGTAAATCCGCTATCATGGACACAGAATCAAAAAATAGTAAAAGGTTATAGTAGCGCTGAGGTATCTTAATAAGGAAATGTAAGTCTTACTTATATTGAATGAATCATATGTCAAACATAAATGTATCTAAAGCTTATGGTAAATTATTACGGTAGTACCAAACGACATCCAGTTCAAAATATAAGCAAATTACTTTACTGTTCAAGATCTCAAGATCGGACCCAAAGTAAGTAACAATGATGTTATCAGCCGATTATGTTTCAATTTCCAAGAGTCTCTCCTGTGCGTCTCTCTTCTTGCTATGTATCTTATTCACGATCCCAATCCCAGATCGATCATGCAACAGAAGAGGATGATAGTCTCTTAGTAAATGTATACAATTTAGTAAAAATAAAAATGCATAAAACTTACGTCTCACTTAGAGATGTGTGGTCCCACTGTTCAGCACAGGATCTTCTCCAATGTAACGACTCCTGTTTCTCCTGCTGTGCGGTATAGTTTTAGGGAACCCGTTACTTTCAAATCCAGTCACGTTCAGCGTTATACGTCTTGATAGAGAATCGACGTTTTAAATCAGCAGTAGTTTAATCTTCATCAGCAGCATCAGCTTTGGACAATTGGGTAATATACTTCTTAGGTACCACTAGGAAATGTGTCGGGGCTTGCGGTGAGATATTATGGAAAGCAATACACTTAGGGGACAAAAAAAATTCTAAAATTCCCATGCACTTCCAGAGAATTGTTCAATGCATTCCTTCGAATTTCGTTAGATACATCGATAGTGTTCAAAGGGTTAAAAGCCCAGTTTAATAGGCCTGGTCATGTGTCCCCTATGATACAATTGGATTATTCCAATAACACTCTCATTTTATAAATGTGGACCGTTTATAAAATGAGAGTGTTATTGGAATAATCCAATTGTATCATAGGGGACACATGACCAGGCCTATTAAACTGGGCTTTTAACCCTTTGAACGCTATCGATGTATCTAACGAAATTCGAAGGAATGCATTGAACAATTCTCTGGAAGTGCATGGGAATTTTAGAATTTTTTTTGTCCCCTAAGTGTATTGCTTTCCATAATATCTCACCGCAAGCCCCGACACATTTCCTAGTGGTACCTAAGAAGTATATTACCCAATTGTCCAAAGCTGATGCTGCTGATGAAGATTAAACTACTGCTGATTTAAAACGTCGATTCTCTATCAAGACGTATAACGCTGAACGTGACTGGATTTGAAAGTAACGGGTTCCCTAAAACTATACCGCACAGCAGGAGAAACAGGAGTCGTTACATTGGAGAAGATCCTGTGCTGAACAGTGGGACCACACATCTCTAAGTGAGACGTAAGTTTTATGCATTTTTATTTTTACTAAATTGTATACATTTACTAAGAGACTATCATCCTCTTCTGTTGCATGATCGATCTGGGATTGGGATCGTGAATAAGATACATAGCAAGAAGAGAGACGCACAGGAGAGACTCTTGGAAATTGAAACATAATCGGCTGATAACATCATTGTTACTTACTTTGGGTCCGATCTTGAGATCTTGAACAGTAAAGTAATTTGCTTATATTTTGAACTGGATGTCGTTTGGTACTACCGTAATAATTTACCATAAGCTTTAGATACATTTATGTTTGACATATGATTCATTCAATATAAGTAAGACTTACATTTCCTTATTAAGATACCTCAGCGCTACTATAACCTTTTACTATTTTTTTATCCCTTTAACAGACTGACTTACCTAGGTGGGGATATCCTTCATACAGTAGTCAGGTATATACATTTACTAGCAATATTGGCACGGCTTTGCCCGTGCGGTTTATAAAACAACGACTGCTGTAATGACTGGCTTGTTGGATTTTCAGTGCTTAGCCCTTTCAGGTCCAAAATGGTGAGCAACGCATTGCAAAGCACTGATTTACACAACTCTCCATCAGTGTGTGTATGTGCTTGTGTGTGCGCGCGAGTGTGTGTGTGAGCATGTGTGTGTCGTTGTGTGAGTGTGTGTCTGTGTAGTGTGTCTGTGTAAGTGAGCAAATGTGTGAGCATGTGTGTGAATGGGTGTGAGCATGTTTGAGCAACAGCATGTGAGAGAGAGTTTGAGCAACAGCATGTGAGAGAGAGTGCTTGGGTGAGCTTATGTGTTTTGTGTGCATTGCATATAGCGTTTTTCATAGAGTGTATTGCGTATAGCTGATAGTGTATATCATTTGGTGTACAGCATTTTACATATATCACTTTGCATATAGCATAAGGCATATAGAGTTTGGCGTAATGCATATAGCATGTAGCTTTTGGAGTATTGCTTTTGGCATCTAGCGCTTTGCGTATTGCATTTGGCATATAGCCTGCGACGTATTGCATATATCGTTTGGCGTAGTGCATATGGCGTATAGCATTTGGTGTTTGGCTTATGGCATATGGTATTTGTCGTATTGCGTTCGCCATATTTTATAGCATATGGCGTATAGTGTTTGTCGTATAGTATGTTTTGTATAGCATTTGACATATACTATTTGCCGTATTGCGTTTGGCTTATTGCATATAGCGTATTGCTTATAGAATATTGTGTTTGGTGTATTGAGTATAGCATTTGGCATACAACGTATTGAGTGTGGTGTTTAGCTTTTGGCACATGGTGTACAGTGCTTAACATCTGGCGTATAGCCTTTGGCATATTGTGTTTGTCGTATTGCGTATAGAGTTTGGTGTATTGCGTATAGTGGTTGGCGTATTGTGTATAGCGTTTGGTGTATAGCACATGGTGTATTGCATATAGTGTTTGGTGAATAGAGTATTACATAGAGTTTGGCTTCTTTTGTATGGTATTTGGTGTATGACGTTTGGCATATATAGCATTTGGAATATTGCGTATAGCATTTTGCATACGGTGAACATCGTTTTTCATATGGCGTGTCTTGTATTGCATTTGCCATTTGTGTATAGCGTTTGGCGTATATCGCTTTGCACTTGCCATATGGTTTATAACATTTGGTGTATTGGCATAGCGTATGGTGTACAACAGTTGATGTATTGTGTATATTGTTCTGCGCTGTATGTATAAAGTTCTACGCATAACGTTGTGCGTATCGTGCGTAGCATTTTGAGTGTAGAATTTAGCGTATAGCGTTGCGTGTTTAGTGTTTAGTTTTAGGTGTAGTGTTTAGCGAGTAGCATTTTGTGTATAGCGATATGTGTACAGCATTGTTCTTATTGCATTGTGCATATAGCATTTTGCGTGTAGCGTTGTGTGTGCATTGTGTGAGTGTTGTGTGAATGTGTTTTGTGTGAGTGTGTTGTGTATGTGTGTGTTGCGTGTTTGTATATACTGTGTATGTGTACACTGTGTATGTGTCTATATTTTTTGTGTGTGTGATCATTATAGCCCCTGCATCTCCTTGCAGAGATTCTTACAGGAGTGGCCAGAGGGCTGGTTGGACCAATATGGAAATTTGAATAACTCCTCCTTACTGCAATCACTGGATGTGTATGCCAATATATATATACTAGCTGAAGAGCCCGTGTACACGAGCCACAGTGCCGGACGGTCGCGGTGCAGTCATGCCCAGTAGAGACTGCCCGCGCCGCGGCTGACACAGAGCTGGACGTTCTGAAGTCAGACCGGAGCATCCAGCTCTGTATCAGCCTCATCACGGGCAGTTTCTACTGCGCATGATTTCAGCACGCGCACCAGTCTGTAGTGCGCATGACTGCGTCGTTACAAACTATTTAGCGAATTATTATATAGGATATATATATATAGAGAGAGAGAGAGAGAGAAATTAATATATACACACACAAATACATATATGAATATGGATATAAGTATGTAGATAGATAGACAGACACATAGATAGACAGACAGACAGACACATAGATAGACAGACACATAGATAGATAGACACATAGATAGACAGACAGAAAACATTATATATATAGTTTCTTGTATATAGTAATCATCAGGGCTCAAAATTTCCACTTGCCACTAGCCAATGGCGAGTGAAAATTTAGCCCTGGCGAATAGAAATTCAGCCCTGGTGGGTATGCTATGGATTGCAGTGGCGAGTAATTTTTCAGGTCTGGCTAGTAGCAAAGGACTTAAAATTTTAAGCCCTGCTTTAAGTAATATCTACTGAAGTAAACCTCCTCCCAACAAACAATGAGCTTCTATAGACCTGAATGGCTCATAAGGGACACAAGTCTTTATCCAATTGTACAATTGTACACAGAAACTGTTAGCAGTGAACTACAACAGAGACTAAATGAACAAAAAAAACTGTATACGTGTACCTGACTGCTGTATGAAGCACACTTACTTAAAGGGATAGTAATACCTTAAATAAAATGCAGCTCCGATTGATTCCCCTATAAAATGGGCCATGTAACGCTGTGTTTCAATATTTTCTGTTCAGTAGTTCAACAGAAATTCAATGCTAAAGGGTCTTCCTCCCTCCCCTTTCACTGATGTAACATTGCTTCTCTCATCCGGCCGGATGGATCACAGAGAGGTACAATTTTCACTGATCATAAGGAAAATCCTGCCCTCCATCATCAAGGGGGGCAGCAGTGGCATAACAATAGGAGTCGCAGGGGTCGCACCTGCAACTGGGCCCGTTACTCCAGGGGCCTGGCCGCCCTCTGCAACCCCATTGCCATGCTCCCACAGCAACTCAGCTGATGGAAGGTGATGGAGGTAGGAGATGAACACAGGGCAATGTGATGGTTTTGGGGGGGGCAATGTGGAGACAATGTGGTCGGGGGAGCTCCATGGCAATTTCTGCAACAGGGCCCGGTGGCTTCTAGTCACACCACTGGGGGGCAGGGTTTTCCCTTATACTCAGTGGATGAAGATTGTCCCTCTCTGTGATCTGTCCGTTCCCAGAACCAGATTCCACATCTGAGGGGAGGCGCCTTCTGTGAGGTAAAAGGGGCGGGAGAGGGATACTTTATCATTGAATTACTGTTGAACTACTAAATGAAAAATACTGAAACACAGCGTTACATGGCCCGTGTTATAGGAGGATCAATCTGAGCTGTCATTTTTTAAAATTATTATTACTATCCCTTTAAGAAAATAATTCTGTTAAACACAACAGCCACGTATTCCTAAAGAACGTTTCCCCTTTGCAATGTATTGCGTACCCCTCTAATCATCTAACTTGTATGTTCTGCTTGATTTAAAAAAAAAAGCAATCTGGTGAAGTTTTATGGCAGAGCATTTCCCAATGTCAACTGATCTCTATGGGAAATAAAAAGGTATTCTGTTGTTTACATTACTGGACAACTGCAAGAACGAATGTATTTAGTATAGTGGGGTGATAAAAGCAATCAATATAACAACACTGAGAAACAACTTGGTCTTACCTTCAGTCTTTCGCAGCAGCACACACCTTGAGATGGCTCCTCCTTCCCACATAGGGCAGGACATTTCTGAAGGTTTAAATACCCCTTCCGCATACCTCAGTAAATTTCAAAGCAAAATTCAGAAATAATGGAGATCAAATAACAAGTATGGTGTGTTGCTGTGGAAGACTGAAGGAAGGGAAATATCTAATAAGACACATCTACATTTTTCTTCATGTCTGCAGGCAACACACCTTGACATCATTCAAAGCATATTAAGTTTTAGCCTGAAAGTCATTAGCATCAAAAGCATCATGTTGAGCAGAGAGTATATGAAGTAAACAGTGTTTTTATAAAAGTATGATCTCTTCTACACTTACGGTTGTCACCTTTTCTTTCAAAAAATACCGGCCATGACATTCCGTCCATAGACTTAACATTGGACAGAAGCCAATTTTTTACCGGCCTGCCGGTAAAATACTGGCTGGGTGGTAACCCTATCTACACTTTCTGCCAAAACAGTAAAACCTGGGCTGGTGTAATGGACCTTAAAGTGATAGTAATGTTTCACAAAAACAGCAGCTCCAATTAATCTTCATAGCAATTGAGCCATAGCGAATGTTATATCAATACTGTCAGAGTTGTAGTACAAGAGTAATAGTTTCCCCCTCCCGCCCCTTTTACCTAGTGTAAGCCACCTCCCCTCAGATGTGGAATCTGGTCCATAGCCCAAACAGCTTACAGCAAGGGACAGTCTTCTTACTGTGAGAACAATGAAAACCCTGCCCCCCTTGACAGGTTTTTCAGCTTTTTCCCTTATCTTAATTGAAGATTGTCCCTCTGTGCAATCTACCTTGACTCACCCTGCTGTTCTGAGCTGAGCGGTGTTACATCAGTAAAAGGGGCAGGAGGGGGATACTTTATCATTCAATTACTCTTGAACTACAACTCTGACAGAATTGATATAACACTCTCCAAGGCCCAAATACTATGATGATTAATTAGAACTGCTTTTATTATGAAACATTACTATCCCTTTAAGGTTCACTGTACAGTCCTTATCTAAGTTTAAATATGCTTCAAAGATTCTTGCTTAATTCTTCTTGTGAATTGTTAAGCTTTTTTTTTCCCTTTAGCTGAACCATGAAAAGAGATGGTCTTAATCTTGAGGATTGAGTTATTTGAAGATATGTCTGGCGGCATCTCTTGACATCCAATCACTGAAGACTTGCATTTGAAGGATCATGAAAGAAGACAGGACTACCTATTGACTTAAATGAAAGAATGAAGCAAATTTAGGGACAGTAAATCTACTGTCTTTTTGCAGAACCTGAGATAGATCCTGCAGTCAACTGTAAGAACAATTAACAGAACTGTCTTCAGGGCAAGGTGTTTAACTGTACAATTTTGTAAGGGCCAAAGGTAAAAAAACACTGCGGCCGACAGTACCCAAGAGGAAGAGGATTGCAAATTCGCCTTGATTTTGGATATAACTCTCATTCGTATATTAATGTGAATATGATTTGCCAAGTGAGAACTTTTCACTGATCCAAGGGCAAATATCTGCGTCTTCAAAATGCTAGGATGTAGACCTAAACTCTTCTTGAAGTAAATCCAATATTTTAGGGATATCAACATTTCTTTGCTCCCTCTCTTCTCACGCCAATATGAGAACTACTTCTGGACATTAAGGTAAATATTAAACCTTTCATTTCTGAAGAAGTGCAGCAATATATCCATGGGATAAACCTTTTCACTGAAGGATTAGCCTTACAGCAACCAGGATGTGTCACGTACAGAAAGGAGCTATTACAAGCCATGTGCAGCTCTCCTGTCTAATTTTGCTTTGGACTCTTGGTAGCATGGAGATGGGAAGAAGTATGTAAACAAGGGAGAACATTCAGTTCTAGGCCATTGCATCTGCTGCAGTAGGATTCTCTCTTGCAATCAACAAAAGAACTGGTGGGTTTTGGTACTGGCCCATGATTGACAATAAATCTGGCTCAGGCTTACTCAGTTTTTTTTTTTATTTGACTGAGGACTCAGATTTTAGTTTTTAGCATAGCAAGTTTTTTCCACTCCACCGGCCCTCTCAAAAAATTAAAACATAGTAACATATTAACACTCATTAATATAAATGATGTATAGTATATGTAATAAAATAGTAATCTAACCCCAGTAAGGTGCTTCATTCAAAAGTTGTTACAACACAAACTTAAATTTTTATGAATATTTGAGTGCTATATTATCTTGGTACTAATCGTAAGGAATCATTCTTTGTATTCAATATATTATTTAAAAAAATGCCCTTTTGATTAAAATCCCCATTTAAAGCAGAGCTTTCAGATAATAGCCAGTCTCCATGCATTCATTAAATGCATGGCGCCTAGCTTGAAAATAGATGTCTTACCATAAAAAATACTTGTGTCTAGAGGAATCCGTCCCGTTTCAGGACTGATGGGCAGGTTAGTGCGGTCTGTGAGCCTGCGCCGTCAGTCCCTTCCGGTGACCATATGGTGCAAAGCGTCTACTCTATGGAGACCGGGACTGACGGTGCATGCGCACAGACAAGATGTCTGCGCTCTAGCCTCAGCTCCAGTCTACAAACAGGATGGATTCCTTTAGACACACATATTTTTTTATGGTAAGACATCTATTTTCAAGCTAGTCACAATGCATTAATGAATGCATGGCGACTTGCTATTATCCGAAATTTTCGCTTTAAATCAATGGGAAGTTTTGGTATTTTTCGTTCTCCCCTAAAGTGCGAATGGTTTGCCCCGGAACTCCTCCACTTATTTTTCTAACCTATGGCCCTTGAGCGTTACGGATGCCTTGAGCAAATAAGTTTGACAACCATTGCCTTGAGATGTATAAGCAAGTAGTGTACCTTTAAGAGGAAAGAGAAGAAGTTTTGACTTTAATGCTCCATCTTCGAAAGCATATTGTTTAACTCCTTGCATGCTAAAAACATCTCCAGTGAATTGTGAAGTAACTCACTGCAGACATCTCTAGAACCAAAGGGGTAACCTGCACAGATACAGATACAGCCCAGTTCAGCTCCTAATACAAAGTAATAAATGTTCTATTATGTTAAAGTGGACTTGTCACCATAAGGCTAGTCAGTTCTAAAAAGATGCATAGTTTCCCCCTGGCACTCAAAGGGTTAAAAACTGTCTCTATGTTGTACGAGCCATTTGTTTGTAATATAAATACTTTTCGAGGAAATTACATAGAATACAAAGAAAAGATAAGAAGCACAGTCTTGCTGTGTCTTTGGTGTCACAATTATATGATAAAGAAGTAATATAAGAATTGTACACACACGTATGGAAGGTGAGAATGGGACTACCCCAAAATACTCTGACTAAGTTGCTTGTGCAGCGATATCCCCATGTTTGCTCGGGGTTCCACGTCCCGGTGAAACAGATGATATAGAAATATACAGAACCGTCTCTCTAACGCGCTTCCTGGCTCAGAAGCTGATTTATCAAAGCCACCATTGGTACAGTCTTGGGCATCCTTGCAGGGTGCCCCCCAAACTTACCAGTCCCCTGGATAAACATAGGGCTGGGCAGGCTGCCCTGGGGGCCATGTTATGGCTTTAACCCCCTGGAAAATTTTCTGTAGACTCCCACTGGCACAGTCTGACACTCTATGCTAATTTGTTTCTGTGCTTCAGCTATATTACCACGCACCGTACTATGAATGTATCTAGGATCGCTCACACAAAATGGGGGACATTTCTAATAGCACAGTGAGTGATAACTTTGGCCTCAAACAGAATTCATTAGCATACTGGGCAGAAATTACCAAAAAGAGCCATGCTGTGCCCCCAAAATATAGGTAACCTTTTGAAATTGCACCCACTACTGGGTGACCAACAAAACAATGCATTTAAGGGATAGTAATGTTTCATAATAAAAGCAGCTCTAATTAATCATCATAGTATTTGGACTTTGGAGAGTGTTATTTCACTTCTGTCAGAGTTGTAGTTCAAGAGTAATTCAATGACAAAGTATCCCCCTCCCGCCCCTTTTACTGATGTAACACTGCTCAGCCAGATCAGAAGGGAGGTGCCCAGGTAGACTGCAGAGAGGGACAATCTTCAATTAAGATAAGGAAAAAACCTAAAAAACTTGTCAAGGGGGCAGGGCTTTCATTGTTCTCATAGGAAGAAGATTGTCCCCTTCTGTTATCTGTCTGGTCTATGGACTGGATTCCACATCTGAGAAGAGATGGCTTACACTAGGTAAAAGGGGCTGGAGGGGAAACTTTGCTTGTGAATATCTCTCAAACCATAAAGTTTGAGAGATAAGACTTATATCGTTCTTCATGTTTTTTTAATGCCTACAAAATAAAATAAAGATAAAACAAAGTATTACTATCCCTTTAAAAATGTCGCCTGGTTGAATAGGACGACATTCTGATGTTGCATTCTTAAGTGTCGAGACCTCAGAATGTCGCCCGTATAAGTGTTGAATAACCAGGCGATACAGCTGTATGCAATGTGGCAAATAAATAACTATAACCATCAAGGAATGCTGCCACTAGTATAGCGTACAGACACGGTATGTGGCCAAGGCTGCCGCTGGATTCCAGCATTAACAAAGAGGGATTTGTGAGAGCAAGAGTCACTGTTTTCTTTAACCTTGTGTGCACATGTTAAGTCTGAACTAGTCCAAAGAGTTAACCCTTTGAATGCCAGAGGGGGTATGCAACGTATTGCTCTGCAATGCGTTGCGTACCCCTCTGGCACTCAAAGGGTGACATGGGAGTTAGTTATTTTTTTTTAAGTGGTCATAACATGTGTTAACATACATGAATACACACATATTGCAGTTCCTCATGGTCCATTTAACCCTTTGAGTGCCAGAGGGGTACGCAACGCATTGCAATGCGTTACATACCCCTCTGGCACCCAAAGGGTTAACACATCTACCCCAAATTATGAAGAGGTTAAAATATACTGTATATATAGTTTAAGGACTAGAGGGGTTGCCCATTAGCGGGTGACATTTCAATAGTGAACCCAAAATATAAAGTTTAATTTCTCAAAAATTATTTACTTTTCAAAAAATGGTTAGTACAACACATAAAAAGAAAAAGGACACAAAGAAGAAAACAAATCTAAGTGTAGTATTCAGGTATAAAACCAAAAAGCATCTTCAGGCTGCACACTCATCATGTTGGTCTGGAAGCTACTCAAAGACCTAAAGTCGCTCACAGAATAGCAATCTTCCACAGACATCCATGTGGGACAGCACCCACTCATTCCCTCTGTACTCTCTCCTTGTTTTCCAGTAGCAACTCTCCTTGGTCTCCATAGTTTGCAACAAAACTACAATAAACTAAAACACAATGGGGGAGTTTCACTAAGCGGTGATAAAGAGGTGATAAAGTGGAGATGACTTCTCCAGTTTATCACTTCTACAATTCCTATGTTATTCTATGGAGCCTATGCACTAAGATTGCTTCAGCTTTGGAGATCTTATTGTATAGGCTCTATAGAATAACATGGGAACTGGAGAAGTGATATCACTGGAGACGTCATCTCCACTTTATCACCTCTTTATCACTCCTTAGTGAATCTCCCCCATTATCTGCACTAGCTTGTCTGTTCATATGTACACAGAAGAAGCGAAACACTGCGGCTGATGTACTCAGAAAATAATTATTCCCCAAATTTTAACGGATTGCATCGGTCTGTTTATTTGTTTGTATTTTTTTTTCTTTTATCAATATATTTGTATTAGGGGTTATACGTTAAAGGAAGAGAAAAGCAACGTGAATTGTTACAGTGTTAAAATAACCCTAAATACAAAGCATCCACTTTGAGTCAATATGATCAAGAGAATAATATAATTGGCCTTTTAACATCTTGAATAGTGGAGCACTCTCAATCAAGGGGTTAAACCCCATTTAAAGCTGAACTTTCAGATAATTGCAAGTCGCCATGCATTCATTAAATGCAAGTATTTTTTTTTGGTAAGACAATTTTCAAGCTAGTCGCCATGACTAGATTGAAAATTGTCTTACCAAAAAAGAAATACTTGTGTCTAATGGAATCCGTCTCGTTTGGAGACTGGAACTGAGGCTACAGCGCAGACATCTTGTCTGTGCGCATGCGCCGTCAGTCCCGGTCTCCATAGAGTAGACTGCTTTCCACCATATGGTCACCGGAAGGGACTGACGTCCCGAAACGGGACAGATTCCTTTAGACACATGTTTTTTTGTTAAAACATCTATTTTCAAGCTAGTCGCCATGCGTTTAATGAATGCATGGCGACTGGCTATTGTCTGAAAGTTCCGCTTTAAACTAACATTAACACCAGAGTGATTTTCTTAAAAGAAAAGTACCAAGTCACCCTATTCTTGGTGAACAATATCACAAATAATGCACAGTCTCTGATAAAAGGTACTGGGTAATCAACAAAAGGTATCGGGTCATCAATAAAACGTACAAGGTGACCAACAAAGGGTACAAGGTCACCGACAAAAGGTACATTGAGCTGGCATGACCTGGCTGAAATCAGTTCTGATCAACAATTCCACATAGTACATTGTTACTTACCTCAATAGGAGGAGAAAATCCTAATAGCCACTATAAATCAATTCTTTCTCCAAAAGTCATCCTTAGTTAGAACTGGATATCATGTTCATCGAGGTAGACATGGTTCTTTATTTTAAGACTCCAGGACACCAAACTCCTCCCACTGAATGCTTTCTAAAGAGGAATGAATAGTGAGGCTGATGGACTAAGTGGAATAGTATCAATCCAACTGCCCCACAGGAAACACAATAATTGCCAAAATTCCCTATGAATTAAATGGGACTTTTATCCTCTTTAATGCAATGCATTGGACCATTGAAGTTGTTAAAAACCCAATTTAATTCAATAGGGTGATTTATTGTCTCCTTTGGGGTAGTTTGTTTGTCCCAGCACTCCATAATTTAACCCTCAGAGTACCATAGGGATGAGTTGCACACCCCATTGTAACTAAAATGGTTATAAGATCAGCCTCATTCTGAAAAGTAATACCATTTCTGTGAGATAAACAGTCAGTCTGAGTGCCTGAAACACATAATTCCATTATAATATGCAGCAAGCAGAGGTGAATGTCTGTCTTATATACTTGCCTTTGAGAACAGATGCTCCTGTTGCAGCAAATTCATGGAGGAAATGGCTAGGAAGACTTGAATAGTTTCCAGAGGCCAGGGGAGTGCATGAAGATAAAAGGAAAATCATTTATGTTGGGGACAAAGTGTATGATATTTATGACAATATACCTGCAGATAAAACTACAATGTATCAGCAGGGAAAACAACTCTGACAGGTAACTGTGCACCAAGAATCAATATCACTCATGCTAGGAATGTGTTCAGAACAGACTCAGCGATCATCTGTATAACGCTATTTAATTTGTATACAGACTACACATGGCAGGCCATTGGGCTGAGTGACCTGTGCAACCAGACAGGGTGCCTATCCAGTGGGGGCCCCACCATTGGCCTGACTGATCTTGGAGTAGATTGCTATGTTTTTTTGAACAGGATATGAACTAACATATCACCACTGGCCTAACTGATCTTGGTGCAGGTATATCTTTTTTGCTGAGCAGAAGAACTGACATATTACAACTGGCCTAACTGGTCTTGGAGCAGACTGATATCGAGCAGCAGAAGGACTGACATATCACCATTGGTTGGCTGAAATTATTCCCCACTGGCCCCTTCCTGGACTCAAAATCTCCCACTGATCAGGAGGAGAGAGGAACATTTCCTATTGCCTGGAGGTTATTAGATATATAATGTTCCCCAATGCACTTCTCTGTCTGACACCACTCTGCTATGGAGAATTCAGAGTGGAAAATCATAGTGTGAATATATCTGTGTGTAGATGTTTGTTTGTGTGTCTGAATATACATATTTGTGTGTGTCAGATGTAAGTGTGTGTGTGTGTGGGGGGGGGCATATGCGCACTAGAATGCCAAATTATAGGTGTTAACCCCCCCAAGCTATGCTTTTTCTAACCGTTCCATTGTTTATAATAACATGCTTTGTACATCACATAATGCTTTGCTGGTTTCTTGTTTTGGGTAATACAGTTCTTTCTTCATTCTTTCTTACTTTCGTCACCACAAGCAAATTTTGCACATAGCACTAGTTGCCTTTAAGCCAGCCTGCAACAGTAGCCTGAATATGTCAGTTTAATGCAGAGCAATATTGAGGCAATGCAGGCTACCACCTAGGGCTACCACCTGCTACGTGGGTCATAAATACTTGATCGAAGAATGGCATTGCTCCCAAATTGGTACTCTGGCTTGAGCCCTATGAAATTTTATAGCAGAAGTCATCAAGGGATGATAACAGCAGTGTATCAGGTAATGCGCTCTGCACCAACCCTTTGTCGGAATCAATAATGGATACCTTTGGGTATTTACCATTGATCAGTTGAATTACCATGACTTGCATATAAGAGATGGGCAGTCTTTCATTAATGGTTAGTTAAGTTTTAAGCTGGGAAATATACTTTCTAGAGGACCAGGGACAAAGAAGACAAGAGGAGAGAAAATTATTGTTGCTTCCTCAGTATAGGCAAAGGTTTATTGCTTTCTTGTGGCTCCTTTCCTGGACAGACAAGAAGGAACATACTAGCACAATTTCCATGGGTTCAGAGACAGAGGGTGCCATTCCAGTACACATTCCAATCACAAAGACAGTTGTCAAGAGCCTCAGGCATGTCAACTCTGTCTAGTTTATCCCTGACACATTGGAAAGGATAATACAAAATTGATTCTTATTCCATTGGGTGTCATTCTCCCAGCAAGGGAACTCAGTAGCATACTTATCTGTGGGTTGTCTACCCTGGCAGAGGGAATGAATGGCAGACACTGTGGAGGACACCTGGTGAGAATCATCAAAAAATGCCCTGTGGCCTGCAGAAAAGCAGGCAAGTTCTGCAGAATGGGGTCATTGTGCTCCAAGAGGTGATGCACCCAAAGTGACTGGCTCTCCCTCAGTGAGGAGGATCACAAGTATGTTGACATCATCTGTAGCATAACTTAGCAGTTTGAGGGAGAACAGTAGGTGGCAGCTGTAAAGAGACAATTGAAAAAGGGATGTTTCTCCCTTGAAACAGTCTGGAAAAGGGATTTGGTGTTCCACTGGGGACATGTAGCAAAAGGAGAAATAAGAAGAAGCACAATGGTACTATTTCATATACACCTCAATAATGAATAGAAGCAATTGGTTGTATACTCAAATATAGTGGTGGTCAGTAAGGAAATACTCCCAAATACAGACAAAGAGGCGTGCAGAGAAACTTCTGTCTCGGTGGATGACTGCACACCACTCTCCACAATAAAATAAGTGTAAAAAATAATTTCTTAAAACAATAATATTGCCCTTGCTGATTGTGCACAAGAAGCGCCACTTACTTGTTCCTTTCTTTTTTCTCTCTCTTCTTGTATTCTATATGTCCAGAGATTATTATATTTGTAGTATTTTAGTAACCCAAACCCTTCCCACTGAAGTCTTCTTAGGAGGTTGTCAGAGGTAGGATCCTTGTGCATACCTCCCAAGTGTCCCTCTTTGAGACCCAAGTCCCGTTTCCCACCCTGGTGTCCCTGTGTTTAGGAGATCGGACTGTGTGGTGTGTATATAAGTGTATCACCCTGGTGTCCCTGTGTTTAGGAGATCAGACTGTGTGGTGTGTATAGAAGTGTATCACCCTGGTGTCCCTGTGTTTAGGAGATCAGACTGTGTGGTGTGTATATAAGTGTATCACCCCGGTGTCCCTGTGTTTAGGAGATCAGACTGTGCGGGGTGTATATAGGTGTATCACCCCGGTGTCCCTGTGTTTAGAAGATCAGACTGTGTGGTGTGTATATAAGTGTATCACCCTGGTGTCCCTGTGTTTAGGAGATCAGACTGTGTGGTGTGTATATAAATGTATCACCCTGGTGTCCCTGTATTTAGGAGATCAGACTGTATGGTGTGTGTATAAGTGCATCATCCTGGTGTCCCTGTGTTTAGGAGATCAGACCATGTGGTGTGTATAGAAGTGTATCACCCTGGTGTCCCTGTGTTTAGGAGATCAGACTGTGTGGTGTGTATATAAGTGTATCACCATGGTGTCCCTGTGTTTACGAGATCAGACTGTGTGATGTGTATATAAGTGTATCACACTGGTGTCCCTGTGTTTAGGAAATCAGACTGTGTGGTGTGTATAGAAGTGTATCACCCCGGTGTCCCTGTGTTTAGGAGATCAGACTGTGTGGTGTGTATATATGTGTATCACCACGGTGTCCCTGTGTTTAGGAGATCAGACTGTGTGGTGTGTATATAAGTGTATCACCCTGGTGTCCCTGTGTTTAAGGGATCAGACTGTGTGGTGTACGTGTATAATTGCATCACCCCAGAGTCTCTGTGTTTAAGAGATCAGACTGCGTGGTGTGTGTATAAGTGTATCACCCCGGTGTCCCTGTGTTTAGGAGATCAGACTGTGTGGTGTGTATATAAGTGTATCACCCCGGTGTCCCTGTGTTTAGGAGATCAGACTGTGTGGTGTGTATATAAGTGTACCACCCCGGTGTCCCTGTGTTTAAGAGATCAGACTGTGTGGTGTGTATATAAGTGTACCACACTGGTGTCCCTGTGTTTAGGAGATCAGACTGTGTGATGTGTATATAAGTGTATCACCCTGGTGTTCCTGTGTTTAGGAGATCAGACTGTGTGGTGTGTATATAAGGGTATCACCCTGGTGTCCCTGTGTTTAGGAGAACAAACTGTGTGATGTGTATAGAATTGTATCACCCTGGTATCCCTGTGTTTAGGAGATCAGACTGTGTGGTGTGTATATAAGTCTATCACTCTGGTGTCCCTGTTTAGGAGATCAGACTGTGTGGTGTGTATATAAGTCTATCACTCTGGTGTCCCTGTTTAGGAGATCAGACTGTGTGGTGTATATAGAAGTGTATCACACTGGTGTCCCTGTGTTAGGAGATCAGACTGTGTGGTGTGTATAGAAGTGGATCACCCTGGTGTCCCTGTATTTAGGAGATCAGACCGTGTGGTGTGTATATAAGTATATCACCCCGGTGTCCCTGTGTTTAGGGATCAGACTGTGTGGTGTGTATATAAGTGTATCACCCTGGTGTCCCTGTGTTTAGGAGATCAGACTGTATGGTGTGTATATAAGTGCATCATCCTGGTGTCCCTGTGTTTAGGAGATCAGACTGTGTGGTGTGTATAGAAGTGTATCACCCCGGTGTCCCTGTGTTTAGGAGATCAGACTGTGTGGTGTGTATATATGTGTATCACCCCGGTGTCCCTGTGTTTAGGAGATCAGACTGTGTGCTGTGTATATAAGTGTATCACCCTGGTGTCCCTGTGTTTAAGGGATCAGACTGTGTGGTGTGTGTATAATTGCATCACCCCAGAGTCCCTGTGTTTAAGAGATCAGAGTGCATGGTGTGTGTATAAGTGTATCACCCCGGTGTCCCTGTGTTTAGGAGATCAGACTGTGTGGTGTGTATATAAGTGTATCACCATGGTGTCCCTGTGTTTAAGGGATCAGACTGTGTGGTGTGTGTATAATTGCATCACCCCAGAGTCCCTGTGTTTAAGAGATCAGAGTGCATGGTGTGTGTATAAGTGTATCACCCTGGTGTCCCTGTGTTTAGGAGATCAGACTGTGTGGTGTGTATATAAGTGTATCACCATGGTGTCCCTGTGTTTACGAGATCAGACTGTGTGATGTGTATATAAGTGTATCACACTGGTGTCCCTGTGTTTAGGAAATCAGACTGTGTGGTGTGTATAGAAGTGTATCACCCCGGTGTCCCTGTGTTTAGGAGATCAGACTGTGTGGTGTGTATATATGTGTATCACCACGGTGTCCCTGTGTTTAGGAGATCAGACTGTGTGGTGTGTATATAAGTGTATCACCCTGGTGTCCCTGTGTTTAAGGGATCAGACTGTGTGGTGTACGTGTATAATTGCATCACCCCAGAGTCTCTGTGTTTAAGAGATCAGACTGCGTGGTGTGTGTATAAGTGTATCACCCCGGTGTCCCTGTGTTTAGGAGATCAGACTGTGTGGTGTGTATATAAGTGTATCACCCCGGTGTCCCTGTGTTTAGGAGATCAGACTGTGTGGTGTGTATATAAGTGTACCACCCCGGTGTCCCTGTGTTTAAGAGATCAGACTGTGTGGTGTGTATATAAGTGTACCACACTGGTGTCCCTGTGTTTAGGAGATCAGACTGTGTGATGTGTATATAAGTGTATCACCCTGGTGTTCCTGTGTTTAGGAGATCAGACTGTGTGGTGTGTATATAAGGGTATCACCCTGGTGTTCCTGTGTTTAGGAGAACAAACTGTGTGATGTGTATAGAAGTGTATCACCCTGGTATCCCTGTGTTTAGGAGATCAGACTGTGTGGTGTGTATATAAGTCTATCACTCTTGGTGTCCCCTGTTTAGGAGATCAGACTGTGTGGTGTGTATATAAGTCTATCACTCTGGTGTCCCTGTTTAGGAGATCAGACTGTGTGGTGTATATAGAAGTGTATCACACTGGTGTCCCTGTGTTAGGAGATCAGACTGTGTGGTGTGTATAGAAGTGGATCACCCTGGTGTCCCTGTATTTAGGAGATCAGACCGTGTGGTGTGTATATAAGTATATCACCCTGGTGTCCCTGTGTTTAGGGATCAGACTGTGTGGTGTGTATATAAGTGTATCACCCTGGTGTCCCTGTGTTTAGGAGATCAGACTGTATGGTGTGTATATAAGTGCATCATCCTGGTGTCCCTGTGTTTAGGAGATCAGACTGTGTGGTGTGTATAGAAGTGTATCACCCCGGTGTCCCTGTGTTTAGGAGATCAGACTGTGTGGTGTGTATATATGTGTATCACCCCCGGTGTCCCTGTGGTTTAGGAGATCAGACTGTGTGCTGTGTATATAAGTGTATCACCCCTGGTGTCCCTGTGTTTAAGGGATCAGACTGTGTGGTGTGTGTATAATTGCATCACCCCAGAGTCCCTGTGTTTAAGAGATCAGAGTGCATGGTGTGTGTATAAGTGTATCACCCCGGTGTCCCTGTGTTTAGGAGATCAGACTGTGTGGTGTGTATATAAGTGTATCACCCCGGTGTCCCTGTGTTTAGGAGATCAGACTGTGTGGTGTGTATATAAGTGTACCACCCCGGTGTCCCTGTGTTTAGGAGATCAGACTGTGTGATGTGTATATAAATGTATCACCCTGGTGTTCCTGTGTTTAGGAGATCAGACTGTGTGGTGTGTATATAAGGGTATCACCCTGGTGTCTCTGTGTTTAGGAGAACAAACTGTGTGATGTGTATAGAAGTGTATCACCCTGGTATCCCTGTGTTTAGGAGATCAGACTGTGTGGTGTGTATATAAGTGTATCACCCTGGTGTCCCTGTATTTAGGAGATCAGACTGTGTGGTGTGTATATAAGTCTATCACTCTGGTGTCCCTGTTTAGGAGATCAGACTGTGTGGTGTATATAGAAGTGTATCACACTGGTGTCCCTGTGTTAGGAGATCAGACTGTGTGGTGTGTATAGAAGTGGATCACCCTGGTGTCCCTGTATTTAGGAGATCAGACCGCGTGGTGTGTATATAAGTATATCACCCTGGTGTCCCTGTGTTTAGGGATCAGACTGTGTGGTGTGTATATAAGTGTATCACCCTGGTGTCCCTGTGTTTAGGAGATCAGACTGTATGGTGTGTATATAAGTGCATCATCCTGGTGTCCCTGTATTTAGGAGATCAGACTGTGTGGTGTGTGTATATAAGTGTATCACCCTGTTGTCCCTGTGTTTAGGAGATCAGACTGTATGGTGTGTATATAAGTGTATCACATTGCTCCACAGCAATACAACACATCAGTGTTTGTTTACACAGCAGTATATGTATTTATTAATTAGTCTGTGTAAATAAAATACTTTAGGCTTGCTCTAAATCAGGGCTTTTAATTTGAAGTCCTTTGCTACTAGCCAGACCTGAAAAGTTACTCGCCACTGCAAGACATAACATAACCACCAGGGCTGAATTTCTACTCGCCAGGGCTAAATTTTCACTCGACACTAGCGAGTGGAAATTTTGAGCCGTGCTCTAAATCATTTATTTAGTTACACAAATAGGTGGCAATAGGTGATGAAATAACCTAAAAATTCTTGGTAATGATCTGTCGTCCACCAGTCACGTCTCCAACAACACCACCTAAATCAAAAGTGTCCCTCTTTGGCCATGTGAAATGTTGGGAGGTATGATTGTGTCCTGCAAAAAGAGTAATGTCTGTTTAGTGGACATGATATCCTGTACTAATTACAAATGAATTTTGTTGAACCAATCTATGCAGATTGTATTCATATGCATAAGAGAGGGGGGATCCACAGCGCTCCTATTCTCTATACACTCAAAATAGGATACCTAATGCTGCCTCCAGAAAATCTGCTATCACAGAAGGAATAAAAGTACAAAGGAAAGGGGATGCTGGTGGCGTTTAAGGTATCTTGTAGAGCTCAAATACAACAATATAACCCAGTGCACTCACCCAAAATTGTGAGCATCAAACCTCCCAGCACCTAAAAAAATCCTGATAGTTGAAGGTGCTACAGGGAAATAGAGCAAATATATGGAGAAACAGGAAACCCTGCAAAACTAGCACTCATCAGATACTAATCAGGCAATTAGGTGAAAGGAAAGTATTAATAAAACCTAACTTTTATTAACAAAGTTTACAATTAAAATCTTGATTAGAAGAAGAACGGTTTTTATATATAAACTACCAAAGAACTGTGAGAAAATATCACTAATAAAACTATAGTGTACAAGCAGGGTAGTGTACTGCCGGGGCATAAATTCCTGCTTGCCTTTACTTAAATATTGTTTAGATAAATATCAAAACAAATTAAGTTACAATGTAACTATTGTCAAAGGTAAGTTAAATAGCCCCAACTGCCTTTGTGAAAAACGGATAGTATCAAAGCTTTGTGCCGATTATCAAAGTGAGCATATGGCACTACGCTCTATATCTCTGATACAACAAAGGCATGCATCCAGTTTATTGAAAAAATGAAAAAAATAATAATTCAGGAGCAAACCACCTGCCTAAAGGGAGCTAAAATATGCCGGGGCATGAACCGGCTTGCTAAAGTTAGGTTTTGCCCCATAGAAGAAGCTTTGTAGCGAAACACGCGTTGGCAAACTCATTTGTTCTCTGACTTTGTTTTAGAGAACAGCACTTTTGACTCCGAAGTCAGTTGATACAATAGCCCTTTTTAGGGCTGGTAATAGATTTTAATTTTGGCAAGCCGGTATGTGCCCCGACATATTAGTTGTTAGTGTTAGGCAGGGATCTTTGTAATGGCAAGCCGATATGTGCTCCGGCATTCTTCTTTTTTAGAGTTAGGTAGGTGGCTAATAGCCCTTTCAAGGGCTGACAATAGGGCTTAGACCATTTTTAACTTTGGCACTTTAACACTTTAAAGGGGAGCATTTTCAGCACAGATAGTATATAGCACACATCAATCTGTTCCAGCACAAATTTTAGCATCAAATCATATTATAAACCTTATCAGTTATGTTCTCTGTACCAGTAAAAAGTACATTGGCAGGGGGGCAGGTCATGTGCGTAGTGGAGGTGTCAATGTGGTTAGGCCTAAGGGAACCCTGGGTGGCTTGTCCAGAGGCAAATGAGATGTAATTATCTCTGCACATCAGCAACTTTTTATTTTGTGTAATTTAGGATCACATATCAGAATGGCTGAAAATACGTTATATGGGACTAAAATGAGAAATGGACTTGTTCCAGAGCGCAAACAAAATGATGATCTCGCATAATGTAAATAATAAAATCTTATGACACAAAGTATAAAACTTAATGGTGCCTGTATAAATTTGAGGACCATAAAGGAAAGAGGGAAACAGGTCACAGGCTTCTGGATTTCGGACAAAGGTTCTTAGAAAGAGAGATTTAAATAAGATTCTAACCAGCAAACAGCTGTACTGTTATTAACCCCTTGGATGCCAGAAATGTCTCCAATGCATTGTGAAGCTATGAGTTAGAGACATCTCTAGCATCCAAGGGATTAAATGGATAATGTGCACAATCCGTGTGAACAAAGAAATAGTATGGTAATTCTACAGCAAGACAACCTCAACACAGGGAACAAAAATAATATCTCAAATATATAGATTTATCAGCATCAGACCAGTTGGTTTAATAAAGCGGTTGAGGACTGCGAAACGTTACATTATTGCTTGTACAATTGGTCTTTTAATTTTATTTTATATGTAATAAATCTATATATGTGAGAGACATCCAGCAGCTGTTTTTCCCTTCTTTCAAATTAACCCTTTGGAAGCAACAGTTCTCCTGGGACCGGAGGTGTCTGAGTGGGGACAGACCAATATTCCCTACATGCATGTTAAGCTGATTTTGGCATAAGTCAACTATCAGCCTTCACTTCTGTGAGTATATTTTCAACTTTTCACTTACAAGTGATATTTAGAGATTACAGGCACTTTTGGGCACCCTCTCTCTTTCTTTTGTTTCCTCTCTATGTACTTCCTCGCTTGGATGTTGGAGAGGTGCGGCCCGTGATATAGCTGTCTACCATCAGTGAGAACCCTTGGGACTGTTTGAGATCCCTACAGCTTGTTTACTTGGTGGACACATAAGTGCCACACCAAGCCTTACCATTTGTTAGTATATATCAACATCTTGTATCAATTGAAAGACATTTTAACATACTACACTAGGAGCGCCTCTTCTCTGTTTTTTTGTAGCACTCCTGAAGAGCCGCCGTCTGGTCCCAGAAGCAGGATCTCATGACGTCCGCTATACAGAGAACACATGAGAAGGGGGAGGTAGCGGAGATCTTTCTTTTCTTACGTCTCTCAAACCATAACGTTTTGAGAAATGGGAATGAGGGCGATAAGTATTTTTTTATTATTCCTATCGTTTGAATTCGTTTTTCTTGGGGTTTACTATCCCTTTAAAGGTTTATGGTAAAACAGCCAGTAGGGCCCAAGTGAATACCGGCCAACATAATAAAATGTCTAACCCTGTGTTTAAAGGGATTTCTAAAAATATACACATACAAACATGTACATAAAAGTTAGGTGATTCAACAGTTACCACCATAAACTCAAAATACTGTATTTTCAGTCAATAGAGTCCACGACCGGTAGGAATTCTGGATGTTAAAGTTGTCTATTAGTAATTTGCTTTCACCATATTTCCAAATCCCATAAAAGAGAGAAGAAAAGAGTACATCCAATTACAATATATTACTGCCGTAGCAGTAACGGAGACTGAGTGACGTGGACACTGCCGTAGCAGTAACGGAGACCAGTCAACTTGCACTCTGCCGTAGCAGTAAACGGAGACTAGGCCACTTGCACTCTGCTGTAGCAGTAACGGAGACTAAGCGACTGGAGACTGCCATGGCAGTAATGGAGACTGAGCAGCTGAGCACTGCCGTGACAGTAACGGAATGAGCAACTCGTCCTGAGGTGGCACCCAACCGGGAGCGGATAGAATGACAAGCCACTAGAAATGTCGCCGGGGCGACACAGAGGCAACCAAGACCAAAACTACACAGCTGTCACAGTTTCGAGAAAGGATCACCGCCCTCAACCTGAGGCCGGGCTGGTGCACCCGGAGCAGGAACGTCAGCCAATCCAAGTCAGTACACGGTGCAGGAACGTCAGCCAAGCCGGATCGGTACACGGAGCAGGAAAGTCAGCCAAGCCGGGTCGGTACAAGGAGCAGGAACATCAGCCAAGCTGGGTCGGTACACGGAGCAGGAGTGTAGACTGACAGAATGTTGCAGAAAGAGCACGGGCACCGTGATAGGTACCTTCTGTGTCAGATAACAGTGGATGAGATTGAGGGTGTGCCTATCATATAAAGAATAGGGTGTGCCTATCACTGGGGTCCATGGGGCCTAGGGGGCCTTGCAAAGGGGTTCCTGAAAAATAAATCCAGCCCTGCTGGTGATGAGAGTATGAAGAGCAGTTAGCAAGAGAAATAAAATGAAACAAGAGGATGAAATATGAGATAAGCTGGGACATGCGGTAGAGAGGGAGAAATGCAAGAGAGGCCAGTGCCATAAGAGAAGAATAATGAAGGCCGGTATATAATATTAAACTGGTTACCAGTGGAGGGCTGGTCAGGGGGCATTAGCCTCTTGGGCCAGTCATATGTCTGGGCAGGTGAGCCACTTATTCACTCAATCTCCTGCTAGCTGCACTATCAATATCACAGGGCTTACAAATGAAATGGAGCTACACTAGTATCATAACTCATCCCTTGTAAGCTCTCTATGGTATCACTAGTGGAACTTTACTTAAATTGTAATCTCTGTGGTATCACTCATGTAGCTACCTGTCAATTGTAAGCTCTGTGGTATCACTAATGTAGCTACCTGTCAATTGTAAGCTCTGTGGTGTCACTAGTGTAGCCATTGCAACTGTAAGCTCTTTAGTATAATTACTGTATCCCCATTTCGCCTGTAAACTACATGGTATCACTTTCCTTACTTCACAGTATTAATGCCAATTTTAAAATTATAAAAGGGGGTGGGCTGGAACAGTAGTAGACATGGGCCACTTGACTGTACTTGCCACACAGGCAACAAGCTGCCAGCTCTCCCCTGCTGATCACAGTCCCCAAATTCTAAAGTCACCCTACTCCTATGGCTACTGCTGTGTAAGCAGAGCCGGATTAACACTCCACAGGGCCCTAGGCAAGGTACCAATTTGGGGCCCCCCTCCACCAAGATAGTAGCCCCCCCCATACCATACTATTCACCCCTGCCGGACTTTACTCCATCCCAGCCTTCTACCTTCTTCTATTGTAACTCAAAAACAAATTATATTACACATTTTATAAAGTGCCCAAAATTATTTTATTCAAGCAATAACACAACAATTACAAGTTAACTCAGTCAATATCAGTGCAATGGTCCTGGTAACCCTACAAGTGCACTAGGGGTGGGCTACACATTGCATATGAACTGAACTACAACATGTAGCCCACCCCTTTTGTAGTCAAAGGATTAATAGGATATGGTAACTATAAAGTGAACAAAAGTCATAAAACATTTTTATTCCAAGAATAAATAACAGAAAATACAAGTTAACTCCGTCATCAGTGCAAATATATAATGCATCTCTGTTCCTGGTAAGCGAACAATGCAAAAGGGAGTTATTGTTTAAGGTTAGCTTTACGAGATTTTTTCTCAGCAAAGGTATTAATTAAGTCATCAAAGTCCAACTGTCTGACAAGTTCTGTTTCCACAGCAAGCACAGATAATGCACTCAGACGTTCCTGGCCCATGGTCATTCGTCGTTCGTTTTTTATTCTTTTTAAACAAGAAAATGACCTTTCCCCAGTGGCATTGGAAACCGGCATGGACAAAAAGATTCGCAGTAATGTTTCAACATTAGGGAAAGTATCCTGGAGTTTGTGCTCCACAATATACTCTCTCATTTTAATGGGATTCCCTTCTATTGTTTGAGGTACTAAAGAGGTAAACTGAATGAACTCTTCAGTGAAATTATCTTCAAGATCATCTTGATAGAACTTTTGCAGATTGTTTGCCAAAGTGCGCAACTCAGTTGGAGCTATTTTTGATGCATCCTGAAGAAATCCAAAACGCTGACTAAGAATTTCGTAAGAATGGTTTCTCCTTTTCAGCTCCACAACAAGAGAATCCATAATTACATAGAATGTCTCAAAGATAAATTTGTCTCTTGCTGAAAAAGCTGTATCTTCACTGGGACCTTCATCAAAGAATTTTTTAATTTTTTTTTCACGCTTTCCTTCCCTGGGGTACATATGATCTATAGTAATTTCTTTTGCCTCATTCTCAAATGCTGAGAATGAATCTCTCATATTCAGTATATAGCTGACCAATGAGTTGTAGAGAGTGACTACTTCATTAAGAGAAATGGTCATTTTCTGTAACTGTTTGCTTGTTGCATTTAGCCTTTCCAGTATGTTTCCCCACACAACAAGCATAACAGCAGTGTTGAAACTATACAGCTTATCTGCCAGAATTTCAGCTTCATGCTGAACACTAGGTTGTTCTTCAGGGGTCATCAACTCTTCAAGTGCTTCATGTACCTGTTGGTAGCCTTTTCTTAATGCTCTGGTGGCATCAGCACGTGCAGCCCACCTTGTAGTACTTAGGCGTTTAATTGTAAGAGTTCCTGAACTTTTGTCAAGTTGTTTTGTCAGGATTTCCCACCGGTGAGTTGAGGATGAGAAAAAGGTGTAAAGACTCTGCAGAAACTGGAAGAAGGAAACTGCTTCTATGCAGGATTCAGCAGCACATGTTCCAACTAGATTCAAAGAATGAGCAGCACAAGGCACATAATCTGCCAAAGGGTTAATGGAGCGAATTCTTGCTTGTAGACCATTGTATCTTCCAGACATGTTGCTAGCATTATCATAGCTCTGGCCTCGGCAGTTCAAAATATCAATTTTTTTATTGCGTAGCACTGACAATACAGTTTTTTCTAGACTTTCTCCAGTATGTGAGTGGATTGGTACAAAGCCTAAAAACTGCTCCACTGGTCCATTCTGGTTGACATACCGCACAACAATTGCTAGCTGGTCAGTGTGACTCATGTCAGGTGTAGAATCTACAATGACTGAGAAGTATTTTGCGTCATTGAGCTGTTTCACTATTGTGGCTACAACTTTATCTCCCATAAGCTCAATAAATACATTTACAGTTGTTGATGACATGTAGCTTGTTTTTCCCCTTCCAGCAGCACCAAACTTTTTAATATGCTCCTCCAGAAAGGGATCAAACTGGCTTAGAAGTTCAAGACATCCAAGGAAGCAACCATTTTGGACGGAACCAAATAATTCGTCATTTCCACGGAAAGGTAAACCACGCTCCCCTAAGAACTTTATCACAGCTACAACTCGTCTTAATACTTCTCTCCAATATCTTTGTTCATTGCCAACTTGATGTACAAGGCCCTGGTCTACTCGGCAGTGAAGACTTGCTCGCAGTGAAAATTTGAAAACACTCATACGGTGGTCAGCTGAAGTTTCATGTTCCTTTAAGCGTGCTCCTGCATTCTTCCAGTCACTGAATCCCTTCGAATTAAGGGAATGGTGTAAGTTACTGTAAAGTTTGCATGGTACACAATACACACTGCCTGTTGATACAGAATATATCAGCCAGTCTCGATGAACAGTTTCACCATTTCTTTTTTTCCGCCACAATAGATCTGGACTAAGAAATCGGATACCATCAGAATATGTCCTTCTTGATTCAGAAAAGTCAGAGGTTATGTTTTTTAGTTGATGGCTACAAAAGTATTCTCTCATATCTTCTGAAATCTCATCACTCCACTCTGCAGGATCATGTGAATACTTTTTAATGATATCATCTACAGATTTATTCAAAGTCATAGTAACTGTGGACATTTCAGAGGAAAATGTTTGCTGGGTGTTAACTACATCTGTATGTAGAGAAGACTGCATGCCCAGTATGCCGCTGTTTGGCTCACTGCTCAGTGAAGAAAGTTTGTCGTGCTTTCTCATAGATTCCACAACTTCTGCACAGCTGACAAGGGAAGGATCCTGCTGCATGTTACAAGATTCTGTACTTTCTTCAAGGCAAATAGCAGAAAGACCTTTATGTGTGCCACTGCCAACCAGCTGACTTTCACTGACAGAATCTTTTTCTGGTGCATCATCTGTAGGCATACTAGTAGCCAATTCAGAGGAAGAAGACATGTCTGCTGACTGTTTCTGCACCATATAAGATTGCAGAAATGTCCTTTGCTTTTTCATTTCTTTCTCAGTGTCTCTCTTCCTCTTGCGCTTAGCAGCTCCAGATGCATGCTTATACATTGTGAAATCTGAAAGACAGTATACAGTATGAAGGAAGCAGGTCCATAAAGACAGAAAAATAAAATATGTAAAAACAATAAATAAAGATGTCCCTGTGCTCCCACATACACACACACACACATATCTATAAATGTAGATATAATCACAGAGCTCAAGCAATAGGTAAACTGAACCATCGGAGCATGTGATCAATAGAGAATAAAACCATCAGTGCCTGTAATTACTGGCACAGACAGTTACATTTTAATGATACTTTAATCCTCTGAGTAACAACAGGGTATGCAACCCATTGTTTTGCAATGCTATGTATACCCCTCTGACATTTAAAGGGTTGATCCTTTGAGTGCCAGAGTGCAGTGACCTTGTTAGGCAAGGATGGGATTCCCTGCCCTGGCTAACCGCTTACTTGCACTCTGGCACTCAAAGTGTTAAAAAATTCACATGTAAGTGTTAACCTAAGCTGATGTCTGTAAATTACCACAGAAAACAGATTGAAAGCCAATGGAATAGGCCAATATGGTCCTTATCTTTTTAGCATTCCCCATCTGGCGACTAGCTGCTCAGTGGTGCTAGTCGCCAGAATAATTACCTGGTTAAATGGAATGATACCCTGCTCCAGGCCTGACATGCCATAGAGAGCGCAGACATCCGAATGGCTCCTAGCAACGGCTCCTAGAGCAGGCTGGGACTGACAGCACAGGCGCACAGACGTGAGTCACTGTCACACATGCCAGCGCCGGCCCAAGACATTATGCTGCCTGGGTCCAACAATGAAATGCTGCCCCCCAACCACACCCACCAAAACATACCCACATCCATTATTTTATATCATGATAATTAAAACTAAAATTAAACATTTTGTGACATGGTAGTTCCGCGTAAAGCTCTGTCTATGGACACAAGACCCCAAAATCATATTTCCTGACTTAAGTCAACAGGGCTGTAAATATGCACTCTGATTTACAATATTTCAGCCAGTAAGTATCAGCAGGAGGCTGATGACAGGAGCAGATGGGAGTCAAAACACTAAACCATTCAGTGATATTCCATTGAAGACTTGAATGCAACTGGCTTAGCATATCCAATTTAATCAAGAACAAGGAAACTTAATTCACTCCTACCTGCCAAACAGCAATCGATAGAGGAAAATAATGCTGTCAAGCACCTTTGAGACTCAAAACCCTCTGTCCCTCTTTCCTACTCTTATGTCCCTGTGTTTAGGAGATCAGACTGTGTGATGTGTATATAAGTGTATCACCCTGGTGTCCCTGTGTTTAGGAGATCAGACTGTGTGATGTGTATATAAGTGTATCACCCTGGTGTCCCTGTGTTTAGGAGATCAGACTGTGTGGTGTGTATATAAGTGTATCGCCCTGGTGTCCCTGTGTTTAGGAGATCAGACTGTGTGGTGTGTATATAAGTGTATCGCCCTGGTGTCCCTGTGTTTAGGAGATCAGACTGTGTGGTGTGTATAGAAGTGTATCACCCTGATGTCCCTGTGTTTAGGTGATCAGACTGTGTGGTGTGTATAGAAGTGTATCACCCTGGTGTCCCTGTGTTTAGGAGATCAGACTGTGTGGTGTGTGTATATAAGTGTATCACCCTGATGTCCCTGTGTTTAGGAGATCAGACTGTGTGGTGTGTATATAAGTGTATCGCCCTGATGTCCCTGTGTTTAGGAGATCAGACTGTGTGGTGTGTATATAAGTGTATCACCCTGATGTCCCTGTGTTTAGGAGATCAGACTGTGTGGTGTGTATATAAGTGTATCACCCTGGTGTCCCTGTGTTTAGGAGATCAGACTGTGTGGTGTGTATATAAGTGTATCACCCTGGTGTCCCTGTGTTTAGGTGATCAGACTGTGTGGTGTGTATAGAAGTGTATCACCCTGGTATCCCTGTGTTTAGGAGATCAGACTGTGTAGTGTGTATAGAAGTGTATCACCCTGGTGTCCCTGTGTTTAGGAGATCAGACTGTGTGGTGTGTATAGAAGTGTATCACCCTGATGTCCCTGTGTTTAGGAGATCAGACTGTGTGGTGTGTATATAAGCATATCACCCAGGTGTCCCTGTGTTTAGGAGATCAGGCTGTATGGTGTGTATATAAGTGTATTACATTGCTCCACAACAAGAAAACATACTGATGTTCATATAAATGTTAATATGTGTTGATAAATTATTCTGTGTAAATAAAATACTTTGGTCTTCCTCTAAATCATTATTTCAGTTACACAAAGAAAATCAAGAAATAAACTCAAATTTTTTGGTACTTCCACACCCACCAGTCACGCTCCCAGCAACACCACCTAAAACAAAAGTGTCCCTCTATGACCATTTCAAATAAAACACTTTAATTATTTACAGAGCAATTTCAAAGTAATGAAACAGACATTAAACTTTTGAGTGCCAGGGGGGTACGCAACACATTGCAGAGCAATGTGTTGCTTACCCCTTTTGCACTTAAAGGGTTAATATTCCACAGAGTAATTACAATCATCTGAGAAATTTGAAATATAGGCAACTGGTTAATCATCTGGCAAAAGTAGCTATAATAAGTCACGCAATGTTTCAAGTTTATTCCTCACAAAAGTGACGAAGATATATGATGATGTTCTTTAAAGGGATAGTAATACTTAAAAATTACTTATCCCTATTGTGTAGCCCTTACATCAAGAAGAAAAATGCCACCACCAGCATCTCTCAGACCCTTATGGTTTGAGAGATAACCTTACAAAGTTCTCCCCTGCCTGACGTCAGCGTTCTAGCTGACAGCAGGGAAATCCTCTCCTGGGATCAGCCGGCGGCTCTGCAGCAGAGCTGAGATCGCATTAATAAAAAGGAAATCCTTCACTAAAAAGATGTTGTACGTGTGCTTGGTTTGCAAGCACACATAGAAGACCTTTTAAGTGAAAGATTTCTTTTTCATTAACACAATTTCGGCTCCGGATTCCTAATCTGTCAGCTAGAACGCTAACATCAGGCAGGGGAGAACTTTGTAAGGTTATCTCTCAAACCATAAGGGTCTGGGAGATGCCGCTGGTGGCATTTTTCTTCTTGATTTAAGGGCTACACAATAGGGATAAGTAATTTTTAAGTATTACTATCCTTTTGATAATAGTAGGAAAAACACAGAAGTCAGTCAAGTCACAGCCAATACTTGCTTAGGCTGCTAGTCTCAAATATTTGGGCTTCCTCGGATGGATATAGAACAATAAAAAGAAAGTGCCAAAAAACTTCCCTTAAGTGTAATATAAGTGATGAAATTAACTTATTGTTGGCATAATAAAAATTACATAATATATAAAAATAGTGGCAAACTCAAAAAATATACCAATTTGTTTGATAGCAGTGGACAAGAACCTTGTGGGAACATTATGAAGAGGACAAATACACATTTAGTTTTAACACTACAAAACTGTTCTGTATATAAAGGAACAGCTTAAGGAACTTAACCTATTGAGTGCAAGAGGGGTACGCAACACATTGCTTTGCAATGCGCTGGGTACCCGTCTGGCACTCAAAGGGTTAAGTAACCTCAAGTAAGTGCTACTGACAAAAGGGGTAGGGAATAGGCATAAACAGGGGTGGAGGAATGAAAGAAAATACAGGAACATGAGGGAAACAACTCCTAGGCTAATCATACTCACAGTTTCAGGCTTCAGCTCAGTCAGAAGAAGTTCCAGTCCTCCTCAGAGTCAGTCACACAGCCAGCACCAGGACAGCCACAGATGCACAGATGCACTAGGCGTCCACTGGTCTGGCATACATATATACAGTGCAGTGTGACTCCCCCCCCGTTGTCTCACACACCTGAGCACCCCAACCAACCAGCAATGAGGATGCCAAACAGTGACTGAGGGATGCCAGTGGATTGGCTGTAACTGAAGCGCGGGCAACATGCTCAGATGCCTGAGTGATGTGTCATACTGTCAATCAATGTCATCAGATCTCATCTCCTGACAGTGTGATATGAATATATGAGATACACTTGTCACTGAGCCGGCAGCCCAGCCCTGACAGCAGGCGCGCTTGGCACTGCAGGGTGTCACTACTCTTTGTCTCCAGTCGGCCGACTCAGCAGTCAATTGTCACTCACTGAGCCGGCAGCCCAGCCCTGACTGACACTTTCAGTGCTGGGCTGCCGGCTAGGTGACAAGTGACTGCAGGCTGGCTGGAGAGGAGACAAAGAGTAGTGACACACTGACACCCTGCCAAGCGCGCCTGCTGTGACAGTGATTAGTGTGGCTCAGCCCCAGTCAGGCTGCCTGACTGAGGCTGAGCCACACTAATTACTGTCCAAGCAGGTGCTCCGAGTCCCCTAGCAGCCGCAGGGGACTGGAGTTAATATAATCCGGCTCTGATCACATAGTGACCTGCTCTCTCGTCATCCACTCCTCTCCTAATATCTGTATATATTGGATTCAACAGCAAACCATGCTGTAACTGGGCATATGTCTCCTTGTTTGTCTTTGTGTGTGTGTGTGAGTGTATATTTGGTGTGTGCATGATCTGTCTGTGTGTATATGTGTGTGTGTGCATAATCTGTGTGTGTATATAATATGTGTCTGCATGATCTGTCTCTGTGTATATATGTGTGTGCATGATCTGTGTGTATATGTGTCTGCATGATCTGTGTATGAGTGTGCGTGCTCTGTGTGCGTTTGTGTGCGCGCTGCTATAGAAAAAAGTTCACGACTGGATAGTATTTGATGATACAATAGTAAAATATGAGTTATGCGCATGTGTCATCAAAAGCTTTTGTGCGAGTCAAAGTTTATTACTTGGAAATATACTTGTTAGCATTTATATTTTTCTGTCTGCAAAATAGCGAAGCTAATGCACTAAGTAATGGTGCAATTCTGGGTCAACTTAATGCGAACATAGGGACCTGTTCTCACTGACTTAAAAGGGTCCTTTAATCATTACAATGCTGGAAATCGCTCCAGTGCATTCTCTGTCTCTCTCTGCCTTACGATCACAGTAAGCAGGAGAGAAGCAGGGAACAGCACCAAAGGCAATGTTTACACCGTAGCCACGATCACTTGTATAACCACCAGGGAATGGCTGAAACCTGCTCTGGTCCTAGAGGCTCTAGGCTAGAGCAATCCGTTACACCCTCTCCATCAAGAACACAGTTCACCACTATCACAGTTCATCATTATCCTGTGACATGCGTGCGGAGCTGCGAGAGGCGCTGGTGTCAGTGTGGCTGCAGACTGCAGTGCCCTTCCATTAGCAGGATCTACATGGTGGGACAGAGCTACGAGGGCCGAGAACTTTTGGTGATAGAGATCTCGGACCACCCCGGGGAGCATGAGCCTGGTGAGAGCTAAGGAGAGAGAATGGGCCGGCCGCCGGCGACATCATTGTTTATTTATGTGTGGTTTGTGTGTGGCACTGGCACGGCCGCACGTACTGAGACTTCACTGAGCAGGCTGATGAGCTGAGGTTTCCGGGCCCCCATCAGTTGGCCGGGCCCTAGGCAGGCGCCTCGTGCGCCTTGCCTGTGATCCGGCTCTGTGTGTAAGGAGTAGGGCAGAGATGCTCAGAAGATAGAGAGGGAAAGAGAGAGAGGTGCCTGGGGGATGTGAGGATCGGAGAGAATAATGGAGAGAAACCAGGAATGGATTTCCTATTGAACAGGGTATTCAACTACCTAGAGCGACAAGTGTGAAGGGGAGGAACTTCATCTGTGCTGACCACACCCACATTCTGAGTTGTAGGTGTGGCCAGTGGAATTACTTCGGCAGACACTCCTGGTTTTTCAGAAGCCATTTTTGAAATTCTTCTCTAGAAACCAAGAGGTTAAAACCTCTTAAGGACCCATGACGGTCCTGGACTGTCATGGAATTCCGGGCTCCCTGCAAGGCTGCACGCCATTCGGGGAGTCCGAAATCGGATTCGGCAAAAAAAAAAAAAAAAAAAAATTCTCCATGGTCCTTAAGTGACCTCTGCTTGTGTGCGCGGCCGGTCCTTAAGGGGTTAAGAAAATGTATGTATTTTTTTGCTGTAAGGTGCGTACTTTCTGTAGAAGTGATGAGATTGGGGTCATGTAATAAATGGGTGATGTGGCCATGGCTGGAGCTAAGGGTAACAGGTGCTTTTGTTATGGACTCTTGACCCATACATCCAGCCCTGAGAGAAACAGATGAGGGGCTACATGTGCAAAGTAAAAGTGGAGCAATTCTGGTGCAAACCAGCTGCATCATAGTGAATATTAAACATTCCCAGTTGGGATTTTTTAAAGCAGAGGGAGGTATCCACTGTAACTCAGCAGATTTGTCATTCTTGCTATCTCAGCTCACTGCTTTCTGAATCAGGAGACTCTGCAGGGATGAGCCAAAACTGATAGCAAATATATCTTTAACAGTACAGCAGCTGAGAATGAAGATACCAGAGAAAGTTTAAAGTGACAGTCATCCTGAAGTTTGACTTTATACAGAGGTGAAATGGCGACCTCTATTTTGCGACATTTTAATGTCGCCTGCATCAAAAGGGCAACATCAGAATATCGCCTGCATCAAAAGGGTGATATAATTAGTGATGAGCGAGCACCCCAATGCTCGGGTGTTCGGGTGCTCTGACCGAGCACCCCCTGAGGCTCGAGTGCTCGGCTGAGCACCCGAGCCCCATTGAAGTCAATGGGAGGACTCGAGCATTACACCAGGCACCCCCTGCTCTGATGAGGGGAGGGTGCCTGGTCCATAGGAAAAGGGCAGAAAAAGATGGAAACACTACAGAAATGGTTCAGGGACAGCATAGGGAGGATGTCTGGATGCATCTTGGACTCCAACGTCGCTGCTGGGAACGATCTTTCGCCCGTAGTACGCCATTTTTACAGACTGACTGTAAAACACACAAAAAGGAAGATAAAAACAACTTTAGGCGAAAAATTGTTACCAAACAGTATTTGCTGTATATTTACTTGTATATCATCTGCAAATTCTCCCAAAAATTTCCTCGATTTTTCTGAACCGAGGCCATGATTAAGAGGGAAACGTGCGCAGAGGCAAATTCTCCCAAAAATTTCCTTGATTTTTCTGAACTGAGGCCATGATTAAGAGGGAAACGTGCACAAAGCAAATTCTCCCAAAAATTTCCTCGATTTTTCTGAACTGAGGCCATGATTAACAGGGAAACGTGCGCAAAGGCAAATTCTCCCAAAAATTTCCTCGATTTTTCTGAACTGGGGCCATGATTAAGAGGGAAACGTGCGCTGAGCCGACCATCCAAAACATTATGGGTGAGGGTCTGCTGCAGAGCTGACCATCCTAAACATTATATGCGAAGGCCCGCTAGTGAGCTGACGCTATAAAACATTATATGAGAGGGCCCGCTAGAGAGCTGACCCAATAAAACATTATATGAGAAGGCCCGCTGGTGAGCTGACCTATATAAAAATTGTCAAACAGGGCCCGCTGGTGAGCTGGCCCTATATAAAAATTATATCACAGGGCCCGCTGGTGAGCTGGCCCTATATAAAAATTATATCACAGGGCATATGGAAGAGGAGGAGGAGGATGAGAAGATTAAGAGTCAACCATATACCCGTTTTTTTGGTGGAAGGGGTGAATGGGAATACAGAGTATTCACATCATTGTAAATAACATATATAAAGTGAGTTTATGTTCCCCCGGGGCTTTCCTCCAGTGGAGTGGAGAAGTCAGGGGAAATCCAGGCCTTGTTCATTTTTATAAGTGTCAACCTATCAGCATTGTCGGTGGAAAGGCGGATACGCTTATCTGTTATGATGCCACCAGCAGCACTAAATACCCGCTCAGACAGAACGCTGGCGGCAGGGCAGGCCAGCACCTCCAAGGCGTAGAGTGCCAGTTCATACCACGTGTCCAGCTTGGACACCCAGTAGTTGTAAGGCACAGAGGGATCATTGAGGACGCTGACACGGTCTGCTACGTACTCCTTCACCATCTTCCAAAACTTTTCCCTCCTTGTGACACTAGGCTGCGCATCAGGGTGAGGGTGCTGGCGGGGTGTCATGAAGGTGTCCCACGCCTTGGAGAGTGTTGCCCTGCCTTTCTCGGAACTGCTGTGTGCTCCCCTTTTCTCCCCTTCTCGGTTGGCCAAGGTAGCACGTACTCTGCCGCCAGCGTTGTCAGATGGAAAATTTTGGAGCAATTTTTCGACAAGAACCTTCTGGTATTGCAACATTTTGCTTGTCCTCTCCACCGGAGGAATGAGAGATGAGAAATTCTCTTTGTAGCGGGGGTCCAGAAGGGTGAACACCCAGTAATCCGTGTTGTCTAAAATGCGTACAACGCGTGGGTCACGGGAAAGGCAGCCTAACATAAAGTCAGCCATGTGTGCCAGAGTACCAACAGTCAAGATTTCGCTGTCCTCACCAGGAGGATGACTCTCAATATCCTCATCCTCTTCCTCCTCTTCTGCCCACCCACGCTGAAGAGATGGAACTAAAGTTCCATGGCTACCCTGTGTAGCGGAGGCAACCGTGTCTTCCTCCTCCTCCTCCTCCTCCTCCTCCTCCGCCTCCTCCAATTGTCGCTGAGAAGACGAAGTGAGGGTGCTCTGGCTATCACCTTGTGTAAGCTCTTCCTCCCCCATTTCCACCTCTTCCACATGCAAAGCGTCGGTTTTAATTGTGAGCAGCGAGCGTTTCAGTAGACACAGAAGTGGGATGGTTACACTGATAATAGCGTTATCGCCGCTCACCATCTGTGTCGATTCCTCAAAATTGCGTAAAACCTCGCAGAGGTCTGACATCCATTCCCACTCCTCACTTCTGATTACAGGAAGTTGAACGGAGAGGCGACGACCGTGTAACAGCTGGTACTCCACTACTGCCCTCTGCTGCTCACAAAGCCGGGCCAACATGTGGAAGGTGGAGTTCCAGCGCGTGCTCACGTCACACAGCAGCCGGTGAGCTGGCAATTGTAAGCGCTGCTGCAGCTTCAACAGGCCGGCTGAAGCTGTTGATGACTTACGGAAATGTGCACACACGCGGCGCACCTTGGTCAAGAGATCATGCACATTGGGGTAGGTTTTTAGAAATCGCTGCACCACTAAATTAAATACATGCGCTAGGCATGGTACGTGTGTGAGCTTGCCGAGCTCCAAAGCCGCCACCAAGTTACGCCCATTATCACACACAACCATGCCTGGTTGCAGGTTGAGTGGCGAGAGCCACTGCTCGGTCTGGTGACTAATCCCCTGCAACAGCTCTGAGGCCGTGTGCTGTTTGTCCCCAAGGCAGATCAGCTTCAGCACGGCCTGTTGACGCTTCCCCACTGCAGTGCTACACTGCTTCCAGCTACTGGCTGATGGGGGAGTGGCGCTGTGTGTAGAGAATTCGGAGGTGGAAACGGAGGAGGAGGAGCCAATAATGTAGGTGCTGGTGGAAACCCTGATGGAGGTAGGGCCCGCAATCCTCGGCGTGGGTAGCACCCGTGCCATCCCAGGGTCCGAGTCGCTCCCAACCTCCACGACATTCACCCAGTGTGCCGTCAGGGAAATGTAGCGTCCCTGGCCACAAGCACTTGTCCATGTGTCAGTCGTTAAGTGGACCTTCCCAGTAACTGCGTTGGTCAGGGCACGGGTGATGTTACGGGACACATGGTGGTGTAATGCGGGGATGGCACACCGGGAAAAGTAGTGGCGGCTGGGGACCGCGTACCGAGGGACAGCTGCTGCCATCAGGCTGCGGAAGGACTCAGTCTCCACAAGCCTAAATGGCAGCATTTCGATGGCCAGTAATTTTGAAAGGTGTGAGGTTAGTGCTATGGCCTGTGGGTGGGTGGCTGGGTACTTTCTCTTGCGCTCAAATGCCTGGGGTAACGACATTTGGACGCTGTGCTGGGACAGGGAAGTGGATGTGGTCGCTGATGGTGCTTCAGATGGTACAGGTGCAGGGCGGGAGGTATGCGGGCCTGCGCCTTCGACAGGCGATTGGCCGGCACCGAAAACAGGGGAAGAGGAGGCAGTGGTGTGGCCTGCAGACACAGATGGGCGATCCAGGCGTTCCTCCCACTTACTACGGTGCTTGGATGCCATGTGTCGGATCATGCTGGTGGTGGTGAGGTTTCTAGTGTTCATGCCTCGGCTCATTCTGGTGTGGCACAGGTTGCAAACTACAATTCTTTTGTCGTCCGCACTTTCCTTAAAAAAACGCCATACCGCGGAACACCTACCCCTTGGCAAGGGAGATTTACGCAAGGGGGTGCTCCGTGGAACATTTGCGGGCCGGTTTGGTGCGGTCCGCCTTCTTTCTGTAGCCACACCACTGCCTCTTCCAGCCTGTTGCGGTGCTGCAGATGGCTCACCCTCAGGACTGCTGACATCGCTCGGCTCTACACCTTCCCAGGTGGGGTCAGTCACCTCATCGTCCACCAAGTCCTCCTCCACTTCCTCACTCTGATCATCCTCCTCAAGTCTTGATCCCACCACATACTCAGTCATTGACAACTGTATAACATTCTCCTCAACAAGGTCTTGAGACGGAAATAGTGGTTGATTTAATGGCAACTGTGTCTCATCATCATCATCATCATCCACTACTTCCTTTGACCTTAAATGCCGTTCACATCTGTCATCTTCTTGTGATTGGGTAGCCTCTAGAGGTTGTGAATCAGGGCACAAGATGTCATGTTCCTCTGCAAGCGTGCTTGGAGAGAGGGTCAAATGAAGGATTGGTGATGAGACGAGCTCCTCACTATATCCCAGTGTGGGATCACTTCTTTGACCAGACCGTGTATGGTGGGAGGAAGGATGATCAGAGTGAGGATTATTTTGACCAGACTCTTGGCTACTGAGAGTGGACTTGGTGGAAGACAGGGTGGTGCTTAACCGACTGGAAGCAGTATCAGCTGTCATCCAACCGACCACCTGTTCGCAGTGGTCGGACCTCGAGAGTGATGTCCTGCGACGCCCTGTAAAATTAGACATGAAGCTAGGTATGGTGGATGTCTTTCTTTCTTGTGCTCTGGCACCAGGCACAGTTTCTCCGCGTCCTGACCCGCGCCCTGAACTTTCAGGATCACGTCCACTTCCCCGTCCCTTTTTACCCGCCTTCTTCATCTTACACAGAATATGTGACTTTGATATTTGAGTTTGAAAACTTAACAGTATTTCTTATTATTCTGCAACTGTACAGAGTACACAGAATAGGCTGCTAAACGGCGGTGAAACACACTGAATGGAATATGTGACTTTAATATTTGAGTTTGAAAACTTAACAGTATTTCTTACTATTCTGCAACTGTTCAGAGTACACAGAATAGGCTGCTAAACGGCGGTGATACACACTGAATGGAATATGTGACTTTGATATTTGAGTTTGAAAACTTAACAGTATTTCTTATTATTCTGCAACTGTACAGAGTACACAGAATAGGCTGCTAAACGGCGGTGAAACACACTGAATGGAATATGTGACTTTAATATTTGAGTTTGAAAACTTAACAGTATTTCTTACTATTCTGCAACTGTTCAGAGTACACAGAATAGGCTGCTAAACGGCGGTGATACACACTGAATGGAATATGTGACTTTGATATTTGAGTTTGAAAACTTAACAGTATTTCTTACTATTCTGCAACTCTGCAGAGTACACAGAATAGGCTGCTAAACGGCGGTGATACACACTGAATGGAATATGTGACTTTAATATTTGAGTTTGAAAACTTAACAGTATTTCTTATTATTCTGCAACTGTACAGAGTACACAGAATAGGCTGCTAAACGGCGGTGAAACACACTGAATGGAATATGTGACTTTAATATTTGAGTTTGAAAACTTAACAGTATTTCTTACTATTCTGCAACTGTTCAGAGTACACAGAATAGGCTGCTAAACGGCGGTGATACACACTGAATGGAATATGTGACTTTGATATTTGAGTTTGAAAACTTAACAGTATTTCTTACTATTCTGCAACTCTGCAGAGTACACAGAATAGGCTGCTAAACGGCGGTGATACACACTGAATGGAATATGTGACTTTAATATTTGAGTTTGAAAACTTAACAGTATTTCTTATTATTCTGCAACTGTACAGAGTACACAGAATAGGCTGCTAAACGGCGGTGATACACACTGAATGGAATATGTGACTTTAATATTTGAGTTTCAAAACTTAACAGTATTTCTTATTATTCTGCAACTGTACAGAGTACACAGAATAGGCTGCTAAACGGCGGTGAAACACACTGAATGGAATATGTGACTTTAATATTTGAGTTTGAAAACTTAACAGTATTTCTTACTATTCTGCAACTGTTCAGAGTACACAGAATAGGCTGCTAAACGGCGGTGATACACACTGAATGGAATATGTGACTTTGATATTTGAGTTTGAAAACTTAACAGTATTTCTTACTATTCTGCAACTCTGCAGAGTACACAGAATAGGCTGCTAAACGGCGGTGATACACACTGAATGGAATATGTGACTTTAATATTTGAGTTTGAAAACTTAACAGTATTTCTTATTATTCTGCAACTGTACAGAGTACACAGAATAGGCTGCTAAACGGCGGTGATACACACTGAATGGAATATGTGACTTTAATATTTGAGTTTGAAAACTTAACAGTATTTCTTACTATTCTGCAACTGTGCAGAGTACACAGAATAGGCTGCTAAACGGCGGTGATACACACTGAATGGAATATGTGACTTTAATATTTGAGTTTGAAAACTTAACAGTATTTCTTATTATTCTGCAACTGTACAGAGTACACAGAATGTGCTGCTAAACTGCGGCGACGCACACTGAATGGAATATGTGACTTTGATATTTTAGTTTGAAGACTTAACAGAATGTGCTCTAATCTGCAACTTTGCACACTAAACAGAATGTGCTCTAATCTGCAACTTTGCACACTAAACTGAATGTGCTCTAATCTGCAACTTTGCACACTAAACAGAATGTGCTCTAATCTGCAACTGTGCACATTAAACAGAATGTGCTCTAATCTGCAACTTTTCACACTAAACAGAATATTTTTTTTTTTTTTTTTTTTGTTTTTTTCCCCCCACACAAAATAACCTGCTGCCCCCACACACAGTAGTCCTAAAAAGGACTTTTGGTTCTTTTTTTTCACATTTTTTTTTTTTTCCTCCCTACACTGCCTTTCCCTTCCTATCCTCAGCTCTCCCTGGCTCAGACTGAGCCGAACTCGATGGTCATGTGCTATACAGCACCCGACCACGGGTTCTGGCCAGCCAATCAGTGTAATGCCAGCAGCCAACATGGCTGCTGGCATTACACCGATGTCAGAGCCTCCCTGCACGTTTATTGGCTGCGCAGCAGCCGCAAAACGTGCGGGGAGGAGACCCGAACATGGCGGGCGAGCACATGCGGTACTCGTACGAGTACCGCCATGTGCCGAGCAGAGCGATGCTCGAGCCGATCCGAGCATCGGCCGAGCATGCTCGCTCAACACTAGTGATATTCTGATGTTGCACACGTAAGGGTCGTCTTAGGATGCCCACATTATTTCAAGGCGTTTCTTCACATTGAGTGTGCAGTGTTCTGTTGCCACGTTGAGTGACAGTGATGTTATCATGGGGCAGGTCCAAGTAACACAGTTCTACCAATAGGTTTAACCCTTTGAGTGCCAGAGGGGTGTGCAATGCATTGTCCCTGTTTAGGAGATATTAGGGCTCCATACCTCCAAAGTGTCCCTCTTTAGTTGATATTAGGGATCCATACCTCCCAAGTGTCCCTCTTTAGTTGATATTAGGGGTCCATACCTCTCAAGTGTCCCTCTTTAGTTGATATTAGGGGTCCATACCTCCCAAGTGTCTCTCTTTAGTTGATATTAGGGGTCCGTACCTCCCAAGTGTCCCTCTTTAGGAGATATTAGGGCTCTGTACCACCCAAGTTTCCCACCTTTAGGAGAAATTTGGGGTCCATACCTCCCAAGTGTCCCTCTTTAGGATATATTAAGGGTCCTTACCTACCACGTGTCCCTCTTTAGGAGATATTAGGAGTCTATACCTCTCATGTGTACCTCTATAGGAGATATTAGGGGTCTGTACCTCCAAAGTGCCCCTCTTTAGGATATATTAGGGGTCCATACCTCCCAAGTGTCCCTCTTTAGGAGATATTAGGGGTCCGTACCTCCCAAGTGTCCCTCTTTAGGAGCTATTAGGGTGCATACCTCCCAAATGTCCCTCTTTAGGAGATATTAGGGTACACAGCTCCCAAATGTCCCTCTTTAGGAGATATTAGGGTACACAGCTCCCAAGTGTCCCTCTTTAGGAGGGACAGTCCCTTACTGAGACCCAAATCCCTCTGTCCCTCTTTCCCACCCTGGGGTTCCACTGTGTAGGAGATCAGACTGTGTGGTGTGTATATAAGTGTATTACATTGATCCACAATAATAAAACACATTAATGTTTGTGTAAACGTCAGTATATTTGCTTATAAATGAGTTTGTGTAAAAAAAATATAATTTGGTCTTATTCTAAAGCATTTATTCAGCTACATAAAGACTTGTGAGGAGTAATTGTGGAATATACCAAGTGCACCATAGGGGAGAAATAAAAATTCCATTGATGTAATGGGGCTTGTAACCCCACTGAATGCTAGACAGTTCTCCAACACATTGTGAGGCAATACATTGGGGACCTCTTTAGCAATCAAGAGGTTAAAAGCTCCAGTGAATCAATAGGAATTTGGGGAATTATTATTTGTCCCCCATGGGCTGGTGTACTGGGCTTATTCCAGAATTACTCTTGTTCCTTCCTATTGGTACATCAGCTTCAATGGGGGTTATGCACTAAGCGGTGATAAAGAGGTGATAAAGTGGAGATAACTTCTCCAGTGATCTCACTTCTCCAGTTCCTATGTTATTCTATGGAGCCTATACACTATGATCTCTCACACTTGTGAAATATTAGTGCATTGGCCCCATAGAATAACACATGAATTGGAGAAGTGATATCACTGGAGAAGTCATCTCCACATTATCACCTGTTTATCACACCTTAGTGCATCTCCACCAGTTTCTCTTTAATCTTCCTGTTTCCCATAGAGAACTGCAGAGTTCCTACGGCTGCCCGGGACGTGAGATGAGCTGTTCAGATTTCAGAACCCGCACTGAGTGGACAGCTCAGTAGAATGATATCTCCCCCCTATATTCCTGTGTTCTGTCATTCACATGTCCAAGTTTAGCAGGATTCACATCTTGCATCTTTTATTCCTGATAATGATAATTAATGTGTTAAAAGCTATCTGAAGGGTTAAATTCTTTGATTCACAGAAAGATGGAGAAAGTCATGAAGATAATTTGGCATGATAGAAGGATTTACAGGAAACTTAATGTTAACAGCTTTGTTGCAGCGTTTTAATGGTTAATGAAGTTTACAGCATGATGTTATTGCGTCTTGTTTTAATTCCAATGCCTATAGCTGGCTTATATACAGTTAGCTGTCTCTGAACATGGTCATTACATCACAAAAATAGAATATACATATGTTATCCGTTTGCATACATTCATAGATAGATCTATACAATGTAGAGCCACATTATATCATGAATATGTAATTAGCTATATCTATAGAAATCATGTGCTTATGCTTATATGAATTTCCAAGAATAAATATGATGGTAGGGGCAGAGATCCTTGGCTATTCTTAACTACCTATGACAGCTAGATATGATTTGTGTCACAAAGTGGGTGGACCTTATTTTGGGTGGGCAGGATTGGGAAGGGGTGAGGTGGGGTTTGCCCTTAAAATGGGTGGAGAGTGGAAAAGAGCAAGGCAGAGAGTGACCAGAACTGGCAGTGAAGTGGGTGGAGTTACAAGGGAACTCATTGCGCCCTGACATTCAGCCTCTGTTCCTGGGGACCTGACAATTAAGTAAAAAACTATAGTCTCTAGCTCAGATAGTCCACTATATTTTTATAGTGTAATGAGAGTGGAGAGCCTCAGGTTTCAGTACGCTACTGTTTTTTAACATGTTTATAAATTACCTGGAAAAAAGTATAGAAATTGAAACTTCAGTATCTGCAGGTGACACTAAATTACACAAGGCAGTAAACTTAGATCAAGATGTTTGTTCTCTACAGAAGGATTTACACAAAATAAGATTTAATTAAATTAATTATTTACACAAAGAGCTGACCTAAGAACAAGAGGTCATCCATTAAGACTAGAGGAAAGGCGCTTTCGACTAAGGGCGGTAAAGCTATGGAATTCTTGGCCCCGGGATGTTGTAATTGCAGATAATGCAACTGCTTTCAAAAAAAGCAATGGATACTTGTCTAGGACAGAACAATATTGAAAATTATGACAGATGGCTTCAATGCAGATAGGATGCTGATCCAGGGAACTATATGACTGCCATTTAGAGTCAGGAAGGAATTTTTTACCCATTTGGGGCTAAACTGGAAATTGCTCCAGAGGGCTTTTTTGGCCTTCCTCTGGATCAACGGGGTGTTTTTGTCACGGGCTGGACTTGATAGACACGTCTTTTTTCAGCCCTATCAACTATGTTACTATGTTAATGCAGGAATATGTAAAGTTATGCATTTGTGGAGTACAAATAAGTGTGCTACTTATGAACTTAATGGAAGCATTCTAGGAGACTTATCACTAGTGAGAGATCTTGGACTACTTGCCACCTGTAGCTTAAAAGGATATTCTAGAGTTGGAGTGGGTGCAGAGAAATTAAGGAAATCAAGGAGGTATGAAGAATGTCTGGCCAAACATGTTTTATTTACTCTAGAGAAAAGATGCCTAAAAGGGTCTCATGTTACATTATACAAGAATATGTCAGGTGAATATAGAGAACTTTAAAGTGATAGTAATACTTAAATATTACTAATCCCCATATTGTAGCCATTTTAAATTTAATTGAATTGTCCCCAGTGTCATCTCTCAAATCTTTATGGTTTGAGAAATAACCAAACGCAAAGTTCCCCCCTCCCTTCCCCTTCCCTGAAGTCAGCGTTGTACTGACTGCAGGGAAAGTCTGTCGTACGACAGGCTTGCGGCTCTGCAGCTGAGCCGACATCGTGTTAGTAAAAAATAATTATTTCACTGAAACGGTCTTCTACGTGTGCTTGGTTTGCTAGCACATGTAGAAGACCATTTCTTTGAAATAATTATTTTTTACTAACGCGATCTCGGCTTTGCTGCAGAGCCACCTAATGAAAATAAGACCGGATATCCCTGCAGTTGTCCATGGTGCTGAAAGCCATCTCTGTGTTCCCCTAGTGACTAGGTAGGGAAAAGCACAGAGAATGCTGTTCAGAACTCGAGATGGTGGTTTTGTACTCTGACTTGTGTGCTGTTCTCCAAAAAAAAATAGGCGACGGTGGTTTTGGATTTTCTGACTGAACTTTCTACTATGGAGTGCTGTGATTGGCTGTGGTGCTAGGTAACATTTTTATCGTGTGTTTTTAGGTAAGATTTTGTAAGCAACGCAGGTTTAAGGTGAACGTGTATTTTGTTGGTCATCGCTCGTTAGCCTTTCTGGGTAAGGAAGATTTGAATCTCACGTTACCCGGTCTTGCTTAACTCGCGAAGGCAGTTTTTTTCTTTACGTTGGTTTTAACGCCAACATTTGGATTGAGCCCTAAGTTCCTTAAGTACCCTTGGGTGTATACCATCAGCTCCAGGTACTTTATTCACCATAAGATTTTCCAGTCTCTTTTGATCTTTGTCCTCAGTAAGCCATGTAAACAATGGAGGAAAATCTGTGGGTTTTGTCTGTTTGCCCATAGCCTGTCATTGTTGCTTCCTTTGTATATACTGAAGAAATGAATGTATTTAAGGTGTCAGCCATAGCCTTTTCCCCATCAATCATTTCCCCTGTCTCGTAAATATTTTTGTTATTAAAATGCTTATAGAATTGTTTTAAGATTTTTCTTGCTCTCTTTTGCAACACTTCTTTCATTTTCAATTTTAGCTAGCCTAATTGCTTGTTTGCAGATTTTATTATATTCTTTATACTTTTTAAATGGTGACTCTGACCCATCTGACTTAAACACTTTAAAAGCCTGCTTTTATTTATAATTTCCCTGCAAACTTCATTATTAAGCCACATTGGTCTTAATTTTTTCCTTTTATGCTATTTCTCCAATGGTATATATTGACGCATATATTTGTCTAAGAGCATTTTAAACCATTTGCTCTGTATACAATTTACTGCACTTTGCTCTACCTTGTATGTTTTCCTAACATGCTACTGCACTGAATTTTGTACCTTAACCTAATATTCTGCAACCTCCTGACTGCACTGTATACAATTTGCTGCACTGTGCTGTATCTTGTATCTTAACCTAACATGCTACAGCCTCCTGCTCTTAGTACTATAGCCTAACATACTATAACTGCGCAGTGCAGTAGACTGTGTACAGTACAGTGCAGGAGGTTATATACAGTACAGTGCAGATGATTGTATACAGTACAGTGCAGTAGACTGTATACAGTACAGTGCAGGAGGTTGTATACAGTACAGTGCAGTAGATTGTCTACAGTACAGTGCAGTAGACTGTATACAGTATAGTGCAGGAGGTTGTATACAGTACAGTGCAGTAGATTGTATACAGTACAGTGCAGGAGGTTGTATACAGTACAGTGCAGGAGGTTGTATACAGTACAGTGCAGTAGATTGTATATAGTACAGTGCAGTAGATTGTCTACAGTACAGTACAGGAGTTTGTCGACAATACAGTGCAGGAGGCTGTATACAGTACAGTGCAGGAGGTTGTATACAGTACAGTGCAGTAGATTGTATATAGTACAGTGCAGGAGGTTGTATACAGTACAGTGCAGTAGATTGTATATAGTACAGTGCAGTAGATTGTCTACAGTACAGTACAGGAGGTTGTCGACAATACAGCGCAGGAGGCTGTATACAGTACAGTGCAGGAGGCTTTATACAGTACAGTGCAGTAGATTGTATATAGTACAGTGCAGGAGGTTGTATACAGTACAGTGCAATAGATTGTATATAGTACAGTGCAGTAGATTGTCTACAGTACAGTACAGGAGGTTGTATACAGTACAGTGCAGGAGGTTGTATACAGTACAGTGCAGGAGGCTTTATACAGTACAGTGCAGTAGATTGTATATAGTACAGTGCAGGAGGTTGTATACAGTACAGTAGGCTGTATACAGTACAGTGCAGAAGGTTGTGTACAGTACAGTGCAGTAGATTATATACAGTACAGTGCAGAAGGTTGTATACAGTACAGTGCAGTGGATTGTACACAGTACAGTGCAGGAGGTTGTATACAGTACAGTGCAGGAGCTTGTATACAGTACAGTGCAGTAGACTGTATACAGTACAGTGCAGGAGGTTGTATACAGTACAGTACAGTAGATTGTATATAGTACAAAGCAAGAGGTTGTATACAGTATAGTACAGGAGGTTGTATACAGTACAGTGCAGTCGATTGTATACAGTACAGTGCAATAGACTGTATACAGTACAGTGCAGGAGGTTGTATACAGTACAGTGCAGTAGATTGTATACAGTACAGTGGAATAGATTGTATACAGTACAGTGCAGTAGATTGTATACAGTACAGTGCAGTAGATTGTATACAGTACAGTGCAGGAGGTTGTATACAGTACAGTGCAGGAGGTTGTATACAGTACAGTGCAATAGATTGTATACAGTACAGTGCAGGAGGTTGTATACGGTACAGTACAGTAGATTGTATACAGTACAGTGCAGTAGATTGTATACAGTACAGTGCAGTAGATTGTATACAGTACAGTGCAGGAGGTTGTATACAGTACAGTGCAATAGACTGTATACAGTACAGTGCAGGAGGTTGTATACAGTACAGTGCAGTAGATTGTCTACAGTACAGTGCAGTAGACTGTATACAGTATAGTGCAGGAGGTTGTATACAGTACAGTGCAGTAGATTGTATACAGTACAGTGCAGGAGGTTGTATACAGTACAGTGCAGGAGGTTGTATACAGTACAGTGCAGTAGATTGTATATGGTACAATACAGGAGGTTGTATACAGTACAGTGCAGGAGGTTGTATACAGTACAGTAGATTCTATACACTACAGTGCAGTAGATTCTATACAGTACAGTGCAGATGATTGTATACAGTACAGTGCAGTAGACTGTATACAGTACAGTGCAGGAGGTTGTATACAGTACAGTGCAGTAGATTGTCTACAGTACAGTGCAGTAGACTGTATACAGTATAGTGCAGGAGGTTGTATACAGTACAGTGCAGTAGATTGTATACAGTACAGTGCAGGAGGTTGTATACAGTACAGTGCAGGAGGTTGTATACAGTACAGTGCAGTAGATTGTATATAGTACAGTGCAGTAGATTGTCTACAGTACAGTACAGGAGTTTGTCGACAATACAGTGCAGGAGGCTGTATACAGTACAGTGCAGGAGGTTGTATACAGTACAGTGCAGTAGATTGTATATAGTACAGTGCAGGAGGTTGTATACAGTACAGTGCAGTAGATTGTATATAGTACAGTGCAGTAGATTGTCTACAGTACAGTACAGGAGGTTGTCGACAATACAGCGCAGGAGGCTGTATACAGTACAGTGCAGGAGGCTTTATACAGTACAGTGCAGTAGATTGTATATAGTACAGTGCAGGAGGTTGTATACAGTACAGTGCAATAGATTGTATATAGTACAGTGCAGTAGATTGTCTACAGTACAGTACAGGAGGTTGTATACAGTACAGTGCAGGAGGTTGTATACAGTACAGTGCAGGAGGCTTTAAACAGTACAGTGCAGTAGATTGTATATAGTACAGTGCAGGAGGTTGTATACAGTACAGTAGGCTGTATACAGTACAGTGCAGAAGGTTGTGTACAGTACAGTGCAGTAGATTATATACAGTACAGTGCAGAAGGTTGTATACAGTACAGTGCAGTGGATTGTACACAGTACAGTGCAGGAGGTTGTATACAGTACAGTGCAGGAGCTTGTATACAGTACAGTGCAGTAGACTGTATACAGTACAGTGCAGGAGGTTGTATACAGTACAGTACAGTAGATTGTATATAGTACAAAGCAAGAGGTTGTATACAGTATAGTACAGGAGGTTGTATACAGTACAGTGCAGTTGATTGTATACAGTACAGTGCAATAGACTGTATACAGTACAGTGCAGGAGGTTGTATACAGTACAGTGCAGTAGATTGTATACAGTACAGTGGAATAGATTGTATACAGTACAGTGCAGTAGATTGTATACAGTACAGTGCAGGAGGTTGTATACAGTACAGTGCAGGAGGTTGTATACAGTACAGTGCAATAGATTGTATACAGTACAGTGCAGGAGGTTGTATACGGTACAGTACAGTAGATTGTATACAGTACAGTGCAGTAGATTGTATACAGTACAGTGCAGGAGGTTGTATACAGTACAGTGCAATAGACTGTATACAGTACAGTGCAGGAGGTTGTATACAGTACAGTGCAGGAGGTTGTAATATTTTAGGATAAAGTGCAGGAAATCGAAGTGTTATTCTACTGTCATGTTGCTCAGTCATTCTAGTGCCGGGGGACTATGCGGGAGACTTGAGTGATTTCCAGGGATGTTGTTTGGCTCAGTTAAATCCCATTACTCAAGACCAGTGTCTAATGGTTTCAATTCAGTGTACAGATCTCTGTTTACAGCCCCCAGGCTGCTGGGTCCTGGGTGGTCCTCACAGCATCTGGGAGGCAGACAGTGAGGCTGATGGACTATAAAGGACTGAAACAGTAGTGGGGGGTCCAACTTTACAATATGTGAGAAATTAAAATTCCCATTGATTTAACCCCTTGAATTATAGAGAGATCTCCAACGCATTGGAAAGTAATGAATAAGGGACCTTACTTGCATACTGAAGATTAACCCTTAGAGTTCCAGAGAGTGGCAGAGAGGTATCCAAATGCATTTGCAACGAAATGCATTAGATACTTCTCTGGCACACAAATGGTTTAAAATGCATTCCCCCCAATTTAACCCTTTGAGTGCCGGGACCTCGGTTAAACCACTGGGAACCTGGGTAATACTTGTGTGTCTCCTACTGAATGATGGTGCAATTGGATTGCTCCAGAATTGCACCAGTTTTCTTAGTAAATCAGCCTCAGTGTTTGCTAGTTACAGAAGGGACAGTGGATCTGATGTGTTCCTTATGCATAAAAATCCCAAACGTGGTAGCACCCAGCCTATACCCCTCAATTCTGCACTCCTACTAACTGCAGGAGTGTCACTGAGTCTCGGGATAATAAATGGGAAAACATCTACTGCCATGAACTGATTGCATTTGACAGCGATCATGTTATAACTCCTCCTACTGCTGCATATAACTCCTCCCTACAATTCCTTTTATTGCTCCAGATCACTCCTCCCTATAACTCCTCCTATTGCTGCATATAACTCCTCCCTACAATTCCTTTTATTGCTCCAGATCACTCCTCCCTATAACTTCTTCTACTGCTCCATATAACCCCTCCCTACAATTCCTTTAATTGTTCCAGATCACTTATCCCTATAACTCCTCCTACTGCTCCATATAACTCCTCCCTACAATTCCTTTTATTGCTCCAGATCACTCCTCCATATAACTCCTCCTACTGCTCCATATAACTCCTCCCTACAATTCCTTTTATTGCTCCAGATCACTCCTCCATATAACTCCTCCTACTGCTGCATATAACTCCTCCCTACAATTCCTTTTATTGCTCCAGATCACTTATCCCTATAACTCCTCCTACTGCTCCATATAACTCCTCCCTATAATTCCTTTTATTGCTCCAAATCACTCCTCCCAATAACTCCTCCTATTGCTCCACACAAGCCATCCCTATAACTCATCATGTTGCTCCATGTAAACCCTCCTTATAACTTCTCCTATTGTTCCTTATAAACCCTCTCTATAAGTACTCCTACTTCTTCATATAACCCCACCATTACTCCTCCTACTGCTCCATAAAACCTAGAGCTCCTCTTATTGCTCCATAAAACCCTTTCCTATAACCTAACTCCTCCTACTGTTCCATATAACTCCTTCCTATAACTCCTCCTGTTGTTCCATATAACTCCGCCCTATAACTCCTCCTATTGTTCCATATAACTCCTTCCTAAAACTCCTCCTATTGTTCCATATAACTCCTCCTATTGTTCCATACAACTCCTCCCTATAACTCCTCCTATTGTTCCATATTACTCCTCCCTATAACTCCTCCTATTGTTCCATATTACTCCTCCCTATAACTCCTCCTATTGTTCCATATAACTCTTCCCTATAACTCTTCCTATTGTTCCATATAACTCCTATTTGTACATATAACTCCTCTCTATGACTCCAGGGCCGGTGCAAGGATTTTTTTATACACAGGCGAAGGTGCATTTTGATGCCCCCCCCCCCCACCTTGCCACAATCCCCTGCCCCGCCCACATATTCACCTCCACACTCTCCGCACCTCCAAATTGCCCCTTCAACAATGCTCCCTTCATCTCCACAATGCCCCTTCATCTCCACATTGCCCCTTCCACAATACCCCCTTATCTCAGCATTGCCCCTTCATCTCCACAATGTCCCTTCCACATTGCCCCTTCATCTCCACAATGTCCCTTCCACATTGCCCCATTATCTCCACATTGCCCTTTCCACAATGCCCCCTTATCTCCACATTGCCCTTTCCACAATGCCTCCTTATCTCCACATTGCCCCTTCATCTCCACAATGCCCATTCCACAATGCCCCCTTATCTCCATAATGCCCATTCCACAATGCCCCCTTATCTCCACAATGCCCCTTCAACAATGCTCCCTTCATCTCCACATTGCCCCTTCATCTCCACAATGCCCCTTCCACAATGCTCCCTTCATCTCCACATTGCCCCTTCATCTTCACAATGCCCCCTTCTCTTCACAATGCCCCCTTCATCTCCACATTGACCCATCCATAATGCCCCTTCATCTCCACAATCCCCCCTTCATCTCCACAATGCCCCCTTCATCTCCACAATGCCCCCTCCACATTGCCCCCTTCATCTCCACAATGCCCCCCTCCACATTGCCCCTTCATCTCCACAATGCCCCCTTCATCTCCACAATGCCCCCTCCACAATGCCCCTTCATCTCCACATTGACCCTTCCACAATGCCCCCTTAACTCCACATCACCCCTTCATCTCCACAATTCCCCTTCACAATGCTTCCTTTATCTCCACAATGCCCCCTCCACATTGACCCTTCCATAATGCCCCTTCATCCCCCTACCTTGAGTCCCTGGTGGTCTAGCGGCGTGCCACAGTTTAAAGCTCTGTGCCTCCTTTGGCACAGAGCTGAGGCTCCCGCGCGCTGCTCTCAGTAATGCAGAGCGCTGGGAGATGATGTCATCTCTCAGCGCTCTGTATTACTACAGAGCCTGGGTCTCTCTGTGGTGTGTAACATAGACGATGCGAGGGAGCGCTGATTTACACTACCAAGCGCTCCCTCGCGGCGTCTTTGTAACACACCACAGAGAGACCCAGGCAGATATATATATGTAATTAAAAAAAAAAAAAACAACTTACCTCTTTTCGGCGCCCCTCCATTGCGGCGCCCTAAGGCAGCTGCCTGTTCTGCCTTAATGGTAGCGCCGGCCCTGTATGACTCCTCCTATTGTTCCATATAACCCCTTGGTATAAATCCATGTATCATAGATCACAAATCTGTAGGTTGCGACTCATTAAAAAAAAAAAAAAAAAACATGCATTGTTTCACAAATCAAATCCAGAGATGACATGAGATTCTACAAGTCTCTGATCTAAAAGCCACATCACATGACAGAGGTCGATGTCCTACTATTTGCTCTGATGACTTGTGGTGGGGTGGAGGCCACATTGTGTTAGTTAGGGGTGAAAAGGTGAACCTCACCCTTTGCCTCTCTCATGTTTCTGGCACTTCAATTAACATACGGGAAAAAAACAGAAAAACCTGTCAAGGGGGCAGGGTTTTCATTGTTCTCACAGTAAGAAGATTGTCCCTTGCTGGGAGCTGTCTGGTCAAGAGACCAGATTCCACATCTGAGATGAGCAGTGTTACATAAGTAAAAGGGCCGGGAGGGGGATACTTTATCATTCAATTACTCTTGAACTACAACTCTGACAGTATTGAAATAACACTCTATATGGCTCAAATACTATGAAGATTAATTGGAGCTACTGTCTTTGTGAAACATTACTATCCCTTTAAAAGTCCAACTAAAATTAACAATAATTTAAATGTCTTCCCTATGGTGCAGTTGATTTGTGCCAGAATTACTTCTCTTTAGTTAATTAAATACAGACCAAAATGCCGATCCTAATTTAAAGTGTTAGTAATGTCCACAAAAAAGTGTTTTGCATTTAGAAGAGCTTAAAAAGCTGAGCTGAATGCAAAAAACATATCTCTCAAACCGCTATGGTTTAAGAGATACAGGCGTTTAAAGTTTGATCTCTCCTACAGCAGGAGATCCGTGTCAGCCGACACGGAGGCACTTGAGCAGAGCCGCAATCTCGTTATTTACCACGAATCCCTTCATTGGAATGGTCTAAAACGAGTTCTTGAAAACCAGGCACACGTTTTAGACCATTCCAATGAAGGGATTCGTGGTAAATAACGAGATTGCGGCTCTGCTCAAGTGCCTCCATGTCGGCTGACACGGAGATAGCTCAGTGGTAACTTCTCTGACTATGGAGTCTGTTCAAACCGCAAGGTTGCCGATTCAAATCCCAGCAGGGTCAACTCAGCCCTTCATCCTTCTGAGGTCGATAAATGAGTACCATTGATTGGGTAATAATAACACCTATTATTTCAGCTGCTGATTTGGTTAATTCTGAAAGTGCTTTGGGTCCCACTGGGAGAAAGGTGCTATATAAATACTAGTTATTATTATCATGCAATTATCCTAAATATGTACAGTACCTTAACCCTTTGAGTGTCAGAAACATCCAACGTGATGCAATGCATTGGCTACATCTCTGGCACTCAAAGGGTTAAATTAAAAAAAAAAAACAGATTCAGCGGCTCTAGGAATCCCTGGTTAAGAGTTAACATCTGGGGGTGCTAATGGTCTGGATAATGTGTAAAGAGGTGAGTAGCAAACAGAGATATTCCCAATAAGCTTCTAGCATGGGGAATGACAAACCCCACTAGAGGCTGATTGGCTGGAAGGTGCAGAAGCACTTCCCAGCCAATAGGAGACTGCCAATCTATTTTGAACCGAGACTGGCATATAAAAGCCAGTCTCGGTTCAAAATTCTGGCAGACTGCCTCAGGCAACGGCCCGAGAGGGCAGAAAGGGAAATCTATGCCGGTCCACATGCCTTCCGCCACCAGCCGACATGGCGGAGGCAAGATGGTAACAAATTGGAAACTTTTAGAACATATTGACACAGAAGGAGGACTTTTGAAAACTTAGAAACATGGCACATTAAACATCTTTAATACATACAAGATGCCACAAATAGTAACTCTTTGAGTGATGGAGGGCTACCCCTCCGGTACCCAACAGGTTAACAGTAGCATCTGTGGGGGAATATTTTATTTATTTTAAAATATAAAACACTAATGGATTAATTTATATTTTCAGAGAAGAAAGAAGATCAGAACAAAGAAAAGACGGCTGAAGAAAATCCCCGAGGGACATCAGGATTACTGGTAAGTTTTTAATTGTGGGGACATGTGTGAAAGTGTTTATGGATTAACGTTACGAGTGCCAGTGGGATATATGTTGCATACTCCTCTGGCACTCATAGAGTTAATCTTTTTGTTTGTTTCAACTACAAGTATGTGTTGGAAACCAGTCTTCCAACACATACCGGTGGTTTTGACGCCTGTTTTGTGCTCTGCAACTGCCATCTCATAGTGCAGAATCTGCGCCATGAAAAGTGCATCATAAACATGCTGTGAAGCTTCCCCATTGAATAGGATGGCAAAGGCGACTAGTTTTAGTTAATGTTCAGTGGGTGAAATTTTCTCACCCGTTGGACATTTTTGCATGTTTTTTGGTGATTACAGCTCAATTTATAGGACAGTAAAATGTGCTGTCATAGTCTTCAACAGATGGAGTGCCAAAGGTTCACTACCCCCAGGATTCTGGAGGCATCTCTAATGCTTTGCTTTCATGGGCGTCCGGAGGTGGGGGGACAAAGGGGGGGGCTGGCCTGGGGTCGTATTATGGCTTTGCCCCTTCCCCCCTGGAAAAATTTCTGTGGAAGCCCCTGGACTTGCTTTACAATGTGTTGGAGTCATATATACATACCTGGGAACTTCTTACTTGGGGCTGCCCGGAGGACAGCCCTCTAGTGCCGATGAGTGTAGAGAAATGACGCAATTCGCGTATTAAAAAGGGGCGGTGCTTAATCACAATGGGCGGGACTACTAAACATAAAAAAATATATAGAATGCACTGGGGAAAGGGTAGAAGAGGCTGCAGAGTGGTAGGAACAGGGTGAGATTGAGAACAAGCGGGCAGCGTTTCCCCACATCTGGAGAATCCGACTCTGCCTCAGAGATCCGGTAATTCATTGTCAAACCCGGAGTCTCCGGGGCCGAACCGGAGAGTTCCCAGGTATACATATTTAGCTTCCAAGGGGTTAAGAAGCAGTTCAGAGTCCAGGCAGCGGAATCAGCTCAGAGAGGGTGTGAGGGTTTTATAAAGGGAATTTTTATGGCTGGGTGTATTTGTATATATGATTGGAGAATTACTCTGTATATTTTGTGCTCTGTACCTGCACCATTTATTGGAACATAAACATGAGGATTATGTGAATGATTAAAGATTTTATAGAAAGAAAACAAAACAGGACTTGACAATATTTACCCCCCCCCCAACATACCTCGAATACCCACCACACCTCCCAGCCCCGAGTGACCCAGGACTCAGGGCACTGGCCTGCACTTTGGCATAAACAGTAGAGGGGCAATTCATTAAGCTAAACTGATCCCCTATACGCCATATGCTGTATGAAATACCCCAAATGCTATAAGCAATATTCCAAACACAATATGACAAACGCTATACACCATAAGCTATACACCATACATAATACGCCAAACTCTACACACCAAACGCGAATCGCTATATGACAAATGCTATACCCGAAACGCCAAATGCTATACACAAAACTCTGTACACCATACGCCAAAAACTGTACACATGCGCTATACGCCATACTCAAAATGCAATACGTCAAACCCTATTCGCCAAAAGCTATATGCCAAACATTATACACAATACGCCAAACACTATACGCCATATGCCAAACGCTATAAACCAAACACGATACTCCAAATGCTAAATGCAATAGGCCAAATACTATACATTATACACCAAACGCCATACACTATGCGAAATACTCCAAACACAATCGCTATACTCCAAACACTATACACCAAACTCAATACACTGTACACCATATGTCTAACTCTATACGCAAAGAGCTATATGCTCATAGGCATGTGCACAGGGTGTGCCTAGGCACACCCTAATCGGCCCTGTGCGCACTGGATTTTCAGAAGTTAAATGGCTGTTTCCGCATATTAATGCAGCTGCGGCACCGGCTTTATACCTTAGCCGCTTGCCACGGCTATCTGCTGCTGACTGCTGTGCTCGGGGAGACCAAGGGGGGCGGGACAAGTACTCAGGCTCAAACGCTGCAAAAGCCTGCATGAGCCTTCCCTCCTTCGTTGTGGCGCTTAGAGGAAATGATGTCACTTCCTTTCAGCGCTCGTTACATTGGGGGAAGGTGTCAGGGAGCGAACAGCAGGTGAGGAGGCTGCAGGCACTGGCACTGACTCGGCTGTATGATGCATGAGTGCGTGTGTTAATGTTTAATGTGTGTGCGTGTAAAAGATAACTTACACCTAATCATTTATTTAGCACACACACACACATATATATATATATATATATATATATATATATATACACACACACACGCACGTGTGTTTGTGTTTTTGGGTGCACACCCTAATGCAATTGGCTGCGCACGCCTATGTATATGCTATACGAAAACCGCTATAAGCAATATGCTGTACACCAACCATAATGCACTATACACCAAACGTTATACTCCAAAAGCAATGCTTTATACACCAACTACTACACACAATACGCCACAGGCTATACGCAATACTCCAAATGCTATACTGCAGACGCTATAACCAAACACTATACGCAATAAGAAAAACACTACACAATGCAGGCAAAACACAATATGCTATAAGCAATGGACAAAATGCTATATGTTAAATGCAGTAAGCACTGTGCTATTAGGCAATAAGCTACACGCAATACAATATACACAAAATGCTAAATACACACAAAATACACAAGCTCGCTCATACTCGCGCTCATTCACTCTTTCGCTTACATGAAAGTTCTAACATACATTGTAGTTCTTCATGACTGCTTACATTATACACTATATTACATGGAGGTGTCTGAATATACTGTACTGGACACTGCTCAGTAGAATCCATTCTTTCCTCTTACAGAGGTTGGGATATAATCAAATAATGAAACAAATATTAGAAATCATGTGCATTCAGTTCTGTGGATGTTGATTCAGGTAAATATACGACTGCTATTTGGAGTCAGAAAGGAATTATTTTTACCCACTTGGGGCTTAAAGGGATAGTAACGCTAAAAAAATTTATATTGCTGTGTTTATCCCCTAAGTAAAACAAGGTTACTGCCACTGCTGTAAGGTGTTTTATTTAAAATTCATTACAGCTCACACTTGAATTTTTTAAGTGCAGTATCACAGTGGTCTGAAATTGTACAGTGGCGCTGTTGCTACACAATCCGGTGGAGATTTATGGTCAGTTGACTACAGCTGTCCATAAGATGGTGTAGCAACAGCGCCACTGTACAATTTCAGGCTACTGTTATACTGCACCTAAAAAATTTAAGTGTGAGCTGTGGTAACTTTTAAATAAAAAACTATCAGCAGCGGAAGTTCTCTTGTTATACTTATGGGATAAACACTACAATAAATTTTTTTTACCTTAAAGTGGAACTTTCATCAGATTAACATAGCTCCGCAAATGATAATTACGTTAGTGATATGCACAGATGTAGTTTTATTTTCAAGAGTAATTGCTGCATTAAAGAAAAATAGAACCAGGCTGCACCTGGGCTGTCAGTCACTTCCAGTGCCTTAAAGGGATAGTAATACTTTGTTTTATCTGTATTTTATTTTGTAGGCATTAAAAAAACATGAAGAACGATATAAGTCTTATCTCTCAAACCTTTATGGTTTGAGAGATATTCACAAGCAAAGTTTCCCCTCCCACCCCTTTTACCGAGTGTAAGCCATCTCTTCTCAGATGTGGAATCCAGTCCATAGACCAGACAGATAACAAAAGGGGACAATCTTCTTCCTATGAGAACAATGAAAACCCTGCTCCCCCTTGACAAGTTTCTCAGGTTTTCCCCTTATCTTAATTGAAGATTCCCTCTCTACAGTCTAATCTTCCAATCGTCTGTCGAGCAGCAAAGGCAAACAATTCAGGCCAATCAAAACTTGAAAAAGCTTTATTGTATCAAATCATAAAGACAACACACACTTCCAATAACAGAGGGAGCGAGACACTGTTGCTCTGCTGCTACTAAGGAGTCCTAATCAGCAAGGGTGGATTATGTCAGTTACATATCTCGACTCACTGACGCATGTGAGGTCCATTCAGTTTTCAACGTCTCGCCACCACATGAGCATTGCGGCTGAGAGACCGTGTAGTTTTGATTGAAGTGTGCAGAAGCCTGGGAAGCGGGATATTTAGTTAATAAAGCTTCAATTTCCACACGCCCTCACTCAATTTTTTTTTTGCCAAACCTGAGGAGGCAAGTGGAAATTTTGAGCCCTGCCTTTAAGTATAAAAACTAGAGCCTCGGGGTCAGATTCGGGGAGTTCCCTATATTGATAAATGTCTTCTACAGAGTAATAGTGATTACGGCAAAAATCCCCTGATTGGACAGCATGCACATGGCTCTCGCCCTGTGACTCTTTGAGACTCTAATTAATAAGATGTGGAGTAATTTTGAATAAAATTGATTATGCCATAGGGGAGAGTTAAAACTGACCTATCATTGTTACTATTTGGAAACTCCTTACTAATCTATGTATCATGTGAGGCTAAAAGACTCAAAATGGAGTCTGTTCAGCCACACAGTCCGTTCAAAACATTGCAGCGTTCTCAAGTCTAAGATACAGAGAAAGCCTGGAGAGCTTGAAGAGCAAGCACATTTAAATCAACAGTGCACCCTAGTGGACACTAGCGGTGCAGTATTGAACCAGAAATAATACTTTTTCTTTCTTTTTCTTTTTCTTTCTTTCTTTCTTTCTTTCTTTTCTATTTATTTATCTTTTCCTTTCTTTTATTTTTTTCTTTCTTTTACTCTTTCTTTCTTTCTTTCTTTCTTTATTTCTTTCTTCTTTTGTCCTTTTTTTTGTAAACAAGTTTTTATTGAAGATTTTTGCTTTTACATGTTGCAGAGGAAAGTAGGCATGTGTCAGTCATCATCGTTAACACAAAGCAGGTTAAAGAAGCTGAAAGGAACATGAATGGAAGTTAGCAATTCTGAAACATGGCATCTTGTTGTAAGATTTATAAGGACCCTATGTTCAATAGAAGATGGGAGGAGTTCTGGGGCAAACCATTTGTACTATAGGGGAGAACCCCTGAAATGCTAGAGATGTCTCCAACACATTGCAACACATTAAATCAATGGGAATTTTTGGAATTTTAAAGCTCTTCCCTATAGTGCAAATGGTTTGCTCCCGAACGCCTCCACTTGTCTTTTGAACACTTGACCCTTACGATACCCTCATAAATTTTAAATATACACCCAGTCAATACGAGCTATAGAAAGCTCTCAAGTCTCACAAGAAAAAAGTAAGCCCAAAATGTGATGTTCTGTGCGAGGTACTGAAGATATTTGGTGATGCATGCAGTAATGACTAAGAGGATGAAGAGGACTGATGAATTGTGTTATACATAATGGCAGAGCTTTCCAAACTGTGTGTCGTGACACGTTAGTGTGTTGGCTGCAGTGTGTAGATGTGTGACGAGAACGTAACGAGAAACCTCTGAGTTTATGTGAACTTGCATGCATTTTTATGCAGCAAAGGTGCCGATTACTATGGAGCACTAGTATATTCCCCTTATGTTGTATCCGTGTACGCACACCACGGTCAAGGGATCATATAGGTACTGCACATGCACAGTATGTGTAACCAGGTCGAAACAGCAGAAGTGGTGAGTTCGAGAAATTTCATGGGTCCATTTTTTTGATAGAACACAGTCTTGACTTCTGCTCGATCACCGCTCGACAAAATTTGTTCAATGTGAAACGTTACGTGCGGCCGATCAACGAAAAGCCGCCTAGTCTGCACTATCTGTAGGTGTGTGCGGGATTGTTCTGTCACTTTATCAGTGTGGAGTAGAGTGCTGGTGCTGTTATTTTCTTTAGTAAATATTCCACCAAATATTCCGAAGCTGTGTTCATCCCATCAACTTCATACATCTCATTATAATGGTAAGAAGTAGTGATGAGCGAGCACCCCAATGCTCGGGTGTTCGGGTGCTCTGACCGAGCGCCCCCGGAGGCTCGAGTGCTCGGCCGAGCACCCGAGCCCCATTGAAGTCAATGGGAGGACTCGAGCATTACACCAGGCACCCCCTGCTCTGATGAGGGGAGGGTGCCTGGTCCATAGGAAAAGGGCAGAAAAGGATGGAAACACCACAGAAATGGTTCAGGGACAGCATAGGGAGGATGTCTGGATGCATCTTGGACTCCAACATCGCTGCTGGGAACGATCTTTCGCCCGTAGTACGCCATTTTTACAGACTGACCGTAAAACACACAAAAAGGAAAATAAAAACGACTTTAGGCGAAAAATTGTTACCAAACAGTATTTGCTGTATATTTACTTGTATATCATCTGCAAATTCTCCCAAAAATTTCCTCGATTTTTCTGAAGTGAGGCCATGATTAAGAGGGAAACGTGCGCAGAGGCAAATTCTCCCAAAAATTTCCTTGATTTTTCTGAATTGAGGCCATGATTAAGAGGGAAACGTGCGCAAAGACAAATTCTCCCAAAAATTTCCTCGATTTTTCTGAACTGGGGCCATGATTAAGAGGGAAACGTGCGCTGAGCCGACCATCCAAAACATTATGGGTGAGGGTCTGCTGCGGAGCTGACCATCCTAAACATTATATGCGAAGGCCCGCTAGTGAGCTGACGCTATAAAACATTATATGAGAGGGCCCGCTAGAGAGCTGACCCAATAAAACATTATATGAGAAGGCCCGCTGGTGAGCTGACCTATATAAAAATTGTCAAACAGGGCCCGCTGGTGAGCTGGCCCTAAATAAAAATTATATCACAGGGCCCGCTGGTGAGCTGGCCCTATATAAAAATTATATCCCAGGGCATATGGAAGAGGAGGAGGAGGATGAGAAGATTAAGAGTCAACCATATACCCGTTTTTTGGGTGGAAGGGGTGAATGGGAATACAGAGTATTCCCATCATTGTAAATAACATATATAAAGTGAGTTTATGTTCCCCCGGGGCTTTCCTCCAGTGGAGTGGAGAAGTCAGGGGAAATCCAGGCCTTGTTCATTTTTATAAGTGTCAACCTATCAGCATTGTCGGTGGAAAGGCGGATACGCTTATCTGTTATGATGCCACCAGCAGCACTAAATACCCACTCAGACAGAACGCTAGCGGCAGGGCAGGCCAGCACCTCCAAGGCGTAGAGTGCCAGTTCATACCACGTGTCCAGCTTGGACACCCAGTAGTTGTAAGGCACAGAGGGATCATTGAGGACGCTGACACAGTCTGCTACGTACTCCTTCACCATCTTCCAAAACTTTTCCCTCCTTGTGACACTAGGCTGCGCATCAGGGTGAGGGTGCTGGCGGGGTGTCATGAAGGTGTCCCACGCCTTGGAGAGTGTTGCCCTGCCTTTGTCGGAACTGCTGTGTGCTCCCCTTTTCTCCCCTTCTCGGTTGGCCAAGGTAGCACGTACTCTGCCGCCAGCGTTGTCAGATGGAAAATTTTGGAGCAATTTTTCAACAAGAACCTTCTGGTATTGCACCATTTTGCTTGTCCTCTCCACCGGAGGAATGAGAGATGAGAAATTCTCTTTGTAGCGGGGGTCCAGAAGGGTGAACACCCAGTAATCCGTGTTGTCTAAAATGCGTGTAACGCGTGGGTCACGGGAAAGGCAGCCTAACATAAAGTCAGCCATGTGTGCCAGAGTACCAACAGGCAAGATTTCGCTGTCCTCACCAGGAGGATGACTCTCAATCTCCTCATCCTCTTCCTCCTCTTCTGCCCACCCACGCTGAAGAGATGGAACTAAAGTTCCATGGCTACCCTCTGTAGCGGAGGCAACCGTGTCTTCCTCCTCCTCCTCCTCCGCCTCCTCCAATTGTCGCTGAGAAGACGAAGTGAGGGTGCTCTGGCTATCACCTTGTGTAAGCTCTTCCTCCCGCATTTCCACCTCTTCCACATGCAAAGCGTCAGTTTTAATTGTGAGCAGCGAGCGTTTCAGTAGACACAGAAGTGGGATGGTTACACTGATAATAGCGTTATCGCCGCTCACCATCTGTGTCGATTCCTCAAAATTGCGTAAAACCTCACAGAGGTCTGACATCCATTCCCACTCCTCACTTCTGATTACAGGAAGTTGAACGGAGAGGCGACGACCGTGTAACAGCTGGTACTCCACTACTGCCCTCTGCTGCTCACAAAGCCGGGCCAACATGTGGAAGGTGGAGTTCCAGCGCGTGCTCACGTCACACAGCAGCCGGTGAGCTGGCAATTGTAAGCGCTGCTGCAGCTTCAACAGGCCGGCCGAAGCTGTAGATGACTTACGGAAATGTGCACACACGCGGCGCACCTTGGTCAAGAGATCATGCACATTGGGGTAGGTTTTTAGAAATCGCTGAACCACTAAATTAAATACATGCGCTAGGCATGGTACGTGTGTGAGCTTGCCGAGCTCCAAAGCCGCCACCAAGTTACGCCCATTATCACACACAACCATGCCTGGTTGCAGGTTGAGTGGCGAGAGCCACTGCTCGGTCTGGTGACTAATCCCCTGCAACAGCTCTGAGGCCGTGTGCTGTTTGTCCCCAAGGCAGATCAGCTTCAGCACGGCCTGTTGACGCTTCCCCACTGCAGTGCTACACTGCTTCCAGCTACTGGCTGATGGGGGAGTGGCGCTGCGTGTAGAGAATTCGGAGGTGGAAACGGAGGAGGAGGAGCCAATAACGTAGGTGCTGGTGGAAACCCTGATGGAGGTAGGGCCCGCAATCCTCGGCGTGGGTAGCACCCGTGCCATCCCAGGGTCCGAGTCGCTCCCAGCCTCCACGACATTCACCCAGTGTGCCGTCAGGGAAATGTAGCATCCCTGGCCACAAACACTTGTCCATGTGTCAGTCGTTAAGTGGACCTTCCCAGTAACTGCGTTGGTCAGGGCACGGGTGATGTTACGGGACACATGGTGGTGTAATGCGGGGATGGCACACCGGGAAAAGTAGTGGCGGCTGGGGACCGCGTACCGAGGGACAGCTGCTGCCATCAGGCTGCAGAAGGACTCAGTCTCCACAAGCCTAAATGGCAGCATTTCGATGGCCAGTAATTTGGAAAGGTGTGAGGTTAGTGCTATGGCCTGTGGGTGGGTGGCTGGGTATTTTCGCTTGCGCTCAAATGCCTGGGGTAACGACATTTGGACGCTGTGCTGGGACAGGGAAGTGGATGTGGTCGCTGATGGTGCTTCAGATGGTACAGGTGCAGGGCGGGAGGTATGCGGTCCTGCGCCTTCGACAGGCGATTGGCCGGCACCGAAAACAGGGGAAGAGGAGGCAGTGGTGTGGCCTGCAGACACAGATGGGCGATCCAGGCGTTCCTCCCACTTACTACGGTGCTTGGATGCCATGTGTCGGATCATGCTGGTGGTGGTGAGGTTTCTAGTGTTCATGCCTCGGCTCATTCTGGTGTGGCACAGGTTGCAAACTACAATTCTTTTGTCGTCCGCACTTTCCTTAAAAAAACGCCATACCGCGGAACACCTACCCCTTGGCAAGGTAGATTTACGCAAGGGGGTGCTCCGTGGAACATTTGCGGGCCGGTTTGGTGCGGTCCGCCTTCTTTCTGTAGCCACACCACTGCCTCTTCCAGCCTGTTGCGGTGCTGCAGATGGCTCACCCTCAGGACTGCTGTCATCGCTCGGCTCTACACCTTCCCAGGTGGGGTCAGTCACCTCATCGTCCACCAAGTCCTCCTCCACTTCCTCACTCTGATCATCCTCCTCATGTCTTGATCCCACCACATACTCAGTCATTGACAACTGTATAACATCCTCCTCAACAAGGTCTTGAGACAGTAATAGTGGTTGATTTAATGGCAACTGTGTCTCATCATCATCATCATCCACTACTTCCTTTGACCTTAAATGCCGTTCACATCTGTCATCTTCTTGTGATTGGGTACACTCTAGAGGTTGTGAATCAGGGCATAAGATGTCATGTTCCTCTGCAAGCGTGCTTGGAGAGAGGGTCAAATGAAGGATTGGTGATGAGACGAGCTCCTCACTATATCCCAGTGTGGGATCACTTCTTTGACCAGACCGTCTATGGTGGGAGGAAGGATGATCAGAGTGAGGATTATGTTGACCAGACTCTTGGCTACTGAGAGTGGACTTGGTGGAAGACAGGGTGGTGCTTAACCGACTGGAAGCAGTATCAGCTGACATCCAACCGACCACCTGTTCGCAGTGGTCGGACCTCGAGAGTGATGTCCTGCGATGCCCTGTAAAATGAGACATGAAGCTAGGTATGGTGGATGTCTTTCTTTCTTGTGCTCTGGCACCAGGCACAGTTTCTCCGCGTCCTGACCCCCGCCCTGAACTATCAGGATCACGTCCACTTCCCCGTCCCTTTTTACCCGCCTTCTTCATCTTACACGGAATATGTGACTTTGATATTTTAGTTTAAAGACTTAACAGTATTTCTTCCTATTCTGCAACTGTGCAGAGTACACAGAATATGCTGCTAAACTGCGGTGACGCACACTGAATGGAATATGTGACTTTGATATTTTAGTTTGAAGACATAACAGTATTTCTTCCTATTCTGCAACTGTGCAGAGTACACAGAATAGGCTGCTAAACTGCGGTGACGCACACTGAATGGAATATGTGACTTTGATATTTTAGTTTAAAGACTTAACAGTATTTCTTCCTATTCTGCAACTGTGCAGAGTACACAGAATATGCTGCTAAACTGCGGTGATGCACACTGAATGGAATATGTGACTTTGATATTTTAGTTTGAAGACTTAACAGTATTTCTTCCTATTCTGCAACTGTGCAGAGTACACAGAATAGGCTGCTAAACTGCGGTGACGCACACTGAATGGAATATGTGACTTTGATATTTTAGTTTGAAGACTTAACAGTATTTCTTCCTATTCTGCAACTGTGCAGAGTACACAGAATATGCTGCTAAACTGCGGTGACGCACACTGAATGGAATATGTGACTTTGATATTTTAGTTTAAAGACTTAACAGTATTTCTTCCTATTCTGCAACTGTGCAGAGTACACAGAATATGCTGCTAAACTGCTGTGACGCACACTGAATGGAATATGTGACTTTGATATTTTAGTTTAAAGACTTAACAGTATTTCTTCCTATTCTGCAACTGTGCAGAGTACACAGAATAGGCTGCTAAACTGCGGCGAAGCACACTGAATGGAATATGTGACTTTGATATTTTAGTTTGAAGACTTAACAGTATTTCTTCCTATTCTGCAACTGTACAGAGTACACAGAATAGGCTGCTAAACTGCGGTGACGCACACTGAATGGAATATGTGACTTTGATATTTTAGTTTGAAGACTTAACAGTATTTCTTCCTATTCTGCAACTGTGCAGAGTACACAGAATATGCTGCTAAACTGCGGTGACGCACACTGAATGGAATATGTGACTTTGATATTTTAGTTTAAAGACTTAACAGTATTTCTTCCTATTCTGCAACTGTGCAGAGTACACAGAATAGGCTGCTAAACTGCGGCGAAGCACACTGAATGGAATATGTGACTTTGATATTTTAGTTTAAAGACTTAACAGTATTTCTTCCTATTCTGCAACTGTGCAGAGTACACAGAATAGGCTGCTAAACTGCGGTGACGCACACTGAATGGAATATGTGACTTTGATATTTTAGTTTAAAGACTTAACAGTATTTCTTCCTATTCTGCAACTGTGCAGAGTACACAGAATAGGCTGCTAAACTGCGGTGACGCACACTGAATGGAATATGTGACTTTGATATTTTAGTTTAAAGACTTAACAGTATTTCTTCCTATTCTGCAACTGTGCAGAGTACACAGAATATGCTGCTAAACTGCGGTGACGCACACTGAATGGAATATGTGACTTTGATATTTTACTTTGAAGACTTAACAGAATGTGCTCTAATCTGCAACTTTGCACACTAAACAGAATGTGCTCTAATCTGCAACTTTGCACACTAAACAGAATATATGAAATTTTTTTTTTTTTTTTTGTTTTTTTCCCCCCACACAAAATAAACTGCTGCCCCCACACACAGTAGTCCTAAAAAGGACTTTTGGTTCTTTTTTTTTCACAATTTTGCTTTTTTTCTCCCTACACTGACTTTCCCTTCCTATCCTCATCTCTCCCTGGCTAAGACTGAGCCGAACTCGCTGGTCAGGTGCTATACAGCACCCGACCACGGGTTCTGGCCAGCCAATCAGTGTAATGCCAGCAGCCAACATGGCTGCTGGCATTACACTGATGTCAGAGCCTCCCTGCACTTTTATTGGCTGCGCAGCAGCCGCAAAACGTGCGGGGAGGAGACCCGAACATGGCGGGCGAGCACATGCGGTACTCGTACGAGTACCGCCATGTGCCGAGCAGAGCGATGCTCGAGCCGATCCGAGCATCGGCCGAGCATGCTCGCTCAACACTAGTAAGAAGTAGTTATTGGTGTTATTCAAATGTTTTAAATTCTTGCATATATTTACATATTTTTAGTCATAAATGACAAAAATCTTGGAAATGTATGTTTTTACCTTACAAACCATATATTTTTAAAAATATAAAAGGTTTTCATGAGATATGTTGTGTCCCCATACATTTCGTTATTACAGTTTATGTATGTGTCTTATAAGGGGTTAGTTTAACCTCCGGTTTGCTAATAAAAATGAATTACTGTGTCGCGAAATGATGCATGTCCAAAAAGTGTGTCACCAACATGAAAAGTTTGGAAAGCTCTGCATTATGGCTGCAGTGGTACAAAATGGATGTAAGGATCTTGCTTTTTTTCTCATACCTCCCAAGTGTCCCTCTTTAGGAGGGACAGACCCTCTTTTAGACCTAAATCCCTCTGTCCCTTTTTCCTACCCTGGTGTCCCTCTTTTTAGGAGATCAGATTGTGTGGTGTGTATATAAACATATCATATTGCTCTACATCAATAAAACTCACATTATTGTTTGTTTAAACATCAGAATCTGTGTTTATAAATTAGTCTTGTTAGAAGTCATTTATTAGGTTACACGAGGAGGTATCAATAGGTCATGAAATAGCCTAAAAATTCTCAGTAATGCCCCGCCCACCAGTCACGCCCTCAGCAACACCCCCTAAAACACAAGTGTCCCTGTTTGGCAATTTCAAATGTTGGGAGGTATGTTTTCTTAATGTTTACAATTGTCCATGTATGTCCAGATGCATAGATGGGAATGGTCAGAATGCAATCCTTTGTGTAGAAACAGTATAAAGGATTCTTCCTTTGTCCTAATATTTTTTATCCTGATGCAAGTCTGCACTGACTCAATGCTGCTATACAATGGAGACAGAGATTACTGTATCTGCCTGATATCATAGTATTAAAACCTCTATAGAGGAAGAAGTGTCCTGTTATGGAATTATTAGAAGAAAAGGATTTCTATCAAGGACCAGGGGGACCATTTGGCTAGAAAGCAGACTTTTCTATCCTTCAGGGTACAGGACATCTTGAAATGTGAATTAACCCTTTATGAACCAGAGACGAGTGCAAGAAGGGTGAATAACAACCGAAAGGATAGCCTCATGAATAGTAGGGACCTAGGCCCATATTTATGAAAGCAAAATGGACTTATTCTGGAGTAAACCAACTGCACCATAGGGGACAAATAAAAATTCCTGTTAATTGGGATTTTAACCCCTAGAATGTTTTGCAATGTATTGGAAACAGCTCTGGTATTTAAAGGGGAACTACCACCCCGCAAAAACTGTATCTTAATTAAGTCTCCATCTGGTGACTAGCTGCTTAGTAGCGCTAGTCACCAGAAATATTACCTGGTTTAAAAGATTTTTGACTTATTCGGAGGCTGACAGTAGCAGGAAGCACGGACATCTTGCCATAGTGACGTCTGTGCGTCTGCGCTGTCAGTCCCTTTTGGAGCCAGCCAGATGTCCGTGCTTCCTGCTACCGTCCGCCTCTGAATAAGTCGAAAATCTTTTAAACCAGGTAATATTTCTGGCGACTAGCGCTACTAAGCAGCTAGTCGCCAGATGAAGACTTAATTGAGATAAAGTTTTTGCGGGGTGGTAGTTCCCCTTTAAGGGGTTAAAAAGCTCTAGTCAAGTGCATTAGAAGTTAGGAATTTTTATTTGCCCCCCCCCCCCATGGTGCAGCTGGTTTACTCCAGTTTGCATTTATAAATATGGGCATTCGGGGGATTTATAAAAAAAGAAAAAAAAAACGTTCTTGGTACTTTTTGAAGAACTGTCGTTAAGTCATGGTAATGGTGATAATGTCGGGTCTGATTTATAAATCAGTAAGGGCATCATTATATATATGGGGTTATTATTCTGATGTTAACCCCTAGAATGCTTAAGAACAGATTATACCCCTGATTCTGGTGAAAATTCTGTTGCAACATTTTCGCTGTTTGCGACATTTCTTTTTAAACCCACAGAGCCAGAATCACTTCACCTGTAACGCAACTACCTGACGTTAAGGCGTAATCTTCTTTTTAACCCTTTCAGTGCCAGAGGGGTGCACAATGCATTGCTTTGCAAATGCCATTCCTACCCCTCTGGCAATCAAAGGATTCATTCTGACCTTCATTTTTTATACCATTTTTGCTCCACGTTTTTCATAATGCCAGTTTTATAAATCTCACCCTTAGTTCTTTTCCAGTAACATGCAATTATGGACTTTATAGTATTAACACCTTAAGGACCAAGGTCGTACATATACGTCATGGGGAGAACATCCATTAAAGACCCATGACGTATATGTACGTCATGGAATTCAGGGGTCCCCACAAGGCTGCACACCATTCGGGAACCCCTGATTCCGTTTAAAAAAAAATTCCCTGTGGTCCTTAAGTGCTGGTCTTGTGGCTGGTCCTTAAGGGGTTAAAAAGATGTTTAGAGATTGTCCGAATATGTTTCAGGAGTAAGTTGAGGTTTTAACCTCTTTAATGCTAGAGAGGTCTTCAACTCATAGATATGCACTGGAGACTTTTCAGTGAGATGTTTATTTTTCTCTCAAACTGGACAACAAAGTCACATGACGCACCAATGCATTGCACAGTCTTCTGGAACGCAAAGGCTTAAACAAGCAGTGCACTTTTTTAATGAAAGCCCCGCATATTGTAAGGATTTTCCTGCATAGTAAAACAAGGGTACTCCTACGGTTGAGAAATGTATATTTCCAGATTTATTACAGTTTAAACAGATTTTTTTTCTTTACATTAGTAGTGCCAAGTATTGGTGAGATTTCAATTAGTTCTGTAATTCTCTGGGTGGTAACCCTACAGGTAGCAGAAGTGGGAGTTCAGCTCATCACGTCCCCAGTGGAGATGAGTTGAAAATGTACTAGTATGGAATTCCTTGCCCAAGAATGTGGTTTTGACAGATACAATGGATACATTTAAGAGAAGATAAGCTACATTTATTTCAAAATGGAACATACATCCTTATACTGTGTATCAGTAGGCAAAACAGGAAGGTCAGATAAAGACCATACCTCCCAAATGTCCCTTTTTAGGAAGGACAGTCCCTCTTTGAGACCCAAATCCCTCTGTAGCTCTTTCCCACCCTGGTGTCCCTCTTTTTAGGAGATCAAACTGTGCTGTGTGTATATAAGTGAATCACCCTGGTGTTTCTGTGTTTAGGAGATCAGACTGTGTGGTGTGTATATAAGTGTATCACCCCGCTGTCCCTGTGTTTAGGAGATCAGACTGTGTGGTGTGTATATAAGTGCATCACCCTGGTTTACCTGTGTTTAGGACATCAGACTGTGTGGTGTGTATATAAGTGTATCACCCTGGTGTCCCTGTGTTTAGGAGATCAGGCTGTGTGGTGTGTATATAAGTGCATCACCCTGGTGTCCCTGTGTTTAGGAGATCAGACTGTGTGGTGTGTATATAAGTGCATCACCCTGGTGTCCCTGTGTTTAGGAGATCAGACTGTGTGGTGTGTGTATATAATGTATCACCCTGATGTCCCTGTGTTTAGGAGATCAGACTGTGTGGTGTGTATATAAGTGCATCACATTTCTCCACAGCAATAAAACTCACATTCATTGTATGTGTTTATAAATTAGTCTGTGCAAATATACATTGATGTTGCTCTAGATCATTTCGTAAGATACACAAAAAGGTGTCAGTAGGCCATAAAATCACCTATAAATTCTTGTTAATGCCTAGGGTGACCACATGTCCCGGAATGCCCGGGACTGTCCCTTAATAGAGCTCTCTGTCCCGTGTCCCGGCTCCCCCCCCCACCGGGACAAGAAAGATTCCCGGAATTAAGCAAACTACCGCAGCACAGACAGTCTCTTCCACTCAGCTGCTCTGGTGGCTCGTCACCACCCGCTCGGCGTCAGTGACACTCAAAACACGCACCATCACCAGCCAATGAAAGAAGAGAGTATTTGGACAGTGGTGCTCATTGGCTGGCTGGTGCGTGTGAGACAATGGGGACGACAGTGGTACGCGGCGGGCGCTGTGACACTGTATGGATAAGATATTGTGATCTTCACAGGAGACAGTGTGGATGGCGACACGATGTTAACTGCAGCAGCACAATCTTCAAACTCCACTGTGAGCGAGTCCCGCCAGTGCCAACCGCCAGTAAGTCTTCAGAAGAGACATATCACTGTAACTATATTACTATTATTGATGAACTATATTACTTACATGCATATTTAATACGTGTACACTTCTGGGCAAGTTTAGGTCTGATAAATGTCACACCGTTTGAGTGCCAGTGCAAGTGTAACTTATGCACCAGAGGGGTGTATGTACAAATACAACACCTTTGCTTCTCAATCTGTTGCACATATCTCTCTGGTGTGCAATTAAAGGGTTAATTTCATTCATTTCTGATTCTGAAGGATGAATATGTTTCTGTTAGTGTCAGACTTGATTATTATTTAACCCTTAGTGCCAGATGGGCATGTAACACATTGTGACGCAATGCATACCCCCTCTGGCATTGACACTCAATACTATAACTATAGAAATACACTGATATAATAATACACAATTTGGGCAAGTTTAAGTTGGATAAATATCTCAAATTGTCTCAAAGCCAGTGTGTAGAGATAACCCTTTGAGTGCCAGAGGGGAATGCATTGCGTGACAATGTGCTGCATACCCCTCTGGCACTCAGGGTAAAAACAAATCAGCATGTATGAAACTAACTGAAAAATATTCATAATTCAGACACAGAAATGAATTAAATTAACCCTTTGCTTGTACACCAGAGGGATCAGGATGTGCAACACATTGAGAAGCAGACATGTTGTACTTGTATATACTCCACCTCTGGTGTATAAACACCCCTCCATTCCATCCATATATTAATTAATCACTGGTGCCGGTGATCCGGAAAGAGAGTAAGTTGCGCACTGATGCCTGGTGATGTGTAGTGACCGCTCCCACATAGCTGCACTAGAGGTCAGTGTCCCTGATTGGCCAAATGGAAATGTGGCCACCCTATTAATGCCCCGCCCACCAGCCACACCCCCATTAACAAGCCCTAATACAAAAGTGTCCCTCTTTGGCCATTTGAAATATTGGGAGGTATGGGATAACCTAAGGTCCTCCAGCTATTGTGGACCCCAGAGATGATAGACCACAACAACTGGAGGCCTCAGATTGCTCACTGATCTAACATGAGTGCTTTGGATTTGGTTTCTAGTGTTGAAGTCTTTAATAACATAATTATGGCACAATTATGCCTTCTTGTCTTTTGTTTCATCACCATTATGTATCTTGTCCTAAAGCAGGTCCAGGCATGTCTAGAATCAATATTTTACTGTGTGCCATGGCTGCTAAGACCAGTTTGTATATATGTATACGTTTATTTATATAGTGCCTCTGGGTACACAGAGCTTTACATAGTTAACAGGTGTTCAATACAGAGAATAAATACAAGGACAGTACTGATAAAAACGATGAACACAAATGCAGTACAAAAGGACGAGATCCCTCACAGGAAGGATATAAGCAATAACAAACAGAAACAATAGATGTCAGTACACGTAGATTAGATTGTCCACAATGCAGGGTGGGTGATTCAGCGGTGTGATGGAATGCAGGTACTGAGCAGCTCATGCAGGATTATATTAACCTTTTGAGTGCCAAAGTGGTGCCCAATGCATTGCAAAGCAATGCATTGGGCACCACTCAGGCACTAAAAGGGTTAATCAGATATAGACCGAATTATAAATACACACAAGTGGTCACATGTAACTAGATTCTATTGGGCCCCACATAACCACACAGTAAACATCAGGTTACAACAACATTTTAACACACACTTTATATGAAGTCTGGAGCAGGCTGAAATCATCTCAAGGGTTAACCTTTAAATGGAACAATCACTCCAGATAAAGTGCCCCCCAAATAATTATTGATATAGTGCTAAGCATAGAAATACTAGTATTATCCAGAATAAGGCTAGCGTTATTAAGAAATCCTACTTAATCCAAGATGAACAGGCAGGCATCAGTGCAGACACCTTGACTTAGAGACATGTGTGTGCCTGCACTGTCCATCCCAGTCTCCTCTAGGAGGCGCTGCATTGTACCTTAAGGTAACAGGTAGGGTGCACCTGCACTGTCCATCCCGCTCTCCTCTAGGAGGCACTGCATTGTACCTTAAAGGGATAGTAATACTTCGTTTTAACTTTATTTTATTTTGTAGGCATTAAAAAATATGAAGAATGATATAAGTCTTATCTCTCAAACCTTTATGGTTTAAGATATATTCACAAGCAAAGTTTCCCTTTTACCTAGTGTAAGCCATCTCTTCTCAGATGGGGTATCTGGTTGTAAGACCAGACAGATAACAGAAGGGGACAATCTTCTTACAATGAAAACAATGAAAGCCCTGCCCCCCTTGACAAGCTTTTCAGGTTTTTCCCTTATCTTAATTGAAGATTGTCCCTCTCTGCAGTCTACCTGGGCACCTCCCTTCTGATCTGGCTGAGCAGTGTTACATCAGTAAACGAAGCGGGAGGGGGATATTTTGTCATTGAATTACTCTTGAACTACAACTCTGACAGAATTGAAATAACACTCTCCAATGTCCAAATACTATGATGATTAATTAGAGCTGCTTTTATTATGAAACATTACTATCCCTTTAAGGTAACAGGAAGGGACTGACGGAGCAGGAGCACAGATGCCTTTAAAGCAAGCAGCCTGCCCATCAATCTCAGATCAAGTAGGAGTTCTTAATAATGCTGGACTATGGATAATACTAGCATTTCTATGCTTGTCGCTATAAGAAAAATAAGTGATGTGTATGAGATTATTATGCATTTTTCTAATGTGATTTGAATTGCATTAATCTCTAATTTTTCCATCCATAATTATTTTCTTTTGATTCAACATTGTAGATTCCTCATTGCATATTAATTGAGTTAAACTGTGCCATACCATTTAAAGAATACAAATCACATGTACTTGCAATAATGCACTGTTGGACAGAATCCTAAGTGCTTATACCTACCATAGTAACATAGTAAAATACGTTGAAAGAAGACACAATTCCATCAAGTTCAACCTTTGCGCTACCAAGAATTTATAGGTGATTTCATAACCTACTGACACCTCTTGAACTTAATAAATGATCTGGAGCAACACCAAAGTATTTTATTTACACAGACTAATTTATAAACACATATAACAACTTTTAAACAAACATTAATGTGAGTTTTATGGCTGTGGAGCAATGTGATACACTTACATACACACACCACAGAGTCTTATCTTATATAATAATGGGGACACTAGGGTAGGAAAGAAGGACAGAGGTATTTGGGTCTCAGAGAGGGACTGTCCTTCCTAAAGAGGGACACTTGGGAGGTATGGTCTTTATCTGACCTTCCTGTTTGCCTACTAATACACAGTATAACCCTGTATGTTCCCTTTTGAAATAAATGCATCTTATCTTCTCTTAAATGTATGAATTGTATCTGTCAAAACCACATTCTTGGACAAGGAATTCCATAATTTAACAGACCTTACTGTAAACAACCCTTTCCTCTGCTGAAGTTGAAACCTCCTTTCCTCCAGTCTCAAGGGGTATCCCCTGGTCACCTGATCAGGCCTTGGAATAAACAGCTCACAGTAGAGATCCTTGTATTGACCTCTCATATACTTGTGCAATGTGATAAGGTCTCCTCTTAGTCATCTTTTCTCTAGAGTAAATAAACCAAGTTTGTCTAGTCGTTCCTCATACGTCAAGTCCTCCATTCCCTTAATTAATTGTGCTGCTCTTCGCTGAACTCTCTCCAGTTCTAGAATATAATTTTTTTTATAACTGGTGCCCAAAACTGCACTGCATAGTCGAGGTGAGGTTTTAACAACGATTTGTAGCTGTAGAAAATCTTGTGTTTTCGCTCCTATCAGTGTATTATGCTGAGTTTCCACACCTGGCATCACACATCGAGCAGACTGTATTGCGTGGCCCAAATTACATGGGGGAAGGCAGTACAGAGGGCTCCCAACTGTGATGTATGAGAATGAGTTTTAGATTGTGTGTGTATGGGGGGGGGGGGGGCTTCAGCTGCCCACTTTGCCTTAACGCTTTGAGTGCCAGAGGGGTAGGCAAAGCATTGCTTTGCAATGTGTTGCATACCCCTCTGGCACTCAGAGGGTTAATTATTAATCCCATGATTTCTAAAGAGGTCTCCAAAGCATTGCTGTGCAGTATTTACAGACCTCATTAGCATTCAAGGGGTTAAAAATGCAATGGACTGCCCCTAAATGTATCCTCCTTCTTCTTGATTCCTTTTAGTTCCCAAATACTTCCTCATCCCTGTCCCTGTGCCAGGGGGAGGAGACAGGTGCAACATGGGTGTCCCTAATAGCTGCAGCTCAGAGGAGATGTCAGCTCCGGTTGGGCAGGTGGCACCAGGACCTCAGCGATTAAACCCCAGGTAAGTAGGAGACAGTGAGACTGGGAAAGCTAGCACTGAAGTTGCTTAACCCTTCCAGCTCCAGAGGGGTATGCAATGTATTGATTCTCAATGTGTTGCGGTCCCCTCTGGCACGCAAAGGGTTAAACTCCTATTTAAACCTTTGAGTGCCACAGAGGTATCCAAAGCATTGCAATGCAATGTGTTGGATACCTCTCTGACACTCAAATGGTTAAATCAATGGGGATTTTATTTGTTCCCTATGGTTCAGTTGGTTTACCCTAGATTTTCTCACTTTTTTTTATTATATCAGCACCAGTGACCCCTTTAGAATCCATTAACATAGTATCAATATGAAATATCTCTAAATGCTGGTTGGTATCTAAATTATTAGGCTTTATTAGGTAACAGTTACCAGGTAATTGCATCTAATCGTTTTTTGCTGTATAGGAATACTAATGCTATAATATAACTTGTGGTGTACAGAGTAAAAATAATTACAACAGACGTGTCAGTCAAGTTCAGCCCTTTAAATATTATAACCCTGTACATCCAAATTTGCATTGTGAAACAGCCCCTAGCAGCCAAAGAGTTAAACGGAGGTCCAGCCCTTCCTTGAATATTTCTGCTGTATCTCTCAATGCCACATCTCTTGGTAGTGCATTTCAGATTTTTACTGCTCTTATAGTAAAAAAACATTTTCCTTTGCACAAGAAGCATAGTTCAGTGGTGGGCAATGTGAGGCCCTCCAGCTGCTGCCAGGCTACAACTCTGATCATTCCCTGCCAGGAATGATGGGAGTTATAGTATGGCAGCAGCTGGGTGGCCTTCCTTTGACCATACATGTTTTAAAGTGGAACTCTCATTTTGCAACAAATAAGTGATTTAGAAAAAAGTGTCCGAAGCACCAGGCCCATAGCTATGTTATTTTGGGACAGGATTCTTTCAAAACTGTCATAATGTGGTGGAGTTGTTACTATTACATTCTATGGAGAACTGTATCCTGTGGCTCACTTCTCCCATATCCTATATTATAATTTGCTAAGTATGTTTGTCAGAAGCCATCATGCGCAGTAGAGACGGCTGCACACGCTGCAGTCATGCGCAGTACAGACTGTCCGTGCCACGGCTGATACGGAGCGGGGCGCTCCGAATTCAGACCGGAGTCCTCTCTGCACACCGGAGGACTACGCTCTGTGCCACGCTCCGTATCAGCCGCGGCGCAGGCAGTCAGTACTGAGCATGACTGCAGCGCTGCCAGTGTTGGCCCATGTACACGGGCTTTAAAACTAGTAATGCAATAATATAACTGTCTGGACATCAAGGGGGTGAGATGCATTAAGGTGTGATAAAGAGGTGATAAAGTGGAGATGACTTCTCCAGTGATATCACTTCTCTAATTCCTATGCTATTCTATGGAGCCACTGTACTAAGATCTCTCCCAACTGAGAAATCTTAGTGCATTGGCTCCAAAGAATAACAGGAATTGGAGAAGTGGTATCACTAGAGAAGTTATCTCCACTTTATCATCTCTTTATCACACCTTAATGCATCTCCCCAAGGTGTCACTGTTAATATTAAAAAAACAATGTTTTATATTTTAATAATTGTCACTATAAAGGTTTACTAATTATTGAAGATAAACTGAAATCTAATATGCAGTGTTTACTTGTGTAGGAAAACAGCAGTTGGAATCCTAATGCCCTGGCCTTTGAACTGATGCAAAAGGTAAAAACCTAAAATGGATATCCCAGTGAGCAAAGTGGGAGCTCAGGAAGGTGAGTGTTTTTATGTGTCAGAGACCTACTGAGGATAATCAAAGGTGAAGTCCAACAATAGCTGGAAGGTCATAGGTTGCCCACTGTAACCAAAAGGCACTGTTCCCTCTTAAAGGGATAGTAATACTTAAAATGTAAAAAAAAAAATGTTGTAGGGTTTATCCCCCTGAGAAAACAAGGGTACTCCCACTGCTGAGAGATATTTTATTAAAAAATTATAACAGCTCAAGCTTGAATTTTTTAGGTGAATTATCACAGTGGCCTGAAAATTTACAGTGGAGCTGTTGCTACACGATCCGATGGACTGCTCTGGTCTGTAGACCATAAATCTCCATAGGATGGTGTAGCAACAGCGCCACTGTAAATTTTCAGGCCAATGTGATATGGCACCTAAAAAAATTCACGTTTGAGCTGTTATAATTTTTTAATAAAATATCTCTCAGCATTGGGAGTGCCCTTGTTTTATTTGGCGACATAAACGGTACAACATATATTTTTTTACATCTGAAGTATTACTAACCCTTTAAGGTGCAGAAAGGTAAACAAGACAGCACTGAAAGATGCGCTATGTAGACCTGCCCAATTCTAATTATTCTTTTAAAGCGGAACTATAGGAGAAATGAAAAGGTGAATGGGTTAAAGGCATAACTGACCATATAATTAACCTCGTGGGTGTTTGAGACATCTCTGACCCTTTATTTCACAATCCGTTGGAGACATCACTAGCATCCAAAGTGTGAATGGGATTTATTTTGCCTCACTCTAAAGTAAGGAAAATTTGGTTACCTCTCTGGCACCCACAGGGTTAAAGACCATATGCCCATAGAAAAATAAAGTAATTGTGGGGCAAAAAATGACTCCATTTTCTTTGTGCATAAGGCCCTATAAATTTGTATATTAACATCAAACTTCGTTAACCCCTCTGGTCCTAAGGGGCTAAAACTACAGTTCTGGGACATTCTTGAATAGTTGATTGTAACCCTTTGAATGCCAGAGGAGTACGCAACGTATTGCTTCGCAATGCGTTGCATACCCCTCTGGCACTCAAAGGGTTAACTAAAATTATCTTACATTTCCAAAAATGGTTGCAGTTTCATACCTCCCAACATTTCAAATGGCCAAAGAGAGACACTTTTTGTTGTAGGGGGTGTTGCTAAGGGCGTGGCTGGTGGGCAGGGCATTTCTGAGAATTTTTAAGGCATTTCATTACCTTTTGACACCTTTTTGTGTAACTGAATAAATTATTTAATATACAGATTAATATACAAACACAGATGCTGATGTTTAAATGAATATTAACCTTTTAATGACCAATGATGTGCAACAGCCATCATGATAGTCCATGCGTTACAATCTGGTGACAGTCCTGGCACGTCATGAATTATTTTTCCATCACAGCGCGCCTGCGTGATCATGGGGTAGGGGTGGGAGACCGGAACAGTCAGTTTCAGCCTCTCCTATAGTGAGCCCATAATTGTGATCGCTCAAACATACGGCTCTCCAAGCACAAAAAATGGACTTGGTCCTTAGGTGCAGACAACCCCTGGACTGCCAGCCCTTAAAGAGATAGTAATGTTTCATAATAAAAGCAGCTCTAATTAATCATCATAGTATTTGGGCCTTGGAGAGTGTTATTTCAGTTCTGTCAGAGTTGTAGTTCAAGAGTAATTGAATGATAAAGTATCCCCCTCCCGCCCCTTTTACCGATGTAACACTGCTCACCTCAGAGCAGCAGTGTGAGTCCAGGTAGATTGCACAGAGGGCCAGTCTTCAATTAAGATAAGGGAAAAACCTGTCAAGGGGGCCAGGGTTTTCGTTGTTCTCACAGTAAGAAGACTGTTCCTTGCTGTTATCTGTCTGGGCTATGGACCAGATCCCACATCTGAGGAGAGGGGGGCTTACACTAGGTAAAAGGGGCGGGAGGGGGAAACCTTGTCATTCAATTACTCTTGAACTACAATTCTGACAGTATTGAAATAACACTCTCTATGGCTCAAATACTATGAAGATTAATTGGAGCTGCTGTTTTTGTGAAACATTACTATCCCTTTAAAGGGACAGTAATACTTCGTTTTAGCTTTATTTTATTTTGTAGGCATTAAAAAAACATGAAGAACGATATAAGTCTTATCTCTCAAACCTTTATGGTTTGAGAGATATTTACAAGCAAAGTTTCCCCTCCCGCCCCTTTTACCTAGTGTAAGCAATCTCTTCTCAGATGTGGAATCCAGTCCATAGACCAGACAGATAACAGAAGGGGACAAAATTCTTCCTTTCAGAACAATGAAAGCCCTGCCCCCCTTGACAAGCTTTTCAGGTTTTTCCCTTATCTTAATTGAAGATTGTCCCTCTCTGCAATCTACCTGGACACCTCCCTTCTGCTCTGGCTGAGCAGTGTTACATTAGTAAAAGGGGCGGGAGGGGGATACTTTGTCATTGAATTACTCCTAAACTACAACTCTGACAGAACTGAAATAACACTCTCCATGGCCCAAATAGTATGATGATTAATTAGAGCTGCTTTTATTATGAAACATTACTATCACTTTAAGGGGATAATGCAGTTTTGTTTTTCCTGTAGAACAATGCGATAAATTTATCTACACACCACACAGTCTGATCTCCTAAAACGATGGACACCAGGGTGGGAAAGAGGGACAGAGGGATTTGGGTCTCAAAGAGGGACTGTTCAGACTAAAGAGGGACACTTGAGAGATACGGACACTTAACATCTCCTAAAGAGGGACACTTGGGAGGTGTGCAGTTTGAATTTAAAGTTTGTAAACCTTCCATGCTAGGGACATTCCTATCACATTGCTAAACTAACATTCCAAAATTAAAACTAAATTCAAACTAACACCAAATTATGCAGTAAATAAAGGGACAGTATTACTTAAAACCTGAAAATGGCTGATATCTACAGATTCTTTCTTTGGTGCCAAAATATTTCATAAATAAGATGACCACATATCTCTTTAAGTCTCCTTAGCACCTATGTAGAAAAAGGGCCATATAAAATAGGTTGTTATTATAGTTATTATTATTATTATGATTATAAATATATCACACAGTTCAGGGTTGCACTGATGAATGTGCAGTCCTACAAAATTAAATTTTCATGTATTCTGCATATAAAGGGATGTCTGGGTGGTTATGCACTAAGGCGTGATAAAGAGGTTATAACGCAGAGATGACTTCTCCATTTATATCGCTTCTCCAGTTCCTATGTTATTCTATAGAGCCTATGCACTAAGATCTCCAAAATGGGATAAATCGTAGTGCATTGGCTCCATAGAATAACATAGAAACTGTAGAAGTGATATCGCTGTAGAAGTTATCTCTTCTTTATCACCTCTTTATCACTCCTGAGCGCTTCTCCCCCTGGTCACCTTACCTATAGTGTCATTTATCTTCCTGTATAAGGCTTCTAGTCAGACTGTCAAAAATGTAAGTTTGTGCTGAAATATCTTTTGAATGAGGCATATATGAATTTCTTTATTCAATAATGACTGTATATTTCAATACACAATATGAATTATGCATGCACCCCAAGTGTCCCTCTTTGAAACCCAAATCTTTGTCCCTCTATCCTACCCTGTTGTCCCTCTTTTTAGGAGATCAGGTTGTGTGTTTTATATAAGTGTATCACATTGCTCCACAGCAATGAAACTCAAACTAATGTTTGTTTAGCCTCCAGTGTATATGTTTATAATTTAATCTGTGTATATCTATCTATCTGTATATACAGGCCCGTGCACACATAGACACCAAGGGGGGCTTGAGCACCTGCCCTTTTTGTCCAAAGTGCCCTCGTGCCCTTTTAACAAAAAAAAATAATAACAATAATTATGAGAAGTGCCCTTTTTTTCATTTGAGCCCCTGCCCCCCAAAATGTCTGTGTACCTCCCTGTATATATATATATATATACACCACTGGTCTTGTTCTAAATCAGGGATATCCAAGTTCAGTCCTAAAGTGCTAGCAACAGTCTAGGATTTAAGTATTTCCCTTTTTGAGTACAGGTGAGTCAGTCAAAATGAATGAGCCATTAATTAACTCACCTATGCTTAACAGGGGAAATTCTTAAAACTTGTCCTGTTGATGGCCCTTGAGGATAAAACTTGGACATCCCTAATCTAAATAATTTATTAATTTACACAGTGGCATAACTAGAAGCCACTGGGCCCTGGTGAAGAAATTGACGTGGGCCTGGCCCCCCCCCCATCTTCACATTGCCCCATGTCCATCTCCTACCTCCATCACCCTCTCCCGCGTGGTTCTTAGTTATGCAGAGCGCTGGGAGATTATGTCATCTCCCAGCGCTCTGCATTACTAGAGCGCCAGGAGATCAGCTGAGCTGCTGCGGGCACGGGCTGCGGGTGAGTGGCGATGTGTTTGCAGGGGGGCGGCCGGGCCCGGTTGCAGGTGCGACCCTGCAGCCCCTATTGTTACGCCACTGCATTTACATAAAGAACTGTTAGTAAGTCATGAAGTAACCAAAACTTTTTTGGTATATGCCCTGACCACCAGTTGCGTCCCCAGCAACACCACATAGAACAAAACTGACCCTCTTTGGCCATTTGACATACATCTTATGAAACATATGTCAGACATGGTAGAGTTCAACCTGTAGTGTCTTCATAAGGGGTAGGAAGCATGGGCGTTAAGAATATACTTTAATCATATCTCATACCATCTTTTAGTTTTGAGTGCTTAATCTCTTATAGTAATTAACAGTCAGTGATGCAGTTGGAACCTCTCCCTAGTCCTGTGTATCTTTGTGATATGTTCATCCTCTCTCTCTAATCCCCACATTAATTTGTGTTGTGAAACCAAATGCATAGCAGTCCAATCTGTATTGCCTTCATAGTTCATTTGTATCTAACAATACATCTGTGTTCGCAGTTATTTATGTATGTATGTATCTTCATTGATATAACACCATACATATACACAGCAATTAACAGAAACAGTAATATTAGAATAAAAATAAAGAAGAGGTTGCATTATTAGCAGGGGACAAAAGTTTAGCGAAGGGAATCATACATTGGGAAGTGGACCCCACCCCAAAGAGCTTACAATCTAATTGCTCTGTATTAAGCAAAGTGGTGCAATTTGGGAGAAAACCAGCTGAACAATAGAGAGACAAAAATATTTTCCTAATCCCCATTTTTTGTTTTAATCCTTTGAGTGGCAGAGGGGTACGGAATGCATTGCTCTGCAATGCATTCCGTACCTCTCTGGCACTCAAAGGGTTAGATAGAGCTTCTAATCTCTTGAATGGTAGAGAAATCTCCAACACATTGCAATGCATGGTTGTCAGATGACCATATTCTGTATCATTCTGTATCACACAGAGATAGTAAAACAGAAGACCAGTTTATGTCACAAACTGACTGCACCATAGGGAACAAATGAAAATTCTCATTAATTTAAATGGGACTTTTAATCCCTTGAATGTTAGAGAGGCCCAGCGCTGAGTATGTATGTGTGGGTGTATATATGAGTACTAGTTTTAAAGCCCGCGTACACGGGCCAACACTGGCGGCGCTGCAGTCATGCTCTGTACTAATTACCCGAATACGCCTCTGCTGATACGGAGCGGGGGGCTCCGAATTCAGTCTGTAGTCCTCTCTGCACACCTTCCTGGGACCAAGCGGTCCCAGGAAGGTGCGCAGAGAGGACTCCGGTCTGAATTCAGAGCGCCCTGCTCCGTATCAGCCGCGGCACGGGCAATCTGTAGTGAGCATGACTGCAGTGCGCAGCCGTCTCTACTGCGCATGGCGGCTTCTGGCAAACATACTTAGCGAATTATAATATAGGATATGTGAGTGTGTGTGTGGGTGGGGGATTGTATGTTTTGAGGGATGAGACCTGCAGTGATTTGGACCAGACTGGGCAAATCACCCCCCAGCCTTGGCTTCATTCATTCATTCATTCAGGCCGGTGTCTGGTTTCTATAGGCAGCAGTAGGGGAGGAATTTGTATAACCCCTCCTTATTTCCACTTCTTGGTGTGTTCAGCAGGTACAAAGTTAGGGTGACCACGGGTCCCGGAACGTCTGGGACTGTCCCTTATTTCAGGGCTATGTCCCGCGTCCCGGGTCATCTTCAACCGGGACAATGAAGTGTCCCGGAATGAAGCCAAGCCGCCCTGGATGTCAGCCTGCAAGCGGTGTGTCACATCATGGACGCCGCTTGCAGGCTGACATCCAGGGCGGCAATGCAGCTTACCTGATCTCCTGGAGGCAAGCGCTCTAGTAATACAGAGCGCTGGGAGATGACATCATCTCCCAGCGCTCTGCATTACTGAGCACAGCGCGCGGGAGCTTCAGCTCTGTGCCGGAGGAGGCACAGAGCACTTTCCACGCCGCTAGACCACCAGGGACTCAAGGTAAGGCATGAAGGGGCAAGTTCTAGGGTGACCACGTCCCGGAATGGCAGAAGGGAAATGTGGTCACCCTATACAAAGTATCATAGTATGTGACTTTGCCTTATATATAGAGATAGATCTGGTGAATGCCTAGAATAGTCTTGCACTGAAAGTGGTATTAGTTAATCCGGTAAATTAATATAAACCTTTAACGGGACAGTTATTTTGACTTTAGATATTCTGCAAGTGCATGTAAAGTCAAACTGCATGTCTATATATATATATATATATATATATATATATATATATATATATATATTTATTTATTTATTTATTTTAAATATACACCAATTTTTTTAAACTTTTGACAGCAAACTATTTGAATTCGGTTCAGAAAGCATTCTGTGCGTGAGTGTGAAAACAAAGAAATTGCAATAATAAAAAAACATATGCAATATAAAAAAAAGACAGTAAAACAATATAGAAAGCCTGTGTAAAGTGTAATCAGTGCTGCAGTATATAAATATATTTGGTTTTCATAGTCCTTAAAGGGATAGTAATACTTCGTTTTATCTTTATTTCATTTTGTAGGCATTAAAAAAACATGAAGAACGATATGCCTTATCTCTCAAACCTTTATGGTTTGAGAGATATTCACAAGCAAAGTTTCCCCCTCCCGCCCCTTTTACCTAGTGTAAGCCATCTCTTCTCAGATGTGGAATGCAGTCCATAGACCAGACAGATAACAGAAGGGGACACTCTTATTCCTATGAGAACAATGAAAGCCCTGCCCCCCTTGACAAGTTTTTCAGTTTTTTCCCTTATCTTAATTTAAGATTGTCCCTCTCTGCAGTCTACCTGGTACCTCCCTTCTGCTCTGGCTGAACAGTGTTACATCAGTAAAAGGGGCGGGAGGGGGATACTTTGTCATTGAATTACTCTTGTACTACAACTCTGACAGAATTGAAATAACACTCGCCAAAGTCCAAATACTATGATGATTAATTAGAAATTCTTTTATTATGAAACATTACTATCCCTTTAATGAAAAGCACTCTGGAAACAGAAATCATTGAGCTCTATCAGGGGCATAAAAGTTTAAAAAGTAGGTGAAAAAGAAAAAAAAAGTACAGGCAATTTTACTTTAAATAATATTCAAAAAAGTCAATATAAAGTGGAACTGTCCTTCTAAGAACCAAAGGGATGTGTAGTGCATTGATTTTAAATATGTTGCTCACGCTTCTGGTCTTTAACCCTTTGATTGCCAGAGTGGTATGCAGCCAAATTTAATGGTTCCAAAGAAATTAATTTTTAAGTCTTATGGGGCCATTTAGGAATACCATGGATAAGGTTCCCTATGATTTCAATAAGAAACTCTGCTTTGTTTCAGTACGAGGTACTGTCCCTTGAAGCTAGGTTCAAAGTGGCACATCTGGCAACATTAATGCAGCATTTCTAATTAGGTCAGATTGCTGTCCATTGGACTGTTTACAAGGATGACTATCACCTCTCATGATGGAGCCCAAGCTCAACTTGCTGCATCTTTACTGTGTTCCAAACAGAGTACATGAAGATGCTGTAGAGCTGATCTGCATGGCAGCCAACAGCGTCACAATGAAGGTCATAACACAGACTACTGTATTGTTGCGGTGCTCTCCTCAACATTCCAGTCAATAATGTTTGGCTGATGCACACGTCCCTCAAGCATATTCTCCAGTGACTGGATCAACAGGTGTTCATGTAAAAATTGTAGGTAAATAAACCTGGGTAACTAGATTGGTTCTACAAAGCAATGCTATTAAAAGGAATAGTAATGTTTTATAATAAAATCAGCTCTAATTAATCATCATAGTATTTGGACTTTGGAGAGTGTTATTTCAATACTGTCAGAGTTGTAGTTCAAGAGTAATTCAATGACAAAGTATCCCCCTCGCGCCCCTTTTACTGATGTAACACTGCTCAGCCAGAGCAGAAGGGAGATGCCCAGGTAGATTGCAGAGAGGGACAAGCTTCAATTAAGGTAAGGGAAAAACCTGAAAAACTTGTCAAGGGGGGCAGGGCTTTCATTGTTCTCATAGGGAGAAGATTGTCCCCTTCTATTATCTGTCTGGTCTATGGACTGTATTCTACATCTGAGAAGAGATGGCTTACACTAGGTAAAAGGGGCTGAAGGGGAAACTTTGTTTGTGAATATATCTCAAACCATAAAGATTTGAGAGATAACACTTATATCGTTCTTCATGTTTTTTAATGCCTACAAAATAAAATAAAGATAAAATGAAGTATTACTATCCCTTTAACCCCTTAATGACCGGGGAATCCGTCCGCGGACGCGATTCAACGACCACGGAGCAAATTTTTTTTTTTGCTCCATTGCGTTCCGGACTCCCCGAACGGCGTGCAGCCGCGGGGGGAGCCCGGAACTCGATGACTGTCATAGTACGTCATCGGTCGTTAAGTCAAATCGACCCTTGACGTACTATGACCGTCAAGGGTCGTTAAGGGGTTAAGCATGTTTGGGAACATTCTTCTGTGCTGCCCCAGAGAGGGTTCATGGCCTGGGAATAGGTATGTCTAAATTACGCGAATCATGTCATAAAGTGGGTGGGGTTTAATTGAGTGGGGGGGCCTTAACCAGATTGATAGGAGGAAAGGTTGGGTTTAATATAAGTATGGGCAGGAAGTGGGCAGAATAGGGTGGAAAGAATGGATGATAAATGGGCAGATTTACTCAGGAAACTAACCACATCTGGAGAATCAACCTCTGTCCTCAGAGACCCAGTAATTATCTCTTAAAACCAGATTCGCTGTGGCAGATGCAGAGAGTTCCCATGTATATTATTAAGTTACCCATGTAAACATAGCTTCAAGATGGATATCAGCGCAAATAATTCAGTCTCATTAAATGTATCTATTTAAAATGACTATACATTGTGCTTTTTGGTTTTCAATCAGAGGGGTGGTTTTAGAAATTTTTATTTTAGTAGTTAGGGACTTTCAAACCTCAGCAGAAGTTATTTGACCTGAGTGGCGCATCCTGCAAATTACCTTCCTCCTCCTCCTGGCTGACCTACCCAGATTCCAGCGAAGGGGGGAAGTAAATTAATGGGGCAAAATATTTATGCAAATCTTGTCCAGATGGATGTTCCCACTGAGGTAAGGAGTTGGGGAGGTGGCAGATTCTTTTTAACAAGTCTGATAAAATCTAGCCTGTTAGCCACTAATAGCTGTGCATGCATTTAACCCTTTGAGTGCCAGCGGGGTAGCCAATGCGTTGTTTATTACAGATTTTTAAGATGTGTTTGGATTTGTGATAATTGCTTGTACTAAACTGAGAGGAATAAAAAAATATATATCAAAAATAAATAAATAAAAATCAAGATGGCTGCCCCTTCCCTGTGAAATTGTAAATACAATGACTAAGACCTAGTAACATTAATCTTATTGTTCTTTCATAGATACAGTTGAAAGAAACGGATCCCTTGCTGACAGTAAGAACCAGACAGACTCAGTGGAGCAGCAATCCGTGCTGAATGCCCGCGGGCAATGGGGCAGCAGGGTGGAGTTCATTCTGTCCGTGATTGGGGGTATTGTTGGACTTGGAAATATCTGGAGATTCCCGTATTTGTGCTATAAAAATGGTGGAGGTGAGACACTTACAGAGACAGGACAAAGAGACTCAGATTAACCCTTAGCGTGTATAATGGGTAGGAAACACCAGTACTCACACTGCTGTTAACTTTTACCCCTTGGGGCTAGTAAGGTCTCCAGTGTATTATGAACCAGTGCTCTAAGTACGGATGGGTAAAATAGTAGGTAATTTTGCTTGATTTAACTATGCTAAGATTATAGTATTACACACATACACACATACAAACACACATATATAGTCATACCCGGGAACACTATGGATTTGCCCCGGAGACTCCATATTTGTAGTGAATTAGCAGGACTCCAGGGCAGAGGCTGATTCTTTGGTGGTGGGGAGTTTCTTCTCACCCTCTCACTTCCCTCCCACTTCTCTTCCTTCCCTACCCTGTTCTACCCACTTCAATGCTAGCCGGTTAAGCCCTGCCCAATCACAATTAGACTCCACACCTTTCTAAAGCAAATCACTTCATTTATACCTTCTCTCTGGCACAGCATGATTTCCTTCTGGGGACATAAAGTTCCCAGGTATGTATATAGTGTGTATGTGCTTGCGTGTGTTTCTGTTTGCTTTATTCAGGGCCGAATTTCCTAATAGGCAGAGTAGACAGATCCCTAGAGCTCCAAATACTGAGGCAGAGATGGATTAAGGCTCCATGTGGCCCTAGGCAAGGAGCCAATTTGGAGCCCCAAATCTCTTAATCCAGTGCTTCTGACACAGAGTGTTGCTAGCAGATACTGGCACTGTGGCTGTAATGAAAGTGGGAGCAACTGGATGGTGCTGTTCTCTCAACAGAAAGGGCATCTGACATTATATATCACTAGTTGAATAGCCCGTGTACACGGGCCACAGTGCCACCCAGCAACCTTGGCTGGTGGCGGGATACTGTCGTCACTGGCCGCAGTGCAGTCATGCACAGTAGAGACTGCCTGCGCCGTGGCTGATATGGAGTGGGGTGCTCCGAATTCAGACCATAGTCCTCTCTGCGCACCTTCCTGGGACCAAGAGGTCCCAGGAAGGTGCGCAGAGAGGACCCCGCTCCGTATCAGCCTTGACGCTGGCAGTCTCTACTGCGCATGACTGCAGCACACGCAGCCGTCTCTACTGTGCATGAAGGCTTCTGACAAACATCCTTAGCGAATTATTATATAGGATTAGCAGCAGCAACAACAGGGTCTCTGTCTAGGACCCATCACTTGCAGCCAGGGCCCCTCGTATTGCCATGGGCCCTAGGCAGTAGCCTAGGTTGCCATAATGGATGATCCGGCTCTGTTTTGAAGGGTACATCAACTGTGTTGGCCACACCCACATTCTGAATTGTGGGTGTGGCTAGAGCAATCTCAATTGCCCTGCACCAGTTTTATGCCCCTTTACAGGCTATTACTTACCCCTTAACGACCGCGCACATGGCAATTAAAGACCATGGAGCTTTTTTTTTTCTCCAATGGATCCAGGGGTCCCTGAATGGCGTGCAGCCGCACGGGGACCCCTGATTTCCATTATGCACAGAACCGTCATGGGTCCTTAATGGAAGTTTTTCCATGACGGCTCTGGCACGTCATGGGCCCTTAAGGAGGTTAACCCCTTGGATGCTAGCGAGATTTCCAATGGATTGCTCCGCAATGTGTTGGAGATTTCTCTAGCAGCCAAGGGGTTAAAAAAAAGTTAATTCTTGTTTGATAGTCGAAGAGTATTTTCTGAGCAAAGAAGCAGTGGATTGGGACTAGGGCAATGGTTCTCAATTTTTTTTAGTTTAGGGCACCCCTAATAGACAATCTAGATTCTTAAGGGCACCCCTAACATTTTATTTATCATCTGTCAAGGGAGTTACAAAGTAATCTGTACTAATTCTTAGGTCACACAATAGAATAACCTAAACAAACATATTGTGCATAAAATTCCCCATAAATATACAAATGAAACTTAACTGTAGTCCAGGTCAGGAAATTGAATTCTGTTATGCAGGGTTATTTTTATTCATTGTGGTGTCCAAATGTACCCCTCTCACCTGCCATACCAAGCTTTTTTTAGTTTTCCATGAGTATTGAGGATTACAGACATACCTGGGAACTCTCTGGATTTGCCCCAGAGACTCAGATTTTTCAGCTGATTACTAGGTCTCTGGAGACAGACACTATTTCTCCAGTGGTGGGGACTTTCATAAGAAAATCTGCCCACTTGTGCTCCTTCCCACCCTGTTCCTCTCATTTCCCTCCATCTTCTCCTCCTTCCCCACCCAGTTCCTCCTATTTCCCGCCTACTTTTGTAACACATCTGTTAAACCCCACCTCTCATGAGAAAGCCCCACCCCTTTTTAACACAAATCTCATAATTTATATCTCATAGCGCCACCACAGGAGTACCCTCATGGGACTCCAGAAGACAAAGTTCCCAGGTATGATTACAGCTAAGCAAGCACATGGAAAACAAATGCATGATTTGCATTATGGAGACCAGCATAACTTTGCCAGCATTACATGAGCCCAATAAAGCTTTGCTAAGAAAATGGTGGGGTACAATATGATTGTAAAAACAGGCTTCTGATTATATTTTCTAGCCCTAGAACTGCCTAGTGCCCATTGACTAAGCTACTTAACACTGAAAATTACACTCTGCCTTAACTCCATTTGTGCCAATGGGAGGGTAATGGGCAGTTTATAGGTATTTAAGTAATTACTTTCCTCTATGCCATGTTTAAAAGATCAGTAAATATTTTTTATTAAACAAATATATTGCAGGATTTGCCCTGCTGAGTTAAACAAGGGCACCACCATTACTGAGAGATGTGTCTCTCCAGTGTTATTACAGTTTAAAATTTTACTTTTTTTTAATTAACATTGCCCTCTAGTGAACAGATTTCGGACAGTTATTCTATCACATGCTATAGTAGAGGTGAGTCACTGTCAACAGTTTTCCATAGAATGTTATACTTTATACTTTCAGGAGGTAAGTGTCCAGCCTCTTTCTTTATATATATTTTGAATAAAACATATGCCAGCAGTGGGATTACCCTATAATTTATAGCAGTAATATACATTGTAGGGTTTTTCCTGTTGAGTAAAATAAGCGTGCACCAAATGCTGAGAGATCTATATTTCTAGAGTTATTGCAGTTTAAAATGCATCTTTTTTTTTATAATAACAGTGCCCTCTAATGCTCAGATTCCAATTAGCTATTCTGTTACATTTTATTGAGAGAAAAGTCATTGACAACCAGTTCTCCCTAGACTGTGATAGATACTGCTGTCATCCGGTCAGTTAGAACATTCAGGAAGTAATCAAGCTGTAATTCACTTCCTGATTATTTGACATTTGAATAAAACAACTGACGGTAGCGCGAGTATCCTTGTTTTGGTCATCAGGAAAAGCTCTATAACATATAGGTTTTCATAAAAAAGTTTATATCTCCTTTAATGAAGGAGTGTGTGCTGCTGTAGTGCATACCCTGCAGTTCAGCTGCTGGCATTGGAGACTAACTCCAGTGGAGCTCTCTGGTGAATTTGTACATTCAAGCCCAAGAGACCAGCAATATAATTTCAGGATTACGGCCAGTAGAATTTTGTATTATTAGATGAGTTCATTAACACCTTAAAGGGATAGTAATACTTCGTTTTATCTTTATTTTATTTTGTAGGCATTAAAAAAACATGAAGAACGATATAAGTCTTATCTCTCAAACCTTTATGGTTTAAGAGATATTCACAAGCAAAGTACCCCCCTCCCCCGTTCAGCCAGATCAGAAGGGAGGTGGCCAGGTGCTTCAATTAAGATAAGGGAAAAAGCTGAAAAACTTGTCAAGGGGGGCAGGGCTTTCATTGTTTTCATAGGAAGAAGATTGTCCCCTTCTGTTATCTGTCTGGTCTTACAACCAGATTCACATCTGAGAAGAGATGGCTTACACTAGGTAAAAGGGGCGGGAGGGGGAAACTTCGCTTGTGAATATCTCATAAACCATAAAGGTTTGAGAGATAAGACTTATATCATTCTTCATGTTTTTAATGTCTACAAAATAAAATAAAGTTAAAACGAAGTATTACTATCCCTTTAACTACTCTTGACGGTCCTGGCATGTCATGGGCAGATTTGCATTAAGGACCCATGACATGCCAGGACCACCATGGAATTCAGGGCTACCCGCGCTGCTGCGAAGAAAAAAAATAGTTCTGTGGTCCTTAAGTGATGGCCGCATGCGCGATCTTCCATCCCTAACGGGGGTTAAAGATTTGTCATATTACAGGAGAGCAGCATAGTATTATATAATGATGTCCTTTCTACTTCTGTTTACCACATTTCTCCTCTGTTTTGATCTGATCATTATATATCTCTAACATATATCAAAGTCACTGGCTCCACTGTATTGACACAACTCCTGTACAACACTGGGATATATAAAAGCAACCAAACAAAATCCTGTTCTGATTCAGTCTTTTATGAATAAAGTTTCTGGCCAATAGTCTAGGATCTGACGTTATAGACATCCATGTTCATAATCCGCTCATCATTGGTTTATTAGTAATCCAGTATTAGTCTCTGCCTCTCATATACAAATTACAGGGCTATTTATTCAATGCTCCTTCTCTCTCCTCTCAGGTGCTTTCCTCATCCCGTACCTCATCTTCCTCATCACCTGTGGAGTCCCCATCTTCTTCATGGAGATTGCTCTAGGACAGTACACGACACAGGGACCAGTCACTGCATGGAAGAAAATTTGCCCCATCTTTTCAGGTAAGCTTGGCCGATTTACATCCTAGGCACTCTAGGCAAGGCATTCTAGATGTGTTTAGCTCCGCCTATAGCCACACCCCCACTCCTCCATGGCCCCGCCCCCAGTTTCATCCACTGTTTCCTGGCACAGAAAATACCCTTGGCCTATAACAACAAGCAAAAATGGAAAAAGTTTTAACACTTTGATTGCTACAGAGTTCTCCAACACATTGCTTCTTAGCACAATGGAGATCAGTATAGCATCCATGGGGTTAAAGGGATAGTATTGGATCAATCATACAAACTTTCATCCTGTAGCTATTAAAAAAAATAAATCAAACAATGCTAGTTCCATCTCTCAAACCTTTATGGTTTGAGAGATAATCGCAGCTGAATTTTCCCCCTCCCTTCCCTTTCTCATAAGTCAGTGGTCTAGCTGACAGAGGCAGATCCTGGTCCCAGGACCGACGGAGGCTCTTCAGCAGAGCCAAAATAGTGGGATCTCGAAACAAATACTTAATTGGAATGGTCTACAAAGTGTGCTTGCAAACCAGGCACACTTTGTAGACCATTCCAATGAAGTAGCTCTTTTTAAATGTTGCTATTTCGGCTCTGCTAAAGAGCCTCCGTCGGTCCTGGGACCAGGATCTGCCTCTGTCAGCTAGACCACTGACTTATGAGAAAGGGGAGGGAGGGGGAACTTTAGCTGCGATTATCTCTCAAACCATAAAGGTCTGAGAGATGGAACTGGCATAGTTTGATTTATTTTTTTAGTAGCTACAAGATGAAAGTTTGTATAATTGAGCCAATACTATCCCTTTAAATAAAGGGGGTATAAAACTGGTGCAGCGACATTGAGATTTCTTTGATCATACCCACAACACAGGATGTGGGTGTGGCCAACACAGCTGAGCCACAATCCACAAAAAATGTGGAGCTCTAGCCAGTTGCCTACTTTGCCTATTGTAAAATCCAGCCCTGCAGGTCAGTCCAGTGAAAGCCACAGGAATATTCAACTTGAAAGAGCTACTATCAGCACTTAGTACAGCATGCAGAAGAGTGGTGATATAGTGCAGAGAAACAGTGATACAGTACTATACAGCTATAGATCCTTATATATACAAAAGAAATTCAGAATAATTCTGGGGTAAACTAAATTTACCATACGGGACAAGTACAACTTCACAACAGTCCAAAATGACCGCACCACTTACAAAACATATCAGCTGAATGCAATCATAGAATCAAAAACCGTTCCTTTATTAATCCAGGCATCCAAGGGCTGTTACGTATTGTGAAAAAGGATGCAAATCAGGAGTATGCACAAGAGTAGTTGCAAGTGTTACCTGATCAAATAATACTAGTTCAGTGATGTCTGAAACTGGTCTGAACTGGTACCCAAAACTGTAGATGAGGCCTTACCAAGGATTTATAGAGAGGTAGAATTATATTCCCATCCCGTGCATCTATACCCCTTTTTATACAGGATAGTACCATATTTGCTTTTGCAGCAGCTGGGTAGAGACATCATCTTCCAGTGCTCTGCATTACTGAAGAGAGGACCACACAGGCGCTCCAGCTAAAGTGGTCTGTGCAGAAAGAGGCACAGACCTCTCCTGCCCCTGCCACGCTGCTGGACCAACAGGGAAGTAGGAGATGGACAATGGGGGCAATGTGGATAGGGTGACCACATTTCGATTCTGCCATTCCAGGACATGTGGTAACCCTAGTCTCGTGGCTGAGGCTCCCGCCGGCGCTGACCATCTTTCTGAGGCTGACATAGTAAGAGTTCCCAATGGAAACTCTTACTGTGTCAGCCTCAGAAAGATGGTCAGCGCCGGCGGGAGCCTTAGCCGCGGGTCTCACTTGCAGTGCCAGCATACCTGCTCCACCCCAGCTGTCTCGCACGTACCAGTCCAGCCAGCCAATGAAATATATTTGCTTTATGGTCTTCACTGGCTGGCTTAGCCAGCCAATGAGGACCATATAGCAGATACATTTCATTGGCTGGCTGGACTGGCGCGTGTTGCTCAATTCCGGGACTCTTTGTTGTCCTGGTGGGGGGTGACCCGGGACGCGGGACACAGACCTCCAATAAGGGACAGTCCCGGGCATTCCGGGACGTGTGGTCACCCTAAATGTGGAGATTGGGAGCAATGTGGAGATTGGGGGTAATTGTGGGGCAATGTGAAGACTGGGTGCAATGTGGAGGCAATGTGGAGATTGGGAGCAATGGGGAAGCAATGTGGAGGTAGTCAGTGGAGGTAACCAATGGGGGAGGCAATGTGGAGATGGCCAATGGGGGGGGGGGTAATGTGGTCAGGGGGGCCCATGGCAGTGTTTGCACCAGGGCCCGGTGGGATCTAGTTACGCCTCTGTACACTTGGTATAGAATTAGCGTCAAATAGACTTTCTGCAATAAAACAACAAAGCCCAGAGCAACTTGGCAAATGTTGAACAAACTTCATTGTTTGCTGTAAGAAAACCACCACACCCACATGGTGTGTGTGTGTATGTGTGTCTACCTTTAATCCTTTGAGGGAATGTAAACCGCAAACCTTTCTGACACTGAAAGAATTAACTCATTACTGTACAGGTTTCTTTTCCCAAGCAAGGATGACATCATCCATACACATGTATAGCTATTAGATGGCTATTCTGAAGATAAAAATGAGTCTCAGCTACTTAGTGAAATGGACAGACAAGATGGGCAAATTGGTTCTTATCAGTCTCCAAATTCTATGAGCCTTATATACAGGCCCGGACTGGCCATCGGGCATACCGGGAATTTGCCCGGTGGGCCGGTCCGGGCGTTTAAAAAAAAATTAATCATTAAACGAGTTTGGGCCGTCTTTCACTTTCTGAAAGATGGCCACCTCGTTACAAGTTTCCTGGTGGGCGGGCAATCAATGTGCAAGCTCCACCCACGAAAATGGGCTGCTTAGCCTTAAATGCCCGGGCCTATTTTTTGTCCCAGTCTGGCCTGCTTATATATAATAGCAAAGTGGAAGAATTCTAGAGTACATAAATTGCGCCACAGGGGACAAATATAAAATGTAACGATAAGAGTAAGTAGTATTTACACCACTACAATATATACTACATGGCTAAAAGTACATGGACACCTGCTCATCGAACATCTCATTCTAAAATCATGGGCTATAATAGCCTTCATTCTTCTGAGAAGGCTTTTCATTAGATGTTGGAACATTACTAAGGGGATTTACTTCCACTGAGCCACTAGAGCATGAGTGAGGTTGGGCACTGATTCTGGGCAATTAGGCCTGGCTCGCAGTTGGAATTCCAATTCATCCCAAAGGTTTTCATTGGTGTTGAGGTCAAGGCTCTGTGCAGGCCAGTCAAGTTTTTCCACACAATTCTTGGCAAGTAATTCCTGTATGGGCCTCAGTTAGTGTTCTGGGGCATTGTCATGCTGAAACACGAAAGAGCCTTCCCCATATTGTTGCTAATAAGCTGGAAGTAAACAATCATCTTGAATGTCATTGTATGCTGTAGCATTAAAGGGATCGTAATGTTTCATAATAAAAGCAGCTCTAATTAATCATCATAGTATTTGGAGTGTTATTTCAATTCTGTCAGAGTTGTAGTTCAAGAGTAATTCAATGACAAAGTATCCCCCTCCCGCCCCTTTTACTGATGTAACACTGCTCAGCCAGATCAGAAGGGAGGTGCCCAGGTAGACTGCAGAGAGGGACAATCTTCAATTAAGATAAGGGAAAAACTTGAAAAACTTGTCAAGGGGGGGAAGGGCTTTCATTGTTCTCATAGGAAGAAGATTGTCCCCTTCTGTTATCTGTCTGGTCTTACAACCAGATTCCACATCTGAGAAGAGATGGCTTACACTAGGTAAAAGGGGAGGGAGGGGAAACTTTGCTTGTGAATATCTCTCAAACCATAAAGGTTTGAGAGATAAGACTTATATCGTTCTTCGTGTTTTTTTAATGCCTACAAAATAAAATAAAGATAAAATGACGTATTACTATCCCTTTAAGATGTCCCTTCACTGGAACTAAGGGGCCTAGCCCCAACCATGAAAACAGCCCCAGACCATAATTCCTGCTCCACCAAACTTTTACAGTTGACTCTATACAGTCAGGCTGGTAGTGCTGTCTTGGCTTTCACCAAATCCAGAGTCGTCCATCAGGCTGCCAGATGGTGGAGCATGATTCATCACTCCAGAGAATGTGTTTCAACTGCTCCATATTCCAATGGCGGTGAGCTTTATGCCACTCCAGCCATTGCTTGGCATTGCACATGATGATCTTAGTCTTGTGTGCTGCTGCTCGGTCATGGAAACTCATTTCATGAAACTCCTAACAAACAGTTCTTGTGCTGATGTTGCTTCCACTCCACTCGCACTGCACTAGCTTCAGCACTCAAGTGGGTCAGTTTGGTGAGCTTGTGTGGCTTACTACTTATCAGCTGAAGTGTTGTTGCTCCTAGAGTTTTCCACTTCACAATAACATCATTACAGTTTGCTGGGGCAGCTCCAGCAGGGCAGACATTTAGCAAACAGAATAGTTGGAAAGGTGACATCCTATGATGAAAATCACTGAATTCTGTAGTGATTTGCTGTGAAGCAGAAATAATATTACATTTAAAATCCAAATCTAAAATCAAACTAACCATAAACAGCCGGATGAAAAAATGATGTAATAACATAATTCATAAAACAACCTTAGGAGGTATTTGATGTTGCTCCAAAAACATGTATATAAGAGCTTAGTATTCCTACTCTTTGGTGTGACAGTATCCAACATATGGATCCAGTAGCACTTTATCTGAATGAGATTACTGATCCAATTATCTCCAATGGAACTGTAGTTTGTGTGTTTAACTTGAACAAAGAACAATTCCCAAAGTCCCTATTGATTTAAATGGGGCTTTAAATCCCTTGAATTCAGTGGCGTAACAATAGGGGTCGCAGGGGTCGCACCTGGGACCAGGCCCGTCACTCCAAGAGATAGCTTACACTAGGTACAAGGGGCGGGAGGAGAAACTTTGCTTGTGAATACCTCTCAAACCATAAAGGTTTGAGAGATAAGACTTGAATCGTTCTTCATGTTTTTTTAATGCCTACAAAACAAAATAAAGAGAAAATGAAGTATTACTATCCCTTTAAGGCACAGTGCAATGCCTCCTAGAGGAGACCAAGACAGACAGCGCAGGCGTCTCTAAGACAAGATGTCTATGTGCATGCTAGGCACTGGTCAAAGAATAAGGAGGGTTACATCAGATTGTGGTACTTCTGCAAAATAATATCACTGTTAAGAAGCTACTCGCAGTACGAGTAATGATCGTGGGGGGACTGAAAGTTCCGCTTTAAATGAATGTAACATTTTATTTGTCCCCCATGCAGTTGGTTTGCTCCAGAATTGCACCACATAAGGCCCTTCTGTGTTTGATAGGATTGGAATGAATGCTGCAATGCTTTGTTTATCCTTGTTGCTGTTTAATTAGGACTTGACATGTTTGGCTGTTATACACGTTAACAGACTTCACCATCAGACACATGCCCAGCAATTTTAAAGGGGATGACCATTACAGGGCTACATTTTTTACAATGGCAAAACTGCCCCTTTATTTGAGTTCTAAGTGAAAGGGTTTAATATCAGTTTTTTTATGTTAACCCCTTTGATCCTAGAGTTGTCTACAACTTATTGCTTCACAATGCATTGGAGATCTTTCTTGTATCTATGGGAGTAAAAATGAGTGTCCTGAAGAAGTACAACAGGTGCCACAGGATAAATGTAAGAAATAATGGACAGAGGAACAAGGCTGATGTATAATGCAGTGTGTGTGGTTGTGACTTCCAATGAGATAAGGCTGCGATGTCTGACAGTGTGTGTGTGTGGTTATGTGACTAGTACTACCAGTAGACAGTAGAACAAGGCTGGGGTGTCAGACAATATACATGTGGTTCTGTCACTTCCATTGGACAGTGGAACAAGACTGGAGTGTCAGACAATGTATGTGTTGTTCTGTGATTTCCAGTATACAGTAGAACAAGACTGGTGTGTCACACAGTGTATGTGTCGTTCTATGACTACCAGTGGACAGTGAAACAAGGCTGGAGTGGCAGAGGGTATATATGTGTGTGTGTGGATCTATGACTACCAGTGGAAAGTTGTACAAGGCCAGGGGTCAGTAAGTGTATTTTTGGTCTGTGACTACAAGTGGACAGTAGGGCACGTTTGGGGTCTCAGACAGTGTACATGTGGTTCTGTAACTATCAGTGGACAATGAAACAAAGCTGGACTGACAGACTGTGCATGTTTGGTTCTGGAACTACCTGTGTAACAGGCTGTGGTTCCAGCGTATGTGTGGTTCTGTTATAGTCCCCAACAGCTGGAGGTCAAACAGCTGACTACCCCTTATCTAGGGGGTTAAAGTGTTTGAATATAAGGGTGACACAGAATTTAATCTTGAAAGTAAAATGTTCTTCCACAGCAAAAAATAAAAAAATATGAATCAGAACCACTGATAGTGTCATAGTTAAAGGAGAACTAAAACCTCCTAATAATAACCCACCACCAGTTCCGGATCATCCATTATGGCAACCTAGGCTACTGTCTAGGGCCCATGGCGACATGAGAGGCCCTGGCTGCAAGAGATGGGTCACAGACAGAGGCTCTTCTGGTAACATCTTGTGTCAGATACCCTTTTTGTTGAAAGATTCCACCAGCATCTAATTCTTCCATTAGAGCCAGTACCTGCTAACAGCAATGTGTGTCAGACACACCAGATGAAGAGATATGGGGCCCCAAAGTGGTACATTGCCTAGGGCCCTAGGGAACCTTAATCCGCAATGGTGAGGGAATTCTAATGGCCCCTATGAATGTCACCTTAGTTCAAGAGATAACATCTTCAGAGGTTAAGAAAGAGGGACAGAGGGATTTGGGTCTCAGAGAGGAACTGTCTCTCCTAAAGAGGGACACTTGGAAGGTATGAGTGATCCATGTTAGATCTGGTAATGTGATCCTGTTTTTATGTGTCTCCTGCAGGTATCGAATATGGTACGTATGATCATTCTTGTGTATATTAGATATGTGGTGTTTCCTGTAGGTATTAGATCTGGTAACGTGATCCTGTTTGTATGTGTCGCCTGCAGGTATTGGATATGGTACAATGATTATGTCCTTCCTAGTCAATATCTATTACATCATTATTCTGGCCTGGGCATTTTTTTACCTTTTTGCCTCCTTCACAGCCAAGTTGCCCTGGGCCTCATGTAACAACACCTGGAACACAGGTTAGTAATAATGACAACACACCTCACTGATAATATATTGAAATTATTAATGAACAAAAAAAAGAATAATAAGAAGCAATATTAAAAACAGTATTTATTAATAATTACAATATACATATGTATCCACTTATATGCATATTCCATCTTCATGATGTATACATTTCTTTTGGAATCCGTTATCTTTTTTATTTCTGTGTGGTTGTTTTATTTAAGGATTATTAATTTTTTTACAGTGAAAAATACACAAATGCTGTATGGCTTTTCCTGCTGAAAAAAGGTACTTTAATGTCCAACTAGAGTTCTCATATTTTTGTCTCATAGAGAGCTGCATGGAGTTTCTGAACAAAGAAGAGAATTGGACCAGTACTGCTAATAATACAAGTCCTGAAATGGAATTCTGGGAGTAAGTGAAGGACAGGGATGCCTTCTAGAACTCTAATCTTAACCCTTTGAGTGCCAAAGGGGTACACAACGCATTGCAGAGCAATGCTTTGTATGTATGTATTTTTTATTTATATAGCGGCAAGCTGTGTACTTGGCACTTTACGGTTTTCATTTAGTATAGGAGGTGTACAATAAGTGCAGTGATTAAGTGATTATATAGACAATCATAATGGGAACACCAGGTGAATAAACATTAGGATAAGTGCAGTTTTTGACATATGAGATAATGTTTCCCTATTACGGTAGTGCTACACTTAAGAAGTGCTCTTTTAGCTTGTATTTGTTGTTTACGGTTGAGGCTTTGCGAATACTGGGTGGTAGGGAATTACAGAGGTAGGGAGTTGCGAGGGAGAAAGCCTTCAGTCATGAAACAGCCATAGCGGTTAAAGGGGCAGAGAGTCATCCACCATGCGTGGTGCGGGTATGTGTCGGGATATCAAAGATGAAATATAAGGTAGGGACAAGTGATGGAGAGCCTTGAAGGTGATGAGGAAGATTATGAACGTAATACACTGCTTTATGGGAAGCCACGACAGTGATTTTAAAACAGTATATAGTGTTTTTCCTGTTGAGTAGCACAAGGTACCCCTACTACTGGGAGATGCTTTATTCAAATTCTATTACAACTCAAACTTTAGTAATATAGAATATATTAAGGAATAGCAATAGCACAACATGATGTCAAAAAAGGCTATTTCTTTCTGTTCATCTCTCTGGAAGAGTGTTTGACCCCAGTCTAGTCTCCATGGAAAGTGATTATAATAGCTACACCTTGTTGTGAATGTTTGCTCTGTAATAACATTTGAAGGAAGTGTCTCCCAGCAATGAGGGACACTGGTGTTTTAAGTGGTGTCACCGGGGGTGTGGCTGGTGGGCAGGGCACTATCAATAGTTTTTAGATTATTTCATGACCTATTGACAACTCTTTGTGTACCTGAATAAGTGATTTAGAGCAATACCAAAGTGTTTTATTTACACAGACTAATGTATAAACACATACTGAGGTGTACACAAACATTAATGTGAGTTGTATTGCTGTGTATCAGTGTGATACACTTATATACCCACCACACAGTCTGATCTCTGAAAAAGAGGGACACCAGGAAGGGAAAGAGGGATTTGGGTCTCAAAGAGGGTCTGTCCCTCCTATAGAGGGACACTTGGGAGGTATGTTGTCTGAAACAGCCAGGAAGGGATAACTTTAGCCAGTTTATATCTCTCCAACCTTTATTGTTACATCGATGTTAATCTTTTTTTTTTTAATGCCTACAATATTAAAGCAACTTAAAATTAAACATTACTATTCCTTTAATCGGGTGACATCACTTCAGGACAGTCTGTGGGTGAATTCAGTCCCGCAACCTGTCAGTGTTTGTCTGTTCCCCTCCCCAAGCATTGCCTCGTTCCAACCCCCTCCGATGACTGAGGATTCCTCCATGTGAGCTGGAGTGGTCTCTTGCCAATGAGACCGCTCCAAGTCCCACAGAGGAAGCCTCTGTCAGAGCAGGAAGTGAGAACGATGCCCTACTTGGGGCTGGAACAGACGAAGAGTGACAGATTACGAGTTGTAACGCAGCCTGTACAGAACTGATGTCACCAGCATTATATTAAAAGAAAAAGATTACAGGTTCAGTCCACAGGAGCATTCAAATAAAGGCAACATTTATACAGGTGAGGTTCTCCTTTAATTCCATGGAAATTTGGGGATTTTTTTTTTATTTCTCCCCGATGGTGCAGTTGGAATGCCCCAGAATTGCTCATCTTTCCATTTTTGCATATGGCCTGTAGTGTTCATACTACATCTCCCATTCCTTCAATTGTTGGATGTCCACCTGTTGAGGACTACAACTCCCATCATCCCTAACCAGCCAATGGCTGGTTGGGGATGATGGGATTTGTAGTCCTCAGCAGCTGATGGTCCAACAACTGACCACCACTATAAATTTACCCCTAGTGACGTCTTCAACAAATTAACACAATCATTATAAAATAAATACATTGCATTCCCAGGCAACCATTTCATATATTCACATCAATAACTGAGCGTTCTGATTAGGAACCGGGTTCTTGGCCTGTCAGATGGGATCGAACACCTGGGAAATGTTCGATGGGACCTGGCCCTGTGTCTGCTGCTCGGCTGGATTATCTGTTACTTCTGTATATGGAAGGGAGTGAAATCCACTGGCAAGGTGAGTGCAGGATTGGAGCCTGGAACTTCAGAACTTGACACTTTAGGATAGGAGAGGAAAATTATATTTAATCAATGAAAATTGTAATACACAGTTACTATTTATCTGCTGAATTTAACAGATGAAATAAAAAAACAAACACAAAGTGTGGTATGTGCAAGCAGTTGGGTACCCTTACAGTGGATCCACTTTTTTTTGTAAGGTCTCAGAACTTAATTTACTGTCAGAGCTGTAGTTCAAGAGTAATTGAATGATAAAGTATCCCCCTCCCTCCACTTTTACTGATATAACACTGCTCACCTCAGAACAGAAAGGTGGTGTCCAGGTGGATCGCAGAGAGGGACAATGTTCAATTAGCATAAGGGAAAAACCTGAAAACCTGTCAAGGGGACAGGGTTTTCATTGTTCTCACAGTAAGAAGATCGTCCTTTGCTGTGATCTGTCCGGTCCCAGAACCAGATTCCACATCTGAGGGGAGGTGGCTTACACTGGGTAAAAGGGGAGGGGGATACTTTATCATTCAATTACTCTTGAACTACAACTCTGACAGTATTGAAATAACACTCTCCATGGCACAAATACTATGAAGATTAATTGGAGCTCCCTTTATTTTAAAACATTACTATCCCTTTAAAGAAAACTTTATTGAGTGACTATTTTAAATGCAAGTGTTTTTAATTAGAATCTTCTTGGAGGTCATGAAAATGGCAACATAGAAAGGTTAGGACTCGCTTAAAATGGGGTAACTTAGCGAACTAAGCAAACTTAAACATACTTTGGCCAAACTATTCAACAAAATCTTCATTATTTTCAAATAAGTAAATCAACACATCCTATATAATAATTCACTAAATGTGTGTTTGTCAGAAGCCGTCATGAGCAGTAGAGACGGCTGCGCGCGCTGCAGTCATGTGCACTATGGACTGCCCGCGCCTCGGCTGATAACAGAGCGGGGCTCTGAATAGAGACCGTAGTCCTCTCTGCGCACCCCCGCTCCGTATCAGCCACGGCGCGAGCAGTCTCTACCATGGAGCATTGTAGGGGAATACCAGCCCGGGCATTTTATTTTAAAGCAGCCCACTAGCTGCACCAACTTCCTTATCGACGCCCCCTTGTGGTCCCAGGGTAGCTTGGGAGAGCAGGTGCCAGGATATGATGTCATATCCTGGTGCTCTGCATTAACAAGGAACACGAAGGCTGTCACAGATAGTGCCTGTGCCAATGGCAACACAGACCTCTCCTTCAAAATATCATGGGATGGTGAGGTGAGATCCTCTGATCTCCCCCACCAGCCCATGATATAGCGGCCCACTGGGGGATGCCTGATCCCCCGATAGGACAATCCGCCCATGGTCTCTACTGTACATGACTGTACCGCAGCCATTGCTGGGTGGCACTGTGGCCCGTGAACATGGGCTCTTCAACTAGTTGGTATTACATATGCCTAACACAGGGCTCACATTTAGTTTATTCGTATGGAGCAATACAGTTTTTTTTTTTTTTTATTTTGATCTATTTCTGTTAACATCAACTGAGTACAGAGCCGCCTTTTCAGACTTGGTGGTTTCATTTAAATAAATGGGACTTCTGGAAATGTTTATATGTCCCCTATAGTGCAGTTGGTTTGCTTAAGACTTGTTACAGTTCTTCTTAGTACATCAATGCCTTTGATTACTAAATTCATACAAATAAAATAGTGAGCAATATTTATCCAAACATATCTTGATGGAAGCCAGAATGGTCTCTGCCACATTATGTATTGTGTCTTTCCAGTGTCAGACCTGTAATGTCCTCTCCATTTTAGTTAAAGGGATAGTAATGGTTAGGCATGAATGTAACACTGATTTTTCATGATGTGTACCTTTGTAATCATCCATAACATTGCCGTTTTCTGTTTATTCTATATTAAAGTGTCCCCCTCCCACCCCTTTTCCATACGTCATGAACCATACCCCCACATCTAGAATCCGATCAGTGGAGAACCGGACAGATCCCAAAGATGGACAGTCTTCTGTCTAAGGAAAACCCTGTACCCCTTGACAAAGGAGGGCATGTTTTCCTTATCCTGACAGAAGATTGTCCCTTGTTTCCATCCATCAAGACCAGCTTGCAGCTCTTAGGGTATGTTTCATGCCATATGGAAAATGGGTCAGGAGTGGGACACTTTAATATAGAATAAAAAGAAAATGGCTACATTATGGACGATTACTACACATAGTTAAACAAAAGTATGTAGAAGAATCAATGTTACATTTATACCTAGCCATTACGATCCCTTTTAGATCTGTAAGCATTAGAATTAGTTATCTGTTGTGTGACTGCCACCTTGTGGCCACTTCCTAAATCTGGCTAGGGTTTAACCCTTTGTGTTGCATATTCCTCTGGCACTCAAAGGGTTAAGGTGACACATCCAATACCATAAAAATGTTATTTATTTGTTATTTTAAACTTCCATTTCTTTTAAATTTAAAGGGATAGCAATGTTTCATAATAAAACCAGCTCTAATTAATCTTCATAGTATTTGGACTTTGGAGAGTGTTATTTCAATTCTGTCAGAGTTGTAGTTCAAGAGTAATTCAATGATAAAGTATCCCCCTCCTGCCCCTTTTACTGATGTAACACTGCTCAGCCAGAGCAGAAGGGAGGTGCCCAGGTAGACTGCAGAGAGGGACAATCTTCAATTAAGATAAGGGAAAAACCTGTCAAGGGGGGGGCAGGACTTTCATTGTTCTCATAGGAAGAAGATTGTCCCCTTCTGTTATCTGTCTGGTCTTACAACCAGATTCCACATCTGAGAAGAGATGGCTTACAGTAGGTAAAAGTGGCAGGAGGGGGAAACTTTGCTTGTGAATATCTCATAAACCATAAAGGTTTGGGAGATAAGACTTATGTCGTTCTTCATGTTTTTTTTAATGCCTACAAAATAAAATAAAGATAAAACGAAGTATTAATATCCCTTTAACTTACAAAAGTCTGTGCTGCAGCCACTTCCGGGTTATCTGCGGTTACAGAGCTCTGCCTCTGCTCTCCTCCCTCGTCCGATGACAGAGGCTTCTGTCTGTAAGCTGGAGCAGTCTCATTGACAGAGATCAATATCTAGCCAATGAGACCGCTCCAGCTTACAGACAGAAGCCGCCGTCATCGGAGGAAAGCAGGGGCGGAGCGTCCGTCTGCAGTCTATTTGGAAGTGGCTGCAGCCAAGACTTTTGTAAGTTAAATTTAAACAAAATGGAAGTTTACAATAAAAAATAAATAATGTTTTTATGGTATTGGATGTGTCACCTATTTATGGGATGTTGTCCATAGGTGACACATCCACTTTAAATCAATGGGAATGTAATTTCTTCCTTATGATGCAGCTGCTTTGCCGCAGAATTGCTCCGCTACTTTACATGTGTGGCTCCTAATCTCTCTCAGGATCTGCTCCTAGTCCTACAACACCCTGCAGTTACCAGAGTACAACGAAGACTAAATGAAACCGTGAATTTCCTTTCCCACTCCTATCTGTCCCACTTACGCCTATGTCTCTTCTCATTCTCTTTCCTGCACTAGGTTGTATATTTCACAGCCACCTTCCCCTACGTGATGCTCCTCATCCTTCTCGTTCGTGGTGTCACTCTTCCCGGGGCACTCGAGGGGATCATGTTCTACCTGCACCCAAACGTCACTCGCCTGCAGGACCCTCAGGTCAGGAAATGTTCGTATACCCTAACTATCCTATATAATAATTCGCTAAGATGTTTGTCGGAAGCCGTCATGCACAGTACAGACTGCCCAAACGCAAGGAATGTTGGGAGCACAGAATTCTGGGAGCATTCTGTGCTTTCGGAAAGTCTCTACAGTGCGTGACGCAGAGCAGGACTGGCCCCTTAACCCTTTGAGTGGCAGAGGGGTACGTAACACATTGCAAAGCAATGCGTACCCCTCTGGCACTCAAAGGGTTAACATCACCCGGACCTTGACCCGTGTACATGAGCTTTTACACTAGTAGACTTATAAATCCTCTTATCCATAAAATCATTTTCCATTTCTCCATCCTGTATGTATATTACTGTTCTCCTATCGATGCATTGCTTACACCTCTGGCACTCAAGGGTTAACTTCTTTTACCTTCTGTTTTTTTTCCTTAATTCTTCTGAGGGCCAGAGAAGAGCGCAACATGTTGCTTCCCACTGCATTTCATACATCTCTGGTCCTCAAAGTGTTAACCCTTTCAGTGCCAGAGGGGTAGGCAACGCACTGCTTTGCAATGCGTTGAGTACTCCTCTGGCATTCAAAGGGTTATAAATTTTAAAAAAAAGCACCTAAACTTCTTAACACTTTGAGTGCCCAAGAAGCAAAATGTGTTAGATACATCTCTGGCACTCGGAGGGTTAATAATTAACCACCACATATCTATGTAGAAAATCCTACTGGCCAGTATAATTCAGTTCCCAAAACTGAACTTTAATTAGTACTTGATATCATGCCCACAGGGACGGGCATGATTCATTATGCTGACCTCAAGGCAGTGGCAAAACTAGTCATTCGAGGCCCTCAGTGCAAACATTATTGTGGGTCCTCAAATTCAAAAATATTCCTCCAGGAGAGTAACTAAAAACTACCAGACCATGGAACCGATGTGTCCCCTTGAATGTCAGGCCCCACCATAACGGCACCCTCTGTACCCCCTGACTCAAGGACCCAAAACTCCTCCCACTGATGTCATCTTAGAAGAAGTCCTGCAACATGTCTGCCTTCGTGGTCGTGATGTCAAGTAATAATTAATGATTAATTTGAGGGAACAATGCAAACAGTCTATTTGTAGTGACCATTAAGATTTTATACACATCTATACTATAAAGAAGCTGGTCATGTGACCAGCAATTCTCCAGACATGCCACACACATCCCTGGGATGGTCAGGAGGAGGAGATATGCATCCTCCACCATTCACATTGCTCCAAACATTCATGCGCCATGCGAACTACTGTGAAAATCTCTGCAGGGAGTCACACACACAGCAAGGAGTTTACAACAGAGTGACATTTTGTCTGCAAGGAGTTTGCATCATCTCTTGCCTTGCATATCCCTCTGACACTCAAAAGTGTGAACTCACTGAAACCGGGACTGCTTGGGACAGGGCTGGTCTGAGCAGCACCTCCATGGCCCACAGTATAGTAGGGCAGGCGACGAGGCTTCATCTACGTGTGGAGGAAAGAAGGGATCACTGCCTTTATAATGAACACCAACGACTGAAGGGGAGGAGATGTGTCCTGAGGAGACGGGATCTGGTGGGGCGCACACCTCGGAGATCATTCTGCAACTAGATAGGTTTACAGCCCATCCAACATGCCCTTGGAGCAACCAGAACTACAGGTACAACCAGCTGTTTTCTCCGGCGGTGCACTGTGGACTCAAGAGCTGCTGGCAACTACACAATCCTTTGCTTCTGTTTTTCTTGCGTTACATTTCATGCCTGCAAGCCATGTACTGTCAGATACATTTGCTGCATAGCTGGTAGGATAGTTCAGCTACTGACACTATTATTGCTTATTTGCAGAACCCCTTGTGTCTGAATCCTCCGTTTTTCATTTTGTTGTGTGTGAAACCAATACTTTGATAGGTGGAGCTCTTGTAGTTGACCCTCGCCTTACTCTCAATGAAATGTAAAGATGATGAGCCTAGGTTGTACTACACACGATTTCATTGGCAGGAGCGCAGCATATTCATTTGCAATGGCTTTTATTGCACACTGTCCTTAAAGGGATAGTAACTTTTCATAATAAAAGCAGCTCTAATTAATCATCATAGTATTTGGACATTGGAGAGTGTTATTTCAATTCTCTCAGAGTTGTAGTTCAAGAGTAATTGAATGATAAAGTATCCCCCTCCCTCCCCTTTTACTGATATAACACTGCTCACCTCAGAGCAGCAAGGAGTGTCCAGGTAGATTGCAGAGAGGGACAATCTTCAATTAAGATAAGGGAAAAAGCTGAAAAACCTGTCAAGGGGGGCAGGGTTTTCATTGGTCTCACAGTAAGAATATTGACCCTTGATGTGAGCTGTCTGGTCTATGGACTGGATTCCACATCTGAGGAATGGGGGTTTACACTAGGTAAAAGGGGCAGGAGGGGAAACTTTATCGTGCAATTACTCTTTAACTACAACTCTGACAGTACTGAAATAACTCTCTATGGCTCAAATACTATGAAGATTAATTGGAGCTGCTGTTTTGTGAAACATCACTATCACTTTAACTCTTATTAAGAGTAGAATAAAGCATACAGTTTGAAAAATAAAAGCTTGCACCAGGTAGCCATCATCATAAGACCCACATGACAATGTCGCCATGCATGAAATATCCTACTTTAATAATGCTGCACTGGCCACGACATGCGCCTTTCAGCGTGCACAGTAACTACACTGTGCGCAGTCTACGCATTGAAAGTACACTGCCCCGTGAAGGTCCCGGCGCTCACCCAAGTTTCAAACCACCTTTAGAGGAAGTAGCCGCCACAGCCAAGCATGCAGCCTCTTCAACGGATCCACACAACGCCTCCTCGCCCTCAGTAGGTCGCCAGCATGGAGTTGGGTAGATGGAGAAGAGGGGTCTCAATCATTTTTGTACCTCAGATATCCTGCTTTTACAATGTTGCACTGGCCCTAAACGCTTTAACCCTTTCAGTGCCAGATGTGTATACAGTGCCACAGGTGAACCCAACGCATTGCATTCCCCTCAAACACTCATAGGATTAAAGCACTAACATTTAAAAAAACCTCTTAAAAGCCACAAATCTCACCAAAGCTTTGTCAAACTCTTCCATCTTCACATGGGTTTAACCTTTTGAGTGCCAGATGACTACGCAATGCCTCTGCCACCCAATGGGTTAAAAAAAACTGAACTCTGCCCTCAGCGAAACAAATAAATGCCCGTATGACTTAACCCTTTGAGTGCCAGAGGGGTACGGAACGCATTGCTTTGCAATGCGTTCCGTACCCCTCTGGCATTCAAAGGGTTAAAACTGATCTTCTGGTTTGGAGGAGTATATAAGACCATGTGGCGCATTCTCTGCAAGTTGCACTTAATCATACACAAGAAATACACAGTTTTTAATTACAGTTTCTTTTATTTTCTGTGACAACCATAAAAAACAATAACAGCAAAGTGGACCCATTTTGGTCCAAACTATGTGAATTATATGAGACAAATAAACATAGGAAACAGCCCTATTAATCTCAATACTCCTTATAACCCTTTGATTCATGGAGAGGGATCCAACTCATTGCTTTTGCAAACAAGGCCTTAAAAGCCAGAATTAAATCAAGAATATTTATTTATCCCCTCTATTGTAGATTGTTTGCTTTTATATATGTAATAGTGTGGAACAGCATTGCCTGTGTTTTTTTTAAAGCAATGCTTAATCCTTTCAGTGGCAGATGGCTATGCAACACATTGCAAAACATTGCGTACTCCTCAAAGGGTTACTGTAAGGCAACTCTCACACGACTGTATATATATATATATAATGTATATTCACGTACACACACTACACACACAAGAATATATAATGTATATTAATGTGCACACTCTACAGACATGAAGGTATATATAATGCATATTAATATATGCAATGTGCAGTTTAAAGTGCTAGTAATGTCTAAAAAAAACTTTTTTGCATTTAGAAGAGCTTAAAAAGCTGATCTAAATGCAAAAAAACGTATCTCTCAAACCGCTATGGTTTAAGAGATACGGGTGTTTAAAGTTTGATTTCTCCTACTGACAGCTGTAAAGCTGTCAGCAGGAGATCCGTGTCGGTCGACACGCTGGCGCTTGAGAAGTGCCGCAATCTCGTTACTTACACGGAATCCCTTCATTGGAATGGTCTAAAACGTGTGCCTAGTGTTCAGGCACACATTTTAGACCATTCCAATGAAGGGATTCCGTGTAAGTAACGAGATCCCGGCACTTCTCAAGCGCCTCTCAAGCTGCACATGATTTTGTTGAATTGCGCATGAATAATCAAAATTATTGAACAGCCGCACATATTTTTTTGTGGGCGTGGTCAGGAATAACTAATCAGTGGAATAGTAAATGCACCAAATGCAGGAAGCACTATTGCAAACAAATTTATAAGTCTGTGTAGTGGTGTTGTAAAAAAAAAAAAATTTTTAGGCGCAATTCAAGAAGAGTTTGGTATATGGCTTCCTGCATTAGAACATGCACAGTATCTGTCTGCACATGAAAAATGCCTTTAGCGCATGCACGCGTTTCTTGCATCCCGCCAATAGTAATATAGTTGATGAGGCTGGAAGAAGACATGCGTCCATCAAGTTTAGCCCATGCCATATCACACCAGTTGATCAAGAGGAAGGCAAAAAAAAAACAAAAAAAAAAACACTGATGCCATTTCTAATTAAGCCTGAAGAGGGCAAACGAATTTCTTTCTGACTCAAAATTGCAGTCAGATATTTCCCTGGATCAACATCCTATCTGTTTTGAAACCTACTGCCATAATTCTCAATGTTGTTCTGAGCTGGAAGGGTATCCACTACTTTCTAGAAAGTAATGATAGTGCACGCACAGCATCCTGAGGCAAAGGATTACATAACTTTACTACCCTTAATGTTAAAAAAAACTCTGCCTTTTTTTTTAGTTGAAAGAGCCTTTCCTTTAGTCTTAATGGATAACCTTCCTTTTTGCTCAGCTCTGTGAGTAAATGGTTCCTTGTATTGACCTCAAATATATTTCTAAATCGTCTCTGAGCTTTTTCCAGTTCAAAAATGTATTGTTTAGGAACTGGTGCCCAAAACTGTACTTCATATTCTAGCTGAAGCCTCTCCAAGGGTTTATATAGAGAGAGAATTATATTCCCATCCTGTGCATCTACACCCCTTTTCATGCAGGATAGTACCCTATTTGCTCTTGCAGCAACTGAGTGACACTGCTGTGAAGTCTATCAGTACCCCTAAATCTTTCTCTAACTTGGATTCCAAACGTTGTTTCCCATTTATTGTATACTAGCAATATTTGCACAGTGTTGCCCGTGCTTTTAATAAAACACGGACTGCTTTATTGACTGGCTTGTTGAATTTTCAGTACTTAGCCCTATCAGGTCCAAAACGGAGTGCAACCCACTGCATTACATAACTCCATCAGTGAACATGCATTAGAATGTGTGATTGTGTGAGCGTCTGAAAGCAGGTCTGAGCAACATGTGAGAGCGTGCACATGTGAGCTTTTGTTTATGTATATTGCATACAGTGTTTTGCACATAGCTTATTCCATAACAGCATTGTGCATATTGTGTTTTGCGTATAGCATCTGGCATATTGAGTATAGCACTTGGTGTATAAAGTCTGGCATAGAGCAGTGTTTCTCAGCTCCTGCCCTCAGGACCCACTAATAGGCCAGGACTTAGGGATTTATTTGCTAGAGCACAGGTGTGGTGATCAGAGGCTCATTCACATTGATTAACTCACCTGTGCTCTAACAAGGAAATCATCACATCCTGGTCTGTTAGTGGGTCCTGAGGACAGGAGTTGAGAAACACTGACATAGAGCATATTGTGTATTATGCTTTGCATACAGCATTTGGCGTATAGTGTTTGCCATATAGCAGTTGTCGTATTATGTGTGGAATTTGACATTCTGAATTGTGGGTGAGACCAGCAGAAGCTTATAATCTCTGCACCTATTTTTACTCCTCTTTACAGGCTATTATTTAACCCCATGGCCGCTACAGAGATGTCCAAAGCATTGCAAAGCAATGTGTTGGAGACCTCTCTAGCAACGCAGGTCTTTTTTTTGTCCTTGCTTGTCATATGCCAAGGGTATTTTTACCATTTGAGTGCCAGAGAGGTAATGTCCCAGGAAGCAGGTATTGAACTGGGGGCGGGGACATGTGACTGTGACCATGGATAAAGCTAAGGGTGCATAGAATGCCTTTCCTAGGGGCACCTGGGATGTAAATCTGGCCTTGATAGCTGTCTTTTAAAGGGAAATTATCACAGGGACAGTGCCCCACTGGCAGACTTGCTGATAAAGCAGGGGCTGTATCTTGATCTCTGACAAACCAACAGGGTCTCTAAAGAGACCCCCTGGCAATCCTGTGGGAAGAGACTGAATTGCAAAAATTAAGGGAGTCTGGGTTAACTTGTGTTCCAACTTACCTGCTGCGGCACCACAGTATGAAGTAGTGGCATATGTGGAGCTTGCTGCAGCCTCCGATGCATTTGTCAGTTCTGAGCGCAAGTGCACATTGTACAGTACACAGCCACCCTCTCCCTTATCTTTCACACCAATCTCAAGGCTGGGGCCCTTCTCCACCTCCAAAAGGCTTGCCATCTGTTGTTCATTTAGCCCCAAAGAGCAGTCCAGCTGCCCAAGCTCCATGCTGCCCCCCCAAGGAGCAAAGTAGCCTCTGCAGCAGCTCAGCAAGTCCAGCACAATTAGACATGACCCCAATTTCTGATCCCATGGAAAAATGTGGAACTGTCTGTACAATGGTAGCAGGCTCTGCACTTCTTAGCACTCTGTCCTCCCAATTTATTTGTGTACTAGTTTAAAAGCCTGTGTACACGGGCCATAGTGCCACCTGGCAGCCCCAGCTGGTGCCCAGTGCCTCTCTGCTCACCAAACGATCCCGGGAAGGTGAGCAGAGAGGATTCCGGTCCAAATTTTGAGCGCTGCAGCTCGGGCAATCTGTACTGCATATGACTGCAGCGCAGGTAGTCTCTACTGAGCATGACAGCTTCTGACAAACATCCTAGCCTTTTATTATATAGGATTTTATACTTACTCTCCCCTGGTTTTTTACCTTGTTATTCCATTGTACGTAAATGTTCAGCTTTAAATTTCCCTCTGCTGCTTTCCCCTCTCTTTAGGTGAGATGTTAGTCCTCCACAGCCCTGTTTACTAGTTCCCACTAGTTCCACCATCTGTCTGTACCCTTGGTTCTTATTAACACGTGTATCACTTCCCTGTGGACCCTCATAACTCCATCACTTGCTCTTCCCACTCTGCCCTGTTTGATGCCCTATCCCAGTGATCCAAACAAATTCAGACGCCAAACTAGGATCCACCTAGGAGTTGGTAGAGCTGTATACAGAATATCCCCATAGATTAGTGGCCAAAAGTAAATTTTAGGAGCCACGGATGCTTGTTTTTTACCCACTGCTTTATATTCCGACTTCGCCTGATCCCCTACATTACCGACTGCCCATTATACCCTCAGGAACTACTACCCCCGCCGGTACACCCTACAGATTCCCCACCCCTTGTCTCTCCTCCCACGTTAAACAGCAGAAGAGTAGAAACTGAAAGTAACCGGAGGTAACAAACATCAGCCCCTCCCACATTCCGTCTGAGCAAACCGCCTACTAGTTAGTATGAGGCCTCCCACAACCCTCTTACTATATCCCACTTACCAATCAGTATGAACCCTCCCACATTGCCACTAAGGAACACGCCTACTGATCTGTATGAACCCTCCCACAAACCTCTAAGGAACACGCCTACTGGTCTGTATGAACCCTCCCACAAACCTTTAAGGAACACGCCTACTGGTCAGTATGAACCCGTCCCACATTGCCTCTAAGGAACGCGCCTACTGGTCAGTATGAACCCTTCCAACAACACATAGTAAGTCCCGTCTACCAATCAGTAATACCTCTCCCATATATGACGCCTATCAATCACTATGCGCTCCTCCCACATTGCTTCCAAGGAACCCCGCCTACTTACCAGTATGGACCACTCCCACGTTATACTAACTAGAGCCCGTCTACAGATAGGTAAGTACAAGTTCCTCATTATGCCCACCAAACAATCCCTATATAGCCCGCCCACATTGCACGCAATAGAACCCGCCTGCTGACCAGTAGTTACTCTATATGTTTTACGCTCAACGGTACGCGCCAATCAATCACTACGTAACTCCTCCCACATTGCGCTCAGTAGAACCTTCCTACTGATCTCTTTGTATAACCCCTCCTACACTCAATTAGGTAACCATCCCATAGTGCACTGCGTGGAATCCGGCTACTAACTAGAATACATGTATTCAGTGCAGTAAATGAAAGACATCTTAATTTTGTTCAACCCTTTGAGTGTCAGGGTGGGAAGCAACGCATTGCTTTGCGTTCCCTCTCTGGTACTCGAAGAGTTAATTCCTATCTAAAAACGGTCTCGCATTTAGCTTTGCCTATAAATGCGCAGTATCTGTAACTCGGCAACGGATTGGCTACTGCGTGTTCTATATGCAAATTAACAGCACTGTTCGTGTGAAAAAGCTGTAATAAAACAATTATTCTATGAATTTCATTAAAATATAGTTATGTGATTATCACTGATCAATTTAGTACGATTTGTTTGATGTATACCGAAATATTTGTTTTCAATTGGATGTCACTGTAATGTTAATAAGGATCTTTTATCAGCCGCCCAGTCCCTGTGGCTGTGTAACGTTAAGACTATACTTTCAGGGATCATTTCTATAGTTTACAACTGGAGAAATGTGCTAGAAAGTGTCTAAACTCACTAACCATGAGGACGAGTTGAGTGTTCTTTCCTGAGCGTGAAGTGAGCTGACAGGGCCCTTTATTGGGGTGCTGTTTGCTGTTGATGATCGTTCTGCTCTTCTGTATAGAGGAGTCGGAGGGAGAGAACACAAGCTGAGTGGTTTTTATTACTGTTCAAGATTAGAATCGAGCTGTGCTTGTACTGGTGAATGTTGCGTTTGAGAATCACTTGTATTATGTTTAGAGATGTTTTGAATATCTTTGTTGTGATTTTACATTAGATATATGTTGTAGCTAATCATGATTAAGTGAAATCTTGTATTGTGGAACAACCAGGTTTATATATTTTTGAGAGTATCTAATGGATGGGTTTGCAATGCATTGATATAGCTCTGGCAGTTAATGGGTTAAAAGGATAACACTTTGGTTATGATGTAACGGCATCTTCTATAAATCTCTGGACCTCTCTTGCACACAAACAAGTTAAATCTCTCTCTCATTTCCTGTGGGTCCTTGCTTCCCTCCATGCCCTAGAATGTGAAGTAGAATCTGATTGGTCAGGAGGCGTTACACATGCAGATTAGCAACCATGTTGCTTTCTAAACACCACAAACACAATTGTAATGGCTTGTAACTCCCTTTTATAATGATGCCAGCAATATTGGCATGGTGTTGCCCGTTCAGTTAATAAAACAATGGCTGCTTTAAAGACTGGCTTGTTGAATCATCATTGTTTGCGCTTTCTGCTCCAAAAAGGTGTGCAATGCATTGAGTTACGCAACTCTCCATCAGTGAACTTGTGTGTGAGCATGCATAAGGGTGTTTGAGCAACAGCATTTGAGAGCAAGTGCACATGTGTGAGTGACAGTGTGTTTTGTGCTGTAGTCCTATTGCCCAATAGCATTGTGGGTATTGTGTATACTATTTTGTATGTTCTATATAGTGTATGTTATTATTATTCTTTATAAAGTGCCAGCTTATGCAGTGGTGCTGTACAATAGCATATTTCATTTTGCCTACTGAGTATAGTGGTTTTCCTATTGCATGTAGTATTTGGTGTACAGAGTTTGGCGTCAGCATATATAGCGCCTTGCATCTAGCATTTGGTGTATTGCTTATAGCAAATATAGTATATCGTTTTACAAAATGGCGTATAGCGCTCATAGGGAGCCGACTCAGGAAGTGATATCCACTTCAGTATACATCGGAGCACTCTTGGCCATACCCCACACTAGTGGTTAATCCAAAATCTTACAGGTGTTGTTATTACCCCATTTGGGACACTCTGAAGCCCCCTCCCTCAACAGTTTCATATACATATATATATTTTTTAGTACTCTATTCACATTGATTTCAATATACCAGTATAAACTATAACAGATATTACTCCCTTTTTATTTTCTCCATTTTTTGTCAGTATTGTCTGACTATATATAACTTAGGGATTTCCTTTGGATTGCAATCAAAGGACTTTCTTCTTTCGTTGTTTCTTGCCCGTTAGCCTGGTCATTTGGGGAAGGCACTTACTATTGCATACTGCATACACTTGTCTCAAACTTATATATTCACAAATATTTTTCATCTTCTTCTTCTGTCACTTTTACCCTGTTTTACCCATCAACAGGGGCAGATTTCCCAATAGGCGGAGTAGGCAACCGCCTAGAACTCCAGATTTTACAGGGGGTGCCTCAGCTGTGCTGGCCACACCCACATTCTGAATTGTGGTTGTGGCTAGATCATTCCCCGTGTCCTTCTGCCACTCGTATACCCATTTCCAGCTATTATTTAACCCTGTGGGTGCTAGAGAGATCTCCAGAGATCTCTCTTTCAACCCAGGGGTTTAAAGACTTTTTTGTCCTTACTTCTTTTAGGCCAAAGGTATTTTCTGTGTCAGCAAATAGTGGATGGGGGTGTGTGGCCTGGATGGCAATGGTGTAGGACATACCTCAAGAGAGCTCTGTCTCACAGAACCTTATTATTTATCTTTTATGCCTCAAAAATTTACTATTTTCAGTCAGAAACATTTATGAACATCCGCAGAGGCGAATGAGAGGAAGAAGGGGTAAAAACAAGCTCTTAACAAACCCCATTACTAATTATACATCACACGGCCCTGACGCTCTGGAGAGCCTGCCAAATCTATCTATGCCACAACGACTGAGTGCCTCATGGTCACTGTGACACAGCAGAGAACTATAGTCCACTCTGATGCACCTCTGATTGTTAACACCAAGATGGATCCCCCTTTGACCAGAGGAGACTTCACAGCTCTTCTCCAAGAGCTGGTATCCAAATCGGATTTAAAAGAATTAGTTTCAAAGGAGGATCTGAGATCTTACTCAGAAGATCTTAAAGGGATAGTAATACTTGAAATGTAAAAAAAAATATGTTGTAGGGTTTATCCCCCTGAGTAAAACAAGAGTACTCCCACTGCCGAAAGGTGTTTCATTCAAAAGTTATTAATTTTCAAAGTTGAAATTTTTAGGTGCAATATCACAGTGGCCTGAAATTGTACAGTGGCACTGTTGCTACACGATCCTATGGACAGCTCTGGTCCCGGGACCATAAATCTCCATAGGATGGTGTAGCAACAGCGCCACTGTACAATTTCAGGCCACTGAGATATTGCACCTAAAAAATTCAGCTTTGAAAATTAATAACTTTTGAATGAAACACCTTTCAGCAGTGGGAGTACTCTTGTTTTACTCAGGGGGATAAACCTTACAACATATTTTTTTTTACATTTCAAGTATTACTATCCCTTTAACCCCTTAACGACATATGACTTACCAGGTACATCCCGCAAAAACTGTCACTTAGTGACAGAGCACGTACCTGGTAAGTCACGGAAGTCCGCGTCTCCGTGCGGCTGCACGCCGCTCGGAGACTCAGGACTTCTTTGAGAAAAAATTTAAAAAAAAGTTAGGCGGGCGTTAACGTGACAGCCGCGTACGAACGCGGCTGTCACTAAGGGGTTAAACAAACCTTGGGTTCCAAAATATCTACTATAAATGACAACATTGCTCAACTTATGAACAGAGTTAAACGCCTGGAGAAAGAAAAAGAGAGCACGATTCAACAGGCTAGGGCACTGGAGCAAACCTCTGCAGAACAAGCGGACTACATTCAGAACCTGAATCTTAAACTAGAGGATTTGGAAAACTGAAGCAGAAGATCAAATATCCAAATAAAAATCTGCCTGAAACGATTCCACCGAAAGACCTGAGGAACACCACCTCCAACATTTTTTCAACAATTCTTGGAGATTCTTTCAACGACGTGATTCACATTGAGCGTGTACACCAGGTGATGAGATTCAGAGAATACACCGGCGATGCTCCCAGGGAGGTGATTGTATGTCTCCAAAGGTACGAAATAAAGGAGATGCTTATGCGGAAGGCACGGGGCATTACCCCGTTGATCCTTGATGGAATAGAAATATCCCTCTTTAACGAACTCTCCAGGTATACCATTCAACAGAGGCGCACTGTTAAACCCCTTACAGACCTCTTGAGACATTTGCAATTCAGTATCGTTGGGGGTTTCCATTCTCCTTGCACGTTACACACTCAGGGAAAACAGGCTCCCTCAGATCGGCAACGGAAACTAATTCTTTCTGTATGGCTCTGGGCATCTCTCCCCCCTAATATGGCCCAACAACAAGCGCACATGGCCCAACAAAAATCACAGAAACGCTCTGAATGGTCATCAGTCTCTCCACTAAAGAAGAATAAGCTACTCAGGCTCGAGATCGATGCCCCTCCATTTCACCCGACTGCTGAAACCTGGAACTGATTTATCGGTTCACAGAGTGATATAGGGTGATTGCTTAGAAGAAGGACTTTCTCCTCTTCTCCTGTTGGAAGAACCACCAAGACATGTTTCTTGTTCTCTTACAACAAAGTTGCTGACTCTTTTCTCTTTTTGGAAGGGACAGTTCAAAGACATTCTATTTCTGGGACTCCACTTCATAAGGACTGATCCTACAATATCCATTTGCCTAGGTTCATTCATGTAATACCTAGGATTGTGTTAGTTTCAAGTTGCTGCAAAATGTTTAGTTTCCCCTGCAGTCATTTATGTGACCGTGTTAGCCCATAGCCCCCGACCCATAAGGTCCGCCACAGCCACGTTCATTTACATCTTAGCAGGGCTGATACACTTTCTATCTAAAATCACATCATCATTTCACTTTTTTGTGGACATTTGTCCTTTACCTACACAGGCGGTCAACCACACCTGAGATCTTCCACTTTATTAGTAACTTGTAAGAATATCTCCTTTACATAATCCGCTAAAGTGTAAAACAGACTAAAAATTGGAATAAATGTGCGTTTACTTCCTCAGATTGCTTGTGTTACCATATACTTATCAATGGGCGGGTAGTATTTAATATTCTATACCTCTTCAATGCTTTACCTATAGGGATCCCACAGAAATATCAAAACAAGATTCATACCCAAATCTCCTCTTTCACATGGGCCAAGAAACCGCCCCGACTTAGTTATTCTATTTTATCTAGAGATATTACAAAACGTGGAATGAACTTCCCTGATATTCATGGATACAATAACGCCTCAGCCCTGGACGGAGACTCTTGAAACTGTTCTAGACTGTCACTGATTTAATTACTTTGGTCCACTACCAACTCCATCCCGCAGGCTTGCACAGACCACATAATTTTAGGTCATATACTGGATGTATGGTCCAATCTGAACAAATCACTCAAGATAGCTCCATCTCTGTCCCCTCTTCAGTCGCTCATAGGAAATCCTAGCTTCATATCCCTCAGTGTTCATTCTTCTCACATCTGATTTAAGTGGAGATCTTCAGCAGGCCAGGCTCAGCTGAGATTGGTGACCACAACCTCCCCCCCCCCCTTTTTTTCTCTCTTCTCCCTTCTCTCTGCCTTTCTTCACCCTTCATCTGCATCTTTTATCTTATCTTTCACATATTTCAGTTACTACACCTGCTCAGTCAACTACACATAATCCTTCCAGAGTTGTCATCAATGCTGGGTGTGTGCTGTAGACAGATTGGATATGCAGTTAATGTATATTTGTACCTCTGTATGTGTAAGTGTATTTGATTGGCTTTTATCCCTGTTGCCGCCTATAATCACCTTTTTCTTTTTTTTTCTTCATGATATTGTATACTACATATTGTTAATGTATCTCAAATTGTTGATTGTATTTGTTGGATATTGATTTATCTAAATAAAGCTTTTCAAACTTAAAAAGAAAATAGTGGATGGGACTGGGGGTGGGGCCATGTGAGAAACAGTCATGGGTGGAGCCAAGGGTGCCTAGAGTGCCTTGCATAGGGATGCCTGGGATGTAAATCCAGCCCTGCCCATCAGTGCCCCCATCCCCCTCCTAATTGCCCTTTTCTCTTCTATATTTCCTTTAGGTATGGGTGGATGCTGGGACACAGATCTTTTACTCCTTTGGCATCACAATGGGATTTACCATTGGTATTGGGAGTTACAATGATTATAACTACAACTGTTATCGGTTTGTATTACTAAGATTTTTTTTTCTGTAGAGATATAGACTTTTAATAAAGATTTCACCTTTACATACCTACCAGCTGTGCTATATTTCCATGTATAGTCCCTGATTTTGCTTCCCTGTACCTGGATCCTGCGGTCCATGCTTTTTTGCCTGGTTTTAACATTTAAAGCAGAAACAACACCTCCTAGTAACAACCTCCCACTTTTCTTACTATAGCCAGAAAATCCTAATAGCCCCGATTTCTTTTGCCCTTGTGCCTCTGTTCAAGAGATGCCATCTTCAATCAGTGCTGGATGTCATGTCCATGGAGGCGGACATGACAGGTGCCGGCAGTTTTTTTCAGAGTGAAGAAGGCAGAGTGAAGGAACCTACCTAAGATTGCAGTGGGCAGTGTTTCTGTCCCTTGGTCCTGTTGGCAACTGTCATGTCCGCCTCCATGGACATGGCATGTAGGAGTGATTGAAGATGTTATCTGTTGAACCAAGGGACCATTTGGAGGGGGATATTATTAGGAAGTATTACTTTCCCTTTGAAGAGATCTGCTAGCAAAAGGGTCTGGAGGGGTTATATAATTATTTGTTAGGGTGCCAGCGTGGACCAAAAGAACATAATCTTAAGAAAAAATCACATCAGTGGGGGACACCTGTAAAACACTGGAATCCATTTCCAGGCGTTTCGAGGATCCTTTAAATTAATGTTCTGAAAAACAAAAAAAGACCAACAGAGAGGATATGGGATGTTAAAAATAATCAGCTTCTTTATTCAGTACATGAACAAACAGATTGTGAAGAAAGAACCTACCAACGCATTTCACAGTATGCAGCTAGAGCAGCAACCCAAATATAAAACCCATATATAAACATCTAAGTGAATCTTGTTCGCTGTCAGGGGACATGGCTGAAAAACACTGCCTCCTCAACTAACCACCACTGCCACTATGTTTTTTTTTTTAAAAAAAAAAAAGCTCCCCTGCTTCCATTCTACCTTGAGCATTGTGTAGGAGTGGGTGGGATCAGGAAAGCCTCCTTAACCCCTCAACGACCCATGAAGGTCCAGGACCGTCATGGGTAGAATCCCGTTAAGGACCCATGATGGTCCTGGACCGTCATGGGTTAAATGATAGCAGCGCGCCTCCGTGCACTCTGCTATCATTCATTCCAGGCTGAGACTGAGCGCTCCGGTACCAGAGTGTTCAGCCTCAGTGCTTCTCACTTGTTCCGGGTCATGTGATCGCTGCAGCAGCGATCACATGTACCATCATTCTGAATGAATGAGGCAGTATGAAATGCATACTGCCTCTGTGTCTCCTCCCTGCCTCTCTGTCCCTTACATTCACAGTAAGGGACAGAGAAGCAGAGAGGAGATACCTAGTGTAAAAAAAAAATGCAGCAGCTGGGTGTATTAACCCCTTCACTGCTGGTGCTGGAGGTTGGCTGGATGCAGAGCAATTTCTGACCAGCAAAATACACTTTTTTTTTTTTTTTTTTTTTTTTTTAATATAACAATTTTTTTTACAAAAATAAAATTTTATTTAAAAAAACAAACATGTCAAGAAACAAAATTGGTAGTGTGATTGTTGTGGAGCCATGTAATACACTCATACATACCGCCAAAATAGGGTGGGAAAAAGGGACATAGGGATTTTCACCTGGGGGGAAAGTGCCACTTAAAACTGCCCATTTTTTTAGGTATGACTAACCGGTCGTGCCTTTCATGCAATCTCCATAAAAATTTAACCCATTGCACCCAAATGATCACAAGAGGAAAAAAAATTGTGTTTTTTTACATTTGTTTTTACAGTTTTCCTTAATTTTACTAAAAATGAATGGTGGGCTATCCATATAAGTGTGGTATCAAAATAAAGCCCTACTTGTGCGTAAAGAAAACAGTATATAATTTATGTAGCTGGAATAAACGCCTTGGAGGGAAAATTCTGTTGAACAAAGATATAGTCAAAAAGGTCAGAATTACTTTGGGTCCTTGAAATTCACCTCAGATTTTACTGGTCCTTAAGGGGTTAATTGACACGAGAGGGTTTCCTGATCCCGCCCACTCTTACCTGGCTCTCCGGGTAGAATGGAAGCAGGAGAGCTCTCTTGCTTCACCTCTATTGATATCCCAGCTGAATCGGCTGGGAGATCAGGACAGGTCCTGATGCCCCACCAGGAGGTCTGACTTTTAATACAAGTTAACCCTTTTGGTGCCATAGAGGTATCCAAAGCCTTGTAATGTGTTGGATACCTTCTGGCATTGAAAGGGTTAAAACAAACAAGGTTCACCACACGGGCAAAGCTGTGCCACACGCGTGCTAATTATATTATCGAAAATATGGCTGGTACAACATATCTGCAGTTTTTAATTCTCTTTCAAATCTGCTAACCTTACAGGTCCAGTTTAACCCTTTGAGTGCCAGAGGGGTGTGCAAAGTGTACCCCCCTCCAGCACTCAAAAGAGTTAAAGCCATTTGGGACCTGTATTACACACTGCTGCCTTTCTTGCTGAGTCTGGTGTAGCAAAAAGAGTAATTAAGGTGAAGTGTATCACTTGCTGTGCTGTTAGAGATGCGCTCAGTGTACGGGCTCTGTCTAGATTCATTCATAGCATAGTGTGTGTGGGAACACTGGCTCAGTACATTAACTAATTAGCATAATGTGCCAGACTCTGCCACTAACACACAAAGGTTTATTTTCAAAAACTATTCTCTATGTATAAAAATCTAAGCGAATCTAGTTCTCTGTCAGGGGGCGTGGCTGGAAAACACTGATTGGTTGAGGAGATATCTACCTCATAGGTGACAAATAGAAAAGCTTCCACTGGAATTTTGTCCCCTGTGGTGCAGTTAGTTTGCTCCATAGTTACCTCTTCTTAGTACAACCCTCTCTCACTGTAATGTTATTGTGCCCTTCTTCCCACCCTCTCTAGGGACTGTATTGGTTTGTGCCTCCTGGATAGTTTTACCAGCTTCTTGGGTGGTTTTGCCATCTTCTCTGTTTTGGGGTTCATGGCTGAAGAACAGGGGGTCCCCATCTCTGAAGTGGCAGAGTCTGGTAAAGTCTTTATGATTCTCATCCTATATTATAATTTGCTAAGGATGTTTGTCAGAAGCCGTCATGCACAGTAGAGATGGCTGCGCTCGCTGCAGTCATGCGTGGTACAGACTGTCCATGCCGTGGCTGATACGGAGCGGGATGCTCCGAATTCCGACTGTAGTCCTCTCTGCGCAGGTGCGCAGAGAGGACTACAGTCTGAATTTGGAGCACCCTGCTCCGTATCAGCCGCGACGTGGGCAGTCTGTACTGTGCATGACTGCAGCACCGCCAGTGTTGGCCCGTGTATACGGGCTTTAAAACTAATTACTAATAAGGAGAGTGTTTCTGGGTATCCACAGCATACGACTGGATAAAGTATCTTCCTCAGTTGCCTGATACATTGTCATTCTCTTTGTATCCAACTTGTAACCTCTCCCATTCAGTGAGATTATATCATGGGTGGCCAATCAGCTACTGAGGGCTACCATCCCTACATATGGCTGGCTGGGTATGATGGAAGATATAGTCCTCAGCGGCTGGAGGACCACAGGTTGCTCACCTCTGAATTTTACTAACAGATGTGAAAGTGTTAGTAATGTCTCAATATAACCTAAGGTTCGCTGGTTCCTTATAGTGTGTATTAACGGTTTCCACAGTTGACAATGTTCATATCGCTCTAGTTTCTATGAAATTATATTATGAATAGTGATGAGCGAGCATGCTCGGCTGAAGCTCGGTTCGGCTCGAGCATCGCTCTGCTCGGCACATGGCGGTACTCGTACGAGTACCGCATGTGCTCGCCCGCCATGTTCGGGTCTCCTCCCCGCACGTTTCGCGGCTGCTGCGCAGCCAATAAACGTGCGGGGAGGCTCTGACATCAGTGTAATGCCAGCAGCCATGTTGGCTGCTGGCATTACACTGATTGGCTGGCCAGAACTCGTGATCGGGTGCTGTATAGCACCCGACTCGCGAGTTCTGCTCATTCTCAGCCAGGGAGAGATGCGATCAGGCAGGGAAAGTCAGTGTAGGGAGAATAAAAGTGTTGGTAGTATTTCAAGACCCAAAAGTCCTTTTTAGGACTGTTGTGTGTGGGGGCAGCATTTATATTTTGTTTGGGGGGGCACAATTTCATTTTTTTTTTTAAGGTGGGATATTAGTAAGGTGACATTGTACTAGGTGCACAGGGACAAATATTGTACAACGCAGCGACAAAAAGGGCCATTTTAAACGTGTGCCTAGCCATAGATTATTGTCACATTCTGTTTAGTGTGCAAATTCACAAATTAACGTCACATATTCCGTTCACTGTGCCTAGCCGCAGATTAGCGTCACATTCTGTTTCGTGTGCCTAGCCGCAGATTAGCGTCACATTCTGTTTCGTGTGCCTAGCCGCAGATTAGCGTCACATTCTGTTTAGTGTGCCTAGCCGCATATTAGCGGCACATATTGTTTGGTGTGCAAATTCACAAATTAACGTCACATATTCCATTCACTGTGCCTAGCCGCAGATTAGCGTCACATTCTGTTTAGTGTGCCTAGCCGCAGATTAGCATCACATTCTGTTTAGTGTGCAAATTCACAAATTAACGTCACATATTCCGTTCACTGTGCCTAGCCGCAGATTAGCGTCACATTCTGTTTAGTGTGCCTAGCCGCAGATTAGCGTCACATTCTGTTTAGTGTGCCTAGCCGCAGATTAGCGGCACATATTGTTTAGTGTGCAAATTCACAAATTAACGTCACATATTCCGTTCACTGTGCCTAGCCGCAGATTAGCGTCACATTCTGTTTAGTGTGCCTAGCCGCAGATTAGCGTCACATTCTGTTTCGTGTGCCTAGCCGCAGATTAGCGGCACATATTGTTTAGTGTGCAAATTCACAAATTAACGTCACATATTCCGTTCACTGTGCCTAGCCGCAGATTAGCGTCACATTCTGTTTCGTGTGCCTAGCCGCATATTAGCGGCACATATTGTTTAGTGTGCAAATTCACAAATTAACGTCACATATTCCGTTCACTGTGCCTAGCCGCAGATTAGCGTCACATTCTGTTTAGTGTGCCTAGCCGCATATTAGCGGCACATATTGTTTAGTGTGCAAATTCACAAATTAACGTCACATATTCCGTTCACTGTGCCTAGCCACAGATTAGCGTCACATTCTGTTTAGTGTGCCTAGCCGCATATTAGCGGCACATATTCTTTAGTGTGCAAATTCACAAATTAACGTCACATATTCCGTTCACTGTGCCTAGCCGCAGATTAGCGTCACATTCTGTTTAGTGTGCCTAGCCGCATATTAGCGGCACATATTGTTTAGTGTGCAAATTCACAAATTAACGTCACATATTCCGTTCACTGTGCCTAGCCGCAGATTAGCGTCACATTCTGTTTAGTGTGCCTAGCCGCAGATTAGCGGCACATATTGTTTAGTGTGCAAATTCACAAATTAACGTCACATATTCCGTTCACTGTGCCTAGCCGCAGATTAGCGTCACATTCTGTTTAGTGTGCCTAGCCGCATATTAGCGGCACATATTGTTTAGTGTGCAAATTCACAAATTAACGTCACATATTCCGTTCACTGTGCCTAGCCGCAGATTAGCGTCACATTCTGTTTAGTGTGCCTAGCCGCAGATTAGCGGCACATTCTGTTTAGTGTGCCTAGCCGCAGATTAGCGGCACATATTGTTTAGTGTGCAAATTCACAAATTAACGTCACATATTCCGTTCACTGTGCCTAGCCGCAGATTAGCGTCACATTCTGTTTAGTGTGCCTAGCCGCATATTAGCAGCACATATTGTTTAGTGTGCAAATTCACAAATTAACGTCACATATTCCGTTCACTGTGCCTAGCCGCAGATTAGCGTCACATTCTGTTTAGTGTGCCTAGCCGCATATTAGCGGCACATATTGTTTAGTGTGCAAATTCACAAATTAACGTCACATATTCCGTTCACTGTGCCTAGCTGCAGATTAGCGTCACATTCTGTTTAGTGTGCCTAGCCGCAGATTAGCGGCACATATTCCGTGTAATATGAAGAAGGCGGGTAAAAAGGGACGGGGAAGTGGACGTGATCCTGATAGTTCAGGGCGCGGGTCAGGACGCGTAGAAACTGTGCCTGGTGCCAGAGCACAAGAAAGAAAGACATCCACCATACCTAGCTTCATGTCTCAGTTTACAGGGCGTCGCAGGACATCACTCTCGAGGTCAGACCACTGCGAACAGGTGGTCGGTTGGATTTCAGCTGATACTGCTTCCAGTCGGTTAAGCACCACCCTGTCTTCCACCAAGTCCACTCTCAGTAGCCAAGAGTCTGGTCAACATAATCCTCACCCTGATCATCCTTCCTCCCACCATAGAGGGTCTGGCCAAAGAAGTGATCCCACACTGGGATATAGTGAGGAGCTCGTCTCATCACCAATCCTTGATTTGAACCTCTCTCCAAGCACGCTTGCAGAGGAACATGAGATCTTATGCCCTGATTCACAACCTCTAGAGGGTACCCAATCACAAGAAGATGACAGAGGGGAACGGCATTTAAGGTCAAAGGAAGTGGATGATGATGATGATGAGACACAGTTGCCATCAAATCAACCACTATTACTGTCTCAAGACCTTGATGAGGAGGATGATACACAGTTGTCAATGACTGAGTATGTGGTGGGATCAAGAAATGAGGAGGATGATCAGAGTGAGGAAGTGGAGGAGGACTTGGTGGACGATGATGTCACTGACCCCACCTGGGAAGGTGGAGAGCCGAGCGATGACAGCAGTCCTGAGGGTGAGCCATCTGCAGCACCGCAACAGGCTGGAAGAGGCAGTGGTGTGGCTAAAGAAAGAAGGCGGACCGCACCAAACCGGCCCGCAAATGTTCCACGGAGCACCCCCTTGCGTAAATCTCCCTTGCCAAGGGCTAGGTGTTCCGCGGTATGGCGTTTTTTTAAGGAAAGTGCGGACGACAAAAAACTTGTAGTTTGCAACCTGTGCCACACCAGAATGAGCCGAGGCATGAACACTAGAAACCTCACCACCACCAGCATGATCCGACACATGGCATCCAAGCACCGTAATAAGTGGGAGGAACGCCAGGATCGCCAATCTGTGTCTGCAGGCCACACCACTGCCTCCTCTTCCCCTGTTTTCGGTGCCGGCCAATCGCCTGTCGAAGGCGCAGGCACGCATACCTCCCGCCCTGCACCTGTACCATCTGAAGCACCATCAGCGACCACATCCACTTCCCTGTCCCAGCGCAGCGTCCAAATGTCGTTACCCCAGGCATTTGAGCGCAAGCGAAAATACCCAGCCACCCACCCACAGGCCATAGCACTAACCTCACACCTTTCCAAATTACTGGCCATCGAAATGCTGCCATTTAGGCTTGTGGAGACTGAGTCCTTCCGCAGCCTGATGGCAGCAGCTGTCCCTCGGTACGCAGTCCCCAGCCGCCACTACTTTTCCCGGTGTGCCGTCCCCGCCTTACACCACCATGTGTCCCTTAACATCACCCGTGCCCTGACCAACGCAGTTACTGGGAAGGTCCACTTAACGACTGACACATGGACAAGTGCTTGTGGCCAGGGACGCTACATTTGCCTGACGGCACACTGGGTGAATGTCGTGGAGGCTGGGAGCGACTCGGACCCTGGGATGGCACAGGTGCTACCCACGCCGAGGATTGCGGGCCCTACCTCCATCAGGGTTTCCGCCAGCACCTACGTTATTGGCTCCTCCTCCTCCTCCGTTTCCACCTCCGAATTCTCTGCGCGCAGCGCCACTCACCCATCAGCCGGTAGCTGGAAGCAGTGTAGCACTGCAGTGGGGAAGCGTCAACAGGCCGTGCTGAAGCTGATCTGCCTTGGGGACAAACAGCACACGGCCTCAGAGCTGTTGCAGGGGATTAGTCACCAGACCGAGCAGTGGCTCTCGCCACTCAACCTGCAACCAGGCATGGTTGTGTGTGATAATGGGCGTAACTTGGTGGCGGCTTTGGAGCTCTGCAAGCTCACACACGTACCATGCCTAGCGCATGTATTTAATTTAGTGGTTCAGCGATTTCTAAAAACCTACCCCAATTTGCATGATCTCTTGACGAAGGTGCGCCGCGTGTGTGCACATTTCCGTAAGTCATCTACAGCTTCAGCCGGCCTGTTGAAGCTGCAGCAGCGCTTACAATTGCCAGCTCACCGGCTGCTGTGTGACGTGAGCACGCGCTGGAACTCCACCTTCCACATGTTGGCCCGGCTTTGTGAGCAGCAGAGGGCAGTAGTGGAGTACCAGCTGTTACACGGTCGTCGCCTCTCCGTTCAACTTCCTCTAATCAGAAGTGAGGAGTGGGAATGGATGTCAGACCTCTGTGAGGTTTTACGCAATTTTGAGGAATCGACACATATGGTGAGCGGCGATAACGCTATTATCAGTGTAACCATCCCACTTCTGTGTCTACTGAAACGCTCGCTGCTCACAATTAAAACCGACGCTTTGCATGTGGAAGAGGTGGAAATGGGGGAGGAAGAGCTTACACAAGGTGATAGCCAGAGCACCCTCACTTCGTCTTCTCAGCGACAATTGGAGGAGGCGGAGGAGGAGGAAGACACGGTTGCCTCCGCTACAGAGGGTAGCCATGGAACTTTATTTCCATCTCTTCAGCGTGGGTGGGCAGAAGAGGAGGAAGAGGATGAGGATATTGAGAGTCATCCTCCTGGTGAGGACAGCGAAATCTTGCCTGTTGGTACTCTGGCACACATGGCTGACTTTATGTTAGGCTGCCTTTCCCGTGACCCACGCGTTATATGCATTTTAGACAACACGGATTACTGGGTGTTCGCCCTTCTGGACCCCCGCTACAAAGAGAATTTCTCATCTCTCATTCCTCCGGTGGAGAGGACAAGCAAAATGGTGCATACTCTGTATTCCCATTCACCCCTTCCACCCAAAAAACGGGTATATGGTTGACTCTTAATCTTCTCATCCTCCTCCTCCTCTTCCATATACCCAGTGATATAATTTTTATATAGGGCCAGCTCACCAGCGGGCCCTGTGATATAATTTTTATATAGGGCCAGCTCACCAGCGGGCCCTGTTTGACAATTTTTGTATAGGTCAGCTCACCAGCGGGCCTTCTCATATAATGTTTTATTGGGTCAGCTCTCTAGCGGGCCCTCTCATATAATGTTTTATAGCGTCAGCTCACTAGCGGGCCTTCGCATATAATGTTTAGGATGGTCAGCTCCGCAGCAGACCCTCACCCATAATGTTTTAGATGGTCGGCTCAGCAGCAGACCCTCATTCCTAATGTTTTAGATGGTCAGCTTAGCGGCATGCCCTCGCCCCTAATGTTTTAGAGGGTCACCAGCAGGCCATTAATCCTAATTTTTCAAGGCTGTGTATGATGCCCTCCTTTATGTGTAATAAAGGGTGTATTGGAGTGACATTTCAGTCTAATTTTTGGCAGCCCTTTCACTTAGTGCATAGGCTTTATGAGTGTTGGACCACTATCTGAACTATTGTACCACAATGTGAATGAGGCCCTCCATTTTGTGATATACAGGTTGTATCGGAGTGCCTCAGGTCCTCCCATTGAATTAAATAGGGCTGGGGTGTTTGACAGAGCAGAAGGTAGTTCTTGGCTTCATCCACTAAGTCACTTCGTCACTTTTACTCAATGGATCTGACCCCACTGTTCCGACTATAAATTTTGGACTTAACAAGGGCAAACGGACATGTTGTAAAACCTGTGGTAGCTGCGGCCTCCGTTCCTGAATGCTGTACCTTACCCGGGCCATAACCACGTTGAACACCTGCTTTACGCTGCGCACGTTTCCCTCTTAATCATGGCCCCAGTTCCGAAAAATCGATGAAATTTTTTGCAGAATTTGCAGATGATATACAAGTAAATATACAGCAAATACTGTTTGGTAACAATTTTTCGCCTGAAGTCGTTTTTATCTTCCTTTTTGTGTGTTTTACGGTCAGTCTGTAAAAATGGCGTACTACGGGTGAAACATCGTTCCCAGCAGCGACGTTGGAGTCCAAGATGCATCCAGACATCCTCCCTATGCTGTCCCTGAACCATTTCTGTGGTGTTTCCATCATTTTCTGACCTTTTCCTATGAACCAGGCACCCTCCCCTCATCAGAGCAGGGGGTGCCTGGTGTAATGCTCGAGTCCTCCCATTGACTTCAATGGGGCTCGGGTGCTCGGCCGAGCACTCGAGCCTCCGGGGGCGCTCGGCCAGAGCACCCGAACACCCGAGCATTGGGGTGCTCGATCATCACTAATTATGAAGTTTCTCCCTCCTGTCCCTTTTCCATATGTCACTATTCTGTCTTCAGATCAGAAAGCCGGTCTGGACAGATCACAACAAGGGACAATCTTCTGTCAGTATAAGGAAAAACTTGCCCTCCTTCCTCAAGGGGGCAGGGTTTTCCTTATACTGATGGACAGAAGACTGTCACTCTTTGAGACCTGTCCTGTCAGATGACCGGATTTCAGATCTGAGGGGAGGTGGCTTGACATATTGAAAAGGGGCAGGAGGGGGAAACTTTAGAATATAATTTCATAGAAATTAGAGTGAAATGAACATTGCCAAAGGTGCATACTATAAGGAATGGTCGAAATGCAGGTTATATTGAACCATTACTAACCCTTGAAGAAGTGATTCATAATTATTTTTGTTTATATTCTTAACCCTTTGCGTGCCAGAGATGGATGCATTGGACACCTCCGTGGCACTCAAAGGGTTAATAGCCCTCCCTTTAATAACATTTTCAACTTCAATACATTTATACTTTATACATATCTGTGCGAAAGCTGACAGACCCTCCCTTTACCTCAGGTTTGTGGCCCAAGGCGGATCCCGCTGTGTCTGACAGGAAATTACTTTGTTTTCCTCTAGGTCCTGGCCTGGCCTTCATTGTGTACCCAAAAGCTGTAACCATGATGCCCGTGTCACAGCTTTGGTCTTGCCTCTTTTTTATCATGGTGGTATTACTTGGACTGGACAGTCAGGTAGTTAGTAGAAACATTTTAATGAAAGTATGTAAAACTCCTCCATTGTTCTGTGCAGCGCCTCCCGATAACTCCTCCTAGTTTTCTTAATAGCGCCTTCTCTTTCTAATCCTCCTTTTGTTCTAAAGAGCTCCTTCACATAACGACCCCTATTGTTCTAAATAGCTCCACCTATTGCCCCTATTGCTCTAAATAACGCCTCTCTATAACACTCCTATTGTACTTAATAGCTTCTCCACATAACTCCTCCTATTGTTCTAAATAGGGTCTCCCTCTAAATCTTCCAATTGTTTTAAATAGCTCTTCTCAATAATGCTTCCATTTGTTCTAAATATCTCCTCCCTATAATGTGTCCTATTGTTCTAAATAAGTCCTCACTATTGTTCTAAAAAAAATTCTCCCTATCACTCTTCCTATTGTTCTACATAACCATACCTGGGAACTTCCAGCTGAGGACTACCCGGAGGGGGCAGGGGGTGACAAAAATGACGCTAATCGCGTCAAAAAGGGGCGGGGCTTGACGTGAGCGGGGGGGTGCTTAACCCTTTGAGTTTCAGAGTGGTACGGAATGCATTGCAAAGCAAAGCATTCCGTACCACTCTGGCACTCAAAGGGTTAAAAATGTCACACAGAAGGCTGGGGACGGAGGAACGGCGGGAGAAAGAGTGTAAGTGGGTAGAGTTTCAGTAGAAACTCCCCACATCCGGAGTAATCAGCCTCTGCCCCGGAGACCCGGTAAAGCTCTGTCAGAACGGGACTCTCCGGGGCAAATCCGGAGAGTTCCAAGGTATGTACATAACTCCTCCCTGTCACTCCTCCTATTGTTCTATATAACTCCAACCTGTCACTCCTCCTATTGTTCTATATAACTCCAACCTGTCACTCCTCCTATTGTTCTATATAACTCCAACCTGTCACTCCTCCTATTGTTCTATATAACTCCAACCTGTCACTCCTCCTATTGTTCTACATAACTCCAACCTGTCACTCCTCCTATTGTTCTATATAACTCCAACCTGTCACTCCTCCTATTGTTCTATATAACTCCAACCTGTCACTCCTCCTATTGTTCTATATAACTCCAACCTGTCACTCCTCCTATTGTTCTACATAACTCCAACCTGTCACTCCTCCTATTGTTCTATATAACTCCAACCTGTCACTCCTCCTATTGTTCTATATAACTCCAACCTGTCACTCCTCCTATTGTTCTACATAACTCCAACCTGTCACTCCTCCTATTGTTCTATATAACTCCAACCTGTCACTCCTCCTATTGTTCTATATAACTCCTCCCTGTCACTCCTCCTATTGTTCTATATAACTCCAACCTGTCACTCCTCCTATTGTTCTACATAACTCCAACCTGTCACTCCTTCTATTGTTCTACATAACTCTAACCTGTCACTTCTCCTATTGTTCTATATAACTCCAACCTGTCACTCCTCCTATTGTTCTATATAACTCCAACCTGTCACTTCTCCTATTGTTCTATATAACTCCAACCTGTCACTCCTCCTATTGTTCTATATAACTCCAACCTGTCACTCCTCCTATTGTTCTATATAACTCCTCCCTGTCACTCCTCCTATTGTTCTACATAACTCCAACCTGTCACTCCTCCTATTGTTCTATATAACTCCAACCTGTCACTTCTCCTATTGTTCTATATAACTCCAACCTGTCACTCCTCCTATTGTTCTACATAACTCCAACCTGTCACTCCTCCTATTGTTCTATATAACTCCGACCTGTCACTTCTCCTATTGTTCTATATAACTCCAACCTGTCACTCCTCCTATTGTTCTATATAACTCCGACCTGTCACTCCTCCTATTGTTCTACATAACTCCGACCTGTCACTCCTCCTATTGTTCTACATAACTCCGACCTGTCACTCCTCCTATTGTTCTACACAACTCCGACCTGTCACTCCTCCTATTGTTCTACCTAACTCCGACCTGTCACTCCTCCTATTGTTCTACATAACTCCAACCTGTCACTCCTCCTATTGTTCTACATAACTCCGACCTGTCACTCCTCCTATTGTTCTACCTAACTCCGACCTGTCACTCCTCCTATTGTTCTACCTAACTCCGACCTGTCACTCCTCCTATTGTTCTACCTAACTCCAACCTGTCACTCCTCCTATTGTTCTATATAACTCCGACCTCTCATTCCTCCTACTGTTCTACCTAACTCCGACCTGTCACTCCTCCTATTGTTCTACCTAACTCCAACCTGTCACCCCTCCTATTGTTTTACATAACTCCGACCTGTCACTCCTCCTATTGTTCTATATAACTCCAACCTGTCATTCCTCCTATTGTTCTACATAACTCCAACCTGTCACTCCTCCTATTGTTCTATATAACTCCAACCTGTCACTCCTCCTATTGTTCTATATAACTCCAACCTGTCACTCCTCCTATTGTTCTACCTAACTCCAACCTGTCACTCCTCCTATTGTTCTACCTAACTCCAACCTGTCACTCCTCCTATTGTTCTACATAACTCCGACCTGTCACTCCTCCTATTGTTCTACATAACTCCAACCTGTCACTCCTCCTATTGTTCTACCTAACTCCAACCTGTCACTCCTCCTACTGTTCTACATAACTCCAACCTGTCACTCCTCCTATTGTTCTACATAACTCCAACCTATCACTCCTCCTATTGTTCTATATAACTCCAACCTGTCACTCCTCCTATTGTTCTACATAACTCCAACCTGTCACTCCTCCTATTGTTCTACATAACTCCAACCTGTCATTCCTCCTATTGTTCTACATAACTCCAACCTGTCACTCCTCCTATTGTTCTATATAACTCCAACCTGTCACTCCTCCTATTGTTCTACATAACGCCAACCTGTCACTCCTCCTATTGTTCTATATAACTCCAACCTGTCACTCCTCCTATTGTTCTATATAACTCCAACCTGTCACTCCTCCTATTGTTCTACATAACTCCAACCTGTCACTCCTCCTATTGTTCTATATAACTCCAACCTGTCACTTCTCCTATTGTTCTATATAACTCCAACCTGTCACACCTCCTATTGTTCTAACTAACTCCAACCTGTCACTCCTCCTATTGTTCTACATAACGCCAACCTGTCACTCCTCCTATTGTTCTACATAACTCCAACCTGTCACTCCTCCTATTGTTCTACATAACTCCAACCTGTCACTCCTCCTATTGTTCTATATAACTCCAACCTGTCACTCCTCCTATTGTTCTACATAACGCCAACCTGTCACTCCTCCTATTGTTCTATATAACTCCAACCTGTCACTCCTCCTATTGTTCTATATAACTCCAACCTGTCACTCCTCCTATTGTTCTACATAACTCCAACCTGTCACTCCTCCTGTTGTTCTATATAACTCCAACTTGTCACTCCTCCTATTGTTCTACATAACTCCAACCTGTCACTCCTCCTATTGTTCTAACTAACTCCAACCTGTCACTCCTCCTATTGTTCTATATAACTCCAACCTGTCACTCCTCCTATTGTTCTATATAACTCCAACCTGTCACACCTCCTATTGTTCTACATAACTCCAACCTGTCGCTCCTCCAATTGTCCTAAATACCTCCTCCTTGTTACCCCTTCTATTGTTCTAAACAGCACCTCCCTATAATTCCCCTAACTGTTCTAAATAGCTCATCTCTGACTCCTCTGTTGTTCTAAATAGCTCCTCCCTGTAATCATCTTATTATTATGAATAGCTCCTCCCTGTAACCATCTTATTATTATAAATAGCTCCTCCCTGTAACCATCTTATTATTATAAATAGCTCCTCCCTGTAATCATCTTATTATTATAAATAGCTCCTCCCTGTAACCATCTTATTATTATTATTATGAATAGCTCCTCCCTGTAACCATCTTATTATTATAGATAGCTCATCCTTATAACTCCTAAATAGCTCCTCCTTGTTACCTCTCCCTATTGTCCTAAATACCTCCTTTCTATGATTCCTCCAAGTGTGCTAAATAGTCCTTCCCACTCCTTCCCTATACAGCCATAGGGTCCTCCCTATACAACCCTACAATTCTTCTGAACAGATCATCTCCATAACCCCTTATTCTATTCCTCCATATAATCCTGCCCTATAACTCCAAAATGCCCCATATACAGCCCCTACTGTTTCATAAATCCACCTGCAATAATCCTTTTATATTTAATTTCTTTAATGGTTGTATTTATCCATAATGCTGATCTTTAATCATCCTTCCCACATCTCACATTGATAGAAAGGGTAGAGCTAGTAACTCGGACAAGATGGTGGTGAATGTACGCTCATTGATGACGCTCTCTTATTCTCCTGCAGTTTATTTACGTGGAGGCGCTGTGCTTGTCCATTGTAGATTTGTATCCATCCGTGCTCCGCAGGGGATACAGACGGGAGATCCTGGTCCTTGGAATCTCTGTCCTCTGCTTCCTGATTGGTCTGTTTCTTGTTACTGAGGTAAGATCAGATTGGCAGAGAAATAAAAGGGAAATTAGCATATAGAAACAAATGTTTTAAAGACATAGCCTGCTTTATGCACAATAGAAAACAGGAGTAATTCTGGAACAAATCAAATGCACCATAGGGGACAAGAAAACATGCCAAACATTCCTAATTATTTAAATGGGGATTTTAGCCACATGCTTTGGGGTCCTCTCTAGCAGTTAATGGTTTATTTAAATCAGTGGGAGTTCTTATTTACCCCTGTGGTGCTGATTGTTTGTCCCAGAACTGCTTATTTTTCATTTGCACAAAAGGCCCGTCATGTCTCAAACCTTTGAGTGCCAGAGGGGTGTCTAATGCATTGCTTCATAATAAGTTAAGTACACCTTTGGCACTCAAAGGGAGGGTGAATATACAAATTCGTCCATGCAGCCAAGCAGGTGTTTATCTCTATGGCTGCACTTCTGGGTGTGTATTATAGATTATGATCACTGTAGTGTATACTCAGACAATCTCCGCCATCACTAGGACGTTATCTCTTTGAGTGCAAGAGGGTTACACAAAATTGTCTCATTTTAAAGAGCGTGCGACTGCACACTGCATTAAACATGTTGTCTGATTGAAAAGGGCGACATGAGAATCTCGCACTGCTTATAAACGCGAGGTTCTCATGTCGTCTCATTAAATGGAGCATACCTCACATTGTACTTGCACTGGCCACCGCAAATCTTAGCATACCTCTGATCTGCCCTGAGACACCCCGCTCCATTACGCTGCTCATGTAGAAGAATCAAATCTTCCTGCTTCAGGGACAACTCATCCCTTGTGTAGTCGGATCTCCCTTTCAGTGCAATTACTTGCACTGGCCACCGCAAATCTTAGCATACCTCCGATCTGCACTGAGACACCCATTACCTTGTAAATGGAACAGAGTTTGGCTAGGGAAGCATTTCCGGATGGCTTCAGAATGAGCTCAGCACTCCAACCACTTGGGGCAGTGTGGATCTCATTGAAAGCGGCCCTTCCCCTCAAAAGAAGCCTTGCACTGAAAGGGAGCTGAGTGTCTCTGTGCAGATCAGAGGTATGCTAAGGTTTATGGTGGCCAGTGCAATGTGAGGTATTCGCCATTTAACGAGGCTTATAAGCAGCGAGAAATTCTCATGTCGCCCTTTTCAATCATACGACATGTTTAATGCTGCGCTCTATTTAAAATGCAACAATTTTAAAGTATACCAGTACACAAGGCATTGCTTAACCATCTGGCACTCCAAAAAGTTAATGCCAGCAAACCCCCAAATGTCAGCCCCATAGCCATACCTGGGAACTTTTCAAATTGGCTCACCCTGAGATCTTTAAAATAGTAACCCTTAACTTTCTACAGGAATTCTAGGTGTTATGTCAATGTTTACTCTAAACCAGCAGTGATTCAGTGAGTTCTCAAGGTAGGAACCCTTAATATGCTACAGTTCTGAGATATCACTCTTATCTATATATATAAAAGAGGAAGCATCATGTGACCAACAAGCTTGTCCAAAGCTACACACACTCTTTGTTGGCAGTAAGAAGGAGTTATGCATATTTCCTCTATACTTCCTGTCCCATTGGTATAAGCATACTCCCCACTGCTCACTCCTGTGAAAATCTCTGCATGGACATCACCCTCCACCACAGTACACACCTCCTCACCATGCACCCTCCCTCCTATTCACCTCACACTCTGCTTTGCCTCCTTCCTTCCAGTGTCTGAAAGGAGTTTCACCTTCTACACCATACACCCTCACTGCTCTGTGCCTCCCTCTTCATCTAACGGCCATCCTTACTATGTCCTATCCCCCCAAAAAAAATTGCCAACTCATGCGGCTCCATCACTCACACATCATCTTCTAATAATGCAGATGTAAAACTGTTCTCCCATTCCCCACATTCAACCTTTCTCCCCATCTCCTACTTCAACACTATTGTACCCCCTATTGTGTTCCCCCTTCTCTGCTCCATTGGTTTTTCAGCTGATTACTCCTATCACGTTTTCACCATAATCATGAGTGATGAGGATGATGGGAAATTTAGTCCTGCTACAGCTGCAAGCTGACGAAGTTCTACCTGTCACCACTCAGCAAGCTTAGCCTCCAACCAATTAGCAGACTGCTGGGGAGCAAGCAGCTCACTTACTAGCAGTCAAGAAAGTCATTGCATTATCTGTGCAGAGAGGCAGATCCCATTGTATCTACTCTTCTTTTTGCTCCATCACCCCCCCCAGACACTCCTTCTACCTTCCACCCTCTCCGTGCTACAGTAAGAGGTAGGTAAATAGAGAGTGTATGTGTGTATGTATGTATGTATGTATGACTGTGTCTCTGTCTCTTTCCTCCCTTCTCATAACTTTTAGCTCGAATGATCCACTGTACCTCCCTATCCACTACTCTTTTATGGGTGTCTGTCTTCTTTGTGTTTTCAAACATTTCAGTGCCAGATAGCTGTCCAATATATTGGGTACCTCTTTGGCACTGAAAGGGTTAACACTTCTTATACACTATAACATTCTATAGTTCTGAGATCTCACTTCTTATACATTATAACATGCTACAGTTCTGTGATATCACTTCTTATACACTGTAACATGATACAGTTCTGTGATATCACTTCTTATACACTATAACATACTACAGTTCTGAGATATCACTTCATATACACTATAACATTCTACAGTTATGATATATCACTTATTATACACTATAAAATGTTACAATTCTGTTATTTCACTTCTTATACATTATAACATTCTACAGTTCTGATATATCACTACTTATACACTATAACATGATACAGTTCTGAGATATCACTACTTATACACTATAACATTCTACAGTTCTGAGATATCACTTCTTATACATTATAACATTCTACAGTTCTGATATATCACTACTTATACACTATAACATGCTACAGTTCTGAGATATCACTTCTTATGCACTATGACATTCTACAGTTCTGAGATATCACTTCTTATGCACTATGACATTGTACAGTTCTGAGATATCACTTCTTATATCAGAACTGTAGCATGTTATAGTATATCACTTCTTAGACACTATAGCATGATACAGTTCTGAGATATCACTTCTTATACACTATAACATACTACAGTTTTGAGATATCGCTTCTTATACACTATAACATGCTACAGTTCTGAGATATCACTTCTTGGACACTATAGCATGATACAGTTCTGAGATATCACGTCTTATACACTATAGCATGATACAGTTCTGAGATATCACTTCTTATACACGATAACATGCTACAATTCTAAGCTACCGCTTCTTACACACCATAACCTTCAACAGTTCTGTGATATCACTTCTTATACACTATAACATCCTACACTTCTGAGATATTACTTCTTATACACTATAACATGCTACAGTCCTGATATATCACTTTTTATACCATATAACATGCTACATTTCTGAGATATCACTTCTTTCCACTCACAAGACCAGCAGGACTTCTCGCTCTGCCTTTCTGATACAAATGTCACTATTTTAGACACTAAGGGCCATATGTTCAAAGGGATAACAACAAAAAAATGTTGTATGAATGACAATAATAAGTAATTGTGTACATGAATTACATATATTCTATAGAGTATACATCAAAAAAACTAGTAATGTCCTTTGTGTACGACACAACTGCAGAATTGCTGGGCAAAGGGGCGGGGTAAGGGCGTGGCTAAACTATTCTCCAGTATGGTATAAAGGAAAAGGAAATTTGTCGTATACAATGCCAAAAATTTTGTGTTGCAAAAGACAAAATTTGTATGTTAGGAAAAAAGTGGAGGGAATGTGAAGTTCTGAATGTGAGAAACCTATAATAATTGAAGGAAACACAACAAAAGCACAATTACCATACCTATATACCGACATTTTTATCATTAGTTATGACATATTTGTCGTTACATACAACATCTTTGTTGTTTCATATGACAATTTCACTCAAGAATCATACTTCAATGACAAAATGACATATTTCTGATCACAAGCGACACTCTCTGAAAATGTTAATGAGCCCAGTGACACTATACTTTGAAATGTCGTTACAAACAACAAAAGCTATTTCGCAGCTTCTTTGAACATATGGCCCTAAGGGGGAGAGTTATAAAACTGGTGTAATAAAGAAAGTGTCTATAAAATTGTCGCAAAGCAACATAAGAATATGTGTAAATGTTTAGTGACATTTCCACTGTGTTAAAGGGACAGTAATGTCCCATAAAAAATTATGCTTGTTTTGTAGAGGTTTAAAAAGTAAATTATTTGGTACAAATCCTATCTCTCAAACTGCTATGTTTGAGAGATATTCACTTGTAAAGTTTCCCTTTTCCTGGCAATTCGAATCGTGCGTCTCGAGGAGGCTCTTCAGCAGAGCCGAAATCACGTTATTTTAAAAGAACTACTTCATGGGAATGGTCTACAAAGTGTGCTTGCAAACCAGAAACACTTTGTAGACCTTTCCAATGAAGTAATTCTTTTTAAATAACGCGATTTCAGCTCTGCTGCAGAGCCACCGGCTGGTCCCCAGACCGGGATCTCCAGTTGTCAGCTAGACGCTGATGTCAGGAGAAGGGGAGGGAGGGGGGAACTTTACATATGAATATCTCTCTAAACCATAAAGGTTTGAGAGATAGGATTTGTGCCAAATAACTTATTTTTTAAACCTCTACAAAATAAGTATAATTTTTTATAGGACATTAGTGTTCCTTTAAGGGCAGTCAGTCAACTTTTTTTGAAAAGTGGAGTAGAAATTGTCTTGTCCAATTAAGAATTGGGGTGCAAAGTATTTATGAACAAAATTCGCTAATTATGCCAAAACTAAAGGCAATTTTAGTGATGAAATCTTACGCCAGGTATAACCTGTTCTCAATGGAAGTATATAGTGACAGCTATGTATGCGTTGCGAATTTTCTCGGAAAATTCTCCGACACATTTATAAACTTGACTTTACTACTTTATAAATTTCACCGAATGTCGTGAAATTTAGCGACAATTCTTAACCCTTTGAGTGCCAGAGGGGTACGCAACAATGCGTTGCATACTCCTCCGGCACTTAAAGGGTTAAATGTGCACTATAGGCTTTATACATCTCCCCCTAAATGGGCAGTTAATTACATTTCCTTATGCCTCATTTAGTGCATAGCTGTAAAGTAGAAGCAGAGGGAAGGAAGGCATCCGCTGCGTTAAAGGGATAGTAACACTTAATATGTGAAAAAAAATCTGTATCGTAGAGTTTATCCTCCTGAATAAAACAAGGATACCCCCACTGCTGAGAGGTGTTTTATTCAAAAGTTATTGTAGATTAATCTTGAAATTTGTCCAAGCGCCTTGTGGTTGATCCTATTTGTATCAAATCCTCCTATATTATAATTCACTAGGATGTTTGTCAGAAGCTGTCATGCGCAGTAGAGACTGCTCGTGCTGCGGTCATGCACAATACAGACTACCCGAATGCGCTGTGGCTGATACAGAGTGGGGAGCTCAGAATTCGGACCTGAGTCCTCCCTGCGCACCTTCCTGTATAGATACACACTCACACCCCATTATAACGTGTCCTATATAGTTCTCCTGTGCTTTAACCAGTAGTTCAGGGCTTGTCGGCTTGTAAGCCACACTGATTATTACTGCTCAGCTGTGTGTTATCAACAGATTTTTATAGGTATAGCGTGATAAGCTACACAAGAAATATGTTGTATTGTAACACCAGCTTTTGAGAAGAAAGGTTGGGAAATACAACTTATGATTGAACGATTAACAGGGGATGTGTTTGTGCTAATCGGTAGGTGCCACTACTATTGCAACTACTGATAGGAACTGAAGACCATTATAATAGATGGTATAGATAGCCATTTAAAGTTATAGATTGCTGCCTGCATTTGACTTCATGATCACTTATGTGAGACTTTTGATCATTAGGGCGAGAGAGAAAATACTATGTCCCTTATATAGAGCTGTTGGGACTATTCACAGATAATACCCACCCTAAACCAGCAAGTTTTCAGATAATGTCTGGATGTATACTTTATGTTTAATTCGCATATATTTCTTTTAGAATTTTTATATATATATATATATATATATACCGTAAAATCTCAGGTATAATACGCACCTGTGTATAATACGCAGGTGCATATTATACCAAAGATTTTGGGGAAAACAAGAGTGCCTATGTATAATACGCACCCTTGTTTTCCCCCCTTGCTAAAAAAAATCCTAAAGGCTGGCCGATCCCTTCCCTCCCTCCCCCGGGTCAAACCTGCTCTCAAAACCAGCCTTACTAGATTGAAGTCCGCTTCTTCTGTGGATGAGGCAAAATAATTAGTTCTGCACAGCTTCCTTGCAGGCGGCACGCTTCCCTTTGCCGCCCGCTTCCATCAATGGGCTTGCAGGACCTTCCGCCTACAGCCAATGGTAATGCCCTCAGGGCATTATCATTGGCTGTAGGCGGAAGGTCCTGCAAGCCCATTGATGGAAGCGGGCGGCAAAGGGAAGCGTGCCGCCCACAAGGAAGCTGTGCAGAACTAATTATTTTGCCTCATCCACAGAAGAAGCGGACTTCAACCTAGTAAGGCTGGTTTTGAGAGCGGGTTTGACCCGGGGGAGGGAGGGAAGGGATCGGACAACCCTATTTTATTTATTTTTTTTAAACTCTCGTGTATAATACGCACCCCCCACTTCACATAAGGTGAAGTGGGGTAAAATTGTGCGTATTATACCTGAGATTTTACGGTATATATATATATATATATATATATATATATATATATATATATATTAATTGTATATAATAAAAGTTAATTTTTAGTTCCCCTCGCTCTTCCTTTATCCTTTGCTTGACTGCCCAACTGAGTGTAGGGAGGTGGTTTTGGTGCCATTATATGTATTTCTTTTCTTTTTTTTTTATTGTAGCTCTGGTAAGTTGACCATAAATCTTCATAGGATGGTGTAGCAACAACGCCAGTGTAAAGTTTCAGGCCATTGAGATAGTGCAGCTAAAAAATTCAAGTTTGAGCTGAGATAACTTTAGAATAAAACTTCTCTCACCAGTGGGAGTACCCTTGTATTACTAAAGAGGATAACCCCTACATTATATATATTTTACATTTTAAGTATTACTTTCCATTTAAGGGGATATATTCTGGTGTATAGATTAGTAAATGGACATTGATTGATGACAGAGTCTGATTTAGTTCTGAATGGTACATTCACCCCAATAATTATTATTTTAAGTTCACATATTTGGCAAGTGCATATGTAAAGTCAAATTGCCTATACTTTTAATATTACTATTTTTCACCTTTACCTATAGTTTACATGTGCATATCCATGATAATGAGTTTCCTGGATCTGATTCCAGAGAGCTTTCTGTCAGGAATTATGAAATCTGGATAGTGATACAATGTAAAAAAGATACAATGTAAAAAAGATAGTAATCCAGTATAAAGACTGCCCCCCAGTCTATTAAATGCAGCATACAGAGCAATGAGTGTAGTAGGGATAGTGTTATATTGCATCACTATCACTGCCAGGGATGGATTTTCCAATAGGGAGAGTAGGCAACTGCTTAGAGCGCCAGATTTTGAGGAGGGGGTGCCTCATATGTGTTGGCCACACCCACATTCTAAATTATGGGTGCGGCCAAAGCAGTCTCAGTGTCCCTAAGCCAGTTTTATATACCCCTTTACAAGCTATTATTTAACCCCTTGTATGCTAGAGAGATCGCCAATGCATTTCTTTGCAATGGATTGAAGATCTCTCTAGCAACCAAGAGGTTAAAGCGTTTTTGGCTTTGCTTGTTATAGGCTAAGGGTATTTTGTGTGCCAGAAAAGAATGAATGGCCTGGGGGTGGGGCCATGTGAGGAGTGGGGGTGTGGTCATGGGTGGAGCTAAGGGCACCTACAGTTCCTTGCCTAGGTGCAGCTAGGATGTAAATCCAACCCTGATCACTGCTTTTACAGACACTGACCAAAAATCTCTCTGGAAACAGAGATTTACCAAGCTCACTGTCTGACACATAAAAGTGTAAAAAAAATAATTAAATAGGTAGGTTTTTCTACACTGATATTATTATTATTTCTCAGATTGTATTATTATCCCCTGGTTCACAGACCCTGACAGACAATTTTCTGGAAACAGATCCAGAGAACTCCCTGTTATGGACACAAGTCTAAAGAATTAGGTAGTATAAAAGTAATCTGACAGTTCATATTATTCACTTGCAGAATATGTAAAGTCAAAATAAAAGTTTACTGTCACCTTAAGATGCCATGTAACGCTACTGCTGTATGCCACAGTACATGCATTTGGAAATTTGTTATGAAACCAGCTAGTCACACTGAACTAGAAGGAAGGATCCATATTGCTCCGCCCCTTTGCATCATGCATGCATTTGTGGGTGTGCACAGATCTACATCCTACTTGTGATATTCCTACACGTTGATATAAATCTTTGTGGGGGTCTGTGTCTTGCAGGCGGGGATGTACATCTTCCAACTCTTTGATTATTACGCTTCCAGTGGGTTCTGTCTTCTCTTTGTGGGATTTTTTGAATGTATCTGCATCGGGTGGGTATATGGTGAGTATATAGATTTCCTGGGGGTAGGGCGAGTATCTGTATATTGATTATCTGGGGTAGTGGGAGTATCAGTTTATTGACTGTCAAAGGGTAGAGTGAGTATCAGTATATTTATTATCATGGGGGAGTGTCAGTATATTGAGTTGTATCAGTATATTGATTATCTGGGTGTAGGGTGAGTATCAGTATATTGATTATCTGGGTGTACGGTGAGTATCAGTATATTGAGTAGTATCAGTATATTGATTATCTGGGTGTAGGGTGAGTATCAGTATATTGGTTATCTGGAGTTATGATGAGTATCAGTATATTAATTATATGAGGAATGGCAGGCATCAATATATTGATTAAATGGGGATAGGGTGAGTATCAGTGTATTGATTATGTGGGAGTTGGATGAACGTCAGTATATTGATAATTTTGGAATAAAGATGGATATCAGTTTATTGATTATCTGAGTTGATGCTGAGTATCAGTATATTAATTATCTGGGGATACTGTGACTATCAGTATATTGATTATCTTTGGGTAGGGTGAGTATCAGTATATTGATTATATGGGAATAGAATGATGTGAATATCAGTATATTGATTATCTGGGGTAGGTTGAGTATCAGTATACTGATTATCTTTTACCAAAGTGTATGGCATTGACATCATTATTACCTAGGAGAATGTGGAGTATCAGTATTCTCCTGGTGTATGGTGAGTATCAGCACTAAGATCAGTATAACGTGAGTGTACAGTGATTATCAGTATTAACAGAGTATATGTTAAGTATTGATATTACCTGGTTGTACAGTGAATTTCAATGGCAGTATCCATATTATCTGCATGTATATGAAGTATTAGTGTTGGTATCAATTTTATATAGGTATACAGTAAGTATGTGTGCTAGTATCAGTATTACCTGGGTGTCTAGTGAGTGTCATTGCTAGTATTGGTATTACTTAGGTGTCTAGTGTGTGTCGGTGCTAGTATCAGTATTGTCCAGGTGTCTAGTGAGTGACAGTGCTAGTATCAGTATTACCCAGGTGCATAGTGAGTGTCAGTGCTAGTATCAGTATTGTCCAGGTGTCTAGTGAGTAACAGTGCTAGTATCAGTATTACCCAGGTGTATAGTGAGTGTCAGTGCTAGTATCAGTATTGCCCATGTGTATAATGAGTGTCAGTACTAGTATCAGTATTACCCAGGTGTATAGTGAGTGTCAGTGCTAGTATCAGTATTACCCAGGTGTATAGTGAGTGTCAGTGCTAGTATCAGTATTACCCGGGTGTATAGTGAGTGTCAGTGCTAGTATCAGTATTGCCCATGTGTATAATGAGTGTCAGTACTCGTATCAGTATTACCCAGGTGTATAGTGAGTGTCAGTGCTAGTATCAGTATTCCCCAGGTGTATAGTGAGTGTCAGTGCTAGTATCAGTATTACCCAGGTGTATAGTGAGTGTCAGTGCTAGTATCTGTATTGCCCAGGTGTGTAATGAGTGTCAGTGCTAGTATCAGCATTACCCAGGTGTATAGTGAGTGTCAGTGCTAGTATCAGTATTACCCAGGTGTATAGTTAGTGTCAGTGCTAGTATCAGTATTACCCAGGTGTGTATAGTGAGTGTCAGTTCTAGTATCAGCATTACCCGGGTGTATAGTGAGTGTCAATGCTAGTATCAGTATTACCCAGGTGTATAGTGAGTGTCAGTGCTAGTATCAGTATTGCCCAGGTGTATAGTGAGTATCAGTGCTAGTATCAGTATTGCCCAAGTGCATAATGAGTGTCAGCACTAGTATCAGTATTACCCAGATGTATAGTGAGTGTCAGTGCTAGTATCAGTATTACCAAGGTGTATAGTGAGTGTCAGTGCTAGTATCAGTATTGCCCAGGTGTATAGTGAGTGTCAGTGCTAGTATCAGTATTGCCCAGGTGTATAGTGAGTGTCAGTGCTAGTATCAGTATTACCCAGGTGTATAGTGAGTGTCTGTGCTAGTTTCAGTATTGCCCAGGTGTATAGTGAGTGTCAGTGTTAGTATCAGTATTACCCAGGTGTATAGTGAGTCTCATTGCTAGTATCAGTATTACCCAGGTGTATAGTGAGAGTCAGTGCTAGTATCAGTATTACCCAGGTGTATAGTGAGTGTCAGTGCTAGTTTCAGTATTGTCCAGGTGTATAGTGAGTGTCAGTGCTAGTATCAGTATTAACCAGGTGTATAGTAAGTATGAGTGCTGGTATCAGTATTACCCAGGTTTATAGTAATCATCAGTGCTACTATCAGTGTTACCTGGTTATATACTGAGTATCAGTGCTTTTTTCAGCATTACACTGGTGTGTATTAAGTATCTATGCTAGTATCAGTATTACCTGGATGTATATTGACAATCAATGCTTGTATTAGTATTACCAGGGGTGTATACTGAGTATCAGTACTAGTATCAGTATTAACTGTGGGTATAGTATCAGTATTACCCAGATATGTAGCAAGTGTTAGTGCTAGTGTCAGTATTACCTGGTTGTAGGTTGCGTATTAGTGCTTTTATCATTAATACTCAAGTGTATAGTGAGTATCAATGCTAGTATGAATATTACTTAAATGTATGTGTATCAGTGCAGGTATAAGTATCAGTGCTATTATCAGTATTACCCATGTATGTAGTGAATATCAGTATTATCTGGGTGTATAGTGAGTACTTATCAACATAGTTGATACTTGTGCATTATTTTCAGAATAAATGCAGAATGTAACAAATATTGCATGTTTCATGCTATTCCGATTTAATTAAGAGGCAAGTGACATGTAACACACAATATCAGAAACATAAACGACACACTCAGTGTGCGCATACATTCATTTAATTTGCCCATTTAGTCATGCATTCATTGACATGCATACTCGCACTCTTACACACATTCACACCAAGTAATACACTTCCTGGTGGACCTCTGACATCATGGTAAGTGGGAGGAAACTTAGTTAGAATTCCAGTGAATGAATTTAATTTATTAATGAAAATCTTCACTGAAATTCTGACTAACCAAATTGGGGGGGGGGGGTCAATGACATTTGTTTAATCTGAATGGGGTAAAAAAAAATTTACAGAATCATTCAAATTAAACAAATTCATTTCTGTGCACGAGTCTAATAGTAAGTGTTACTAGCAGAATTACCTGGGTACATAGTATGAGTATCAGCACTAGTAGAAGTGTTACTTGGGGGTATATTGGAGAACAGTGCTGGTATCAGTATTACTTGGGGGTATACTGAGGATCATTGCTGGTATCAGTATTATTTGTTCTCGGCACTAGAAGGAAAACTGCCCACTGAGTGTTGAGACTGAATGCTATGTCTGTGGTGGACAACAAGATAATGTAAATTATTCCCAAATGATCTTTACACCAGAAAAAAATTCCACTGCAACTCTTGTCTGATGTCATTTTTCAAGACTCTAATGTATAGAGCGCTGTCTGTAGGCCATTTTCCTGTAGCCCAGAAGAGGCCTCACTTCCTGTCACATTAGGCAACGGGCATTTCTTCTCGTGTTTTGAACTCTTTGCTCTGGATTCTTCACTCTGGGATTAGTATTGTCCCAGAAGGGGGCTGCCTGGGACAAGAGATACACATATTAAATTCGGGACTGTCCCAGGCAATCCGAGACACGTGGTCACCTTACTTGGTGTATATTGAGGATTAATTCTGGTATCCGTATTAGTTGGGTGAATAGTGAACAACATACTGATTATTTTTCTGTTTTCTCCTCCCCCCACCCTCCATCTGTATAATGACACACTGCAGGGGTAGACCGTTTCTATGACAACATTGAAGACATGATTGGATACCGCCCATGGCCCGTGATGAAGATCTGCTGGCTTGTGGTGACCCCAGCCATATGTCTGGTATAAAGCTGTTTATGTATAGGCTGACCATATTTCCTTGATACAAAAATGGGACAGGGTGTTGGACAGATGGACAGTGGGACTCCGTCACTCTGAGTCCAATCACAGGAAGCTGCAAGCAGTGAGAACATGTTTGCTCCGTCTCTTACTAGTGGTGTTCTCTCTCTCTGGCCAAAAAGCCTGCCCCTGAAGTAAATCAGAACTTCCTCTCTTCGTCACTCACACTAGTGGTTTAACTGTGTTTACTGTACACATTGATTACCATAGAGTCTTATGATCCGTTGTCATATCACTGTCTAAGAGACTCTATGGTAATTTACCATAGACTCGAGAGTCTTAGACAGTTATGAGTCATTCGAGTCATAAGACTCTATGGTAATTAATGTGTACAGTAAAACCTCAGTAAAACCACTAGTGTGACGAAAGGAAGTTCCGATTTACTTTATCGTATGAGAAATAAACAAGCCGAGTTCAGTTTTTTACAAAAAAATTAAAAACTATATATAAGTTATATTAAAAACGGGACAAAATTTACATTTATATTAAAAAAAACAAAAGAGGGGCTCTCCTAGAGCAATATTTCCAAAAATACGTGTACCACCACCATTTATTCACCAAACTCACAATTTGTAAAACCACTAACTAGTGGTCAGCCAAATAGATGGAGGATTCCAGACTACCCCCACTCAGTCGCTCCAATAATAATTGTAGATTGCTGCTCCCAAAGAAAAAGAGGGATCTTGAAATGGACCCCTGATAAAACAAGAAAACAGAAGGGGCGCAATACCAATTTTTATAATAATAGGAATCCTCAATCAATGGAGTTAATACTCAAAATATGTGAAGCACCCGGTTGAACACCCTTACAACCGGTATAGCAAGCAGGGATTTAAAGGGATAGTAATACTTAAAATGTAAAAAAAATATATGTTGTAGGGTTTATCCCCCTGAGTAAAACAAGGGTACTCCCACTGCTGAAAGGTGTTTCATTCAAAAGTTATTAATTTTCAAAGTTGAATTTTTTAGGTGCAGTATCACAGTGGCCTGTAATTGTACAGTGGCGCTGTTGCTACACCATCCTATGGAGATTTATGGTGCCAGGACCAGAGCTGTCCATAGGATCGTGTAGCAACAGCGCCGCTGTACAATTTCAGGCCATTGTGATATTGCACCTAAAAAATTCAACTTTGAAAATTAATAACTTTTGAATGAAACTCCTTTCAGCAGTGGGAGTACTCTTGTTTTACTCAGGGGTATAAACCCTACAACATATTTTTTTTTACATTTTAAGTATTACTATCCCTTTAATATCCGCCCTGCTTCGGATATACTGATCCCTGGATTAAAGACTGGATATAAAACATCAATTAAAAATAGTAAGCCCCAACGCTAAACGCGTTTCGAAGCACCGCTTCTTCGTCAGTAGTGCAAAAAAGTGGGCTCAAATAAATCTATCATAAAACTTTATGAATAGATTAAGTTTAGGCATGCCTAATGTGAAAAAAATACAACTACTGCCTGGGTGCTACTAGGTCAATAGATTAATATAAAAAGAAATGGTATATAACCATGAAGCCAGTGCACACACAGGACTTGTGCCAAAAAAGTGTTAATTTATCGTGTCAATGTTTCGGCCCCCTGGAGGGCCTTGATTTTGGCACAAGTCCTGTGTGTGCACTGGCTTCATGGTTGTATACCATTTCTTTTTATAAAACTTTATGACATATATATAATAATCATCCACACTTACCCAACCGTCCAGGCGACGAAGAAGCGGTGCTTCGAAACGCGTTTAGTGTTGGGGCTTACTATTTTTAATTGATGCTTTATATTATGGAATAGCACTGAAATAGTAAACTTTATAAAAGTTATCTGTTGGTTCCAGTCTTTTATCCAGAGATCAGTATATCCAAAGCAGGGCGGATACTAAATCCCTGCTTGCTATACCGGTTGTAAGGGTGTTCAACCGGGTGCTTCACATATTGTGAGTATTAACTCCATTTATTGAGGATTCCTCTTATTATAAAAATTGGTATTGTGCCCCTTCTGGTTTCTTGTTTCTTGATTTATATTAAAAAGACCGGACAGTCTGGAAATATGAAAAAACGGTACTGTCTCATTTAAAACGGTACGTATGGTCAGCCTGTTTATGTATCTAACAAGGGTGGACAACACTTCGGTCCTCCAACTGTTGCTGGACTACAACTTTAAACATTTTCAGACTCCACTCTGTGTACAGCTGGTGTGGGCTTCCTGTCTCTTGCTGAAGCTGTTCTTGGCTTAAAATGCTCATCCAACTCTGCAAAACCTTGCCTTGTAGTCCAACAACAGCTGGAGAGTCGTATGTTGCCCACCAATGGTATGTAAAGTAAGGCCCCTTGACGACCAGAGGGTTGTGAAATGCAGTGCTTTGCAATATATGATGAATAGATAGAATGTTTGTCTATAATTAGATTGTAAGCTCTTTGGGGCAGGGTCCCCTTCCCAGTGTATGATTCCCTTTGCTGCACTTTACCTCACACATAATGCATTGATTGCACTTTAGCCTGATGCTCTTAACCCAGTTCTGTATTTTTGTATTGTACTATTACAACTTCTGTAAAGCGCTGTGTACATGTATGGCTCTATAGAAATAAAGATATATACATACATCCATAAGGGATAGTAATATAAGAAAATAAATGAAGCTCCGATTCACCGGTATAGTTTTTATTAACCATGTAGGGCAGTATGTAAATGGTACTGGAATTGTAGTTCAATTGCAATTCAGTTATAAGTGATCCCCCTCCTCCCCCTTTTACTTATGTAAATCTGGCTCTCACGTCGGTCCGGATGGAGCTCAGCGAGGAACAATCTCCTCTTCCTTCAAGGGGGGGCAGTGTTTTCCTTATACTCAGTGCTTGTAAATTGTCTCTCGCTGCGAGCTGTCTGGTCACATGACCAAATTCCACATCTGAAGGGAGGCGGCATACCTGAGGTAAAAGGGGCAGGTGGGGGATACTTTATAATTAAATTGCTGTTGAACTACCAGTCCAATACCATTGATATACCTCTCTACATGGTTAAAAAACGATACTGTTGAATCGGAGCTCCTTTTATTTTCTTATATTACTATCCCTTTAAAATGTTACTATAACTTTCTATGAATATCTTTAAAGAGACACTAATAACTAAAGATGATCTGGGACTATACACACTTAAATACCCTGCACTTCATGCCAGCCTCTGTAAAAATTATGTATTTTTTTTTCTGGGGCCAAAAATCTAGTTATATATATATATATATATATATATATATATATATATATATATATATAAATTGTCTGGGGGCTCCCATTTCTGCTTTTTTCAGGGCTCCCTCCCTTTACCATAGCAATGTTGATAGGTGTTTCATAAGTAACAGTGTTTTATTGTTTGTAAATGGGCAGACATATTGGAATAGCCTTTCTGAACAGAACAGCAGTGGATACTAATCTCAGTACACAAATAAGTCTATATAGACCCGTTTACACATGCATTAAAGGGTTTGTAATGTAATGATTATTCTTTATAGTTTTTGGGTCATTTAGAGAGTTATTATCATTCTCTACAATGTGTAGTTCCAGAGTAATTGAATTATAAAGTGTCCCCCTCCCACCCTTTTTACCTATGTAAAGCTGCACAGCAGTACCGTCAGGATGGATCATAGCAAGGGACAATCTTCTGTGAGCATAAGAAAAAGCCTGCCCTTCTCCTTCAAGGGGGCAGGGTTTTACTTATGTTCACAGTAAGAAGATTGTCCCTTGCTGCGAGCTGTATGGTAATGGGACTGAATTCCATCTGAGGGGAGGTGGCTTACAACAGGTAAAAAGGGGAGGAGGGGGACATTTTATAATTCAGTTTCTCTGCAACTACACATCGTACAGAATGATAAAACTGTTCTATGCGGCCCAAAATCTATAAAGAATAATTGGAGCTACATTTATTTTGAAACATTACTATCCCTTTAAGCATGTAAGATTAGGATTATGTTTCAGAGATTTAACATAAAATAACTACACATTACAGATGCTATTTGGAAGTACATTACATTTAAAATGATATAACCCAATTTTATTTTAGGTGTTAATGTTCCTTTGAAGGGATAGCAATACTTAAAAATTACTATCCTGCATCTTGTAGCCAGTAAAAAAAACTGAGTTAAATGAGCCCAGCGGCATCTCTCAGACCTTTATGGTTTGAGAAATATCCGCATTCAAAGTTCCCTTTCCCCTGAAGTCAGCGTTCTAGCTGACAGCAGTGTAATCTGGTCTATAGAGGCTCTGCTGACGAGTCTCCACTTGCTCAGGGACCGGATTCCCCTGCTGTCAGCTAGAACTCTGATGTCAGGGGAAAAGGCAAAAAGCAGAACTTTGAAAGCGGATATCTCTCAAACCATAAAGGTTTGAGCAATGCCGCTGGGCTCATTTAACTCAGTTTTTACTGGCTAGAAGATGCAGGATAGTAATTTTTAAGTATTACTATCCCTTTAATCTAAGACTCAAACTCTCCCAAAGAAAACAAAAAGAAGAAAAATACCCTCTGAACACCAGGTGGCACTCTTCTTAACAGTCTGATAAACAAAGCGTCTCCCATTAGCAGTAGTTTATTCAGCAGGAGATGTACATTATATATTATTCTCATAATAAAATTGTCCAGCAGGTTCTAGATAAAGTTGCTCATGTCACAGAGAAAAAGTTATAAATCCCTTCTCTAAAACAATGGACATTAGACAGATATCCATGTTGCCTTTTGGTTACTCCAGCTCTTACTAGACTATGGCTAGGCAACCGTGGACACTCCTGCTGTTGAGAACTACAATTCCCATCATCCCCAGCCAGCCAAAGAAGATTATCTAATATAGTTTATCTAAAGAGCACCATAAACTCAATATTTGGAATTTTTGTATGGTATTTCATTGACCATTGTGTTTTTTTTGGTTCTGTGTTTTTAGCCGTTTTTAGTGCCAGAGAGGTATGCGTTGCATATCTTTCTGGCACGCAAAGGGTTAATGTGATGTCCATGGGGACAAACATGATAACAGCTGGAAGTTTTGGCAAACTGGGCCAAGCAGAATTTTACAAACCTACTTACTCCTTTAAGGACCAGAGGGGTGCAGAATAGTGTCCACAGGATGTTTTTGAGCCAATCAGAGCTCTTCATTAGATAGTCCCACCTATAAAGTTCTTGTTCATTGCAGTAGGCAGTCCTCTAATTAGTTCTCTATCCATAGGCTACATTCCTGTTCTCCCTGATCAAGTATATGCCCCTTAAATACAACAACCGCTACGTCTACCCACCTTGGGGATATGCTGTTGGCTGGTTTATGGCTATTTCCTCCATGATCTGTATCCCGCTATATGCCATCTATAGCACCCTCAAGACCAAGGGAACCATCAAGCAGGTACTGTGTGTAGTGTATTTTGTTGGGAATAGGTTTTATTAACTCATTAAAGGCTTAACTCTTTGAATGCCACAGAGACATCCAACATATTGCTCATCTAATAAGCACTGGTGCAAACCAACTGCACCATAGTGAGAAATACAAATTCTCCAAATTCCCATTGATTTAAATGGGGGTTTTAGCCTTTCAAAGGTTTGAGAGCATCATTTTAAGTGCCCTGAAGCACAGCATCTTAGAAGCCCCCTTTAGATCAATGGGTTTTTTTCTCAGTCACTTTAATCCACTGAATGCCAGAGTGGTGTCTATTGCATTGCTTTGCTTTGGATATTTCTCTGACACAAAGGGTTAATTGATCCACACGTACGCCACAGTAAGTGAGAGAGAGAGAGAGAACATGCAGTGTATGGGTGGTTCTCTGGATACCAGGGGATCAAGAATGGGGTTTCATCAGACACTTAATTATCATTCTCAAGATCCATATATATACAATGTATATATGTATATATGTGTGTATAGTATATATGTATGTATGTGTGTGTGTGTGTATATATATATATGAGTGATTCCCCCCTAGCGCCAATCCTGCATTTCTGTTTATATATATATATATATATATATATATATATATATATATAAACAGAAATGCAGGATTGGCGCTAGGGGGGAATCACTCATCTAATAATCTATAATATAGTACCAGTTCGCTATATTTCTGATAGTGGACAGACCACAAAAACAGACAAAAGAAAGACAAGACAGGAAAACGTGCTCTATAGTACTATATAAATAATAGAATTTATTATGAAAGCCACATAAAAAAAGGAAAAAAAAATTGATAATATCAACATAAAAGCACCTAGCCAGGGATATGGTAACGAAATATAGAAGAAATGCGTTCCAGCTGCCTGTAAAAGGCGCTATATATACAATAAGATACAATTAAATAGTATAGGCACCTAAAAAAATGACCCAGTAACACAGTACAGATACACTGTGTACCTAAAGCCAACAATAAAATCCAATACAACATATATATATATATATATGTAGATCACACTAATAGCTGCTGTATAATGTGCTAGTATGTAACAATACATATCTATCTCATCATCATCATCTTCAGCCATTGTTGATCCACTGCAGGATGAAGGCCTCCACAGCAAGTTTCCAACAACTTCGGTTTTGCGCTTTTTGTTGCCACTGTGTACCAACAAATGTATATTATGAATAAAATATATATAGTAGGGCTTTGCCTTCTGAGTACATAACATGGTACTACCCTGGCAGGAAGATGCTTTATTCAAGTTATAACACGCCAAACTGTGGTGAAGCTGTTAATATCCAATTGTAGGGAAAGCTGGTGCCTCTGGCTCACCTCTCCCACAGAATACAACAGAACAACTGCCTGGACACTAGTTGAACTATCTGGACACTAGGTGGCACTGTTGCTTAGAGTTTAATATAAAAAACAGTTTGAACCTTAATAACATTTAACCCTTTGCGTGCCAGAGGGGTACGCAACACATTGTCTGCCTTGTCTTTCTTTTGTCTGTTTTTGTGGTCTGTCCACTATCAGACCGGAGCTGTGTGTGGGGGGATCAGGGAAGCTGGCAGCAGTGTTAGTTGTACCCTCAATGACACAGAGAGATTCACAAAGAATTCACAATCCATTGAGCTCCTGTTAATCTGGAGTCTTTGCATGTAGGTAAAACTAAATATATTTGGTACCAGTTTATTCTGGGGATGCAGGGCTTTAAAGGGATAGTAATACTTCATTTTAACTTTATTTTATTTTGTAGGCATTAAAAAAACATGAAGAATGATATAAGGCTTATCTCTGAAACCTTTATGGTTTAAGAGATATTCACAAACAAAGTATCCCCCCCCTGTTCAACCAGATCAGAAGGGAGGTGCCCAGGTAGACTGCAGAGAGGGACAATCTTCAATTAAGATAATGGAAAAAGCTGAAAAACTTGTCAAGGGGGGAAGGGCTTTCATTGTTCTCATAGGAAGAAGATTGTTCCCTGCTGTTATCTGTCTGGTCTATGGACTGCATTCCACATCTGAGAAGAGATTGTTTACACTAGGTAAAAGGGGCGGGAGGGGAACTTTGCTTGTGAATATCTCATAAACCATAAAGGATTGAGAGATAAGACTTATATCATTCTTCATGTTTTTTTAATGCCTACAAAATAAAATAAAGTTAAAACGAAGTGTTACTATCCCTTTAAAGCCTATAGGGACGAGATGGGTGCGCAACAAAGGGCTAATATGAATTGAAAATTTCACAAAAACATGCATGTCTTTTTATATATTTTATGATTTTAACAGAATAAGTAATTTGACCATGTTTTGTATTTAAGAAATTGTAGTTGGAGCATGATGCAAAATGTATTTCAAGTAGGCACCATGAAAAATAAAGAAATATTTCGGGTTCCCTATATAACTAGAGTTACCTGTTGGAATCATACCTAAACAGATGGGTAGCAAAATGCTGAAAATGTGTACAGCCTCCAGGATACAAACATTTCCCCAAACCTCTGGCAGTGAAGAGGTCAGGGGCGTAACTAGGGGAGGTGCAGAAGGTGCAGTTGTGATGGGGCCCGACATTCAACTGGGCCCTTCAGCTCCGCACTGTCCTGTACAATCAGACCTATCCTGGCTGGCAGTATCTAACATAATCACATGGGGCTACTGCCAGGTAGTGAGATAACAATAACATGGTGAGCCCCTTGCCTTTCCTTAACCCTTTAAGGACTGGCGCTCAGCCGGCACTTGACGACCACTGGGCTTTTTTTTTTTTTTTGTACATCTGATTCAGGGCTCGCGCCGGGAGCCCTGAACTCCAAGAAGTGCCAGAAGTGCCACTGGTTCTTAAATGCCGGACCGCCATGACGGTCCTGGCATGTCAATGGTCATGAAGGGTTTATGCTTTGATCACCAGAGAGGTGTCCAATGTATCGCAAAGGTATTGCCTGGAATGTTATGTTATTTAAACTTGCTCCAGACTGCCTGTGTGTGTGTGTGTCCACTGTGTGTGTGTGTCCACTCTGTGTGTGTGTGTGTGTGTGTGTGTGTCCACTCTGTGTGTGTGTGTGTGTGTGTGTGTCCACTCTGTGTGTGGGTTTGTGTCAGTGTGTGTGTGTGTGCGCGTCCACTCTGTGTGTGTGCGCGTCTGTTTATGTGTGTAAGTGTGTGTGTGTGTGTGTCATGTGTGTAAGTGTATGTGTCAGTATGTGTAGTGTCAGTGCTTGTGCGTGTCCACTCTGTGTGTGTGTGTGTTCACTCTGTGTGTGTGTCTGCTCACTCTGTGTGTGTCTGCTCACTCTGTGTGTGTCTGCTTATGTGTGTCTGTGTGTAAGTATGTGTGCGTGCATGTGTGTCAGTGTCTGTGAGTGTGTGTGTGTCATGTGTGTATGTGTCAGTATGTGTAGTGTCAGTGCTTGTGTGTGTCCACTCTGTGTGTGTGTGTGTCCACTCTGTGTGTATGTGTCCCCACTCTGTGTGTGTGTGTGTCCACTCTGTGTGTATGTGTCCCCACTCTGTGTGTGTGTGTGTCCACTCTGTGCGTGTGTGTTCTTGTCTTGTGAGCATCTGTGTGCCCAGACTCAAATGTTGCTCCAAGGCCAATGGGTTCTATTAATGCCCCTGGAAGAGGCTGTACAAGAACAAGTTACTTGTAGGTGAAAGGACAGGTCATGCTAGAGTGACTCAGTCATTGTTGTGTCTTCATTTCTTTAGCAGCCTTACTCTTCTAATTTCCAAAGTCACTGCTTTTCTTCTATCACGATGTTCCCTCTGACTATAAATCAATTAACACGTTCTAGCATGGTGATATCACCAACTGTTTTCTCTAGGGATAGCCACATAGAGACAATTGTAGTCCTGTCTCTGAAACATAGTGCCACCACATCTTGAATGCAAGCAATCAGACACATGCCAAGTTTCCTTTCAATGGCCTTTGAAAGAAGCAACTCCAAGTATTGGGAGTACCCTTGTTTTACTCTACAGGAAAAGCTCTACAAATATATTTTTTCCATACTCTTTTTTTTTTTTCTTTTCTACAGAGGCTGCGCAAACTTACTACACCAGCAGAGGACCTACCACAGCCCAAGGAGCATCACCAAAAATCAACTGGCTGGTGGACCTGCTGCATACATGAGACACAACCTCCTGACCAGTCAATAAGTGGGAGTGATGCAGGAACACAAGACACTCATTTCTGATACGTCCCTTTCCTGGGACGTCCCAAACCAGGCATAGGCAACCTTTGACTCTTCAGTTGTTACAGACTACAACTCCCATCATCTCCAACCAGCCAATGGCTGCTTGCAGATGATGGGAATGGTAGTCCCCAACAGTTGACGAACCAAAGGTTGACTATCCCTGTGCTAACCCCATAACTGAGGACCTAGAATGTGTAAGTCGTATCCTAGTTGAGATTAGAATAAAATATTGGTTGAAACGTCTAGGATTTTATTCAGGAAGCCAAAAGCATACCTCCCAAGTGTTCCTCTTTAGGAGACATTAGGGGTCCATACCTCCCAAGTGTTCCTTTTTAGGAGATATTAGGAGTCCATACCTCCCAATTGTTCCTCTTTAGGAGACATTAAGGTCCATACCTCCCAAGTGTTCCTTTTTAGGACATATTAGGAGTCCATACCTCCCAAGTGTTCCTCTTTAGGAGACATTAGGGGTCCATACCTCCCAAGTGTTCCTTTTTAGGAGATATTAGGGGTCCATACCTCCCAAGTGTTCCTCTTTAGGAGACTTTAGGGGTCCATACCTCCCAAGTGTTCCTCTTTAGGAGATATTAGGAGTCCATACCTCTCAAGTGTTCCTCCATAGGAGACATTAGGGGTCCATACCACCCAAGTGTTCCTCTTTAGGAGACATTAGTGGTCCATACCTCCCAAGTGTTCCCTTTTAGGAGACATTAGGGGTCCATACCTCTCACATGTTCCTCTTTAGGAGAAATTACGTGTCCATACCTCCCAAATGTTCATCTTTATGAGATATTAGGGGTCTATACCTCCCAAGTGTCACTCTTTAGGAGACATTAGGAGTCCATACTTCCCACATGTTCCTTTTTAGGAGATATTAGGGGTCCATACCTCCCAAGTATTCCTTTTTAGGAAGGACATCCCTCTTTGAGACTGAAATCCTTCTGTCCCTTTTTCCAACCCTGGTGTCCCTCTATTTTGGAGACTGTGTGATGTATAAATAAGTGTATCACATTGTTCCACAACAATAAAACTCATGTTAATGTTTTACACTTCAGTATATGTGTTTATAAATTAGTCTGTGTAAATAAAACACTTTGGTCTTGCTCTAAATCATTTATTCAGTTACAGTCATAAAATAACCTAAAAATTCTTGGTAATGCCCCAATCACCCCCAGCAACACCACCTGAAATACAAGTGTCCCTCTTTGGCCATTTGAAATGTTGGGAGGTATGCAAAGGTGAGTAATTCTGGGCAAACCTACTGCATCACAGGAGAGAAATGAAAATTCACAAAATTGCCATTGATTTAAATGTGGCCATTAACCCCTTGGATGATAGAGAGATCTCCAAGAGATTGTCTCACAATGCATTGGAAACCTCTGCATCATTTAAGGGGTTAAAATGTTTGTGGAGATGGCTCCCAGTTGTCCTCTAGTTTTCCTAGCCATGTGCCCTGGTGTCAATACTTTAAGCCGTTCAGCAGCTATACCACGGACAGGATCAGCACCTAAAGCCTGGACAGTTCCCAACCCTGGAGGAGCCGGTCATCTCCCGGTAGGCTCATGGCCAATAATCATTGCCTACCTATCAATTGGGAAGGTTAAGCCTATTCTCCATTGCATGTCTGTGCCAGTCACCCCACTCTTTGTTACCCTGCCGAAGTATCTTTTACTTATATTGTATGTATGAGCATAGGAGAATACTGTATATCTCTGGACTGTAATGTAAGATTTCATTACATATAAATTAAATATAAAAAAATGTAGCGAGGGCATCTGAGTATGCACCATTATTGTGTTTATTTCATTTGGATTATGTGTTGTTCTTAAAGGGATAGTAATACTTCATTTTAATTTTATTTTGCAGGCATTAAAAAAACATGATGAACGATATAAGTCTTATCTCTCAAGCCTTTATGGTTTGAGAGATATTCACAAGCAAAGTTCCCCTCCCGCCCCTTTTACCTAGTGTAAGACATCTCTTCTCAGATGTGGAATCCAGTCCATAGACCAGACAGATAACAGCAGGGGACAATCTTCTTCCTATTAGAACAATGAAAGCCCTGCCCCCCTTGACAAGTTTTTCAGGTTTTTCCCTCATCTTAATTGAAGATTGTCCCTCTCTGCAGTCTACCTGGGCACCTCCCTTCTGCTCTGGCTGAAAAGTGTTACATCAGTAAAAGGGGCAGGAGGGGGATACTTTGTCATTGAATTACTCTTGAACTACAACTCTGACAGAATTGAAATAACACTCTCCAAAGTCCAAATACTATGGTGATTAATTACAGCTGCTTTTATTATTAAACATTACTATCCCTTTAACTTAAAAAACACAGAATGTGACGAACGCACACCAAGATAGAACAAAATGTAGTAATTTGCTCAAGGCATGGTGGCCTCTCAGGTGCTGCTCAAGTCACGTTTTTCGCTCCCATGTGCCATTGCAGAGAGGACATTTCCATATTCATATCAGTCTGGTCCCACCCACAGACAGTCCACCCCGAAATGTCAGGTAAATCCTCTCTGCACAAGAGAAACAGCACAACCCCAGACGTACATTTTGGTCTATGTGGACCTCATCAGTGGGGTGCAGCTGATTCCCTCTAGGCACAGGGAAGCAAGGGCCCATGCCTTCCACTAAGGGAGACTGCAAAAGCACACCCCACTTTGTTGTATAAATGTTCTGACTAAAACAAGGGTACTGCTCGTAAATGTGTAATTGCTGAGTTATTAGAGTTTAAAATGTTGCTTTTTAACATTAGCAGTGCCATCTGGTGTCCAGAAAGTTTACATACAGTTCACCTGGTGTTTAGAGAGTTATTCTATTACATCATATGGAAGAGATGATTCAGCAACCAATATAAAGCAGGAATGGATGTCTGGTGCAATGGGATTGAGTTGGTCACTCCCATAACTCCGCACAGTGGGTGTGGCCAGCAAAGCTGTGGCATCTCTAAACATTTTGTACCATGGACTGTTCCCTACTCTGCCTAGTAGAAATGTAGCCCTGTCAGGGAGATGAAATTAAGTTTTATGAAAGGAATTTCGGAATTGGGAACAATAACATATTTAAGGTAATAAAACTTAGAACTGTAGACAACATAGCGTGTCAGGTATGGCCATCTATTGATGACATTAGTATAGGATGGGACAGAATAAAGTCTTGTGAGTAATGTAAAGGAAGGCAAGTCTTGGAATATAGCTTTGGTCATTTTGAAACACAGAAAGGCTGATATCTTAGCTCAGGCCGGTAACAGACAATACAACTCTACCACTTCCCAGACACCAGTCAAGATGGCTTTTGTAATGAGAGCACTTGAAAAAGCAGGAATGGCAGCCCCAGAAAACATATGTAAGACCTGATTTTAGGCCTCTGAAAACAAATAGGTGATTTTTTTTTATAGAGACTTGCATGGAGTACAAGGTATTTAGATGTTTATTTCCCCAGCTCATCTAAGGTGTTAATGTTCCTTTAACTGTCTGTTTGGCTAAATGTGGGTTGTTCTATTTCAGTGTGTGGTACATTCTGGCAGTGGAACACAGTGTAAGAGGCATGGTGGATGCATTGCCACATTGTGTACATAGATCATTATTCCTTCCTAATTGTCTGTTCCAATTTTAACTCATATAGTGTCAACTGGCACAAGTTGTTGAGGTCATGATGGGTAAGCTGGATGTGCCTGTAGATGTGTAAAATACAGTCCCCAGTGGCGTAACTATAGAGGTCGCAGGTGTGACCGGGCCCGTCACTCCAGGGGACCGGCCGCCCCCTGCGACCCCCTCGCCTGATGCCCGCAGTTAAGAAATGCAGAGAACTGGGGCTCTGCATTACGAGAGTGCCAGTCTGCCATAGGGAAATCAGTATTCTCTCCAGCATACCGGCACTCTTGTAATGCAGAGCGCTGAGAGATGACATCATCTCCCAGCGCTCTGCATTACTGAAGAGGACTGCGTGGGAGAAAAGGTCTGTGCAGAAGGAGACACAGACCTGTCCTCTGCCACTGAACCATCAGGGAGATAGGAGATTTAGGGTCATTGTGGAGATTGGGGGGCAATGTGGAAGGGGAAATGTGGAGATTGTGGGGCATTGTGGAAGGGGCAATGTCGAGATTGGGGGGCAATGTGGAGATGGGGGCAATGTGAAAGGGGCAATGAGGAGATTGGGGGCATTGTGGAAGGGGCAATGTGAAGACTGTGGGGCATTGTGGAAGGGGCAATGTGGAGATGGGGGCAATGTGGAGATGGGTAATGTGGAGATGGGGCAATGTGAAAGGGGCAATGTGGAGATTGTGGGGCATTGTGGAAGAGGCAATGTGGAGATGGGGGGCATTGTGGAAGGGGCAATGTGGAGACGGGGGCAATGTGGAGGAGGCCAATGTGGTTGAGGGGGCCAATGTGGTCGGGGGGCCCATGGCAATTCTTGCACCAGGGCCCCGTGGCTTCTACTTACGCCTTGGACAGTCCCTCCTTTTATATAATTCTTAGGAAGTTAATTCTTATATAGTAAAACAGTAAGGTTGTCTCAGGACAAAGTGCAACAAAACTACAATAGCAGGACACCAAACATTCATTGCAGAAAGGATTTTGCTTCGTGAAATGAGGACCCACCCAGGCTTACTGAATTTTCCATTCAGTTACATATACATTAGAGATGGGTGAGGATTTCTGGGATATGTTGAGGATTAGTATATTTATTATCTGGGATATATAGAGTATATGTAGATCAATTATCTGGGCGTACGGTATCAGTATTTTGATTATCTGGGGGTAGGGTGAGTATCAGTAAACCTGTTATCTATAGTTATGTTGTATTCACACAAATAAGAAACAGTATTGCCAACTGCCCCTTACTGACCTTTACTGCATCTTCCTGGAGAGTTTATTACACTAGAGGGGTCATCTCCATTTTATCACATCTTAGGGCATCTACCCCCTCACAAACTACACGTTAACTTTCTGGCCACTAGAGAGCACTGTTAATTTTTTATTTATTTTTTTTAAAACTGCAATAGTTTACCGTACAATAATTCTGGAATGACACACCTCCAGCAGTGGGAATAACCTTGTTTTATTCATCAGGAAAAACCTAATATCTATCCTTGTGAAGATGATTTTTTTTAAATGTGCAAAGTAACACACAGACAATAGTTACTTAGATTCTTGCACCTTATTGGTTTGCTGTTGGTTTGTCCTTTTAAATGGATAGTAATGTTTCATAAAAACAGCAGCTCCAATTAATCTTCATAGTATTTGAGCCATAGAGAGTGTTATTTCAATACTGTCAAGAGTTGTAGTTCAAGAGTAATTGAATGATAAAGTATCCCCCTCCCACCCCTTTTACCTAGTGTAAGCCACCTCCCTCAGATGTGGAATCTGGTCCACAGACCAGACAGCTCACAGCAAGGGACAACCTTCTTACTGTGATCATAAGGAAAACCCTGCCCCCACTGACAGGTTTTTCAGGTTTTTCCCTTATATTAATTGGAGATTGTCCCTCTCTGCAATCCACTTGGACACCACCCTGCTTCTCTGAGCTGAGCAGTGTTACATCAGTAAAAGGGGTGGAAGGGGGATACTTTATAATTCAATTACTCTTGAACTACAACTCTGACAGTATTGAAATAACATTCTGCAGCCCAGACTTTGTAAGTTAAATTTTACACAAAATCAAAACTTAAAATAAAAAATGAATACCGTTTGAGTAGTATTTGACATGTAGACTAACTATTTATGCAATGTTGTCCATAGGTGACACATCCACTTTAAAGTAATTTATCTTTGATTGTTTGCCCTTAGGTGCTGTGGAGCTCATGCAACCTGTCAGCTTGTGTCGGAGGATCGCCACTCTACCAGTCTCCACCTAGGGTTGGCGTTCTTTTCTCCCTCTTGGTGCCACCTTCATCTTTCCTGGTGAAGGCACAGAAGGTGGCAACGAGCAGGAGAGAAGAAAGCCAACCCAAGGCTGGTGCAATGCACATCCCTATAGCACTGAAAGGGTTACAGGAAGTCATTTATTGTTACAAAGATACATATAATGCTACATCAAAGTCAGATCTGGTATGCAACAGTATCAGTATAAATCCTCAAATCAACATCTCCAGCCTTAAAAAGCCTGACGATGAAACTCGTATTGGCGTTTTAAGTCAGCTCCCAGTCAAATGTTGATCTCAGGATTTATACTGATACTGTTGTGTTCCAAATCTGACTCCGATGTAGCATTATATGTATTCTCGCATAGCTCACACAGGCCACCTTACACTATGGTGACCTTACAATAAAAGGATAGTAATACTTAAAGGGATAGTAGTACTTTGTTTTATCTTTATTTTGTAGGCATTAAAAAAACATGAATAACAATATAAGTCTTATCTCTCAAACCTTTATGGTTTGAGAGATATTCACAAGCAAAGTTTCCCCTCCCGCCCCTTTTACCTAGTGTAAGCCATCTCTTCTCAGATGTGGAATGCAGTCCATAGACCAGACAGATAACAGAAGGGGACAATCTTCTTCCTATGAGAACAATGAAAGCCCTGCCCCCCTTGACAAGTTTTTCAGGTTTTTCCCTTATCGTAATTGAAGACTGTCCCTCTCTGCAGTCTACCTGGATACTCCCTTCTGCTCTGGCTGAACAGCGTTACATCAGTAAAAGGGGCAGGAGGGGGATACTTTGTCATTGAATTACTCTTGAACTACAACTCTGACAGAATTGAAATAATACTCTCCAAGGTCCAAATACTATGATGATTAATTAGAGCTGCTTTTATTATGAAACATTACTATCCCTTTAATATGTAAAAATATATATATTGAAGAGTTTATCCCCCTGAGTAAAACAAGGGAACTCCCACTGCTGAAAGGTGTTTTATTCAAAGGTTATTATAGCTCAAAGTTGAATTTTTTAGGTGCAATATCACAGTGGCTTGAAATTGTACAGTGGCGCTGTTGCTACACCATCCTATGGAGATTTATGGTCTGCGACCAGAGCTGTCCATAGGATGTGTAGCAACATCACCACTGTACAATTTCAGGCCATTGTGATACTGCACCTAAAAAAATAAATTTTGTGCTGTAATAATTTTTGAATAAAACACTTTTCAGCAGTGGGAATACCCTCATTTTACTCTGGGGGATAAACTTTACAATATATATTTTTACATATTAAGTATTACTATACCTTTAACTGTTGTTTTGCTGAATATCTTTTAATTGTTGAGGTAACACTGGTTCACAGTTGATGATTAGAGGGAATATTGTTACCCATTAATTGCACATTTTTTTATTTAATTTTTTTGGGATGCAGTTTTTGGATGGAGTAGCACGTTTTCTCACATTTTCGTGAACCTCTGTACTACGACAGTGCTGCATATCTTGGTGTAGGAGCTCCCTTCCGTTAGTCACAGTATATTCTTTAAAGGTGTCTCCCTTCATTATAAATTAACTGTTTTGTTGCAACACATCCACCTCTGTATTTACACTTCTCGGTGACTGTAGCAAATAAAGGGCCCAGATAGTTGTGATAGACGCATGAACCCTTTTTTTGCATCTTAGATTAGGAGTTCTTTGCCGTCAGCCTTTGTGTGCTATTTAGTGAGATTAGTGGATGGATACATTGATACACATTTATTTTTACTGTCTCCATTGAAACCAGTGTGGGTAGACAATTATTTACTCAAAATACATTAATATGAATATTAATATAAACTTCAGTGTCACCATTGTCTCCTCCTGTATTTTTATAGTAGTTTTGTAATTCTTTTAATGATACTGTCAATAAAGGTTATTTTTTATTACTTTCACCATCAGGGATACATACTACACGACTTTGTTAACTATATGTCTTCTCAGTATGTGCCCTTTAAAGTAATTATGAAATTTGTTTTTTTCTGTATACAATGAATAATTTAGTTGCATGGCAGCATTACATATTACTGTAATAACTGGCTGCCTTTTGAGCATTAATTGTGTCTGTGCTCCAGTTCTACAATTTTTTTAGTACAAATCCATATAGGATCAGTATTATCCAGGTATATAGTGAGTATCAGTGATGATCAGTGCTGGAATTAGTATGAATATCAGTGCTGGTATCAGTATTACCTTGGAGTATATTGAGGATCAGTGGTGGTATCAGTATTACCTTGGAGTATATTGAGGATCAGTGGTGGGATCAGTATTACCTTGGAGTATATTGAGGATTGGTGATGGGATCAGTATTACCTTGGAGTATACTGAGGATCAGTGGTGGGATCAGTATTACCTTGGAGTATATTGAGGATCAGTGGTGGGATCAGTATTACCTTGGAGTATATTGAGGATCAGTGGTGGGATCAGTATTACCTTGGAGTATATTGAGGATCAGTGCTGGGATCAGTATTACCTTGGAGTATATTGAGGATTGGTGATGGGATCAGTATTACCTTGGAGTATATTGAGGATTGGTGATGGGATCAGTATTACCTTGGAGTATATTGAGATCAGTACTGGGATCAGTATTACCTTGGAGTATATTGAGGATAAGTGCTGGGATCAGTATTACCTTGGAGTATATTGAGAATCAGTGCTGGGATCAGTATTACCTTGGAGTATATTGAGGATCAGTGGTGGGATCAGTATTACCTTGGAGTATATTGAAGATCAGTGCTGGTATCAGTATTACCTTGGAGTATATTGAGTATCAGTGGTGGGATCAGTATTATATGGGTGTATATTAAAGATCAGTGCTGGTATGAGTATTTCCTATATTGATGATCAGTGCTGATATCAGTATTACATGGGGATATTCTGAGGATCAGTGCTGGTATAATTATTTTCTTGGAGTATATTGGGGATCAGTGCTGGTATCAGTATTACCTTGGAGTATATTGAGGATCAGTGGTGGTATCAGTATTACCTTGGAGTATATTGAAGATCAGTGCTGGTATCAGTATTACCTTGGCGTATATTGAGGATCAGTGGTGGGATCAGTATTACCTTGGAGTATATTGAAGATCAGTGCTGGTATCAGTATTACCTTGGAGTATATTGAGTATCAGTGGTGGGATCAGTATTATATGGGTGTATATTAAAGATCAGTGCTGGTATGAGTATTTCCTATATTGATGATCAGTGCTGATATCAGTATTACATGGGGATATTCTGAGGATCAGTGCTGGTATAATTATTTTCTTGGAGTATATTGGGGATCAGTGCTGGTATCAGTATTACCTTGGAGTATATTGAGGATCAGTGGTGGTATCAGTATTACCTTGGAGTATATTGAAGATCAGTGCTGGTATCAGTATTACCTTGGAGTATATTGAGGATCAGTGGTGGGATCAGTATTATATGGGTGTATATTAAAGATCAGTGCTGGTATGAGTATTTCCTATATTGATGATCAGTGCTGGTATCAGTATTACATGGGGATATTCTGAGGATCAGTGCTGGTATAATTATTTTCTTGGAGTGTATTGGGGATCAGTGCTGGTATCAGTATTAGTTGGGTGAATAGTGAAGATCATACTAACATAGTTAAACATAGTTGATGAGGCTGAAAAAAGACATGCGTTCATCTGATTCTTTTTCAGTTTCCCCGCCACACCCACATCTGTATAATGACACACTGCAGGGGCAGAAGCTTCTATGACAACATTGAAGACATGATTGGATGCCGCCCATGGCCCGTGATGAAGATCTGCTGGCTTTTGGTGATCCCAGCCATATGTCTGGTATAAAGCTGTTTATGTATCTAGCAAGGGTTGACAACACTTCGGTCATTGCAGCTGTTTTTGGACTACAACTTTAATATTTCTCAGACTCCACTCTGTGTACATCTTGAGTGGGCTTCCTGTCTCTTGCTGAACTGTTCTTAGCTTAAAACAATGATTTAACAGACATAGTAGGAGCAGTAATCTAATAACAGCTCAAGAGCCACATGTTGCCCACCACTGGTATACAAAGTAATGTAGTGAGAGAAAGTCCAGAGGTATATGCAATGCAGTGCTTTGCAATATATTAAGATAGATAGATAGATAGACAATCAGACAGACAGACTGAGAGAGAGGCAGACAGATCAAACTTTTACTTGAAATGTAATTTTCGTTTTTGGTCGTTGTGTCGTTTTGCCTTTTCCTTCCCCATACCAACCTTGATAGGTGTGTCATAATTGATGCAGGTTTGTTGTTTGTAAGTGGGCTGCCAGTCTGAGCTCTGCTCAAACAGATAAACTATGCATATATAGCACATTCTACACATGCATTAAAATGTAAGTTTAGGGTTATATTCTATAGATTTAACATAAAATAACATTTTAGAGACTCTAGATGGAAGTACACGTGGCCAATTTAATTCTTAAAATGAGCAATATTAGTAAAAAAATATGCTGTCTGAACATTAGGTCACACTGTTCCTAACAGTCTGCTTTAAAAAGACTTTTGAACAGAGCATCTCCCATCAGCAATTGTTTATTCAACAGGAAAATCTGTAGCATATATATATTTTCAATATAAAGTATTACTACTCTTTTAAGAGTCCAGCAGGCCCTAAATAAAGCTGCTCTTGACATATTAAAAAGTAATGAATAAATTCTCTAAAACTTTGGTATAACAATGGGCTTCCACAAATCAAGAAGTGCAGGACAGATGCCTATGTTGCCTTTTGGTTAATCCAGACCTTATTAGACCATGGCTGGTCAACCTAAGACCCTACTGCTGTTGAGAACTACAATACTCATCATCAACAGCCAGCCACAGAAGAGTATTTAGTATTCTTATGTAAGGACACCACATACTTAATACATGGAATGTTTGGATGGTATTTTGCGGACCACTTTGGGTTCTTTGTATGTGTGTGTTTAATGTCCATGAAGGCAGACATGACAGCTGCTTTCGCCGATTGTTGTTCTTTTTTGATGACGCATTTCCAAATGACTGAGGTGTATTTATTAGAACCTCTGTGGAATGTTCAAAATGCCTTTAACGTGAATGGCTAGAATAGTGTCCATAACATCTATGTGATCCAATCAGAGGTCTTCATTAGATAGCCCCACCCATGAGGTTTTTTGTTTTTTGCAGCAGGCTGAGTTTTAAATTAACTCTTTCCGTAGGCTACATTCCTGTTCTGCGTGATCAAATATATGCCACTGAAACACAACAACTACTACGTCTATCCACAATGGAGATATGCCATTGGCTGGCTTATGGCTATTTCCTCCATGATTTGTGTCCCACTATATGCCATCTATAGTACCCTCAAGACCAAGGGAACCATCAAGCAGGTACTTTGTATTAAGTGTATTACAATGGGGATAGTTTTGTTAACTCATTCAAGGCTTAAATGTATTAACTCTCTCATGGTCCTCACAGTTCATGCATCCCCAGTTGGTGGATACTTTTGCTACCTATCTCTTACCTCTGAACTGCTCAGTGCTAGGGAGGTGAGCTCCTCATTACATCACAATGTGGTGCTCATTCCTCTGGCACTCATAGGGTTAAACCTTCAAACTAATCTGCTAAAACATACATTAAATGGTTGTTAAAAATGCTAACATTTTTAATCAAATGAATGCTTTGCAATGTGCTAGAGATCACTCAATCATTTCAGATTTAAAAGCCCATGTATACATGCAATGGTATTTGAGGAATATGGTGCAGTTGGTTTCTCTGGAATTGCTACTCTGTTTTCTGAGTTGCTTGTTAAAGGGATAGTAATGGTTAACTTTATATTGTAGACATTAAAAAAAAGATTAACGTCAATGTGTCTTATCTCTCAAATCTTTATGGCTTGAGAGATATAACTTGTTAAAGTTACCCCTTCCTGGCTGTTTTACTCAAGTGTGCCATCTAGCTGACAGCTGCAGATTCCAGTCATTTAAACAGACAGAGGCTCTTCAGCAGAGCGGAAATCATGCCATTTAGAAATAAATACTTCATTGGAACAGTCTACAAAGTGTGCTTACAAACCAGGCACACTTTGTAGACAATTCCAAATCACTACTGACACTGTCTGAAAATATTAATGATCTCAATGACACTGTACTTTGAAAAGTCGTTACAAACGACAAAAGCTATTTCACTACTCTTTGAACATATGGCCCTTTGAGTGCCAAAGGAGTGTGCAATGCATTGCAAAGCAAGAAACATTAACAAGGATTGAGATTATCCTTGTTTTACTCTAGAACATATTGGGGGAAATGCACTAAAGGAGATAAAGATGGGATAGAGTGGAGATAACTTCTCCAGTGATATCACTTCTCCAGTTCCTGTGTTATCCGAAGGAGCCAATGCACCAAGATCTCCAAAGCTGGATAATTCTTAGTGCATAGGCTGCATAGAATAACATAGGAACTGGAGAAGTGATATCACTGGAGAAGTCATCTCAGCTTTATCACCTCTTTATCATAACCCCAATTGTTTCATAATTAGGGTATTTTGCACCTCTAAACTTTTGCTGACACTTTCATTGCCTCCTCCTGTCTTTCTACAGAGGCTGCGCAAACTTACTACACCAGAAGAGGACCTACTACAGCCCAAAGAGCATCATCAGAGATCAGCTGGCTGGTGGACCTGTTGCAGACGTAAAGCACAACCTCCTGACCAATCAATAAGAGAGAATGATGAAGGAACACAAGACACTCATCTGTGATTACGCGCCTTTTCTGAAACACCAAAGCACTGTGTCTATACCTGGAACCTGCTAAACCAGAGATAGGCCACCTGTGCCTCAATAGCTATTGGAGACTACAACCCCTATAATCCTCATCTACCCCATAGCTGGTTGGAGATGATGGGAGTGATAGTTCTCAACAGCTGGAGAGCCAAAGGTTTCTTAACTCCTTGCTAACCCCATTACTAGGGACCTGGGATGTGTGCTTCATACCCACATTGAGAAGGGTATGAATTAGTGGTGGAAAGATCTGAGGCTGTTTTTAGGAAGCCAAAGGTGGGCAATACTGGGGCAAATCAACTGAACCACAGGGGACAAATTACAAATTCCCCAAACTTCCATTTATTTAAATGGGGCTGTTAACCCCTTGACTACTACAGAGGTCTTCAACACATTGCTTCACAATGCACTGCAAACCTCTCTGTCATTTAAGGGATTAATATCCTTGTGGAGATGGCCACCAGACATCCCCTAGTTTCCCTAGCTTCTTGCTATGGTGTCAGTACCCTAAAGCCGTTCAGCACCATGGACAGCTCTTCTCAGATCAGCACCTAGAGACTGGACAGTTCCCAATCCCCAAGGGAAGCCGTCTATCTCCTGGTAGGCTCACTTCCCAATACTCTTTCTCCTACAAGATGGCATGGTGGAGAACCTGAATAAAGATGAAGCCAGTTCTCCACTGCCCATCAATGCCAGTCAGTCAACTCAGTGCTCCCTGGCTGACTGGCATTGTATTGTTTATATAAATGCGGGACGTTTCCAGGGACTGTAACACAAGATTTTATTGGATCTGAATTCTATCTAACTAAGTTAAGTAAGGGCATCTGAATATACATTGCAAAGCAATGCATTGCATACCCCTCTGGCACTCAAAGGGTTAATTTGGGGTGTGTATTGTACTTAGCTTGGTTGGATCAGCCCTATGGCCAATTCAGCCAAGCTCTCCAGTTGAAGTACCAATGTGCCTATGTGAATAATGCCCTGAAGGCATGTAGATTGTTTCTGGAACAGGGGGAACCCTCTAGGGGGTCCTCCATTATGACAAAGTGCGAGGGCTGGGGGGGGAGCGAAGATGGGGCAGGGAAGGTATTGACAGCACCTTTCCGATTGGTGGAGGAAAGATTGCAGCAAAACTTTGGCAGATTTGTATCTCCAGGCCTGGACTCAAGCTGCATCCCCTCTACGGAGCTCAGTCAGGAAGGGGGGGGGGGTTGTAATAGTCTTGCTCCACAACAGATCTTTTGTTGCTCCAGGAGCCCAGGTATAAAGAGTGGATCTGTGCTCTGGAGAGGTTGATAGCATTTGTTCTGTGTTGCGGGATGGATCTAGACTCTAGTTGTGTTTTGACATCCTGTAAGATGCTGTGAATAAAGTCTTCTGTTGGTAAACTTCAGATGTGTTATTCCTAGATTACTTCATGAACCCACAGAGTGGCTCTGTCAGCCTCTTAACAATACTTCATAGAAATTAATGGGACTTTTAATTTGCCCCTATGGTGCAGTTGGTTTGCCCCAGAAGTGCTCATCATCCACTTTCTGTACATGACCTTTGGGGCCTTAAGCAGAAAACAAAATGATGCAATTCTGGTGTGAAAATCAAATGCCCCTTAGGGGACAAATACAATCCCCCCCAAATTCCATTGTTCTAAACGGGGATTTGAACTCAACGTGTGCTGAATAAAACAGGAGGTATACTCCTGGTGCTTTTCCTGCTGAGTAAAATACGAGAACTGTAACTGCAAGGCATAGTTTTCATTCAAAAGTTATTACAACTCAAACTTGTTTCTTTTTATGTTAAACTGCAGTTTTCTGTTCTGGTCACCAGGTGGTGCTTTTCCTATTACTCACTATGGAGAGCCATCATCTATGACTTATGTTTTCCCATAATACAAAATGATGCTGTTGCTAACACTTTGATTTGAAAAAAATAGAAACATAGGATTTGACGGCAAATAAGAAGAATTCGGTCCATCTAGTCTGCCCATTTTCCTACTGTAAAAACCTCAAACCTTTTTTGGTCCTTGGTCTTTTCTTACGTTAAGGACAGCCTTATGCCTATCCCATGCATGCTTAGGTTTTTATTAGATGTAACCATGTTTGAATGATGTCTCTTTGCAGTTTGAGTTCCCTTATATTACTCTGCAGGAAAAGTTCAAACACTATAAATTATTATAACTTATATTTAATATTTCTTTACAAATATGAAACACCGTTGATCTAAATAGGCTTTTCCTTTGATGCATACAGCAAAATTAATTTGCTGCAGATTTATATGACTTTTGTTGTGCTACATAGGACCTTAACCCTTTACAGACCAGAGAGGTGGGCAACGCATTGCTATGAAATGTGTTGCCTACTGTACTGGTCCTTAAAGGGATAGTAATACTTAAGTATTACTAATCCATATATTAAAGTCCTATTAAAAATAAATGTATTGCCTCCAGTGTCATCTCTCAAACCTTTATGGTTTGAGAGATAATCGCTCCAAAAGTTGCCTTCTCCCTCCCCCTTCCCCGTAGTCAGCGTTCTAGCTGACTGCAGGCAAGGCAGTCATATGACTTTCAGGCGGCTCTGCAGCTGAGCCACGATCGCGTTAATAAAAAAGAAAACTTTCACTGAAATGGTCTTCTGCATGTGCTTGGATTGCAAGCACACGTAGAAGATCGTTTTAGTGAAAGATTTTTTTTTATTAACGTGATCGCGGCTCAGCTGCAGAGCCGCCTGATGATCTAAGACCGGATTTCCCTTCAGTCAGCTACAACGGTGACTATGGGGAAGGGGGAAGGAGAGGGCAACTTTAGGAGCGATCATGTCTCAAACCATAAAGGTTTGAGAGATGACACTGGGGGCAATACATGTATTTTTAATAGGACTTTAATATAGGGATTAGTAATACTTAAGTATTACTATACCTTTAAAGGGTTAAATAATGGTGCTACTGTATAAAATCTGTATTAGATGCATCCGCTGCTGAACAGTGTCAGTTCAGTAGTGATCAGATAGACTGCAATGTGTATTTCTGTGAATGGAAGACACAAACATTTGCTGATTCCTGGACGTTTACAGGAGGGTGAAACTATGCAAAAGTGGGGTTATTCTGGAGCAAATCTGATCCATATTTATCAGTGAAAAAGTCCAATAGGCTGGTCAATGATGTGTGACCACTGCAGAACAAAGTCTTGTGACTGGTTAATTCCCACAACAGCTCTGGTAAAATAAATTTGTACCATGTCAAGAAAATTAAATCAGGATTTTGTTAGAATGAATGGAATAAAGTTTACAAAATCTGTGCGTGTTTAACACTTCCATCCCCTACTGTGCAAAAATCCTGCAGATATGAGCTGCCTCCAGCTAACAAACAGGCACTGAGGCTAATGTACTATGAAAAACTGGTGTAATTCTGCAAACTATCTGCACCACAGGGGAAAAAATAAACATTTCATCTGATTTAAATTGGGACTTTTAAGCCCTTGGAAGCTAGAAAGGTCTTCAATGCACCTAATATTGGGGAGTTTGAAGAAGTCCAACTGATATCACAAACAGAAAAGGCTTCTCAAGTCTGGAATGTAATCAAAATGGGAGATTTCTACTACCCTGAAATTGACTAGAGAAATATGACTTCCAGCAGAACAAAGGGAATGAATTATCAAAATATGTTTAATGACAATTACATGTTCCAATCAGTAGAGCAGCCAACTAGAAATGAGGCCTTACTGGGCCTAGTGCTGTCAATCAATTCTGAAATGGTTAACAGTATACAGGTAAGGGAACATTTGGGCAGCAATGACCACAGTATGGTTTCTTTTGAAATTTGTTATGAGAAGCCCATTAATTTTTTGAGCGCTAGAGGGGTACTCAATGCATTGCGAAGCAGTGCGTTGCATAGCCCTCTGGCGCTCAAAGGGTTAACACTAGTTTACCCAAAACATTCAACACATTCAAAAGGGATAGTAGTGGTTATTTTTAAGAAAGTTTAATAGTGTAGCTATTAAAAATAAATATGCAATGACCTACCTTCCGTCTCTCAAACATGTATAGTTTGAGAGATATAAGCTGTTCCCCCCTCCCTCCCCTTTCACAGATGTCAGAGCTCTAACTGACAGACGGAGAGCCTGGTCCTGGGATCGTCCGATGGCTCTTCAGCAGAGCCGAAATGGCACCATCTAGAAACAAATACGTCATTGGGATGGTCTACAAAGTGTGCCTGGTTTGCAAGCACACTTTGTAGACTGTTCCAATTAAGTATTTCTTTCGAAATAGAGCTATTTTGGCTCTGCTGAAGAGCCGCCGGCAGGGACCAGGATCTCCTTCTGTCAGCTAGAGTGCTGATGTCAGTGAAAGGGGCGGGAGGGGGGAACCTTACCAGCTTATATCTCTCAAACTATACATGTCTGAGAGACGGGAGGTAGGTCATTGCATTTATATTTTTAATAGCTACACTATTAACCTTGCTTTGCAATGAGCTCCGTACCCCTCTGGCACTCAAAGGATTAACAGTTACCAACACTATCCCTTTAACGACTGCTCGATACGGAAAACGGGGTGGCTGTTAAGGACCACTGAGCTTTTTTTTTCACAATGAATTCTGAGATGGCAGAGCGGTGCACAGACGTGCTGCTTTCCCAGAATTCCATGATGTACCAGGCCCGTCACCAGCCCTTAACGTCCGGACCAGTGTGACAGTCCTGGGACGTCATACGTCACTAAGGTGTTCAAAAGGTTAATTGTACAATGCTTAAAGCAATATTACATTACATTAAATGGGATGTAATCTTCAAAGATAAAAGTACACAAGAAAGATGGAATTTGTTCAGAATGCTGTTTGATAAATATATACTTCAATATACACCAGTGGGGAATAAATAAAAGAGGAGCAAATTAAAATAAATGTGGCTTAATAAAGAGGTTTACAGGGAAATTAAGAATATGAAGCAGGCTCTTAAACTGTCTAAATCAGAAGGGTCAGACGGATCAATGAAAAAATATAAAGATTGAAATAGAATCTGCAAACGAGAAACTGGGCCTCACCTGAATACGGAATACAATTTTGGGAACCAGCTCTTTAAAAATATGTTATTGAAACTGGAAAAAATATAGAGATGTGCAAAAAACTAATAAAGACATTGGAGGTTATAAAGAGAGGTCAGCCAGACTGGATTTGTTTGCATTAGATAAGAGACATTTAAGGGTTTATATGATTTCTATTTATAGCTGTATTTGGGGCCAATACAAAGAACTCACTAATTAACTATATAATCAAAGAGCTGATCAATATACAAGAAATCATCCATTAAGACTAAAGGAAAGGCGCTTTCAAGTAAAATAAAAGAAATGGCGTTTTTTACAGTAAGGGCAGTAAACCTGTAGAATTCTTTGCCTCAGGATGCTGTATTTGCAGAAGCTATAGTTGCTTTTAAAAAAGTAATGGATGCCTTTCTAGCTCGGAACAAAATTGAGAATTATGACAGTTGGTTTCAAAGCAGACAGGTGTTGATCCAGAGAAATATCCGTCTGCCATATGGAGGATTTTTTTTTTGCCCGCTTAGAGCTTAACCCCTTAGTGACCAGCCATGCGCGCACACGGCCAGCACTTAACGCCCACCGAACATTTTTTTTCATTCTTTAAAGGGATAGTTATACTTAAGTATTACTAATCCCTATATTAAAGTCCTATTAAAAATAAATGTATTGCCCCAGTGTCATCTCTCAAACCTTTATGGTTTGAGAGATAATCGCTCCTAGAGTTGCCCTCTCCCTCCCCCTTCCCGGTAGTCAGTGTTCTAGCTAACTGCAGGGAAGCCAGTCGTACGAATTTCAGGCGGCTCTCCGGCTCACTGAAATGGTCTTCTACGTGTGCTTGGTTTGCAAGCACACGTAGAAGACCATTTTAGTGAAAGATTTTTTTTATAATTAACACGATCGCGGCTCTGCTGTAGAGCTACCTGATGATTTATGACCGGATTTCCCTGCATCAGCTAGAACGCTGAGTACGGGGAGGGGGGGGGGAGAGGGCAACAGTAGGAGAGATTATCTCTCAAACCATAAAGGTTTGAGAGATGACACTGGAGGCAATACATTTATTTTGAATAGGACTTTACTATAGGGATTAGTAATACTTAAGTATTACTATCCTTTTAAAACGATTTCCGGGACATACATGTACGTCCTAGGTCCACCTGGGACATCCGCTCGGGACGTACATGTATATCCTCGGGTGGTAAGGGGTTAATCGGAAATGGCATCAATATTTTATTTTATTTTTTTGCCATCCTCTGGGCCAACAAGGGTGATATGGCATGGGCTGGACTTGATGGACAAATGTCTTTTTTTCATTCTCGTCATCAGTGTTACTATAGAGTTATCTCTAGTGGGTTAAAATCCCCAGTGTATACTATTGAGGATTATGGTGACATTGGTTTGATCCAGAATTACACCAGTTCTTCTTAGTACTCAGCCTCACTATGTGGGTACATATGTTTATATGTTCATCCATTCATAAACACACATATATGCATGTAGATGTGTCCTCAGTGGCGCATATGCATATTTTGTGTTATCACTGTGCCAGATACACAACGGTCATACTCACACACACACACACTCACAAGATATTCTCTCTCTCTCTCTCTCTCTCTCTATATATATATATATAATTTCTTTTATCCTAGCAAAGAGATTCCTCTAGCAGAGTCCCTGTTGTAGCTTGTGTTTGCTGCTCACAGGGAATCTTCTGCGGTAGATCTGGATCTGGGCAGGTCAGCTGACGGAATCTCTGTTAAATAAAAAAGAATAAAAGCACATTATTACGAGCAGAGTTTGATCGCGTAGAGGAGACAGTGTCCGGGCAGAGAGGGTACGAGCAGGGATTGTTTTCTTTTACAGTAAGGGAGTAAGGATGCAGAATTCTTTGCTTCTGAGGCTGTAGCTAGAAACTGTAAATGCTTTCAAAAAAGTATTGGATACCTTTTTTAGCTCATAACATGATAGAGAATTATGACAGATATGACCGACAGAAACACAGAATTTTATGGCAGATAAGAACCATTCGGCCCATCTAGTCTGTCCATTTCCCACTGTACAAACCTCAAACCTTATTTGGGCCTTGGTCTTTTCTTATGTTAAGGACAGAGTCTTATGCTATCCCATGCATGCTTACTTTCCGTCACTGTGTTAACTTCTACCACTTCTGCTGGTAGGCTATTCCACTTATCTACTACCCTCTCAGTGAAGTAAAACTTTCTTACATTACATCTAAACCTGTGTCCCTCTAGTTTTAGGCTATGGCCTCTTGTCCTAACATTTTTACTCCTTTGAAATGTACTTCCCTCCTGCACTTTGTTGAATCCCTTCATGTATTTGAATGTTTCTATCATATCCCCTCTCTCTCTTCTCTCCTCCAAGCTTTAGTCTATCCTGATATTTCTTTTCCTGTAAACCAGTCACCATTTTAGTAGCTCTTCTCAGAATTTTCTCTAGAGTATCTATATCCTTCTGGAGATGGGGTCTCCAGTACTGCACACAATACTCTAGATGAGGTCTAAATAGAGATCTGTAGAGTGGCATGACCAGTTCCCTTTTTCTGCTACTAATGCCCCTAGCTATACAGCCCAGCACCCTGATTGCATTCCCCACTACTTTATTACATTGTCTGCCTACCTTTAAAGGGATAGTAATGTTTCATAATAAAAGCAGCTCTAATTAATCATCATAGTATTTGGACTTTGGAGAGTGTTATTTCAATTCTGTCAGAGTTATAGTTCAGGAGTAATTCAATGACAAAGTATCCCCCTCCCGCCCCTTTTACTGATGTAACACTGCTCAGCCACAGCAGAAGGGAGGTGCCCAGGTAGACTACAGAGAGGGACAATCTTCAATTACGATAAGGGAAAAACCTGAAAAACCTGTCAAGGGGGGCAGGGCCTTCATTGTTCTCATAGGAAGAAGATTGTCCCCTTCTGTTATCTGTCTGGTCTATGGACTGTATTCCACATCTGAGAAGAGATGGCTTACACTAGGTAAAAGGTACGGGATGGGAAACTTTGCTTGCGAATATCTCTCAAACCATAAAGGTTTGAGAGATAAGACTTATATCGTTCTTCATGTTTTTTTAATGCCTACAAAATAAAATAAAGATAAAACAAAGTATTACTATCCCTTTAAGTTATTAGACAAAATTACTCTCAAATCCCTTTCCTCTGTTGTGTCTGACAGTACAGTACCCTTAATAGTATATTTTTCCTTTGGATTTTTATGTCCCAAGTACATTATTTTACATTTATCAACTTTATACTGCAGCTGCCACACTCTTGTCCATTCTTCTAATTTACCTAAATTATTTGTCATTTGGCTTATTCCCCCTGGAATGTCTACCATATTGCAGATCTTTGTATCATCTGCAAAAAGGCATACCTTTCCTTGAAGACCTTTTGCAGTATCACTAGTAAAAATATTAAAAAGAATGGGCCCCAGTACAGATCCCTGAGGTACTCCATTAGTACCTTTCTAGGGTTTTTTTTATTTTTGCTTTCCTGTGGATTAACAAGAGTGATATGGCAAATGACAAATTTGATGAGCTTGATGGATGCATGTCTGTTTTCAAACCGCGTTGGCTGCTTTAACATGATTTTTTAAAAAGTAACAGTGCCCTCTGTTGTCCAGAAAATTAAATTACCCTACAGTTCAGCTGATGTTCAGAAAGTTTTCTATGGCATTCTATGGGAAAGATGAGTCACTGACTGCAGTTCCCCATAGAATGTGATAGTAACAGTTTTATCACTTTTTGACATTTTTATCGGTTATAACTTTTGGATAAAATAACTCCCGACATTGTGAGTAATCTTGTTTTACCCAGAAGGAAAAGTCCTATAACATATAGGTTTTCCAAAAACAAACAATGCTTACTGTTCCATCAACTGGCTAGTACTTGAGTAAATAAATTATCCCAATACACCAATCAACATAAAAGAGGAATAGATGTTTGGTGTATTTGGATTATGTTAGACACTCCCACAACTCTGCATAGTGGGTGTGGCCACTAAGGCTGAGGTGTCTCTAAAAAGTTGGTACCCTGAACGGTTCCCTACTCAGCCTAATGGAAAAGCTAGCCCTGTCAGGGAAATGAAATGAAGTTCTAAGAAAGAGATTTAGGGACTGGGAACTATAATATCAGGGCTATAGTAAAAAAATTCTCAAACTGTAGACAGAATGAAGCTGATGGGTATTGTCAGCTCTTGATGACATTAGTATAGAATGGGACAGAATAGAATCTTGTGAGCAATGTAAAGGAAGACAAGTCCGGGCATCAGGGCCAAAATCCCAGTTAGGCAGAGTAGGGAACCTCCCCATCCATGCTGATCAAACCCACCAGGCTGAGTTGTGTGCGCATGTACTCTGTACTCCCAGTTTACATAAAGGAACACTATCAGAGTTTTCAAAATCACCTTTATGTTGCATTGGCATATTTAAAGGGACAGTAACACTTCATATGTAAAAAAATATATATTGCTGGATTTATCTTCCTGAGTAAAACAAGGGTACTCCCACTGCTAGAAGGTGTTTTATTCAAACGTTACTGCAGCTCAGACTTGAATATTTTAGATGCATTACCTCAATAAGACTGGAATTGTATAGGGGTGCTGTTGCTACACCATCCTATGGACAGCTCTGGTCAATTGATCACAAACTTCCATAGGATGGTGTTGTAACAGTGCCACTGTTGAATTTCAGGCATTTGAAATACTGCATCTACAACTTTCAGGTTTGAGCTGCAATAAATTTTGAACAAAACACCTCTCAGCAGTGGGAGTACCCTTGTTGTACTCAGGAAGATAAAACTGACACGCATTTTGTTATATATATTTAAAGTGTTACTATCCCTTTTTTCTATCTATTTGAATTTATACATTATACTACTAATTAAGGAATGCCATGAAGTCACCTCCTGCTTTAGCCCTACATTACCTCCTTTAGTCACTGACACTTAACAATTTCTCTGCTAGGTAAAGAGGAAAATGCAATGCTTAACAATGTCAGTAAGTGGGGGAGTTAATGTAATGTTATCCCTTAGATTGCCAGAGGAGTACACAACGCACTGCAAAGCAATACGTTGCGTAACCCTCTGGCATTCAAAGGGTTATGACAGGAAGAGCCTACACAGCATGTCTTAATGAGAATAATCTAAAAATATATATATATTTTTTCTAAATAAAAAATGTCTAACACAACATATACTGTAGGTGATTTTAAAAACACTTTAAAAAATCTACAAAGTTGTAGGTGAATATCCCTTTAAGTTACTTTTTGTGTTTGTATGTGCCAGGAAACAGTGGATGGGAAACAATGTATGGGTCTCAGAGCAGGGTCCTATAATGAGTTGGGGCGTGGACATGGACAGGCTTTGGTGCCAAGGATGCATTACCAATAAGATCCTGGGATCTAAATCGGGCCTTGCTGAGAGTACGTATGTGAAGCCATTAGTCAGACTTGGGTATAGATTTGCAAAGAAAAGAAAAAATACGTGTAGATTTTTGGGGTAGACACTTAGGTCTGAAAGTGAATTTAAGCTAGTGGCAGTCATATTTATGAAGAGCTTTGGTTGGGAAGGAGTTGAAGTCTAGAAGGTAGAACAGGTCTGTGGATTTCCTGTCCCCCCACCCAAGTTATTGTTGAGCCCCAATATCAATCATACTCAGTCTGACAATTGACGGGTAAGGTTGATGGAAGTTGTAGAATAATAACAACATAAAGAGGATTGGAAATGTCCCACCCGTGAATCTCAATCAAGGTGGAAGACAAAGATATATCATTTATTTTTTGGGGATAGTATTAGAGTTTGTAGTTCATTACCTCTGTCAGGGAGCCTTTGATTGTCGTCAGCTTGTAACCAACCCAGAGAGGGGTGCAGACCATTGAGGAAAGTGCTAGCAGCCACCCCAGGGCATCAGCCCACCATGGGTATATATAGCGCTTATTATACTGTAGAGGTGTGTACTTCACAAGTGAGAACAGGAAGGTGGCCTAGGAAAGAAAGGACGTTTAGAGGAAATCTTAACACTATCCAGCATAAGGCCTATGAATTCTACCCCTATTTTGTCTCCTACCAATCATTTTCCATACCTACCAGACACACAGCAGGAGTAATGAAGAGCCAGCAGTATTTGATGATGGGGATGGGTCTGTAGCCAATCATGTGCTCCACGTTTTTATAAAAATTATCAGCTCCTGAAAGGATTGGGGTGTATGATTAATAAACGCACTGTGGACTGGTTTTAAGTCATAGTCCATTGCATGAAACGAGAGACTTTTCAAACTTTCCAACCAAAAGGTGGTAAAGGGAAGGGTTATATGAAAAATTAGGAGACCAATACAAGGAGATACATTGAGGCATTATAGTGAGCAGCGAAGGAGTTATAGGGAGGGGGTTAAGGTGCAATAACAGAAATTACAGAGGTAGGTTATATGGGGAAATGGTGATAGGTAAAGTTAAATATTCTGTGGAGAAATAGGAGAAGTTAAAGGGATAGTAATACTTCGTTTTAACTTTATTTTATTTTGTAGGCATTAAAAAAACATGAAGAATGATATAAGTCTTATCTCTCAAACCTTTATGGTTTAAGAGATATTCACAAGCAAAGTTTCCTCCTCCCGGCCCTTTTTCCTAGTGTAAGCCATCTCTTCTCAGATGTGGATCAGGATGTATGACCAGACAGATAACAGAAGGGGACAATCTTCTTTGTATGAAAAGAATGAAAGCCCTTCCCCCCCTTGTCAAGTTTTTCAGCTTTTTCCCTTATCTTAATTGAAGATTGTCCCTCTCTGCAGTCTACCTGGGCACCTCCCTTCTGATCGGGCTGAACGGGGGCGGGGGGGTGATACTTTGCTTGTGAATATCTCTTAAACCATAAAGGTTTGAGAGATAAGACTTATATATATATATATATATATATATATATATATAAAGATAAAACGAAGTATTACTATCCCTTTAAAGTGAAGTATGTTATTGGGAAATAGTTGGAGTTAAAGCAAATGGTCATCTGGAGCAGAATTGTCCAAGTTCATTCCTCAAGGGCCACCAACAGGCCAGGTTTTAAGGGTTTCCCTGATTAAGCACAGGAGACTCATTGAAAATGAATGAGCCACTGAGTAACTCACCTATGCTCAGTCAGGGAAATCATTAAATTCTGGTCTGTTGGTGGCCCTTGAGGACTGAACTTTGTCAGCCCTGATCTGAAGCAATAGGATGGTTGTAGGAGAGGTTATATGACACAAAAGGAACGGTTAAAAGGAGGAGTTGTATGGAGAAATAAGAGGAGATGCAGCAAATGGTTCTACGGAACAATAAGAAGAGTATATTGAGAAGATTATTTAGAACAATAGTTAAAGAGAGAGAGGGCACTCACCATACACCCAGCCAATGCAGAGTGTTTCAAAGACAGCCACAAACAGTAGGCACATTCCACTAGCAGCATAATAGTCAAACAGCTGGAACACGTACATTCCTCCCTGAGGGGCCAAAGAGAGTGATTACTTGAAATTAAGGGGCCAAGTAAAGATGCGTCAAGATAGGACAACATGTGAGGCAATAGTAGGAAAGCATAGAAAGCACTGGGCCAGAGGAGTTTTAGCTTAGAACAAAACATCAATAGCAGAATGAGTGAGTCCAGATTCCATGTGTTGTATCCCATAGATCAAGATCTAGAATGAACCCCTTAGATCAAAGTTAGTCAACTGCTGGACCTCCACCTGCTGACAACTAATACAACTCCCTTCAGCTGCTGAAAACTACTATAACTCCCATCATCCCCAACCAGCCAGTGTCCCTTTGGGGATCCTGGGAGTTGTAGTCTGCAAAAGATGGAGTGCCATCAATTGACTACGCCTGTCATAGATGCTAGAGAAATCTCCATCACTCCTCAAAGCTCATATAGTGAGTTCTATATTAGGATACTATTTATCTGTATAGACAGGGCCAGATTTACTTCCCTTAGCTCCACCCATAGACACACCCCTGTTCCTCACATAACCCTCCCCCAGACCCATCCACTATATCCTGGCACAGAGAATACCTTTGGCCTATAACAAGCAAGGACACAAATGGTTGCTAGAGAGATCTCCAACGCATTGCTTTGCATTGCGATGGAGATCTCTCTAGCATCCAAGGGGTTAAATAATATCCAGTAAAGGGGAATAAAACTGGAGCAGGGACATTGCAATTTCCCTGGCCACACCCACAATTCGGAATGTGGGTGTGGCCCTCATAGTTGCAGAGCCCCCTAAAAATTTGAGGCTCTGGGCAGTTGCCTACTCTGTCTGTTGGGAAATCCGGCTGTGTTTATAGAATTACAGTCTCTTCATATTACTCATACTGGACCACCAAGAGTTCTCTATAGAGGAAACTATGAGCCATATGTACAGACAAAGTGGAACAATTTTGGGGCAAACCAACTGCACCACAGGGGACAAGTAAACATTCTAATTGATTTAAAAGGAGTTTTAATTCCTTGAATGCTGGAGAGGTCGCACAGGAAAGCAGAAATGTAATACCAAAAGTTTATTTATTCACAGGTCATAACACAAACGCCACACATGGTGAAAAGACTCACTCGTTTTGCACCCGAGTGCTTAATTATAGGCTTAATTCCACTTCCCATGACTCAGACCTCTTAACATTTTGAGTGCCAGAGGGGTACGCAAAGCATGCTTTGCAATGCGTTGCATACCCCTCTGGCACTCAAAGGGTTAAAGGTAGTAGCCACACCTCCTAAAATGTATGTCCAATCAAAATAGCTCAAGGATCAAATAACATTAAAGGAGCAGTAAACTTTTTTATGAAAAAATATATATTGTAGGGATTTTCCTACTGAGTAAAATAAGGGTACTCCCACTGCCAAGAGATTTATATGTCTAGAGTTATTACGGTTTAAACCCATGTTTTTTTTTTTACATTAGCAGTGCCCTCTAGTGGTCAAATTCTAATTAGGTTTCCTGTTAGATTCTAATGGAGAGAAAAGTCAGACATACAGTTGTCCATAGAATGTGATAGAAACTGCCTGTCAGTTAGAACTATCAGGAGATAAACACAGTAAATTCACTTCCTGTCAGTTAGAACTATCAGGAAGTAAACACAGTAAATTCACTTCCTGGTTATTTAAACTGCTATAAATTTTGAATAAAACATCTGACAGCGATGGGAGTGACCTTGTTTTATTCAGCAGGAAATGCTCTATAAAATATGTGTTTCCATAAAAAAAAGTTTACTGCTCCTTTAACCTTGGCTATAGACCTGTAGTTCCAATAACATAAGGAAATATATATTGTTACGAAAAATAGGACCCCAGTATTTTAAACCAATGTGACGTCAACATAAAATCACAGAACAGTGAAAAAATGACCTGTGGATAAAGAAACTTTTGGTATTATAGTTCTGTGTTCCTGTGCAGTCTTCTTTTCTACTGTGGTTCAAAGGATTGGGACTTCCTTGACCGGCACGGCAGACTGACACTAATCTTGGAGGTGAGTGTATCTTGTTCGGCTAAGGATCTGTCTTTATTTATACTACCCTGAAGTATTGCCGTTGGATCTTTTTCATGCTAGAGAGGTCTGCAACATATTGCTTATACAGTGTTGGAGACCTCTCTAGCATTCACAGAATTAAAAGTACCATTTACTTTGTGGCATTTTTATTTACTCCCTTGTTCGGTTGCTTTGTCCCAGAATTGCTTCAGTTCTGCCTTTAGACATGCAGCCCTCCACCCCGTGGCCAGGGGAGGGCTGGCCTGGAGGGCAAGGGGGCAATTACCCCCCAGGCTGGTCATGATTATAGGCCAGTGGGCCACTGTCTTACTCAATTTCCCATTTGCTGCTGTAAATAGAGTAAACAGAATTTAAGGAGCTACACAAGTACTGTAGCTCCGTTTCAGTTGTAAGCTCTGTGGTATCACTAGTGTTGCTCCATTTCAATTGTAAGCTCTGTGGTATCACTAATGTAGATCCACTTCAATTGTCATCTCTGTAATATCAATTGTGTACTACCATTTCAGCTCTGAGGTATCACTTGACTTAATCCATAACATTAATGCCAGCTATAACATTAACAAAAGGGGTTGGGCTGGGACATTGGGCTGGAGCAGTAATAGAAACAGGCCACTTAATTGTACTTGCCCCCCAGGCCAAAAGTTGCCAGCCCTCCCCTGCCCGTGGCCTCACAGCCCCATGCCACCCCACACCTCGGTGAGCATGATGAGTCCGATGAGGAAGGAGAAGATGCAGACACCCAGGATGAGAAGTTCTCGTCTGTTCTTCTTGCGAAAGATGCTGGGATACATATCCACCACAGCAGTGACCAGGCTCTCCACACACACAAACTGCCAGCAACATCAAGGGAAAAGAACACACACACATATATATTTATAAGAAAGGAGACTGACAAGCGTTCAAGGCCAGTTAAGACTCATCATTAGGCATATCAGCTATTGGGTCTACAGATGGTTGGTGATGATGAGAGATTTAATTCCAATCAACTGTATATCCAACAATTCCCTAACCCTTGCTTAGGACTTTAGGTAATACCATTTTTAGTGCAGTACTGTATACTAACAAAAGGAGCAGTACATGTTTTTAATTAAAAATGTACAATACAGGGAGTTTTCTGTTGAGTAAAACAAGGGTACTCCCTCTGGTTAGATATGTTTCAGTCAAAAGTGATAACAAGTGAAACTTGTTGCTTTGTACATTGAATTTAGCAACAAAGCTAACTGGTGTCCATTTTTTTTATAATGCACTATATGGGGGAGTTTGAGTCCCTGACTATGGCTCTTCATAGTACTGAGTGTAACAGCTCCACCTGGTGACCAGAACAGAAAATAGTAGTGTAATGTAAAAAGAATCAAGATTAAACTGTCATTAGCCTGAATGTAAAATTTCCCAGCAGAGAAAATACTATTGTTTTACACAACATGAAAAGTCCTAACATGAATTTCTTTCATAACAAAAAGTTTAATGTTCTTTTAACGTCTGTGAGATTAACTCTTTGGGTTCATTTAACGTCTGAGAGCTTAAATGGATAGTAATACTTCGTTTTAACTTTATTTTATTTTGAAGGCATTAAAAAAACATGAAGAATGATATAAGTCTTATCTCTGAAACCTTTATGGTTTAAGAGATATTCACAAACAAAGTATCCCTTCCCTGTTCAACCAGATCAGAAGGGAGATGCCCAGGTAGACTGCAGAGAGGGACAATCTTCAATTAAGATAATGGAAAAAGCTGAAAAACTTGTCAAGGGGGGCAGGGCTTTCATTGTTTTCATACAAAGAAAATTGTCCCCTTCTGTTATCTGTCCTGTCATACAACCAGACTCACATTTGAGAAGAGACGGCTTACACTAGGTAAAAGGGGCGGGAGGGGAACTTTGCTTGTGAATATCTCATAAACCATAAAGGTTTGAGAGATAAGACTTATATCATTCTTCATGTTTTTTTAATGCCTACAAAATAAAATAAAGTTAAAACAAAGTTTTACTATCCCTTTAACCCTTTGCGTGCCAGAGGGGTAGCAACGCAATACAAGCATCTTTAACATTCAAGATGTTAAATAAACTGGACAGTAAAGGCATATATAAACAGGTAAATTAACTGGCCAAAAATGTGTTTATAAGTTGGACATTTCAGAAATAAATAAACTGGTAAATAAACCACCTAGCGTAAATCAGGACAGTGGATGTGGCCACAAAGCAGATGCTCCTCTCATAACTAGGCACCCTAGGCAGCTTCCTCGACTGCCTAATGCAAGGATGTCCAAACAAAGTCCCAGGGGAACATTTGCAGTGCTCGGTCATAGCCAATTCTATTAAATAATAAAGTGACCTATTGGAAAGCATAATGACCTCTAATTGATCTTTTCTAGCCATACAGACATTTACTTCTGAGTATATAACTTTATCTGGTAGTGGTTTTCAAAGTCTGGAATTATCAGGACACCCCTAACATTTTATCTAATTTATCTACAGCATTTCTAGGGATAATAGGGGTACACATGCATAAATACTGAGTTATTCTCATGTCTCACAATCAGAATAACAACAACAAACAAATTGTCCATAAACATTTCTATAAATATACATTTGAAACTCCAAATACAACATATTGTTAAAGTAATAATAAATAAACAGGACAGTCTAAGTTCATGTATGCGGCACATCACAGTGGCAATCCATACAATCGCATAATGTTATTTTTACATGCCTATCTTTAATTCCATTATACTATTTAGTAATATATGGCCCTAGATTTGTTGTTATTTTGTCAGTTTGGCCCTTGAGAAAACAGTTTGTGCACCCCGAGCCTAATGAGAATACATGTATGTTTATCATGCATGTGAGCTCCTATATAAATTGTGCTTTGTCTCCTGTACCTGACTGTCCAGTCCCAGCAGAATGACCATGATGAAGAAGAAGCAGGCCCAGAGAGGAGAGAAAGGCATCATGGATACAGCCCGGGGGTAGGCAATGAAGGCCAGACCTGGACCTGCAATGGGACAGACAGAGAGCTTAGCAAAGGATTTGGCCATCGCCTAGAGACAGTGATCATGACATCTGAGAGCGAGCTGGGTATATTGTCTCCTAACATGGACAACCAGACCCCTAACATCAGATAGTCTGAAACTGCAACTGGACAATAGTATCTGACAACTGGAAACTGAACTCCGACAAAGATTTATGTTGAGCAATTCTCATCACTGACTTTAAGCAGAATGGCTTCTATTGTGGTCTTCTATTTAGATTAAGAACTTAGGAAAATTGCCTCTTGACTTGCTAGATATGTTCCCCAAAGTTTTAAGTTATGCTCATCACTGACTGCCCAGCATTTCACCTATAAGATATAAGAGCCCAGACTGCTCCCCTACAGTTCCAGTAATATAATGATAACAACATAAGGAGCATTAATATAAACAGACTCACCAGATTCTGCCACCTCGGAGATGGGAACCCCTTGTTCCTCTGCCATGAACCCCAGAATAGAGAAGATGGCAAAGCCAGCCACAAAGCTGGTGCCACTGTTAAGGAAACAGAGAGCAATACAGTCCCTGAGGAGAGATGAGAGTGAAAGGGTTAATAGAGAATAGGAGCGACAGACATGAGGGTGAAAACGACAGTATAAATTGGGAAGTGACTGGAGGAAGAGAAAACAACTGGTGAGCAGTGTTCCATCTGAGATCAGCAATTGTGTGTAATCCAGGACCGAAAGAATCATTAAGTGGTCAGTGTTTTGCTGATCCTCATCACCATTATCAAGACAAACCCCAAATGTGAACATACCCCTGGGCTATCAGCACTAGTGCTTGGTACCCTTTTTTGTGGGATTTGGGTATATCTAGGGGTATGCTCACATTTGGGGTTTGTCTTGATAAGGATGGCAGCGATCACAGAAATGCTGATGACATAATAAACACAGTTTTCTTGCTTCTTCACCAACTGGAAGTCCAGAACATACCCCTCCCTTCTTTACATTCCCCTTACAATGAAACAGGTATGATTTGCAGCTTATCAGTTTGTGTTCTCCTAAGCCAGGCATCTGACTTGGATGTTTCATTTTGAGATTCAGTATGCTTTTGACTTGATAAAGGGAGGTTGTTACTCTCTAAAGCTTGTCCTGGAAATTGAATGTTTGTCCAGTAAAAAATATATTATTTATTAGATACTGTCATACTCATTCATTTGGCATCTCTACCACTGGATTGACATCCTAAAGTAAGTATATATACACACACACACACACACATATATGCATATTTTGGAGCTTTTTCTGCTGAGAAAAACCAAGGGTATTCTTACTGCTGGGAAATAATTTAAATATTATAATGTGATTGATTTTGTGTCTTTTTTTTTTTTTTGCTTTAAAGGGATAGTAATGCCTCAAACAAAATGCAGCTCACATTATTCTTTATTTTATGTGTCCCAAATTGCTCTGCATTTCAATACTATCAGTCTTGTAGATCAGCAGCAATTGGATGAGAAATAATTAACCTCCCTCCTCTTTCACCTGTTTCACTCTGCCTTTCCAAACCAGTCCGGGAGGAGCGCAGCGAGGGACAATCTTCAGTAAGCATAAGGAAAATCCTGCTCTCCTTCGCCAAGGGGGAACAGGGTTTTCCTTATACTTAATTGCATGAAGATTGTCCCTCGCAGTTATCTGTCTCGTCCCAGGACCGAATTCCACAACTGATGGGAGATGGCCAAAAGGGGCGGGAGGGGGATCCTTTCTCATTCAATTGCTGCTGAACTACAAGACTGATAGTATTGAAATACAGTGCTATGTGGGACAAATAGTATAAAGTGGAATCGGAGCTGCATTTTGTTTAAAGTATTACTGTCCCTTTAATCAAAAATTCTATAACTGTGACCCCCAGGTGGTGCTGTTTCTTTAGGCCCTATGGAGAATTCATGAAATGTAAAACTCTCCAAACAGTGATATAGACAGACATTATCTAGAGCTGTTATAACTCTTTCTCTCTCTCTCTCTATATATATATATATATCCTATATAATAATTCTCTAAATAGTGTGTAACGCCCGACATGGGCAGTAGACACTGCTGCGCGTGTTGCAGTCATGCGCAGTAGAGACTGCCCGCGCCGTGGCTGATACAGAGCTGGGCTCTCCGAAGGAGCGTCCAGCTCTGTATTAGCTGTGGCGCGGGCAGTCTCTACTGCGCATGACTGCCCCGCGACCGGGTGGCTGTGACACTGTGGCCCGTGTAACGGGCTGTTCAACTAGTATATATATATATTCATAATATTACTTTTTCTTTACATTTCTGAAGCAGCCTTAGGTGTGCAAATGAAGGACTTTGTGTGTTGTGTGTCCGTGTGTATGTGACATTGCAGGTTTGTGAGACTGGTGGTGTACCTGTAGCAATTATTGTTGTACTTGTTGTAACTCCCCAGCGCAGTCAGACACCCCAGGCAGATGGCGTAAGAGAAGAAGATCTGAGTCCCGGCATCCATCCAGACCTGCCGAGGACAGTCTGATGAAAACATGGCAAACATGAGCAGATCAGTGGGCAGTGGAGCCTAACCTGCCATTCTGCTAACTATCTCTTATACACAGGGGTACAGCTGGCAGTTGTGTAATCAATGCCAACAGCACAAGTATTACAACCTTACCTGGGTCAGATTTAAAGGGATAGTAATACTTCATTTTAACTTTATTTTATTTTGTAGGCATTAAAAAAACATGAAGAATGATATAAGTCTTATCTCTGAAACCTTTATGGTTTAAGAGATATTCACAAACAAAGTATCCCCCCCTGTTCAACCAGATCAGAAGGGAGGTGCCCAGGTAGACTGCAGAGAGGGACAATCTTCAATTAAGATAAGGGAAAAAGCTGAAAAACTTGTCAAGGGGGGAAGGGCTTTCATTGTTTTCATACAAAGAAAATTGTCCCCTTCTGTTATCTGTCTGGTCTTACAACTAGATTCACATCTGAGAAGAGATGACTTACACTAGGAAAAAGGGGCAGGAGGGGAAACTTTGCTTGTGAATATCTCATAAACCATAAAGGTTTGAGAGATAATACTTATATCATTCTTCATATTTTTTTAATGCCTACAAAATAAAATAAAGTTAAAACGAAGTATTACTATCCCTTTAAAGTAACACCTCCTAATAATAACCCCCCACTTACCTTATTATGGTCACAAATTCCTGATGGCTCCCTATGAATTTGGCACTGCAATCAACCCCGTATGTTATGCCCATGGAGGCAGACATGACAGTTGCTGGTGGTTTTTAAAACTGAAGCAGGCAGAACACATGAACCTAGTTAACACTTTAAGGACCAGTGGGCTGCACAAAGCATTCCATTGCACATACCTCTGGTACTTAAAGAGTTAAGATTACCACGGGCAGCGGGTGCAGTTTGTCTTCTGTGGTCCTGCTAGCAACTATCATGTCCGCCTCCATCGACATATCATCTCCATTCGGTCCAGGAGGTCCTCTCTTGAACAGAGACACAAGAGCAAAGTTCATAGGTGCCATTAGGATTTTTTTGTCCTCAAGTTAAGTGGGGGGGTTGTTATTATTATGAGGTGTCACTTATTTCAGTTTCAGGCTCACCCAGGTAAGGCATCCTAAGCGCCCTTGGCCCTGTCCATGATCAAACTTCTTACTCACATGATCCCAGCCCCAAACACTGTTACCTGAAACAAAAATACTCTAGGCCTAAACATTTAACCCTTTGAGTACCAGAGAGGTATCCAACGCATTGCATTGCAACGCGCTTGATACCTCTCTGGCATTCAAAGGGTTATACCCGAAAAAGCTCTGGGCCTCTTGAATGCTACAGATTTCTCCTACTCATTACTTTTCAATGCCCTGGAGATCTCTCTAGCATCCAAAGATAAGTAAAGTTTACATGTATGTAAACTGGTAAATAAATTGATTAATTAGTATATAAACTGAACGTTACCCTCACACACACTCACTAACATTGCATGAAATGCATTGCCCGCCTCTTCCAGAAATTAAAGTGTTAAGTATCAAAGGGGAAAATAATGTAGGACTAAAACAGGAAGTTCCTGCATGGCATGGCCTTAGGGTTAAGTCATGAAATGCAGTAACTTCATGGTTTAAATCTCCAGAGGGGTAACCAATGCCCTGCAGAGCAATGCTTTGGCTACCCCTCTGATGATCAAAGGGTTAATTAGCAAAATCTATACATATAAGTAACTCAAAAACAAACTTTGGCCACCCCTCTGGTGATCAAAGGGTTAATTAGCACAATTTATACATGTAAGCAACTCAAAAACAATCTATGGTCACCCCTCTAGCAATCAAAGTGTTAATTAACATAATCTACACATCTAAGTAACCCAAAACAAGTTTTCTAAATAAAAAAAATAAAAAATGGCTAATACAACATTGCATTGCGTACCACTCTGGCACTGATAGGGTTAGTAAAATGAGAAGCCTGGCAGGCTACTAGAATCTCAATCTCCAGCCACACACACCTCTGGCCAGACAAACACACCCAGAAGCAGCAGTAAGGAGGAGATATTCATCTCTCCTCCATACTGCCTTACTACTAGATACAGGGGAGAGTGATTTTTCACAGGAGTAGCCAGAGTCTGAAGGCAAGGAGTTGGTCCGTCCTCACTTTTGCCCTGTTCACCTAATGTAACACAAACAGCAACGCATTGCTCTACGACTCTACAAATCACTATGGGGTAGCAGTAGGGTGACCACATTTCCATTCTGCCATTCAGGGACACTGCTTAGATAAGCGCAGCAGAGCACTTGTCCTCAACTCTAGTGTAATGGAAATGGTCACTATACATCACTGTACATGAGTAAGCAGCCCTCTCTTTCTCCAGGCGCACCACATAGTTCTAAACACTAGAGGGAGAACTAGCCATTAACTGCTGTGACAGAAAGTGAAGCCTGTTGTGGGCTACAAGAAAATATACATAGCAACCAAAGCCTTAGACTATCATTACACTGCAAAAATAATTGCACTGCTATTTTCTGATAGCCCAGCAGAGACATAACTTCCTGTCACACTAGGCAATGGGCAGTTCCCTTTCTAGTGCAGTGATTCTCAGCTCCAGTCCTCGGGGCACGCCAACAGGTCATGTTTTCAAGATATCCCTACTTAATCACAGGTGAATCAATCACAATGACTGAGCCACTAATTACTCACCTGTGATTAAGGAGGAACAACCTGAAAACCTGCACTGTTGGTGTGCCCCGAGGACTAACATTGAGAAACACTGTTCTAGTGATTAGAAATGAGGTCTTCATTCCGGGACTTTGTATTGTACCAGAAGGGGGGCTGCCAGGGACAAGGGACATACATTTAAAATCGGGGACTGTTCTGGGCAATCAAGGCCGGGTGGTCACCCTATGTAGCAGCTACCCACAGCCTCTGAGTATGACCCCTAAGTACCCTGATCATTCCCGTGCCATCATCACTTCCAGTGGTGTAACTAGAAGCCACCGGGCCCTGATGTAGAAATTGCCATGGGCCCGCCCCGACCACGTTCTTCTCATTGCCCTGTGTCCATCTCCTACCTGCTCCCGTGTGGTTCTGAATAATGCAGAGCGCTGGGAGATGATGTCATCTCCCAGCGCTCTGCATAACTAGAGCGCCGGTAGATCAGCTGAGTTGCTGCGGGCGTGTGGCGATGGGGTCGCCACTATTGTTACGCCAATGATCACTCCTGTGTAATGCTAATGATGTCAGGGAAAGTGGAGGGAGAGTGGAACTTTAGCCTTCTGTATATCTCAAACCATAAAGGTTTGAGAGATGGGGCTGGGGTTGTTTAGTTGCATTTTCTAATAGCTGCAATATTACCTTTTTTAAGATATCTACATTATCAACACTTTAAGTGATCTGCACCAGTTAACTGCTTTATTAGTCTCTAAATTGCTGTCATTTCTACAAAATGACAGTGTGAGAAGTCCTCCTTGTACTGTGTGTATTTAAAGTGGAAATGTCACCTTTCCTACCCCCCCCCCCCCACCAAATACCTTGGCTTTCATGTAGTAAAGCACTCTGTTTAATTCTTGATAACAATTCCTACATACGTAAATAAAATACCTCCTTCTAACAGTGAAACCAGGAGGGAGAGAGAGGCCATCTTGCTTACTCTTGAAAATATTGGCAGCTCTCTCCCTCCTAATTCGTGTCAATCTTTGCCAATATTCCTGCCCCTTCTCTCAGGGGCAGGCTCTCCATGTTCCTAAACATAATTTAGTCCACCACTCGAGGTAATAGGTGGTGGGTGGAGATTCTTCATCAAAAGGGATGACCAGCCTTGTACAGCTTGTACCGCAGGGAAGAAGTCCAAATGACAGTATAAATATATAACCGCTTATGTTCCAAAATACAGCGTTAAAAAAAAAAAAAAAAAATTAAAAAGCCCAGAAAATATAGACAGTTTTAAATATTGGTTTATATTCCCCTAAGTTTTTTAGAGGTGAAAGTTCCATCTTTAAGTGGTGAGATATCTAAGTCATAGCAAGTTATAGGTTAACTGATGACTGGATGGAGTGCCTCTGGGTTACAAGCAAGGAGGGACATATGGATTATAATCTATGTTATGGAGATAAATATGGGTTATTGTTTTAAAGATCTCTGGCTCAGCTCATTTTGAAGGTTCCCAGGTACGGTCTCTTGTCCCCTTTCAGAGCCTCACAGAGCCATGTAAACCCTTCCAGGGATTTACAAAGACACACAGAACACTTCAGACCTGCCGCTGACCTTCCGGAGAAGGCCTTGTTCTGTTTATAGACAGTCCTTGGCACACAACTGAAAGGTACATGTACGTGCGTAAGAGGGCAGCCCCTGCAGGGCCCAGCCACGTGTAAACTGCTGAGCGTGACAGCACAGTGTGAGCAGGCACCAGTCTCCTGCAGCTCCCAGTGGGAACCATATATCCCAAGAAGCATTGCGCTCTGGTCAGGGAGAACCTGACCATTTATGGTTTGTGCCCTTACTGACCTCCGCTTTATTCCTGTTTTGATGACATTCAGTATCAGAAATGGGTCAGTTTGTCCGCTGTTACCAGTTATATGTCAGATCAATGTTTCGCACCTTCAATCCTAAAAGACTGCAAACACTGCAGATTTTAACCCCTTGGATCCTAGAGAAGTAATACATTGTATACCTCCTTAAAAATCAATGTGAAATTTTGGATTTTTTTATTTGCCCCCCCCCCCCCCCACGTTTGTAGTTGGCTTGCTCCAATACTGCACCTCTTTAGCTTCCAGAATTGCACCTTAAGGGTCTTATTCGCCAACCAAGTGCACTTTTAAATCTGTGAATGCTAGAGAGATTGGAGACCTCTCTAGCAAATACAGAGTTAAAATCCTTATTTTTAAATCAGTGGGATGTTTTTGGATATATTATTTGTCCACTGTTGTTATGCTCCAGAATTGCTCCATTTGTGAATAAAGGCCATGGTTAAATGTCTTATTCTATCAGGCACAGACACACAATAATATCCTCCAATCATTTCTGGGTGACATAACTAGCCATTGGAGGGACACTGTGCAAACATCTTTTTGGGCCCCTTAAAGGGGAACTATCACCTTTGAACAACTTGCTCCCATATGAAAATGGAAGCGAAAAAAACCATAAAAAGTCATGTAATTTTTTTTTTTAATTTGTTCTGTTGTTTTAGAACTGCACTTCCAAATATGTACTATTTAACTTACCTGCGGCACCAGCAGGCAAACCTGTGGCATTATGTGCCGACTGCCACCTTCCCATTTTCCTCCAGCAGTGTGTTAAACAGCTGCCTGCAGGCAGCAGCGGCATTAAGTAGCAAGTTGGGCAATGAATCAGTGAAGGACATTGCTTTTTACTGTGTTTTAATTGCCCTGCTTGCTCCTTCATATCTTTGCTGCCTGCAGGCAGCTGTTTAGACACACTATTGAAGGAAAAGGGGAAGCCAGGTGACAGGGAGAGCGCTATAACAGAGGAAAGATGGCTGCTGTCTCCCTCATCTCTGCTGATGATGTGGACTATAGTTCCACCTACAGTGAAATAATTTAGTATGTGAAACTGCTCGCATTGTAAATATTTATACTGTAAGTCATTGATTCTGGGGGTAAAATGGGTGGTGACAGCTCTGCTTTAACCCTTTGAGTGCCAAGAGGTATCCAACTCATTGAAACGCTCTGGATACGTCTCCGGCACTCATAGGGTCAACTCATAGTTGTGCAACACATTGCCTTCTAGCACTCAAAGGGTTAAGACAAAAATGGTTTCACAGTACCTCCCCTGCCTCCAGGTTCGTCGCTTTCTTCTTTCCCTTGCTCTAAATGTATTATTTCCTCCCCTCACAGCTTTTGAAAAGGTATACTATGATCCAAAGTCACACCAGAATGTGGTTTCTAGACTGTACGCTCTATTGATATCCCCTAGCACTCCTTCTAAACAAAAATATATGGTAGCATGAGAGAAGGGGGTCTGGGTCTGGAGATTCCGGTGGAAAAGTGGTCCTGGTTTGGGCCGCTACTGTGAAGATATCAATCTGCACCATCACCAAAGAGAATGTCTATAAAATCCTCCTCAGATGGTACTACCCCGACTAGGCTGCACTCCTTCTACCCTTCCTCCTCTGTCCTCTGTTGGAGGGAATGTGGTCAGTAGGGTGGCCTCCTATACATCTGGTAGTCCTGTCCATTTATTAACCCCTTACGGACCGTCCAGTCCAAATGTGGGGCGCTCTAGAGGACCACAGCACTTTTTTTTTGCATAGAAATGTTCTGCAATCATAGTGCAGTGTGCAGCCATGCTACGATCACAAACATTCGTGATGTCCCAGAATGTCTCCGGACCTTAACACCAGGACAGCCGTGACAGTCCTGGCACATCACGGGTCATTAAGGGGTTAAACAATTCTGGGAAAAAACAATTTGTTTCATCAGAGAGATAACTACGATTACCATACCACCTGTCATTCTTGTACTAGGTGCTCCCTTGGACACTAAATAATGTTGCGACCCTTAGCTAAGCTTTCCGCTCACATTCTGACTGCTGCCCATACCGGCTATATTCATACCTGGGACCTCTCAGGATTTGACCCTGAGACTCAGGGTTTTGATCCGAATCTCAGGATCTCAGGGTGAAGGACCCAAACAAATCCAGGGTTTCCCACTACATTATCTACACCAGTGGTTCTCAACTCCTGTCCTCAGGACCCACTAACAGGCCAGGACTTAGTAGGGATTTCCCTGCTAGAGCACAGGTGTGGTGATCAGAGGTTCATTCACATTGATTAACTCACCTGTGCTCTAACAAGGGAATCATCAGATCCTGGCCTGTTAGTGGGTCCTGAGGACAGGAGTTGAGAACCACTGGTCTACACTAATTAACTGCTTCTGTATACTCCAAATTGGTGCCATTTCTATCACAGCCAGAGGGAGAATTCCTGCTTGCATTGTGTGTGTGTGTGCTGTCTCTAAGTTATAGCATGTTATAGGTTAATTGAGGACTGATTAGAGCTCCTTCGTGTTAGAACAAGCATGTAAATACCCCTATAACCTATATTATGTGGATCGCTAACAGTTAATATTTCAAAGATCTCAAGATCAGCTCCTTTTGAAAGTTCCCAGGTATGATCATATTGATCGATATACACCTCTACTCCACAACACCCTATATAAACACAGGGAGGTCTGGGACACGTGAGAGCTCTTTTGGGCCTCAGTAGATATGTCACTCCTGTAACGCTAACTCTCTATTCGTTTCTTAGCTCCACCATCAACTCTCTGTCTTTTCCTTTCCTTTTCTAGTCTGTGATTCCTTTGATATGGTATACCCCCTCCCTTCTACTTGCTTCTCATGACCCCCTTCCCTGTTCCCCTTTTTGTGTGTGTGTGCTACTGCGCCAGTTGTATCCCAACTTTATCTGCATCTTTAAGATGTGTATGTTTACCAGTTTTGTATCTCTATGTGTATTGTGTTGTTACATACCTATTTGTGTCTTATGATAAGTTGTCGTTATAAAGTGTCAGTTTCCATTTAAAGTGGAACTATCATCAAAATTAAATTGCCCCCCAAATCCTTATTACCATAGCGATATGCGTATACATACTTTTATTATGCGGAATAAACCCGGCATTAGTGAGAAATACAACTCGTCAGGCATCAGTGGGCAACAGCACAGACATCTTGCAGAAAAGGCATCTGTGAGTCTGTGCTGTCCGTAGGGTTGCCACCCAGCCGGTACTTTACCGGCAGGCCGGTAAAAAATTGGCTTCTGTCCAATGTTAAGTCTATGGAGAGAATGCCAAGGCCGGTATTTTTTTTGAAGAAAAGGTGGCAACCCTAGCTGCCCGTCCCATTCACCTCCAGGATTGGTGAGGGGAGTTCCTTTTTACCTTAAGATACCGGAAGGGACTGATGCACAGGCGCAGAGAGAGCCTACAGCAAGATCCCTGCTGCTGATGCCTGCAGAACGAGTTGTATTTCTCACTAATGCCAGACTTATTCAGTACAATAACAGTATGTATAAGCATATCATTATGTTAAAGGGATAGTAATGTCTTCTAAAAACCTTGTATTGTATTGTATTGTAGCTATTAAAAAAAGAAACTAAAAGATCCTAGTCCCATCTCTCAAACTTTTATGGTTTGAGAGATAGAACGTTTTACAGTTCTCCGGTCACTGGTGTCAGCAGGAGACTCGAGTTGGCTGACTCGAGGCAGCTCTTCAGCAGAGCCGAGATACCGAAATCTAAAAATAAATACTTCATTGGAATGGTCTACAAAGTGTGCCTAGTTTGCAAGCACACTTTGTAGACCGTTCCAATGAAGTATTTGTTTTTCGATTTCGGTATCTCGGCTCTACTGAAGAGCCGCCTGCTGGTCCCCGGACCAGGATCTCCTGCAGTCAGCTTACAGCTGACATCAGGGAAAGGGGGGGAGGGGGGAACTTTAAAATGTTCTGTCTCTCAAACCTTTATGGGACTAGGATCTTTTAGTTTATTTTTTTAATAGCTACAATACAATAAAAGGTTTTTAGAAGACATTACTATCCCTTTAATAAGGATTTGGGGGGTAATTAAATTTTGATGATAGTTCCTCTTTAAATACCGCAAAAAGGATCACTATCCATGCTTTCACAGTCTCTGACAAAGAACTCACTGTAAAAAAGAGATCAAGGGAGCTCACTATCAGGAACATAAAAAAAAGTAAAAAAAATAAAATATCAGATGAAGATGAAAAAGATAAAAAGAATAAAAACATAGGTAATTTGCTCTACATATCATAAACGTGTAGAACATGTAAAGACTGCGCAAAGTCAGTACGTATATTTATTGTCACATTAACCCTTTGAGTGCCAGAAGGGTACACAACGTATTGCTTTGCAATGCGGTAAGTACTCCTCTGGCACTCAAAGGGTTAAACCTTTCAGTGTCAGAGAGTTGCACAACACATTGCAAAGTAATGCATTGCACACCCCTCCGATGCACAAAGGGTTAACCCTGGCTGTGTGCCTGTCCGTGTTCTTCTGAAGCAGCGCCCCTCCCTGGGCGTGTGAGTATTTACTGAGAGGCTCAGACACACTGACCCCCTTGTTTGCACTCCTCTTGCACAGCCTGTTCCCATACCCCAGTCCAAAGCCTTCTAAACCTCTCCGGACTGATCATGCTGTGCTACGGATTAGGGACGGCGAGTTTGCTTCATTAAGTTATTTTCCTTTCTGCAACATTTATTCACTGATTTAACCCTTATTATATTGTTTCTTTGCAGCGTGACAATAATACAGATCAGTGGTTCTCAGACTAGACCCTACGCAGAATTGACATCCGTGGAGAAATACTGGTGGAAGAAATACAATTTTCCGTTGATTTAGCAGGGTCTTTTAACTCCCTGAATGGCAGGAAGCGCTCAAGAATTGTTCCACTTTAATCTTTGAACAAATAGCCCGCTCAAGTAGCACAAGGGCAGGGATGGATTTCCCAATAGGCAGAGTAGGCAATTGCCTAGATCTACAGATTTTGAGGGGTGACTCAGCTGTGTTGGCCACACCCACATTCTGAATTGTGGGTGTGTCCTGAACAATCGCAGTGTCCCTGCATCAGTTTTATACCCATTTACTGGATATTTTTTAAACTCTTGGATGCTAGAGAGAGATCTGCAGCAACCAAGGGGTTAAAGCTTTTTCATTCTTGCTTGTTATAGGCCAACGGGTATTTTCTGCTCCAGGGCAAAGTGGATGGGACTGTGGGTGGGATCATGTGATGAATAGGGGTGTGGTCATGAGTGGAGGTAAGGGTGCCTAGTGTGCCTTGCCTAGGTGCCCCTGTGGTATAAATCCAGGCCTTCACAAGCGGTTCTTATAATAAATAGAAGTAACGGCAAACAGAGAAACCAGGCTGGCATGGCAGAAACTGTATGTGGGATAATGGACCTTATTCAACAAACTAAAGATGATTTATTTAAAAATTCCACAAATTGCCACTGATTTAAATGGGGCTTTTAAAGCGTAACTACCACCACTAAGCAACTTTGTTTCTAATAATTCCCTATCTGGCAACTAGCTGCTTAGTAGCGCTAGTCCCCAGAATTATTACCTGGTTATGGAGAAAAATGCAGGCATCCTCGGCTGACAGGCAGGACGGAGCGCGGACATCTTGCCCTAGTGACGTCCGCGCGCCTGTGCTGTCAGTCCCTTCCGGAGCAGAATGGCTCCTAGCAACGCCTCCTACAGCCGTCTGGGACTGACAGCGCAGGCGCACGGACGTCACTAGGGCAAGATGTCCGCGCTCCGTCCTGCCGTCAGCCTACTAAGCAGCTAGCCGCCAGATAGGGAATTATTAGAAACAAAGTTGCTTAGCGGTGGTAGTTCCGCTTTAAAAGCTCAATGGCAATTTTAATTACCTCCCCACCAGAATAGCTCTTCTTTAGCTTGAAGAGATAGTAATGGTTAGATATTACTGCAAGCCTTGTTCTTCAATTTACATTGGTATAATACAACATACTTTTCTAAACTCTCAAAAAGTTCTCATTTTCGTTTCATTTTAATTTAAAGTGTCCCCCCTCCCGCCCCTTTTCCATACGTCACCATGCCTCCCCCCCCAGAGAGGCAAGCTGGTCTGGATGGATGGTGATATGGACAATGTTCTGCCCTCCACTCTCAATGGGGCAGATTGGGGCAGATTTACAAAAAGTGTTCTTGTTTGTTTTTGTGAACGGATCCTTAAAATGAGTGTTGGTATTTATAACGTATTCTAGGTACATTTATAAATGTGGCAACCATAAAGATGAACCCTTTGAGTGCCAGAGGGTACTCAACGCATTGCTTTGCAATGTGTTGTGTTCCACTCTGGCACACAAAGGCTTAAGAACAGGTCAGACATGGCCTTAAATAGTTGATGAAAATTCTGTTGCTAAATTGTCAGAAATAACGATGTTTCTTTATAAATTCACTGAGCCACTTTTTACAACCTTCCTAAATCCATCTTATTAACCCCATAAGGACCAGCCACGCACGCATGCGCCCGTCACTTAAGGGCCAGGGACCTTTTTTTTTTTTTTTTTTTTTTTTTAGCGAATCCAATTCCGGACTCCCCGAACGGTGTGCAGGGAGCCCGGAATTCCATGACTGTCCAGGACCATCATGGGTCCTTAAGGGGTTAAAAAAGTACTACATGGCGTTATGTCCTCCTAAACTGTCCTTAATACTTTTATAACTACCAGTGGTAATCTTACAGCCATTTTAACACTTGTTTTCCATTAACTCCACTTTTATAAATCTCCCTCATTGTCCTTTGTTGCAATCTGTCCGGATTTCAGATCTGAAGGGAGGTAGCATTAAGTATGGAAAAGGGGCAGGAGGGGGGCACTTTTAATTAAATTAAAAGGAAAACAAGAATGTTATGAGCATGTAGAAAGGTTTCGTTGTAACAGTGTATACAGAAGAATAAGGCTTGCAGTAATATCTAACCATTACTATCTCTTTAATGAATAAGGCCATACGGCCCACAAGGTGGTACTGTTGCAACTCCAGTGAAAAATTGAGTGCTGCAGACACAAATTTTCCATTCATGGCTTTAGCAACAGCGCCACCTGGCTGTAAAACACCTCAAACTTAAGCAAATAGAAAAATGCCAAGTTATCTCTGTAATACTATTTTAAAGAAGCATCTCCCTGTATTAGAAATACACATCAAACAACATACACGTGTTAGTCAAACAGCATATGCATTTTCATCATAAGGGCTTACTGACTCTTTAACTCTCTGAGAGTGGCAATCAGCAGACACATTTAACCCTTTGAGTGCCAGAGGCACTCAGAGGGTTAATATTGCTACATTAACCCATTGGAGGCTAAAGAGATGAATGTGTTGTCGTGCTCCACTGTTATTTCACTAGAAATTAAAGGGTTTCACCCTAGTAAAATTGAGACAGCTGCTTATTTAACCCCTTTGAGTGCCAGAGGGGTATCCAACGCATTGGTTCGCAATGAGTTGGCTATCCCTCTGGCACTCAAAAGGTTAAGCAGTTATATGACCAGTTATAGGTACTGATACGGACTGGCTAATGGGCTGTTTTGTCACGTGTTCTGAAAGACAGGATAGAACTAATATCTAACACACAGGAACAGATTATCCTCGCGTATAACAAGCCCTGAAGCCCTTTCACCCAATTACCTGGGGATCCTGCAGCCTGCTGAGGTCTGGGTACAGGTAAAATTTGATGCCAGTCATTGACCCTGGCAGGGACACCCCCCTGATTAGCAGGACGATCAGCATCAGGTAGGGAAATGTAGCTGTGAAATATACAACCTAGAGATAAAGAGAGAGAGGGAGAGAGGGGAAGTAATGACAGGACAGATGTGCAGATAGCGCTATCACAGTGACTGAGCCACCGATTAGTTAACTGTGATTAAGCAACGATATAATGAAAATCATACTTGTTGGTGTGTCCCAAGGAATAACACTGATAAACGCTGCTTTAACCCATTAAAGGACCAGGGCCCTTTTTTTTTCTTTTTCACCGTCAGACTGGGTGATCATAGCATGCTGTGCAGGCGCCCTGTGATTACATGATTATGTGACATGCCAGGACCGTCAAAGGTCCTTAACACCGGACACTGCGATGGTCCTGACATGTCATGTGTCTTTTAGGGGTTGAGTACACCCTTCAATTAACCGTTGTATAGTAGAGAGAGACAATGTGGTGCTGACTGACCTCTCTAGCATCCAAAGGGTTAAATAAATGAAGGGCTGCTAGTTCCTTTAAATCTAAACAGAATCAGTGTATATAATGGTGGATATAGTAATGGACCCTGTAGAAAATGGTATCCTTTTAAAAGGGTGCATTCAGCATGTCGCCCTGATTAAAAGGGCGACATGAGAATCTCGCACTGTAGGAAAGCGCAAGATTCTCATGTCGCAGAATGAAATGTCACCTCTTTCCTTCTTAGCTACCGTTCCCCGCGTCAGCCATCAATGTGTGGTAAGAAAGGAAATGCACCGGTGAGCGATGGCCCCAATAATAAGCAAGCTACAATCCAAGATCTAGGGCTAGATTCTATTGCAGGTGCTAAATGTTAACATTTTATCAAACATTTTCCTATTAAGTCTATGGAGAAAACTGGAGATAAAAGCAGAGATAAAATTAGCACCTGTAATAGAATCTAGCCCCTAGTGTGCTAAATCTGCTAAGGCAAAAACAAACATAAAAGGAGAGCGCTGAATAGTTAATAAATACTGGGACCTCCTATTAATAGCTATGTTGTATTGTTGTATCTATGTCTATATGAGTTATCACCTATATATTTCTCCAGTTATTTCTTTGTGGTCTCTCTGCCTCACAGCCATTAAAGGGATAGTAATACTTAATGTGTAAAAAATATATATATTGTAGTGTTTATCATCCTGAGTAAAAAAAGGTACTCTCACTGCTGAAATGTGTTTTATTCAAAAGTTATTACAGCTCAAAGTTGAATTTTTAGGTGCAATATCACCGTGGCCTGAAATTGTACAGTGGCGCTGTTGTTACACCATCCTATGGACAGCTCTGGTCCCAGGACCATAAATCTCCATAGGATGATGTAGCAACAGCGCCACTGTATAATTTCAGGCCACTGTGATACTGCACCTAAAAAATTCACCTTTGAGCTGTAGTAACTTTTGAATAAAACACCTTTCAGCAGTGGGAGTTCCCTTGTTTTACTCAGGGGGATAAACACTACAACATGTTTTTTTTACATTTTAAGTATTACTATCCCTTTAATAGGAGGTCCAAGTATTTATTAATTATTCAGTGCTCTCATTTTATGTTTTGCGTTAGTAGATTGACCATTCATTCCTTTGGTTATACTAGCCCTTTGAGTGCCAGATGAGATGCAATGCGTTGGCTACGCCCCTGGCATTCAAAGGGTTAATATTTACACAGTTTCCAGTGTCAACTCAATTTGAAAGTTCCTACTATACTGCTCAGAGAATCACTAAGGGCCTTGTGTTCTGAAGACAACTGGCATCATTCTGGGGCAAGCTAATTGCTCCGTAGGGGACAATTAAAATTACCACAATTTCAATTCATGTAAATGAACGTTTTAACCCCTTGAAAGCTAGGGAGGTCCCTAGCTCATCGTAAATGAAATGCTTTGGGGACCTCTTTAGAATTCATGGGGTTAAACCCCCCATTTAAATCAGTGAGATTTTTTATTTCACCCCTATAGTGCAGTTGGTTCGCTCCAGAATGACCCCCGTTTCCTTTTTGAATATAAGGCTTGGTTAGTGAAGGAATTAGATACAAAGGAGATGCTTACCTTCCCTGTGGATTTAACCCCCTTCCATATACAGAAATAGCACATGACCCAGGCTAGCAGCAAACACATGGCCAACTCCCAGCGCAGGCTGCCGATGTGATCAATACCATCTGATATATTGAGCACACGTCTCCTGGAAAAGAAGAGAGCATGGAGGTGAGAACGTGAATACTGATAGGGGGTCAGTAGAGAGATGGAACAGTGTGGGGGACAGAAAAAGAGAAGATATGAGCAATGGCTGAGTACCAGCAGGGACGTGCACAGACATTTTGGGGGGCAGGGGCTCAAATGAAAAAAAGGGCACTTCGCATAATTATATATTTTATTTTTTTTTTGTTAAAAGGGCACAAAGGCACTTTGGACAAAAAGGGCAGGGGCTCAAGCCCCCCTTGGTGTCTATGTGTCCACGTGCCCAAGTACCAGTAAGACAGACAGGTTTAGGGCAGCAATGATATCAGCTAGAATTTGTCATTAGACAGAGAAGACAGCCACCTAGATTGACCTCATTTTAGGGAAGCTACAACTGTCTTATTTTATAGTGACCAATATATTTATTAGTTATAGTGATGTAATATCAATTTAAATACAAATTTGACCACGTTATTTACCAGTTTACACACCAAGCTTTACTCCCCAGCCTGTTTAAACATTTGGGTGCTAGAGAGATCAGCAACGCATTGCAAAGCAAGGGGTTAAGAGTTGTTTTGTAATTGAAGGTTATAATCGAAAATTACTTAAACATTTTATCGAACTGTTGGTGGGGTCATATGATAAGTGGTGGTGTGGCCATACAGGGGGGATAAAGGCTTCTATGGTGTTTTGTCTATGAGAGCTTTCAGTGTAAATCCTGCAGACACGATTGGCTGAGGTGACAGGTCCAATCAGCTAACAGAGATTGATCATTCCGTGACTTGTCATCCTTCTGCACTACCGCTAAAAGTGTAGGTACATAGATGATACCACTAAAGGTTTAGAGAAGGGAGTGAGCAGAGATATAGAAGGTTTGAGGGCATTGGAAAAAGTGTTTATAAGTGGTACTCACAGTTGGAATTGTTACTGACAGCAAACTAGACAAAGACATAAATATGAGAGGGGGTAGTGCCAAAGAAGAACATTGCGAGGCTCACTTATCAATAGACTTACTCCCAGAACTCAATAACGCTGGAGGTGCCATTTAGTGTCACATTCTGTGTTGAATTCACCTTGTAAAAATCCAGGCAGCTTTCTAAGGACAGAAAATGAGGGATCAACAGATGGACAGAACAAGAGCGAGAAAAGGATGAGGGAAGAGAGGGAGCGTAAGAATAATCCAAGGCATAAAACTATTTTGTAAATAACCAAAGTTGCATTTATTGCAGTCTGGAAGTACATGCTATGGTGTGACCTGGATCTCAAGATATCATCTCTTCACCTCATGACAATGTTCTGATCAAGAATTCCTATGTCCAGGGGTGTTTTTCTAGAACAAATGGTACCTGGCCACCTGGGGGGAGATGCACTAAGGTGTGATAAAGAGGAGATGACTTCTTCAGTGTGATAAACGTTCCAGGTCCTGTTATTCTATGGAGCCTATGAACTAAGATTTCTCCAACGTGACAGATCTTAGTGCATAGGCTCCACAAAATAACAGGACCTGGAGAGTTTATCACAGTGGAGAAGACATCTCCACTTCATCACCTCCTGGCCAATAAAGTAAAAAGATTTTCCCTTTTCCTTCAAAGAGCTTAGACTATATAGCAGTAGTGTTGTGCAAGATTCTCATGTCGCCATTTTAATCAAGGTGCCTTTTGGCCACACAATGTTTTTTATACGATATTTTAAAAGTGAACTGTGCTATGCTCATTGGATCTATGGTATTCCCCTGCGAGGACCTTATGGTCCTCACAAGACACTACCATTGTCTTGAAATAAGGGGTCCTGACAGGGCCATGCTGGGAGCGGGAAGCAGATGCAAGCATGCCGCCCACTGAGACCTTGTTAGGCTTCCCGGATTGGACTAAAGAGGGGGAAGAGGAGGATCAGGGTAAGCGTGGCGGGAGGAAAGCAGTAGGGCAATGTAAATTTTTTCCCCCTCATGCATAATACTCAACCCCCACTACACATAAGGTGAAGAGGGGAAAAACTGTGCATATTATACGCAAGATTTAATGGTATGGTCACATGTTTTTATGTTATGGCATGAGTTAACCCTTTGAGAGCAATACGTTGTGTACACCTCTGGCATTCAAAGGGTTAAATATTTGCTGGGGGGGGGATGTGTACCATAGCCCTAGGTGTTCGTCTTGTGTAATACGGTTATGTTTGTACAGTTATAAACATTATAGTAATGTTGACATCACATGCCCTCTACTTTCAGTACTTTTGCTGTGTGTGTAGGAGGTGTGTCGTTCATGTATCAATGAAGAAGCTGTCTTTAGAGAAAAAAAAAGCTGAAGCAATTTTCTTTATAATGTACTTCTTGTGGCTTTCTGTAGGTGGGCGTGTGTGGTGGGTTCAGCTTTCCATCCAATCTGAAGAGGCGTCTATAAGAATTTCATTTATCAAGGTGATCTTTGTTCAGGGAAGGGGTATGGTCTAATGAAGGGAGTCACTTGAAGATTATGGAAATGCATTAAAAAGCAAGTTTAGATTTTTTATGTTATGTATATTTTTTAATTCATGAGTTTATGTGTTCCTTGGTTTGTATCCTTAACTTTTTAAGGCCAGTGGAATTTGTAATGTTTTGAGAAGCACAACTGTCTTGTCCTTAACCCCTTGAATGTGAAAATTTAGAGTTTAAGGGGTTAAGGACAAGAGGGTTTACGATAGAAATGTTGCCATCTATTTGGCGAACATAAAAATGTCGAGATCATAATGTCGCCTGCATCAAAAGGGCAAGATCAGAATGTCACCCGCATCAAAAGGGGCGACATTCTGATGTTGCACGCTTAAGGGTCGGCAAATAAAGGCCGACATTTCAATAGTCAGCCCTGGCACTCAAGGTGTTAAATCTCTTTTTGAATCTAGATCTATATCCGTAGGACACTTTCTGCAGGCAGCTCCCTGAACACTGCAATACTCACTGGTCCTGCTGAATCCATCGCCTGCCAAACCCGGTCTAGCCAATCAGACCGTGCCCACTCTCTGAACTTGAGCTCGTACAGATTTACATCTCCAAAGTTGTACATGGCCGTGCAGAGCAACCCTTAACCCTTTGAGTGCCAGAGGGGTACAGAATGCATTGCTTTGCAATGTGTTGCGTACCCCTCTGGCACTCAAAAGGTTAATTATAGAGCATATAACTTATGTGAAACATAGGTTATATGCTCTTTAACCCTTTGAGTGCCAGAGGGGTACAGAACGCATTGCTTTGCAATGCATTGCATACCCCTCTGGCACTCAAAGGGTTAACAGTTTGACTGCCAGAGAGGTATCCAGCGCAGGGATACCCTTGAAGCAACAATATTCCTAGAAATTTTAAGTGGTTACCTGTGTTCCATGAATGGTTACAGGATGCCCAAGGCAACTCATAAGTGAAGGAGTTAAAGAGATAGAAGAGAGCCCAAGCCAGGACTATAATGTAATAGAAATTCAGCAGGATCACAATGACTTGGGAGGAATATCCAATACCTAGAAACACAAATACATTGCATTTGATTGCCACATAAAACATAAGCGCTTTTTGTCCCTGCCGAAAAGTCCCCATTAGAGACATAAAGGGATAGTAATGTCAGAAAAAAAGTATTAACTATACGGTAGATCCAATTAAAAGAGAGTACTTGCACTTATTCGTATCTCTCAAAGCGTTATGGTTTGAGAGATATAGGAAAATAAAGTTCTCTGCTCCCTCCCCTTTCTGCTTGACGAGCCGTAAAGCTGTCAGAAGCAGATTCTGGTAGCTTGACCAGATGTGGCTCTTCAGCAGCGCCGATATAACGATATCTAAAGATAAATACTTAATATGGAACAGTCTACAAAGTGTGCCTGGCTTGCAAGCACACTTTGTAGAGCGTTCCAATGAAGTATTTATTTCTAAATAGCGTGATTTCAGCTCTGCTGAAGAGCCTCTGTCTGGTCAAATGATTAGAATCAGCTAGATGGCAGACTTGAGTAAAACAGCCTGGAGGGGGGAACTTTAGGAAGTTATATCTCTCAAACCATAAACGTTTGAGAGATAAGACTTACATTGATGTTAATCTTTTTTTAATGTCTACAATATTAAATCAACTTAAAATTAACCATTACTATCCCTTTAAACACTGAACTGGTAGGATTTTACTGTTTATATAACCTCAAGGTCACAGTTTCTAGTCCTAGCAGGGTCACCTCAGCTTATAAGATAGATAAAATAGATATAGATAGATAAAATGAGTACCATTAGCCCATTGAGTGCTTACCACTTTGACACTCAAAGGGTTAAATCGGGTACTATTAAAATGTATACGCCAGGACACACTTGAAAATGAGAGACAGTCTCAGTGTATTCTTCCAGTTAAAAGACTTTGATATTTTTCTATTCTGTACGTGAGTGCACATTGCTTTGCAATGCATTCCGTACACCTCTGGCACTCAAAGGGTTAACTAACTTGGCCTTGAGCACTTCCATTAAGTTACTCTGGGGTGCAGTAGCTGCTTAAAGGGATAGTAATGATTTACAAGAAAAGCAGCTCCAATTAATCTTCGTAGTATTTGGGCCATGGAGAGCGTTATTTCATTACTGTCAGAGCTGTTGTTCAAGATTAATTGAATGATAAAGTATCCCCCTCCCACCCCTTTTACCTAGTGTAACAGTACTCACCTCAGAGCAGCAAGACTGTCTGGATGGATCGCAGAGAGGGACAATCTTCAGTAAGAATAAGGAAAAACCTGTCAAGGAGGGCAGGGTTTTCATTGTTCTCACAGTAAGAAGATTGTCCCTTGCTGTGAGCTGTCTGGTCCCAGGACCAGATTACACATCTGAGGGGAGGTGGCTTATACTAGGTGAAAGGGGAGGGGGATACTTTATCATTCAATTACTCTCGAACTACAACTCTGACAGTATTGAAATAACACTCTCCATGGCCCAAATTCTATGATGATTAATCGGAGCTGCTTTTATTATGAAGCATTACTATCCTTTTAATGAGATTGACTTACTGTGATGAATTGGTACAATTCTGCAGCAAACAAACTGCAGTAAGGAGAAACCAATAAGACTTCCCATTGATTTAAATGGGACTTTTAACCACTGTTTCTCTAGTGTACACAGATTTTCTAGCCATTGCAAAGAGGAAATGTCCATATCAGCCTGCTCCCACCCACAGAAAGTTCAGGCAAATCCTCTCTCCATGAGAGAAACAGCAGACCACAGACGTAGAGTTTGGCCTATGTGGTTCTCATCGGTTTGGTGCAATTGATTCCCTCTAGGCACATGAAGAGCAAGGGCCCATGCCTGAGATACCCTTCCAACAAAGAACATGACAAGCACCCACTGAGAACAAACAGGATACATTTTTTTGTTCTAAGGCATGGTGGCCTCTCAGTGGCGCTACAAGTCACGTTTTTCACTCCATGTCCACGTCAGACTGGTCCTGCCCACAGACAGTCCGGCACTGAAATGTCAGGCAAATCCTCTCTGCATGAGACAACCAGCAAAACAACTGATGTAAGTTTCCGCCTATTTGGGCCTCATCGGTGTGGTGCAGCTGATTCCCTCTAGGCACATGTAGAGCAAGGCACATGGAAACGTCTACTCTGCAGTGGCTTATGGGAAAAATGTGAGCAGAGCACCAATGAGAAGCCACTATGTCTTAGAACTCTTTATTTTGTTCATTCTCGGTTGGTGCTCATTACAAACTTTGGTGTAAGTCTCCCTAAGTTGGAAGGTCATGCCAGGCATGGACACTTGCTCTTCACATTCTTTGTTGTAGGTCTCCCAAATCTTGGGTTCTCAGAGTGAAGGGACAAATTCTCATGACGACAAAGTCCAGTGCTACCTTTTATATATATTCTGTTCCATTTAATTCCTACTTTCGTCTTTAAATTGGTGCACTTATACCATGAAGGCAGAGGAGTCCTGCTTGTTGTATATTAATGGTTCCTTGAGGACTTATTTGAGCACCTGTCAAGTACAGCAATCATGGACATACTGCAGAGAATCTATATTATGGGGACTTTAAGGGTTAATATTTACACACTTTCAGGGTCAGCTAATTTTGAAAGTTCCCCGGTATGGTGACTTGTTTACAGTGAATGGTCCAAGTTAGAGGTCACTAACCTTCAAACAAGGGGCAGATTTTCCTCCAGGCAGTGACGCCCCCCTGACTGGTGTACTGACCCAGGGCCGTCTCCAGGAAGAAGACCGGGATTCCACAGGCGAAAAGGAAGATGAGGTACGGAATGAAGAAGGCTCCTATAGGGAGATATGATAAGACTGACTGAGAGAGAGACAATGAAAGAGAAATGTGAAGAAACAGATGGCAGAAATGAGAGAAAGTGAGAGTGGGAAGGACAGACAATTTATTATCATCAATTTATTAACCTGTTCCAGAGCATTGTACCACAGTGGAAAAAGACACAAAAAGACCGTATGATTGAGGGACAAAATTTACGTTTGCCAGCACTAATGATTTAAAAGGACAGTAATACGTAAATTTAACCAATTTTAATATTTTAGAGATTAAAATATGAATACCATGAGGTATGTCCCGTCTCTCAGACTTGTATAGTGTGAGAGATTAAACCATCTAAAGTTCCCATTTCACAGGAGTCTGCCTTCTAGCTGAGAGAAGCAGATTCCGGTCCCGGGACCATCCTGCGGCTCTCCAGCAGAAATAGCGCGATATAGAAATAAGTACTTCATTGGAATGGTCTACAAAGTGTGCTTGCAAACCAGGCACACTTTGCAGACTGTTCCAATGAAGTAATTATTTGTAGATCTCGCTATTTCGGCTCTGCTGGAGAGCCGCCAGCCGATCAAATGACCGGAATCTGCTGCTGTCAGCTAGTGGGCTGACTTCTGTGAAACGGGAACTTTAGATGGTTTAATCTCTCACACTATACAAGTCTGAGAGACGGGACATACCTCATGGTATTCATAATTTTAATCTCTAAAATATTAAAATTAGTTAAATTTAAGTATTACTACCCCTTTAACATAAAGGATATGCAAGCTTTTTTATGAGAAAAAAAATGTAAGTTACAGGGCATTAAAACAAGGACACGGCCCCTTCTAGAAAATTTTCCATTTAACCCTTTGAGTGCCAGAGAGGTATCCAATGGAGTCATTAGGTAGGGGATCAATTTTCCCCCAGGCCAGATATAGGTCTAGGCAGGTGTGCAGATACCTCATTCCAGCTGCTGTAAAGCAGTGGGAGATGTGCCTGTGGGTGGCCAGCTCCGAACTTAATTGGGCTGAGTATCCAATCAGCAGGCAGCCAAACAGACTATCCCATCCATCTGGTCAGTGGCGTGTTAGAATTTGATGCCCACTTTGTTACTTGTCTCTCTATCCTTTTTAGGACAGGCCAGGAACCATCTTCCATTTTTATAACTGAATGTCTGGTTGTACAATGTGAATACTGAGTGCTGAAAGATAGGACAGGAGACAAGCAATGAAGTGAGCAGCAAATTCAAACATGTCACCTGTCAGACCCACTCTGAATATAGAGGGAGAGGGAAGGAGGGATAGAGAAATGAGGGGGAGTGATGAGGGATAGTTACCATACAGCTTATAAAAAGTTGTAAGCTCTACGGTATAAATGTAAAACTCTGTCGTATTAATAGTGTAGCTCAGTTTCATTTGTAATCTCTGTGGTATCGTTAGTGTATCTCATTTCTGTAGCAAGCTCTCTGGTATCACTAGTGTAGCTCAGATTCAATTGTAGCTATGTGGTATCACTGGTGTATTTCCATTGTAAGCTCTGTGGTATCATTATTTTAGCTCAATTTCAGTTGTAAGCTCTGTGGCATCATTAATGCATCTCACTTTCAACTGTAAGCTCTGCAGTATCACTGGTGTAGCTCCATTTCAATTGTATGTTTTGTAATATCACTAATGTAGCACCATTTCAATAGTGAGCTCTGTGTTATCATTTGAGTAGCACATTTCAACTTTAAGCACTGTGATATCACTAGTTCAGGTCAATTTCAATTGTAAGTTCTGTGATATCACTCCTGTAGCCACATTTTGATTGCAAACTCTGCGGTATCACTAGAGTAGCGCCAGTAAAATTGTACGCTCTGTAGTATCACTAGTATAGTACCATTTCAACTGAAAGCTTTTTTGGAATGACTAGTGTAGTTCCATTATCATTAGAATAGCACCAGTTCAATTGTAAGCTCTGTGGCATCATTAGCGTAGCACCATTTCAAATTTGTGGGCTTCGGTCAGGGTCATATGAGCAGCAGAGGTGAGGTAATGAGCAGGGTTATGTGTGCATAGGGTGCTCTGAGGCTAGGGATCTAAGGAGTAAATCTGGCCTTGGTGATGACACCGCGATTCTTCACAATGTGTTGGAGATTTCTAGTATTCAAGGGGTTAAACACCCCCCTTTAAATCAATGGACATTTTGAACATTTTTATTTATCTCCTGTGGTGCAGTTGGTTTGCCCCAGAGTTCTACAATTTCTTTTGTGTATATGACCTAAATATTTTTGAGCCTCACATCACGAAGTAATGGTAGGCACGGTGTTGGGTACAATGCCAAGCCAGAACAGTGTCCTATTGTGACATTGTAGGTGAAGTGAGAGAACCACAACATGTATCCTGCTGATAACCCTAAAGCACACCATGTGAGAGGCAGGAGGGAGGGGCAGGGGGTGGGTAACTGACTAAGGAACCTGCGTACAATGGCTAACTAGTAAATGTAATGATTAACAGTTAGATTGGTAACCTAGCAAGGAGAAGTAATTCTACTGTGCTGATTGCTGAGCACAGAGCCTTGGCTCCTCGGAACATAATGAGTCACCAGGGAAAGTGATACAGAGTTGGGCAAGTGAAGAAGCACTGATAGTGGGATTAGGAGGGATGAGGCTGTGGTTAAAGGGATAGTAATACTTAAAATGTAAAAAAAAATATGTTGTAGGGTTTATCCCCCTCAGTAAAACAAGAGTACTCCCACTGCTGAAAGGTGTTTCATTCAAAAGTTATTGATTTTCAAAGTTGAATTTTTTAGGTGCAATATCACAGTGGCCTGAAATTGTACAGTGGCGCTGTTGTTACACCATCCTATGGAGATTTATGGTCCTGGGACCAGAGCTGTTCATAGGATTGTGTAGCAACAGTGCCACTGTACAATTTCAGGCCACTGTGATATTGCACCTAAAAAATTCATCTTTGAAAATTCATAACTTTTGAATGAAACACCTTTCAGCAGTGGGAGTACTCTTGTTTTACTCAGGGGGATAAACCCTAAAACATATATTTTTTTACATTTTAAGTATTACTATCCCTTTAAGGAAGGGGAGAGAGGTTAGCAAAAAGGGAGGGAGCAGTGAATAAAGGACAGGTGAGTAAGGAAGGAAAGAGCATGTATAAGGAGTGAAGGAGCAGTAGGCAAGGAGGAAAGGAGCAGTGGCTAAGGAGGGAAGGATTAATGGAGAAGGAAGGAAGGAGTGGTGGGTAAGGAGGAAAGGAGTAGCCAGGAAGAAGTGGTGGGTAAGGAGGAAAGGAGTAACCAGGAAGAAGTGTTGGGTAAGGAGGAAAGGAGTAACCAGGATGAAGTGGTGGGGAATGAGGAAATGAGTAACCAGGAAGAAGTGGTGGGTAAGGAGGAAAGGAGTAACCAGGAAGAAGTGGTGGGTAAGGAGGAAAGGAGTAACCAGGATGAAGTGGTTGGGAAGGAGGAAAGGAGTAACCAGGAAGAATTGGTGGGTAAGGAGGAAAGGAGTAACCAGGATGAAGTGGTGGGGAACGAGGAAATGAGTAACCAGGAAGAAGTGGTGGGTAAGGAGGAAAGGAGTAACCAGGAAGAAGTGGTGGGTAAGGAGGAAAGGAGTAACCAGGATGAAGTGGTTGGGAAGGAGGAAAGGAGTAACCAGGAAGAATTGGTGGGTAAGGAGGAAAGGAGTAACCAGGAAGAAGTGGTGGGTAAGGAAGGTGTGGTCAATAAGGAGAGAAGAGACAGTGAGTAAGGAGTTGTAGGGAAGGAGCTGTGGGTGAAGAGGAAAGGAGCAGTGGGAAAAGACAGACCTAGGAGTGGGTAAGGAGCAGTAAAGAAAGGAGTGGTAGGTAAATAGAGAAGAAGTATGGAAGAAGCAGTGGGCAAGGAGAAAGAGCAGTGGAGAAGGAGCAGTAGGCAAGGAGAGATGGGTAAGAAGGGAATTAGAAATATAGAGATGGGTGAGCAAGAAAAAGAGAGAGGGAGTAAGAAAGGGTGTGAGTAAGAGGAAGAAGAGTGTGAGTAAGAGGAAGAAGAGTGTAAGTAAGAGGAAGAAGAGTGTGAGTAAGAGGAGGAAGAGTGGAAGGAAGTGAATGAAATAGGGGTAACAAGAGAGACTGAGAGGAACAGCAATTTACATATGATTTACCCTATAGACTATCATAGGATATGCCACCGTTGCATTAAAGAAATGTAAACCCAACAGAATGCAGATGTATTCACCATATTACTATTTGAAATTCACTATTAAAGTGGAACTTTCACCACATTAATATTGAGCCCCAAATCATAATTACATTAGTGATACGCATAGATGTACTTCTATTTTCAAGAATAATTGCAGCATTAGTGAGAAATAGAAGTTTTTAGGCAGATAGGCACAGGGGTCTTGCAGTAGGCACTATCTGCGTCTCCGTGGTCAGTCCCTTCTGGTGCCTTAAAGGGATAGTAATACTTACTAATCCCCATATTGTAGCTTTGTTAAAAAGAAACTTATTGCCCCCAGTGTCATCTCTCAGACCCTTATGGTTTGAGAGATGATAGCGCTCAAAGTTCCCCCTCCCTCCCCCTTCCCTGACTGAACGCTGACTGCAGGGATATCCGGTATTACTTGCATCAGGCGGCTCTGCAACATTGCCGAGATTGCATTTATAAAAAAGAATTCTTTCACTAAAACGGTCTTCTACGTGTGCTTGCAAACCAAGCACAAACCAAGCACACGTAGAAGACCGTTTCAGTGAAATAATTCTTTTTTATAAACACGATCTCGGCTCCGCTGCAGAGCCGCCTGATGTACATAAGACTGTCGTATGACAGCTTCCCCTGCAGTCAGCATTCAGTCAGGAAAGGGGGAGGGAGGGGGAACTTTGAGCACTATTATCTCTCACACCATAAGGGTTTGAGAGCTGACACTGGGGGCAATAAGTTTCTTTTTAACAATGCTACAATATGGGGATTAGTAATTTGCAAGTATTACTATTAGTGTTGAGCGAGCATGCTCGGCCGATGCTCGGATCGGCTCGAGCATCGCTCTGCTCGGCACATGGCGGTACTCGTACGAGTACCGCATGTGCTCGCCCGCCATGTTCGGGTCTCCTCCCCGCACGTTTTGCGGCTGCTGCGCAGCCAATAAACGTGCAGGGAGGCTCTGACATCGGTGTAATGCCAGCAGCCATGTTGGCTGCTGGCATTACACTGATTGGCTGGCCAGAACCCGTGGTCAGGTGCTGTATAGCACCTGACCATCGAGTTCGGCTCAGTCTGAGCCAGGGAGAGCTGAGGATAGGAAGGGAAAGGCAGTGTAGGGAGGAAAAAAACAAAAATTGTGAAAAAAAAAGAACCAAAAGTCCTTTTTAGGACTACTGTGTGTGGGGGCAGCAGGTTATTTGGTGTGGGGGGAAAAAAACAAAAAAAAAAAAAAATATATATATATATTCTGTTTAGTGTGCAAAGTTGCAGATTAGAGCACATTCTGTTTAGTGTGCACAGTTGCAGATTAGAGCACATTCTGTTTAGTGTGCAAAGTTGCAGATTAGAGCACATTCTGTTTAGTGTGCAAAGTTGCAGATTAGAGCACATTCTGTTTAGTGTGCAAAGTTGCAGATTAGAGCACATTCTGTTAAGTCTTCAAACTAAAATATCAAAGTCACGTATTCCATTCAGTGTGCGTCGCCGCAGTTTAGCAGCACATTCTGAGTACTGTGCAGAGTTGCAGAATAGGAAGAAATACTGTTAAGTCTTCAAACTAAAATATCAAAGTCACATATTCCATTCAGTGTGCTTCGCCGCAGTTTAGCAGCACATTCTGTGTACTGTGCAGAGTTGCAGAATAGGAAGAAATACTGTTAAGTCTTCAAACTAAAATATCAAAGTCACATATTCCATTCAGTGTGCTTCGCCGCAGTTTAGCAGCACATTCTGTGTACTGTGCAGAGTTGCAGAATAGGAAGAAATACTGTTAAGTCTTCAAACTAAAATATCAAAGTCACATATTCCATTCAGTGTGCTTCGCCGCAGTGTAGCAGCACATTCTGTGTACTGTGCAGAGTTGCAGAATAGGAAGAAATACTGTTAAGTCTTCAAACTAAAATATCAAAGTCACATATTCCATTCAGTGTCTTTCACCGCCGTTTAACAGCCTATTCTGTGTACTCTGCAGAGTTGCAGAATTATAAGAAATACTGTTAAGTTTTCAAACTCAAATATTAAAGTCACATATTCCATTCAGTGTCTTTCACCGCCGTTTAACAGCCTATTCTGTGTACTCTGTACAGTTGCAGAATTATAAGAAATACTGTTAAGTTTTCAAACTCAAATATTAAAGTCACATATTCCATTCAGTGTCTTTCACCGCCGTTTAACAGCCTATTCTGTGTACTCTGTACAGTTCCAGAATTATAAGAAATACTGTTAAGTTTTCAAACTCAAATATTAAAGTCACATATTCCATTCAGTGTCTTTCACCGCCGTTTAACAGCCTATTCTGTGTACTCTGTACAGTTCCAGAATTATAAGAAATACTGTTAAGTTTTCAAACTCAAATATTAAAGTCACATATTCCATTCAGTGTGTTTCAACGCCGTTTAACAGCCTATTCTGTGTACTCTGCAGAGTTGCAGAATAGTAAGAAATACTGTTAAGTTTTCAAACTCAAATATTAAAGTCACATATTCCATTCAGTGTCTTTCACCGCCGTTTAACAGCCTATTCTGTGTACTCTGCAGAGTTGCAGAATTATAAGAAATAAAGAAATACTGTTAAGTTTTCAAACTCAAATATTAAAGTCACATATTCCATTCAGTGTCTTTCACCGCCGTTTAACAGCCTATTCTGTGTACTCTGCAGAGTTGCAGAATTATAAGAAATACTGTTAAGTTTTCAAACTCAAATATTAAAGTCACATATTCCATTCAGTGTCTTTCACCGCCGTTTAACAGCCTATTCTGTGTACTCTGTACAGTTGCAGAATTATAAGAAATACTGTTAAGTTTTCAAACTCAAATATTAAAGTCACATATTCCATTCAGTGTCTTTCACCGCCGTTTAACAGCCTATTCTGTGTACTCTGTACAGTTCCAGAATTATAAGAAATACTGTTAAGTTTTCAAACTCAAATATTAAAGTCACATATTCCATTCAGTGTGTTTCAACGCCGTTTAACAGCCTATTCTGTGTACTCTGCAGAGTTGCAGAATAGTAAGAAATACTGTTAAGTTTTCAAACTCAAATATTAAAGTCACATATTCCATTCAGTGTCTTTCACCGCCGTTTAACAGCCTATTCTGTGTACTCTGTACAGTTCCAGAATTATAAGAAATACTGTTAAGTTTTCAAACTCAAATATTAAAGTCACATATTCCATTCAGTGTCTTTCACCGCCGTTTAACAGCCTATTCTGTGTACTCTGTACAGTTCCAGAATTATAAGAAATACTGTTAAGTTTTCAAACTCAAATATTAAAGTCACATATTCCATTCAGTGTGTTTCAACGCCGTTTAACAGCCTATTCTGTGTACTCTGCAGAGTTGCAGAATAGTAAGAAATACTGTTAAGTTTTCAAACTCAAATATTAAAGTCACTTATTCCATTCAGTGTGTGTCACCGCAGTTTAGCAGCCTATTCTGTGTACTCTGCAGAGTTGCAGAATAGTAAGAAATACTGTTAAGTTTTCAAACTCATATATATTAAAGTCATATATATCGTGTAAGATGAAGAAGGCGGGTAAAAAGGGACGGGGAAGTGGACGTGATCCTGAAAGTTCAGGGCGCGGGTCAGGACGCGGAGAAACTGTGCCTGGTGCCAGAGCACAAGAAAGAAAGACATCCACCATACCTAGCTTCATGTCTGATTTCACAGGGCGTCGCAGGACATCACTCTCGAGGTCCGACCAGTGCGAACAGGTGGTCGGTTGGATGACAGCTGATACTGCTTCCAGTCGGTTAAGCACCACCCTGTCTTCCACCAAGTCCACTCTCAGTAGCCAAGAGTCTGGTCAACATAATCCTCACTCTGATCATCCTTCCTCCCACCATACACGGTCTGGTCAAAGAAGTGATCCCACACTGGGATATAGTGATGAGCTCGTCTCATCACCAATCCTTCATTTGACCCTCTCTCCAAGCACGCTTGCAGAGGAACATGACATCTTGTGCCCTGATTCACAACCTCTAGAGGCTACCCAATCACAAGAAGATGACAGATGTGAACGGCATTTAAGGTCAAAGGAAGTAGTGGATGATGATGATGATGATGAGACACAGTTGCCATTAAATCAACCACTATTTCCTTCTCAAGACCTTGTTGAGGAGAATGTTATACAGTTGTCAATGACCGAGTATGTGGTGGGATCAAGACTTGAGGAGGATGATCAGAGTGAGGAAGTGGAGGAGGACTTGGTGGACGATGAGGTGACTGACCCCACCTGGGAAGGTGTAGAGCCGAGCGATGACAGCAGTCCTGAGGGTGAGCCATCTGCAGCACCGCAACAGGCTGGAAGAGGCAGTGGTGTGGCTACAGAAAGAAGGCGGACCGCACCAAACCGGCCCGCAAATGTTCCACGGAGCACCCCCTTGCGTAAATCTACCTTGCCAAGGGGTAGGTGTTCCGCGGTATGGCGTTTTTTTAAGGAAAGTGCGGACGACAAAAGATTTGTAGTTTGCAACCTGTGCCACACCAGAATGAGCCGAGGCATGAACACTAGAAACCTCACCACCACCAGCATGATCCGACACATGGCATCCAAGCACCGTAGTAAGTGGGAGGAACGCCTGGATCGCCCATCTGTGTCTGCAGGCCACACCACTGCCTCCTCTTCCCCTGTTTTCGGTGCCGGCCAATCGCCTGTCGAAGGCGCAGGCCCGCATACCTCCCGCCCTGCACCTGTACCATCTGAAGCACCATCAGCGACCACATCCACTTCCCTGTCCCAGCACAGCGTCCAAATGTCGTTACCCCAGGCATTTGAGCGCAAGAGAAAGTACCCAGCCACCCACCCACAGGCCATAGCACTAACCTCACACCTTTCAAAATTACTGGCCATCGAAATGCTGCCATTTAGGCTTGTGGACACTGAGTCCTTCCGCAGCCTGATGGCAGCAGCTGTCCCTCGGTACGCCGTCCCCAGCCGCCACTACTTTTCCCGGTGTGCCATCCCCGCATTACACCACCATGTGTCCCGTAACATCACCCGTGCCCTGACCAACGCAGTTACTGGGAAGGTCCACTTAACGACTGACACATGGACAAGTGCTTGTGGCCAGGGACGCTACATTTCCCTGACGGCACACTGGGTGAATGTCGTGGAGGCTGGGAGCGACTCGGACCCTGGGATGGCACGGGTGCTACCCACGCCGAGGATTGCGGGCCCTACCTCCATCAGGGTTTCCACCAGCACCTACGTTATTGGCTCCTCCTCCTCCGTTTCCACCTCCGAATTCTCTACACACACCGCCACTCCCCCATCAGCCAGTAGCTGGAAGCAGTGTAGCACTGCAGTGGGGAAGCGTCAACAGGCCGTGCTGAAGCTGATCTGCCTTGGGGACAAACAGCACACGGCCTCAGAGCTGTTGCAGGGGATTAGTCACCAGACCGAGCAGTGGCTCTCGCCACTCAACCTGCAACCAGGCATGGTTGTGTGTGATAATGGGCGTAACTTGGTGGCGGCTTTGGAGCTCGGCAAGCTCACACACGTACCATGCCTAGCGCATGTATTTAATTTAGTGGTGCAGCGATTTCTAAAAACCTACCCCAATGTGCATGATCTCTTGACCAAGGTGCGCCGCGTGTGTGCACATTTCCGTAAGTCATCTACAGCTTCGGCCGGCCTGTTGAAGCTGCAGCAGCGCTTACAATTGCCAGCTCACCGGCTGCTGTGTGACGTGAGCACGCGCTGGAACTCCACCTTCCACATGTTGGCCCGGCTTTGTGAGCAGCAGAGGGCAGTAGTGGAGTACCAGCTGTTACACGGTCGTCGCCTCTCCGTTCAACTTCCTGTAATCAGAAGTGAGGAGTGGGAATGGATGTCAGACCTCTGCGAGGTTTTACGCAATTTTGAGGAATCGACACAGATGGTGAGCGGCGATAACGCTATTATCAGTGTAACCATCCCACTTCTGTGTCTACTGAAACGCTCGCTGCTCACAATTAAAACCGACGCTTTGCATGTGGAAGAGGTGGAAATGGGGGAGGAAGAGCTTACACAAGGTGATAGCCAGAGCACCCTCACTTCGTCTTCTCAGCGACAATTGGAGGAGGCGGAGGAGGAGGAGGAGGAGGAGGAGGAAGACACGGTTGCCTCCGCTACAGAGGGTAGCCATGGAACTTTAGTTCCATCTCTTCAGCGTGGGTGGGCAGAAGAGGAGGAAGAGGATGAGGATATTGAGAGTCAGCCTCCTGGTGAGGACAGCGAAATCTTGACTGTTGGTACTCTGGCACACATGGCTGACTTTATGTTAGGCTGCCTTTCCCGTGACCCACGCGTTGTACGCATTTTAGACAACACGGATTACTGGGTGTTCACCCTTCTGGACCCCCGCTACAAAGAGAATTTCTCATCTCTCATTCCTCCGGTGGAGAGGACAAGCAAAATGGTGCAATACCAGAAGGTTCTTGTTGAAAAATTGCTCCAAAATTTTCCATCTGACAACGCTGGCGGCAGAGTACGTGCTACCTTGGCCAACCGAGAAGGGGAGAAAAGGGGAGCACACAGCAGTTCCGACAAAGGCAGGGCAACACTCTCCAAGGCGTGGGACACCTTCATGACACCCCGCCAGCACCCTCACCCTGATGCGCAGCCTAGTGTCACAAGGAGGGAAAAGTTTTGGAAGATGGTGAAGGAGTACGTAGCAGACCGTGTCAGCGTCCTCAATGATCCCTCTGTGCCTTACAACTACTGGGTGTCCAAGCTGGACACGTGGTATGAACTGGCACTCTACGCCTTGGAGGTGCTGGCCTGCCCTGCCGCCAGCGTTCTGTCTGAGCGGGTATTTAGTGCTGCTGGTGGCATCATAACAGATAAGCGTATCCGCCTTTCCACCGACAATGCTGATAGGTTGACACTTATAAAAATGAACAAGGCCTGGATTTCCCCTGACTTCTCCACTCCACTGGAGGAAAGCCCCGGGGGAACATAAACTCACTTTATATATGTTATTTACAATGATGGGAATACTCTGTATTCCCATTCACCCCTTCCACCCCAAAAACGGGTATATGGTTGACTCTTAATGTTCTCATCCTCCTCCTCCTCTTCCATATGCCCTGGGATATAATTTTTATATAGGGCCAGCTCACCAGCGTGCCCTGGGATATAATTTTTATATAGGGCCAGCTCACCAGCGGGCCCTGTGATATAATTTTTATATAGGGCCAGCTCACCAGCGGGCCCTGTTTGCCAATTTTTATATAGGTCAGCTCACCAGCGGGCCTTCTCATATAATGTTTTATTGGGTCAGCTCTCTAGCGGGCCCTCTCATATAATGTTTTATAGCGTCAGCTCACTAGCGGGCCTTCGCATATAATGTTTAGGATGGTCAGCTCTGCAGCAGACCCTCACCCATAATGTTTTAGATGGTCAGCTCAGCGCACGTTTCCCTCTTAATCATGGCCTCAGTTCTGAAAATCAAGGAAATTTTTGGGAGAATTTGCCTCTGCGCACGTTTCCCTCTTAATCATGGCCTCAGTTCTGAAAATCAAGGAAATTTTTGGGAGAATTTGCCTCTGCGCACGTTTCCCTCTTAATCATGGCCTCAGTTCTGAAAATCAAGGAAATTTTTGGGATAATTTGCCTCTGCGCACGTTTCCCTCTTAATCATGGCCTCAGTTCTGAAAATCAAGGAAATTTTTGGGATAATTTGCCTCTGCGCACGTTTCCCTCTTAATCATGGCCTCACTTCAGAAAATCGATGAAATTTTTTGTAGAATTTGCAGATGATATACAAGTAAATATACAGCAAATACTGTTTGGTAACAATTTTTCGCCTAAAGTCGTTTTTATTTTCCTTTTTGTGTGTTTTACGGTCAGTCTGTAAAAATGGCGTACTACGGGCGAAAGATCGTTCCCAGCAGCGATGTTGGAGTCCAAGATGCATCCAGACATCCTCCCTATGCTGTCCCTGAACCATTTCTGTAGTGTTTCCATCTTTTTCTGCCCTTTTCCTATGGACCAGGCACCCTCCCCTCATCAGAGCAGGGGGTGCCTGGTGTAATGCTCGAGTCCTCCCATTGACTTCAATGGGGCTCGGATGCTCGGCCGAGCACTCGAGCCTCAGGGGGTGCTCGGTCAGAGCACCCGAACATCCGAGCATTGGGGTGCTCGCTCATCACTAATTACTATCCCTTTAAGGTAACCAGGCATTCAGCTCACCAATAATGGAGCTGAAGGGGACGGACACCGCAGACTCAGAGATGTTGTCTCTGCAAGATGTCTGAGCTGTTCCCCGCTGCCCGTCTGTCGAAAAAGTTCTATTTTCACTAATGCCGCAATTATACCTGAAAATGCAAGTAAGTCTATGCATATCTCTACTGTAATTATGATTTGGGGATCAATATTAATGTGATGAAAGTTCTGCTTTAAGAATTATTATTGTTATATAGTGCCTCCACTTTGTAGGCAGAATTTTTCAGGCACAGTGGGGCGAATGTACCAATAAGCAGAACTCCACTGGCACTAGTCTCTAACTAGTCTCTAACTAACTAGTCTCTACTCTGTGTGCACTGGAACGTACGAGCGCAGTACTATATACTTGTGCACACTCCCAGTGCACTTCTGCTAACACCTTATTAGCAGCAAGCCCATTATACCTGTCCAATGGCGTGTGTTTGGTACATAGCATTAAACAAGTTAGAGTGGAAAGAAAGGGCCCAAAATGCCCATCCACTGCCCCACTGCCCTCACCTTGAAAAAGTCGGAGGAGTGTATAACACATTACGAAGGGTTACTGGTAAAATTTTGGGTGTAAGAGGCTTAGTAAATTGGCATTAGGCAGGGGTATGGCTAGAAAATCATTTTCAGCTCCTGATTTATCGTGTAATTGTATTCTTACATTCATGGCAATGATCTTCTGCTCAGCAGAGCTTACAATCTATGTTTTGGTGCTTGAGGCACAGGGAAATAAAGTGACTTATCTAAGGTCACAAGGAGAGGACACAGGAATTGAACCTGATGGCTGATGAACTAAGAACTAAGAATTGTAGAGCAAAGCAAATAGACCATAAGGGCAAAATACATATTCAGAGTAATTTCAATGGGGTATTTAAACTCTTGAATGATAGAAAGATATCCAGTATGTTGAACACCTCTCTAGCATAGTATAATATATATATATATACTGAAGTTTAAATAAACATTAATGTGAGTTTATTGCCTTGGAGCAATGTGACACACTTATATACACACACTAGTCCTTGTTAAAAAATGCACTAAATAAGCACAAGTCATCACAAGACAACCTGCAAAAAAGTGTTTATTTTCTTTGGTTTTTAACCCTTTAAGTGCCAGAGGGGTATGCAACGCAATGCGTTGCATACACCTCTGTCACTCAAAGGGTTAATGTTTTCATTTTTTTTTAAATGTAATTATTAAATTAAATGACGATTTATACATATAGCATTAAAAGGTACCCCTGCTTACCCTTAAAAAACAGTATATCATTTGTTGGGATTTAGAGGGAAAATATGGTTGAATAAAGGAAAACTGAAAAGGCCAAAATTGCTCTTGTCCTCTAGTGTGAAAAAAATCCCTCATCACCAAGGGGTTAACATTTTGAATGCCAGAGGGCTACACAATGCATTGCAAAGCAATGAGTTGCACAGTCCTTTGGTGTACCTCCGAACATTTCAAATGGCCAAGGAAGGACGCCTTAGTGTTCAGTGGTGTTGTTGGGGGGTGTGGCTAGTGGGCAGGAATTTCTGAGAATTTTTAGGTTATTTGATGACCTATTGACACCTCTTTGTGCCATTGAATACATTATTTAGAACAAGGCCAAATTATTTTATTTACGCAGACTAATTTCTAAACACATGCACTAGGGTGACCACGGGTCCCGGAACGTCCGGGACTGTCCCTTATTTCAGGGCTATGTCCCGCGTCCCGGGTCCCCTTCAACCGGGACAATGAAGTGTCCCGGAATGAAGCCAAGCCGCCCTGGATGTCAGCCTGCAAGCGCCATGATATGACACACCACTTGCAGGCTGACATCCAGGGCGGCAATGCAGCTTACCTGGAGGCAAGCGCTCTAGTAATACAGAGCGCTGGGAGATTACATCATCTCCCAGCGCTCTGCATTACTGAGCACAGCGCGCGGGAGCTTCAGCTCTGTGCCGGAGGAGGCACAGAGCACTTTCCACGCCGCTAGACCACCAGGGACTTAAGGTATGACGGGGCATGTGTAACCATGGAGAAGGGAGTGGAAATCAGCGCGCGCTCATAACAACCCAGTGGGTAACCAATATGTGACTCTACAGCTGCTGACCAAGTGTTTGGTCCAACAACAAATGTGCCTCCCTAGTTGTTGTGTACACTTCCATCATCCACAGTCAGCGTTCGGTTATTGTTAGGGTGACCACGTCCCGGAATGGCAGAAGGGAAATGTGGTCACCCTAACATGCACTGAAGTTTACACAAACATTAATGTGAGTTTTATTGCTGTGGAGCGATGCAATACACTTATATACACACCACATAGTCTGATCTCCTAAACACAGGGACACCAGGGTGATACACTTATATACACACCACATAGTCTGATCTCCTAAACACAGGGACACCAGGGTGATACACTTATATACACATCACACAGTCTGATCTCCTAAACAGAGGGACACCAGGGTGATACACTTATATACACACACCACACAGTCTGATCTCCTAAACACAGGGACACCAGGGTGATACACTTCTATACACACAAGCCATAGACTAATATTACATTACTACAAAAATGCACTGTCGGTCCTGTTTATAATAATAACTAGCAATGTGGGACGGCGTTGCCCGTCATGTTATGACCATTGGGCGCATGTGTGTGAAATGCAGACACACTGATAAACACAGACATATGCAACATACAGGCAGACACATACCATACATCCCAAGTGTCCCTCTTTAGGAGGGACAGTCCCTCTTTGAAGGCCAAATCCCTCTGTCCCTCTTTCCCACCCTGTTGTCCCTCTTTTTAGGAGGTCAGACTGTGTGCAGGGCCGGCTCCACCTATAGGCGAGGTAGGCGCCGGCCTAGGGCGCACAGGTACTGGGGGCGCGGGCATGCAGCAGAGAAGAGCTGCGCCCACACACACCATGCCAGGAACCACAACACAGTCAGGTCTGTGTTGCTACAGCGCTCCCTCATTGGGTCGGATCTTTAGTAATGCAGAGCGCGCTGGGAGTCATGATCTCCCGCCGCGCTCTGCATTACTGAAGAAAAGACTGCGCGGGAGCTACAGGTATGTGATGGGGGGCAAGTTGGAGCTGAGGGGGCATAGTGGAGCTGAGGGGGCAAGTTGGAGCAGATGTGGTGCAAAGTGGAGATGATGGGGGCAAGTTGGAGCTGTTAGGGGAAAGCTGGAGCTGAGGGGGCATAGTGGAGCTGGTGGGGGCAAGTTGGAGATGATGGGGGCAAGTTGGAGCTGATGAGGGTCAAAGTGGAGCTGATGAGGGTCAAAGTGGAGCTGAGGGGGGGCAAGCTGGAGCTGAGGGGGGCAAGTGGAGCTGAGGGGGGGCAAGCTGGAGCTGAGGGGGGGCAAGTGGAGCTGAGGGGGGGCAAAGTGGAGCTGGGGGGGCAAGTTGGAGCAGATGGGGGGGCAAGTTGGAGCGGATGGGGGCAAGTTGGAGCTGCTGGGGGCATAGTGGAGCTGATAGTGGAAAGTTGGAGCTGAGAGGGCATAGTGGAGCTGGTGGGGGCAAGTTGGAGCGGATGGGGGGCAAAGTGGAGCTGATGGGGGTAAGTTGGAGAGGATGGGGGGCAAAGTGGAGCTGATGGGGGTAAGTTGGAGCTGAGGGGGCAAAGTGGAGCTGAGGGGGCAAAATGGAGCTGGTGGGGGCAAAATGGAGCTGGTGGGGGCACGTTGGAGCTGATGGGACCAAGTTGGAGTTGATAGGGGCAAAGTGGAACTGGTGGGCCAAAGTGAAGCTGATAAGGGGCAAGTTGGAGCTGGTGGGGGGCATCTCTTACAGGCATCTCCAGAACAGGGGCAGAGTGGCTCAGGGGGCAGAGAGAGGACAATCATGAAAAGAGGTTGGGTATAAGTAGGCAGGGTATAAAGGGGTGGGACACAAGGGGCGGAGCGAAATGGGCGGCAAAATTAGGTTTTGCCTAGGGTGGCAAAAATCCTTGCACCAGCCCTGACTGTGTGGTGTGTATTACTTTGCTGTACAGCAATAAACTTCAGTATATGTGTTTATACATTAGTCTGTGCAAATTAAATACTTTGGTCTTGAACTAAATCATTTATTCAGTTACATAAATAGCCAGTAACAGGTCATGAAATAACCTAAAAATTCTTACTAATGCCCCGCCCACCAGCCACACCCCCAAAAATATCACCTAAAACTAACGTGTCCCTCTTTGGCCCTGTGAAATGTTGGGAGGTATGCACATACACACAGTGAGCGGCAGAGACATGCAAAACACATGTACACACAGACACACTGGAGATGCACACATGGACACACATATGTAACAGAGATGTACACACACAGACACGCAACATATATGAGCAGAAACACATGTGCTCATGAGTTGTGTACCCCTCTGGCACTCAAAGGGTTAAGGTACAGAGAGGCATGTCAGAGTTAAATAGCAGTGGGAAGTGTGTTCATACCTGGGAACACTGACTTGTGAAGTCCCTAGAGGGGACTGATGTGGTGCTGATGTGGAGAGACAAATGGGGCAAGCTGGGTTAAAAGTGGGTGGGGCTTAATCGCGAGTAGGGGGCGGGGCTTAACATAAATGTGAAAAAGTGTTAGTAATAGGCTGGGGAAGGAGGAGAAGTGGGAGGAGAATGCAAGTTTACAGTGTGAGGGGTTTTAACACACTCCATGAGGGGTAAAACTTGATACAGAACCCTGTGGCAGTCAGTGGGTTAAGTGTGAATCTGATGGCTGTCTGTCCTGTGTCTTGCATGGCAAATGGTGACAGTGAAGAAATAATTCAGCAATGAGGGCCTACCTTAACACTTTGAGTGCCATTTTGTTCCCCTGGTGATGCAGCACCGTTCAGTGGCTTTACTACAGGTCCTGCTGAGGCCACTGGGAGTCAAGGTGAGTGACTGTGTGTCAGCCATCTTTCTTTCTGGCTTTGTGTGGGTGTATGGGTGTTTGGTGCTGTGTGAGTGTGTGTATGAGTGTGTAATACCTGTGAACTTTTACTTGTGGAGTCCCTCATGTGGTGCTGATGTGGAGAGAGTAATGGGGCAATCTGGGTTAAAAGGGGGCGGGGCTTAATCGCGAGTAGGGGCGGGGCTTAACATAAATATGGAAAAGTGTTAGTAATAGGCTGGGGAAGGAGGAGAAGTGGGAGAGAAATGCAAGTTTAGAGTGTGAGGGGTTTGAACACACTCCCTGAGGGGTAAAACTTGATACACAACCCTGTGGCAGTCAGTGGGTTAAGTGTGAATCTGATGGCTGTCTGTCCTGTGTCTTGCATGGCAAATGATGACAGTGAAGAAATAATTGAGTAATGAGGACCTACCTTAACCCTTTGAGTGCAATTTTGTTCCTCTGGTGCTGCAGTACAGGTCCTGCTGAGGCCTCTGGGAGTCAGGGTGAGTGACTGTGTGTGTGTGTCAGCCATATGTATTTCTGGCTTTGTGTATGTGGTGCTGTGTGTGTAAGTGGGGGCATGTCTGTTTGGTGCTGTGTAAGTGGGGCATGTGTGTGTGTGTGTGGTGCTGTGTGAGTGGGGCATGTGTGTGTGGTGGTCTGTGTGTGTGAGTGGGGCATGTGTGTTTGTCTGTGGTGTAGGAGCAAGTGGCGGCCATATTGTTTTTTTCTGACTTTGATAGTGGTGGGCGGGCTGCATAGTGGGGGTGGGCCAACTCCCTGCATGACTGAATCACCCAATAGGAGTAGTAACTCCTGCTTTATGCCTCCCCTGGGTGTGTTTTGGCAGGCACAAAGTCTTCTTTTATATATATAGATAATATAGTATTTTATATAGCGCCTTTCTCCCAGTGGGACTCAAGGCTCTTTCAGCGCACGCTCTCAGAACTAACCAAATCGGCAGCTGAAATAATAGATGTTATTATTACCCAATCAATGGAGCTCTGTCTGGAAGCCATTTTCTTGTAGCCCAGCAGAGGCATCACAACCTGTCACAGTAGGCAATGGGCAGTTCTCCGTATAGTGTTTAGGCCTCTGTGCTCTGGAGTCTTCATTCAGGTACCTTGTATTGTCCCTGACATGGGACACACATTTAAAATCAAGGACTGTCCTGGGTAATCCAGAACATGTGGTCACCCTGGGCACTAAAAGTGTTAAGCTTAGGGTGACCACATTTCCGTTCTGCCATTCCGGGACATGTGGTCACCCTACAAGCCTCTTCATCTCCACATTGCCCCTTGATGCCCTACCTTCAGTCCCTGGTAGTCTAGCGGTGTGGAAAGTGCTCTGTGCCTCCTCCGGCACAGAGCTGAAGCTCCCGCGCGCAGTGCTAAGTAATGCAGAGTGCTGGGAGACAATGTCATCTCCCAGCGCTCTGTATTACTAGAGCGCTTGCCTCCAGGAGATCAGCTGGATTGCCGCCCTGGATGTCAGCCTGCAAACGGTGTGTCACATCATGGACGCCGCGAGGGACCGCTGATTTATGCTACCAAGCGCTCCCTCGCTGCGTCCATGATGTGACACACCGCTTGCAGGCTGACATCCAGGGCGGCATATTTAAAAAAAAACAAAACACTGGGACACTGTGTGGGTGGCTTGGCTTCATTCCGGGACACTTCATTGTCCCGGTGGGAGATGACCCGGGACGCGGGACATACGCTGCAAATAAGGGACAGTCCGGGACATTCCGGGACCCGTGGTCACCCTAGTTAAGCTGGGATAAAAAACAGTGGTTATTTACAAAAAGATAATAAGGGGCACTTTTGGGGCAAATCATGGGGGACAAACAAATATTATCATAGAGTTCACTGGAGTTTTTAAGACATGGAATGCTATAGGGATCTCCAATGCACTGAGCAGTATTCCAGGGGTTAATAGGCCCATGTAAATCAATGTGTATTTTGGGAATTAGTATAATTTCCCTGTGGAGTAGTTGGTTTACCGCAGACTTACTGCACTTCAGTTCTTATTGGTACAGCATCCTCATTATGTTACAGAGTTTTACACACTAGAGGATTAACTGCCTACCCATTTACTGCTGTGACAAAAACTGATGGCCAGTGATGGGGTGCAAGAAAATGACCATCAAGCCCCCTATACAGATATATGATCTATCAGTTCATATAAAACAATTCCTATACAGTTAAAAAGATAGTAATGTTTCACAAAAAAAAGCAGCTCTGATAAATCTTCAATGTATTAGGGACATGGAGAGTGTTATTTCAATTCTGTCAGAGTTGAAGTTCAAGAGTAATTGAATGATAAAGTATCCCCCTCCCGCCCCTTTTACCTAGTGTAAGCCACCTGCCCTCAGATGTGAAATCTGGTCTCTTTCCCGGACAGATCACAGCAAGGGACAATCTTCTTACTGCTCCTCTTGACAGGTTTTCCCTTATGACACTGAACATTGTCCCTCTCTGCGATCCATCCGGACAGTCTTGCTGCTCTGAGGTGAGCAGTGTTTCATCAGTAAAAGGGGCGGGATGGGGATACTTTATCATTAAATTACTCTAGAACGACAACTCTGACAGTATTGAAATAACAATCTCCATGGCCCAAATACTATGAAGATTAATCTGAGCTGTTTTATGTGAAACAACAACTTTACACTAGAAGACAAATGCGATGTAACCCATGTTTTGGCATCAGGAACTAACACTCAAGTTCTCCCTTTAGAAGCTAGAACTCTGCTTGGTGTAAAACGAGTTGCATATCCTTGTACTGACTTATTTCTATGAGTATATATAGCTTCTCATTGATGAATTGATAACAAATGTATTTTGTAACACAGCAGAAAATACTGCAATTTTCTGTCTAATTTACAGGTGCAGTAAAGTGTCTTTATGAGATATATATTATACAAACACAGACACACATTATCTGTCGGTCTATCTATCTCATATCTATCTATCTATCTATCTATCTATCTATCTATCTATCTATCTATCTATCTATCTAATATCTATCTCATGTCTATTTATCTCATATCTACATACCTCCCAACATTTCAAATGGACAAAGAGGTACAGTTTTGTTTTAGGTGGTGTTGTTCAGGTTGTGGCTGGTGGGCGGGGCATTACTGAGAATTTTTAGGTTATTTTATGACCTATTGACAACTGTTTGAGTAACCAAATAAATGACTTATTACAAGACCAAAGTATTATAACTTATAATTTATAAACACATATACTGAAGTTTACACAAACATTAATGGGAGTTTTGTTGCTGTGGAGCAATGTGATACACTTATATACACACTCCACACAGTCTGCTCTCCTAAAAAGAGGGACATCAGGGTGCGAAATAGGAACAGGGAGATTTGGGTCTCAAAGAGGGACTGTCCCTCCTAAAGAGACACTATCTGTCTGTCTGTCTGTCTGTCTATCCATCCATCCATCTATCTATATACTGTATCTAAGCAAAGGATAGGTCGTGGAACAAAGAAAAATAATATGTTCAAATGTCTCAGATAAGTATCTAAATATACATGGTGCAAGTCCCATAAGATACTGATAAATGTACTCAGCCTGTGTGTGTCACTGACACTCCACAACATTTCTATAAAATTTTTACATGTGTTTAGTCATTAACCTGCGGGGTAAAGTAGCAGTGCCAAATTATGTTAATTTAACCCACCCCTTCCCTCACCTAATTCCACCTCCCCACACAGCCAATAGCAGAGGAGGAGGGGCAAACTGATCTCCCTGCAGATCCTTAATCTGTCATCAAGAAAGGCAAAGCTTCTACTTGGAAATTTCTGCCCACATAAACTTTGCAAGGAAATATGTAGCCAGAAGATGCATTATTTTCCAAGGCAGAGATGGGCAACATTGAGCAACCTGGACTATATTACCCATCACTCTCATCCAACTAATAGCTAGCTGAGGATGATGGGAGTTGTAGTCCAACAACAGCTGACTGTCATGTTAACCATTCTCTGGTAACATAAACATTCACTAACATTTCCAGAATATCAGTGGAAGATGGGTCTATAAAAACAGGTTGGCACTAGAAAGTCCATTCAATACAGGACAACCAGTCTGACCAAAGCAATGGAGAGTGACACAAATAAGTACGCATGTCCCATGAGGTGTAAGTCAGTGAAGGGTGACAGACACAGGAAGGGATGTGTTGGCGATTAGAGCAACCCTAACCGTAAGTGGATCTGTCTCTTCATTGCCAAAATGTGATTTTGAAAGTGCTTTAAAGTGTTAGTAATGTCCACAAAAAAGTTTTTTGCATTTAGAAGAGCTTAAAAAGCTGAGCTAAATGCAAAAAAAGTATCTCTCAAACCTCTATGGTTTAAGAGATACAGGTGTATAAAGTTTGATCTCTCATACTGACAGCTGTAAAGCTGTCAGCAGAAGATCCGTTGACCCACATGGAGGAGCTTGAGCAGAGCCGCGATCTCGTTATTTACCACGAATCCCTTCATTGGAACGGTGTAAAATGTGTGCCTGTAGTAGAGATCAAACTTTAAACGCCTGTATCTCTTAAACTATGGCGGTTTGAGACATACGTTTTTTTTTGCATTTAGCTCAGCTTTTTAAGCTCTTCTAAATGCAAAAAAAACTTTTTTTGTGGACATTACTAACACTTCAAAAATCACATATGTATGTTGGCCTTATTTTATCTCAAACAATAATTTATAAGATCTTTATTTTTATTGAGTTGTCAGTTTATGCAAAATAGCAAGTACTAGCTAGCAGGGAGTGGCAGGTGGGATGGAGAGCAGTGTGGAATGTTATTATATCAGGGAGTGGTGGGTGTGATGGAGAGCAGTGTGGAATGTTATTATATCAGGGAGTGGTGGGTGGGATGGAGAGCAGTGATATGTTATTATCTGGCTATCAGTGAGTGACAGGTGGGATGGAGAGCAGTGGTATGCTATTATCTGGCTATCAGTGAGTGACAGGTGGGATGGAGAACAGTGGTATGCTATTATCTGGCTATCAGTGAGTGGCAGGTGGGATGGAGGGCAGTGTGGAATGCTATTATATCTGGGAGTGGCAGGTGGGATGGAGAGCAGTGTGGAATGCTGTTATATCTGGGAGTGGCAGGTGGGATGGAGAGCAGTGTGGAATGTTATTATATCTGGGAGTGGCAGGTGGGATGGAGAGCAGTGTGGAATGCTATTATATCTGGGGGTGGCAGGTGGGATGGAGAGCAGTGTGGAATGCTGTTATATCTGGGAGTGGCAGGTGGGATGGAGAGCAGTGTGGAATGCTGTTATATCTGGGGGTGGCAGGTGGGATGGAGAGCAGTGTGGAATGCTGTTATATCTGGGAGTGGCAGGTGGGATGGAGAGCAGTGTGGAATGCTGTTATATCTGGGAGTGGCAGGTGGGATGGAGAGCAGTGTGGAATGTTATTATATCTGGGAGTGGCAGGTGGGATGGAGAGCAGCGTGGAATGCTATTATATCTGGGAGTGGCAGGTGGGATGGAGAGCAGTGTGGAATGTTATATCTGGGAGTGGCAGGTGGGATGGAGAGCAGTGTGGAATGCTATTATATCTGGGAGTGGCAGGAGGGATGGAGAGCAGTGTGGAATGTTATTATATCAGGGAGTGGTGGGTGGGATGGAGAGCAGTGATATGTTATTATCTGGCTATCAGTGAGTGACAGTTGGGATAGAGAACAGTGGTATGCTATTATCTGGCTATCAGTGAGTGACAGGTGGGATGGAGAACAGTGGTATGTTATTATCTGGCTATCAGTGAGTGACAGGTGGGATGGAGAACAGTGGTATGCTATTATCTGGCAATCAGTGACAGGTGGGATGGAGAACAGTGGTATGCTATTATCTGGCTATCAGTGAGTGACAGTTGGGATGGAGAACAGTGGTATGCTATTATCTGGCTATCAGTGAGTGACAGGTGGGATGGAGAACAGTGGTATGCTATTATCTGGCTATCAGTGACAGGTGGGATGGAGAACAGTGGTATGCTATTATCTGGCTATCAGTGAGTGACAGTTGGGATGGAGAACAGTGGTATGCTATTATCTGGCTATCAGTGAGTGACAGGTGGGATGGAGAACAGTGGTATGTTATTATCTGGCTATCAGTGAGTGGCAGGTGGGATGGAGAGCAGTGTGGAATGCTGTTATATCTGGGGGTGGCAGGTGGGATGGAGAGCAGTGTGGAATGCTGTTATATCTGGGAGTGGCAGGTGGGATGGAGAGCAGTGTGGAATGCTGTTATATCTGGGGGTGGCAGGTGGGATGGAGAGCAGTGTGGAATGCTGTTATATCTGGGAGTGGCAGGTGGGATGGAGAGCAGTGTGGAATGCTGTTATATCTGGGAGTGGCAGGAGGGATGGAGAGCAGTGTGGAATGCTGTTATATCTGGGAGTAGCAGGTGGGATGGAGAGCAGTGTGGAATGCTGTTATATCTGGGAGTGGCAGGTGGGATGGAGAGCAGTGTGGAATGTTATGATCTGGCTATCAGGAAATGGCAGATGGGATGGGCAGCAGCATGGAATGTTAGTTTCTGACTGGCATGGGTGGCAGTGTGATGGAGAACCATGTGGAATGTAGTATATGGCTATCGGGGAGTAGCAGGTGGGATGGAGAGCAGTGTGGAATGTTTGTATTTGGCTGGCATGCCTGACAGTACTGTCTAATTTGCATAAACTGACATATAAATAACGTTAAATATCTCATAAACTATTGTTTTAAATAAAAATGGCTAACAGAAATACAAGTGATTGTGAAAGGTCTTTTAGTTCACATATTTGTTATAACATGACAAGAGGGAAGACGTATCAAGTGAAAGATTTGTTTAGTAAATCTGGAGCAAAAGAATTACACCTTATGTACCAAAGACGAAAAATCTTAATGGTGATTTTTCTTTTATGCATGTTGTCATATTACCCCCACAACACACCCTGGGAGAGGGTAGAGGACTGGTATAATAAAGGATAAGTCCAGGTGCTCTGCTTCTTGTCCCCTCTTTAAGTTTTGTCTACTAGATCCCCTGTTGTGTAAAGCTTAGACGAAGTGTAAGTTATAAAAAGGTTTAAGCCTGGGAATTCTGTCCTTCATCAGTTATATCCCTTCCATGTGGCTCCAAGTTTTGATTGGGTTCCCAGCTGCCCCCAGCAGTCCATTATGAATCAGTATGCTGAATCATGCCCCCTACCTGAGGCTAACGATAGCATATGTACCATCCTGCAGGTGTAAGAAACATAACACAGTCGGTTGGTTGAGTACAAAAGGCTCAGGTTCGGGCAGGTTCACACATACCCTGAGATAAGGTTATCTCTGAGCATACAAAGGATCCCCTGGACCTGGAACAGGTAGGGGATATAATTTGCTTAATGTGGTGATTGTTGGAGGTAATGCTAAAGGCTGTTTAAACTGGTAGGAAAAATCTTGATTGGCTGAATCATGTTCTGGCTCTATATTGCTTGTTCAACCATTTGGAGCCCAGCAAGGGTAACTGCAGAGTGGTGGCTGGTCCCAAACATCAGGGAAGGGTATGAGAATCAGGCCTTGAGATACTCATGTAACATGTAAGTGGTGGATACTGGTCTCAGCCATGCTCTGACACCCCAATGTTTCCCATAAAGAAAATAAATTTGTTTTTGGAAACCTCAACCTGATTCCTGGTCATTTAATCTCCGGACGGACAAACTCACAGAGGTTTACCCAGTCTGACACAAGGTTCCTCCACAAAGGAGCTACAATCGTTTAGCTCCAGATTTGCCTTGATACATATGTTTCAATAAGTCATAGTAACATAGTAAATTAGGTTGAATAAAGACACAAGTCCATCAAGTTCAACCTTTGCCTCATACCCTAGTGACATGAGAACTGTATATCTTTCCTGCTACCAAATATTTATCAGGCCTTCCTGATTTTCCTACTAATATACAGTATAATCCTGTGTTCCCTTTTGAAAGAAATGTATCTAATCTTCTCTTATATGTATCCATTGTATCTGCCATAACCACATCCTTGGGCAAAGAATTCAACAATTTAACAGACCTCACTGTAAAAAACCCCTTCCTCTGCTGAAGTCTAAACCTCCTTTACTCTAATCTCAAGGGGTGTCCCCTGGTCACCTGATCAGGTCTTGGAATGAATAGCTCACCTCATAGATCTTTGTATTGACCTCTCATATGTAAAGTCCTCAATTCCCTTCAGAGCCAGATTAACACTCCACGGGGGCCCTAAGCAAGGTATCAATTTGCCCCCCCCCATACCTCTCTAACTTTGGCTACCTACACATTGTTTAGTTTACACTACAATTTTGTGGGCACAGGCACTCAAAGGGAAATACTACAGTTTTGTGGGCACTATCACTCAAAGGATTATCCAATGACTGGATAACCCTTTGAGTGCCTGTGCCCACAAAACTGTAGTGTAAACTAAATACTGTGTAGGTAGTTAGGAATAGGGAGGAAACCCATGATACATTACTTATTTTTTGTCCTCTCTCTGCCCCCTGGGCCAGTCTGCCCCTGGTATGGAGATTCCTGTAAGAGTTGCCCCCCACCAGCTCCAACTTGCTCCCACCAGCTCCACTTTGCCCCCTATCAGCTCCAACTTGCCCCCACCAGCTCCACTTTGCCCCACCAGCTCCAAATTGCCCCCTGTCAGCTCCAACTTGCCCCCACCAGCTCCAACTTGCCTCACCAGATCCACTTTGCCCCCTATCAGCTCCAACTTGCCCCCCATTACAAACCTGTAGCTGCTGGAGCTCCCGCGTGGTCTTCTCTTCAGTAATGCAGAGCATGCTGGGAGATGTTGACTCCCAGCGCGCTCTGCATTCCTAAAGAGGCGACGAGGGAGCGCTGTAGCTACACAGACCTGACTCTGTTGCGGTGCCTGTCGGAGGAGTCCTGCTAGCAGGAACGACATTCACACGTGTTCCTGGAGCACTCGTTGAGTGCTAATGATCTTATTTTTTGTGTTGTAATCCTGAATATAGTCCCTTATTATCCCTTCTAGCAGTTTTCCCACTACAGAGGTCAAACTCACAGGTCTATAATACCCAGGTTCTGTTTTAGCTCCCTTCTACAATAGAGGCACTACATTGGCTCTTCGCCAGTCTTGTAGCATGAAAAGTAAAGTCTGACTCTAGCGCCTTAGGAGGACAAACTGAAGCTGATATAATAAGAAGAACTGAAACAATTCTAAAAGAAATCAGCTGCATTATAGTGGACAAATAAAAACTCCCATTGACTTAAATGTTGTTTGTATCCTCTTGAATGCTAGAAAGATCTCCAGCGCATTATGTGACACATTCAGGAGTTTAACAGGCCATTTAAATCAGTGTGGAATTTGAAACTTTCTGTGTTCCCTATAAAGCAGGTTGATCAAGAATAACTCACATTCTACTTAATACATCAGCCTGAGTTTGCGCTGGGCAGGATGGGAGTGTATGGCATTTTGGGGCAATCATTTTCTTTCCACCTTGTTTCCTGTCATGTACTAACAAGGTGCAGAGGAATCCACTGTACTGGGGCTTGTTCACATTAGAGTTGATAGTGGAGTGTGCATATTGGTATGAACAAAAAGTGAGCATGTGTTCCAGTACATAGAAGGAAGTGCAAGCACGTAAGGAGTGTGCTGGTGAATTCATACATTACCCAGAGATGGAATGTATAGTCCTCAGAACTTGTAATGTTCTCCACTGGATGACAGCTGGTAATATGATGGTATATATAGCCCACAGAGACTATAATATCTTACACAGTTTAAAGGGACAGTAATGTTTCACAATAAGATCAGCTCCAGTTAATATTCATAGTATCTGGTCCATGGAGAGTGTTATTTCAATTCTGTCAGAGTTGTAGTACAAGAGTAATTGAATGATAAAGTATCCCCCACCCATCCCTTTTACTGATGTAACACTGATCACCTCAGAGCAGCAAAACTGTCAGGATGGATTGCAGAGAGGGACAATCTTAAGTGAGCATAAGGAAAACCCTGCAAAACCTGTCAAGGGGGGAGGCAGGGATTTCCTTATGATCACAGTAAGAAGATTGTCTCTTGCTGTGACCTGTCCGGTCAAGAGACCAGATTCCACATCTGAGGGGAGGTATATTACACTAGGTAAAAGGGGAGGGAAATACTTTATCATTCAATTACTCTTGAACTACAACTCTGACCGTATTGAAATAACACATTACGTGGCCCAAATACTATGAAGATTAATTGGAGCTGCTGATTTTGTGAAACATTACTATACCTTTAACACGGTGTGAAAACAAGGGGATATTAGCCCCTTCTTGATCAGAGGGGTGCCCAATATATATAGCTGGGAACTCTCCGGATTTGCCCCGGAGAGTCCGGTTTTTGCAGTGAATTACCAAGGCTGATTTTCCGGCGGTGGGGACTTTCTTAGGAAAATATGCTCACTTCTCCACCTTCCCCACCCTGCTCCTCCCATTTCCCTCCCACTTCTCCACCTTCCCCACCCTGCTCCTCCCATTTCCCTCCCACTTCTCCTCCTTCCCCACCCTGCTCCTCCCATTTCCCTCCCACTTCTCCACCTTCCCCACCCTGCTCCTCCCATGTCCCTCCCACTTCTCCTCCTTCCCCACCCTGCTCCTCCCATTTCCCTCCCACTTCTCCACCTTCCCCACCCTGCTCCTCCCATTTCCCTCCCACTTCTCCTCCTTCCCCACCCTGTTCTGCCAACTTCCCGCCCACTTTATTAGACAGCCTTTTAAGTCCCACCCATCTGCAATTAAGCCCCACCCCTTTGTGACATAAATCGAGTCATTTATATCCTCCCACTAGCATCATATGAGTCCCCCTGCTCCTCAAGGGGTTAAATCAGGATCGCCAAACACGCGACCCACAGGCCAACAACATGATGCCCTCCATAGAGAGAATTTTTAAGTGTCCTTCAACCCAGCATCGATGGTTTAAAGCCCCATTTATATCAAAGAGATTTTTTTCTCGGTCACTTTAACCCTCTTAATGCCAGAGAGGTGTCCAACGCATTGATTTTGCAATGCCTGGGTTAAATAAAGAATCACCCAGCCTTATTGTGTACAGAAAAAAAAATCATATCAGGAATTGTGAGAAATGGGATGGAAAAAATGCTAATCACCACATCGGCTCATGCAGAGCAATCAATGAGACCTTTATTGCTGGTAGGGGAGATATGGCACTCAAAGGGTTAAGACCAGGGGACCTATTCTGTAGGCTTTCTTACTTTATTTGCTTACATTACAACAAACGTGAAAGAAACGCAGCCAGAAGCAGCAGATAACGACTCTGAACACATTCATGAGATGAATATCTAACATTCCAGCCAGTCTCATGAACTTCTCATTTTCCTATATTTCTGTTCTTTCCTCCAATCCTCTCAGTATTAACCCTATGAGACCAAGGGGGCAACAGTATTATAGTTAATGAGGCTGAAAAAAGTGGTTTACTATGGAAATGTGACCAGGAAAAGGGAGACATCATAATGTCGCCTGCATCAAAAGGGTGAAATTCTGAAGGGTCACCGTGCCTTGTAGACGCACGGACAGAATGTTGGTCACTTAAGGCTAAAGTCCTTGCGCTTTGGATTTGGACCTGTCACTTTCCTTAATCCCCCCCCCCAATATCTTTATATAGCAAACCGGAGTAGGTATGCTATTAAATAGAAGCAGAGATTAAAGAGAAACAATGTATACATACTGGCAAGGAAGAAGACCTTACTGAGCAATGTGCTGGTGACCTGCACTGAGAGAAGGGAATATCCATTAAGTAAATTGGTGGCAGTCACCAGCACATCACTCAGCAAGGTCTTCTTCCTTGCCAGTACGTATACATTGTTTCTCTTTAATGTCGCCGTCTATTTAATAGGATACCAACTCCGGTTAACTATATAAAGATATTGGAGGGGGTTAAGCAGAGGACTTTAGCCTAAAGTGGCATTCTGGCCATGCATCTACAAGGGACAGCGACCCTTCAATGGGCGACATTCTGATGTAACTCTTTCGATGCAGGTGACATTATGATGTCGCTCTTTTCATGGTCGCCAAATAGCTGCCGACATTTCAATAGGATACTAATAAAAGATGTGTCCATCTAGTTCAGCCCATGCCATATACCCTTGTTGATCCAAAGGAAGGCAAAAAAGTCCCATTGACAATGTTTCCAATTAAAGATATAGTAATGATTCTAGATAAACTGTCGACCATTCCTCATAGTTTTTCAATCATGCAGAGCTGTACGCTGTGTGGTTCACGTGTAATTATTTTATACTAGTTGAACCGCCCGTGTACAAGGGCCACAGTGCCAGACAGCAATGGCCGCGGTGCAGTCATGCGCAGTAGAGACTGCCCGTGCCGCGGCTGATAATGGAGCAGGGCGCTCCAAATTCAGAGAGGACTACGATCTGAATTTGAAGTGCCCTGCTCCGTTATCAGCCGCTGTGCGGGCATTCTCTACTGCGGATGACTGCAGCACGTGCAGCCATCTGCACTGCGCATGACAGCTTCTGACAAACATACATTAGCGTATTATTATATAGGATAGTGTCCCCCTCACACCCCTTTTATATAAGTAATGCTACCTCTCCTCAGAGCAGCAAGCCGGTCCGGATGAATCGCAACGAGGGACAGTCTTCTGGCTATCAGTATAAGGAAAACCCTGACGAAGAAGGGCAGGTTTTTCCTTCTGCCGACAGAAGATTGTCTCTCATCGCGATCCAACTGGACCGGCTTGCTGATCTGACAATGTAAAAGGGCGGGAGGATGACACTTTATAACATAATTAGACATAAACTAGACAGCGTACAGCATTGTATTAACACTCTGAATGGTAGAAAAACTTTGATGAATGAAGGATGTTTAATTTATCTAGAAACATTAAAGGGATAGTAATACTTAAAATGTAAAAAAAAATATGTTGTAGGGTTTATCCCCCTGAGTAAAACAAGAGTACTTCCACTGCTGAGAGGTCTTTCATTCAAAAGTTATTAATTTTCAAAGTTTAATTTTTTAGATGCAATATCACAGTGGCCTGAAATTGTACAGTGACGCTGTTGCTACACCATCCTATGGAGATTTATGGTCAACTGACCAGAGTTGTCCATAGGATGGTGTAGCAACAGCGCCACTGTACAATTTCAGGCCACTGTGATATTGCACCTAAAAAATTCAACTTTGAAAATTAATAATTTTTGAATAAAACACCTCTCAGCAGTGGGAGTACTCTTGTTTTACTCAGGGGGATAAACCCTACAACATATTTTTTTTTACATTTTAAGTATTACTATCCCTTTAATATCCCTTTAATTCAAAGTTGTTAAAAAAAATTCCTTCCTGATTCCAAAAGGCAGTCGGATAGTTCCCTGGATATTTGTGCATTGCAGCTGTCTTTGGATTACAACTCCCATTATCCTCAGCCGCTGAGGATGATGGGAATTGTAGTCCAACAACCGCTGGATAGTCACAAGATACCCACCCCTGATCTCTGGGAACCTCTTTGTAAGCCTCGGTGGAAGAATTTGAAGGTGACTCGGGCAGGTTCACCTGATGGCACAGCCAGAGATCTGAATTCCTGGCAGTACTGCAGAAATAGATAATCTGTATAAGAATGTTTATTTAACACCTTTTTTTTCTCTTGGATTTTTCCACTGATTTATGAATTTGCATATTTAACTAGACTATTCGTGAATTCTCCCATGAATCGTATGGTCAGATGAAATACCTCCTAGTACTAACAAACACCCCCATTTATCTTAATACAGACAACAAATACTAATAGCCCCTAGGAATGTTGTCCTCGTGCCTTTGTACAAAAGATAACATTTTCAATAAGACCTGGATGTTAGGCCCGTGGAGGCAGATATGAAGTGGGTAGAGTGTATGTGCCTACTTAACCTTTTAACCCCTTAAACGGATAGTAATGTTTCATAATAAAAGCAGCTCTAAATAATCATCATAGTATTTGGACTTTGGAGAGTGTTATTTCAATTCTGTCAGAGTTATAGTTCAAGAGTAATTCAATGACAAAGTATCCCCCTCCCGCCCCTTTTACTGATGTAACACTGTTCAGCAAGATCAGAAGGGAGATGCCCAGGTAGACTGCACAGAGGGACAATCTTCAACTAAGATAAGGGAAAAACCTGAAAAGCTTGTCAAGGGGGGCAGGGCTTTCATTGTTCTCATAGGAAGAAGATTGTCCCCTGCTGTTATCTGTCTGGTCTATGGACTGCATTCCACATCTGAGAAGAGATGGCTTACACTAGGTAAAAGGGGCGGGAGGGGAAACTTTGCTTGTGAATATCTCTTAAACCATAAAGGTTTGAGAGATAAGACTTATATCGTTCTTCATGTTTTTTTAATGCCTACAAAATAAAGTTAAAACGAAGTATTACTATCCCTTTAAGGACTGGCACGCACGTGCAGTCGGCTCTTAAGGACCATGGAGCTTTTTTTTTTCCACGATCGTGTTCAGGGATCCTAGAATTATATGCAGCCGCGTGGGGAGGCCTGAAATCCATGACGTGCCAGGACCGTCATAGGTCCTTATGGCAAGTTCACCCATGACGGTCCTGGCATGTCATTGGTCCTTTAGGGGTTAAGGACCAGAGGGGTGTGCAACAAATTGAAGAGCAAGATGTTGCACACACCCTTTGGTTCATAAAGGGTTAAGATTACCAAGTGCAGTGAACAGTGAGGTCCTTCCAGCAACTGTCATGTCCGCCTCCATGGATGTGACACCCAGGACGGATTGTAGAGGTATCTCTTGAACAAAGGCACATGGGCAAAATTCATAGGGGCCATTAGTATTTTCTGTCCATAGTACGGTAAGTGGGGAGTTATTTTTAGGAGCTGCAAGTCCTCCTTTAAGCAGATATTTTAATGTTAAACTCTGTCTTACATTCAGTGATGTGAGTGCCCTCTACCTGCAGTCTGTATCTAGAGTCTGAGATTCAACAGTATCTGCATACTATCTGCAGGTGTCTCACATTTCATTCCTATGCAACAGTTGTCTCACACTCTTGTGGCAGATTGCACGGTGCTCACATCACTGAAAGTGAAAGAAAGGAAAGGGTCAAAACAGTTATAGGTAGTAATAGGAGGACTTAATTTACTGCACAGATGTTCCCATAGGCAGCAAGTGTTGGGTATGAAAACCTGACACTTGCTGTCTATGGGGGCAGTGCATGCAGCCTCTAATACCTGAAATATGATATTTCAAAGACCCCTCAGCCACCCAACAGGTTAAATAATATCCAGTAAAGAGATGTGTTCTGGTACATAATCTGTTCTCCATAAAGCAGAAGCAGGTTTCTGGTGCAGGGGCATGGTATTTCTCTGGACCCAACTCCTCAACAGATGATTGGGGATAACGGGAGTTGTACTCCCCCAACAGCTGTAGTCCAACAGTTATCTACCCTTGCTTAAAGGAATAGTAATACTTCATTTTAACTTTATTTTATTTTGTAGGCATTAAAAAAACATGAAGAATGATATAAGTCTTATCTCTCAAACCTTTATGGTTTAAGAGATATTCACAAGCAAAGTTCCCCTCCCCGCCCCTTTTTCCTAGTGTAATCCATCTCTTCTCAGATGTGAGTCTGGTTGTATGACAGGACAGATAACAGAAGGGGACAATCTTCTTTGTATGAAAACAATGAAAGCCCTTCCCCCCTTGACAAGTTTTTCAGCTTTTTCCCTTATCTTAATTGAAGATTGTCCCTCTCTGCAGTCTACCTGGGCACCTCCCTTCTGATTTGGTTGAACAGGGGGGGGATACTTTGTTTGTGAATATCTCTTAAACCATAAAGGTTTCAGAGATAAGACTTATATCATTCTTCATGTTTTTTTAATGCCTACAAAATAAAATAAAGTTAAAATGAAGTATTACTATCCCTTTAAGGTGGTTGCTTATTCTGCCTAATGAAAAAGCCAGCCCTGTTTGTCAGGTGTCAGGATCAGTTCTACTCCTGTTCTGTTCTCACCTCCTCCATTTTTGTAGCACAGATACGGGAACCTCCACACGTTCCCCAGTCCTATAATCTCTCCGGCGACTGACAGCACAAACTCCAACTTGTTGTTCCACTGCCCTCTCTCGGTCATCCCCGTGCTGCCCTCAGCCTGCTTCTGCTTCCCCATCAGAGGCATAGGCTCCCCATTGCCTATCGCTCCCGGAACTTTGTTGTCCATAGTGCCTGCAAAACAAAGCAGAAAAATCTGGGACTGGGAGCATGTACCAAAGAGCAGATATGAATCAGTAGCAGTGGGTTAGAGACTTATCTAGAATTTTAAAGGGTTAAAAGCTCCATTTAAATCAATAGGACTTTATTTGACCCCAGAGTTTGCCCCAGAATGGGAATGATGTATAAACGCTGAGCAATTCTGGGTCTCACAAGTAGATCTATAAGGGATCTATTTCCTAACAGGTCCATGGATTTAAATTGTTTTTTTAACCCCATGAATGCTATAAAGGTCTTCAGCTAATGCACTGGAGACCTCTCTAACATTAAAGTAGTTAAAAGCCTAATTTATTTCAATTATATGTTTTATTTCTCCCCAATAATGCGGCTGGTTTGCCTCGAAATTCCTCCACTTTGCATTTGAACATAAGACCCATAAGTTCCAGTGAATGTAAGCAGGAGATGTGCGTCAGCCAGAACTATCAATGTCCCATAGACTAAAAGTGACAGTAAACTTATTTTTACACATTCTTCAAGTGCTTAAAGGGATAGTAATGTTTCATAATAAAAGCAGCTCTAATTAATCATCATAGTATTTGGGCCATGTAGAGTGTTATTTCAATTCTGTCAGAGTTGTAGTTCAAGAGTAATTCAATGACAAAGTATCCCCCTCCCGCCCCTTTTACTGATGTAACACTGCTCAGCCAAATCAGAAGGGAGGTGCCCAGGTAGGTTGCAGAGGGGGACAATCTTCAATTAAGATAAGGGAAAAACCTGAAAAACTTGTCAAGGGGGGCAGGGCTTTCATTGTTCTCATAGAAAGAAGATTGCCCCCTTCTGTTATCTGTCTGGTCTATGGACTGGATTCCCCATCTGAGAAGAGATGGCTTACACTAGGTAAAAGGGGCGGGAGGGGAAACTTTGCTTGTGAATATCTTTCAAACCATAAAGGTTTGAGAGATAAGACTTATATCGTTCTTCATATTTTTTTAATGCCTACAAAATAAAATAATGATAAAACAAAGTATTATTATCCCTTTAACACCTAGAGGAACACACTGCAATCCAAGAATGCGTTGCTGTAAAGATAAAAAAGTCCTGTGGTCCTCTAGAGAAGCCCACTCCCCGCACCGTGTGGTCCTTAAGGGGTTAACATGTAAAATAATATTGCCTATAAATTTTAATATTTTATTTTGTATCACTTTTTTTGTCCCTAACAGGGAGCTCACTGGATTGCTTTGTTCCAGAGAGCTTTCTGTCAAGGACTGTGAAAGCAGGAATAGTTCTCAAATGTACAGAAAGCAAACAAAATAGAAAGTCTCTGCATCAGGTCCCAACATTTACTTATGTAACCTGTGGCTTACTACAGATAATAAAACAGTGAGGTTTAGTTACATGTTTGTGGCCAAAAGACTGGGCAAGTCTCTTCCTCAAATCTGAAGTGAATGTATATATCTAAAGATCCAAAAATCGAAGTGGTTTCTGGTTCGCTGTACTCCCCTCCCCAGGGTGGCAGTGGGTGGAGTCTGGCCACATGCAGTGAATCAGATGCAGCAATTTTCACAGGAGTGCCCGAGTCCACTCCTGTGAAAATCACCTCCCCTGATTCGCTGTGCCTCCCCGCCTACTACTGTAGAAATTGCTGCAGCGAGACTCACCTCTGCTGAGGTCCACTTGGTCCCAGACATGCATGGTGTTCCCAATCACATGCCAGGTACCATTTGCTACATTAGTATAATGCAATTAAAATCAGTGATGCAGACTTACCTCTGTTAAAATCAAACCATAGTAAGGGAAATAATCACAAGTAATTTATTAGTAAGTGGGATCTGATGTGCACAGTTTTTTTTTTTTTTTTTTCTGTATATGTATATACCTACCTCCCAAGTGTCCCTCCTTAAGAGGGAGTCTGTCTTTGAGACCCAAATCCCTATGTCCCTCTTTCCCACCCTGGTCTCCCTCTTTTTAGGAGATCAGACTGTGTGCTGTGTATATAAGTATCACATTGCTTCTTCCGAACAAAACTCACATTAGGGTTTGTTTAACCCCTTAACGACCTATGAAGTGCCAGGACCATCATGGGTAAACTTTCCATAAGGACCCATGATGGTGCTGGCAAGTCAAGGGTTAAATGATAGTAATGTGCCTCAGTGGGCACTGCTATCATGCTGCAGAGAATGAAACTGAGCACTTCAAGACCGGAGCTCTCAGTTTCAGTCATTCACTGATTTGCCAGTACACGTGATCGCTACGACAGTGGTCACATGTACCGGCTTTTACATTGCTTTGTGGCTGTTCTCTGTCTCTCTTTCCTTGCAATGAGAGTAGCAGAGAATAGACTACAAATGAAGCAATTAGAGGCCAGAGTTTGGGTATTAGCCTCTTCAGTGCTGGTGTTGGGGCAGGATAAATGTAGATCCCATAATGATCTACAGGAAGCAACATGCTTTTTTTTGGTTTGTTTTTTGTATTTTTTAAATAAATGTGAGCAAAATATACAATTGCAAATTTATAAACACATCTGTTGAAGTTAATCCCCATATTGTAGCTATTTGAAAAAAAATTGAATTGCTCCCAGGTTCATCTCTCAAACCATTATGGTTTGAGAGATAAAGGAACACAAAGTTTCCCCTCCCTCCCCCTTCCCTGAAGTCAGCGTTGTACTGATTGCAGGGGAATTCTGTCGTACGACAGGCTTGCGGCTCTGCAGCTGAGCCGAGATCGCGTTAGTAAAAAATAATTATTTCACTGAAACGGTCTTCTACATGTGTTTGGTTTGCAAGCACACGTAGAAGACCGTTTCAGTTAAATAATTCTTTTTTACTAACGCAATCTCGGCTCAGCTGCAGAGCCACCTGATGAAAATAAGACCGGATATCCCTACAGTCATTACAACGCTGACTTCAGGGAAGGGGTAGGGAGGGGGGAACTTTGCGTTTGGTTATCTCTCAAATCATAAAGGTTTGAGAGATGAACCTGGGAACAATTAAATTCTTTTTCAAATAGCTACACTATGGGGAATAGTAATTTTAAATATTACTGTCCCTTTAAACAAACAATAATGGGAATTTTATTATTGTGGAGCAATGTAATACACTTATACACACCACAAAGTCTTATCAAGAGGGACATGGGGATTTTCACCCTGGAGGGTCAGTGCCCTCCTAAAACTGCCCATTTTGTAGGTATGAATGACCAGTCATACCTTTCATGCCGTCTCCATAAAGCATTAACTACTTTTGCCCAAATGATCACAAGAGTACCAATAAAAACGGTGTTTTAAAAAAAAAATCATGGTTTTCTTTATTTTTAATTAAATAAATGGTGGGTTATCCATATAAGTGTGGTATCAAAAGAAAGCCCTGTTTGTGCATGAAAAAACAGTATATAATTTGAGTGGCTAGAATAAAAGACTTTGAGGGAAAATACTGTTGAACAAAGACAGTCAAAAAGGTCAGAATTGCTCCAGTTCTTAAGTACAATTCACCTCAAAGTTTCCCAGTCCTTAAGGGGTTAAACTTCAGTATACATGTTTATACATTAGCCTGTGTAAATAAATATTTTCGCCTTGTTGCAAATCATTTATTCAGTTACACAAAAAGGTGTCAATAGGTCATGAAATAACCTAGAATTCTTGGTAAATCCCCACCCACCAGCCACGCCCCCCAGTAACACCCCCTAAAACAAACATGTCCCTCTTTGACCATGTGAAATGTTGGGAGATATGAAATTGTATTCTTTGCTGCTCTCCTAATCACACACATAAAAATAGCCATTTGAATAAGCAAGTCAGACCACACCGGTTTTTGTAGTTTTTTTATTAGGGGGGTGTATGTATTTTGGGAGGATTTGGCTCCTCCCACCTCCTTGGTTAGTAGCTCTGTGCAATTAGTAGTTTTTGCAATTAGAAAAGACGTATATGCATTCCTTATGTCTCTCAACAGGGTTTGCTCACAGCAAACGTAAATCTGGATCCCTGCTTTTTAATTTCATTATACTAAATACATGTTCAAATCAGATATGCATACCTCCCTAGTGTCCCTCTTTAGGAGGGATAGTCCCTCTTTTAGACCCAAATCCCTCTGCCCCTCTTTCCCACCCTGATGTCCCTGTGTTTAGGAGATCAGACTGTGTGGTGTGCGTATATAAGTATCACTCTGGTGTCCCTGTGTTTAGGAGATCAGACAGTGTGGTGTGTATATAAGTGTATCACCCTGGTGTCCCTGTGTTTAGGAGATCAGACTGTGTGGTGTGTGTATAAGTGTATCACCATGGTGTCCCTGTGTTTAGGAGATCAGACTGTGTGGTGTGTATATAAGTGTATCACCCTGGTGTCCCTGTGTTTAGGAGATCAGACTGTGTGGTGTGTATAGAAGTGTATCACCCTGGTGTCCCTGTGTGTAGGAGATCGGACTGTGTGGTGTGTATATAAGTGTATCACCATGGTGTCCCTGTGTTTAGGAGACCAGACTGTGTAGTGTGTATATAAGTGTATCACCCTGGTGTCCTTGTGTTTAGGAGATCGGACTGTGTGGTGTGTATATAAGTGTATCACCCTGGTGTCCCTGTGTTTAGGAGACCGGACTGTGTGGTGTGTATATAAGTGTATCACCTTGGTGTCCCTGTGTTTAGGAGATCAGACTGTGTGGTGTGTATAGAAGTGTATCACCCTGGTGTCCCTGTGTTTAGGAGATCAGACTGTATGGTGTGTATAGAAGTGTATCACCCTGGTGTCCCTGTGTTTAGGAGATCAGACTGTATGGTGTGTATATAAGAGTATCACATTGCTCCAACAGCAATAAAACTCACATTAATGTTTCTTTAAATGTCAGTATATATGTGTTTATAAATTAGTGTGCTTAAATAAAATACTTTTGATCTTGTTATAAGTAATTTATTAGGTAACGCAAGGAGGTGTCAATAGGTCATGAAACAGCCTGAAAATTAATCGGTAATGCCCCGCCCACCAGCCACGCCCCCAACAACACCCAATAAAACACAAGTGTCCCTCTTTGGCAATTTGAAATGTTGGGAGGTATGGATATGAGGCATATAAAGCCTTGCCTACTCTGGTGTTGGCAGGCAACGTACACATGCTATTAGCCACAAAACATGTAACTAAGCCTCACTGTTTATTATCTGTAACAAGTCACTGGTTATTCATTGGTACAGGTTTTGATATGATGTCCAGGCTTTCTTTTTGTTTACTTTCTGTTTATGAAGCCAAAATATGGTCTTTGAAGCCTCTAACCATACACATATATGCAGAGCTGGGAACTTCTTCCCCTTGAGCCCCAGGAGAGAGCTTATGTGCTGCCGACGTGGGGATGTCAATAACGCGATTTGCCTCATAAAGGGGTTAGGACTTAATCTGATAGGTGGGGTTTACTCACCTATGTGTCATAAAGTGAGCGGGAAGTGGGCAGAAGAGGGTGAGGAGGAGAAGTGGGTGGGAAATGGAAGGAACAAGGTGGGAAGAAGGAGAAGTGGGCAGGAAGTGGGAGGAACAGGGTGTGAAGGAGGAGAACTGGGAGGGAAGTGGAAGGAACTGTGTGGGAAGGAGAAGAAGTAGGCAGGAAGTGGACCATGCACTGCCATGCACTGACCATGCACTGCCTTTGGCCAAACTCAGCACTTGTAATCTCAGCACTTAACACCCTCTTACCCCATTGTATGTCTCCCTTTATCCATTTAGACTGTAAGCTCCTTGGGGCAGGGACCTCTCTCCCATTGTTTCTATGAATGTCGCACTTATTTCATCCCCTCTTATTTATTGTAACATATGTCTATTGTAAGGCGCTGCGTACACTGTGTGGCGCCATATGAATAAAGATACATACATACATACATACAAGTGGGAGGAACTGGGTGTGAAGGAGGGAAAATGGGCAGGAAGTGGGCAGAACAGGGTGAGAAGGAGGAGAAATGGGAGGAAAAGGGTGAGAAGGAGGAGAAGTGAACAGAGTTTCAGATGAGAAGGAGGAGAAGTTGGCAGGAAGTGGGAGGAACAGGGTAGGAAGGAGAAGTGGGCAGGAATTGGGAGGAACAGGATGGGAAGGAGAAGTGGGCAGGAATTGGGAGGAACAGGGTGGGAAGGAGAAGTAGGCAGAAATTGGGAGGAATGGGGTGGGAAGGAGGAGAAGTGGGCAGGAAGTGGAAGGAACAGGATGGGAAGGAGAAGAAGTGGAAATAAGTGGGATGAACAGGGTGGGGAGGAGGAAAAGTGGCTGGGAAGTGGGAGGAACAGGGTGGGAAGGAGGAGAAGTGAGCAGGAAGTGGGAAGAACAGGGTGGGAAGGAGAAGAAGTGGGCAGGAAGTGGGATGAAGGGTGGGGAGGAGGAAAAGTGGCTGGGAAGTGGGAGGAACAGGGTGGGAAGGAGGAGAAGTTGGCAGGAAGTGGGAGGAACAGGGTGAGAAGGAGAAGAAGTGGGCAGGAAGTGGGAGGAACAGGGTGAGAAGGAGAAGAAGTGGGCAGGAAGTGGAAGGAACAGGGTGGGAAGGAGGAGAAGTGGGCAGGAAGTGGGAGGAACAGGGTGGGAAGGAGGAGAAGTGAGCAGGAAGTGGGAGGAACAGGGTGGGAAGGAGGAGAAGTGGGCAGGAAGTGGGAGGAACAGGGTGGGAAAGAGAAAATACTCACTACTGCCGGAGAATCAGCCTCTGTCCCTGAAAACCGAAGCCTCCAGGGCAGATCCAGAGAGTTCCCAGGTATGTATATATGTAATCATTTGAATACTATTAATAAGCAAAGGTAGAGTTCACAAGTTTTTGTTTTGGCAGAAAACTCACTGGAAACAGAGATTGAGCAAGCTCAAAATAAGAAGCATAATCAATTCAACTTGATATATTATGCACTTGTACAATATGTAAAATCAAAGAAGTAAGTTTACTGTCACTAAAGGGGCAGTACAAGGTCCATATAAGTTCCTTCTAAACCGCTGGGTGTATCCTCACTGTGGGAACAGAGTTGCCATAGATTATAAATCACCATTTTTCTCCTGATTTACTGTGCAGGTCATGGAGATCTGTATACCAGCACCTTACTTAGCAATCGTGGCACTTCTCCTCTCTGCATAGAAGCCTCATAGAAGTCCATTGATGGCAGTTTGCCGACAAAGGGTTCCTATGGGGAGGGGAGAAGTTCTCTTGAGCGCTAAGTAAGGAGCTGACATCACCCAGCTGTTTAGACCTCACTGATCTGAAAAGCCAACCAAGAGAGAACTAGTGAGTTATGATCAATCAGGTGTCTGTTCCCACATCTCCAAGGAGACAGCCAGGGATTTAAAATTGTCTTTTATTGATCTAACATTTCCCTTTTAAAATGTGATACTTCTTTCTGACATCAGTGGTGTATTTTTGTACTCGCTTATAAATGAGCAAGTCTAAATTCTCATTGGTAAATTGAAGAACATGGCAATTTTTCACGTTCCCAATGTTTCATGAATGAAGGGCATCAAGTTATATCTTTTGTAAATGGCTCAGGTCTTTATTGCAGCAACTTTGTTTCAATATCATATCATATCTATTATTGTTCTTTAGACTGTTTGTTGTCTATGTGCAATATTAGGAACAAAGAAATTGGGCTTGCACCAGCAAAATAAACTATCCCTGTAACAGATTTAGACCAAGTGGTCAAGGTACACTCAGGGTTAAAAGTGACATAGCCACAAAAAAGGAGAAAAAATGGGGCAAAGAAACCACATAATATCCCCTTAAAGGGATAGTAATACTTTGTTTTATCTTTTTTTATTTTGTAGGCATTAAAAAAACATGAAGAACGATATAAGTCTTATCTCTCAAACCTTTATGGTTTGAGAGATATTCACAAGCAAAGTTTCCCCTGCTGCTCCTTTTACCTAGTGTAAGTCATCTCTTCTCAGATGTGGAAACCAGTCCATAGACCAGACAGATAACAGAAGGGGACAATCTTCTTCCTATGAGAACAATGAAAGCCCTGCCCCCCTTGACAAGTTTTTCAGGTTTTTTCCTTATCTTAATTGAAGATTGTCCCTCTCTGCCATCTACCTGGGCACCTCCCTTCTGCTCTGGCTGAGCAGTGTTACATCAGTAAAAGGGGCGGGAGGGGGACACTTTGTCATTGAATTACTCTTGAACTACAACTCTGACAGAATTGAAATAACACTCTCCAAAGTTCAAATACTATGATGATTAATTAGAGCTGCTTTTATTATGAAACATTACTATCCCTTTAAGTACAGAGACCCATTAATTAGAGGCACACTTGCAGGGTATAGAAAAATAACAAATGTAATTTATTAAGTACAAAAAGATGGCAGTATGGTAGCAAGATAAAACATTTAAAAACCAAAAGCAGGGGAGACATGAAGTGTAAAGATTACTACTTAAAGGTGAAACACATCCGATAAAGTCACAGACAGGATACAAACCATCCAAAAGTGCAAGTAACATCAAACATGAAAGTAGTGCAAGCAAAAAAAAAGTGAAAATACTTATTATAAGTAAGGAGAAACCTTAATGAAGTCAGAGCTCGTCTGTCTGCCCAGCAGACCACCGCGTATCAACGCTCTAGGTGGCTTCATCAGGGATAATTGGAAAAATTGCAGAATCGTCTTCAAATACCCAAGCCTAGCCTATCAGAAGATGCTTGATAATCACGTGATTGAATGAGTAAAACCATCTTGTTATTTTTGTATACCCTGCAAGTGTGCCTCTAATTAATGGGTCTCTGTACTTAAGGGGATATTATGTGGTTTATTTGCCCCATTTTCATACCTCCCAACATTTCAAATTGCCAGAGAGGGACACTTGTGTTTTAGGGGGTGTTGCTGGGGGGCGTGGCTGGTGGGTGGGCATTACTGAGAATTTTTAGGCTGTTTCATGGCTTATTGACACCTCCTTGTGTTACCTAATAAATGACTTATAGCAAGACCAAAAGTATTTTATTTACGCAGACTAATTTATGAACACATATACTGACATTTTAACAAACACTAATGTGAGTTTTATTGCTGTAGAGCAATATTATACACTTCTATACACATCACACAGTCTGATCTCCTAAAAAGAGGGACGTCAGGGTGGGAAAGAAGGACAGAGGTATTTGGGTCTAAAAGAGGGACTGTCCCTCCTAAAGAGGGACACTTGGGAGTTATGCTTTCTTTCTCCTTTTTTGTGGCTATGTGCAATATTAGGCCATTGTGAAGCAGTGAAGCTAAAGAGATAAAGAAACGAATATTCAAAATTGATTTAAATTTTAACCCCATGAATGACAGAGACCTCCAACGCATTGCAAATGCATCTAAGAGTTGTCCTATTGTAGATCTGCTTCCCAGGGCTCAGACCTGCCACTTAACCCTTTGAGTGCCAGGGGGAACGCAACGCATTGCTCTGCAATGCGTTGCATGCCCCCCAGGCACTCAAAGGGTTGAATTACAGCCCCAGCACACCCACAGAGGGGAGAAGAAAATGGATCTAAAAGCAGCCCCCCAATGCTCTGCCAGTGTATCATTTGGGCATTGCTCAGTTCAGTTTCCTGTCCTGCACCACACAGTTCACATATATCCATTGTGTTGGGCTTGAAAGCCAGACACGTCAGGTGTATAGGGGGAATGCACATGGAAACCATGGGGGAGATTCACTAAGACGTGATAAAGAGGTGATAAAGTAGAGACGACTTCTCCAGTGATATCGCTTCTCCAATTCCTATGTTATTCTATGGAGCCAATGCACTAAGATTTCTTCAACTTTGGAGATGTTAGTGAATAGGCTCCATAGAATAACATAGGAACTGGAGAAGTGATATTACTGGAGAAGTTATCTCCACCTTATCACCTCTTTATCACCACTTAATGAATCTCCCCCCTGGTGTATGTGGTTGAGAATAACATACTTTTGGTTTGTGATCCTGTCGAAGAGGATCTGGTTTATGACATCACCCAGCCCCTCACTTCCACAGGCCATAGAAGCCAATTTGGCCCTGCACAGAGCAGCCCAGGCTTTTTAATAATAACTAGTGTAAAAGCTTGTGTACATGGGCCAAGGTCCGGGTAATGTAAACCCTTTGAGTGCCAGAGGGCTACACAACGCATTGCTTTGCAATGCGTTGCTTACCCCTCTGGCACTCAAAGGTTAAGCAGCCGGTACCTCACTGCTCCGCGCGATGAAGTCTTGTGTCGCCTCACTCACGTGATGCAATCATGCGCAGTAGAGACTGCCAGAACGCGCGCACAGTCTCTACTGCGCATGACGGCTTCTGACATACATCCTAGCGAATTATTATATAGGATGTAACAATTGCCCTTTAAGGCAATCAAGGGGCTATTAGGAGTTGTTACCTTTCATTTAACCCTTTGAGTGCCAGAGGGTACGCAATACATTGCAAAGCAATGCGTTGGCTACCATTGCATTCCCATGTGGCACCCAGAGAGTTAATTTTATTGCTTTTTGCATACACACTGACATAATACATATCCTATGTTATCATTCGCTAAATATGTTTGTCAGAAGCCGTCATGCTCAGTAGAGACGGCTGCGCGCGCTTCAGTCATCGGCAGTACAGACTGGCCACGCCGCTGCTGATACAAAGAGGAGCACTCCAAATTCAGACTGGAGTCCTCTCTGTGCAACAGAAGGTGCGCAGAGAGGACTACGGTCTGAATTCGGAGTGCCCCTCTACGTATCAGCCACAATGCGGGCAGTCTGCAGCGCCACCAGTGTTGGCCCATGTATATGGCTTTAAAACTAGTAGGGCCATAAAAGATTAATTCTGGGTCAAACCAAATGCGCCAGGTGGGACAAATAAAAATCCCCTTTGATTTAAATGAGTCTTCTAACCCCTTGAATGCTAGAGGTCTCTAGTGAATTGTTCCACTTTTCTTTATACATATGGCCAAATGGTCCTTATGTTTAAAGGCAAAGTGGTAAAATTCTGTGATATACCAACTGCATCATATAGGGCAAATAAACATTCCCAAATGTTCCTCTGATTTAACAGGGACGTTTAACCCCTTGAATGCTAGAGAGGTCTCAAACACATTGAGAAGCAGTGCGTTGGAGAACTCTGTAGCATTTAAGGGGTTTAAAGGCTATTTTAAACCAGGGGGGAATGTTTATTTGTCTCCTAAAAGCCAGATGGTTTGCCCCAGAATTGTGCCAATTTGTCTTCACACATATGGCCCTTTTGGGTAATAAGGCAGATTGGCCTGGTCCTAGCTCCCCTCCCCTTTCCTAGAGACTCTGCAGTGAGGTTCCGTGGATCAATGAGACTGCCTACTCATACACATCCAGCTCAAGCTCCCCAAAGGAATTCAGTGGGAGTTGCATTACATAAACTTTGATAACAGATCATAACACAGTTTGCTGCAGTGAAGATCACCTGTCCTATAGGGACATTTAACCCTTTGATTATAATAAGGATGTCCAATGCACTGGTCACCCCTTTGTCATTGAAATGGTTAATGCATGGCTGTACTCTGCACTCGCTTCCAGTTTCTAGGGGGCTTCACTTTGAGCTTCCAGAGGTCCCACATTTATAGCAAGGATCCAATTTAACCCTTTGAGTGCCAGAGGGGTACGCAACGCATTGCAAAGCAATGCGTTGCGTACCCCTCTGGCACTCAAAGGGTTAATCGCATGATCAGAAAGGAGAGAGTCTGAGAGACACAAAATACATCCGTATGACTGCTTCTAGACACAATATTTAGGGGTCTTTGGGAAGGCAACCATGACTTGTGATAATAACACTCTTCTTACCTTACTGAAACCATAAAATCTAAATGTTCCTTATAAATATTTCCCTTGCATTTTGGTCTGACAAATAACATTTTCAATCAGGACCATGGAGGAAGACATGACATTAGCTAGAAGTACCACATGACCCCAGTGTCTTCTCGAGGCACATGGTAAGCTTAAAGGGATAGTAACACTTAATATTTAGTCACATTTATTTTGTCTGGTTTATCCTCCTGAGTACAACAAGGGTACACCCACTGCTGAGAGGTGTTTTATTCAAAAGTTAGAGCAGCTCAAACTTGAATTGTTTAGGTGCAGTATCAAAATGGCCTTGAAATGTTACAGTGGCGCTGTTGCTACATCAACTGACCATAAACTTCCATAGGATGGTGTAGAGCACCACTGTAACATGTCAGGCCATTGAGATACTGCACCTAAAAAATTTCAAGTTTGAGCTGCTATAATTTTTAATAAAATACCTCTCAGCAGTGGGAGTACCCTTGTTGTACTCAGGAAGATAAACCAGACAATATCAGTTTTACTATATACCAAGTGTTACTATCCCTTTAAAGCTGTAAGTCTTCGCAATGTGTTGCACACCCCTGTGGTACTAAATGGGTTGTGTAGGCCCATTCATACTGCCACCTCCAGTTTGGAAAAAAAAATGCCGGCAACTGTCATGTCCACCTACATGGAGATGACATCAAGCATGGACTGAAGATGTTATCTCTTGTACCTAGACACAAGGACTAAATTCATAGCAGTCATTAGGATTTTCTGTCCATAGTAAGGTAAATGAAGGGTTATTTTTAGTAGGTGTTAACGGTAGTTCTCTTTGATTCTTAATGTATTCCTCTGTTTGGGGGCATCCATTCACACGTTGACCAGGAGCGTCAAAGGTTCTGAAAATGCCCATGCCGTTTTATCTTAAACCCTTAAAGCGGAACTTTCAGATAATAGCTAGTCGCCATGCATTCATTAAATGCATGGCGACTAGCTTGAAAATATATGTCTTACCAAAAAAAAATACTTGTGTCTAAAGGAATCTGTCCCGTTTCGGGACTGACGGGCAGGTTAGTGCGGTCTGTGAGCCTGCACCGTCAGTCCCTTCCGGTGACAATATGGTGCAAAGCAGTCTGCTCTATGGAGACCGGGACTGACGGCGCATGCGCACAGACAAGATGTCTGCGCTCTAGCCTCAGTTCTGGTCTCCAAACGGGAAGGATTCTTTTAGACACAAATATTTTTTACGGTAAGACATACATTTTCAAGCTAGTCGCCATGCATTTAATGAATACATGGCGACTTGCTATTATCTGAAAGTTCTGCTTTAAGGACCAGAGGGGGTGTGACACCACTCTGGTCCTTAACCCTTTGAGTGCCAGAGGGCTACGCAAGGCATTGCAGAGCAGCGTGGTGTGTACCCCTCTGGCACTCAAAGGGTTAAAGGGTTGGGGAATACTACAGTTAACTTGGATGGCATCAGTACATGCCACAGTGTTTCAGGTTGTGTGTGAGGGGTACCCTGGCATTGCTGTAGCCCGTGCCATACCTGTGATGTGCTAGCATTTCACTGTCTAGCAATGTGGGCACATGGGAGGCCTGCATTATTGCTGCTGATTTAATTGGGTTTTGTATACATAAATCAGTAGGCAAAATGAGAAAATATGGACAAATCCAGCTACATCATAGGGTACAAATACAAATTCCCATTGATTTAGTTTTTTTAATGCCTTATATACTTGACCATCCAAAGAGGTTAACCCACTGATTGCTTGTGCAGTGCAATGCATCGCCCAAATATAATTCTAAAGTCAAATTATGAATTAACCCTAAAAGAATGACGCTCTCTAACTTAAACAGAAAAAAATATAAATATTAATGCAGATAAAAGTAAAGTTACCTTTGGGGTGTCTGGAGCAGAGGAAGAGGTGCTAGGTGTCTTCAGATTGAGCTATCCAATGACTAATCCCAGGTGAAGGCTAGGTGCTGTGGTCCGGCCCACAGAGCAGGAAGAAAAGAGTCAGGAGGGAGACATAATACAAAGGTGAAGTGAGCAGGGAGTTCATGCAGGGAGATTAAGAGAGTAGAGGTAGCTTAGAAAGCGTGGCTGGAAACTGAACACTGCTCTCACTTCTGGAGAGAGTACAGAGCTGGGGATATTTAAAGGATGAAGGAAGTAATTCTAGACTTTCCCCCGCCTCCACATTCCATGGTCCGCAGTGAGAGAAGATAGGGCAGAGGGGTTATGGGGCAGCTGGGGGATCAGAAAATCTACTACCATCTAAATACAAATAAGCATATTTGAACCCAAACCCCTAAACTGCCTGGGGACATATTGTGCATTGCTGTGCAATGCAGTTTAGGCACCACTGGCAATTAAAGGAGCGGTGTATATACTTACTTTAGGATAGCTGTGTTACTCCAGTGGTGTAGATGCAAAATGAATCAGTATTACTGTATGTGATAATCATACCTGGGAACTTTCCAAATGAGCTGACCCTGAGATCTTTGGAATATTAACCCTTAAAGCTTCCTATAATATAGATTTTATGCAATACTTACCTGCTTGCTCTAAGTCGGAGGTGCTCCAATCGGTCTTCAAGGAACCTTTAAAGGGATAGTAATACTTCGTTTTAACTTTCTTTTATTTTGTAGGCATTAAAAAAACATGAAGAACGATATAAGTCTTATCTCTCAACCCTTTATGGTTTGAGAGATATTCACAAGCAAAGTTTCCCCTCCTGCCCCTTTTACCTAGTGTAAGCCATCTCTTCTCAGATGTGGAATCCAGTCCATAGACCAGACAGATAACAGTAGGGGACACTCTTATTCCTATGAAAACAATGAAATCCCTGCCCCCCTTGACAAGCTTTTCAGGTTTTTCTCTTATCTTAATTGAAGATTGTCCCTCTCTGCAGTCTACCTGGGCACCTCCCTTCTGCCCTGGCTGAGAAGTGTTACATCAGTAAAAGGGGCGGGAGGGGGACACTTTGCTTGTGAATATCTCTTAAACCATAAAGGTTTGAGAGATAAGACTTATATCATTCTTCATGTTTTTTTAATGCCTACAAAATAAAATAAAGTTAAAACGAAGTATTACTATCCCTTTAACAAGTTACAACTTAGAGATCTCACTGCCTAAACACATTTCCTGCTGCTTTTCTGGTACAAATGGCACCAGTTTAGATACTAAGGAAACATTTAATGGTGGCAAATCTTGTAGTAGGTATCACATACCTCTCTCACCCTGAGAATTTGGCCCTTCACCCTGAGACCCTGAGATTTGGGTCTAAACCCTGAGTCTCAGGGTCAAACCCTGAGAGTTCCCAGGTATGGTGATAATATATATATATATATATATATATATATATATATATATATATATATATATATATATATATATATAAATGTGTGTATTTTATATATATATATATATATATATATATATATATATAAAATTTTAACTATTTCTGGTTCACTGTTCTCACGCCCCGGGGCTGCGGGGGGGGGGAGATCAAGATCCTGTGAAAATTGCTGCAGAGAAACGCACCACTGCAGCAATCCAGCGGCTTCCCAAAGTGCACAGTGCTCCCAAATGAAGGAGAAACACCATGCACCATTCGCTAGTGTATATTATGTATATAAATATGTAATTAATATTATTTTCGTTCTCATACAGTATAAAACAAGGATGCTCCTACTGCTGGGACAGTTTTCATTCAAAGATTATTTCATCTCAAATGATTTAGTTGTTTGTTTGTTTTTACTAAACTGCAATTTCCTACTGTGGTCATCAGGTGGTGCTATCCCTATCACTCACAATGGAGAGCCTTAGTCAATGACTAAAACTCTCCCACAGAATGCATTATATAAAAAACTATTATATGGATACCAGTTGACACTGTTGATGAAAGTCTGATTTAAAAAAAAGTTTAAACTGTTATAACTTTTGAATGGAAAATCCCTCAGTAGAGCGCTTTAACTCAGACTTAAAGCGAAGCTGTAGTTGCTATTGAGGGCCAGAATAATTGAAATAGCAGCTGTTAACTGAAGGATAAAGGTTAGTTTTACAACATTATGCTTAATTTACAGTTATCAAGTACATATTTTATCATTTTACATTTAACCCTTGGATGCTAAAGTGCATTTGCATTTGTTTCCTAAGTGCTAGATTTACCTCCAAGATTGTCGCAAACGCTTCAATAATTCTCCCGTGGTGCTTCCAGCTCAAAACCTTGGATACATTCTTTTACTACGAAGCCGAGCACTCTCAAGTCTAAATTAAAATGTAACTTTTATTAAAGCATAATAAAACCTATGTTGATGTGTCAAACACTCTCATTGTCCAACGTTTCAGTCCCTGAAGAAAGTCCGAATGAGGACTGAAACGTTGGACAATGAGAGTGTTTGACACATCAACATAGGTTTTATGTTTTAATAAAAGTTACATTTTAATTTAGACTTGTGAGTGCTCGAATTCGTAGTAAAAGAATGCTAAGTGCTAGAGACATATCTAGCAACCAAGGGGTTAATGTGACTGACCACAACCACTAATCAGTCTGAAATTCCAGGGACTTACACAATGGGCATTGTGTTCCATTCATTACACCCAAAGACCTAGGAAGATACACACTAAGGTGTGATAAAGGGGTGATAAAGTGATATCACTGGCAAAGTAATCTCCACTTTATCACCTCTTTATCACTCCATAGTGCATCACCCCTGAAGTTATTAAAGTAGAAACTCTGTTATCGATGTAATTACAATACACACACGCACAGAAACACACATAGTCATGCATACACATAGGATGCTTACACACAAAGACACACCCTTTCAAAAACAGACACACACACACACAGACACACAAACACAGGCATAAATATACACAAGACGACACATCCTTGCAAACAGATAATCCCACACAAACACACATACCCCCCTCACACACACATACCCACACACACACACCCTCACACACACACGTACCACCCCCCACACACACACCCTCACACACGTACCCGCCCACACACACATACCCACACACACACACCCTCATACACACACACACCCTCACACACTTATACACTCTCTCAACCATAAACATAGACACATCCTCACAAACACACACACAGACCCACAAACACAGACACAATTACACACACCCTCAGACACTCATACACACTCTTACAGATAGAAACATACACACAAACACACATCTTCACACACAGCACAAACACACACTCATTGACAGGACCACACACACACACCCTCACACACAAACACAGGCCGACTGCCACACACTCTCACACATAAACAGACACACCCTCACACACACACACACACACACACACACACATACAAAGGCATACTTCCACGTTAACGCAAACACACCCTAAAAATCACACACACTCTCACACACACACATACCCAAACACACACTGATACACACTCTCACCTATAAAAATAGACACATCCTCACACACAGACCCACAAACACAGACACAATCACACACACACCCTCAGACACTCATAATACTCTCACACATAGAAACATACACACACACACACATCTTCACACACAACACAAACAAAGACACACTCACTGACAGGACCACACACATAGGGTTGCCACCTTTTCTTCAAAAAAATACCGGCCATGGCATTCCCTCCATAGACTTAACATTGGACAGAAGCCAATTTTTTACAGGCCTGCCGGTAAAATACCGGCTGGGTGGCAACCCTACACACACGCACCCTCACACACAAACACAGGCAGACTGCCACACACTCTCACACATAAACAGACACCCCCCCCCACACACACACACACACACACACACACACAAAGGCATACTTCCACGTTAACACAAACACACCCTAAAAATCACACACACACACACACAGGCAAACTTCCACATACACAAGACAAGCACATCTACACTTACACAACCACGCACTTTCACACACCCAAACACAGGCACACACAGAGGCACACTTATGTACAAGCACAGACACAACCTCACAACTACACAGTCACAGACCAACACTCACAAACAGATAAACACTCACATGATCAGACACACAATCACACAGAAACACACACAGAGATACACATATACAAAGATGTGCATTTTGTGCATGCACAAAAACAGAGCAACACATACTCTGATGCACAAACACACACACACACAGATACACATATACAAACATGAGCATTTACATACACAGTCCCAGTAACACAGATGCCCATTCACACTCTGTGACACATACAGATATGCTCTCACACACACAGACGTGCACTAACTCGACAGGCACACACAAATGAGCACTTACACAGACATCCACTTGCACACATACACAGAAACACACTCACTCTGACCCTCTGTAAGCCCCTCATGGAGGTGGGTCAGGGCAAATACAGGCTCATTCCAAGGTCAGGACCTCATTATTGCTCAAGGCCCAGAAAGCTCTAGTAATGGCCCCTGACAAGAAAATAAACAAATAGTAATCTGCTGTAACAAGTAGGGAATTATCTCTTCCTGAAGGCTACAAGAAAATCCTTATTATATGTACCTTGCAGCTTGTAATTCCCAGGAGCAGTCTTCTTTAACTGTCTCATTGCCAGAGGGACCTGAAATGCATTCAGATAAATGAATTGCTTTTCCTCAGACCAAACATAGTGAAACTGTCAGAGAATTTTAGGAAGTAACAAATAGCACTGAAACATTCCACTACAAGTTAAAGGAAACGTATACACTAAATGAAGTGAGGCAAAACTCTTTGGGGCATGTACATGAAGACAAAAGTGGAGTAATTTTAGGGCAAACCAATGGAACCAAATAAAAATAAAAAATCACATTGTGAAGCACTGTGTTGGAGACCTCTCTAGCATTCAAGGAGCCACAAACCCACTTTGAATCAATGAAAAATGTGGGAATTTTTATTTGCCCCTTTAATGCTGATGACTTGCTCCGGAATTGCTACACTTTATAATTAGTACATACAGGTGGACAATGCCTACATTGCAGACCATCTTGGTAAGTGGTGGGCAATGTGAGGCTCTCCAGCTGCTTCTGAGCTACAAATACCATCCTCCCCCTTCCCATACCTCTCAGCATTTAAAATTGCCAAAGAGGGACACTTGTGTTTTAGGGGGGTGTTGCTGTGGGAGTGGCTGCTGGGCAGAACATTACCGAGAATTTTTAGGCTATTTCATGACCTATTGACACCTCCTTGTGTAACCTAATAAATGACTTATAACAGGACCAAAAGTATTTTATTTACACAGACTAATTTATAAACACATATACTGACATTTTAACAAACACTAATGTGAGTTTTATTGCTGTGGAGCAATGTGATACATTTATATACACACCACACAGTCTGATCTCCTAAACACAGGGACACCAGGGTGATACACTTATATATACACACCACACAGTCTGATCTCCTAAAAAAGAGGGACATCAGGGTGGGAAAAAGGGACAGTAGGATTTGGGTCCAAAAGAGGGACTGTCCCTCCTAAAGAGGGACACTTGGGAGGTATGCCTTCCAGCCATTGGCTGACATGAGTTTATTGGAGTTGTAGTCCACCAACAGCTGGAGGGCCTCACATATCCCACCTTCCCCCGATGTAGGTGCACTTTCAGTTACACCATCACTGGAAAGGATAGAAAGATGACAGTTTTTGTGCAATTTTCTGCTATACCCAGATAGTACATAGCTTATGCCTGGTCTCAGGACAAGAAACACATAAGTCTACACTTCGCATCTCTTGGTACTCAAGGTGCAAACTGGTTATTTTGGTATGCAAAATTCTGTACCATACCTCCCAACATTTCAAATGGCCAAAGAGGGACACTTTTGTTTTAGGTGGTGTTTATGGGGTTGTGGCTGGTAGGCGGGGCATTACCGAGAATTTTCAGGCTATTTCATGACGTAAAGGCTCCTCTTTGTGTAACTGAATAAATTATTTAGAGCAAGACTAAAGTATTTTATTTACACAAATTAATTTATAAACATATATATTAAAGATTAACTACACATTTATGTGAGTTTTATTGTTGTGGAGCATGTAATAAACACTACTCATTCTGATCTCCTGAAAAGAGGGACAAAAGGGTAGAAAAGAGGGACAGAGGGATTTGGGTCTGAAAGAGGGACAATTGGGAGGTATGCTGTACACAGAGTTGCAAAGTGAGCACAGGCCTGCTTGTAGCCACTAGAACCTGCCTTTCACTACTGAAAATGTGATGTGCCAGTGTTCCTAATTGCCCCTCAAAAAAGTTACTAAACAAAGTTTCTCTCTCTCTCACTCTCTCTCTATATATAGATAGACAGACAGACACACTACCGTTCAAAAGTTTGGGGTCACTTAGACATGTCCTTGTTTCTGTTATGGGAGAAGCTTCAGGAAGCATGGGGTGAACTATCCACATTATCTCAACAAACTAGGGTTGCCACCTTTTCTTAAAAAAAATACCGGCCATGGCATTCCCTCCATAGACTTAACATTGGACAAAAGCCATTTTTTTACCGGCCTGCTGGTAAAATACCGGCTGGGTGGCAACCCTACAACAAACTGACAACTAGAATGCCAAAGGTCTGCAAGGCTGTAATTGCTGCAAATGGAGGATTTGTTGACAAAAGCAAAGTTTGAAGGAAACAATTATTATTTAAATTAAAAATAATTATTTCTAAACTTGTCAACTTCTTGCCTGTATTTCCTATTCATTTTGCAACTCACTTGATGGAAAACAAGGACATTTCGAAATGACCTGAAACTTTTGCTACGTTTTTTCCTACATGTAGGAAAAACATAGCAAAAAATTGAGGAATAGGCTGGGGAAGGAGGAGAATTGGGCGGGGATTCTGTAGAACACACTGGGAAAGAGCATACCTCCCAAGTGTCCCTCTTTAGGAGGGACAGTGCCTCTTTTAGGCCCAAATCCCTCTGTCCCTCTTTCCCACCCTGATGTCCCTCTTTTTAGGAGATCAGACTGGTGAGGTGTATATATAAGTGTATCATACTGCACTACAGCAATAAAACTCACATTATTGTTTGTTTAAACGTCAGTATGTGTTTATAAAGTTAATAAAATACTTTGGTCTTGTTATAAGTCATTTATTAGGTCATACAAGGAGGAGTCAATAGGTCATGAAACAGCCTAAAACTTCTCGGTAGTGCTCCGCCTACCAGCCATGCCCCCAGCAACACTGCCTAAAACACAAGTGTCCCTCTTTGGCAATTTGAAATGTTGGGAGGTATGAAAGAGCAGAAGTGGGCAGAGTTTCAGTAGAAGCTCCCCACATTCAGAGAATCAGACTCTGCCCCTGAGACCTGGTAATGCATTGTCAAAACCGGAATCTCCTTGGCAAATCAGTAGAGTTCCCAGCTATGCATATCTCATTTACTCCTTCAAATAGTAAAAAAATAAAAAACACACACAATCAGCTCAGGTTGTAACCATGCACTTTCACTCCCCGCACACATCCACTTACACATCACTGTTTTTTCAGTTCACAGTTTTACAAACCTTTTCACGTTGACTCTCAGAAATACCTTGATGGAAATGTATATGTAGAATACAGGTCACATTGTATTATTATCATTCACACATCTTACATTTCATACATTAATGTACTTAAAACCCTTCATGTTTATTTTTACATTTATCCTTAGGGAAATTAATAAGCATCATGCATTTCAATACATTATTCCCATTTTCCCATTTAAAACAACTATATTAAAGCCATATTCATACATTCCCAATTCAAAAATCCAGTTACAGTTCACAATGTAGAACCTCATGCTTCACTACTTCCTCCACTGCTTTTAAAGGGATACTAATGTTTCATAATAAAAGCAGCTCCAATTAATCATCATAGTATTTGGGCCTTGGAGAGTGTTATTTTAATTCTATCAGAGTTGTAGTTTAAGAGTAATTCAATGACAAAGTATCCCCCTCCCGCCCCTATTACTGATGTAACACTGCTCAGCTCAGAGCAGCAGGGTGTGTCCATGTAGAGTGCAGAGAGGGACAATCTTCAATTAAGATAAGGGAAAAAGCTGAAAAACCTGTCAAGGGGGGCAGGGTTTTCATTGTTCTCAAAGTAAGAAGATTGTCCCTTGCTGTGAGCTGTCTGGTCTATGGATCAGATCCCACATCTGAGAAGAGGGGGCTTACACTAGGTAAAAGGGGCTGGAGGGGGAAACTTTATCATTCAGTTACTCTTGTACTACAACTCTGACAGTATTGAAAAAACACTCTCTATGGCTCAGTTGCTATGAAGATTAATTGGAGCTGCTGATTTTGTGAAACAATACTATCACTTTAAACATGTTTATATATTACCTGCAAATATCTACATTGTGTATTTCTACCTGCAACACAAAGTTCCCCAAAATACAACTGTACTAATTGCCTACCAGTAATTTTAAAACTTACAGCGCAACTCCATGGACATCTGCATTTCGGCTACATAATATGCAGTCTTACTGTTTTACTTATAAAGAAACATAAGAAAAAATGGTGCTCTATATTAATTCTTGTCTATTATTACAGACTAGCTTTACAGAGGACCAGAGACCAGTTCGGTAAGAAAAGTTTAAGCCTGTGTAACAGTGATTCTCAACCAGGGTGCCGTGGCACTTTGGTGTGCCACGGACATCAATTTAGGGTGCCCTGTGTTTTCTATAGAGACTAACAAAAATGGACTTTTAAATAAAGATTTATAGAAATTGTCATGCACAACAGATTTAGTTTTGTTATTATGATTATAAAACCTAATAATCACTGTATATTTATGTATTGTACCCTTCTTTATGCCTTTGATAAAGTACATTAAATATGTTAGGGTTGCCCCGAATGTTCTAGCTTACGTGTTAGGGGTGCCCCAAACAAAAAAAGATTGAGAACCACTGCTGTGTAATGTCGCTAAGACCTAACTTTTATTAGTTTCCACTTAAAATCACTATAATTACTCTTTAGATTAATACAGAGAAAGATTAAAAATCAAGGCACAGATGTTTAAAAAAAACACCTATACAATTAAAAGAAAATACATGCTCCTGAATGATTTAAAAATTAATCTTCTTTAGTCAGATGAAGTAATTCTTGTGACTAATTTGTCCAGGATAAAACTAAGCAATGTTATTATAATTGAGTGGGTATGATTAATCACACTATTGTATCCATTTCATCACTTCGAGAATAAAAGATATATCTAGGAGCTAGACTGTACAAGTCTCTGAAGCCTAGACATTCGTGTCCCCAAGTGTTCATATACATGTTTGCTTAGCTCTGTAGCATCCACAAACAATTATTTGCTAGAGATTGTATCTCTTTAAGTTGACATTGTTTTAAATATGCCGGTATCGTTTTAAAGATTATCCCGGAACTCTCTACACATATCTCGATTATCAAATGATTTAGTTTAGGTCCATTTACTCTCTTGGGTTTATTATATGTTAAGTGCCTCCAGAAGATAATTTACCATGTCCCTGTCATGCCCGTAAGATATATTTATTATTTTCCCACTGACTGCTTAACCCCTTAAGGACCCTTGACGTACCAGGACCGTCACAGTCCTTGAACTACTCAAGGACCGATGACGGTCATGGTACATCACGTACTTTTTACTTACAGCGCTCTACCGGGAGCGCTGTAAGTAAAAATAGGGCCTGAAATAGACTGCTCCAAGATCGGAGCGATCTCTATCAGGCCCCATAATGACGCGCCGATACATGTGACAGGTCACACCTACCGGCGCGTCCAAGTGCGCCTATGCGGTCATTATGGGACGGAAATGTCCCATGACCGCCAGTCCTTAAGGGGTTAAACAGATAGTAATACTTCGTTTTATCTTTATATTATTTTGTAGGCATTAAAAAAACACGAATAATGATATAAGTCTTATCGCTCAAACCTTTATGGTTTGAGAGATATTGTCAAGCAAAGTTTCCCCTCACTGACCAAAATGTCAAGTCTGCCATCTAGCTGTCAGATTTGGAATCCGATCTGCAGATCAACTGGTGGCTCTTCAGCAGAGCCGAGATCGCAAGATATAAAAATAATTATTTCATTGGAAGGGTCCAAAAAATGTGCTTGCAAACCAGGTACATTTTGTAGACTATTCAAATTAAGTAGTTCTTCTTATATCTCACGATCTCAGCTCTGCTGTAGAGCCACGGCCGGTACGCGGACCGGATTCCAAACTTGACAGCTAGATGGCAGACTTGATCGTTTTGGTCAGTGAGGGGAAACATTGCGTGTGAATATCTCTCAAACCATAAAGGTGTGAGACATAAGACTTATATCATTCTTCATGTTTTTTTAACGCCTACAAAACAAAATAAAGATAAAATTAAGTATTACTATCCCTAAATTCACATGCCAGTAAAGCTGTCCTTAATTTAATTTCTGACCACACGCAGTTTCATAATCAAGTAAGTTAGAGACTATTATTTACACATTCCGGTCAGTGCAAGCAATGGATCCAAGTGAAAGGTCCCTATTTTACAGTCCCTCGTGCTTTGCTTAACTCAGCGTGCCACATTCTAGTCCCTAATAGTAATATGAAGAGAGTTCACCCCATGCTTCCTGAAGCACCTCCCACAATCTGGATTGGCTTGATGGGCACTTCTTACTTACCATGCAGTCAATCTACTCCCATAACAGAAACAAGAAAATTTCTAAGTGACCCCAAACTTTTGAACGGTAGTATATATATAAATAACTATGCATTAATTAACACAAACTCCAGAGGAAAGATCTCAGCAGCTGGGGAAAATGCACACTCTTTCCCATACAGGTATAAAACAAAAAAAAAAAAAAAAAAAAAAAAAAAAATATATATATATATATATATATAAATAAAATAACCCTACACAAAAGGAATGGGTACCACAGTATGTAATAATACCATTTTAATTGAACTAACATGGCTATCCACTGCAGGATGAAGGCCTCCTCAGCAAGAATCCCACAACTTATGCCCTGTGCCTTCTGTTGCCACTGTGTACCAACAAATCTAGTAATTTCATCTACTGATCTTGTTTTAGGTCTTCTTTTGGGCGTTAATATCGAGTGGAGTTCATTTCAAAATGTGTTTGGTCCATCTGTTGTCAGGTCTTCTTGCTATGCAGCCTGTCAATTTCTATTGTAGGCGCTTTACTGTTTCAATAATGTAACATAGTAACATAGTAATTTAGGTTGAAGAAAGACTTGCGTCCATCTAGTTCAACCCTTTTCCTATTCCTGTTTACCATCGTTGATCCAAAGGAAGGCAAAAAAAACCCTCAATATAGCAATTTCAAATTCTGCCTTGAATGGGGGGAAAAATTCCTTCTTGATTCCAAATGGCAATCAGATTTCTACTTGAATCAACAAGCCCTAACTAAATATTAATCCCAATATTAACATACATAGCCCTCTATGTTATGCTCTTTTAAATAAGTATCCAGGCCCTTTTTAAAGGCATCTAATGTATTCGATAGCGCCACCTCCTCAGTGAATTCCATACCTTTATTGTCCTTACCGTAAAGAAACCCTTCCGCTGTTGTAGATGAAATCTCCTTTCCTCAAGTCTAAGCTGGTGACCCCTTGTTCTTTGTACTGTTCTGTTAATGAACAGGTCTTTGGAGAGCCCTTTGTATGGGCCCTGAACATATTTATATAGTGTTATCATATCCCCTCTAAGACGCCGTTTTTCTAGTGTGTACAAGTTTAACTTTTCTAGCCTTTCTTCATAACTAAAACTTTCCATTCCCCTTACTAGTTGTGTAGCCCTCCTCTGCACTTTCTCTAGTTCCATAATGTCCTTTTTCAGAAAGGCGCCCAGAATTGAACAGCATATTCTAGGTGGGGTCTTACCATGGACCTGTAAAGAGGCATAATAATATCTTCCCCCCTTGAGTCAATACCCCCTTTTAATACATGCCAATATCTTATTGGCCTTTGCAGCTGCCAGGTGGCACTAACACTTGTTGATGAATCCCTGCACATGTTTTTCAGTCTCTTTTTTTTATGTTCAAAATGTGTCACTCCATAGTTCTCTTTATAACCTTAAGTTTTTGTATCACTTTTGCATTCAGTGTCCATGTTTCACAGCCATATGTAAGGATTGGGAGGACACACTGGTCAAAAACCTTTCTCTTGAGGCAGCGTGGTAAATTTGTCTTAAAGATAGTACTACTACGTTTTCCAACTGTTTGCCATCCCAATTTTATTTGTCGCTCAATTTCTATCATGGTGTTTCTATCTGTTGACATTCCCTGTTGAAGGTAAACATATGTTCACTTCTTCTAGTTTTTTTTTATAAATAATTTTTATTAGCATTTTGGAACATTAACAAAGCAGAGTCACAATAATTTGGCGTGACATACAGGTCATGCGTATCCATGAGTACATAATGGGGTAGATTCACTAGTCGGTGATAAAGTGGAGATAAGTTCTCCAGTTTATCATGTATCCAGTTCCTATGTTATTCTATAGAGCCTATGCACTAAGATCTCCCAAGTTGAAGAAATCTTAGTGAATAGGCTCCATAGAATAACACAGGAACTGGAGAAGTGATAATCTGGAGAAGTCATCTCCACTTTATCACCTCTTCTTCACTGCTTAGTGAATCTCCCCCCACGTGTTCTATAGGGCAAGATGTGAGGCACAGGGTATTGAGAATGAAGGTGTCCTATGAAAAGATCTATATGATAAATGAAAACAAGCTACACTGACCATGAGAGACCAGACTCAGGCTCCACAGTCCAGTCTTAAGCATTCCAATCCAATTTCTAAATCCGAAAGTTAGTCTGATACAACCCATTGATTCTTAGCACCCTCTGCCATTGAGATGGTCTTCCCAATGCTGTAGGTAGTAGTTCAGAAACCTCCAGAGAATGAGGGCCATTTTGTTTTGTTGTAAAGCCATGCTGAGGCAGCTGACCATAATCTACCACACTGGTCCAGTGAGGGTTAGCAGATTTTGGATCAATTTAGTTTGGTGTCTTAGCTTTGATCTGTCTACCTTGGATGACCCCGCCAGGAGTATGTGCTCCCAATGGCATAGTTCTCAGCTTCATTGACACACACAAACACTCCCACCCCGATAAGGCATTGATCAATGGTATCCACTGAATCACTGCAAGATGAAGGCCTCCATAGCAAGTTTCTAACAATCTTAGGCTGGTGCTTTCTGTTGCCACTGTGCATCAACCCATCTTGACTTTGGCCTTCTTCTTGGGCATTTAGCATCAAGTTGAATCCATTACAGAATTTGTTTGCTCCATCTACCATCAGGTCTTCTTGCTATGTGACTGCCCATTTCCATTTTAGGTGCTTTACTCTTTCAATTATGCCATCAACCTTTGTTTGCTGACAAATCCATGCACACATTTTCTGTTTTTTTTGTGTTCAGAATTCAACATTCCATACTTTTGTATAACCTTAAGTTTTTGTATGACGTTGGCATTCAGTGTCCATGTTTCACGGTCATACATAAGAACTAGGAGGACACATTGGTCAAAAATGTTTCACTTGATGTAAGCATGACAAATTTGTCTTAAAGACAATAATACTACATTTTCTAAATGCTTGCTTTCCCAGTTTTATTCATCACTCAGTTCCTATCATGGTTTTTCCATCTGTTGATATTTTCTGTCCAAGGTAAACATATTTGTCTACTTCTTCTGGCTCTTGTTCATCCACTGTAATTTTCCTTGGTATGGTAAGTTTGCTAAAGATGCATTTTCGTTGATATACATCTTCAGACCAACACTTTTGCTTTCCTGTTGTAGTTCTTTAATGCTTTCTTGCAGCTCTGCAGGATTAATTGCAAAGATTATGATTTAATCTGCCAAATGTAAGTGACGTAGGTAATCTCTACTGATCTCAAGTCTTTTTTGTCACAATTTTGTTGGTGGAAACTTTCCTCTAAATAAGCAGAAAATATTTTGGGGAGATTGTGTCTCCTTGTTGGATATTTTTTTCTATGTCGATCTGAACTTTACCTTTGTTCACCTGAACTGATGCAGTTGCAATTTCATATATTTATTGGAGGGTATTGATGTAAGTCGTATCTATTCTTTGGTTGATCAGGGCATTGATAATTGCTTGCTTTTTCACTGAGTCAAATGCCTTTTCATAGTCAATGAAGGCTATGCATAATGGAAGGTTGTATTCATTATGCCACTTTATAACTTGTTACATTGTCTGGACATACATGAAAAAGAGAGACATCACAATATATTCTTCCTGGTAAAATATTTTCTAAATAAATAGGGTCCATTGTACTGAAAACACTTTTTAAGCCTGCTTGTTCTTTAGGTTGTGGAGCATCAAGTATTGTGTTCATTCTTCTGGATAGAAGCTTTATGAAAACCTTGCAGTTGACTGGCAACAGGCTTATTGATCTGTAGTTTTTTAGATTCACCTTATCACCTCTTTTTGTGCAATAGGATGACTTCTGCATTTGTCCATGTTACAGGCACTTTGTTGAGTAGCAAGTGTTTTGAAAAATAGTTTAGCTAGGGCTTTGAATAAGGGTTCACCTTCCGGCTTTCAACATTTCAGTAGTGACTTTATCAGGTCCAGCTGCTTTACCATTTTTCATTGATTTTATTACAACTTCTGCTTCTTTAACCAAAGCTTCTGGCACAGTTTCACCCTCTGGCACTGCATCCAGTTGTCCTTCATCCTTATAAAGATCTGAATAAAATTCTTCCACTCATTTTAGAATTTGACATCTAAATTTGGCCATCTTTCATTTTGCTTTCTTTAGGTCTTCATTCTTCTAGTGTCCTTTTTATAATCTCAATATGGAACTTGCACATTTTTTCTTGTATGCGCTTCCTTATGGACTTGCAAATGTCTACAAAGTCTACCCTGTTTCTTGTTGCCTGTTCCACGGCTAGTCAAGAGCATCACGTTTTAGCTTTCTAGTGTCATTACACAGGAGAAATTTCCAAATACATATTAGACTAATCCCATCCAAAAACTGCAGTTCAGATCCAAAATGATGGGCAAGTCCCGTCTACAAAGGAAATGCCAAACCCAGCTATATGTTTCAGCCATGTTTGGGCCTCGTCTTTTGAGGTTCAGCTAGTTTCTCTAGGCAATGAGTGCAAGGGGTCCATGTCTGGATTACCCTTTACTCTTAGGGAGACACCCTAAGAGTTTTCAAAACAACAAGCCAAAGTACATGAAAGGCTCTGAAGATGAACAAAAGCAATGTTGCTTGTTCCATGGCTAGTCACCGCTCAAGAGCATCAGGTTTTAGCTCTCTAGTGCCATTACAGAGGAGAAATTCCCCCATACATATTAGACTAACCCTGCCCAAAAAGGGTGGTCCAGTTCCAAAATGATGAGTAAGTCCCCTCTAAAGGGAAATACCAGCCAAAAAAGATGAAAGTTTCAGCCTTGTTTGGGCCTCATCAGTGAGGTGCCACTAGTTTTCCTAGATACTGAGAACAAGGGGTCCACATCTAGATTACCCATTACCCCTAGGACAGGGGCATCTACGTTTTTTCAATTATGAGTCACATGATCAGAAAGCTCTGTGAGGGCTGCATTGATTTTTTTATTGATAATGATGGTGAATTATAGTCTATAATCTACTCAAAAATATGGATTTATTTATTGATCAAGTTAATTACAATCACCAGACATCTATTCTTACATTGTAATATTAGGTATAGGATTATGTCTTCCTCCGATACTAGTTCATGTGTGCAAGTTAATTAGGAATAAATAGTTTTTTAAAACTCTCAGTTGAGCCACACCTTTGAGATAGTGGGCTGCATCTGGCCCATGGGCCGCACGTTGGACATCCCTGTCCTAGGGAGTCACCCTAAGAGTTTTCAAAACAACAAGCCAAAGGACAAAAGAATCTCCGATAAGGAACAAAATAAGTGTTGCCTGTTCCATGTCTAGTCACCGCTCAGCAGCATCATGTTTTTGTTCTCTAGTGCCAGATTAGAAATGTCAACATATATATTAGACGAATCCCCCCAAAAAGGGTAGTCCAGTTCCAAAATGATGGGCAACTCCCCTCTGCTCAGGGAATACTATCCAACTTTAGATTTATTAGTTTAATATGTATGTGGGAATTTCTCCTTTATAATGGCACTAGAGAGCTAAAACGTGATGTTCTTGAACGGTGACTGGTCGTGGAACAGGCCACATTGCTATTGCTTGGCCTTAGACCTTCTCAAGTACTTTGGCTTGCTAATCATTTGTTTTTCATTATTTCTTGCAGTCAGTTCTTATTTTTTGCTCTCACTAGCCGATGGTCACGCCCAGAATTAAAATGGTTTAAAGGGATAGTAATGTTTCTTAATAAAAGCAGCTCTAATTAATCATCGTAGTATTTGGACTTTGGAGAGTGTTATTTCAATTCTGTCAGAGTTGTAGTTTAAGAGTAATTCAATGACAAAGTATCCCCCTCCCGCCACTTTTACTGATGTAACACTGCTCAGCCAGATCAGAAGGGAGGTGCCCAGGTAGATTGCAGAGAGGGACAATCTTCAATTAAGATAAGGGAAAAACCTGAAAAACTTGTCAATGGGGGCAGGGCTTTCATTTTTCTCATAGGAAGAAGATTGTCCCCTGCTGTTATCTGTCTGATCTATGGACTGCATTCCACATCTGAGAAGAGATGGCTTACACTAGGTAAAAGGGGCGAGAGGGGAAACTTTGCTTGTGAATATCTCTCAAAACATAAAGGTTTGAGAGATAAGACTTATATCTTCATTTTTTTAATGCCTACAAAATAAGATAAAGATAAAACGAAGTATTACTATCGCTTTAAGTCTGTGCGGTCAGTGATTATTGTTTTATTATTTGCAAATATGAAGTCAGTGTTGTTTGTATTGCAATTAGGGCTTTTCCATGTCCATTTTCTCTAGACCTTTTTCCTGTAGAATGAACTCATGATGTACTATTTTTGTTCTTTGGAAACTTCGACGAGTTGGTTGCCTCTCTCATCTCTTTTTCCAGTTCAATATTGTCCAATCAATTTTTCACCATTTTGGATCTTACTAGTATTCACATTGAAATCTCTCGTTATGAATTTGTAGTGGTAAGTGTCCTGTTTCCAGAGGTGTAATAAATTATTATAAAATTACTTGACTTTATTATCACTTTGGCTATTTGTAGGGGCATAAACTTAAATTATCTGAAGAACAAATCAATTGTTTAGTTTGATAGCACAGGAAGTAAATCTTTCAGAAACACTTCCTACTTTTAAAAGTGAATCAGTCAGCCTTTTGTTAATTAAACAACTGATTCCTCCAAAACTTACATTATTGGTTCCTTTATGTTATATGCATTATCCATCTTCTAATTTGACCAAATCTTCATCTTTTTTTTTTTTACTAATCTCACATAAGCCGATAATATCTCAATTGATGTTATTCAGTTCTTGTACCAGTTCCTCTACTGGTAAAGCCATGCTCATTGGCTGAATGTTAAACGTTCAAATGTCTAAATCCCAAAGGCAGCCTGATAGAACCCATAGATTCTTAGCACCCGCTGTCAATAAGCTGGTCTTCCCACTGCCATTTGTAGTAGCTCGCAAGCCTCCGGGGAATGAGGGCCATATATTTTGTTATGCTGCTATGTTGAAGGAATGGAACAAAATCCTTCACACTGGTCCAGTGCAGGTTGACATGTTTTGGATCGAGTTAGCTTGGTGTCTCAGCTTTGATATGCTCACTATGGGTGACCCTGCCAGGAGTATATGCTCCCAATCACATAGTTATCTGCTTCATTGACACACACAAACTCTCCCCCATGATAAGTTGATAGATCTGTGGAAGTACATATTCTGTACGTATACTGTATATATCTCAAAATTGTTATGGTAATGTTAGTCCTGGGAAAGGCAGGATAGAAGTTCCCACATCATATATGCATAGAATACTGTGTTTTAGGCCTCTGAAAACATAGAACATGTGTACAGATACTAGCTTGAAGTAGAGAACACTTAAAGAGCAATTTGCATACCTGAGAATGTTTGGTGGCAGGAAGAGAGGACAAAGAGTGATAGGAACATGGCAGAAAGTGACCAGAACTGGTAGCAAAATGGGTGGGGTTACAAGGGAACTGACTGAGCCCTGAGAATCAGATTCTGCCCCGGGAGGCCCAGTAATTAAGTATAAAAGCCAGTGTCTGTAATTCAGATACAGAGAGTCACCACAAAAGGGTATTATCATTTTTTTATTAAGTCTGTTCCTTCCTAAGGGAGCAGACTTAGAAGAAGACTTGGTAAAAATGTACAGGCTTTTCTGTGCAGCCCAAAAACAGCTCTTATCAGCTGTTCAGGGGTCAAAAAACATTGTTCATGTCATTTTTGGTCAGTCCTATATATATAATGAAAAAAAGAGGAGTAATTCTGGAGCAAACCATTTGCCATGGACATAACTAGAGCCTACTGAAGCAACATTTGAGGCTGGACACACATGGTCTAAAGCAAGTTTAAATAACATGTGCAAATACAAACCTTTGTAATGCATTGGACACCACTTTGGTGCTCAAATTGTTAACTGAGAAAAGGGAAAGGGCTCACCAACGCTATCCTTATCTTACTGGCTGGTAGTGGTCATGTGTGATGATGTCAGCATCCTCCAGCTAAGACAGGAGACTGGTCTGACTGTAACATGTTGCAGATGGGGCCAACAGCAGAGGCATAACTACAAGGGCAGCAGAGGGCGCAGCTGTACAATGGCCAGCATCCAAGGGGGCCATATCTAACCCAGGAAGCCAAAAGGCTCTAGTGATGCCTTTGTGAAAATATTTTTGTGTTGGGGGGCCTTCGCAATGCGTCAGAGACCTCTCTAGCATTCAAGGGCATAAAAGCCAAATTTAAGTCAATGGAACTTTTATAAATGTTTTATTTGTCCTCTGTGGTACAGTTCATATGTTCCAGAATGACTCCAGTTCCTCTTAGTACTTTGGCCTCAGTGATATTTCCAAAGACTAGTAGACTTTTATTGAGAAAGTCACATCCTCTAAGAAAAACTGTATTATTGCAAGATCTTAGCAGTGAACTTCCTTCCCCTTGCCCTGCCAGCCACCATTTAAGCACAACAGAAATGTTGACAAACATTTTGTGATATTCCATGGATAGACTGAGTAAATGGAGAAAGAATTGGCAGATGAGATTTAATATAGGTAAATGTAATGTTATGCATTTGGGCTGTAGAATTAAACATGCTACATCTATATATATATATATATATATATATATATATATATATATATATATATATATAAAATAAGTAGCATAATTTGACTTAATTTCTGTTTGTCTGAGGCCAAATACACCTAGGGGCGGCAGTAAGGAGGAGTTATGCAAATATCCTCTATACTGCCTATTCCATTACTGTAAGCATGTGGGCATGATTTTGACAAGCGTGGCCAGGGGGTGTAGCCTGACAGCCACGCCTGTCAAAATGTCTGCCAGGAGATGCAGGGGCGACATTGAACACATGCATACACACACACACACACACACACAACGTTAAACACAATAGGCAAAACACTATATGTGATACATAAAACAATATTTGCAAGACACAATACGCTATAAGCAAAATTAAATACGCAATATGCAATATGCTGTACACAATACAGAAAATGCTCTACTCAAAAAGCTATACACAAAACGTAATACACTACATTCAGTATGCATAACACTATAGGCTATACGCAAAACACTATACTCACGCATGCTTACATACTCCCTCACACTCACACAAGCACTTGCTCACATGCACTCCCGCTCCCCTGTCCCACAGTGTAACGGTTTGTTTGACACACAGACACAGTGGTTTAGGATAAAACACAGGTTTATTGAAATCACAGTAATATAATAACCTTCACAGGTCCTGTAGTATTTAAGCAGAATAATGCAGACACACGACAGGTTACATATACATATTCCTACACAGGTCCAGTATAACCATAGAGTCCATAACAGAATATACTGACACAGGTCAGGCAGAATACAATGAATTCCCAGGAGAAAGGTACTGCATGGGTTAATGGTCTTCAACGAGTGTAAACAGTCCCATGTGAAGAGAGGTCTGTGATGGAGCTCGCTCAAAATAGAGAGCTTAAGGATAAGTAACACCCAGTAATAGGTTAGCAGACAAACGTGAACTGCCAGAGTAATATCAGGAACTGAGCAACATATAACACTGCCGTAGCAGTAATGGGGACCAGGCCACTAGCACACTGCCGTAGCAGTAACGGAGACTAGGCCACTTGCACTCTGCCGGAGCAGTAACGGAGACAAGGTCAATGGCACACTGCTGTAGCAGTAACGGAGACTAGGCCACTTGCACTCTGCAGGAGCGGTAACGGAGACAAGGCCAATTGCACAATGCCGTAGCAGTAACGGAGACTAGGCCACTTGCACTCTTCAGGAGCAGTAACGGAGACACGCAACTGAACACTGCCGTGACCGGACTGACTGGGCAACTGAGCAACTCGCCCTGAGGTCGCAACCAACCGGAAGCGTCACAAATGCCTGATCGATAGGAATGTCGCCAAGGTGACACAGAGGCAGCCAGAGCAGGAACGTCAACCAAGCCGGGTCGAATCACGGAGCAGGAACGTCAGCCAAGCCGGGTCGGTACACAGGAGCAGGAACGTCAGCCAAGCCGGATCAGTACACAGGAGCAGGAACGTCAGCCAAGCCGGGTCGGTACACAGGAGCAGACGCAGAAGAATGGTCAGGCAGTCCGGGTCGGTTCACAGGCAGGAGACGTGATGCAGAGTAGTCAGGCAGGCCGAGTCGGAACACTGGGAAACACTGAGAGCAGGAACAAGCACTGGTACAGGAACACCATGAAAGGGCACCGGAGGGGTGCCAGAGCCCAGTATATAAAGGCCATACTGGGCGGGACAAACACAGAATAGCCAATTGGAGTAAAGCACAGTGTAGACTGACAGAATGTCGCAAGGGGAGCACGGGCACTGTGATACACAGCCTTTCAATCTTTGTCTGTTCCCTCCTCAAGTACTGTCGCATTCCAACCTCCTCCGATGATTGAGGATTTCTCCATGTAAACTGGAGTGCTCTCATTGGCTAGAGAAAGCTCCAACTTACAAAAAAATCCTTAATCAGAGGAGGTTGGAATGCGACAGTACTTGAGGAGGGAACAGACAAAGATTGACAGACTGTGGTACAGAGCTGTAACCGCAGTCTGTCCTGAAGTAAGGCCATGGATCATTTTTAATAATGTACGTTTCGCCATAGCCTGAATTGTATAACAAAAAAAACAACAACAATTACAGGTTATCACTATATGAAGATCACACGGAGGCAAACTTGTATAGAAGTGACAGTTCCCCTTTAACTGCCTGGTGCTAGAAAGGTCTTCAGTGCATCAAGGAGAAATGTGACCAAGGCATCTCTAGGATACAACTGGTTGACCCTTTGAGAGCCAGAGGGATGTCCAATTATCACAGTGCCTGTGATTCCTGTCACTCTCAGTTGTGGCTGACACTGATTTGCTGAGTGGGTTTGACCCGCCTCCTGATGACCTTTTTATACCTGGCTATCACATCTGTCAGATGCCCTTTCGTGGTGTTCCTGAGCCAGTAGTGCTGTTGTTGCTGTGTTCCTGTATTCTGAGTTCCTGTGTACCGATTCGGCTTGTCCTGACTATTCTCCAGTGTTCCTGCTTGTGTATGACCCGGCTCGTCTGCGTACCACCCTTGGATCCTGACCCGGCTAGGCTGACGTTCCTGCTTGTGTATGACCCGGCTTGTATGACTGCCTCCTACGTGCTCCGACTTGGCCCGGCTGACTTCCTGCTCCGAAGATCGACTTCCAGCTTGTTCCAGTGACCTGCGTTCCAGTTGTCGCCGCCGCGACATTTTCAGTCTCTGTTGCCCGCTTCAGTGTGACTGCCTTGCCTGGTGTTACCCACGATTAGTGCTGTGCCTCGCTACCCGTGCAGAGCCTTCCAGTAGCGCTGAAGCCTCGAGTAAACGTGCTTTTTAACTCTTACAGTGCTGCCTCGATTTCACTCTCTCTACCTCCAGTACGAGCCTCGATACCCGTGATACTGCTGCTGAGTTGGCCGCTCACCGTCGGCAACTCTAGTCCTCCATTGCAGAGTAGTCACATTGTTTGGGCCGTTTGGGCGCCTAAGGCTCTCCGGTGTCGATTACCGGCGATATCCGTAATACAGAGTGGTGGCAGTAAGGCTTCAGTGTTAGCTTATCCAGTACTACGCCCGAGGGGGCTAGTGGCTCTTGCATTCATATTCCAGTAGCTCTTGCATTGCCGGCCGGTTCCCGTTACGCCTGTGGGGGCTATTTGCACTTGCACAAACCAAAGCAGTTCCAGTAACTACGCCCGTGGGGGCTAAGTTGATTCCTATTCTGCTTAATATCCAAACACCTTGGCGAGGCAGTTCGGTCTTCAGTACTTGATGAACTTTGTCTATCCAGCTCAGCCTTTTAACATCCAGGGCGTGTCAAACCTCCACATCTGAGACGGACTGTTATCTAGTCATTAACCCCTTGGGGGTTCATATCACCCTATTGCTTACTGTCCTGCATGTATATCTATTGTGCTATTACTATTGTAATATCTCAGTTTACTTGATCTGTGTATTACCTACCGCCACTAGAGGGCGAACCTGTGCATTATTTTACTTTAAAAATAAAGTGTGTTTTATATTCACTTACTGGTCTGAGAGTCCTAAAAACCGTTACACCAATGCATTGTGAAGCATTTTTAAAAACTATATTTAGAATTTTAAACTATATAATGCTATTTGGGGTACTTGGGGGCTACCCATGTAACCCAAGGAATAAATATGGTTGCCTGTCTCTGGTCTAGAAATCCAGGTGAAGAAATACCCTCTATAGAGGACTCTTAAGTTCCATAAGCTTCTATGGCACAGTCGTATATAACACATGGCCCCAATCAGCCAAATGTGACCCACCTGACCCTGGTTGGGGTCCCTCTGGTAATCCACTCGTCTCCCTGTGCCCCTCTGTTAATCTTCTTGTCTCTTTGTTCTCCTGTTGTATTTCTTTGCCCCACCGTTGTCTCCCTGTGCCACTATGTCAATGATTTAGATAGCTGGGAACTTGCCGAGTTTCACCTGGAGAAACCGGATTTAGAGCAGTGTCTCCGGATGAAACCTTCAACTCTCTGGGTAGACCCGTCATTTGCTGAGATCAAATCAATCATGTGGTATTTGCCAATTTTGCAACGATTTTAATACATAATAAATAGTGTACTGTATGATCGGATGGGTATCCTTTCAAAATGTCGCACGAATAAGAGCGTGCAACATTTCAGCACTGTAAGTAGGTCCCCGGCTTCCAGAACGCCATGTCATAATCTCGCAGGAATCAAATGGGCGAGATTTTTATGGCGCTTCATAAAACATTGCCGCCGCCGCCTTCAGAAATTAAATCCCCCATTAATAGTGGCAGCTCCCGCACTGCCGTATAACTGCCGCAATTAACGTTTTAACCCTTTGACAGCCACAGTGGCATTCAAAGGGTGAAAGAACATTGTGAAGTACTCCCATACTGCGCCTTTCATTGCCCAGAAGAGACAGCCGGAGTCATTGCTCAGGAGAGACAGCTGGAGTGCGGGTTGGACTGCATGCCGTACAACTTACACTCCGGCTGTTAAAGGGTTAAAGTGTTCATTTCTGCAGTTATACAGCAGTGAGGGAGCTGCCACTATTAATTAATGGGGGATTTAATTTTTTGAAGGCTGTGGCGACGTTTTATGAAGCGCCATAAAAATCTCGCCCATTTGATTCCTGCGAGATTATGACATGGCGCTCTGGAAGCCGGGGACCTACTTACAGTGCTGACATGTTGCACGCTCTTATTTGTGCGACATTTCAAAAGTAAACCGATCGGATGTCCTTGCAGCTGGCCTGCATAGTGCATCGGCCGAAAATCTGCCATACACCGCTACTGCCAACATGTGACACCCTCACCCTGTCATCCCACCACCTGACTGAGGACAATGCGAACCAGCCAATTGTTGTTGTCATTGCTGGGAGGAGGAGCAATGACAACATGATGACGTTGGTGTCGCAGGGGAGACGCACGAGGAGCGGGAGAAGTGCCAGTGAGTGGAGGGCTGGAGGCAATCCTGGCTTTTTCCACCTTACCAACCCAACCTCTGTATATCCACATACATAGATCACAGATATGTGTACCAATACACACACCAGTGCCATCTGGACCCGCTATTGCTTTTTTTGGTTAATATTAACCCTTTGAGTGCCAGAGGGGTAGCTTTGGATATCTCTCTGGCACTCAAAGGGTTAAAAGATCTCTGGGTCAGCCCGTTTCAAAAGTTGCCAGTTATGCTTATTTTTGCCCTCCCATTCCTCCCCCCTTGTCCGTGTGTTATGGTTTATTGCCCTGTTGTCTTCATCGAGTATCCCTATTGGTCCCTTGTAAATATGTCTTGTTGTGCTGGTCTCCTGTAATAGTCGGCTGGTCTCATGTAGTGGAGCATTATTCTGCAGACAAAGTGCTATTTACAATGCACTCTATGGGAAAGCCTGAGGTTACAGCTCTTCTATAAGTAAGTGATAGAAATACCACCACCTGGTGACCATAATGGAAAACATTATTTTAATTAAAGAAAAAAGTGTGCTGTAATAACATTTGAACCCTTTGAATGCCAGAGGAATATGCAATGCATTGCAAAACAGTGTGTTGCATTCCCTTCTAGCACTAAAGGGGTTAATAATCCTCCCAGCAACATGAGTACTGTTTCTTTACTCTGCCGCAACATAATTACAATACATTTTTCATTGAAAAAATATATAGTTTATATTTTTAATTACAAATGCTACTTTAACCCCTTGTTGACTGGTGGGTGTACAGCACATTGTTTCCCAATGCATTGCATACCACTCTGATCCTCAAGGGTTAAACAGTGTTGTTATGGGCATCCGGGGGGGCCTCACTTGCCCCCTCCATATAAACATAGGGGCTGAGCGGGCTACCTTGGGGTAGAGGGCATACCTCCCAAGTGTCCCTCTTTAGGAGGGACAGTCCCTCTTTTAGACCCAAATCCCTCTGTCCCTCTTTCCCACCCTGGTGTCCATGTTTTTTAGGAGATCAGATTGTGTGATGTGTATATAAGTGTATTAAATTGTTCTACAGTAATAAAACTCACATTTTTGCTTGTTTAAACGTCAGTATATGTATTTATAAATTAGTCTTTTTAAATAAAATACTTTGGTCCTGTTATAAGTCAATTTTTAGGTTACACAAGGAGGTGTCAATAGGTCATGAAATAGCCTAAAAATTCTCGGTAATGCACCACCCACTAGCCGCGCCCCCAGCAACACCCCCTAAAACACAAGTGTCCCTCTTTGGCAATTTGAAATGTTGTGAGGTATGAGAGTGACCAGATCTCACTTTTAACCTGGGACACATGTTTCCTATGTGTCCCAGGTTAAAGGTGAGGTCTGGTCACCCTAACCTAGGGGTCATATTATGGTTTTGCCCCCAACCCACCCCCCAGAAAAATGTCTGCAACCTGTCTCACAAAGCATTGCATACCACTGTGGTCCTCAATGGGTGTGTAACTGTCTTCACAATGCAGTGCATACCACTCTGGTGTTGTCTAAATGAGGGTCCAGGAATTTGTGGAAGTCCACAAGGGACCATTCAGCAGGTAACTCAGATATGAAGGGAAGAAGTAATGAATCTCTGAGCAAACCGGGGAAAGGTATGAAAGGATCATTGACCAGGGCTGGATTTCCCAATAGGCCAAGTAGGCAACTGCGAAGAGCTCCAGATTTTAAGGGGCACCTCAGCTGTGCTGGCCACACCCACATTCTGAATTGTGGGTGTGGCTAGAGCAATCTCAATGTCCCTACACGGGTTCTATACCCCTGCACTGGCTATTATTTAACCCACTGGATGCTGGAGAGATCTCCAATGCTTTGTGATGCAATGCACTAGAGATCATTCTAGCAACCTAGGGTATAAAGCTATTTTTTGCTGTTGTTTGATATAGATCAAGGGTATTTTCTGTGCCAGGAAAGAGTGGATATGACTGGGGTGGAGTCATGTGAGGGGTGTGGCCAAGGGTGAAGCTAGGGAAGCCCTGTCATTGACCACCCCCCTTGAACTACCACCCACTACTTTGTCAAAGGGGGTATTTTAGCCCCGCATTTTATTACTTATTACGGGTTAATTATGTATTCCTGTCACCCAATGGAAAATTAATTCATATTTTATTAATATGTCAATAGGCCACCATATTAACCCTTAGAATGCCAGAGCGGTATTCAACACATTTGTACTGCAATACATTGGATACCTCTCTGACACACAAAAGGTTAATTCTTAACACAGTCCTCTTTAGCATTCAAGGGGTTAAAACCCCAATATATTTTAACAGCAATTTTTATATGTCCCTTATGCTGATTTACTCAAGTTTTTTGTTGTTGTTGTTGTTTGTTTTTTTTTATAAATATGGGCCTCAACCCCTTAATGTCCAATGATGTTCCGGACCTTTAAGGACCAGTGACAGTTCTGGCATGTCATGAGTTAAATGATCACAGCACTCCTGAATGATGAAGCCAGGAGGCTGAAGCTGACTGCTCCAAGACCTGAGCAGTCAGTTTCAGCCTTTCCCTCTGTGAGCCGGTACGTGTCATCGCTCGCATTTGCCGGCTCAGTGAATGAAACGGCTCTGGTCCTCGCATGTTTAAAAAAAAAAAAAAGAAAAAACCCTGGTCCTTTAGGAGTTAATGCATTTTGTCAGGAACGTAAGAAGCAATACAATGAAAGCAACACTAATGATAACCTCCAACTTAGAATAAACCATGAAAACAAATCCTAATGGCCGCTTTGAATTAACAATTAATAAATATCATGTCAATGGGGGACATGAGTCTTTGTTGTCAAACTCCAGGATACCAAACTCCTCCCACGGATTTATTCTTAGGCAGAAAGTAAGGAAAATGTCAGCAGGGCTCATGGGGGGAGATGCACTAAGGTGTGATAAAGAGGTGATAACATCTACAGTGATATCATTCTCCAGTTCCTATGTTATGCTATGGAGCCAATGCACTAAGATCTCTCAAGTTATTATTCTTTATTATTATTATTATTATTATTATACTACTTTATTTATATATAGTGCCAACTTTTTCCGCAGCCCTGGAGTAGATACTAGCCTATAGGTTCCATATAATAACATAAGAATTTAGTAATTGATTTCACTGGAGAAGTTATTGCGTCTTTATCACCATACCTGGGAAATCTCAAAATCTGCCCCGGAGACTCTGGTATTTGCAGTAAATTACTGGGTCTCCAGGGACAGAGGCCGATTCTCCAGTGGTGTGGAGTTTCTTATGAAACTCTGCCCACTTCTCACCCTGTTCCTCTCACTTCTTGCCCACTTCTCCTCCTTCCTCTCCCTGTTCTACCCACTCCCCTCCCACTTCTCCTCCTTCCTCTCCCTGTTCTACCCACTCCCCTCCCACTTCTCCTCCTTCCTCTCCCTGTTCTACCCACTCCCCTCCCACTTCTCCTCCTTCCTCTCCCTGTTCTACCCACTCCCCTCCCACTTGTCCTCCTTCCTCTCCCTGTTCTACCCACTCCCCTCCCACTTCTCCTCCTTCCTCTCCCTGTTCTGCCCACTCCCCTCCCACTACTCCTCCTTCCCACTTAGTTCTACACTCTTCCCTCCCACCTCTCCTCCTTCCCACTCTCTTATGTCCACTTCCCACCCACTTCGACACAGACCATTAAGCTCCCCATCTCATACCTCCCAACATTACAGATTGCTAAAGAGGGACACTTGTGTTTTAGGGGGTGTTGCTGGGGGTGTGTCTGGTGGGCGGGGCGTTACCAAATATTTTTAGGCTATTTCATGACCTATTGATACCTCCTTGTGTAACCTAATAGATGACTTAAAACAAGATCAAAGTATTTTACTTACACATACTATTTCATAAACACATATACTGAGGTTTAAAGTGATAGTAATGTTTCACAAAAACAGCATCCCCAATTAATCTTCACAGTATTTGAGCCACAGAGAGTGTTATTTCATTACTGTGAGCGTTGTAGTTCAAGAGTAATTGAATGATAAAGTTTCCCCCTCCCGCCCCTTTTACCTAGTGTAAACACTAGGGTTACCACCTTTTCTTACAAAAAATACCGGCCATGGCATTCTTTCCATAGACTTAACGTTGGACAGAAGCCAATTTTTTACTGGCCTGCCGGTAAAATACCGGCTGGGTGGTAACCCTAGTAAACCCCCACTCCTCAGATGTGGAATCCAGTCCATAGACCAGACAGCTCACATGAAGGGTCAAACTTCTGATCTCCTAAACAGAGGGACACCAGGGTGGGAAAGAGGGACAGGGGGGATTTGGGTCTAAAAGAGGGACTATCCCTCTTAAAAAGGGACATTTGGGAGGTATGCCCTCTTTATGATGCAAATCACATTCTTTGTATGCCCCAGTCACACAACATGAGCCCTCTCAAGGGGCTCAATAAGCCAAAGTTCCTTCCCAGGTATGCTTGTCACACCTTAGTGCACAATTCCCTCCCGTGGAGTCCAGCAGAAAAGAATCATGTCTACTTCCATGGCATAAGATCTGTAGGTTGGAGACCTCTTTAGTATTCAGGGGTTAAAGCCAACCTCTGGCCAGAATTGCATTTCAACAACAGCTGGAGGGAAAACGCTTCCTCATTCTGGCCTACACATAGGCAGTGTAACTGATTTTTATGTGCAGAATTACACAAAACTGTAATTGTACACTAAATGTATTGTATTTTTGGAACTCTCAGCTCTGCCCCTGTGCAGTGTGTGGTACTCCTCTGCTGGACCCATCGTGCAGACATTACACATTCCCCAGCTGTCTGCAGGTGAATGCTTGTGTTGTTTCTCTCTTTGAATCTGCGTGCGTTGCCACCCTGCTGTTCTACATTCCTTGAAGCATCTGATGCTGCAGCTGCAGGCTCAGCATGGTGCAGAGATGTGAAGCAACAGACTGAATTATGGGGCAAGAGGAGAATGTATTATTCTAGATTCTTACACATTCTAAAGCCTGTGGCATTTACCCATTTGGTGCCAAAGGGCTACGCAATGCATTGTGCAACCCCTCTGGCACTCAAAGAGTTAAAATGTTAAATTAATATTAACCCTTTCTTTTGACAGTTCTGCAATCACCTAGTACAGTGGAGTCCATAAACATTTGAGCAGTGCCAGGAGTTTTGTTGTTTTGGCTGTGTACTTCAGCACACCGGATCTGAAAAGAAACAATGACTAGGAGGATAAAGTAAAGACAGGCCGCTTTAATTTGAGGTTATTTACATCCATAAACTGTGAACCATGTAGGAATTACAGCCCTTTTTATACATGTTCCGTTCCTTTCTTTCTCCACACTTTCCATCACGCAGGTACAGGTTCATTTTCTTTTCATCTGTCCATAATACTTTGTTCCATAGCACTATAGATTTTTTTATGTAGATTTATTTAGCAAACTGTAACCTGTCCTTTCTGTTCTTGACTCTTACCAGTGGTTTGTATCTCGTGGTTAACGTGTTAGTAATGTCCCATACATTTTTTTTATAGATTTGTAGAGGGAGAAAAAAAGAATCTCATTGCCACAAACCCCATCTCTCAAACCGCTATGGTTTGAGAGATATTGGCAATCAAAGTTCCCCTCCCCTTCTCTTGATGTCAGCTGTAAAGCTGACAGAAGGAGATCTGTGTCGGCCGGCACGATGAGGCTTTTCAGCAGAGCTGAAATCCCGTTATTAGAAAAGAACTACCTTATGGGAACGGTCTACAAAGTGTGATTGCAAACCAGGCACACTTTGTAGACCATTCCACTGAAGTAATTATTTTCTAATAACAGGATTTCAGCTCTGCGGCAGAGCCGCCAGCTCTCCTGCTGTCAGCACAGCGCTGATGTCAGGAGAAGGGGAGGGAAGGGGGAACTTTAATTGCAAATATCTCTCAAACCATAGAGGTTTGAGAGATGGTGTATGTGGCAATGATAATCTTTTTTTTTACCCTCTACAAATCTATAAAAACATGTCATAGGACATTACTAACACTTTAACCCTCTGTGGTTATGCTGGTGTAGTCGTCTCTTTGCCACTTCTATCCCTACATCCTGGAAACTCTTCTTGATCTGTTCGGCATTTGAAAAGGGTTTTTTTCTTTACAAGCATTATGGTCGTCCACTGAAATCTTATCTCCTGGAGCACTAGGACCATGCACTACCTTTGGCCAAACTCAACACTTGTAATACCCTGTTGTCTGTCTCCGATTACCCATTTAGACTGTAAGCTCCTTGGGGCAGGGACCTCTCTCCTATTGTTTCTGTGAATGTGACACTTATTTTATCTTCTCTTATTTATTGTAACATATGTCTGTAAGGTGCTGTGTGCACTGTGTGGCACCATATAAATAAAGATATACATACATATATACGTCTTTCATAGTGTGCCAGGGCGTTTGCTATTGCTGAGCTCACCCGTATGTTTTTGCTTCTTAACAATGTATCACACAGTTGATTCCGCCAACCTAATGTTTGACTGTGTCTTTGATCGATTTAGTGTGATTTTTTCATCCTTATGATGGCCTGCTTTACTGGAATTGACACTTTTTGCTCCTCGTGTTGACAGACAACAGCAACAGACTCCGAATGAAAATGCCGCTCTAGAATCATCTCTAGACCTTTTGTTAGCTCTCTTGTAGTAATGAAGACACACAAACACACCTGGCCAAGACACAGCGGAGCAGCCAATTGTCCAATTGCCTTTGGTCCCCTAAAATGGAAGGTCTGTGTATTTAAAATAAAATAAATAAATAAATAAATAAATAAATAAAAATAATCGGTGAAATCATGGGCAGCTGGAGGGGGGGGGGGACTTGTCCCTCCCTATGTGTGGCCCCTGCATATAAACATAGGGGCTGGTGGCCTGGGTGTCATATTATGCCTTTGCACCCCACCTTGGAAAAATTTCTGTGGATGCCACTGGCTGTAAATCCTACATGGTTCATGGTTTATGAATGTAAATGTCCTCAAATTACAACTGACAGTCTGCACTTTATCCTCGTAGCCATTGTTTCCCTTTAACCCCTTAACAACTGCTCAGTCTGGTGGGCGGCGGCCATTAAGGACCATAGCACTTTTTTTTTTTTTTCACAATGCATTCTGGGATGGCAGAGTGGTGTGCAGCAGCGCTGCCATCCCAGAATTCCATGAAGTGCCATCACCATTTGTTAAAGTTTGGACCAGTGTGACAGTCCTGGCACTTCATACGTGTTAAGGTGTTAAATCTACTGTGCTGGAGTAGAGCCAAAACAAGAAAATTTGCATCACTGTCCAAATACGTATTGACTGCACTGTATGTAAAGTGAAATTATCCATACTTTTATTCATTTAACTTTTTTGTGTCTGTATGCCCCTGACATTGTCCCTGGGTTTGTTTCAAGAGAGGGGGATAGCAGTGATAGCGATACAAAGTAAAAAAAGACACAATTTTTTATTTATTTATTTATTTTTTAATAAAAACAAGATGATGAGTGATAAATAAATAATGGTCAGTATGTGTGGTTCTATTGCTATCAGCGAATCGGACAAATCTGGGAGGGGGTCAATACGTGTAGTTCTATGGCTACCAGTACAGTGGGACAAGGCTGCAGGTCAATGTGTGTGGTTCTATGATTACTAGTGCAGTGAGACAAGGCTGCAGGTCAATGTGTGTGGTTCTATGATTACTAGTGCAGTGAGACAAGGCTGGTTCTATGGCTTCCAGTGCTGTGGGACAAGGCTGAAAGTCAGTATGAGTGGTTCTGTAGCTATCAGTGTAGTGGGACACGGCGGAATATCAGTATGTGTGGTTCTATGGCTATCAGTGCAGTGTGAAAAGGCTGGAGGTCAGTATGTGTGGTTCTATGTCCACCAGTACAGTGGGACACAGTTGGAAGTTCAGTATATGCAGTTCTTTGACAGTGGTGGACAATGTGAGGCCCAGCAACTGCAGCCAGACTACAACTTCCACCATTCATCATCATGTTACCCTCCGTTTGTAAGGCTACCAGTGCAGTGGTACATGGCTGGGGTCAGTCAGTACCTATGCTTCCATGGCCACTGTGGGACAATATGTGTGGTTCTATGGCCACCAGTGGGGTAAAGTTGAATGTGTTGAAAAGTGAAAAAATAAAACCCAATGGTTTTAGTGAGAATTCCCACTGAAGGTAAAATGTCAGGTTTTTCACATTTCTCTTTTTAGGCAAAAGTTTTCACCCATCTCTTATTGGGAAAAAAATATTTCAGGGCTTTTCCTGCTGAGTACAAAAATGGTACCCTGGCTGTTGGGAAATGCTTTATTTGGAAGTTATAACTGTTTGAACTGTCACATAATGGTGGAGCTGTAACTACCACATTCTGTAGAGAACTGTAGCCAATGGCTTGCCTCTCCCATAGAATGCAATAGAATAATTGTCTAGACATAAGAGGAACTGTCTGGACAGCAGGTGGCACTGTTGCACAGTTTGTTGTACTTGGTGATACCTTATAAGAATCCTGAATGTTCTAATTATCTGCTGTACAATGATCTGTCATGTTACAGGATAATTTGTAGATGCAAAGAAAGGCTGCTTAGATGGCCGAAATGTCAATTTTATAAAGTGGAACCTGCTTTGCATCTACAAAACTTCCTGAGCGTGCAGTCTATACACCACCAGAACTGTATGTATCATCTCTATTTTCGAGCACCCAGGCTATACATATACCGTACAGACAGTGCAACCCAGCACCTAAGAAATGATATATTTATGTGAGGTATTCAGCTTTCATTCTGTAACATGCCTGACAAAGAGACGTAAGTTGTCTGGAAAGCTTGTACTCTCTAACGCTATTCGGTTAGCCAATTAAAAGCATCACTTTTACTTTACCAGTCCCCTGAATGAGTTAAGTTATTGCTTCATTCCCTTTCATTGGAGGGATTGGCTCCTTTAGGCGAAGGACCTCAACAAAAAAATAGCAAAAATAAATATTCCTCTCCCTGCTGAGATTTCTGCCCCTTTCTTGTCCCTTCCACCCCCTTCCTTTCCTTGTACTGATCAAGAAAGGAGCACGCAGCTGTGACCCGTCCCAGGTTATTTAAACTTTTTAATCCCCCCCATCAGAAAAAAACAACAATGTTCTGTTCCTGAACAATAACACACCGCTTGGGGTACAAAGAACATTTCTTATTAGCAGAAACAAGTCCCTTTTTGGTGACATTCTACTGGTAAACAATTTAGGAACATGCAGCTGGTTGGTGATTAGAATGGGATACTTAAAGCGATAGTAATGGTTAATTTTAAGTTTATTTAATATTGTAGACATTAAAAAAAGATTAACATCAATGTAAGTCTTATCTCTCATACCTTTATGGTTTGAGAGATATAACTTGCTAAAGTTACCTTTTCCTGTCTGTTTTACTCAAGTCTGCCATCTAGCTGACAGCTGCAGATTCCAGTCATTTGACCAGACAGAGGCTCTTCAGCAGAGCTGAAATCACGCCATTTAGAAATAAATACTTCATTGGAATGGTCTGCAAAGTGTGCTTGCAAGCCAGGCATACTTTGTAGACCGTTCCAAATTAAGTATTTATCTTTAGATATCGTCATATTGGCGCTGCTGAAGAGCCACATCTGGTCAAGGGCCCAGAATCCGCTTCTGCCAGCTTTACAGCTCATCAAGCAGAAAGGGGAGGGACCAGAGAACTTTATTTTCCTAAATCTCTCAAACCATAACGATTTGAGAGATACAATTCAGTGCAAGTACTCTCTTTTAATTGTATATACCATATAGTTAATACTTTTTTCTGACATCGTTATCCCTTTAACATTGTGTAATAAGGTGATTGTATCAATTATGTATTGCAGCAGGAACTCATTGTGCTGTTTGCTTGCATTCTCTGATAGTTGTACAGTGAGGTGCAGGTGGATAGGCCTGTTCTTGCACTCCTATCTATGAGTTGGATATCTCTCTTGCTCTCAACGGATTAAACAAGAGATTGGCAACCTGCAGCCCTCCAGCTGTTGTTGGACAACAATTCCTAATATTATGGGAATTGTAGTCCAACAACAGCTGGAGATATGCAACGGGGTGTGTTAAGGTGATGAAGAGGTGATAGCTTCTCCAGTAAGAGCACTTCTTCTGTACCTATATGATTCTATGGAGCCTATACTCTAAGATCTCTCCCACTTGGGAAATCTTAGTTCATAGGCTCTATAGAATAACATAGGAACTGGAGAATTGATCAACTGGAGAAGTTATCTCCACCTTAGTGCATCTCCCACACAGAAATGGAGATGCACTCAGGTATGATAAGGAGGTGATAATGGGGAGATGACTTCTTCAGTGATATTAATTCACCAATTCCTATGTTATTCTAAGAAGCCAATACACTAAGATTTCTGCAAAATGTAGAGATCTTAGTGCACCGGATATAGAATAGCATAGGACTTGGAGAGTTTATAACATGGGGGAAGCCATCACCTCTTTATTACACCTTAGTGTATAACACCCCCCATAGGACTTGGAGAGTTTATAACACTGGAGAAGCCATCACCTCTTTATTACACCTTAGTGTATAACACCCCCCAGGTTCTCCACTCATTTATAAAGTGGAATTGTTCGTTTGTAACAATTAAGTCATTTTAAAGAACTTTCAAGATTCACCTGTATCTATATTCACTTTTTTTTATTTAAAATAATAGTTTATGAAAAATGTAACTTATTTATTTGTCAGATTAACCCTTTGCATGCCAGAGAGGTTACACAACCCATTGCAGAACACGCATACCCCTCTGGCACTTAAAGGGTTAAACAAACTGGCATGCCAGCCAGACACTAATATTTAAGTGGTGGGCCATCAGGGACAATGGTCCCTCCAAGCTGTTGTGTCTTCACAGTGGGTTGGATAGTCATCTGGCACTCAAAGGGTTAAACTGTAGTTTCATTACATACTTCAAAATCCCCTTTCCCACCTTCAATTTGTTATATTAAAGGGTCAGGAAAATATTATTATGAGAAAACACATTGTAGAGCTTTTCCTGATAAGTAAAAGAAGGGTACGTCTCCAGTGCATTGAGTAACTAACATTCGAAGTGTTAATGCAAGGACTTTAAGGTGGTGTAAGGGGCTTGTTTGATTTATTTGGCTCACCAATGGAAAAAAGTCTATCTTGACTTCTGAGGATGTTCTGTGGGTCATGAGATCTGCGTCTGGACTCATGGTTCTGAATACTACAATAAATTCACCCATCTATTTTACCAGAAAGGTTTAGGGCTGGATTCTATTGCAGGTTCTAAATGTTATCACCCGTTTTATCAAATATTTTCCTACTAGTTGAAGAGACCGTGTACACGGGCCACAGTGCCACCCAGCAACGGCCACGGTGCAGTTATGCACAGTAGAGACTGCCCATGCCACAGCTGATACGGAGCAGGGCAGGCAGTCTGTACTGAGCATGACTGCAGCGTGCACAGCCGTCTCTACTGCGCATGACGGCTTCTGACAAACACACGCTTAGCGAATTATTATATAGGATTGATGTCTTTGGAGAAACCTGGAGATAAAATCTGTGATAAAATTAGCACCTGCAATAGAATCCAGCCCCATATCAGCTGAAGATGATGTGATATGTAGTTCAACAACAACAGGATTTACATAGATTATCCACTGCTCACATCTGGTTGAAGGTCAGATGAGTCATTTTCAAGGTCATATGAATCATGAGAGTAGGCCAGAACAGGACAAGCACTGAAGGTGCAAGGCCACTACTGCTAGCTTCGGTTCAAAGGCACTCCAGCTTTTGTTGCACTACAATGGCTGGCTGAAGACAGTGGGAGCTGTAATCCCACACCATATGGAGAGCCATAGATTGCCCACTCCTGCTGGATAGTATCAGTGGTACAAGACTGGGGTATCAGACAGTGTATAAGTGGTTATATATATATGCTAGAGAACAGTGTAACAAGGATGGGGCATCAAACAGTGTATGTCCTGGATCTGTGACTAGCACTGTAACAATGTAACAAGGCTGGGGTGTCAGACAGTGTATCTGTAGGATCTGTGACTAGCACTGTAACAAGGCTGAGGTGTCAGATAGTGTATGTGTAGGATCTGTGACTAGCAGTGTAACAAGGCTGGGGTGTCAGACATTGTATCTGTTGGATCTGTAACTAGCAGTGTAACAAGGCTGAGGTGTCAGATAGTGTATGTGTAGGATCTGTGACTAGCAGTGTAACAAGGCTGGGGTGTCAGACATTGTATCTGTAGGCTCTGTGACCAGCAGTGTAACAAGGCTGGGGTGTCAGACATTGTATCTGTAGGATCTGTGACCAGCAGTGTAACAAGGCTGGGGTGTCAGACAGTGTATCTGTAGGATCTGTGACTAGCAGTGTAACAAGGCTGGGGTGTCAGATGGTAAATGTGTTGTGATGTGATTACAAATTGACAGTATAACATGGCTGGAGCATCAGAAAAAGTATCGGTGGCTGTGTGACTAACAGTGAACACGGAACAAGGCTGGGGTGTCCCACCAGGGTTTCATACAGTAGCTCCCAACATTTGAATGGGCAAGGGGTCCATTTCTGGAATCCCCCATTACACTTAGGGTGACCAATGCCAAGAGCAAATTATTTGTGCAAAATAATTGGTCAGAGATGCCCTTGATCACAGGTGCCTACAGGGAACAGCTGCACCTCACTGACGAGACCCAATAAGATTGAAACGTACATATGGGGTTAGCTGCGTCTCTCGTTCAGAGAGGAATTGTCTGGCATTTTGTGGCTGGACTGTCATTTGGGCAGGATCAGCATGATATGCTACAGAAAATGTGTCCTGTGTCTATGGCACTTGTGAGCTAAAAGAGATTGGATCCTGGGTGTAGGACACCAGTCCTAGTGAGCTGTTTGCAAACTCTTGCACATTCATAAGCCTGGCTGAGCATCTCTGACCAGTAATTTTGCACTTTTCACTGGACCAACAAGAGGGCCCAGGGTTCTGTGTCCCGTCCTGCTCGCCTGTTAATGTGCCAGGGTACACAATGCAGCTGTGTTAGCATCTGCATATCTGTCTCCAGGGAAGCAGATCTGCAGCCACTATCCTGGTCATAGTCGTCTTTAACCCCTTAACGACCCAGGACAGTCCTGGCACGTCATGGGTAGAATCGGTTTAGGGACCCAAATTCCGGGTTCCATGTGCGGCTGCACGCCATTCAGGGAGCCTGGTAGTGGATGCGGCAACAAAAAAAAACAAAAAAAAAAAAAAAAAAAAAAATGTCCGTGGTCCTTAAGTGACGGCCGCACGCCCGATTGGCCGTCCTTAAGGGGTTAATAAAAAAAAAAAAAATTTCTACTAAAAATCCATACATTTTCCTGATAAATGTTTTTCAGTGAATATACTGATCTTTCACTCTGTTAATGGAATACTACTGTTCTTTTACTATTTCACTTCTCCAGTTAGTAAACATGATCCTATAAACACTGAAGAACAGGTGCTTGGATGCAGATGGAATAAAATACTTTCTCTTTCATTATTGAGGAGCCTGGGACTGCCTGTTCTCTGTATGATGGGATACCCCAGTGAGGTCACTAACACAACATGTTGATTCTATTATTATTTATACTTTATTTATTTATTTATTTATATTATTTATATATGTATATGTAACAGTAAGGAGGGAGACGGCTAATATAATAGAAACTTAGATTTAACTCAGCTGCACCAGAGGACAAATAAAATTCCTCTAATTAACACTAATTAAAATGGGGCTTTTAACCATCTTCGTGCCAGAAGGTTGAGCATCACATTCAAGGTACGCTCCTCTGGCACTTAGAGAGTTAACCCTTTGAATGCCAGAAAGGTTTCACAATGCGATGTAAACTTCTCTCACGGTCAAAGGATAAAGCCCCCCCCCCCCCAATGAACCCTTTGAGTGCCAGAGAGGTAGGCAAAGCATTGCATCGTAAGGCTCTGCATACCCCTCTGGCACTCAAAGGGTTAAATCAAAGTGATTATTTTATGTCCTTAAGACAAAGCTTAAGCACCCTAGTTATGAGAAATGTCTTCCATGGCTGTACATTTAGGCTATTCTTCATATGTTTCTAACTCTTCGATCTGCAATGCCTTTTGCATACAGAATCACACAGAACAAAATGGAAGTATTGTTATTGTATTCTTCTTTCATATCCCCATCAGTAAGCTCCCAGAATCTGTTTACAGAGAGCTTTCTGCTAGGTAATGATAGACAAAAGTTTTCACCGCAAACATAGAACTTTGCAAAAAAAAAAAAAAAAAATGGCGCCTCCTGAAAAAAAGTGCAATATTTCAGTTTTTATTTCATTGCATTGAACTCAGCCAACTAAAATTACCCATCTGGCGACTAGCTGAACAATAGTAGTATTCACCAGAATAATTACCACCTTACAGGGAAATTCTACTGCTGTCGAGACTAACGGCCAGGCAACAAAGCTTTAGAAGAATCTGCGCGCCTGCGCCATCAGTCCCTTCTGGTACCTTAAGGTACCAAGTAATGCCACCTAGAGGAGACTGGGACTAACAGCGTAGGTGCACAGACGTCTCTAAGCAAAGATGTCTGTGCTGTTGCCTGGCCGTCAGTCTCAGGAGAAGTAGGAATTCTCTATAAGGAGGTAATTATTGTGGCAAATAGTACTATTGCTCAGCTAGTAACAAGATGGTTAATTCTTGGGGGGAAACTTTATGTGGGGTTATAGTTCCTCTTTAACTAATGTAGGCAGACAGGCAAAGACAAAAAAGTAACATAGTAAATTAGGCTGAAAAAGACACAACTCCATCAAGTCCAATCTTTGCCTCATAACCCAGTGACAAAGAACTAAAGTTGCTTGATACGAGTATTTGTGATAGCCAGTTTTTGAAATCATGTGTGTGGGAACAATGTTTCTTTGGAGGCTAGAAGCATGCAGTCATCAAAAACTGCCATGTTCATAATGGGAGAAAAGGTTGCGAAGAGTGGAGAAGGAGGGATCACACCTTAACATGTCTGACCTAAGCAAGCACATCCAACTTAACCACCCTGAGGTTTATGTTGGCAATGTTAATCTGTTTCCCACGTGATGCACTGTGTTATACATTATGGTTGCAGTTGTACAAACTGGATGCAATGCAAGCCTTACTTGGAATATCTGAGTACTAGTGTAAAAGCCCGTGTACATGGGCCAAGGTCCGGGTAATGGTAACCTTTTGCTTTGCAAGGTGTTGCGTACCCCTCTGGCACTCAAGGGGTTAAGCGGCCGCTACCTAACTGCTCCACTCGATGCAGTCTTGCATCGCCTCGCTCATGCGATGCAATCATGTTCAGTATAGACTGCCCGAACGCGCACAGTCTCTGTTGTGCATGACGGCTTCTGACAAACATCCTAGTGAATTATTATATAGGATGTGTATACTACTGGAATGTTTCCAAAAAATGAATTGCCCTTCCAAAGATCTTGCTTTTCTTCTTGAATACAAATATGTCCAGATGTATAGATGGGAGTGGCCAGAATGCACTCATTTGTGTAGAAACAGTATAAAGGATTCTTCCTTTGTCCTAAAATCACTGACGTAACTATAGGGGTCGCAACTGCGACCGGGCCCGTCACTCCAGGGGCCCGGCTGCCCCCTGCGACCCCCTCCTCCTGGCGCCGCAAGCTCCCTCAGGCGCTCTAGTAATGCAGAGCACTGGGAGATGACATCATCGCACCAGCCCGCCTCTCCTGCCACTCCACTGGACCACCAGGGATTGGGAGGTAGGAAATGGAGGCATTGTGGAGGGTCCGGGGGCCAATGTGTTCGGGGGTTGGGGGGACCCATGGCACTTCTTGCACCAGGGCCCGGACCGTTCTAGTTACACCTCTGCCTAAAATTTTTATCTTGATGCAAGTCTACACTGAAACAATGCTGCTATGATATAGACTGAGAATCTGTATCTGTCTGATATCAGGTTTTAACCTCTATAAAGGAAGAAGTGTCCTGTTATGGAATTATTAGAAGAAAAGTATTTCTACCACCAAGAAATCAGGTGCTGTTAGTGTCCGTTGTCTGTTTCTAGGAAGAATGTGCCAAAAAATACCACTCTGAAATGCCTGTACAGGTAACCTCCTCACCAGACCATCATCATCATCATCATCATCATCATCATCATCTGCCTTGTCTCCTGCTATGGGTGGGGCTTGACTAGTAGTAATAGCCCAAGTAACCCTCAGGGACCTCCACAGCATTGAAATTGCCAGTACAAGTAACACCAGTAGATAACGATTATGTAGATGTGAGACTATGGGGACGTTTCCATGCATAAAACACATAAAATTCCCACCTTTTGAATGCTGCCAGTGAAACTCTACGTGGGGAGAAATACTTTATCACTGATTTCAATGCAGTGAAAAAAAAAGAGTGAAAACATAATTTTCCATGCCATTTCTGCAAAAGGTGCAAATTGCTGTTTTTTGCATTTATCTTTTGAGTCAAAAACATTTGTATATCTCTAACCACCAGTCAGTTCCTTCTTGATGTCAGTCCACCAATCCACCACCAGAAACACATTTTTTTCTTGCCATTGGTCTGCTCTAAGTGTTAACAATTTGTTTCCAAGTTATTCCTTGCTGTAGACTTCAGACCTCTTACAATTTTTTCAAGGCTTGTGTTGCCATAGACATCAGCCTGCTAACATTTTTTTTCAAGTTTTACCTTACTCTAGTCCTTGCCGTAGGCCTCAACCCGATAGCAGGCTGCGGCCTACAACAAGGTATGCATGATACTGTAACATTTGATGCTCAGACAACTCAACAGGAAATAAATGATCAAACATCGAAAACTTCACTGCTGGTAGTGGTACCCATTCCCATCTAATAACCTATCTTAATCTTCATTTGTTTGAGCTATGAAAGACCTCATCACCGTCATCATCATCATCACCCCCACCACATGACTCTTCCTCCTGTCTTGATGGTGACATGGGTGTTGCACCTGGTGTCATACTTACAGACACAGCAAGCTCAGGCAGCCGCACCTCTGTGATACTACTGAACATAACCACCTGGAGAAAATCAAAAGTTCCCATTTTAGAAACAAGAGACCCGAAGTCCCTGAGTGTGTGGTGGTGGTGGCAGTAGCACTATTGCCTGGTGATGGGTTCCTCCTACTACTACTACTAATTGTGCTATTACTTTAAACTGTGGCTTTCTCCATTTCTGCACTCAACAGCAATAGCACTGCAGCAGGAATTTTCATGGCCATAAAAAAAAAAAAAAAAAAAAAAAAACAGGAAGAAAATTTCTCATGGGACTGTCATTGCCTGCACTGAAAACATGGACATTTTAATGGTTATTGACTATCCACAAAAAAATAGAAAAATTATATTTTCTCCACAAAAATTCAGTGAAAAGAAAGTGGGACTTTTCGTACATTCCTACTGTCAGGGATTGTGAAAGAAGACAGTAATACAATGTAAAAAAAGACAGCAGACAGTGCAGGCAGTGCTGCAAGGATTTTACACTGTATCAATGTCCTGCTTTGATGGTTGATTGAAACAGATCCAGGGAGCTTACGGTCAGCAGCATAAGGTTATATATTATATATATATATATATATATATATATATATATATATATATACACATATACATACACACACACATATAATATTAAATAAAAAAACCTCAAAAAATATATGTAATCTGACTTTACTTAACATGCACTTACAGAATATTATAACAGCAAAATAAATGTTTACTCTTCCTTTAATTTTTTTAGAAACTCCCTCTCCAGAAAACAGGCACTTGTCTTTGCCTTTGAAAGTGAATCAGACCAAGCAATTAATTTGCAGAAAATGTTTCTCAGCGCAATTATCCCAAGTTCACATGTTTATGTTCCCTCTCTGCAGCTGGTTGAGCGGTAGGATTCCCCTTTCCCAAAGCTGACCTGTAGACATCTCTCTCTCTGATCTACGCTAGCCTTTCTTTTCCAAAATCCAAGCACAGGCCAAGTCTTTGCAGGTTGCCGTCACTCAAAGGTTTCCTGGGAGCCGCATTCAGGAAGCCTAAGAAGAGCATTTCTGTGGCAATACAACTGCACCATAGGGGACAAATCAAAATCCACCTAGATTTAAATGGGACTTTAAACCTCCTGAATACTAGAGAGGTCTCCAAAACATTGTGATGAGACCTTTGTAGTATTCAAGAGTTTAAAAGCTCCATTTAAATCTAAGTGGATTTTTATTTGTATCCTATGACATGCCTCCCAAGTGTTCCTCTTTACTAGGGACAGCGCCTGTTTGAGAAGCAAATCCTTCTGTCCCTCATTTCAGCTCTTTTTAGGAGATCAGACTGTGTGGTGTGTATATAAGTGTATCACCCTGGTCTCCCTGTGTTTAGGAGATCAGACTGTGTGGTGTGTGTATATAAGTGTATCACCCTGGTGTCCCTGTGTGTAGGAGATCAGACTGTGTGGTGTGTATATAAGTGTATCACCCCGGTGTCCCTGTGTTTAGGAGATCAGACTGTGTGGTGTATATAAGTGTATCACCCCGGTGTCCCTGTGTTTAGGAGATCAGACTGTGTGGTGTGTATATAAGTGTATCACCCCGGTGTCCCTGTGTTTAGGAGATCAGACTATGTGGTGTGTATAGAAGTGTATCACCCTGGTGTCCCTGTGTTTAGGAGATCAGACTGTGTGGTGTGTATAGAAGTGTATCGCCCTGGTGTCCCTGTGTTTAGGAGATCAGACTGTGTGGTGTGTATATAAGTGTATCACCCTGGTGTCCCTGTGTTTAGGAGAACAGACTGTGTGGTGTGTATATAAGTGTATAACCCTGGTGTCCCTGTGTTTAGGAGATCAGACTGTGTGGTGTGTATATAAGTGTATCACCCTGATGTCCCTGTGTTTAGGAGATCAGACTGTGTGGTGTGTATAGAAGTGTATCGCCCTGGTGTCCCTGTGTTTAGGAGATCAGACTGTGTGGTGTGTATAGAAGTGTATCGCCCTGGTGTCCCTGTGTTTAGGAGATCAGACTGTGTGGTGTGTGTATAGAAGTGTATCACCCCGGTGTCCCTGTGTTTAGGAGATCAGACTGTGTGGTGTGTATATAAGTGTATAACCCTGGTGTCCCTGTGTTTAGGAGATCAGACTGTGTGGTGTGTATATAAGTGTATCACCCTGATGTCCCTGTGTTTAGGAGATCAGACTGTGTGGTGTGTATAGAAGTGTATCGCCCTGGTGTCCCTGTGTTTAGGGGATCAGACTGTGTGGTGTGTATATAAGTGTATAACCCTGGTGTCCCTGTGTTTAGGAGATTAGACTGTGTGGTGTGTATATAAGTGTATCACCCTGATGTCCCTGTGTTTAGGAGATCAGACTGTGTGGTGTGTATAGAAGTGTATCACCCTGGTGTCCCTGTGTTTAGGAGATCAGACTGTATGGTGTGTATAGAAGTGTATCACATTGCTCCACAGCAATAAAACTCACATTAACCCCTTAAATTTGTGCCAGGACCGTCATGGGTAAACTTGCGTTATGGACCAATGATGGTCTTGGCACATCATGGAATTCAGGAGTTCCCATGCGGCTGCACGCCACTGGGGGAACTCTGAATTAATTTCACAAACCCCCCCCCATAAAAAAAAAAAAAAAAAGTTCTGTGGTCCTTAACTGCCAGCTTCAGAGCTGATCATTAAGGGGTTAATGTTTGCTTGAATGTCAGTATATGGGCTTATAAATTAGTCTGTGTAAATAAAATACTTTGGTCTTGTTCTGTGTCATTTAATCAGTTATACAAACGGGTGTCAGAAGGTCATGAAATAACTTAAAAATTATTGGTATTGCACCGGCTACGCCCCCATCAACGCCACCTAAAACAAAAGTGTTCCTCTTTGGCTATTGGAAATGTTAGGAAGTGTGTCCTATGATGCAGTTGCGTTGTCCAAGAATTGATCTACTTTTTCCCTTTTTTAATATTGCCCCCTGGTGTCTTGTGGGTCAGTCTGCAGTGCCTTACTCTGTCTTTTAACCTTTTAAAGGAATAGTAATGTTTCACAATAAAAGCAACTTCAAATAATCCTCATTGTATTTGGGCCATGGAGAGCATTGTTTCAATACTGTCCAAGTTGTTGTTCAAGAGTAATTGAATGATAAAATATCCCCATCCTGCACCTTTCAGTGAGGTAACACTGTAACATTGCTCACTTCAGAGCAGCAATACTGTCCGGATGGATCACAGCGAGGGACAATCTTCAGTGAGCATAAGGGAAAAACCTGATAAACATGTTGGGGGGGAGGGGTTCCTTATGCTCACAGTAAGAAGATTGTCCCTTGCTGTGAGCTGTCCGGTCCTACGACCAGATTACACATCTGGGGGAAGGTGGATTAACACTAGGTAAAAGGGGTGGGAGGGGGGACAGATTATCATTCAATTACTCTTGAACTAAAACTAAACGACAGTATTGAAATAACACTCTCCATGGCCCAAATACTATGAAGATTAACTGGAGCTGCTTTTATTATGAAACGTTGCTATCCCTTTAAGGAACCAAGGAGTGTGCAACATATTGCTTCTCAATGCAATTTGCACTCCTTTGTTTCTTATAGGGTTAAAGGAACAATAGCATAAGAAAATGAAACAGGGTTATAATCATTTACCTACCTGTCTATAAAAGATTCTCTACTTGGTACCTGCAGTCTAAAGTCTACTCTTGCATATACTTGGGGTGGGTAGTCAGCCCAGCCTTTTCCAGGGAACACGGACTCCTAGTAGTATCTTGAAAGATCTCTAGGAAGTGATGGTGATGTATTGTCTGTAAAGAGTGAGAGATGAGAGAAAAGGCTTTCAGAATAGAAGAGGGGCTTAGTAAATTAAAGTGATAGTAATGTTTCACAATAAAAGCAGCTCCAATTAATCTAATAGTATTTGAGCCATGTAAAGTGTTATTTCAGTACTGTCAGAGTTGTAGTTCAAGAGTAATTGAATGATAAAGTATCCCCCTCCCACCCCTTTTTACCTAGTGTAAGCCGCCTCCCCTCAGATGTGGAATCTGGTCTCTTGACCAGACAGCTCACAGCAGGGGACAATCTTCTTACTGTGAGCATAAGGAAAACCCTGCCCCCATTGACAGGCTTATCCTTATGCTCAGTGAAGATCGTCCCTCTCTGCCATCCATCCGGACAGCCTTGCTGCTCTGAGGTGAGCGGTGTTACATCAGTAAAAGGGGTGGGAGGGGATATTTTATCATTCAATTATTGTTGAACTACAACTCTGACAGTATTGAAATAGCACTCTCCATGGCCCAAATACTATGAAGATTAATCAGAGCTGTTTTTTTGTGAAACATTACTATCCCTTTAACTGCATTAGATCTGGTCACCAACTGGAAGCTTGTAAAGCAAACAAACCTTAACGCTAAAGAACAGAAATGTGAGTTTTGTATTAAGAGATCTAATTTTTTTCTTTACAGATGCTAGCCTGGTGTAAGTGATATTTAAAGTGACAGCCAACCTCCAATTTGACTTGACATTTTTCTGCATGAAGAGAATATGTAATGTCAAATTGGCTATAATTTCTATTTATTTATTTATTTATTTTTGGTATTTTATGTCTGACAGTGAGGTTCCTGAATATCAATTTCCCTGAACGGTAGTGTGAAAGCAGGGCTAGTGATACAATGTAACATTATCCCTTCAAAAGAAATACTTGCTTCCACTACACAGTAAAGAGCACTTAGTGCTGCAGGGATATTGCAACACTATATCACATTCCTTGCTTCCATAGTCCCTGACAGGAAGCTCTCTGGAAACAGAAATTCAGTAAGTGGTCCTTTCTGGGACATAAAAGTGTAAATAGCTGCAGAGCAACAACTGGAGCTGGTAGTGTCCAAATGATGTGTTTTGCATAATAATGCAGGCGGGGCTTAACAGGAGTGGGTGGGATTGGACAGGAAAAATGTAGGGTTGCCTTGAAAAGGGGTGGAACAGGACAGGATATTAGCAGAATCAATGGGGGAATAAGCAGGATTAGCTGGTGTTCCCGTGCGGAGGGGACTTGCCCATCATTTTGCAACTGGCCCTCCCTTTTGGGTGGTACTAGTCTAATATGCAAGTGGAAATGTCTCATCTGTAATGGCACTAGAGAGCTAAAACGTGATGCTTCTGAGCGGCGACCAGAGGCATAACTAGAAGCCACCGGGTCCTGGTGCAAGAATTGCCATGGGGCCCCCCCGCCCACATTGGCCCCCTCATCCACATTGCCCCTTCCACAATGCCCCCTTCCACAATGTCCCCTTCATCTCCACAATGCCCCTTCCGCAATGCCCCCTTCATCTCATCTCCACAATGTCTCCTTCCACAATGCCCCCTTCATCTCCACAATGCCCCCATCTTCACATTTCTCCTACCTCCAGTCCTGGTGGTCTAGCGGAGTGTCTTTACAGATCTGTGCCTCCTTCGGCACAGATCTCTGCAACCGGAGCTCCCGCGCGCCGCTGTAGTAATGCAGAGGCTGGGAGATGATGTCATCTCCCAGCGCTCTGTATTACTACAGCGGCGCGCCGAGTGGGAGATCAGGTAAGTGACTGCTGCGGGCGAGGGGGTCGCAGGTGGTGGCTGGGTCCCTGGAGTGACGGGCCCGGTTGCAGGTGCGACTGCTGCGACCCCTATTGTTACGCCACTGGCGGCGACTAGGAGTAGGACACACTATTGTGCTGTTTGTTCATCCTCAGAAGCCTCTCACATTTTGTATGCAAAAAAAGCAGGATTACCAGGGAACTCAGTTACCTGCAGACTCACCACGTGCCACCAGAGATGCAATAATTAGCTCCAAAAACTGGAGTCTCCAGGGCAGATCTGGAGAGTTCCCAGGAAAGGCATTGGGCACCCCCTGGCACTCAAAGGGTTAAATATATATATATATATATATATATATATATTTTTTTTTTTTTTTTTAAAGTATCGAGAATTTGATTTCCTATAGTATCCAGTCATAGAATACGTAAAGTCGAAATGTAGGGTGACTGTGCCTTTAAATGGTCAGCCCAGCAGTATTCCTTTCAGCTCAGCAATATAACCAATATACCACTCGTGTCGTTTGTGTGAAAGGGACTTGCAAAAGCAATTCTACTTAAAAAGACTAGCATATTACATAATTATTTTATTGATTTTTTTACTTTTTGATAAGGCTACCTCCATAATAATTGTTGGGTAACATACATGTTCTGCCGCAGTCAGGTCCGCTGGATGTTATTTGTTGTTAGACAACCCTAACTCTGCAGGGAATTCCAAGGCCTCTCAGGAGGGAGCTGGAACAAGACGTGCACATGTTCTACCCTTGTGGGGGGTGGGGGGCTCAGAGTAAGGGATTGTGTCAGCTCAGAAACACTCCTGGACGACTGCATAGGACTTCAGTCACCCACAGACAGCTGGCACAATTCATCAGCCCCGCTCTGCCAAGAGATCTCTGGCTGTAGAATACCCCTTGGGACTAATGACTAGTGCGCAGATTTCCAAATACTATATTAACCCCTTACTGCTCCCCCCGGGACCAGTACTGTGTAAATCCCACATGCACATACTTACCCACATTGCCAATGGCCAAAGAGGGACACTTATTTTTAGGTGGTGTTGCTGGTGGGCGGGGCATTACTGAGAATTTTTATGAGATTTCATGACCTATTGGCACGTCTGTGTGTGTAACTGAATAAATGATTTAGAACAGTGGTTCTCAACTCCTGTCCTCAGAACCCACTAACAGGCCAGGATTTGATGATTTCCTTGTTAGCGCACAGGTGAGTTAATCAATGTGAATGAGCATCTGATCACCACACCTCTGCTCTAGCAGAGAAATCCCTAAGTCCTGGCCTGTTAGTGGGTCCTGAAGACAGGAGTTGAGAACCACTGATTTAGAACAAGACCAAAGTATTCTATTTACACAGACTAATTAATAACCACATATATTGACGTTTAAGCGAAAATTAGTGTACAGGCTATGCCTGTATTTGTGGGAGGGTCGAGAGGGTTCAAATACCGCGTTTACCACGTCATCTTCGAGGCGTCAAGCAGTCACATCCGCGTCAGGTATTTGTTCTCCCCATCATGCTCCTCATTCATATCTGTTAACGATTCCTGTTTCATCTCCCCCCTCTGTCTCACTCTAAGCACTTGTAGGTATGTCCAAAATAGTGATGTCCTCAACAAGCGCCAGCCCGTCAGCCTCCCTCCTCTGTGAACGCCGTTTCAGAATGCTTCTCTGCATTCAGCAACCTTCGTGGTTCTCAGCTCAAGTCCAACGCAGGTCCATCGGTAAGCTCAAACAGCTCTAGTTCCCACTGCCATTCCAAAAAATTTGTCTCGCACAATACTATACATATTCTGTTACTATGCTTTTAAATCAACCGACTGTTTACATTTCTTCATGTAATTAAGGCAATAGATATCTTTTAGCCACCGAATGAGGATCATACTATGTAAGAGTGTTATATTTTAGGGGGAAGGCAATAGCAAATATACATTGATTTGTAGGATTTTTACTCCTCGAACGATGGAGTGGCCGGTTATATTACTTATATACTTTAAAGGGATAGTAATGTTTCATAATAAAAGCAGCTCTAATTAATCATCATAGTATTTGGACTTTGGAGAGTGTTATTTCAATTCTGTCAGAGTTGTAGTTCAAGAGTAATTCAATGACAAAGTATCCCCCTCCCGCCCCTTTTACTGATGTAACACTGCTCAGCCAGATCAGAAGGGAGGTGCCCAGGAAGAATGCAGAGAGGGACAATCTTCAATTAAGATAAGGGAAAAACCTGAAAAACTTGTCAAGGGGGGGGTAGGGCTTCTCATAGGAAGAAGATTGTCCCCTGCTGTTATCTGTCTGGTCTATAGACTGCATTCCACATCTGAGAAGAGATGCTTACACTAGGTAAAAGGGGCGGGAGGGGAAACTTTGCTTGTGAATATCTCTCAAACCATAAAGGTTTGAGAGATAAGACTTATATCGTTCTTCATGTTTTTTTAATGCCTACAACATAAAATAAAGATAAAATGAAGTATTACTATCCCTTTAAGTAATCGAAAATGCCAATTTGGTCCTATGTAGCAGTTTCTTGTTGCCAACTCGCACACTTTTGCCTTAGTTCATCAGATTGTCAGAGCCATGTAACCTAAGTTTGCAGTTCTGCAGACACTGTTCGATTAATCTGCAGAACACAATCAACCAGGAAGTAGTCAATGTTACTTTCAGATTAACTCTTCAGTAAAATGACAAATAGGGGAACCTCTGGATCATATGGATTATCCTAAACAATTCAAATCCAGGTTAACCTTATCCATTGCCCTATTTAATTCAATCAGGTTTCCTGTCAAAGTACCTATTATCTATGATTCAGTATATTCACCTCTTCATATTTCATTCCAGTACTTGTACTACAGTTATGAGAAGGCATCAGATTTCAAACTTCAGTTTCAGTGCATCTCTACTCCTTGATAATTTGCATCTCTTATACGTTTCAGGTAAGGGCTCCTTTTTTTCCTTCAAGGCCTCCCTGTCATGCAGGCTTCATTCATCTCAGCCATTTATTAAATCTCATTTCTCATCATCCTATTTTTCAGATCTTCAACAGTAAATTTCACCGGTTTCCAGGCAATAGCAGCCCTATTTTAAGTCCAAGCTCACTTTACCTGTGAGTACGGTGTTTAAAAAAAAAAAAAAAAAAAAAAAAGTTTTTCTTTTTTCTTATTGTCCAATTCCTTATTATTATTTTTTTTTTTTAGTTCCTCCATCATGGACCCCCATCAAGGTAGGTGCCGATTAGTACCTCTCAGGATACAGTCATATCCTTTGGGGTCAGCTTCTTCTTGCCCTCTAATGTTCTTTAGCCACATGATCCTTCCCCCCCCCCCCCCCCCCCATCACTCTAGCCGCATCCGGCATTTAGCCAGTCTACCTTCTGGCAGAGGTGACATGTTTGCATAATTTCTGGTCAGTCTCCTGTCAGAGGCCCGAGAAGTATCAGATTTTCAGTCAGTCTCCCGTCAGAGACTCCTATCCAAGTCATACTGACCCTCCCGTCAGTTCCAATTTGTCATGGCACCTTATCAGTCATTTCCGCAGCCTCCCATCAGAGGTCCTCCCCCCACCTTATCACGTTCCCCCTCAGTCTATAATATGCTGTAGAGAACTGAGCTCGGTCACTCCCGTCAGAGAACCATACAAATGTGTTTCTTCTTTGTCTATCACTCCCCTCTCTCACCGTTCTCCCCTGGCGTCGATATCCTCCTCTGCCTGGCGGTGAAACAGGTCAAGCTAGGATATCCACCTGCAGGGAGCATCCGACCAAGAGTCTGCCAGTTCAGTTTGCAGATATTTTTCAAATACAACCCACAAGCCAACCGTCTGCCGACCTCCTCTCCTCAATTCCATCAATTCACACTTGACTGAATAATCCTTCTTCAGCGGATTCCATCATTAACCTTGCCCTAGCTTCAAGTATTAAAAAGAACTACACCAGAGCCTGGTTTTCATTCAACAAATTTCTCCAGTTAAGCAAGTCCCCTCTTAATTACTCAACTGCTACCATTCTAGATTACGCAGCCTATTGTCATCATTCCCTCCACCTTTCATCCCATTCTATCAAGCTACAGCTCACAGGCATTCACCATCATTTAGCATTCATCCATCCAGCCCGTCCCTCCATTTTCTCCCATTACCAAGTTAAATTATTTTTCAAAGGGTTGGAGAAGATTCCTCATAATCAATCCAGGAAGAAGTTACCAGTTTCCGGTGCTCTCTTTCGCAGGCTTTATGAGGCCATATCTACCATTCCCTTCGGTCCAGTTAGCAGTCAGGTACTACTAGCAGCCATCCGTTTGGGATTTTATGGCTTCATGAGGCCTGGCGAATTCTCAAATCACCATCCCTATGAAAGCCAATCTTCAAGCTCAGTCAGATCATTTCATTTTTCACCTTTAGAAGTCTAAAACAGACAAAGCAAGCAAGGGTGCCTTGATTCCAATTTACCCCACTCATGACCAGTGGTGTTCCGTCAAGGCACTTTCAAACCTCTATTCTCAGTTAGAGGGCCTTTCAGACAACAGTCCTCTACTTCCCATGCACAATGGGCCATTGACAACTTCCGAATACACCAAACTAATCCGAGTCATGCTTCCATGAGTCGGCGCCAAGCCGGAATATTATTCTGGTCATTCCTTCCAAATAGGTGCAACTTCAGCAGCATCATGACTGCCCCGTGACCAGCTGGCAGTTACACTGTGGCCCGTCTAACAGGCTCTTCAACTAGTCTTAAATAAAAGAGAAACTCCTACCTTAAGCACACATTTCATTTAATCACATCAGCGCTAGCGGTCTCTAATGCCTTGTGAAGTGGTCGGTGAGTTTAATAAAACTTGAAGTCCAGGGAACTCCAGCATAAGCTGCCACATTTCTCCACATGATTTTTGGGGTGGTAATAATAATATATAGGAACTTTACACAGTGTGCAAATCTCATCTTAACCCTTTGAGTGGCAGAGGGGTATGCAGTGCATTGCGTACCCCTCTGCCACTCAAAGGGTTATTTTAGGGGACAAATAGTATCACAGTAATGGCCCTTAAAGGGTTAGTAATGTATTTTTAAAATATAACTAAATATTGTACCTATTAAAAAAAATAAACTAAATGATCCCAGTCCCATCTCTCAAACCTTTATGGTTTGAGAGATAGAACATATTAAAGTTCCCCCCTCCCTCCCCTTTCCCCGACGTCAGCTGTAAGCTAACAGCAGGAGATCCTGGTCCGGGGACCGGCAGGTGGCTCTTCAGCAGAGCCGAGATACCGCAACCTAAAAAGAAATACTTCATTGGAACGGTCTAGAAAGTGCGCTTGCAAACCAGGCACACTTTGTAGACCAGGTAGACTTTGTAGACCGTTTCAATGAAGTGTTTCTTTTTAGATTTCGGCTCTGCTGAAGAGCCGCCTTGAGTCGGCCGACACGCATCTCCTGCTGTCAGCTTTACAGCTGACATCAATGACTGGGGACCTTTACAACATTGTATCTCTCAAACCATAAAGGTTTGAGAGATGGGACTGGGATCATTTATAATAATAATAATAATAATAACTAGTATTTATATAGCGCCTTTCTCCCAGTGGGACTCAAAGCGCTTTCAGCGCACGCTCTCGGAATTAACCAAATCGGCAGCTGAAATAATAGATGTTATTATTACCCAATTAATGGTACTCATTTATCGACCTCGGAAGGATGAAAGGTTGAGTTGACCCTGCTGGGATTCGAACCTGCAACCTTGCAGTTGGAATAGGCTCCATAGGGACTTTACCACTGAGCTATCTCACCAGCTACATTTAGTTTATTTTTTAACTAGTTGAACAGCCCGTTACACAAGCCACAGTGCCTCTGGCAGCCGGTCGCGGGGCAGTCATGCGCAGTAGAGACTGCCCGTGCTACTGCTGATACAGAGCTGGACACTCCTTCGGAGCTCCCAGCTCTGTATCAGCCGCGGCACGGGCAGTCTGTACTGCGCATGACTGCCGCACGCGCAGCAGTGTCTACTGTGCATGTCGGGCGTTACACACAAGTTAGCGAATTATTATATAGGATAGCTACAATATTTAGTTATGTTTTAAAAGGACATTACTATCCCTTTAAGCAGGTCTGCTCCTGTAATCAGTCAGAGAGACAGTGTGTGGTCAGAAATGTAACCTCTGTGGCTTACTGGCTGAGCTTCATAATAAGACTGGACACTGAGATTTGAGCCTTATGTTTGAGCATTAGGGACCTCTCTCACATTCAAGTGGTTAAAACCCCCACTTAAATAAATAAAATATCCCATTGATTTATCATCTATGGCACAGGTGGCTTGCTCTGTAATCAAAGTTTTCTTTAGAAAACTGGGCTCTCTGAAGTATTACAGTCGGCCTCACTTTCTGTGGTTTATTTCAATGAGCTTGGTGAGTACCAGAGTTTTGGGGAGCTTCAACAAATCAGTTTGTGCAATGAACAGCTGGAGTTTTAACCAGGGGTCATGTCTCATGTCAAGTGACATTAATTTAATCACCAATGGCAATAACTTCACCTAACACAACATATGTATAATTAATTTGTAACAGTTAAAAGAAAAGTACATCCTGTACGACAAAGACTTATTTGATGTGAAATTGTGACATCATGACATGACGGGTATGATGTCACTGGCACTGGAGTAATTCTTAACTAAACCAACTATACCATGGGGGACAAAGTATAGTACTTCTATTTTCATGGATTTCAATGTGACTTTTACATGCTTTGCAACAATCAACATATGCATACAAATATATATGTGTAGGTGTTAGCGTGTGCATATTTGTGTGTTTGATCTCATAAACAGGATTTTATAATTGTAAAGTTATGAGATCAAACACACAAATACGCACACACTAACACCTACACGTACATATTTGCGTGCATACGTGTGGTTCTGATTTTATAAAATCAGTTTTATTTATGAGATTTTTCTAAACTTTTAATATGTTTGCTAATTGTTCCAGCATGCGTCTCAGAGCTAGGAGCGTGCCGTTCAACGAAAATGTATTTGTACAAAAATTCCTTTGTCTCTGATTAATTATCCATTCTTCCTGGACTGTTATAAATGAAACGCTAGTTATAAATCCTTCCGCTAATTATAGTGAATGGATTACCCATATTTGATTACACTGCCATTGAACCCTTCGCGTGCCAGAGTGGTACACAAAGCATTGCTTTGCAATGCGTTGCATAACACTCGGACACGCAAAGGGTTAACCTATTATATGGCACAGGGCATTCAAGGGGGTTAAAAGACCATTATTTCAATGGGCATTTTTATTTGTTCCCTATGGTTCAGTTGGTTTGCAACCAAATTGTTCCAGTTTTTCTTAGTACATCAGCCGCGCTGATTTCTCACCAGATTAACATTCGACTCTAAACCTTTAAAGTAGAGCTATCACCTCCAACCAACTTGGGCCCATTTAATTCAGCTCTTAAAAGGACAGTAATACCTATAATAAAGTGCAGCTCCGAGGCTTCTTTATTGTATTTTTTAGCATGCAGCACTATATTTGAATACTAACAGGGATGTAGATCAACAGCAATTGAATCAGAAAGGATCTCCCCTTCTGCCCCTATCCCCTGCGTCACTCTACCTCTCATGCTGGTCCGGATGGAGAGCGGTGAGGGACAATCTTCAGTAAGCATAAAGAAAATCCTACCCTCCTTCGTGAAGGGGACGGGGTTTTCCTTATACTTACTGAGTGAAGATTGTCCCTCTCTGCGATCTGTCTGGTCCCACACCTGATGGGAAGCGGCCAGAATGGGAGGGAGTGGGATCATTTTGGATTCAATTGTTGTTGAACTACAAGCCTGTTAGTATTGAAATATGGCACTACCTGCTAAAAATAGAATAAAGAAGACTCAGAGCTGCACTTTATTATATGACTTACTATCCCTTTTAAACTGCCAATACATTGTGTTTGTTTTTTTACTTAAAAAGACAAGTTTCCCTCTTGACATAACGTGTGGTGTTGCCTGCAGTACAAGCTGTACTGCTGGCCTTCCTCTCTGTCCACCACCTTCCCTGCACTCCCCTATGACAGTGTTGAGTAAATTGCTTACCGACATCCTGCAATCTGAAATGTTCAGTGCAGTATGTATGGAATCGTGTGTGCGCACTCCTAGTAGAATCATGAATGAAGTACGATAAAATTATAAGCCCTGTTATAGTGTAAGTCCTTTGCTACTAGCCAGACCTGAAGAGTTACTCGCCACTGCAAGCCATAACATACCCACCAGGGCTGAATTTCTACTCGCCAGGGCTAAATTTTCACTCACCATTGGCTAGTGGAAATTTTGAGCCCTGCACTATAGAAAATACACTACTGTAAATATGTTGTTAGCTTTCTTGAGATCCTGCCTTTGAGAGAAGGGGTAGGTGCTTAAACAAAGATTGACAGTAAGTAGAAGGGTGGTGCGCTGCCAATCACGTACTAGTTTGCCAAGATGGCCATGCTCTCCCTCACTGCACCATGCCAATAGAGGCTAAATTTAAAAGCAAGAGATCAACTTACTTCTCATACAGCTGGGCGTTTGGTTCTACTGTTAATATTTACAAACATAGGGGATGGGTTTATGTTAGGTGACAGATCCGATTTAAGGACCAGAGGTGTACACAGCGTTTTGAGAAGTAATGCATTGCACATGCCTTTGGTCCTTAAAGAGTTGATACTTATAACCTGGCATATATCTTACTTTGCTAAGAAGACATCCAACATGCCAAACCGACCTAGTTCAGTAGTACATTCCACATCTTTACTGTTCTTACAGTAAACAACCATTACCTTTGCAATCTCTAATCTCAGTAACTGAACTCTTGAAAAGTGTACTAATCTGCCAATGAAAATGACCCTAGATAGTTCTTTATATTGTTCCTGCAAACATTTCTAAGTGGTAATCCTTTTGCTTCTGGAATTCCTCTCTCTCACAGAGCTGGGGACCAGCCTGCAGCAGAGCTGAAATCCCATTATTGCAAAATAATTATTTCATTGGAAAGGTCTACAAAGTGTGCCTGGTTTGTAAGCACACTTTGCAGACCTTTCCAATTAAGTAATTATTTAGCAATAATGGGATTTCGGCTCTGCTGCAGAGCCTCATCGTGTTGACCAACATGGATCCCCTTCTGTCAGTTTAACAGCTGACATCAAGGGAAGGGGAACTTTCACCATAGAGGTTGGAGAGATGGGTTTTGTGGCAATGGTAATCTTTTTTAAGCATCTACAAATCTATAAAAAATATTTGGACATTACTAACCCTTTAATAGCTACAATTCCTTTTGTTTTACAATGACATTACTAACCCTTTAACCCCTTAGTGACGGCCGCGTGCAGACGCGGCCGTCACTTAACGTCCGTCTAACTTTTTTTTTTTTTTTTCTAAAAGAATCCGGCGTCCCCGAACGGCGTGCAGCCGCGCGGGGAGCCGGATTTCCGGGACGTACATGTACGTCCTCTGTCACTAAGTGACAGCCACACAGGACGTACATGTACGTCCTGTGTCGCGAAGGGGTTAAAGTGGAACTGTCACCTTGCAAGAATTAAGTGATTTTGAAAGCATGTGCAAGATCTCCTATATTTATGTATGGGGTAAACCAACTTCACCATAAGAGATAAATACAAATATCCACAATTCCAGTTGATACAGATGGGGCATTTAACTCCTTGGCTGTTACAGATATCTTCAACACATGTCAAAGCACTGCCTTGGAGACCACTAGCATTGAAGAGGTTAAAATTCCCATTTTCATGAATGAAAATCTTCGTTTCTCACCTATGTTGTGTTTGGCTTGCTCCAGCAATGCTGCACTATTGGACACAAGGCCCTTTGAGTATTTATAAATATTTCAGTATATTTCCATGCGTAGCAGGGACATTTTATTATTGCATGGCTGAGGGGCCATTAACCCTTTGAGTGCCAGAGGGGTACGCAACACATTGCTCTACAATGCGTTACATACCCCTCTGGTACTCAAAGGGTTAACCTTACTCCAGGAGGCCTCACCCAGGTTTCCTTATTTTTTTTCCCAAAGTTTCAGCAAGGCACCAATTTAATCTTTAAGGACTAGAGGGGGTTTGCAACACATTGACATGTCTGGTACTTAAAGAGTTAACCCTGTAATCATAGCAGAGTAAAAGGAGACATTTTCCTGAGTGCGCTACATAATGTGAGTGCCATCCCCACAAATATTACCCATTTAAGAACTAGAACTGTGCGCAATGCATTTTATAAAACTCTGTTACTTAAAGGGTTACAAAGTTCAAGATAAACCCTTCAGAATTTAAAGACGCTGTTACCGTTTTTTCTTTTTAATGAAAACGTCATAGGGTTTTTCCTGCTGACTACAACAAGGGAGCAGAGCCAACTGGTGGCCAATGGCATTTTTTTCATAATGCACTCTGAAAAGTTTGAGTTATAGACTATAGCTCTACATAGTAAATACTAGAAACAGCATCCCCTGGTGACTGCAATAGAAAATTACAGTTTAGCTTGCAGGTTTGAGCTGTAGTAAACGCCCTTGTTTTACTCAGAAGTAAAGCGCCAATGGGTTAATGACCAGGGGTGTGCGCAACACATTGCGCAGCAATTAACTTCTCACCCCTTTGATACTTAAAGGGTTAGAGAAAATCTAGGCCCCTATGTGCAGGCCAAAAGTGGAGCAATTCAGGCCAAACCATCTGCTCCACTGGGTGCAACTAAAGATTGCAATTAATTTCAAAGGATCTTTTCACTCCTTGAACTCTGGAGAGATTTCCACTGCATTTCAAATCAAATGCATCTGAGACCTCTCTAGCAATTAAGGGGTTAAAAGGCCAATTTAAATCAATGGGAAATGTTATTTTATGACTGGTTTGTTATGGTTTTTCCCTAAAATGCTTTAAGGTCTTCATGTCTACAGGGCCACGAGTCTAAGTCTTTGAGTTCCAAAAAGGTTTCCATCGGAGACCTAATGCCTTTTGTAGTGTGTCCTTATGGTATTTTGGTTTAGGAGAGATTACCTTTATGGATCTGTTGCATATTTTAACCAGGGCTCAAAATTTCCACTCACCACTAGCCAATGGCGAGTGAAAATTTAGCCCTGGCGAGTAGAAATTTAGCCCTGGTGGGTATGTTTTGGCTTGCAGTGGAAAGTAACTTTTCAGGTCTGGCTAGTAGCAAAGGACTTAAAATTATAAGCCCTGTTTTAACCATTTAAAGACTAGGGGTGCACGCAATGCATTGCAATCAGTTGCACACCCCGCTGGTTCTTCAACCGTTGAGTGTCACTAGCAGTCAAAGGGTTTAAGGAATTTCCTGATCATGTAAGTGGGCTGACTTACCTTCCACTCCTGGTTCTGACCAATATTCCACTCTCCCACCTCGTTGGAGTGCGCGTCTCAACCAAACAAGGGGGAGTATTGCCCAGTCTAAGATCCCTACTGTAATCTGGTAAGTCTGTCAGTGTTTCCTGACTCCAGACACTCAAAGGAGAAGGCACGGCCACTTCCTTCGCTTTCACTCATAAAAGTGAATCTTTTACAAGGCATAACAGAAATAAGTTCATGTTTCCATTTACAATGAACTGTATTGAACAACTGTACACACATGCTTGGGTGTGTGATCTTGATAGCACGCATTTATCTGGATGTTTGGACTGCAATATCTTGATGTTAAGGAACCCTAAAGATTGAATTCCAATGAAACTATCGCAATTAATTCCAACTTTGGGTATGCTAATTTATCAACAGGCAAACAAGCTTCTGAATATGCTTGCCAGGAATTTCCACTGTTGAGTTTAAGCGTTAAATCGGTTAAAGGGACAGTAATGTCTAATAAACATTTTTTCTTGTTTTGTAGGTTAAAAAAATAAATTATGTGGCACAAATCCCATCTCTCAAACCTTTATGGTTTGAGAGATAAAAGGATTTTAGTCTTACCTGTTAAATCGTTTTCTCTTAGTCCATACAGGTTACTGGTAACTTTGGGTAGGCATTCCACCCCTTTAACTGTAGGCAGGAACAATTCTAGTATTGATTGCAGGGGGTGGAGCCTACCTTCCCTCCTTGGCTGCAGCTAGCCAACCAGCTCCAGAAAGATTTGAGACACTAACTACTGACTAGATAGTGGAAGGAAAAGAAGACTCCTGTGAGCATGACCCCGAAGGACCCCCATGGTCTGCCACAAGAGAGCCAAGCATGGTCCCTTGACAGGGTGGGAGATCAGTAACCTGTATGGACTAAAAGAAAAGGATTTAACAGGTAAGACTAAAATCCTCTTTTCTCTGTCGTCCAATACAGGTTACTGGTAACTTTGGGATGTCCAACCATTGAGTTTCCCCAGAGGTGGGAAGTAAGGCAAGGACCAGGCGTAAGGCCCCCAAAGTCACCAGTGCAGATATGAATCATCAGATCAGAGATAGCCCAACAAACAATGAAGTGTCAACGGACACTGAACAGGAGTAACAACACCTCAACTGTTACACAGCACACTGAACTAGAGCCAACGGGGCTCAAAAGTGAAGGAAGCACCAAGAACCAAAGAAAATCCTAGACAGGCAAAACTGCCTCCAGGATTTCCTCCCAAAGCTGGCATCAGCCGATGCCAGTACATCAACACGGTAGTGCTTTGAAAAGGTGTGCACAGACGACCAGGTGGCAGCCTTGCACAACTGATCAGCAGAGGCCTGATTCTTGTAAGCCCAAGAGGCCCCAATAGATCGTGTAGAATGAGCTATGACCCTGAAGGGGACAGGCTTCTTCCTCAGCTCATAAGCCTTACGAATAGTGGACTTGATCCAAGAAGCAAGTCATTTTGGATGCAGTTCTTCCTGCCCTAGGACCCTCAGGAATGACAAACAGCGCGTCTGATTGCCTGATAGACTCAGTGCGATGTACATAAAACTTGAGACAACGCACCACGTCTAACAAGTGGAGATCCCTCCACCTCTGGGTGTAGTTCCCATTCTCCGCTGTCCACTGTGTGAGACTGAGGAAGTCCACCATGACGTGGTCTACAGCAGGAACGTGCACTGCGGATATAGCAGGAACGTGTTCTTCTGCCCAAGACAAAATAGCCTTGACCTCTAACCAAGTGGCGAGACTTCTTGTTCCGCCCTGCTTGTTGATGTAATCCACGGCTGTGGCGTTGTCAGACTCTACCTGAACTGGACAGTCTTCCAGCTGAGATGTCCAATGATGAAGGGCATGAAATATCGCCCGAAGCTCCAATATGTTGATAGGAAGGAGAGATTACTCTAGAGACCACTGACACTGAGCACTCAGTTGACCCAGTTCCGTTCCCCAGCCGGAGAGGCTGGTATCCCTCATCACCGTGGTCCAGAAAGATACCAGGAAGGTCCTGCCCTTCAGCAGATTGGAGAGGTCGAGCCACCACGATAAACTCAGTTCCACATGAAGATGGAGGGACGCTGACATCTTCAGAAGGTCCAGCTGACCCCTGCACAACTGGATCACAAACCTCTAGAGTTCCCTGGTGTGCGCCATGGCAAACAGTACTGCTTCTATGGTGGAAATGAATTTCCCCACTAGAGATGACAGCTTCTTGGCTGGAATTGGATCTTGAGCCAGGATCACAGAAACCCTGTGGGCAATCTGGTGAGCTACCTCATCCGTGAGAAACATCACGTTTTTCTGGGTGTCGAAGAGGAGGCCCAGGAAGGCCAGATGCTGCAATGGGACAAGATCTGATTTGTCAAAGTTGATGATCCACGCATGGTGGGTGAGCGCATGAATGCATTGCTGAACCTGCTGATGAAGAAGTTCCGCAGAAGGGGCTTTCAGAAGCAGGTTGTCCATGTATGGTGTAACTCTGATGCCATCTCGGTGGAGGACGGACACTAAGGCTCCCAAGGACATGGTTGAAGACTTGTGGAGCTGTCGTCAGACCAAATGGAAGAGCTGAAATTTGAAAATGTCCCCGGTCACAGGCAAATTGGAGATACTGTCAGCTCTCTGGATGAATGGCAACGTGTAAGTATGCGTCCTGAAGATCCAGAGATGCAAGGAATTCCCCCGGAGACATGGCAGCAATCACCGTTTGTAGAGACTCCTGCTGATAATGAGTCCGGATCACAAAGGAATTAAGATCCTTTAACTCCAACATGGGAAGACAACCGACGTCCTTCTTGGAGACCACAAAGAGGTTTGAGTAAAAACCCATACCCCTGAACTGGAACCGGCTCTAGAACATCCTTGTCCAGAAGAGCCTGAATAGCGCAGAACAGATGGCGTTTCTCTGCGCCCTGAGACGTATGAGAAGGAAAGAAGTGAAAGGAAGGAAGAGAGACGAAAGGAATCCTGTACCCTTCCGTCACCACCTGTAAAACCCATGGGTCCGCCACTGAATCCTCCCAAATGCTGTGATAGTGATGCAGATGTCCACCCGTAGCAGAGTGTGGACCCGGGTTCGGCAAGTCATGCCAAAGAAGACTTGGAAGCCTTGGGCTTGGAGAGGACCTTGGGCTTCCATTGCCGTTTGGGCTTGGAGGAGGTACGCGGACCTAAGGGAACTGTCTGGTTCGTCGGACGTGTCTCATTCTGAAAGGAACAAAAATACCGGTTACACTTAAGCGGTGTTTTCTTCCTAGAAACCAAGGGTAGAAGTGTACTTTTACCCCCTGTAGCCTCACTGATCAGATCCTTAAGATCTGGCCCAGACAAAGAAGTGCCTTGAAAAGGTAAGGAGAGCAATGCTTTCTTGGAAGCAGTGTCAGCAGAACAGATCTTGAGCCAAAGAGCCCGTCTGGCAACCACAGACATGGTGGAAACCCTAGCCACCAAATGGATGGCATCAAATAAGGCAGCAGAAACATAGTGCTGAGCCTCAGAAATGTTGGCAAGGAGGCGCAACATATCCAAAGTAGGAGCACCCTGACGGACAGCAAGGGTGAGCTGTTCAGTCCAGACCGCAATTGCCCGGTTCACCCATGCAGCAACGAATGCTGGAGTCATGGCAGAACCAGCAGTGGCAAAGATGGACTTGAGGGAGACAGTAGACTTGGATAGCCTGGAGATAGGAGCATCCACTTTGGGAGATTGAACCCACTGAGCAGAGAAGGGATAAAGCTTGGCAAATTTCTTGGAGACAGAAGGTTTCCTGTCCAGAGACTTCCACTCATCAGACAGAAAGCGGTCAAGAGTGGGGTTAGGTGGAAAGAAAGTAAAGGGCTTTTTAGGCTCCTGAAATACATCAGAAGGGTCAGCAGGAGCGTCCTGCTCTAAGGGAATGTTTAGGGTTTTTAAAACAGCCCTGATCAGGCCCCCAGCCTAGGGCTCAGGATCAGCCTGAAAATGGTCCCCAAAAAACTGAGAGGAGCCCACCGCATAACATTCCTCAACATCTGAATCCACCAGCAGTTCCTCTTCAGAGGAATCGGACACGTCAGGTACACCCTGAGGTTTTGGCAGGGAAGACTTGTATGGAAGAGGGGGTCTGCCAAGAATGAAAGACCCCCTGTAACTGGGATGGAAAGAGTTGCACAGTGGACCTGAGGTCCCTAGTCGCAGCCTTGAACTCTTGCACCCAAACTGGCTCTAATGTTGGCTGGAGGTCCCTGGGAAACTCTCAGGGACATCAGAACATGTTGGGCATAAAGGACCTGAGAATTCTCTAGGTAACCCTGAATGACAGGAAGAGCAATGCGCAACAGGGGATACAGAGACCCCAGCATCCTTAGTCTTAGGTCTGGCCCCAAGTTCCAACGGTATAGACATTCTCACAGTGACAAATAACCTTACTGTATAAGAAATCACCCAAATACAGTGTGTAGGATTAAAGTTTCACCCCAGAAATTGCTAAAATATCTGGCAGGCAAAGAGTCCAAGCCCTGCGTAGCATACTTGTCCTGGAAATAGCACAAAATGGCTGCCAGGGCAGGAGCCAATCAGAAACGAGCACGCGAAGAAATGTAGTTTTCCCAGAAAAGTACCCCAAACAGCACGCAAAGCCCCCTGAGCACCCCCAAGACACTAGAAACATGAGCCAGATGATAGAGCAAGGGCAGAGAAGTAAAATGAGCCATCTCTGAAGTCACTAGGATAAACAGTTGCAGAGATATGTCACAGACTGTACAGTGTCATAGGAGTGAATGGAGCAATGGCACCTATGTGGTAAACTCAAATTTCACAAAATTGAAAAAGTGTAAAACTAAAAGACATGAAACATCACTAGAACATGTTAGGATACCCACAAAACACTGAACCAGTTGGAAAAGTGTCAGAGAACCCCCCCATGAATGCAAAACCAGCAGCTAAAGGGTTAAATACCACATAAACCTGCTCCAAACACCCAACAGACATACAGATAGACCCAATGAGTGCAGGGGTGTGAAATAGAAACTCCAAATGAAAACCCCTGTGTGGAGGGGCACTGTGGGACATGTGGACCTGCAGCACTCAAAGGGTTGCTCACCTTTCCTGCAGATCTTCTGTCTACAGATTACCATGTTTTAAGAACAACCCTTGGTGGGCGACTCCTGAGGAAAGAACTTGTAGCCAAGATTTTCCCACCAGGGCTCCAGTCCACAAAAAGCACCTGGTCACTGAGCTGGCCACATATAAGGGCACTGTCAGTTATGGTAATCCGCCTAATGGTGGTATGCTATTTCTAATGGAAAAATAAACTTCTAAAGCTTTAGCACAACTGTTCTCTTGCCTGTGTTCTCTTCACCAAGGAACAAATCTTTCTGGAGTTGGTTGGCTAGCTGCAGTCAAGGAGGGAAGGTAGGCTCCACCCCCTGCATACAATTCTAGAATTGTTCCTGCCTACAATTAAAGGGGAGGGTCACCTACCCAAAGTTACCAGTAACCTGTATTGGACGACAGAGAAATTTGCATTTAAAGTTCCCCCTCTCCTGATGTCAGCTGTAAACCTGACAGAAGGAGATCCGTGTCGGCCAACACGAGGAGGCTCTTCAGCAGAGCCGAAATAGCGATATTGGAAAATAATTTCTTCATTGGAATGGTTTACAAAGTGTGCTTGCAAACCAGGCACACTTTTTAGACAGTTCCAGTTAAGTAATTCTTTTTAAATAACGCAATTTTCGGCTCTGCTGCAGAGCCGCTGGCTGATCCCCGGACCGGGATCTCCTGCTGTCAGATAGAGCGCTGACGTCAGGAGAAGGGGAGGGAGGGGGGAACTTTAGCACAGAATATCTCTCAAACCGTAAAGGTTTGAGAGATGGAATTTGTGCCACATAACTTATTTTCCTTTTTAATCTACAAAACCAGAATTTATTTATTAGACATTAGTGTCCCTTTAAGGCAAATCAATTAATAATTAAAAAGTATACTTAGAATTACTTTACACATAAAGCAGTTGCAGAATACGTTAAATCAAAAACTAAGTTTACTTGAACTTTAAAGGGATAGTAATTCTTGCAAATTACTAATCCCCATATTGTAGCTCTGTTAAAAAGAAACTAATTGCCCCCAGTGTCATCTCTGAAACCCTTATGGTCTGAGAGATGATAACGCCCAAAGATCCCCCCTCCCTTCCCCTTCCCTGACTGAACGCTGACTGCAGGGGAAGCTGTCGTACAACAGTCTTATGTGCATCAGGTGGCTCTGCAGCTGAGCCAAGATCGCGCTTATAAAAAAGAATTCTTTCACTGAAACGGTCTTCTACATGTGCTTGGTTTGCAAGCACACGTAGAAGACCGTTTTAGTGAAAGATTTCTTTTTTATAAACTTGATCTCGGCAATGCTGCAGAGCCGCCTGATGCAAATAATACCGGATATCCCTGCAGTCAGCGTTCAGTCAGGGAATGGGGAGGAAGAGGAGAACTTTGAGCGCTATCATCTCTCAAACCATAAGGGTTTGAGAGATGACTCTGGGGGCAATAAGTTTCTTTCTAACAAAGCTACAATTTGGGGATTAGTAATTTGCAAGTATTACTATCTCTTTAAAGGGATATGATAAGAAAATAAATTAACATGTGTATTTAAATATTGTGCTCTCTCTTCCATTTAATGACTTACTGTGGAAATGTTGTGGTACTAATACCGCACATCAATATGGAGCATTCAAAATGTTGCTGGAGTCAGAATGGCACCTTTAGAAAGGCAGTGTTTAAAATGTCGCCGGGTCCATTACAGTAGGGTAAAGGGGTACATTATACTCTATAAGTTTACAGAAGCATACTGGTGGCATTTACTATTAACCCCTTGGATGCTAGAGAGGTCTCTTTGGAGATCTCTCTAGCAGCCAAGTGATTAAGCTGTTTAACAATACAAATGTCTTCTCTAAAAATAAAAGAAAGAATGAATTGATGTAATGGTGTATTCCTTATTTCTTTTCTTTCCAGAGGACATTTGTATTGTCAAACAGAGCTTAACCCACTGAATGCTAGAGAGATCTCCAACGAGACCTCTCTAGGATCCAAGGGGTTAAAACAGAACACAACCGTGGCTCTCTCCATTCCCTCCTCCATTGTTATCACTCCTTTGTTCTTTCAAGTGGTTTGCTCAACGTATTAAATTCTTAGGTATTTTTCTACCCAGGGATATCAATATGCTACACCAGGTCAACTTCAGCCCCATGCTAACCAAATTGACCACAGACCTTCACACTTGGAAAATTTTACCCCTGACATTTATTGGCTGTATTAACTTAATTAAGATGATAGTCTTTCCGCGTATCCTGTACCTTATGAATATGCTCCCCCTGTATCTATCAGACACGGATATACAGTTACTTAACCGTCGCTTCCAAGGATTAATATAGAGTAGTAAACGTCCTAAAATGAGTCTGGCCAAATTAACTCAACCTAAACGGTACGGTGGGTTCAGTTTCCCTAATCTGAGGTTCTATAATGCTTCAGTATGCGAAGGATTGGTTAGAGGACACCTTGGTCTATACAGATTCCATCAGAGATCAATGCTTCGGTCAACCACTCAGACTATCTTTTCTTCTGCATGCCCCTTTAGCTGTTCCCCCCCCCCCGCATAGTCTCTACTATAAAAGTTTGGCAATATACACGATACCACATTTTAAAATCACAATACGTTTCGGTTTTCCTGTCCTTTCTCTGCAACTCTTCCTTTCGGAGTGGAGATGCTGACTGCCGGTTTCTTTACTGAGCCTCTCGGGGCATAACCTCTGTAGGGCACTTGTTAGATCCCTTAACTCAGAAGATATATTCTTTTTAAGACTTGAAATCTAAATACGATCTATTATCCAACCACCTTTTCGCCTATCAGCGCAATTTATAGACAATCCACTAGACTGTTTAATTAAAAAACTTTCTGCAGTGATTTTTAAAACATCACAAGTTTATTGAACAATATTTTCAATGGCTCACACTAATCGGACTCCCTTGAGTTCCTCTGGCTGGCTGAGTGATATACCCACAATGACAGTGGACTTGTTGGCATCTAGTTTTTTACGCAGATTGTGCTGCTCCCCATCTGCATACTTCCATGATCTTTCCTATCCGCTGCTGCATAGATTATATGTTACCCCCTTAGTAGCTCATCGCATTGGCTTTGCCTCTGATTCATCTTGCCCCAAATGTGATAACCCTGGGGCAACTCTACTTCATATGATCTACTCCTGCCCACATGTGTATTCCTTTTGCACCAAGGTCTTCTGGTATATTACGACAAAGCTTATGTTTCCAATCAATTTCACTACCCTGGTGTTTCTCCTTGGAATTTATGACTCTCCCTATCAACTGACAGCTAATCAAACCAAACTAATAGACTTCGCTATTATGGTAGCATTAAAATGTATTCTTGCACTCTGGTTATCACCTAACCCTCCCACTGCTTAAACAATGGGTACTTATTCTACTTTACTAGATTACTCTGGATACTTGCCCTTTCAGACAAGGAGATGTTGGTTTCCCTCTTCATCTCTCTTTGGGAACCATTTATTCAATCCCTACCTGCTGCCCAACAGGCGGTCTTTTACTGCTGCTTTAAATATACCTCGTGGATGGAGGAGAGATTACTGACGGATGTTGCCCTGGAGGGTGTGTTGGATGGGGAGAGGTGGGGAGGACTCTTCATTTCCCAGCCTGAATATGGGGGAGGAGGACGTGCGAGTGGTTGGTGTCGCTCTTTGCCTCTGTTTTTATGGTGGAGGGGGGGGCCTGGAGGAGTGCACTTGCTTTATGCTGTATGTTTCTCGTTTTAGGTTTTTTCTTGGTTTGGGTTTCCAACCTTAGACACTATAGGACACGACAGCTAGGGCAGCCAACTTGGCGGCTGCAATGATCTATCTATAACTGCTATCGCTTGCTACACCATATACTCTCCCTGATCTAACATAGCCTATCTGTCAGTGTAATGACATATCTTCTGAGTGGCAGGGGGAGGTCTTATAGCTTTATACCTGACTGATGTGGAACTCCGAAACCACCTTTGGAAGAAACTCCTGAGAAGTGCGAAGCACACCTTGTCCTTGTGAAACACCAAAAAAAAGAGGTTTACAGGACGGAGCATGTATCTCCGGGACACTGCGAACGGACATGATCGCCAGGAAAGGCCATTTTCCACATCAACAGGCATAGAGGAATAGTAGCCAAGGACTCAAATAGAGGGTGCCGAAGAACGCCCAAAACAAAGTTAAGATCCCACAGAGGAGCAGGATTCTTTAAGGCAGGACGAGTTTGAGCAACGCCCTGGAAGAAAACCTTGACATCAGGAAAGATGGCAATGCGCCTCTGAAAGAAAAGAGAGAGAGCAGAAGTCTGAACCTTAAGGGAGCTCAAACTGAGGCCCTTATCCACACCGTCCTGCAAAAAGGCCAGGCCCGTAGGCAGGTCAAATTCCTGAGACAGGTCCTTGTCAGCACACCAACATAGAAAGGTCGACCAGACACGATGATAGATCTTGGAAGAAATAGGTTTGGGGGCACAGAGCATAGTAGCCACCAACCTGGAAGAAAAACCTCTCTTCTTCAATATTGAGGATTCAATTTCCAAGCCGTCAAAGCTAGCCGGTGAACATCCTCCTTCCACAGGTAACCCTGTAGAAGAAGAGCTGGACGGCAAGGAAGCCGGAATGGCTCCGCCACTGACAGATCCAGAAGCTCCGGAAACCAAGCCTGTCAAGGCCAATATGGAGCAATCAGAATGACTGGACAATGCTCCAGTCATGATTTCTGTAACACCATGTGCAACATAAGGAGGGGAGGAAAAATGTAGGCCAGAGGGAATAACCAAGGAATGGGCATTGCATCCACCGCTAGAGCTAGAGGGTCCCTCCAACGAGAGCAGAACCACGGAACCTTCCTGTTGTGTCTTGTCGCCATCAGGTCGATGTAAGGAAGACCCCATTTCTGAACAATGAGGGTGAACACCTCTGGATGCAGCTCCCACTCTCCGATGTCCATTGTGTGTCGACTGAGGAAGTCCGCCATGACGTTGTCTATGCCAGAAAAGTGCACTGCAGATATGGCAGGAACGTGTTCTGCCCAAGACAAAATAGCCTTGACCTCTAACCAATCGGCGAGACTTCTTGTTCTCCCTTGCTTCTTGATGTAAGCCACGGCCAGTGGCATTGTCGGACTCCACTCAGACCGGGCAGTCTTCCAGCTGAGATGTCCAATGACGAAGGGAATGAAATATTGCCCAAAGCACCAATATGTTGAAAGGAAGGAGAGATTCCTCCGGAGACCACCGACCCTGAGCACTCAGGCGACCCAGGACCGCTCCCCATCCGTAGAGGCTGGCATCTGTCGTCACCATGGTCCAGAAGGATACCAGGAAGGACTTGCCTTTCAGCAGATTGGAGAGGTCGAGCCACCATGGCAAACTCAGTTCCACATGAAGAGGGAGGGATACTGACATCTTCAGAGGGTCCGGCTGACCCCTGCACACCTGGATCACGAACCTCTGGAGCTCCCTGGTGTGCTCCATGGCAAACGGACCGCTTCTATGGTGGAGATGAGTTTCCCCACTAGAGAGGACAGCTTCTTGGCTGGAACTGGATCTTAAGCCAGAACCGCAGAAACCCTGTGGGCGATCTGGTGAGCTACCTCGTCCGTGAGAAACACCATGTTCTTCTGAGTGTCGAAGAGGAGGCCCAGGAAGACCAGACGCTGGGATGAGACAAGATCCGACTTGTCCAAGCTGATGATCCACCCATGATGGGTGACAGCATGAATGCATTGCTGAACCTACTGATGAAGAAGTTCCACAGAAGGGGCTTTCAGAAGCAGATCATCCATGTATGGAGTAACTCTGATGCTGTTTCGGTGGAGGATGGACACTAAGGCTCCCAGGACATGGCAGCAATCACCTTGCGTACAGACTCCTGGTGATAATGAGTCCGGATCACAAAGGAATTGAGATCATTTAAATCCAAAATGGAGACCGCAAAAAGGTTTGAGTAAATACCCATACCTCTGTCCTGAACTGGAACCGGCTCTAGAACATCCTTGTCCATAAAAGCCTCAACAGCACCGTAAAACAGACAGTGTTTCTCTGCACCCTGAGGTGTATGAGAAGGAAAGAAGTGAAAGGGAGGAAGCGATACGAAAGGGATCCTGTAACCTTCTGTCACCACCTGTAAAACTCATGGGTCCATCACAGAATCCTCCCAAATGCTGTGAGTGTCGTAGATGACCACCCGCAGCAGAGTGTGGACCCGGGCTCGATGAGTCATGCCGAAGGCGGCTTGGAAGAGACCTTGGGCTCCCATTGCTGTTTGGGCTTGGAGGAGGTACGAGGAGCTGAGGGAACCTTCTGGTTCGCAGGAATTGTCTCATTCTGAAAGGAACAAAAATACCGGTTATGCTTAAGCAGTGTTTTCTTCCTAGGAACCAAGGGTAGAATTGTACTCTTATAACCTGTGGCCTCATTGATCAGATCCTTAAGATCCGGCCCAAACAAAGAAGTGCCTTGAAAAGGCAAGGAGAGCAATGCTTTTTTAGAAGCAGTGTCTGCAGACCAGATCTTGAGCCAAAGAGCCCATCTGGCAACCACAGACATGGTGGAAACCCTAGCCACCAAACAGATGGCATCAAATAAGGCAGCAGAAACATAGTGCTGTGCCTCAGAAATGTTAGCAAGAAGGAGCGACATATCCGAAGTAGGAGCGCCCTGATGGAGAGCCAGGGTGAGCTGTTCAGTCCAGACCGCAATGGCCAGCTTACCCATGCTGCAGCAAATGCTGGATGTATGGCAGAGCCAGCAGTGGCAAAGATGGACTCGAGGGAGACCTCAAGTTTTTCAGCCCAGTCTTTTAGAGCAGACGAATCAGATACTGGCAGGGCAGTAGACTTGGATAGCCTGGAGATAGGAGCATCCACCTTGGGAGGATGAACCCACTGAGCAAGCACGGCTTCAGAAAAGGGATAAAGCTTGGCAAATTTCTTGGAGACAGAAGGTTTCCTGTCCGGAGACAGAAGGTTTCCTGTCCGGAGACAGAAGGTTTCCTGTCCGGAGACAGAAGGTTTCCTGTCCGGAGACAGAAGGTTTCCTGTCCGGAGACTTCCACTCTTCGGACACAAGGCGGTCAAGAGCAGGGTTAGGTGGAAAGCAAGTAAATGGCTTTTTAGGCTCCTGAAATACATCAGAAGGAACCTCTTGCACCAAGGGAATGTTTAAGGTATTTAAAACAGCCCTGATCAGGCCCTCAGCCGAGGGCTCAGGATCAGCCTCAAAAGGGTCCCCAAAAAACTGAGAGGAGCCCACCGCAGAACATTCCTCAACATCTGAATCCACCAGCAGTTCCTCCTCAGAGGATTCTGACACGTCAGGTACTCCCTGAGGTTTTGGCAGGGAAGACTTGATGGAGGAGGAGGTCTGCAAGAATGAAAGACCCCTGTAACTGGGATGGAAAGAGCTGCAATGTGGTCCTAAGGTCCCTAGTAGCAGCCTTGAACTCTTGCACCTAAACTGGCTCTAATGCATGGCTGGAGGTCCCTGGAATACTCTCAGGGACATCAGAACATGTTGGGCATAAAGGACCTGAGAATTCGCTAGGTAACCCTGAATGACAGGAAGAGCAATGCGCAATGGGGGATACAGAGACCCCAGCATCCTTAATCTTAGGTCTGGCCCCAAGCTCCAGCGGTATAGACATTATCACAGTGTCAAATAACCTTACAGTGTGTAGGATTAAAGTTTCATCCCAGAAATCTCTAAAATAAACTTTTCTGGCAGGCAAAGGGTTAATCAGCAGAGGAGAGAAGGATAGTCCACGCCCTGTGTAGGATACTCGTTCTGGAAATAGCACAAAATGGCTTCCGTGGCGGGAGCCAATCAGAAACAAGAGTGTGACGCAAGCGCTCATGAGAAATGTAGTTTTCCCAGAAAAGCAACCCAAACAGTGCCCGAAGCCCCCTGAGCCCCTCACACACTAGAAACATGAACCGGATGATAGCGCAAGGGCAGACAAGTAAAATGAACCATCTCTGAAGTCGCTAGGTTAAACGGTTGCAGAGATATGTCCCAAACTGTACAGTCCCATAGAAGTGAATGGAGCAATGACATGAAACATCACTAGAACATGTTAGGATACCCAAAAAACACTGAACCAGTAGGAAAAGTGTTAGAACCCCCCCCCCAAAAAAAAAACCAAACCAGCAGGTAAAGGGTTAATTACTATATAAACCTGCTCCAAACACCCAACAGACATACAGATAGACCCAATGAGTGCAGGGGTGTGCAATAGGAACTCCAAAGGTAAACCCCTGTGCAGAGGGTCACTGTGGGACAAGTGGACCTGCAGCACTGAAAGGGTTGCTCACCTTTCCTGCAGATCTTCTGGCTTCAGATTACCATGTTTAAAGAAGACGCCTCAGTGGGAGACTTCTGAGGAAAGAACTTGTAGCCAAGATTTTCCCCAAGGGCTTAAGGACCACAAAACGCACTTGGTCACTGAGCTAGCCACATCAAGGACATTGTCAGTTATGGTAATCTGCCTAATGGTGGTATTCCATTTCTAACAGAAAAATAAAAACTTCTAAAGTTATAGCAGAACTGTTCCCTTGCCTGTGTTATCTTCACCAAGGAACAAATCTTTCTGGAGCTGGTTGGCTAGCTGCAGCCAAGGAGGGAAGGTAGGCTCCACCCCCTGCAATCAATTCTAGAATTGTTCCTGTCTACTTAACCCCTTAAGGACCAGCGGTCCCGGGGTGTGCGGTCCTTTAAGGACCACATAGGAAACTTTGACGTGCTGTCCCATGTGACTGATCACGTGGGGCAGCATGCCGAACGGGGGACTGAAAGAGATCGCTCCGGTCTTGGAGTGATCAACTTCAGTCCCCGGTATGAGTAAAAGTACGTGACATGCCATGTCACTGGTCCTTAAGTGCCGAACCAGTGTGACTGTCCTGCCACGTCAATGGCCCTTAAGGGGTTAAAGGGGCAGATCGAACTACCCAGAGGTACCAGCAACCTGTATTGGACGACAGAGAAAAGTGTGTGTGTGTTGTGTGTGCGTGCATGTGTTGGGTTTGTTCTGATTTGCACCAATCATAACAAGTCACCTGCAATCAGCGACTCATTCACCAGTGAAGATCTCTACACTGTCCCATTGGAGGTAAGAGGAACTAGAGAAATTTTGAAGCATACCAACTGCACCATAGGAAACAAAACAAAGAAAATCTGTAAATTTAAATGGGGCCTCCAACCCTTTGAGTGCTACTGACATCCAAAATGATTTTTATGTCTCCTCTATGGTGCAGCTGGTCTGAACCAGAATTATTCCACTTTTCTTTTGAACAGAAGACCCGAAGTTTTAGAAAAAGGACTTGGCTGCTGTGAAATGTGCCACAGTTCCAGGATAACTTGTGCCATGATATGATGAAGTGATAGTAATGCTTGAATTAAAGTTCAGGTACGAATCTTCCTTATATTGTTTCTAACACATAGCGCTATATTTTAACACTTACAGATTTGTAGTGTAAGCACAATTCAAGTTGAAAGGATCCCTCTCCCGCCCCTTCTGGCTGCCTCCCCTTTGATGTGGAATCCAGTCGTGGGACTGGACGGATGCAGCGAGGGACAATCTTCAGTCAGTAAGTATAAGGAAAACACTGAACCTTGATGAAGGAGGGCAGGATTTTCCTTTTGCTTACTGAAGATGGTCCCTCACTGCGTTCCATCCATATCAGACTGAAAGGCAGCATGATGCAGGGGAAACTACAAAATGAAGTGCTAAAATATAGTGCTATATTTTACAAAAAATATAAAGAAGACCTGAACTTTACTTCAAGTATTACTATCCCTTTAAATGAACTGGTTCACAAAACAGCTTGATATGCTTACACAGCTGTTGGTTTTGCCCCATAATTGCTTGATTGCTTTTATACATAAGGCACGTTGTTTCTCCTAATGCAGTGTGACACAAACCTTGGGGTGAGAGAGATGCCAATTATGTTGAAAAGTTAAGGAACAGGCAATCTACAATCCTCATGCCTTCTCAAAACTACAACTCCCATCATCCTCACCCATCCAATGAGAAGGTAGCTGTATTCCAAAAACACAGATATTTCCCACCCCTGCATTAGTTTCTTCCATGGCACTCACAATGTTACCACGATACTAATGCATTGCATATAATAATTTTTTGCTAACTGCCGGTTTCCATTAAAGGAACATTAATGCTTTTCATGCAGAAATATACACTGTGGGTGTTTTCTTGCAGAGGAAAAAGGTCACCCCAACTTCTGGAAAATCTTTTTTTTTTTTTTTTTTTTAAAGTCATATAAGTTCAAAAGAATGCCTCAGTTTCAGTTTGTGATCAGAATTCTCTACAGGGACTAAATAAACAGCACCACCTAGTGGTCTCTTTTTCTTCAACTGTGTTATAACCTTTGAATCATCTGTTGGCATTGGGAGTACACTAATTTTACTCAGGAGGAAACCCCCAAAACCAGAGCATTACTATTCATTAAATGGGAACTATACCCTCAAAGTATGGTCCTTACCTGGGTTTTCTATGAAGAACATCTACCTGGCAAAGTTCTTCCAGTATATTAAACAGCCACTTATTCCTATAGTTCCCTTTGAGTGCCAAAGAGGTATCTATTGCATTGCAGCGAAATGCGTTTGATACCTTTCTGGCACTCAAAAGGTCGATCCTTTAAATTCGAGAAGAGCGAGCAACACATTGTTTAACAATGCGACTGTCACGCTCTGGCATTTAAAGAGTTAAAATTAAATGATGTCATTTAAGAGTATCAAGTTGAATTCTTGTATAATGGACTGTGTCACCTACATCAGAGACATTTTGAACATATTCTGGGTAAAACAGGAACACCTGAACCTTTTAATACAAACTGAATAAAGAAGACCCAAAAAAGGTCTAAAAACCATGTGGCAGACAGCAGACAGACAGTGAACAGGATGGGAGAGGAATCTATTTATACAACAGTCAGTAGTCACAGGAAGAAGTGAAAAGGAAGTCTTAGTTTTTTACCATCTTCTCTTCCTCAGGATTACCTGATTGCATGTCACAAACCACCCATGTAGACTATATGCCACCAGGAGCCTCACCCACCTTCAACACTGCAGCCACAAACTCCACCTACACCCTAAGCACCACCCACCCACGGCCTTCATCTCCCACACACCTCATCCTGTGCTTCTTCGACAGTTTAACATAGGGAATGGCCTCTGGCGCTGCCATGTATCTGTATCTTGATAGCAGACCTGATATTTCTGTATTGTGTTCACCCTGCTGTAGGCAAGTATTGATGTTAGAAGAACCTTGACTCGAAACATCTATTTTTTTGTACACTAGAGGTATTCTCCAACTAAATTTTTTTCGTTGACTTCTCTGAGGTCTATAGAAAAAGAAAGAAATCACAGCTCACACAAGGAAAGGCCCAGGAATGGTGTTGTTTATGGTGTTGGGAGGGCTCTGTGGTTTGGAAGTGCATAAGGCAAGCACTGAAATTCAGCAAACCAGGAAGTGAAACTCCACCTAAACCTGAGTGATCTATAGACACATGAACACTCCTCCTGAACAAGAGACTGTAGAGGTTTTCCCTGCAGCAGGAGGGTGAGGGCTCCCGTGACACAATACATAGCAGATCAGGGATCATATGAGCAGGCACAAAGGTGGAGCAATACTAGAACAAACCTACTCTACTACAGAGGAACAAAAATCATTCTACTGAATTAAATGGGCCTTTTAACCCCTTGAATGATAGACAGCGCTCCAATGCATGTATTGGAGATGACTAGCAATCAAGGGGTTAACTGTTTGCGTGTCAAAGGGCGGCGCAATGCATTGTGGTACTGGCACTCAAGGGGTTAACATCTCCATTTTAATCAATGGTTGCATTGCATTTGTTCCCATGGTGCAGTTGTTTTGTACTAGAATTGCTCAACTTCTGTGCAAGTGTGTTCAGTGAAGGCAGAGAACAAATTTAAAGAATCATTTTATGGGGTGAGGGGGATCATGGATCCCAGCGTACTCTTCTGATGTCCTACAGGGACTCTGATGCGCAGCTTTTTATCTTGCTGGCAGGAGAAATTCAAATAGTAAAATGGTCCAAAGTGCTGCCCTGCCCTCCACTGCCTTTCACCGTTCAGCACCGAGGGGCTCCGCCCATGAGGGAGACTCACAGCTCCACAGATCTAACCTCCTATTGAATAGGGACTGCACAGCGCTGAACGCGCTACCTAGAGCGAACTCGTTCTCTCTGAAGAGTAGTAAGCCGAGGGTGGTAGTTGAGAGGGTGGGAAATAGGAAATGTCCCAGTCTGTGATTGGGGGGATCCACTATGCTAGCTGACTTCCTGCTTTACCTCGATGGGGGGTAGTGGGAAGCCAGGGGAGAAAGTCAAGTTAGGGGGGCATGGAGGACAGGGTTGGCATGGACCCTGCCCCCGCTTTCCGCTACAGTTCCTACAGATGTAGTCTTCATTCTCAGCCATTTCAGAAGAGACGCCCACACAGACTTGGTGAAACCACTCGTCGCAGCCGCCGTCACACTGCACCCAGTCAACCTGTAGAAACGTAAGAGAGATAGAGTCAGTGGATTTGCGCACTATATTTAGGGTTGAAGAGGGAGAAGGTGAGTAATAGGGGGAAGCAGCGCCAGGATATAAAACAACTGAGAAGCACTGTGCTAGGCAAGAATCCACGTGCTTCCTCTGTCTGACCAACATAACTGAGGAGAAGGCAGAGCATACAGAACAGTGGGCCTATCCAAGAGCAATTCAGAGGCAAATCAACAGCACCATAGTGGCCAAATCAAAAATTCCCCATATGACCACCGATTTAAATGGTACTTTTTTACACCTTAAGTGCTACAGCGGCCTCCAATGCATTGCTTCGCAATGCTATGTAGACCTCTCTAGCATTCGAAGAGATACATAAATGAATAGGAACTTTTATTTTTCTCCTATGGTTCAGCTGGTTTGCTCCACAATTTCTTCAGTTTGTAAAGCCTTGTGTGTTGATACCATTACACTAGCTGACTGGCTTCTCTTCCTGCTGTATAAAAAATACTTGCATGAGGTTCACGGTAATGTCACTATTTTTTTTTTCTTTTCAAATAACTGGGTTAATTAAATGTCTACCTCTGAGGAAGTAGTAACCCCTGTAATACTAGATAGGTCCCACATTGATAGACCTCTGTAGAATTAAAAGAGTTAAAGGGGAATAAGCACGTCTGACTACATCTCCACGTATGGAAGAAGACAAGTAAAAACTCAGAGCTGCACTATACAGCCCCAAAACTGCTCCTGTCAGTCATGTGGAGGATGCCATGTCAGAAAACTGAGCCCCCCCCCCCCCCGATCAGGGCTGGCAGTGGGCTGCAACATAACCCGCTATATTGGCTCTCAGCCACAAACTTTACAGGTTGAACGCACAGCCTCCACAGACTCTCTAAGGGCCTATGGGGACAGTATCGCGCAGGATAAGAGACTGAACTGAGACTTCAGTCTCTTCTTGCATGACCAATGAGAAGCCATGGGGTCTCTAACAATCAGCTCCCCCAACTGGTCCACCAGAGTTCACAATGATGTGACAGCTTTGTCTGCAGTTCTGCTTCCACAAAATAGTTAGCTTCTCAACAGTGATTGAAATGGTATTCAACCCTCTGTCACCCCACTGACCCTCAAAGCGTTAACAGCTTGCAGGGGGCAGTTGTCAATTGTCTTATGAAGTGATAATGGGTTAGTCTGTTCTCTATGTTTCTTGGGGAAATGGGTGCAGTACTATTCCTGTTCTCTGAAAGAGGATTACGTGTTAGGTCTAAAATCCCATAAAGTCGTAACGAAAAGCAGATTTTCTCCCCACGAGACTAAAAATCAGGAGATTGTTACAGAACAGGAAATGTTTCTGTCCTGAATACGGAGTGTGTTTAAAGGGCAGCTGCCATGTATAAAGAAGTCTTCTCCTATGGCAGACAACATGGTAAAAACATCAGGGTTACGTTGTGCAGTGCAGTCCCAACTGTTAGTAATTTAGGGTAGATGTTTGGGACTGGGTTAGAAGGAGGGCTGGGCTAAGCAATTGAAACATGTGGCTTAAGTTACAGGTCATACTTGCTTCATGACCATCCCACAGACACTGTAAATTTTGAGTTGTCCTCTTGGGATCAGCAAGTAAGGAGCAAATGTCACTTTTATAACTTCTGATCAGCAAGGGTGAAATAAATCCCCCCCCCCAACTTGTCTGGCAAATCTGCTCACACAGGAGGAAAACTTTCAACAGGACACTGTTGTGGCAAAGGAAGCACTATATATTTTATAGAGCTTTTCCTGATGAGTACAACAAGGTCACTGCTGTCAGTTGTGTTAGTCAATAGTTAGAAATGTTCAAATAATCAGGAAGTGAATTTACTGTGCGTTTACTTCCTGATTGTTCTCCCAGGAAGTGACTCAACAGTTTCTATCACATTCTACAGAGAACTCTTTGTCACTGACTTTCCTCTCTATTAGAATGTAACTGCATATCTCATTGAAGTTTGACCACTAGGGGGAACTAGTGTAAAAAACAAAAAAAAACAAAAAAAACATGGATTTAAGCTGTAATAAATGTGAAAATATGCATCTCTCAGCAGTGGGAGTACCCTTTTTTTTTTACTCAACAGGAAACACCCTACAATATATATATTTTTTTAATTTAAAAAGTTTACTGCTCCTATAACATCTGCATGCCTGCTTGAGTGTAAAGCACATGGAAACCTGTCTAGAATTGAAGGGGGGTTAAAAGTCCCTTTAAATCTATGGCACTTGTATTTGTTCCCTACAATGCAGTCAGTGTGCCACAAACTTGCTCCGATTCTTCATAAAACATTAGTTTCAATAAGTTAGTACTGAGGGAGGGAACTGCCATTCCAACAGGGAACATGGACCACCCCCAACTAACCTTGTCCTTGCAGGGCCGCTGGCAGTTCTGTGCAGCACACACAGCGTTTTCATCGTCTGAATCTTCTGCCCCCGACCAGTCGTACTTTGATGGGATGTCCAGAACCTTCTTCTCTCTCTTCTTTTCGGCAATCTCTTTACTTAGCTCTGCCTTGGCAGCTGCTGCCTTCTCTTTCTTCCTCTTGCGTTCCTCCTCCTTAGCCAATCTCTTGGCAAGTTTACTCAGTTCCTTGGCCTTATCATGTCCCAGCTTTAGTTTTTTCTTTTTGTTTTTATCCAACTTTTTCAGTTCCTTGGATCTCTGTTTGCCCTCAGCCAGAAGCTGTTCTGCCCGCTCCAGCTTCCTCTTTCGCTTCTTCTCTGATGAGTCTCTGTTCTTCACCTTCACTGGCTTCTCATCCAGGCTGTCATCCTGCAAATGACAAGAAGGGGGCGCCGGTCAGGTAGAACAAGTGTTCTCAAATGTTTCACTGTGGTGAACCCCTTTACTTTCAAATAAAATCCCCCAAGAACTCTAACAATCAAAGCTTTTTAATCACTGGTAAGCTAGAGATGACACAAGTATGTTTTAAAGGGGATCTATCACCCCTATACAAGTTGCTCTTAAATGGCAGGTTATAACGAGATTATTTTGAGTATTTCAATAATTTCGTTTTTTAAAACGCTATTTGCGTGAAATAGAAGGAATAAATATTGCTCTGACCCTACCTCCAGATAGACTGTGGGTACTGCTCTGTAACCGCAGTCTGCAACTCTGCCTCTTCTCCCCTCCCTGTATCCAGACTCCTCCGATGACGGAGGCTTTCTGCCTGTAAGCTCCACTGATTTCATTGGCTAGATATAGATCTTTACCAATGAGAGAGCTCCAGCTTACAGGCAGAAAATCTCCATCCCTGGAGAAGGCTGGATAGAGGGAGGGGAGAAGAGGCAGCGTTACAGACTGCGGGTACAGAGCTGTACCCGCAGTCTATCCAGAAGTAGGGTCAGGGCAATATTTATTCCTTCAATTTTGCCCAAATAGCATTTTAAAAAACGAAGTTAATGAAATACTCAAAATGATCGCTATATAACCTAACATTTAAGAGCAACTTGTATAGGAGTGATAGATCCCCTTTAAGGCAATGAGTTGGAAATGTTTCTAATAGCCAAGGTGTTACAGGTCATCTAACAGGAGTGAAAAATACATGCAAATCTCATTTTTTTTGTACTAGTTAATTGTCACTACTCACACATTTGAGCGCAGCAGCATGTTTAACCGATTGCCAGAGGGGTATGCAATGCATTGCTGTGCAATACATTGTGTATCCCTCTGTCACTCAAAGGGTTGACTTACAGCCCTAAATGTACAGGTCCCATTCAAGATTCTTATCCCGCCTCCTGCAAGAGATGAAACAAACTCCTCATCCTTTTGTACAGCCAATAGGGATGTGACATTGCAGCAGCCAACAGTAATAATCAGCTGAGTCTCTGGAGTTCACATCGCCAGCTCTGGTGAAGCGATACCAGTGTGAGTCTGTACACAAAGGTCTGAAAGTTTATAATGTGGCTACAAGACTGGCCTTTAACCCTTTGAGTGCCAGGGAGCTATCCATGTGCTGGATACCTACCTTGCACTCAGAGTTCACACACATAATTTTTTCCCCATGTTAGCTGCCCTTCTACATCAGTTTCAAATGAATTCAAAAGTTATGAGTTTATTCTATGTGATCATTTTTTTTCTTCTAGGAGCCAAGTTATGGTGTTTATTACATGGCTTCTCTGGCATAAAACAACATTTAGGCGTACAAAACATTTCAGTCTTTCAAATGTCCACTGCTAGTCGCCACGAACACGGTGTCTGCCACTCCAGCCTTGTTCCACCGCCTGCTACTGTTTACTAGTTCTGTTGAATGCCACGTACTTTAGGGAACCCCTGGGATACGGCAGAAGTCCGTTCGGGGACCACAGAGTTAGTATGGCAGATGGAAGGAAGATTCATGGGAGGAGAGGTGTAAATGTGAGGAAAATCTCTCCAGCTGCAACATTGGCCAATTCCTGACTAAGGAAGATAACATTTTCACCCAACGACTGCTGCAGGTACACAAGACTTACCATGGTCTATTTAAACCAAGAGATACACATACAGACCAATAGGATATAAGCACAAAGAACAATCTAACTGGACTAATAAACATTCCTTTTGATTTAAATTGGGTTTTTAACTCCATTTAAACACTTTGCAATATGTTGTAAACGCCATAGAATCCCAGAGGTTAAAAGCCCAATTAAATCATTGGAAATCTGGGAAATCTGTATTAGTCTCCTGTGGTTCACATGCTTTGCCCCATGAGTATTACAGTTCTCCATGTTGGATTTTAGGAGCTCCACTGGACATCACATCTATCAATTCACCCTTTATCAACCCTAAGAGCAACATACAGCTCAAAGTATAAGGCAATATAAGATTTATGTAGGCCTCATGCCTCTGTTAGCCTCCGCACTGGTTTCTGAAAGAGATGTCCTTTACCTCCATGACATGTAGGAACTTTTCCTCAGAGGGCGGGTGTGTGGCCTGTAGGATTCTCCAAATGTGCTGAGTCTCGTCCAGTGACACCTCCAACAGGTCCCCCAACATCATGAGTTCCTCCAGCTGACACTTGGCTCCTGGTGAAAGCTCTAGAACAGGCGGCTCCAGACTACGAGGTACCAGAGGAGTTTTCCGGGGCTGCTTCCGAGGGGTGCCTGTAGCTTTGAGAGAGACGGAGGTAAATGTTACTATTTTATCTTGATCACATGAACTGTTTTTTAACCCTGTAAGGACAAATAAGATATGCCATACATATACTCACTGTGAAATTAGGTATTTTATCAAAGTGTTGGCCCACATTTGGGCATTATGTTGCCAAAGGCCCCAGTGTGGGCAGAAACAATGATTCAATCACATTTGCACATCATCTGCTCTTCAGTCAGGTTTTGTGATTGCATTTGTTTTCTGGATTACATATATTTCTATATGACTAGCATCTGGTCAAGTAAATCATTTTACAGAACATGGCCAACATGCTATACATGGGTATACATCAAGACTTTTCATACTGAGTAAAGCTAAGACACTCTCACTGCAGGGAAATTCTTAATTCAAGTTATTACAGCTCAAACTAGACAACAACATACTAGTTTCCTTTTCTTGGTTTTGATAAACGTCCATCCTGGACTGTAGGCCTCCACAGAAAACTATAGCAACAGATGTCACTTTTCATAAGCTGAATTTTGATTAACCCTTTGAGTGCCAGAGTTATCCAATTCACTGCAACGTAATGAGTTGCATACCTCTCTGGCACTCAATGGAAGAAAAAAGAAAAAACAAACAAGTCGGAGGTGAAATAACTTCTGAACAAATAAAATGAAGTTGAGTAACACAAGCAGTAGCTAAATGACTCCTCAAGTGTTGAGAGCTTCCCCTTGGCAGTGATGTGATTAAAGAGCTCTCACCCGGCACACAGCTCTTTGAGGCAGAGGAGTAAGCATGTTCTGCACAGAACGATGAAGTTGTCCACATGTGGCTGACCACTTCCTCTGATTTGATGGGGATCTCCTCATCACAGAACAGGTTGGGTTCTAAGCTACTGGAAGACTTCACGCTACCGCTGTCCTGAAAGAGAAAATGCAGATCATCCATGACAAACAAACAGAAAGACAAGACAGTGCCACAGAAACACGCAAAAGGACTCACACAGTCAATACCAAATAAACAGGCAAATGGACATATGAAGTCATTTCCACACCAGAAGGAAAATGGACTTAAACTGACAGCCCCACATCAACAAGCCAATGGGCTCACATTGCTAGCATCACTTCAGCAAACAAACTCATAGACAGCATCATTTCGGCAAACAAACTCACTCACACAGCCAGCATCACTTCAGCAAGCAAACGAACACAGGCAGCATCACTTCAGTAAGCAAACAAACTCACAGACAAGATTAATTCAGCAACAAAATGAACTCACACAGCCAGTTTCACTTCCTTAAGCAAGCAAACACAGCAAGCATCACTTCAGTAAGCAAACTCCCAGACAACATTAATTCAGCAAGAAAATGAACTCACACAGCCAGTATCACTTCAGTAAGCAAACAAACTCACACAGCCAGTATCACTTTAGCAAGCAAGCAAACTCACAGACAGCATCACTTCAACAAGCAAAAGTACTCACACAGCCAGTATCACTTCAGCAAGCAGACTCACACAGCCAGCATCACTTCAAGAAACAAATGGACTCACACAGTCAGTTCCACATCAAAAAGAAAATATACTTTAAAAGTCAGCCCCACATCAACAAGCAAACAGACTCACACAGCCAACATCCCTACAACAAGCAAACTGACTTACAGACAATAACATGTCAGCTTCACATCAACATACAAATGGACATTCCATGTTAGAAGACAAATAGACTCACAGGGTCACTGCCATGTCAAGTACGAAACAGATTCACACAGTCAGTGCCACATCAATAAAGAAACCAGACTCACACAGCCAGTGACTCTCAGTGAAGGTTGAGACACAAAGGCAAAAATAGGCCAATCCTCAGAATAGATCAGATTTTGCTTTCATCTAGAAAATACTGACAGAGATAAGATTTTAGGCACCTTTATATCATAACCGTACGTCTCCCGGATATCCTCGTCTGAATCAGTCTCCTCGTCATCATAATCCAGCGGTGTCTGGGGAGAGGGAGCTAAACTTGACAGCCCCCGACTAAAGGAGCTCTGCTGGAAAATGGGCAGGTGACCCTATAAAACAAAGCTCGAGGTTAGAACATAATGTGCATACCTAACCCTCTGAGTGTAAGATGTGTCCAACATATTGCTTCATAATGCTTTACAATACACTGGAAAATCCTCTCTGGCATTCAAAGGGTTAATAAATAAAGCCAAACAACTAGTAACTCAACACAACATGAAGACTGGGGTGGCCAGTCTGTGCCTCTCCAACTGTTTTCAACACCTTCATTTAGGCATTTCATCAACAACTGGAAAGTCACATGTTTTCCACCTCCGCAGTAGGTTTGTGCACTTGCTGGGAGATGCAGTGTCTGAAAGATACTTGTAGTCTTATCCCATTAAGGACCAGAGGGTTGTTGTGCCTTACACTGTGAAGCAATACTCTGTACATTTTTTTGTCCATAAAGTGATAGTAATGTTTCACAAAAACAGCAGCTCCAATTAATCTTCAAAGTAATTGAGCCACAGAGGGTGTTATTTCAATACTGTCAGAGTTGTAGTTCAAGAGTAATTGAATGATAAAGTTCCCCCTCCCTCCCCTTTTACCTAGTGTAAGACTGCTCACCTCAAATGTGGAATCTGGTCATTAGACAAGACAGCTCACAGAAAAGGGACAATCTTCTTAGTGAGAAAACCCTGCACCCCTTGACAGGTTTTTCAGCTTTTTCCCTCATCTTAATTGAAGATTGTCCCTCTCTGCACTCTACATTGACACACCCTGCTGCTCTGAGCTGAGCAGTGTTACATCAGTAAAAGGGGGGAAGGGGGATACTTTATCATTCAATTACTCTTGAACTACAACTCTGACAGAATTGAAATAACTCTCTTCAAGGCCCAAATACCATGATGATTAATGAGAGCTGCTTTTATTATGAAACATTACTATCCTTTTAAAGGTTTAAATCTGGAGGATTACAAGTATTTCTAGAACTACAAAAACACAAAATGTACTATGGAAAAACACAGACATTGCATGGTTTAATACCTTTTAGTGGACTGGTGCAAAATAATTATTTATACAAGGAGTTCATAATGCATTAACCCTTTGAGTGGCAGAGGGGTACACAACACATATGCAATACGTTGCGTAACCCCTCTGGCACTCAAAGGGTTAAACCCAAAGGCAGGGACTGGCAACCTGTTGTCTCTCGAGCAGTTAATAGATTGCAGCTCCAATAATTGTAAATTGCTCACCCTTTTTCTTGTTTCTTGCAAACAATCTGGTTGATACAACACTTGAGGACCAGAGAAATTTGTTTTGAAACACGTTGCGCAACCTACTAGTCTTCAAGGGGTTAAGCTCGAGTTTAATGTATAGTAATGTTTTATAATGAAAACATGTTAAAAGACTTTTCCTGCTCAGTAAAATAGAAGTAGCCTGCTGCTGGGAATTAATTCATTCAAATTTAAAGAATTAGTAATGTTTCATTTAGACTTCAGGAAGGATCATTCCTTATAATGTGCAGGATCGGTCCGTTATGTTGCTAATGCTGAAAGCGCTATATTTCCTCTGATATTATATCATAAAGTCTTCCCCTCCTGCCCCTTACAGTACAGGAAGCCATCTCCCCTCAGATCTGAAGTCTATTCTCTTGACTGGACAGATCGTAATATGGGACAATCATTTTTCATCCAGTACAAGGGAAACCCTGCCCATCTTGACGAATGAGGGCAGGTGTTTCCTTATACTGAACGATGATTATCCCTCATCGCTATCCTCTTTCACGAAGAATGTTGTCAGAATAAGGGGTGAGAGGGGGAGAATTTATGATATAATATCAGAGGAAATATAGAGCTTTCAGCATTACCAACATAATGGAGCAATCGTACACATTTTAAGGAATGATCTTACCACAGGGCTCAAAATTTCCACTCGCCACTAGCCAATGGCGAGTGAAAATTCAGAAATTCAGCCCTGGTGGGTATGTTATGGCTTGCAGTGGCGAGTAACTTTTCAGGTCTGGCTAGTAGCAAAGGACTTCAAATTTTAAGCCCTGTCTTACCAGAAGTCTAAATGAAACGTTACTAACACTTTGATAGCCAAAAGTTGTTTGATTTCTTGGAGGTTATGCACTAAGTGTGATAAAGAGATGATTATGTGGTGATGATTTCTCCATTAATATCACTTCTCCAGTTTCTGTGTTATTCTATGGAGCATATGCACTAATATTTCTCCAAGTCTGGAGCTCTGTGTATAGGCTCTATAGCATGGTATCCTTCTAAAAGGTCAAATGCAAAACAGTTTGCGACAGTATCTCGCATTAACCATTTCGCAATGAAAAAAATGGCGACCTGAGAATCTTGCATGGCATGAAAGAGCTATGAAACATCACAGAGCATAAATGCCTTCTACGAGGCCATGTGGTTCAGGGTACGGACACAGCAACCCTGCACCACATGGCCTCGTAGAAGGCATTTATGCTCTGTGATGTTTCATAGCGCAACCTGAGAATCTCTCGCATTCATGCCGTGCAATTTTTTTCATTGCGAAATGGTTAATGCGAGATATGGTCGCAAACTGTTTTGCATTTGACCTTTTAAAAGGATACCATGCTATAGAGCCTATGCGAAGGACTTCAAACTTGGAGAAATCTTAGTGCATAGGCTCCATAGAATAACATAATCACCTCTTTATCACACCTTAGTTCATAACCTAGAAGATATAAAACAAGTTTTGGCTATTAAAGGGTTAGTAACGTTTCATTTAGACTTCAGCTACTTCATTCCTTAAAATGTGTACGACTGCTCCATTATGTTGGAAATGCCGAAAGCTTGAACTAAAAGTCTTGCGCTTTCATGCCATTTTTATCATGCGAAATACTTACACAGTGAGATGTGGTTGAACGCTCTTTTGTGCGTGACCTTTTAAAAGTGAACCCTATAGAATAGCTTAGGAACTGGAGAATATCACTGGAGAAGTAATCTCTGCTTAATTACCTCTTTATCACACCTTAGTGCACAACTCCCCTTGTCTTTTTTCAATTAAAAAAATTAGTGACCACAAGGTAATGTCCTTTCATTAAAGGGATAGTATTACTTCAAAATTACTATCCCTCATATTGTAGCCCTTAATAAACTGAGTTAAATTACACCAGCGGCATCTCTCAAACCTTTAAGGTTTAAGAGATAGCCGCTTTCAAAGTTTCCTCTCCCCTGCTGTCAGCGTTCTGCTGCCAGCAGGGGAATCTGGTCCTGGGACAGGCGGAAGCTCTTAAACAGAGCCGATATCTCGTTATGGAAGGAAAAAGGATTCATTGAAACAGTCTTCTACGTGTGTTTGGTTACCAAGCACACGTAGAAGACTGTTTCAATGAATCCTTTTTCCTTCCATAACGAGATATCGGCTCTGCTGAAGAGCCTCCTCTTGATTCAGAGACCGGATTCTCCTGCTGGCAGCAGAACGCTGACAGCAGGGGAGAGGAAACTTTGAAAGCGGCTATCTCTTAAATCATAAAGGTTTGAGAGATGCTGCTGGTGTCATTTAACTCAGTTTATTAAGGGCTACTATAAGGGATAGTAATTTTGAAGTAATACTATCCCTTTAAGTCACTATGGAAGATTTCTGTCTCCATCTGTAAACCTCTTCAAACACTAGTTATATTGATCTATTAAAGTGGAACCGAACACCTAATTGCAAAGCATTGCTTTGCGTGCCACTCTGGAACTCAAAGGGTTAAATGGGACTTTTAACGACTTGAATTTGGAATAGTCTCTAATGCATTGCGAAGCCCCATTTAAATCAATGAGTATTTTAGTAATATTTATTTGTGCCCTATGGTGCAGTTTGTCATCTTAAACGTTCAAGATTTGCACCTTTAGCATGTTAACCCCTTAACGACCAGCGGTCCTGAGACGTTTCTGTCCCATAAGGACTGCTTTGATCTTTACCGACGTGCTGGTACACGTGACCTGTTGCGTGTATCGGCAAGCCGCTTTGGGGTCTAAAAGAGATCGCTCCAGTTTTGGAACGGTCAATTTTAGGCCCCGTTTTTACTTACAGCGCTCCCGGTCGACCGCTGTAAGTAAAAGGTACATGATGTACTATGACCGCCATCGGTCCTTAAGTATTTAAGGACCGTGACGGTCATAGTACGTCACGTAGACCTTAAGGGGTTAAATTACAAAAGTTCTATAAAGAATTATTACGTTTACAGCAGATCACATTTTTACTATTTAATGGAATTTGTATGATGGGCCAGACTGCCTTTGGGCCTTGGCTGAACCACACCACTTGTACCTTGAGTACAAATTGCTAAGCGATGTGTTGGAGTGGTCCCTAGCATCTAAGGGGTTTCTGCATTGCACACAAGCAAACAAAGATCAAGTTCTAAGGCTATTACTAGTTTTGCTCAGTCCTTTATGCACTGAGACACTCTTAAAGGGATAATGAAGTCTAGTAATAATAAAAACTAATATTGTAGCTATTAAAATAGTAAACTAAACGATGTTAGTGCCCTCTCTCAAACTCCTCCCTCCCCTTTTTGTGATATGACCTATAAAGCCATCAGCCCGAGATTCTGGTCACACAACCAGACAAGGCTCTTCAGCAGAGCCGAAACAGTGATATTGTGACACAAATACTTAATTAGCACTGTCTACAAAGTGTGCCTGCTTTGCAGGCACACTTTGTAGACAGTTCCAATGAAGTATTTGTTGCACGATATCGCTATTTCGGCTCTGCTGAAGAGCCTCCGCCTGGTCCTGTGACCAAGATATCCTGCAACTGGCTTTACATGTTACGTTACAGAAGGGGGAGGGGGGACTTTATCTTCATTTATCTCTCAAACCATAAAGGTTTCTGAGATAGGACTAACATTTTTTAGTTTATTATTTTAACAGCTACAATATTAGTTTTTATTATTACTAGACTTTACTGTCCCTTTAAATAAATTCATAGGGCATATGTATAAATGCAAAAGTGCAGCAACGCTAGAGAAAACCACCTGCATAAAACATAGAACAAAGAATTCCATGGTCTCCTCGGGATTTTAACCCCTTGCATATGGACAAGGGCTCCAACACACTGCGTAGGCAATGAAGTAGCTAAAAAGACAGCCATTGAAGTTTGATTTATTTTGCTCTTGGAAGATGCAGTCATCCATTTATCTCAAGCTGCCAATTTAAATAAATGTGGTTCTGTGATTGGCTAGGAGAGTAGATGTCTTCCCCATGCAGGCATAGGGAAGACACCAATGTACATGTATTAAGCAGCATTGGGATTATTTTAGTGACAGCTTTGATGTCAACTAACGCCAGACAATTGTTTTTTAAATGCAGTGGCAGTGGTGGTTGGTTGAGGAGGCTCAAGCAATCAGCGTTTTTCAGCCATACCCCCTGACAGCAAACCAGATTCACTTAGAATATATATATATATTTTATATATGAAAAACTTACCTTAAAGGAATAGTAATACTTACAAATTACTAATCCCCATATTGAAGGCATGCTAAAAAGAAATTTATTGCCCCCAGTGTCATCTCTCAGACCCTTCTGGTTTGAAAGATAATAGCTCACAAAGTTTCCCCCTCCCTCCACTTTCCCTGAAGTCAGAGTTGAAGCTGATTGCAGGGGAAGCCTGTCGTACGATAGTCAGGAGGATCTGCAGCTGAGCAGAGATCGCGTTAATAAAAAATAATTCTTTCACTGAAACGGTCTTCTACATGTGCTTGGTTTGCAAGCACACGTTGAAAACCGTTTCAGTGAAAGATTTCTTTTTACTAACGCGATCTTGGCTCTGCTGCAAAGCCGCCTGATGCACGTAACACCGGATATCCCAGCAGTCAGCTAAGACGCTGACTTCAAGGAAGAGGGAGGGAGGGGGGAACTTTGCATGCTATTATCTCTCAAACCATAAGGGATTGAGAGATGACATTGGGGGCAATACATTTCTTTTTAGCATGCCTACAATATGGGGATTAGTAATTTGTAAGTATTACTATCCCTTTAAACCCAACAATTAGATCTGCATGTGAATCACATTGGAAACAATCCCACCTGCAGGTCAGGGTTTGCAGCAGCTTTCTGTAGTTCCGCGCTGATAATCTTCTCTGTCTTTTCTCTTGCCGCCTGTTCCACCATGCGCTGGCTTAGCACCGAAAGCTTGGCCAGAGCACAAGAAAGTTCATCTGTGGCCAGTGCCTGTCGTGCTCTGTCCTGCCAGCTCATTGCACGTTCAGTTAAGCACTGTAAGGCCTCTCCCTCAGGTAACCGCACCGGGAGCTTCTGTAGGGACACGAGCAGAGAGAGAATGGTCTCCAGCCGCGGCCGTCGGGAACGCATACATTGTGTGCAGAGGAATTTAACGTCCTTTGACTGCCAGCTAGATCCCTTTTTCTGGGAGCTGGTTTTGGGTAGGGTAACGCAGGTGCTGTGGAACCAGTCTTTGCACAGCTCACACTGGAGCATGAAGCCACTGGCCGCTTTCCGGCACACACAGAATCGCACCTCCTCGATTCGGTCCACCATTGTCATCTTTGTTAGGTTAGCTGATCTCAAAGAGCGCATGGCGTCCACCTCTTTATGTTCCAGATCTTTAAATATTGCAACCTGTTCAAATGAGACAACAAACGTTCACTCACTGGGAAGCCAAGTGTCACAAACTGTTTATAACACGAGGTGACAATTATTTTGGCTTGAGGGACACAGCTCTACACAAAACATTTCAGAGATGTGCATTTTGAGTGAGTGACCAGCTGGCTGTTCTTGTACTTCATTAACAGCTGGTCTGCGCACCCTCTCTCTGCACTGGGAGAGTGATACATCACTGTTTTGCTTTTTTTAATAAAATGAATCACTCTTCCACTACAGAAAAGCCAGTGACAGTTCTCTGTACATTAGTGGTTTTTAGCTCACTGGGCAATATTTTGCCAATCTCTGGATTATGATCTAGCAGGACATTTATATTTGTTTTGTATTTGCAGTTATCACAGCCAACAGGAAACCCAATATAAGCACAGACAGAAATAATCTCAACATGCTACTTTATCCCACACCCCGTTTCCCATGCTTCCACAAGCGCTCTTACCACAGATGCTGTGTCACGTGGCTCCTCCAAAGGCTCTTCCAGTTCACTCAGTGAATCCAGTTCCAAATCCTTCTCCTCTATGAGCTCTTTGACTTTCCTCCGTTTACTTCTGCTGCTCCCATACACACCAATATCAGTGCGTGGACTCAACACCTGCATCAGAGGGAAGCCAAAACAAAGCCTTATTAACACAAATAATGTAGGAGGTGGACGGGTTGGATGTAAGACCAAAGCCAGCCTCCTCACACCCCAACACTTTTCCCGAAGAGAAAAAATAAATAAATAAATAAATAAAAAAAAATAAAATTATTAGTAGTTGGCTTCAAAGAAATTAAAAGGCATGCTCTGAACCTCCTGAGAGGCTGAAAGGTGTAAAGAACAGGATGGGAGGAGTCACAAAATGTTTCACTGAAATACCCTGCCGTTTAATGTGTGGGGAGATTTATTCCATGGTCCTTGAGTCCCAAACCAGACACAAGAGTTAAAATGTAACTGTCACCTGTCCAAATTTCCACCTCAGTGGCAGCATCCATCTTCACAAGATGCGCATTACTGTTCCTGCCCATTCACTTATTCCACCCCTATACTGGAAGTGGTTATTTTCTGGCAGCTTCAAAAGGAGGAGTAGTGAGGTGTGAGATGGTACCAGGAGAGGCACTTATTAACCCTTCCAGTGCAAGAGGGGTACGCAACACATTGCTCTGCAATGTGCTGCGTACCCCTCTGGCATTGAAAGGGTTAATATGCTGTCATATAAGTCCAATAACTCAGCTCTGCTGATGATAAAAAGGCCCCAACTACTAAACAAAGAAAAAAAAAATCTCTCAAAGTATTACACTGATTGATAAACAAAACCCCAATATATCCTATATAATAACTTGCTAGGCGATTTGTCAGAAGCAATCATGCGCAGTACAGACTGCCCGAATGCACAGAATGCTGGGAGTTTTGTGGTGGGAGCATTCTGTGCTTTCTGGCAGTCTCTACCGTGCATCGGCGGCAGGATGCAGAGCAGGACCTGCTTCTTAACAGTTTGGCCCGTTTATACCTATTTTTATAAACAAATTAAAATAGGTATATTTTCCCTTTAAATAGATACATTTAATGAGACTAAAAGCTTATAACATGCCCACTTTATAATCTGCATGTATCCATTTCTTTCAACTTACAGAGAACTACAAAGTGCAGCCCAATAAGTGATCAGTCAAAAATACAGATGGAAGATGAATGAGAGCGGCTTTCCAGCAGGAAAGATACAGGGTATATGACATGATAAGTACTCAACCCTAACCCTTTTCAGTGTAAGCAATGAGTTGCGTACCCCTCTGGCACTCAAAGGGTTAAAAAGACAGTAAAGGCTGTATAGAAATATATTGTAATGATTATTACTTTTTTTATGGGTCATATATGCAAAGTTAGAAGTGGAGAAATACCGGGCCAAAACAAATGCACAGTAAGCATAATCTTAAAAGGGAACGATCACTCGTATTAGACTTGGCTTGATTTGAATGCGCCTTTGCACTGCATCTGTAATACTTTTATTTTTTTAAATATAACGTGGCATTCACAGAGATACTGGCTTTTAATGTTCAGCTGGTGACGTCACTTCAGGACAGGCTGCGGTTCAACTCTGCCTTGCAGCCTGTCAGCCTTCGTCTGTTCCCCTCCCCAAGTCTTGCCTCGTTCCAACCTCATCCGATGACAGAGGATTTCTCCATGAAAGCTGGAACACTCTCTTGCCAATGACCCGCAGCCTGTCGTAAAGTGACGTAACCGGCTGAACTTTAAAGCGGAGCTACCACGTTAAGTAAAGTCACCCTGTAATACTTAGGCAGGTGGCAACTAGCTTAATAATAGTTATTTTACCTCTCAAAAGTAGCCGCTTGTAAAGTATTCCTTAGGCTTCCGAGACCAGAAACCAGGCATCAGTGCAGACATCTTGCCTGCGCTGTCAGTCCCGGTCTCCCTACAAAAGCATTGTTCTGAAGGGAAGGGACTGAGGACGCAGGCGCACAGACTGCACTAACCAGGCCATCAATCTCGGAAGCTTAAGGATAACTTTACAAGGGGGCACTTTTGAGGGGTAAAATAATTATTATTAAGCTAGTTGCCACCTGCCTAAGTATTGCAGGGCGACTTTACTTAACGTGGTAGTTCTGCTTTAAAAGCAAGTATCTCGGTGAATACATTATATTTAAAAATAAAAATATTACAGATGCAGTGCAAAGGGGCAATCAAATCAAGCCAACTTTAATGCAGATGATAATTCCCCTTTAACTCCTTGGATGCTAGAGAGGCCGTCTCCTGTGCATTGCTTTGCTGTGAGTTGGAGACCTCTCTAGTACCCAAGGGTTTTAAATCCCTGTTTAACTGAATGGAAAAATAAACTTATTACAAACTGTGGTCCAGAATTGCTCCACTTTTATCTTCACCCACGTGTCACTGTTTTCTAATATGGCCAATGTCAGAATGGAACAGGCAGCAGGAGTGGTCATTTTCGAGGTGGGAGGACTTCGCTAAAGACTTCAAGGGATCACCATCCACCATCACTGAAATTGCAGTGCGGCACAGCAACAACATCCCCATTAACCAAAAATACAGTACGTTCCAAGCTCTGCATTCTGACTCCTTAATGGAGTTACCTCTCTACTGGAGAACCACAGTGGAGACAGCAAAGCCACAAAATCAGAACATTTTACACCAGCTTTCTTGGAAAATGTTCATTTCAAATAATCCAAATAGTGGAGATTTTTATTAAAGGGATGGTAATGTCAGAAAAAAAAGTATTAACTATATGGTAGATACAATTAAAAGAGAGTACTTGCACTTATTCGTATCAGAATATAATGATATCTAAAGATAAATACTTCATTGGAACAGTCTACAACATGTGCCTGATTTGCAAGCACACGTTGTAGACCATTCTGATGAAGTACTTACCTTTAGACATTGTTATATCGGTGCTGCTGAAGAGCCGCCATCTAATCCAGGAACCAGAATCTGCTTCTGACTGCTTTACAGCAAATCAAGCAGAAAGGGGAGGGAGCAGAGAACTTTATCTTCCTATATCTCTCAAACCATAACGGTTTGAGAGATACGAATAAGTGCAAGTACTCTCTTTTAATTGTATCTACCATATAGTTATTACTTTTTTCTGACGTCACTATCCCTTTAAAGTGATAATAACATTTAATACACAGTAACATTTATATTGTAAGGTTTATCCTCCTCAGTACAAAAGGGTACTCACATTGCTGAGAGGTGTTTACTCCAAAGTTATAACAATGCAAACTTTTGTAGGTGAAGTATCTCAATGGCCTGAAATTGTACAGTGGTGCTGTCAGTACACCATCCTATAGACTACTCAGGTCAATCGACCGTAAACCTCCATAGGATGGTATAGCAACAGTGCCACTAACATTTCAGGCCATTAAAATACTGCACCTAAAAAATTCAAGGTTGAGCTGCTGTAACTTTTGAATAAAACACATCTCAGAAGTGGAAGTACCTTTGTATTCAGGAGTATAAATGTTACAATATAAATGTTACTATATATTAAGTGTTACTATCCCTTTAAAGGGAAACTAAAAAGCATAGGAATAAGCGTGTCCCCCATAAAGCAATATATTTATTTTTGAATTATTTCTATAGTTTCCTGTATAAAGTGATCTCTATTCTACCTGCCTCTAAGTCACACCACCTCGCAACAAACATCGGGCTTCAACAGACCTGAATGTATTGTAAGGGACATTGGTTATCAGACTGAAACAGATCTAAACGGAAAACTAGGAGTGTAAAACAAAATAATCAAATAGGAACACAGACACACAGACAGAGACAGACACACGCACACACAGACAGAGACAGACACACGCACACACAGACAGAGACAGACACATGCAGACACACACACACACACACACACACACACACACACACACACACACACACACACACACACACACACACACACACACACACACAGAGAGAGAGAGACAGAGACAGAGACACTAACTAAACAGAAACAACTGACTGTTGTTTGAGGGACTCCTACACAGGTTAAGACTGTCGGATAAATTAACTAAAGTTTTTTTACGTAAAACAAAACAAAAGAACAAACAAAAAAAAAAATACCTGCACATTCAGAGCATAAAGAGGCCACTATATATTAACCCTTTGAGTGGCAGAGGAATATGGAACATCTTGCTTTGCAATGTGTTGTGTACCTCTGACACTCAAAGGGTTAATGTTGTAGGCAGGCTTTACAGATCTATTAAAGGTGAGTGGGAGATATCATGTATCTAGTATTAGTAACAGCTGTGTGTTACCTGCAGAAGAGTGTAACTAGAGTTCTTCTTCAGGAAGGTCCTGGCTGTGCGCTCCCTCCATGCTCGTGCTGCTGCCACCTGAGACTCAACCTGTGGAAGGGAATCTAGGCGCACAGGGATGGGGCGGCCCTTCCCAAGCAAAGCCTCCAGCTGATCCAAGTATGCATAGTGACTGCCATTCTGAGGATGGAAATCTTGGCTGTTAATCTTACACTCACTTTTGTGTGACTGTTTGGTACAATTGGCAGTGCACATAAAAGAATAGGGGAGCAATTACACTGCAAACCAACTGCTGCATCGTGAAGACTCTCTACCATTCAATGGTTTAAAAGCCCCACTTAAAATAACAGGGATTTAGGGAATTTCTATTTTCTCCCTATGATGCAGTTGGTTTGGTTCAGAATAGTTCTTCTCTCCTGTTGTTCATAAAGTCCACATTATCGTAATAATAAGTAAACCTTTATTGTGAAAAAGTCCTGTACTGTAGGGTTTCCCTGCTGAGTAAACCCCCTGCTAAGAGATGCTTTGTTCCAAAGTTATTACAGATTTTTTAAGTGTTAAACTGTTAACAGCGATGTCCAGATAATTATTCTATTGGATTCAATAACAGATGTGTGGAACGGATTACAGATCTCCACAGAAGTAAAGAGCAACAGCTACACCACTTTGTGACAGTTTAAAAACATTTATAATTCTTGAATGAAGTATTGTAATATCGTTCCTGCACTCAGCAGGAAAAGCCCTACAAAATGTCTTTTCATAATAACACATTACTAATCCTTTAAAGGGATAGCAATGTCAAAAAGTAAATCTACACACAACTGTTCAATAAAAATTTTTGGTATCTTCTGAAAATCCTTCATATTCCTCTTGAAAATCCAGTTAAAAGTGTCACCATCCCGCCCCTTTCCATCATGTCATACAGAGTTTCCTCAGATCCGAAAGGCAGATTACAACGAGGGACAATATTGTGTGTGTTAATATAAGGAAACCCCTGCCACCCTCAACGAAGGGGTGCAGGGCTTTCCTTATACTGATACACACAATATTGTCCCTCGTTGTGATGCGTCGGACCAGATTTCGGATATGAGGAAACTAAGCCTTTAACCCCTTAAAAGAGAGGTGACGTGCCAGGACCGTAACAACGGTCAGGATGTTAAGGACCGGTGACGATCCTGGCATGTCATGGAATTCTGGGATGGAAGCCTGGCTGCACGCCACTCTACCGTCCCAGAAGTCAACTCAGTCCAAAAAAAAAAAAAAAAAAATATATATATATATATATATATATATGTGTCTTGGTCCTTAGCTGCCACCCTCTGCTGGAACGGGTGGTCTTTAAGGGGTTAACCAGTACAGAGGGGACAAACTACTGCTCTCTAAGCTGCTGTTGGACTACAACTCCCCACGATCTGCCCAAGCCTGTCCTAGCAGCTAACTGCTACTCTGGTCACAACTGCTCTTCACTATCATACGCAATAATCTCTTGTGTGCATGGTACCCTCAAAGGAACACAAAGACCTCTGAATAATAAACCCCTCTTACCTTAATCTGGGCAGAAAATCCTAATGGCTCCTGTGAATCCATTCTGTACAGACTGAGTCTGAGTCCAAATTTATATTTAATTTAAACTTATTTCTGCTGAAGGTTTCTTAGGAAGTGCAAATGTTTGGGATCCTGGGGTCAGGCAACAAATGATCATGTCTAGTACTATGGACATAATATCCAGGATTAATTTAAAAATATTTTTTGGAACTAATCCACTCATAATAGATTCAGAGACTTTAGACCTTTCTGCCCATATTAAGGCGAGGATGGATTTATTACAAGGAGATGTTAGAGTTCCTTTAATATTTCAGTGTTTCTGTTGCTCCGTTCAGCTGAGAACAGTTTTTTGGACTTTCCATACCTGAATGGCCTCCACTTTTGAGGTCCAGTCCTTGGCTCTTTGTAGAGCCTCCTTCAAAGCCAACACATTAGGCAGGTAAGCCAGGATGTTCTTGGCCTCATTGAGGATGGCTTCGATGCTGGACATGCTGTGCTGTGGCCTGGAAACAAAAAAATATAAATAAATTAAAAAAAAAACTCAAGAACACATATATACATTGTGCTCAAAGTCTAAAATGCAACATATACCTATAATAGCCAGGCATTATCAATATATACGCCAAAATCCAAAACAAACTAAACATGCTCGGTTCAGTTCCTCCAGGGCTCAAGAAGACACACACCTTCTCCTCCTCTCTGCCTCCACGAATAGAACAGAATAGAGCATGCTCAGGCATTAAGGCTTTGGACAGAGTTTGCATGTTTGACAACATCTTTCAAAACTTATTAAAGGGATAGTAATGTTTCATAATAAAAGCAGCTCCAATCACTCATCATAGTATTTGGACTTTGGAGAGTGTTATTTCAATTCTGTCAGAGTTGTTGTTCAAGAGTAAATCAATGACAAAGTATCCCCCTCACTCCCCTTTTACTGATGTAACACTGCTCAGCCAGATCAGAAGGGAGGTGCCCAGGTAGATTGCAGAGAGGGACAATCTTCAATTAAGATAAGGGAAAAATCTGAAAAACTTGTCAAGGGGGGCAGGGCTTTCATTGTTCTCATAGGAAGAAGATTGTCCCCTTCTGTTATCTGTCTGGTCTATGGACTGGATTCCACATCTGAGAAGAGATGGCTTACACTAGGTAAAAGGGGCAGGAGGGGAAATTTTGCTTGTGAATATCTCTCAAACCATGAAGGTTTGAGAGATAAGACTTATATCGTTCTTCATGTTTATTTAATGCCTACAAAATAAAATAAAGATAAAACAAAGTATTACTATCCCTTTAAGTCAGAAGCTACTATATGCTAATGAAACTCTCTGGACAACATATAGCTTAATTAGCATACAAAACAATATGTAGGATTAAAATTATGAAGATCTCCTATACTCTGCATCTGCTTTTCATCTGGAAAACATGACACATAGTCAGTATGGAGGATACCTATCAAGAAAAGCCCTTATCTTAACAGGGTAGTAACACGTAATATGTTACAGAAAATACTATAGGGTTTATCCTCCTGAGTAAAACAAGCGTAGTCCTGCTGCTGTGGGGTGTTTTATTCAAAAGTTATTCAATACCCAAAGTTGATTTCATAAGGTGCAGTACCTCCATGTTTGACACTGTACAGTGGCGCTGTTGCCATCCTAAGGACAGCTCTGGTAAGTTGACCATAAGCCTCCACAGGATGGTGTAGAAACAGTGTCTCAAGTCACTGAGATATTGCACTTAAAAATTCAAGTTTTAGCTGCAATAATTTTGGAATATAATACCCCTCAACAGTTAGAGTACCCCTGTTTTACTCAGAAGCATACCCCTACAATATATATATTTACATATTAAGTGTTACTATATTTTTAAACAAATAAAAAAAAATGTATGACAGAAGACAGACACTGAAATCTAGCAGTTCAGTTCTGTTAGACTGCCCTTGCAACCCTTGTAGATGCTACTGAACAGCTTTCAAGCCTGACACTATCTGTCCACTGGGGCTGCAACATATAAGCCACAAACTTGTAGGTTGACGGCTGACAGTAAATAGCCTGGTGCTGCACTCTGCAGCTCCAAAACAGGTTCCTATGACTAGATCCAAAGGAATAGACTTCAAAAAATATATTTGCACTGTAAAACTCTACAATCACATATAGCTGGACAGGAGCGGCAAGATACTTTTTACACCTTAAAGTTATGATGTCCAGGAGAGTCATAGGTCCTTAACGGTTAAAAACAGAAGTCTGAAATAGGAATGTCCCTTACCTGGCTTGAAGACAAACTTTAGCTTTTTCCTCCCACCTCTCTGACACAGTAAGCAGTTCCTGGAGATCTGCCATTGCTTTCTCGACTGCGTGATGTGGAGCCAGACCCACTCCAGAGTCTATCAATTTCTTCATGACATCTAATGTCACCTTGTTTGGATCTGAGAGAGTCTGACGCACCTCATCCAGCCAACGCGCCTGCAACAATTCCTGCTTCAGTCTTGGCAGTTCTGGGAGCTCCACATACAGGCTAGAGCCGAGGTCTATCAGAGACTGCAGCTTGCTGGAGTCTGGGATCTCATCACACATGGCTTCCTGCGCACGCTCGTGAAACTCCTCTACATCATCCAGCAAGTTCTGTACAGGGAGAAACCAGAAGGTGAGCAGCTATGGAAAATTCTATATGTATTGAATAAATTAACCCCATGTATGCTAGAGAAGTCCCCAAAGAATCTCCTCTGTTGCTCGTGGCCGTGCTCATGCTTGGGAGCAATTAAGCAATAAAAAAGATAAAAGATATTAAAGAAACAGTAAACCCTAAAACTGCATACCAACAAACACTGGCAATGTTCCCCTGACTACCGCTAATGTGCTTGGGTAGCTCAGGTTTTAACTATTTGAGTGCCAGAGGGGTGAGCAAAGCATTGTTCTGAAATGCGTTGCTCATCCCTCTAGCACTCAAAGGGTTAATCCTTATCAGTACAATGTTGGGTCTGGCAAGCAGTGTCTGGTTCCGTGGGGACTTCAGACTTCTATCTCAGCTCCCAGAGCAAGTAGCCAATCAGACACTTTAGGTGGAGGTGCTTTCTCCCTATCCAAGTAGGTGTACTCCATACAGTAGTCAAACAGATCCATGTTTATTTATTTTTTTTTGTACATTACATCTGTATAAATGATCTCGATTGCAACCTGCCTCTATATCCCACCTCCTCGCATCGAACACTGTGCTGTAACAGACCTGAAAGACTCCCAAGGGGCACTGAAGGGCAAATGAAACAACTAGAAGTGGACTAAGACGAAGATCAAATACAAATTAAGACAATAAACAGAAATAATAGACTGCTGTCTTTTAGGTACCCACCCAAGCAAAACCTTATGAGCACAGTTCCCTTTAATATGTGTTTATATAAGATTTGTACATAAAACACACCAGCAGGAAGGACACCAACCTTAACTTGGCGGGCCTGGGTGATGATGCAGGGCAGGCTAAAAAGTTGCTTCACGAAGGCTTTAAGCTCTTCCATGGTGAGTTTGGTGCGAGTCTTCCCACTTTCTTGACTCAATTTGCTGCAAAACATTAAACAACTTAGACACTGTGACAAGCAGAGGGAACACGGCAGTACTCAAACTTGAATGCAATACATATGCCCCCACTGGAGTGCGTGCATGCCCCTTAGGCAATCAAAGGGTTAAGAAAACATATTTGTGAAACATTGAAAAAGCAAACTGAAATGATCTTACCTGTGCTTCTGTTTCTTGGCAAGTAGCAGCTGAGCTACAGATGCACAGGTCTCTGCCTCTTTCACGGAGTCACGGAGCCGACGGAAGAGATCATTCTCTGGGAACTTCCTGTCCTCCGCGTCTTCCAGCATGACTTTCAGCTCAATGACATCTATTGGGTTGTAAAACATGCATGAGACGTGGAATGTTGACATTGTATTCTGCCATGGCCCCCCAAAACACACACACACAAGCAATCATAAACACAGTCAAAAGTGCAGCAAACCAAATGCACCAAATACAAATTAGCACCGATTTAAACTGGACTTTAACCCCTTGAATGCTATAGAAGTCCCCAATGCATCTTGGAGAATTCATGGAATTTAAAATCCCATTAAAATCAATGGTGTTTTGGTGAAGCTGGATTTGCCCTGGAATTGCTACACTATTGTCTTTGTACATATGGCCCAGAGTATGTAAAATCAGGGAAAGGTACCTTTCTTGTGGTTGAGAGGTGCAGCCATTGCTTCTGTTACCCGATTAACCCAGGTATCATATGACTGGGCCCTTGATTTTACACCATAGAGCAGCGATGGCAAATCCTCCAGGGAATAACGGTACCTGCAAGGGAAGTTGGAGGAAAAAAATAATATAAATGAAAAGAAAAATGCTATATTCACAATACAAGATGAAATACAGCATGAGATACAATTACATTGGGGGAGAAGATAAAAGATGTACTGAAATGGAAATATGAAAACTGTATTGCATTCAAATGCAGATGGAATGCAAAAATGTGTAGACCATGTAGATATTGTAACCATGATCCTTTCATAATCAGGGGTGGATGTCAGAGTTCAAAATGTATTCAGAGGGCCGGACGCAGGCACTTGTGTTTATAATACAAACACACTAATATACTGCGAGCATGCACACAGACCTTTTTCTGTAGTCTGATACATTTATATATGTTATGTAACAGTCATAAGATGTTTCCTTCTTCATCTACAAAGGAAGCCAGTGGCATTTTCTCAAAGGGATCATAGGGGATAATAAAAACATTATTATTCCTTTAAATAAAGGATGGAAATTAGAGAAAAACTATAAACTCATAAAAGAGAATTTTAGGTGCAGGTAGATTAATACCGTATATTTTTTGAAAGAACAGAGGTTGCATCATATGCTGACCAGCAGCCTTTCCAGCAGGAACAAATAAATATCAGGTATAAATCTAAATGCTTCTACCAACCATACATAAATCAGGGCTGCAATAAATTCTATTTTTCTCAACCAGATTAGAAAGGTAATACAAGACATCAGCTCCTGCAAGGTATCTTGTGAAGCAAGCAGTCCTTCACCCACTGTGCTACCTGAAGTCCTAGACTGCCATATCAGGCAGCGGAATGGTGATCGACAGCTCTGTTTCACCAAGAGGTTCTGTAGTAGCTTCTGACTCGGGTACACATAAGTGACTGCTCATGGTGTGCTTAACACCCTCAGAACCAGAAGGACACCCAATGAAATTTTGCCCCGTGCCTTTGATCAAAAGTAAACAACTTCAGTCCATCCAGGACGTCATGTCCATGGATGCAGACATAAATGCTGCTAACAGGACCACAGGACAAGAAGATATTGCAAAGGCAAAATTCATTGGGACCATTAGTAGAAGAAAATGGGTGTTTTTATTCAGAGGTGTTAGTTCTCTTTAACTCTGTGTCACCCCTGGTCAGCTTGCCTCTTGTGCATTTGTGTCAACTGGGGGTCTATATGCACCTGAGACACTTGTTCTGCATAGGGCAGGAGCAGAGGTCCCTGGGGTGGTGCAGGCACACAAGCCGGTCTGTGTTGCAGGAGCAGGTGAGGGCCGAGAGGAAGCAGGTAGTTCTGCAGGATGTGCATTGCCTCTCATCATCTGGGACCAGCTCAAACACCTCTTCTTCAGCCTGCAGGACCCCCTAAAAGACATGGCATTGTCAGAACATACCCAGAATGCCTTGAGGGGGACTGTATATATAAAGGGAGGGGGGTAGTGAGCAAGAGAGGAGGTGAAGAAGGGGGATGAGAGAGATAAGTTAAGAGAGCAACTCTATAAAGAAATCTAACAACCATCTCAGAGAGACAACATTAAATTGTATTTAAACATTACTTCATAAACTATGGTAGGAAGTCATTAACATACAGCACCTATACATTATAAAACAGGGTCAGAAAATTGGAAACTCCACTGTTAGAAATTTAAAAGGCAATCATCATCAGAAAGTTGCTCTTCCAGCAGATTTGCCCCCCACTGGGAGCAGACTTCCAGATTAACCCTTCGAGCATGAGAAAGCCTTGCAACGCAATGTGTTGATTACCGCTCTAGAGCTCAGAGAGTTAAGCTGGGGCTGTAGTGTTAGCTCCAGTAAACCAACAGCAGAGCAGAACAGGATTGAGACCCCCCAGGTGCTTCCCGGTATATTATATAAATAAATATATATACAGGGCTCAAAATTTCCACTCGCCACTAGCCACTCGACAGGTATGTTATGGCTTGTAGCGGCGAGTAACTTTTCAGTGTGTGTGTGTGTGTGTGTGTGTGTGTGTGTGTGTGTGTGTGTTAGAGAACAGCTTCTTGCCCTGCAGGATGCAATATCCCAAAGACCCGCTTTATTGGGCTTCAAAGCTCAACATAGCGAGTTTATGGGTAATGTGTGCATATAACTGGAGTTTGTGACTAACAAAACTTCTGGTTTGTGTTCCAGCCAAGGAGAAAGATTTCTGACCCCTAACAGACAGAATCCACATGCTTATTTATAAGCCTACTTGTATTGGAGCAGATTTTATAAAACTTCACAGTTTTCATTTAATAGTAAGGGAAGATTGCCAAACTGAGACAAATCATAACTTTTGCTTCAACAACTAATATTTAAGCTCTGGGACACTAGAAAGGTCTCTATTGCATTGAGAGGCACAAAGGCGTGATACAGAGGTGATAAACTGGAGATAACTTCTCCAAAGATATCACTTCTCCAGTTCCTATGTTAATCTATAGAGCCTATGCACTAAGATCTCCAAATCTGGAGAAATCTTAATGCATTAGCTGAATAGAATAACATAGGACTTGGAGAAGTGATAAGCTGGAGAAGTCATCTCCGCTTTATCACTTCTTTGTGCATCTCTCCCAATGTGTTGGAGCCCGCTCTAGGATCCTAGGAGTTAATAATCTATAGTGCATTATCCACAGCTTATACAGATTATATACAGTTATTCCTCACCATCTGTACAACCGACCCGCGCAGTCGAATCTCCTCCTCAATCATTATGGACATCTCTTTGCTCACTGCAGCCGCCAGACCCACATCCAGGCATTCTGGGTCGGCTGCCATCTTAAAGATCAGTTCCTCGTGGGAGAAGACGCAGTGGCGCCTCAGCCGTCGGTAATGGCTGACACACTGGCGGCCCATTGGCAGCTGACAGATGGAAAAGGAGATGATCAACATGGAAAATGTGCTGGTGATGGTCATACATTACACAGAGGACCATATATATACACATGCAAAAATAGAGCAGATCTGATTTAAACCAGCTGCAACACAAGGGACAAATACAATGTCTCAATGATTTAAAACAAACTCAAATGAGATGTTTAAGCCATGAATGCTGAAGAGGCCTCCAATGCAAAGCAACATAATGATAGACTCTTTAGCCTTTAACCCCTTTGAGTGTCAGTAGGGTATGCAACACATTGCAAAGCAAAGGCAATCCTTTATATTGGGGTATTTTGTCTAATATACAATCAAACAAACAATAATCCCTTACTAAAGCAGAATCTAAAAAGAGAACTCTACAAATTGTCAATACAACTTGAACAGTGATCAGCACTATTCTCTTTATTTTAAGTGGTGGAACAATTTTATTATCTGACATCATGGCTTTTGGTGTATTATATACCAATATTGCATAAGTTTTTTCAGTCTATGTATTGTATGAGCCATTATGTATTAAAGGGATAGTAACCCCCATGAACATCGTGACGCCAAATGCGAGCAATCATGGAAACATACTTAACTCCCTTAGTCCCATTTCTCGAACCGTTATGGTTTGAGAGATGTAAGACAAAAAAGACCTCCGCTCTCTTCCCCCTTCTCATGCGTCCGCTGTATAGCGGACGTCATGAGATCCTGCTTCGAGGACCAGATGGCGGCTCTGCAGGAGCTCTATCATCTAGATACCTCTATATAATTACTTCATCGGTATGGTCTAAAACGTGTGCCTGGCTTGCAAGTAATTATACAAAGATATCTAGATGACAGAGCTCCTGCAGAGCCGCCGTAAGTCGGTCGACTGGATTCTGCCTCTGACAGCTTTACAGCTCGTCAGGCAGAAAGGGGAGGGAGCGGAGGTCTTTCTTGTCCTACATCTCTCACACCATAAAGGTTTGAGAGCTGGGACTAAGGGAGTTAAGTATGTTTCCATGATTGCTCGCATTTGGCGTCACGTTGTTCGGGGGGGTTTCTATCCCTTTAACATCATTTTATGGCACCATGAGTCCCCACTGAGGATTTGTTTTTAAGCAGATATAAATTATGGGTGGAGTGCCTCATTTAAAGAGATTTCCTTGTTGGGACTTTGTCGTGTCCTTTGTGTATTTGTAATTTTCTCAACCAACATTCTCTTTCATCTCTTCTACCTCTAGTTTAATCTTCAGTAATACACCCAGTAATCTTATTTGAGTCTTGCCTACTACTGGGAACTAAACACAGCACAAACAAGAAGAGAATGCCTGCACTGTTAAAATATCAGTAGAGAATGAGCCAAAATATGTATAATGATACTGACTGAAGTGACTGGCGATGGATCCCAACAAACGGTCTACAGCACATGGGCAACACTAGTGTCCCTTCTCCCATTATAAGACGACTCAAAATGAGCAGCGCCAGGCAGTCTTTGAGTGTGACCGCTTCCACATTGTTGACAAGCGGTGCAGAAAGGTCCTTCCAAGATATTTCTCTATCAAGCATTGATAGAAAGGTCTTGGAAGGACATTTCTGCACCACATGTCAGCAAGGTGGAAGCGGGCACACTCAAAGAAGACTGCCTGGAGCTGCTCGTTTGAGTCCTCTTATTCTGGAAGAAGGAGCACTAGTGTTTCCCATGTGCTCTAGACTGCTTGTTGGGATCCATCACCAGTCACTTCAGTCAGTATCATTATACATATATTTTGGCTCATTGTCTACTGACATTATTTTTGAACATTGTGGGCACTCTCTTCTTGTTTGTCCTTGTTTAGTCCCCGGTATTAGACAAGACACTGACGGGCCCAAATAAAGGGCAACCCCGAATATAGGGAAAGGTCACTTTTTGAGGCTAAAGTGCCTGAAAAAAACTTGCCTTATATTCAAGCAAATACGATACATGTGGCAGTACTTCTGTCACAGTGATGTATACAGTGGAAAGTCTATTCAGTCATACCCAGTCTGCAGTGCAGAAATTCACTGCCTCAGCAAAGTTGTATCCTTGGTTGAATCCAGAATGGTAGGCACGGGGGAAGGTGATGACAAACTCTCCTGCGCACTGATTGGTCCGGTACACCTACAGACAATGACAGCAGATGGACCAATTACTTGCCACAAGAGTGGGAAACCTGCAGCCCTCTAGCTGATGTTGGACTAAAACTAGAACTTCCATCATTCTTAACCCCTTAGCAACCCATGACGTGACAGGACAGTCATGGGTAAACTTCCCTTAATCCATTAAGGACCCATGACTGTCCTGGACCGTCATGGGTTGTTATCCCCTTAAGGACCCATGACGGTCCAGGACCGTCATGGCTTAAATGATAGCAGCGTGCCTCTGTGCACGCTGCAATCATTAATTCCAGGCTGAGACTGAGCTCTCGGAGACCGGGGCATTCAGTCTCAGCCCTTCTTGCTTGTGCCGGTTCATGTGAACGTAGCAGCGATCACATGTACCAACATAGTGAGGGACAGAGGCAGCACAGAAAGCACACTGTCTCTGCGTGCTCTTCTACTTCTGTCTCCCTTGCTATCAAAGTAAGGGAGACAGAAATAGAGAGGAGACACCTAGTGGCAAATGAGAATACAGCAGCTGGGGCTGAAGGCTGGCTAAATGAAGGTCCTGCAATGATATTATTTAAAAAAAACAAACAAAAAAAAAACGGTCATACCTTTCATGCAGTCGCCATAAAAACTTAACCCTTTGTGCCCAATTGATCCCAAGAGAAAAAACATTTTTTTTTTTTTTTTTAATTTTAATAAAGTAAATGGTAGGTTATCCAAATAAGTAGGGTATTTGTGCTTAAAAAAACAGTATATAATTTATGGGGGTGGAATAAAAGCCTAAGAGGGAAAACACTGTTGAACAAAGACATAGTCAAAAAGCTCAGAATTGCTCCGGTCCTTAAGGGAAAACGACCTCAGATTTTCCTGGTCCTTAAGGGGTTAAAGCGGAACTTTCACCCCTTAATAACTAAATCTCCCTTTACTGCTGACCTGGCGACTAGCTGCTTAGTAGCGCTAGTCGCCAGAAAACTTACCCCGTTCTCAAGATTTGGCCGTTTGAAAGGATCAGGAAGCACGGACGTCTCTTCACAGTGACGTCCGTGCGCCTGCGCTGTCAGTCCCTTGTGCACCGTACGGTGCATACGGTGCACAAGGGACTGACAAGGGTCTGACAGCGCAGGCGCACGGACGTCACTGTGAAGAGACGTCCGTGCTTCCTGATCCTTTCAAACGGCCAAATCTTGAGAACGGGGTAAGTTTTCTGGCGACTAGCGCTACTAAGCAGCTAGTCGCCAGGTCAGCAGTAAAGGGAGATTTAGTTATTAAGGGGTGAAAGTTCCCCTTTAAGGACCTATGACGGTCCTGGCACGTCATGGGTTAAATGATAGCAGCACGCCTCCGTGCTATCATTCTTTTCAGGGTCAAACTGAGCGATCCGGGACCGGTGCTGTCAGCTCTAGTCCTTCTCTAGTCTGCCGGTTCATGTGATCGCTTCAGGGGCAATCACATGTACCGACATTTAGATTGAAAAAGGCAGTGCACTTTATACATTGCCTTTGTGTCTGCTCTGTGCCTCTCTCTTCCTTACTATCAAAGTAAGGGAGACAGAACAGAGAGCAGACACCTAGTGGTCAAAAAAATGCAGTAGCTGGTGGTATTAACCCCATCAATGCTGGTGCTCTGGTATTAACCCCTTCAATACTGGTGATGTGGGCTGGCTGGATGCAGGTCCATTTCTGACCTGATAAAAACAGCATGTTTTTGTTTTTGTTTTTTTAATTTAAAAAAACAAAACATCTTTTAGTTAAATTTTTTATTTATAAAATAAATATTTAAACAATACAAAATGGGAGTGTGATTGTTGTGGAGCCATGTAATACACTTATACACACCGCCAAATCGTATAGATAAATAAGTGGGAAAATAGGGAGGGAAAGACGGACATTGTCACGCAGCAGGAACAATGACCACTTAAAACTGAGCTTAATTAATGCTAAGAGAATAAAAAAAAAAAAAAAAAAGCCATTTTTATTTTAACTTTTTTTTACCGTTTTATTTAATTTTAATACAGTAAATGGTGGGTTATCCATGTAAATGTATCAAAAGAAAGCCCTATTTGTGCGTAAAAAAAAAAAGTATATAGTTTATGTGGATGGAATAAAAGCCTTAGAGGGAAAACACTGTTCAACAAGACCGTCAAAAAGGTCAGAATTGCACCGGTCCTTAAGTTAAATCCACCTCAGATTTTCCTGGTCCTAAAGGGGTTAATCCAACAACAACTGTCACATAACTGAACACATAACTGCACATCTCTAATAAGGAAACAAAGTGGGGAGCTACATGCATTGAGAAAAACATGGAGAAACTCTGGGGCCAACTAACTGCATATTGTCTCTGATTTAATTAGGGCTTTTAACTCCTTGAATGCAAGAGATATTTCCAGTGCCTTGCAAAAGCATGATAGAGACCTCTAGCATTTAATGTGTTAAAATATCAATCTAAAATCAAACGGAATTTGTATTTATACAGTTTGCTTGGTTTTTCCTCTTGCAAATGCTATTAGTGTTGACCAGCATATGTTGGACTATTCAGTAATACAAATACCTAGTACTTGTTCAAAAGCAATAGCATTTATTTTCTGAAAATGTATATGACCAACAGTCCTAATTTCTTAGTCGCCCCTCTATAAAACAGATATGTTAACGCATTGTTCTAATCAACTGTGTGCATATTACTCACTGGCACTCCATGCTCCATCAACACGTTCGGGTTCATGATGGTTACCAGCTGGTGCAAGAGATCTGGTTGGGTCTCAAATAGTTCTGGAGCCAGTTTCCTCATTACATCCTCTAACTGCTCCGCAGCATGTGAGGGAACACCATACCATGTTTTGGGCTCTCCCCTGATATAACAGAAGAACAAGAAACATTAAAACAGTCACAAAGCTCCAGAATATGAGAGGATTGTCCTATAAGTCGGAGTAGACAATCTGCGTCTCCTCAGCAGTTAAGAGTTGTAAATGTTTATTGTGAAGAACAAAAATTATATATTGTAAAGATTTTACTCCTTAAAGGGACAGTAATGTCCCATAAAAAATGTTCTTGCTTTGTAGTGTTTAAAAAATAAATGATAGAATTTGTACCATATCTCTCAAACCTTTATGGTTTGAGAGATATTTGCATGTAAAGTTTCCCTTCTCCTGGTGTCAGCTGTAAAGCTGACAGAAGGAGATCCGTGCCGGCCGACACGAGGAGGCTCTTCAGCAGAGCAGCAATAGTGATATTGGAAAAGAATTACTTCAATGGAACGGTCTACAAAGTGTGCTTGCAAACCAGGCACACTTTGTAGACCTTTCTAATGTAGTCATTCTTTTCCAATGCCGTGATTTTGGCTCTGCTGCAGAGCCGCCGGCTGGTCCCAGGACCGGGATCTCCTGCTGTCAGCTAGACGCTGACGTCAGAAGGGGAGGGAGGAGGGAACTTTACATGCGACTATCTCTCAAACCATAAAGGTTTGCGAGATGGGATTTGTGCAATATAATTAAATTTTTTTAAAGTCTACAAAACAAGAAAATTGTTTTATGGGACATTAGTGTCCCTTTAAAAAACAAAGGCATACCCATTGCTGCGGAGATATGCTTCATTCTAAAAGTTACATGTTATGTTGTTTTTTATTAATGGTGTCAGCTGGTACACACACTTATTCTATTCAATGCTAGGTGAGAGGTGAAATACTGACTGGCAACAGTTTGTTCTACATAGAATGTGATAGCAACTACTTCATCACTTTAGGACAGTCTGAACACAAATAGTTCGGAATAAATCAAGCCCTACAATATGTGTTTTTTTTTTTTTTCTAATTACAACTTTTCAGGTCATTTAATGGTCTGTAAGTCCCATCATCCTCAGCTTGCTGGATTCATATTGCTGTATCACAAACACTGCAGATGGATGCGTACCAGTGCAAGTAGTTGATGGAGTAACTCCAATGATCTTCAATGTGCCAACAAAAGGAGGAAAAGCACATGCCCACATACAGCCAGGGCACCTTCATGCCAGAGATATCCACATTGATGTGAGTGAGCACGGACTGCTCAAGTACAGGCATGTTATTGAGGTTCCAACCACACTGAGCGTAATCCTGAGAGAGAAACAGTAATGAGTCTATGTTGCCACTGCAGAGCAAACTCACTTCTTCATTTGAGTTAACCCTTTCAGTGCCAGAGGGGTATGCAACGCATTGCCTTGCAATGCGCTGCATACCCCTCTGGCACTGATAGTGTTAACTGCAATAATAATGTGGCTCTCCAGCTGACTGATGACAATGATGTAAGTGGCTTTCCAACAACAGATGGAGAGCGATAGGTCATTTGTCAAAGGGAAAGTATCACGTAATATGGAAAATGTATATTCTGTAAGGCAGAGGTAGCCAACCACAGTCCTCAGTGTCCATAGTGCACATTTTCAGTGTTTACCAGCTGGAGCACAGGTGGCCTAATTAGTAGCTCGGTCACTTTAATTGGCCGCCCTCCTGTGCTCATTCAGAGATAAATATGAACTGATGGTAGCTCACGAGAGACAGGGTTAGTTTGCCCTGCAGTAAGGCTTTTAACACTGAGTGCCAGAGGGGTACACAACGCATTGTTTTGCGTACCCCTCTGGCACTCAAAGGGTTAATAAAAAGTGCAACAAGGGCACTTCCACTTCTGTGGGATCCTTCACTCAAGTGTTATTACAGTACAAATCTGCATTTTGGGTTTAGTATTTCCATGGCCGGCCATTTTGGTGTGATGATGTTGCTATTGCTCCCAGTGGGTACATTTTGTAACAGACCACTGCGCTCTATAAAATGGTGTAGCAAAATGGCAGGGTTTTTTAACCAAGCAAGAAAACCCTTTAAAATATACTTATTCCATATTCTGCAATTCATTCCCTTTAATAGAACACACCAATACCTTCTAACAACAATCCCCACTTACCTCAACCTGGACAGAAAATTCTAATGACCATCATCAATCAGTTCTATCTGGACTGCTTCTCTGAAATTAATCTTTCATTTTTGAGAACCAATCCACATTAACTGATTTGTAGTCAGATGTACCCCTTGAGGTCCACATGAGTGTGCAATACATTACTTTGTAATGTGTTTCACACCCCTCTTGTCGTGTGTGTGTGTGTGTGTGTGTGTGTTCCTATTATTAACTCTTTGAATGCCACAGGGGTTTGCAATGCAATGCGTATCTCTCTGGCAACAAATGAGGGTTAGTGTTCATTTAAGGTCAGGTAGCTCAATGATCATATACCATTCCTGCTCTCCCCCTCACCTCTTCATCTGCAGATAACTTCCTCCGTCCATCCATCACCGGGAACCCGCTCCCAAAATCCCGAGAGGAGATGTCCGCCCCATACTCAACAATCACATCTTCTTCGATGGAGCTCACCAGCCGCCAAAACTCCTTCTCCACCAGTTCAGTGGGCACCATCTGTGGCTCACAAAGGGCAGTTTAATCAGGGTTCACTAATTCAAGGTATTAGAATGCACAAAGGCAAATAATGCCGACCCCTTATTGTACAAGGACTATTTATCAGTGATTTAAAGGAATACTAACACTTCCAAATAAAAGTGAGCAGAAAATCCTATTGACAACTAGGAAATCAGTTGTGCATTGATTGGTTATATAAAATTATTAATTTTATTAAAGGTAAATATCACGTCCATAAGGGCATACCTGACTTTTTCTCTGGACTGCAAACTCCTCCCACCGATTTGTTCTGTGGAAGCCTGCAGTGGGAGGGGTTTAGAATCTAGGAATCCTGCCACAGAGAATCATGTCTGCTTTCAAGGACAGGATTTCCAGTGCTAATTAAAGACCCGCACAGAACTGATTCTCAGTGAATATTAGGACCCCCCCCCCCCCAGATTACATGAGAGTTTTCTATTAGATGTTAGTGTTCTTTTAAAGTGGAACTGCCAGTCTCATATTCACCTACAAGTTGTTTTACACAATGTTTTTTTTATCTATTTAACCCTTTAAGGGCAAGAGGGGACACGTGCAACACATTCCTTTGCAATGCGCTGAGCAACTCTGGTCTGTAAAGGGTTAAAATGATAATTTCAGATGTTTAGCTTTAATAAGTGGGTGTGTTTGGGCAAATTATCCAGTACCATCCAGAATTCCAGACAGATACTAGCTTGTTCCTTACGGATTTCTCTCTCTTGCTCACTCTTGGTTAACCCTTTGACTGCCACAGTGTTGTGCAATGCATCGCAAAGCAATGTGTTGCGAATCCCACTCGCACTCAATGGGTTAATTTAGAAACTGGGGAGAAGGGATCCATTAAGACCATTCTACCCTGTCAAAATATAGAATTGTGTATTTTTAACCCTTTGAGAGTCAGATGGTTAGATATAGCAGTAGAAATCAAATGATTATCCCTAATGCAGAGTGCATTAAAGTGTTAGTAATGTTCTGGAATAATTTGTAATAGATTTGTAGAGGGTAAAATAAATAAATAATCTGATTGCCACAAACCCCATCTCTCAAACCTTTATTGTTTGAGAGATATTCTGAATCAAAGTTCCCCCCTTCCCTCCCTTTCTCCTGACGCCAGCGTCTAGCTAACAGCAGGAGTAGAGATGCACCGATACCACTTTTTTAAGACCGAGTACAAGTACCGATACTTTTTTCAAGTACTCGCCGATACCAATTACCGATACTTTTTTTTGGGGTCATTTGCCAGTTTTCAAGGTACTTAAAGCGCATATATTATATATATAATATATATGCTTTAGGTACTTGTAAAACTGGCAAATGACCTCAAAAAAGTATTGGTGAGTACTTGAAATATAATATTATATATATATATATATATATATATATATATATATATATATATATATATATATATATAATATACACACACACACACCACCTCTTGACTGTCCCCTTTTGCCTCTTTCTCCCCCTCTTGATTCCCACCTTTTACTTCATTCTCCCCCTCTTCAGCTTTTGCCTTGGCTTTTTCTCTTCCTTTTGATCCCCCTTTGTCCCCCTCCTTGACTCTTGATCCCACTCTTTTGCCTGTCTTGCTCTCTCCTGATCCCCCCTCTTTTTTGCCTTTTCTTAGTTCCCCTCCTTTTGTCTCCTGATCTTTACTCCTTTTGCCTTTTTTTTTTCCCCTTTTTCTTAGTCCCTTTTTTCTCCCTCCTTTTCACCCCTCTTTGCCTCTCACCACCCGCTCCCATCCTGCCTCCCATACTCTCCTCTGCCGGGTGCTCGCTGTTCTCTCGCGAGCCCCGGCAGGAGTCAGCGTCAGAGCGTTGCCATGGTAACCCGCGGCAACGCTCATACGCTACTTGAGGGAGAGAGGCAACCGGGGAGCATTGTGAGCAGCTCCCCGGTTCCCTCACTGCAGCACCGACCCTGACACAGGGTATCGGTGCTGGCATCGGCCGCATTTGCGCGAGTACAAGTACTCGCGCAAATGCTGGTATCGGCACCGATACCGATACCAGTATCGGTATCGGTGCAACCCTAAGCAGGAGATCCCAGCCTGGGGACCAGCCGGTGGCTCTGCAGCAGAGCCGAAATCCCGTTATTGCAAAAGAATTACTTCATTGTAAAGGTCTACAAAGTGTGCCTGGATTGAAAGTACACTTTGTACACCTTTCCAATGAAATAATTGTTTTGTAATAACTGGATTTCGGCTCTGCTGAAGAGCCTCAAAGTGTTGGCCGATATGGACCTTCTTCTGTCAGCTTTACAGCAGACATCAAGAGAAGAGAGGGAGGGGGATCTTTGATTGCAAATATCTCTCAAACCATAGCGGTTTGAGAGATAGGTTTGTGGCAATGCTATTATTTTTTTACCCTCTACAGATCTATTACAAATCATGTGTTCTATAGCTGCAGTTATGTAATCACAGCAAGACTACAGCATGAGTAGACAATTATTTTAGTCAAAAGCTAAGTTTATATATATATATATATATATATATATATATATATATATATATATATATATATATTTTTTTTTTTTTTTTTTTTTTTTAAGAAGGACTATAGTTATTTCGCACCTCCAAACAGAAAAGAAACACACACACACACAAATACACACACACACACACACACACACACACACACACACACACACACACACACACACTGGTAATAGAGAGTGAGAGATGAGTGTGAGAGAGATGTAAGTTGTGAGTGAAAATGACCAAGTTATGGCTTATCACAGACTTTTGGTTTGAACAGATTCTACAGCTGGTGCATTAACCAACTGAGCTATCTCACCATCTGTTTCTAGAGAGTGTTCCAGTCAGTGACAGTGATGGCATATTTAGTGATACAATGTATCAATGTGAGTGCTCTTTATGCTGTAGGTTTTTCTACCTTGCATCACTTATTTCTTGTGCATCTACTTTAAGTTGCAGCACTATCCTACAGTCACAGTCTGACAGATCCAGGAGAAGACAGTTAGGGACATAAAAGTGTCAAGTCTGGGCAATTTGACTTTACATATTATAGAGCTGAAGAATTCATAAAATCAAAATAAAATGTTAGTACCTCTTTAAGCAACATTAGGAAAAACAAAATAAACACTATTAGCAGTTGGTTAATTGGAGGCTAGAACAAATATTAACAAGATAAAACCCAAGGGCCGAATTTCCCTAGACCTGAGGACTCGGCGAATCTACATGTACAAGAGTGTTTTATTTCACTCTTGCTTTGCACAGCAAACCATGTTTTATCACTAAACATAACACTGATACAATGTTTCACTCTACCAGTGCAGAGAGAGAGAATTTATACTTTTGTTGTGCAACAATTCCACTGTGAAGAGTCTGTGATCAGACAGCTCTCTGTAATTTACACTCCAGCATATCCACTTTCTATTACCAGTCAGGAAAGGTATTACTAGCTGGCCAAGATGAACACCTTACTAAGCAGTGAGACAGATGAAGGACTCACATGCACCGGCATACTGAAATAATCAGATTTGAAGTTGTCAGCCATCTCTCCAAAACTCTGAAGAGTGTATTCCCTCACAGCCTGTTCAAACCCAAATGCTTCTCGAGGCTTACTGCATTCCTAAAAAGAGAGAAAAACACAGATACAGATGTAGGGATATTAAAGGAAAAGCAACATTTTATTGGACTTTCTAATATTCTAGCTGTGTATATTAAATGTATTTTATCTGCCAGTTTTTGTCATCTCTAAAGGAGAAGCCATGTTTCATTATGAAGAATACATATTGTACAGCTATTCCTGGCAAAAAACAAGGGTACTATTAGCTATGAGTATCTTCATGCAAAAAGATATTTGAATTCAAAATGTCTTGAACAGGTAGAGTGTGGTAACTGCCTTTGGAGAACATTAGTCCAAGACCTGGCAGTTCTACAGAGGACAAAAGAAACACACAGGAGGTTCATTTACAAAAAAAAGTTTGAGCTCTAAACATTTCTGAATGAAGTATCTCCCATGATTGGAAGTACTCTCACTCCTCAGACACTCAGTGGGTTAAATGGCCCTTTAAAAGAAACAGACAAACTGCTCTAATAATAGGGATATGGCTGGAGGTCAATTAATAAGACAGAGGATAATTGATGAGGGGCGTGGGATCTCACATTTGTTTCACTACTAAAACAAAATGTAAGTGAATCTTACAGCTCCAACACATTCACTTGCACTGTGAGTCAGAAGTGTGGGGGTGGCCACACCTCCAGCTGTTGGATAGGAAGTCAGTAAGAACAGAGGGTCGAAGATGGCACCTAACCATTAATCTGCCATACTGAAACACAATAAAGGTTAATAAGAACCTACATGGTTATGTCACAGGGGTAAACAAAATAAGCTACATTCCAAAACAGCAGGGAACTCCTCACTTAAAAGGACACTAACAAACCCTTCCCACACACACAAGTCTCCCTATTACATGGTTTGAAGAAAATAAGCATTATGAAATCTCCTGAAGTTTTCTTGAGAGTCTCCTTTCACCAGATGGAGACCCCCACTGAAGCCCTAAAGCTACAGCTTCCCCTGGGGAAATGAGGTGGCCATATGAAAGGTTTCCTCTTCTGAAAAACACGTGCTCTGGACATACAGTATGTCTTTGGAAACAGCTGTATGTCCAATGACAAGTAAAGGTCACACAGAAGCCAGCCACGCAGACAGGGAACTAAAGAGCCCGTCAAACGAGAGACAGCTGCTGATGCTTAGGGCTCCAGTAGGGTGTCCCACGGAGCACCCCATACAGAAAATTTTAGGAGATTTCATATTGCTTATTTTCTTCAATAGAGGTAAATACGGACACACCTTTGTTTTTTGGTGTGTCCCTTTACGTAATCAACCTCAAGATGGCAGCAAAGAGCTGAACTGAAAATAACAGGCGTATACCAGTGGTATTCTAAGAAAAGAACATTGAAAACAAGAGAATATATAGTACTACCAGTATTGATGTAGCAATATTATATATATATATATATATATATATATATATATATATATATATATATATATATATATATATATATATAATGTGTAAAAGGAGTTTATATTGACTGTTATACATAATCCATGGATAGGCTAAGAGTACCCTTACAATTTCCTGTATAATCTCACACAGAATTATCTGTTTTGGAGAATCTCACTTTATCTTTTTTCAACAGAATTTATATGAAGAGCCTGACTGGCCTCGAAAAAAGGGCCGCAAACGGCTCTTAAGCCTTCAGCTGAACATCCCTGGTCTATATGCTCCGGATTAAAAAAAAATATATATATATATTGATTTAAATGGCACTATTAAGACACGGAGTGCATTGCTTCCACTTGTGTTGGAGACCTCTCTAGCACGAGCAGGGTTAAAAGCCAGATTTTAGCCACCTCTATGGTGCAATTGGTTTGCTTCACAATTGCTTCTTTTTAGCTTCCCGAATATGACCACTCAGCTGGAGCATGCATCTCGACACGATCTGAATGTTTGTGCAGTTCATGCACATTATCCAGTACTGACCAGCAGGGAATAGTAGGTGAGTGGGAGACCAGTGTGGAATGTTAGTGTCTGGCTGGCAGGGAGTGGCAGGTGGGAGAGACAGCTGTGTGGAATGTTAGTGTCTGGCTGGCAGGGAGTGGCAGGTGAGAGGGATATCTGTGTAGAATGCTAGTATCTGGTTGGCAGGGAGTTGCAGGTGGGAGGTATAGCTGAGTGGGATGCTAGCATCTGGCTGGCACAGAGTGGCAGGTGAGAGGGAACAGAAGCATGTAATGTTAGTATCTGGCTGGCAGGGAGCTGCAGGTGCGAGTGAGAGCAGTATGGAATGTTAGTGTCTGCCTGGCAGAAAGTAGTTGGTGAGAGGGAGACCAGTGTGGAATGTTAATGTCTGCTGGTGGGAAGCTGCAGGTGGGAGAGACAGCTGTGTGGAATGTTAGTATCTAGCTGGCAGGGAGCTGCAGGTGGGAGGCATAGCTGTGTGGAATGTTAGTATCTGGCTGGCAGGAAGTGGCAGGTGGAGCTATGTGGGATGTTAGCATCCAGGTGGCAAGGACAGCAGTGTGGGGTGTTCGTATTGGGTTGCATGCTAGCCAGAACTGGCTAATCTGCAAAACTTGACAAAAAAGGTAAATATATCAAACTGTAAATCTAACATACAGGTTGTTCTGAAAGCTCATTAAAAATGATTGTTGTTATTAGATGTTAGTTCCACTGTTAATATGCTCTAGAACAGCAGTAGCCAATGTTTAGCTCTCCAGTTGTTGGAGACTGTAACTCCCATCAACCCCAACGATAATAGGAGCTTTAGTCTCCAACAGCTGGAGATACAAACCTTGACTAACTCGACTCTAGAATATTAGAAAGTAGTGCAATGTGTCTGCATGTGGATCCACAGAAACCAACCACCCTTCCATCCACATGGGAAGATCACCCATGATGGATGGAATGGTACATACCTGAGCTATACATTTTGGGCACCTCCAGTCACCCTTGGGTACCTCTGTGAGAGGAGGAATGAGGCAGAAGGTATGGTAACTGTCATCACACCCATCACACAAAAGTAACTTGTCTTCACAATCACCACGAGCGCAGAATAGACAGATGTACAGGTCCACCTAGGGTAAGAACAAAGGGCGAGAATCATTAAAGAAACAATATCAACTCAATTACTGTTCATACCGCTTTAAAGAAACACTAACTCCTCCTAAAATTATCCCCGAATAATCTTAAGCTGGGCAGGAAATCCTAATTGTTGCTACAAATCAATTCTGCGTTGATAGGTTCCCCAAAATGAATCTTTATTTAACAGATAATATTATAACAGAATATTAGGCCATGGTTATGTGTTGCTGGATTGCAATACTCCAAATGCTTCCAATGAAGTCTTCATAAGAAGGAAGGAAGGAATATGTCACACAGGAGGGAGACTGGAATCCTAGTCACATGGACGTCTAAAACACAGCGTGGCTGATTCCTCAAGAAGAACTGGATCAACGCTTGCACAAACCAACTGCGCAATAGGAGGCAAACAAATTCCCACTGATTTGAAAGGGGTTTTTAACCCTTGAATGGTAGAGGTCTCCCAAAATGTTGCTAGGGAAGGAGTTGGAGATCTCTCTAACATTCAAGGTGTTAAAAGCACCATTTAAATGAACAGGAATTTGTGTGGCCCCCCCCCCCCATGGTGCGGCTACGTAGCCCCAGAATTACTCCACTTCTTTTTAGTACAACAGCTTTCTAATTTTCCTCCTGTTGGCACCTCTAAGCAATAGAAAACTACACTATATGGCTTACAAATATTTTCCTTGGAAACTGTGCCGAAAGTCTAGCTTCCTTCATAAGAAAACAGGCCAAATAGAGGCAATAAAAATATTGCCCAATATCTGTTATTAGTCTGGATATGAAACACTTACAAAGTTGACTGATAGAGCTCCTTTCCGTTGCCTCATCCGCATCCCAAAAGCTTCCATCTTGGAGTTTTTCTTCTTCTTGCAAATTTCATCTGAAATGGGAAAATACCTTGTGTAAATAACAGGTTGGACCTGTGGAAAATGACAGTTTCAGAACAACTTAATAAGGATGGGGATTCAGGTGTCTAAGTGTGGTGAACAGAAATATGCCAGCAGAAATACAAAACGGTAAGAAGATCAGAGATCTGGGCTGGCTCTTGGTTCTTCGAGTACATAATATGTCACGTCACATTGTCTACACTTTTATGACCCTGTCGGTAAGCATTCTGGACCTCTGTTTCAAGGGACTGTGAAAGCAAGGATAGCAATAAGTAATCCAGCTTTATGTTGCAGGGATACTTTTACTCAGCATCACTAGTTCTGCTTTCACAGAGCCTGACAGAAAGCTCAACATCAGAGAAGGTGAAGATGAAAAAAATGTATAATAAGTACAAGCAAACTTACTTTACATATTATGCACTTGCATAATATGTAAAGACAAAATGAAGGCTTACTGTCACTTTAACCACAGGCTGCCAAACGTGTTCTCACCAGCTCTATCTTTAACACTGTCACCAATGCCAATGATTTTGTGAGTCGCTCTGAAAACATGAAGCTTCTTCACTTCCTGGTTTTTACTGACCTCCAAAGTTTCCGGCTAAGAAAAATAAAGAGTTTAATAGTGAGTCAGTATGTCAAAGGAAGGGTTTCCTCAATCATATATACGGGGGGAATCATGAGACATACCTTAAGGGGGTAAGTATAGGAAAACCATATTTTAGCTCATTCACTTACTTAGGGAATTATGCATAAAGAAAAAGTTTAGCAAGTCTGGGAAAAATCCAAATGCATCATAGGAGAGAATACAAATTCCTAAAAAGCCTACTGACTTAAAGGGACGTTTAACTTCAATGCAATGTGTTGAAGACCTCTCCAGCATTAAAAGGTTAAAAAAACAAACAAAAAAAAAAACACTGAAATGGGCTGTGAAGTATCGATATAAAGCCCTTTTAAAGGGATACTAATGTTTCAAAATAAATGTAGCTCCGATTATTCTTTAGAGTTTTTGGGCCATGTAGAGCTTTATTATCATTCTCTATTATGTGTTGTTCCAGAATAATTGAATCATAAAATGTCTCCCTCCCGCCCCTTTTACCTATGTAAAGCTGCACAGCAGGACCGTCCTGATGGATAACAGCAAGGAACAATCTTCAGTGAGCATAAGGAAAAACCTACCCTCCTCCTTCAAGAGGTCAGGGATTTCCTTTTGATCACAGTAAGAAGACTGTCCCTCACTGCAAGCTGTCTGGTCAAGTGACCAGATTCCACATCCGAGGGGAGGAGGCTTACAATAGGTAAAAGGGTCCGGACGGAGGTAAAAGGGGCCAGAGGGGGACACTTTATAATTCAATTACTCTGGAACTACACATCGTTGAGAATGATAATAATGCGCTACGTGACCCAAATGGCCCCAAAACTATAAAGAATAATTGGTACTTCCCTGTTATCCGGAACCATTTACAAAACACCCATTTTCAAAACATTTTTCAAACAATTTTCAAGCATAACAACAACAGATTCTGACAGGAGTTAGTATTGAAAAATCGATGACAGGAAATTCTGACAGGAAATCGATGACAGGAGATTCTGACAGGAAATCGATGACAGGAGATTCTGACAGGGCAGATTCTGACAGGAAATAACAACAACAGGAATTAGTTTTGAAAATCGATGACAGGAAATTCTGACAGGAAATCGATGACTGGAGATTCTGACAGGACAGATTCTGACAGAAAATAACAACAGGAATTAGTTTTGAAAATTGATGACAGGAGATTCTGACAGGACAGATTCTGACAAGAAATAACAACAACAGGAATTAGTTTTGATAATGGTTCCTGAGAACAGGAAAGTACCGAATAATTGTAGCTGTATTTATTTTGCAGGTATTGATTGTTTGCTCGCATTCACTTTACTACACATGGATACACTTATACAGTTCTTTTCCTAACCCATTTCAGCTCCCAGATCCACAACATTAGCACACAATTAGTTTCCCGGTTCAGTGAATTCCATCTTGTAATCGGAGTCCCAGGTCTAGACAATGAGTTAACATTGGTGGGATCTCAAAAGGTTTGAGTTAATGCGCAAGTACCTCTGACTTTATACGTCGTGATCTCTTTAAAGGAACATTTGTTTTCTCTTTTTCCACTTTTTCCACTAGAACTTTGTGGTCCTCGCATGGCTCTGTCACTTGAACCTTCTCTTCAGCTTTCAAACTTGGTTTCTGGATTCCCTGGGGGATGAACAGGGTGAGAATATTAATATGATCACTTTCATCTTAACTGGTTTTTGCGACTGCATTGAAAGTATCTGAAAGTGTTGCGCACAGTTAGCAAGTCCGCTCTACTAGAAAGACTGAATGAATGAATGAATGTATATGTTTATTTATATAGCACCACAAGTGTACGCAGCGCTTTACAATTTCAGGGTTTAAACAATACAGGGTTACAGGTGCTTTGTAGAGTGAAACGTTGGGTGCAAGGTCCCTGCCCAAAAGCTTACACTCTAAAGTGGTAGCTTACAATCTAAAGATTACGGACTAATAAAGAATGGAAATGGCATAATCCAGTCTTAGTGCAGAATCCAATCTCCTCTGTCTGACAGACGTCACAGCAAAAGAACTTCACAGGTGTTGAACACCCCTCTAGCATGCAAGAGGCTAAAGGTACAGTGAAGTTTGATTACAAAATTATATAATGTAAGGTTTTTCTCTCTGACCCAAACAAGGGTACTCCCACTACTGAGAGTAAAATTATTCAAAAGTGATAAAAGTTCAGACATGTTTGATTTCTTGTCTGTTCCCCATCGTGAACAAAAAAAGTTTTAAAAGTCACCACTAGGTGGAGCTTTTCATTAGTCCCTATGGAAAATTTCTGTCAATTGACTAAAAAACACTCCAGATATTGGAGAAGAAACATTATCTTGAGTTTTAATAATTTTAGAATTAATTATCACCCAGTAGTGGGAGAATTGTTTTTCTCAGTAGGAAAAGCCCCACAATAGATTTTTTTTTTTTTTTTTTTTTTTTTAAAGCAAGACTATTGGAGGAAAGACTGAAGGATCTCACTCGCACTTTTTATAGATGACCTATAAGGTCACTGAGTTACATGTTAGCCTCATGTATGAGAGGTCTTTCCTTAGTCAGCCAACTTGCTTATTTCATTTTACACAAATGGCCTGAAGATTACCAGGCCTCCTTGCATCACAGAAACAGATTATATTAAGGATGCAAACATAACGTTAAAGGATTGAAGGTTACAAACTATTTTAAGGAAATAGAATACAAAGAAGCAGAACAGTCTGCTAAATCCTTGTTTTATTTAATTTTTATTTAGGGATAGTAAAGTTTCACAAAAAAAGTCCAGCTCCAATTAATCTTCACAGTATTTGGGCCATGTAGAGTGTTATTTCAATGCTGTCAGAGTTCTAGTTCAAGAGCAATTGAATTAAAAACTGTCCTCCTCCCGCCCCTTTTAACTAGTGTAAGGCACCTCCCCTCAGATGTGGAATGTGGTCTCTTGACCGGACAGCTCACACCAAGGGACAATCTTCTTACTGTGAATATAAGTAAAACCCTGCCCCCCTTGACAGGTTTTTCAGATATTTCCTTATGCTCACTGAAGACTGTCCCTCTCTACAATCCATCCGGACAGTCTTGCTGCTCTGAGGTTAGCAGCGTTACATCAGTAATCGGGTTGAGAGGGGGACTCTTTATCATTCAATTACTCTTGAACTACAACTCTGACAGTATTGACACTCTCCATGGCCCAAATACTATGAAGATTAATTGGAGCTATTTGTGTGAAACATTACTATCCCTTTAATGTTCCAAACATATACTTTCATTATTTATTTTCAAATGCTCCCTGAAAGTCGTCTCACCATAAGACTGATGCCGGATTGGAAGAGCTCATAGGGGTAAAGGATGCGGTCGTAGTGTGTCTTCAGAAGTGACCCTGTGCCCTTTCCTGGCATGTACCCCATGCGGGTGCCCACCTTGGACCATTTTTTCTCTTTAGAGACGAGCTCAAAACCTCCTTCACTGGAAACAACCTGAATTGAGAAAGATGCTGGTAAAAGCATGGCAGAGAAAGGGCTCTGCAAAGCAAAGACAAATGTTCACAAATAATAATTCAGAAGTACTGTAAAAGGAGGCACCATCTTGATTCAGTCTTAGGCCAGACTGTAGCGATACATGAATTAGTAAAGCAATAGCAGAAGGGACTGAGCCACCAGATATGATGAACTGGACATGACAGAAGTAAGAGGTGAAAACTGTGAATGAAAAAGTCAAGTAGACACTTCAACATTGGAATATGGCTGGGGCATCCAACATGTGGCCAGCTCATCACTTGTAACACACCAGACCATAGTTTGAAGCCTGGCCAAGTTTTTGATTTTTTTATTTTAACACCTAATTAGCTAGCACACATGAACCAGTAATAATCCAGTAATACCAACCTGTTGCCTGCTGTTACTGTACAGTACGTTATTAACAGTATTCCCAGCGACTTGACCTAAACTGAGCAGTGACTAACACTAAGCCTAGAACTGTGCACTTTTGAATAAGTACCAAGTTAATTACACTTTCATACTACTTCCGTATTGCTGCAAAAAATAAATTAATTAAAGCGGAACTAAAACCGCTAATAAACTTTATTTGTAATAATTCCCTATCTGGCGACTAGCTGCTTAGTAGCGCTAGTCGCCACAATTATTATCTCTTTATGGAGAAATATGCAGTCATCCTCGGCTGACAGGCAGGACGGAGCGCGGACATCTTGCCCTAGTGACGTCCGCGTGCCTGTGCTGACAGTCCGAGATGGCTGTAGGAGGCGTTGCTAGGAGCCATTCGGCTCCAGAAGGGACTGACAGCGCAGGTGTGCGGACGTCACTAGGGGCAAGATGTCTGCGCTCCGTCCTGCCTGTCAGCAGAGGATGACTGCATATTTCTCCATAAAGAGGTAATAATTCTGGCGACTAGCGCTATTAAGCAGCTAGTCGCCAGACAGGGAATTATTACAAAGTTTCTTAGCGGTATTAGTTCCGCTTTAAAAAAAATAAATAACAATTGTTTTATATCGGAAATACTATAATTAACTATTGTTATTTATAAACAATGTGGCCCTCACATGTATGGATTACTGGTCATGTGTCCCACAATTCTAAAAATTGTATGTAAAAAGTATCAGCTGTCTCAGCTTTTGAATGAAAGATCTACAGTGGAACTAATCTAGTTTTACTCAGCAGGAAAAATCCTGAAACATTTTTTTTTCCATAAAAAACAGTTTACTACCCATTTAATATGAATATCCATGATCACTTTTTACCATTATTTTGGTTCTCATGCCTTTATCTACCCAGAGTCCTTGCGTTATATTGCACCACATGTCAATGTACAAACCTACCTTGCTCAAAGCATACACATCCAGTAGTTTGCGATCCACCACAGGGATCCTGAGAGTGGATCCCTGTAGCTCCCAGAACTTAGCCAGCTGATCCAAGAAATCCAGTTTAACTCTGGTCATTGCCTGGAAGGTAAAGATGGCAGTAAGACAGGTGTGAAGAATTTATGAATTTATACTTCCACGACTGAACGGCCAGTGAAAACTCAAGAAAAAAAACAAAACAAAAAACGAAAACAAATAGGTAAGTAACCCACATATACGTCTTCATTCAGAAAGCAAAATATGGAGCATACTAAGTGCACCACAGGATCAAATAAAACTCCAAAAATGCCCTCTGATTTAAATGGGAGTTTTCAAACCTGTGCGTGCTAGAGAGGTCCTCTTTAGCATTCAAGGGGTTAAAAGTTCCAATTTAATATAATAAAAAATAAAAAAATAATAAAAAAAACATATGAGGGGGTGCTTTAAAGGGATAGTAATGTTTCATAATAAAAGCAGCTCTAATTAATCATCATAGTATTTGGACATTGGAGAGTATTATTTCAATTCTGTCAGAGTTGTAGTTCAGGAGTAAATCAATGACAAAGTATCCCCCTCCCTCCCCTTTTACTGATGTAACACTGTTCAGCCAGATCAGAAGGGAGGTGCCCAGGTAGATTGCAGAGAGGGACAATCTTCAATTAAGATAAGGGAAAAACCTGAAAAGCTTGTCAAGAGGGGCAGGGATTGCATTGTTCTCATAGGAAGAAGATTGTCCCCTTCTGTTATCTGTCTGGTCTATGGACTGGATTCCACATCTGAGAAGAGATGGCTTACACTAGGTAAAAGGGGCGGGAGGGGGAAACTTTGTTTGTGAATATCTCTCAAACCATAAAGGTTTGAGAGATAAGACTTATATCGTTCTTCATGTTTTTTTAATGCCTACAAAATAAAATAAAGTTAAAACAAAGTATTACTATCCCTTTAAAGTCACTTTGCGATAAGTATGTATAACTTAGTTACTCACTTTTGGTGCTAACTGGTCAGTGCTTAAGTACAAACTGCTTCAAAGCCCCGTCCATGTGATTGCGGTAAACACTGCCTTTCCATCAAAGGGAGCAGAATAATAAAGATATCCACCATTCAGCTTAAAGGGGATGCATCACCTTATAAAAACTTACTTTACCTTTAATGTTAATACAGTAGTCATAGGAAAGCTGTTTTTTAAATTTTGTTATGCAAGTACTTTAAAAAGATATACTATGTTCTGTGTTGTGCACTTCCAAATAATGTACACAGCACAGCTCTCCTCCCATCTCCCATCCAGCTGCACCAGGGATCACATTCACGATTCCCTTCAGTGTGCTGTGAACACTATCCTATCGTTATATCAAGCTCCAGTTAGCATTATACTGAGGTTACAACCTCAGTATAATGCTAACTGGAGTTTGATATAATGATAGGAGGTGTCCACAGCACACCAAAGGGAAGCGTGAATGTGCTCCCTGGGGCAGGTGGGAGGAGAATAAGGCAGTCAGATAGAGCTGTGCCTGTGATTCACCTTGAAGATAGTATATCTTAACTACTTACATTATATAAAAAAAAAAAAAAAAGCTTTTCTATGACTACTGTATTAACAAAAGTTATAGTAAAAATATTTTATAAGGTGATACATCCCCTTTAACATTCATAAACCATTTTACTTGGACGGGGTGAGAATACCCCTGTTTCTTTAAGCCAGTTTGTCCTTAAAGCACAGACCAGCAAACATCAAAAGCGAGTAACAAAGTTATACTTATCACAATGAAGTTAAAGTTCCCCGTAATATTTTGTCATTTTTGTGTGAATACCGCTTTGCTGTTTTGTCTGCTTTTAATGAGATTGCAGAGGGGAGCAGCTGGATTGTAACGTCTGCGTGGGTGGCAGTATGAATATCCCCACAACTGTGTGTGCTGCTGGCTATTGGTACTAGTCCGACAAGCATGGTTTGTGGGTATCTCAGATTTGCAATTACATATATGTTCTTTTCAACGAGGTTAAAAATTCAGGAATCGATACTATGAGCCATATGCAAAAAAGCAAAGAACAGCAGCAACACAGTGGACAAGCATGAATTCCCATTGACTTCAATGGGAATTTTAACCCTTTGAATGCTAGAGTTCTCCAATGCACTGCAAAGCAAGGAGCTGTGGCAAAAGAAGAGATAAAAAGCTCCAATTAAATCAAAGGGAATCGGATGGATTTTTATTGGAGAAGTTGTTTTGCCCCAGAATTGGACAGATGGAGCTAGTGTGCATAACCCTTTGAGTGCCAGTGGGGTACGCACTGCATACCCCTCTGGCACTCAAAGGGTTAAAGGTAAAAACGGATAATTGTGGTGCAAACCAGCTGCACCATAGGGGAGAAATACACATTTCCTTGGATTTGAAGTGTGACTTGTAACCCCATTTAAATCAATAGGCAATTGGGAAATTGAGATTGTTGCCGTTGGTTTGTCCCAGAATTCTCCTCTCTTCCTTTCTGCTTAGAACTGGAATTTTATTTACTTATTAATTTCATTAGTTTGATGCACAGGTTTAAAAATTTCCATTACAAATAATGAGGATGTAAGTCCCTTTCACTGATTAACACCTTATCTCCCATCTGTCAAGAACACAGAGCTGCTGAGATAATGAGTCTTTGGGGGGAGTTTGAGAAAAATTATAATCTGCACCAAAAATCAAGTCAGTAATTCAGAGGTGGACAAGGTGAGTCCTTTCATCTGCTGCCAGACTACAACTCCCATCATTCCTTGCCCACTAACGGCAGGTGGGTAAGGATGGGAGCTGGAGTCTGGCAGCAGAAGGAAGGCCTTACTTTGCCCATCACTGAGTTACTGACTTGTTTTATGGTGAGATGTGCTCTGTTCACTCCCAGGAGACCTGCCCACGACGGTCGAACCCAGGAAAACAATGGAAGTTGCATTATTTCCTTCAATGGATCAGCCATTAACTCTCTTAGTGCCAGAGAGGTATCTAACGCATTGCCTTGCAATGCATTGGATACCTCTCAGGCACGCAAAGGGTTAAAACATTCTACTACCCAAGCTGGCTGCGCTGACAGAACAGGTATGCGCTGTGATGAATATTTCCATATCTGTGTAAGTACTAAGGGAAACAAAGAAAATATGCAAATAGCAATGCCGCCTATTTTATAAACAGAGCATTAAGACTCAATTTGGGCTTCAGTTATAGAAAGTTGAGGGATATTTATTTTACATAAAACCCATTATTAACCCCCTGAATGATAAAGACTTCTCCAAGACATTGCTTCACAAAGCGTTTATGTGATCAAGAATCTTAGGGGTTACAGCTAAAGCAATAACTGACTCTTCAGTCTGTCTGTTCATTATATACATTTTTATAATGAAACTTACCTTTCTAAATGCTCACAACTTTCTTGTTTTATTTTAATAAAATGTGTCCCCCTGAAGCCCTTTTTCCACATGTAACGCTACTTCCCTCAGATCTGAGATCTGGTCGCTGGACCAGATAGATCACAATGAGGGACAATCTTCTTCCTGTCAGTAGAAGGAAAATCCTGCTCCCTTGACAAAGGTGGGAAAGTTTTTCCTTATACTGAGAGAAGATTGTTCCTTGTTGAGATCCATCCAGACTGTCTTTCTGCTGTGCGGGGAGGAATTGTGACGTATGGAAAATGGGCAGGAGGGGGACACGATTAAATTAAAATGAGAACGTTGATCATTTAGAAGAGTACATTTAATTACAAAAATGTATTTTGTAGAATAAGGCTTGCAGTAATATCTAACCACTAGTATCAAAGCCCTTATACACGGGCTAAAGTGCACCCTGCGGCCCTGGCTGCTGCCTCTGAGCAGAGACCGACGGTGAGCCATCCGGAGCTCCCTGCTCCGGATCAGCGCCTCGCCGAAACCGCTGATCTTTAACGAGGAGCTCCAGACGGCTCACAGCAAAGCTCCCTGTGTGCGAAACCACACATGCACAGTAGAGACTGCTGGGTTCAGTCTCTACTGCGCGTGTGCGTTTACGCTCACAGGGAGCAACGCATTCTATCACTTTATGTTATAGGATTACGCTCTCTTAACCCCTTAACAACACTTGACGGTCATAGTACGTCAAGGGTCGATTTGACTTAACGACCGATGACGTACTATGACTGTCATCGAGTTCCGGGCTCCCCCCGCGGCTGCACGCCATTCGGGGAGTCCGGAACGCAACGGAGCAATAAAAAAAAAAATTGCTCCGTGGTCGTCCAGTCAGATCGCGGTGCGGATTCCCCGGTCCTTAAGGGGTTAAAGAAAAAAAAAAAAGAGAAAAAATATGAAGCAATTCTGGGTAAAACCAAATGCACCATAAGGGATAGCTAAAATCCCCCACTGATTTAAATCAGGCTTTTAAATTAGACTTTTTGGCTGCACATATTGTGCGAGTGCATAGCATGTAAAGTTAAATGGTCTATTCTTTATTATTTTCTTCATCTTCACCTAATGTTCTGTACATTTTTATGCCCAGACAGTGAAATGTTTGGATTTCTGTTTACAGAGAGCTTTCTGTCAGGGATTGTGAAGCAGGTTTAATGGAGTAATTGAAAAAAGCATCCTTGCAGCACTGAGTGCTCTGAATGCTGTATTTAATAGACTGGAAGCAGCCTTTTCTGCTGCAGGGATAATGTTACATTGCTTCACACATCTAGGCAGTTCAAGGAAAGGGCCATAGAATTAAATAATGTAGAATATGCAGATTATGTAAAGTCAGAAAGGAGGCCGATTGTCACTAAAGGAAATAAAAAACAAACAATGGAGCCTATATTATAAGCAGGGAATCCGCACTCATTTGGTGTACAACTACAGCAAGCTGGGAGATACTTATCTCACGCACAACTCATTATTAACCCCTTGGACGCAATACATTAGAATCACCTCTAGAAGGGGTAAGAAGCCCTATTTAAAACAATTAGAATTTATATTTTCTACCTTTGGTGCAGTTGGTTTGCTCCAAAATGGAAGCACTTTTATCTTGGTACACGATCCATTGTGACTTCATACAACATGATCTGTAACCTTCTGAATATTCCGCTCCCTGATCATCTGGGGTACACTATACAGTGGGCTCAATGTAGGAGACCAGGTGCGAAACTCAGCATTGTGTGAAGATGGCTGCAAAAAGCCAGTATTCTGTTAAGTTAAAGGGAAAGTAATGTCTTAATTATATAAAAAATAATATTGTAGAGTATAAAATAAATCAATCGATGCAATTCCTATCTCTCAAACCTTTATGGTGTGAGAGATAGAGCGTTCTAAAGTTCCCCCCTCTCTCCTGACGTCAGCTGACAGCAGGAGTTCCTGGTCTGGGGACCTACAGGCGGCTCTTCAGCAGAGACAAAATGGAGATATTTAAAAAGAAATACTTCACTGGAACGATCTACAAAGTGTGCTTGGTTTGCAAGAAACTTTTTAGACTATTCCAAAGACGTATTTCTTTTTAAATCGCGCTATTGTGGCTCTGATGAAGAGCCTCCTCATGTCGGGCAACACGCATCGCCTTCTGTCAGCTTTACAGCTGACATTAGAGGACTTTAGAATGCTCTAGCTCTCAAATTATAAAGGTTTGAGAGATAGGAATTGCATCGATGGATTTCTTATTTTATGGTCTACAATATTATGTTTTATATAATTAAGACATTACTCTCCCTGTAATGCAAATACTTAGAACTGTGTGAACTTAGGTGAGAGCACGCAACATTCTACTAACCCAATGCATTGGATACCCCTCTGGCACTCAAAGTGTTAAAGAAATACTTAATTTATAGTTTATTTAGTATTGTAGGCTTTAAAAAAATATTAAGAACTATGCAAGTCTTATCTTTGAGAGATATTTGCAACTAAATTTCCACCCTCCGTGACGTCAACGTTCTAGCTGACAGATTTGGATTCTGGTCCTCAGACCAGCCAGCAGCTCATCAGCAGAGCTGAGATTGCGATCTTTAAAAAGAACTACTTCATTGGAACAGTCTACAAAGTGTGCTTGCAAACCAGGCACACTTTGTAGACTGTTCCAATTAATTAACTCTTTTTAAAGTTCGCTATTTCGGCTCTGCTGAAGAGCCTGCGGCTGGTCTGTGGACCAGAATCCAAGTCTGTCAGCTAGACTTGACTGAAACAGCCAGGAAGAGGGAACTTTGGTTGTGAATATCTCTCAAACCTTTATTACATAGTTCTTAATATTTTTTTAAAGCCTACAATACTAAAATTTTAAATTAGGCATTACTATCCCTTTAAAGTAAATAAAAAGTCAAGTTCACATGAAGCTACTGTAAGCTTGAATACTCACTTTTAGCAGAAGAGGGGAAAACAGGCGTAGCTATTATCTAATCATTTGGATACTATAGTGCATTGAGAAGCAACAAGCTGGAGATCTCTCTAAACATTCAAAGGGTTAAGCTAGTCTACTACTTTAGAATATGCCCAGGGCACATCAGTGGCTTAAAAGAATCCTGAGCCAAGGGGTTAACCCTTTGAGTGCCAGAGGGATACGCAATGCATTGCTTTACAATGTGTTGCGTACCCCTCTGGCACTCAAATGGTTAAATGTATGATACCATTATTATTAAACTACTCGTCCTACTGATGTCTAAAATGAAAAAGCCCTTCACATTTTACAATACGGTTTAATGGAGGCCACTAATGCCCACTAACTGAGTTAGTACAGTGGGACAGAATAGAACTGCCTCATTTAAATTAACAGGGAGCTCTATTTATTTCCCTATGGTGCAGTTGGTCCACCCCAAAATTACTCAACATTTCTTTTGAACAGAAGACCCTTAGGTTGATTACCCCTTTAAGGAGTTAATTACTTTCAAATGCACTGAATCCCCCTACCCCATTGTCCTTAAAGGGTTAATGGGACTTCACAAGAGAGAGACTGTGAAGAGAGAGAGATAGAGATTACTGATGCGCATGCATAGAGTTGCTCGCTAAGGAGGACCCACGTACAGTCCGTCTTCATTCGTGTTTGGCTTTTTTTTTTTTTTGTTCTGTTTTTTTGTTGTTTTGGGGGTTTTTTTACATCTAGGGGCTGGATTCTATTACAGGAGATAAATATTAACAACCGTTTTATCAAAAATGTTCCCACTGAAGTCTATGGGGAAACCTGGAGATAAAAGCAGAGATAAAATTAGCACCTGCAATAGAATCTAGCCCTAGATGAGCTAAAAACTATGTTAAAGCGGAACTACCACCTTTAACCCTTTGAGTGCCAGAGGGGTACAGGATGCATTACTTTGCAATGTGTTCCGTACCCCTCTGGCGCTTAAAGGGATATGAAAGACGTCCCCAAATAATTCCTCTGCTCAGTAGAGCTAGTCGCCAGAATTATTACCTCCTTAATGTGAATTATCATCTGCTCCAGGACTGACAGGCAGGATGGACCGCAGACATCTTTCCATAGTGCCATCTGCACTATCAGACTGTGTGGTGTGTATATAAGTGTATCACCCTGGTGTCCCTGTGTTTAGGATATCAGACTGTGTGGTGTGTATATGAGTGTATCACCCTGGTGTCCCTGTGTTTAGGAGATCAGACTGTGTGGTGTGTATATAAGTGTATTACCCTGGTGTCCCTGTGTTTAGGAGATCAGACTGTGTGGTGTGTATAGAAGAGTATCACCCTGGTGTCCCTGTGTTTAGGAGTTCAGACTATGTGGTGTGTATAGAAGTGTATCACCCTGATGTCCCTGTGTTTAGGAGATCAGACTGTGTGGTATGTGTATATAAGTGTATCACCCCGGTGTCCCTGTGTTTAGGAGATCAGACTGTGTGGTGTGTGTATATAAGTGTATCACATTGCTCCACAGCAATAAAACTTACATTAATGTTTGTTTAGACTTCAGTATGTGCGTTTATAAAAGAGTCTGTGTAATTAAAATACTTTGGTCTTTCTCTAAATCATTTATTCAGTTACACGAAAAGGTGTCACTGGGTCAGGAAAATACCTAATATTTCCTGGTAATGCCCCTCCCACCAGCCACACCCCCCAGCCACAACATTGAAAACAAAAGGTTCCCTCTTCGGCCATTTGAAATGTTGGGAGGTATGTGGATCAGTTCAGCAATGGAATGGTAAAAACAAAAAAGTGTACTGATACTTTATGTTTAACCCATTGAGTTGCACGTGGGAGAGCACTGCACTGATTCACAATGTGCTGCCCAACCCTTAAGTACTTCTATAGACACAGAGTTGGTAAATAACAAAAAGCAGCTATAAAGCAGTGCCATCTGACGACATCGCCAGGGATTTTATAAATAAACAGGAGCTCGCCCTAATAATAACTGTAGCACAGGCTCTCTTTTGTCTTCTGTCTGGCCCACACTGCTGTGCTTCACTGATCTGACACAGGCATCTGTGACCTTGTGACTGGATCAACAGGGGTGTTTTTGGCATGGGCTGGACTTGATGGACGCATGTCTTTTTTCAGGCTTATCTACTATGTTACTATGACTGTGCCCCCAGTGTAAGTCAACAGGGGCATGTATCTAGGGGAATTAGATTGGTTTTAGAGCTATTTAAGGCATAATTATCAATAACTTCAGATGGATGTGTGGTTTGTGGCAATTCTGGCTCATTTTGCTTCCATTTTGCCACACTACAGGTGACACTACAGGACTTAAAGGGACAGTAATACTTAAAATGTTAAAGAAAAAAAAATGTTGTAGGGTTCATCCCCCTGAGTAAAACAAGGGTACTCCCACTGCTGAGAGATATTTTACTAAAAAGTTGTAACAGCTCAAACTTGAATTTTTTTTTTTAGGTGCAACATCACAGTGGCGCTGTTGCTACACCATCCTATGGACAGCTCTGGTCTCTAGGCCATAAATCTCCAAAGGATGGTGTAGCAACAGCGCCACTGTAAATTTTCAGGCCAGTGTGATATTGCACCTAAAAAAATTCAAGTCTGAGAGGTTACAATTTTTTTAATAAAATATCTCTCAGAGGTGGGAGTACCCTTGTTTTATTTGGGGACATAAACCCTACAACATATATTTTTTTACATCTTAAGTATTACTATCCCTTTAAAGTGGACCTATCACCTTGAATTTTTTTGCATATTTGAAAAATTCATTCAAAACTGCCTATGTGTCATGTTAACCAAAATTTCAGCAGATGTATAGTTAAGGAGATATTCACACTTATTTCTAGGTAAAATGAAAGTGGACATTTCCTGGTGCAGCACATAGTTTTCATTAGCATAAGCAACATCACTGAAGCCATTCATTAGCATATGCCATGTCACCAGACAGGCTTCATTAGTGTATGAAATGTCACTGAATGGCTTAACCCTTTGAGTGCCAGAGGGGTACGCAAAGCAATGCACTGTATACTCCTCTGGCACTCAAATGGTTAATTAGCATATGAAATGTCACTGGTACGGCACAGGCACCACTATTACCATATGGTAACAAGTGTGACTATCTCAACTGTACATTTGCTGGTCTTTTGGAGAACATGACACAGAGCAGAAGTTTTCAAACATGCAAACTTGAATTAAAGGGATAGTAATGTTTCACAATAAAAGCAGCTCCAATTAATCTTCATAGTATTTAGGCCATGGAGAGTGTTATTTCAGTACTGTCAGAATTGTAGTTCAAGAGTAATTGAATGATAAAGTATCCCCCTCCTATCCCTTTTACTGATGTTACACTGCTCACTTCGGATCAGCAAGGCTGTCTGGATGGATCTCAGAGAGGGACAATCTTCAGTGAGTATAAGGAAAATCCTGTCAAGGAGGGCAGGGTTTTCCTTATTATCACAGTAAGAAGATTGTCCCTTGCTGCGATCTGTCTGGTCAAGACACCAAATTTCACATCTGAGCTGAGCAATGATACACTAGGTAAAATGGGCTGGAGGGGGGTACTTTATCATTCAATTACTCTTGAACTACAACTCTGACAGTATTGAAATAACACTCTCCATGGCCCAAATACTATGAAGAATAATTGGAGCTGTTGTTTTTGTGAAATATTACTATCCCTTTAAGGTGAAAGATCCACTTTAATCACAAAGAAAAGAGAAGCCATTTTGGAACAAACCAATTGCACCAAAGAGGACCAATAAAAGTTCCCTTTCACTTAAATGTGGCTTTTAGTCCTGCTGAATGCTAGGGAAGTCTCCAAAGCATTGGTTAAAAGTGCTTTTGAGACCACTCTAAAATACAAGGGGTTAAAGTAAATTTTAAATCTGCAGGAGATTTTATTCCTACCCTATAGTGCAACTGGTTTGCTCTAGCATTACTCCACTTTTATATCAAACACAGGCCTATATTTATAAAATCAAACTGGAGTTATTCTGGAGCAAACCAACTGCACTAAAATATAGCTTTTATGCCCTTGAATGCCAGCCAGAGAGGTCTCCAATGCATTGGAAACATAAAAACCCCAATTTAGCAGGAATATTTCTTTGTCCCCTATGATGCAGTTGGTTTACGCCAGAATAATTCATCTGCTTTTATAAATAAGAGCCATACAGCCGAATGACAACATATAATGACAGAACCAGAACCCTTGTTAAAGGGATAGTAATACTTAAAATGCAAAAAAATATATGTTGAAGTGTTTGTCTCCCCCTCAGTAAAACTAGAGTACTTCCACTGCTGAAAGGTGTTTTATACATAGTTTATTACAGCTCAAACTTGATTTTATTTAGATGCAGTATCACAGTGGCCTGAAATTGTACAGTGGCGCTGTTGCTACACCATCCTATGGAGATTTATGGTCCCGGGACCAGAGCTGTCCACAGGATGCTGTAGCAACAGTGCCACTGTACAATTTCAGGCCATTGTGATACTGTACATTAAAAATATGCAAGTTTGAGCCGTAATAACTTTTAAATAAAATACCTTTCAACAGGGGGGTACCCTTGTTTTACTCATGGTGATAAACCCTACTATATATATATATATATATATATATATATATATATATATATATATATATATATATATATATATATATATATTTTTTTTTTTTTTTTTTTTTTTTTTTTTATTTTTTTTTTTTTTTTTTTTTTTTTTTTTTTTTTTTATTTTATTTTTACATTTTACATATTACTGTCCCTTTAAGCAAGATGGTTTCTACACCAAGTTTTTAGAACAAATAGGTATGCCAGTTATGACTGGCATTAGTCACAGCTGAGATGTATCTAAGATAGGGATTGACAAATCTGGTTTGACTCTAGGAGCCAGACCTAATATTTAGAAGGCAAACTCTGCATCAGAGGAGAACCTGTACATTTTACAATGTTACAAGTTGTGCTGCAGTGTAGGGACACTGCCTTCCCTACACGCAGGGCAAGTTTAAGGTGCCAGGTCCCAATTTTCTATTCACCATTGCGACCTGGCATCCAGGATTTGTTGAGCCCTAATATAAGAGACATTTAGGAACTTATTCATCTGTCTAAATTATGGAGCAAACCAAATACACCACAAGGTTGAAATGAAAATTCAACAAATTCTAAGACATGCATAGGAAGCCTTTCTAGCATTCAATGGGATATAGTCCCCAGTTAAATAAATGTGAATATTTATTTTTCTCCTTTGGTGAAGCTGTTTTGTCAGTGGAACTGCTCTACCTTAGTGTGTGGAATACAGACGGCCTTGTTGCCCGTATTCAGGAAGCTAAAGGTGAATAATTACTGTGGACTAAACCAATTATAATTACATCATTGGGGACAAATGGAAATTCCCATTGCTTTAACCCCTTAAGGACCACTGACGTGCCAGGACTGTCAAGGAGGTCCGGGCCAATGACGGTCCTGGCATGGCATGGAGTTCAGGGCTCGCGGCGCGGCTGCACGCCACTCTGGAAGCCCTGAGCCGGAACTTAAAAAAGCCCTGTGGTCCTCAAGTGTCGGCCCCTAAGGGGTTAAACTGCATGCTACACAGGTCTCCAAAGCACTAGATAACTCATTAGTATTCGAGGGGTAAAAATCCCCACTTAAATCATTGTAAATTTTAGGGAGTTTATTTGTCCCTTATGGTGCAGTTTGCTTGCCTCAGAATTGCTCATATGTATCTCTGAACTACCAAAAAGGCAAATAATGATACATGTCCTTAAAGGGATAGTAATACCTCAAGTAAACTCTAGCTCCGAGTATTAGTTTTATATATATATATATATTTTTTTTTTTTTTTTTTTTTTTTAACATGCTGCGCTATAAATAGTTACTTACAGATTTGTAGTTCAAACACTATTCAAGACGAAAAGATCCCCCTCTCGCCCCTTTCCCTGCGTCATGCTGCCTCTCTGCTCTGGATGGAGCATGGAGAGGGACAATCTTCAGTAAGCAAAAGGAGAATCCTGCCTTCCTTTGTCAAGGAGGCGGTGTTTTCCTTATACTTACTGACTGAAGATTGTCCCATGACCGCATTACAGATCTAAGGGGAGGCGGCCAGAAGGGGAGGGAGAGGGATCCTTTCCCCTTGAATAGCGTTTGAACTACAAATCTGTAAGCAATTATATATAGCGCAACAAAAAAATTAACATACTCAGAACTATAGTTTATTTGAGGTATTACTATCCCTTTAAGGCTCAGTTCAAACAGTCGACTTTTGTGCAGGAATAACATACAGGAGCAAAAAAAAAAAAGTAACTATTTTCATATGGGCTGTTTCAACTGCAAATATTGCATGGAGATTCACATTTAACCAACAATTAGTAACCCTTTGAGAGCCAGCGGGGTGCACAATGCATTGCTTTGCAATGCGTTGCGTACCCCTATGGGACTCGAAGGGTTAATGCACTTACACATTTGTAATATGGATTTCAAATGAATCGCAAAAATATCGGTGTCAGTTGTTTTTCCCATGCAATACTGTAACTGCTCTTCATACTGGACGGAAGGGATGCTGGGAGGATATAAAAGTCTCTCTCCCTCTCCTCTCTCTCCCTCTCCCTCTCCTCTCCTCCTCTGGCTGATGTTTGGATTAAGAGAAATGGTACAATTCTGGGGGAAAGCAACTTCATTATAGGTGACAGACACATTTTCATTGCTATACACGGGAGTTTTAACCTGTTGAATGCTAGAGAGGTCGTGAACGCGTTGCAAAGCAATGCAATGGAGATCTCTCTAGCATTCAAGGCGTTAAAAGGCAAATCAATCAATACGCATTTTGGGAATGTTTGGATGTTCCCCATGATGCAGTTGGTTTACTCCAGATTTAATAAATTTCTCCTTCATACATCTTTGTCATTACCTCATATACAATGCAGTAAAATGATGAGACCAAGAACAGAGAAACTCAGACGAGTTTAACCCTTTGCACTTAAGAGCGGTACCCAACACACTAAAATGTGCACCCCCCCAATGGCTCTCAAAGGGTTACGTTAACCTGGCTCTGCTTTACAGAACCTACCCATTAGGTACCAATTCTACTTGCATAAAAGCATCTTCCATGACACATTTCCCTCAGTGAACATATTTATTATCTAGATGTGGTTATTTGGCAACTCATAAAAGAATATTAAACCTAATTATATTCAATAAATTCATGTGTAGCTCATATTTATACTCAGGGATTGAACAGTTTCTAGGGTTCATATCTAATACCCTAGGAATATGTGGCTCTTATTATGTTTAACAAAATTAGTTACCTATGTTAGTGTCCTTCAGACACTAGTCAGATACATGTATGTTTATATTTGTGCATCTGAACCCTGTTGTAGTTCACTGCTAATGATTTCAGTTTAAAATCCGATACATATTAGCAACACTTTATGAGTCATTCAGTCCTACTGAAGCCTATTAAGGGGTGACCAAGAGACAGAGGTCAATAGAGATTCTAATATGCAAAAAACTGCATATACAATGGAGAACACCGAGATATGCACCTGTCTGCTTTATAAAGGAAACCTACCTAGGCAAATTAATCTATCGATAGCTCTCCCAACCACAGACTGACATTGGTGCACATTTCTACCCATGCAGGAAATTTTTCAGCTTGTCAGAGAATAATTGCTAATTAACAAAACATAACCCATTTGTACAGAAAACCATAGGGGAACATGTATTCCTAAAATAAACCATCTAGATCAGTGGTTCTCAGTCCGCGCCCTCATGGCTTACTAACAGGCCAGGATTTCTCTGCTAGAGCACAGGTGTGTTGATCAAAGAACTCAGTCAATTTGCTTAACTCAACTGTGCACTAACAAGGAAATCATCAAATCCTGGCCTGTTAGTGGGCCCTGAAGGCACAGGTTGAAAACCACTGATTTAGGGGAGGTAAATCTGCAACCTCACAGTTCTTGTTGGACTACGACAGCTGAGGATGATGGTAACTGTAGTCCAACATCAGCTGGAGGTCTGCAGACTGCTTGCCTATAGCACAGATCAATGTAAGAGAACCTCCGGCTTATTGACTGGTGGGGATTTCAAATCCCATCAACGACAACAAGCCATTGGCTGGCTGCTGACTATGGGAGTTTTGGTCTCCAGCAGCTGCAGGTCGCAGACTGCAAGCGCATAGTCTAGATAGATTGCATAGCTATGATTACTATACCTCTAGCTCATTGAGACGCTGCACCCGTGGGGTGAAACTGAAGCTCTTCACATCACAGGCGAAGGGGGGCTGCCAGTCCTGTGGGAGGGGAAGAGAAGACTGTGAGAGCAGGCCACATTAGAACAGTGACTGATACTACATGAATAATACATAACAATTAACATGTGCACACATGAGCCAACAAAGAGAGAATAAATGCTAATGGCCCCTATGAATTATGCCCTTGTACATTGGTTCAAAAGCCAGTCCTGGTTGTTGTGATATGACAGTTGCTCTCTGTTTTTTTTTTTTGTTTTTTGTTTTTTTAATGAAGTGCACAAGCCTACCAAACTCTTTAACCCCTTAAGGACCAGGAAAATCTGAGGTCGTTTTCACCCTGTGTCAGGGTCGGTGCTGCAGAGAGGGAGCCCGGGAAGCTGCTCACAATGCTCCCCGGTTGCCTCTCTCCTCCCTCCTGCAGCGTCGGAGCGTTGCCACGGGTTACCATGGCAACACTCAGACACTGACCTCTGCTGGGGCTCGCGAGAGAACAGCGAGCACCCAGCAGAGGAGGATAAGGCAGGTAAAGAGATGGCAAGATGGGGCATTAAGAGCGGGTGGTGAAAGAGGCAGAGAGGGGGGTCAAGAGGGAGAAAAAGAGGCAAAAGGGACTAAGGGAGGAAAAAAAAAAAAAAAAAGGCAAAAGGAGGAAGGATCAGGAGACAAAAGGAGGGGGGCCAAGAAGAGGCAAAAGGAGGGGGGATCAGGAGGGAGAGGGAGAGAAAGAGGCAAAAGGGTGGGATCAAGAGTCAAGGAGGGGGAGAAAGGGGGATCAAAAGGGAGAGAAAAAGCCAAGGCAAAAGGAGGGAGCTCAAGAGGGGGAGAATGAAGCAAAAGGTGGGAATCAAGATGGGGAGAATCAAGAGGCAGTGTGTGTATATATATATATATATATATATATATATATATATATATATATATATATATATATATATATATTTCAAGTACTCACCAATACCAATTACCGATACTTTTTTTGCAGTCATTTGCTAGTTATATATATATATCGTACTCGGTCTTAAAAAATTGGTATCGGTGCATCTCTATTTAAGCACAAGTAAGGCTTTCTTTTGGTACCACAATTATATGAATACCTCATCATTTAATTAAAAAACATTTTGCTTACATTTTCCTGTCAGGATTTGCATACCATTAGTTCATTACAAAAAAATACCCCTAAATATATTCATTTACTTCTCCTGAATATAAGAGTACCCCATATGGCTAGTATTTCGATCACTTTCTCACATTTACAAGGTAAATATTGCAAGATGGCTGCCATTATTTCCAACCTGTAATTTTTCAACAATTGGCATGTGAGCATCATAGCTTAGTTGATGGTGCCAGAACCAAAAATGTCCCACAAAGGTACATGTTTCTGAAAACTAAACAACATAGGGTAAATAGTCAGGAGAATTTTGGAGTTTTTTTATGCAGCTATTTTTTCCAGAAATATTTTTCAAAATTGTGGTAATATTTTGTTGTTTTTTTTGTTTTTTTTTTTTCAGTTTTCACACTTACATTTCAATATTACTGTTGATATCAAGCACGGGATAGTTGAAAATTAAACTAAAAAATGCATTGATTAGTGTTCAGCTCCTTCTTCTGAGTACGCCAATACCTCATATGCATAGGTTTCTCAAGGTTAGGGGAAGCTACAGGGCCCAAATTGGAAATTGCATTTTTCACACTTCGACTTCAATGTTGATGTGAATTGCAAGCACAGGATAGGTGAAGATTTTATAAACTGCATTGATTAGTGTTTGGCTCCTTCTTCTGAGTATGGCAATGCCCCATATGCAAAGGTTTGTCAGTGTTTGGGGGACATACTGGGCCCAGTTGGAATATGTTGAGTTTCCTTTTACAGACATGCCATTTTTACAGCTGGTGCATTGTCTCATTTCGGACTGTTTGGCAATGCTGCAAATTAATTTTACCCCCAAAAGTATATGTTGTAGAAGAGTAGACAACCCTGGCTTTCATTCTATTTGCACTTTTTCAGTTTTTTTGCTGCCACTCTATCAGCAATTCCTCCCAATATCTGCAGTACTGCAGAGACTGCCACAGTTCTGTCCTCATGCATGGTGGAAAGCATGTAGACGTCTTTTCTGTCCTTGAACTTAACTGCCAGCAGCTCTTGTTGGCACAAAGCTGAGGACGTCCCGGTTTTTAGGTTTTTTTTTCTACAAGTTCTTTGGGCATGTCCCTGCAATTGCGCCTGACAGTGCTACAGGCCACGGTGTCAAAAATAAAAAAGTGACTTAAATAAAAGGGGGCTGGTATAGTAGTTGTCAACATATAAATGATATCCTTTATTTAATAAGGGGTAAATTAGATCCCAAACTATTTTCCCATTTGATCCCAGAGATTCGGGGCAACCAGGAGGGTCAAGTTGGCTGTCCTTGCCCTCGTAAATTCGAAAAGACTGGGCATAGCCTGTGGTACTCACAATTTATAAAATTTAATGCCAAATTTGGATCGCTTGGAGGGGATGTATTGCTTGAAACCTAACCTGCCTTTATATATCATAAGGGATTCATCTATACTTGTGTGTTTTTGGGGGGTATTATACTTAGACAAACTTTTCCTGTAAATTATTTATTAGGGGGCGAATTCTGAACAGTCTGTCATACTGGGGGTGTTCTTTTGGGAGGCACCGTGAATTATCGCTAAAGTAAATAAAGCGCAAAATCATTTAGTATCTAGTCCTGGTCATTGTTTTGGCTAATATAGGGGTGTCATGTATGGGGTTTTTACTCCAGTAGGATCCAATACATTTTTTTTTTTTTTTTTTTTTTTTTTTTTTAAACTATTCCCATTGTCATTGTTAGGGCCCAGAATTTCTCGAATTCTAAAAGGTCTGTGGGTTGCCATATTTCTTCCTTGGAAAAGAACGCTGATTGTTTGGCGACAATATATTGGGCTGCATATAAATTTGTTTCAGACACGATTTCCCCCAAAAATAAATAAAGAAACTGAACCTAGGTAAATCCTGGCCGCATTCCACTCTTCAATCCAAGAATTCATTCAATTTTTTTAATCGCATAATATTCTGGGACAGCAGTATGCCTCTCTGCCATTGCAGAATCCCATGACATGTCAGAATCATTACCAGTCCTTAATTGCCGAACACACACACACACACACACACGCGCACGCACACACACACGCGCACGCACACACGCGCGCACGCACGCACACACGCGCGCACGCACACACGCGCACACACACGCGCACACACGCACGCGCACACACGCACGCGCACACACGCACGCGCACACACGCACGCGCACACACGCACGCACGCGCTTTATTGAAGTTATTGCATCTCAAATCTATTTTATTTATTTATTTTTAAGATGTAATATCTCAAAGGCCTCAAATTTAACACTGGCGCTGTTGTTAAGCCGTCCAATGTACAGATCTGGTCAACTGACCATTAATCTCTATAGGATGTTGTAGCAACAGCGCCACTGTACAGTTTCAGCCCATTGAGGTACTGCACCTAAAAAAATTAAAAGCCTGAGCTGCGATACCTTTTGAATAAAACACCTCTCAGCAGTGAGAGTACCCTTGTTTTTCTCAGGAGGATACATCCTACAAGATATATATTTTTTTACACAGAAAGTGTTACTATCCCTTTAATCCCTTGAATGCAATGTATTGTTTGTCCACTATGGTGCAGCTGGTTTGCTCCAGAATTGCTCCTCTATTGGTTGGTCACAAAGATCACATTTATTAAATTGTATCAGATATATATGTGATCCTCACAACAAACGGTTTCATAAAAGAGCAGTGTATATATTAGTTCATGCTCCTTTAACCCTTTGAGTGCCAGAGGGGTACGCAACACACTGCGTTGCAACTCAGTGCATACCCCTCTGACACTCAAAGAGTTAACACCTTAGGCCTCAGAAGGATCTACTGTGCACCAATCTTGCACAGAAGAAGGCACAGTTGGGAAGCTGGCTTTTAAACAAATTCCCTTCTGTTTCAAGGACAGAAACCCAAGCAGTGCTTATTGCAAAATCATTCACACCCATCCACAAGAGATGCCAAAAAGGACAAGATTTAAGAGGAGCAGTGCCTGAGCACAAGTGGCTTAATCATAAAGACTGAGCAACAGATTGATCACAGCTCCAGAGTCCACATGTGCAAAGCTTCTTAAAGGAAAACTAAAACCTATAATTTATCTGGGGTTTATATATAATAAACACTTGGAATGCTAGAGAGGTATTCAACACGTTACCTCTCTGACACTCAAAGGGTTAATTTACTTGCGCTCCATGCCAGCATCTGTAAAACGTCTCTCTACTCATTTTCTGAGGCCTAAAATCTTGTCTTACATATATGCTCTGTGGGGGCAGCCATTCCTACATTTTCCAGGGCTCCCATTACTATATCAACAAATCAACTGCATTAGCTCGTCTCTCCCTTCCAGCTGCACAAACAATATAAAGCGAATGATGTCTGTATAAAGTCTACTATTATTAACAGATGCAAACTGGAGATACATTATTATCAAAAGGGCTTAATCCAATTTTATATTTAAGTGCCAGTGCTTCTCTAAGCAGAAGTTACCTGCATGTTTATTAGTATTGCTGCACAGTGTTTTGGGGGCCTCAGCACCTTTATAAGGTGAAAGTGATGTCCTCTTGATGAAGGAACTGAGAATCCTGAGACGCTGCACAGTGTTTAACCCCTTAAAGGGATAGTAACACTTCATTTTAACTTTATTTTATTTTGTAGGCATTAAAAAAACATGAAGAATGATATAAGTCTTATCTCTCAAACCTTTATGGTTTATGAGATATTCACAAGCAAAGTTCCCCTCCCCGCCCCTTTTACCTAGTGTAAGCCATCTCTTCTCAGATGTGAGTCTGGTTGTATGACAGGACAGATAACAGAAGGGGACAATTTTCTTTGTATGAAAACAATGAAATCCCTGCCCCCCTTGACAAGTTTTTCAGCTTTTTCCATTATCTTAATTGAAGATTGTCCCTCTCTGCAGTCTACCTGGGCATCTCCCTTCTGATCTGGTTGAACAGGGGGGGGATACTTTGTTTGTGAATATCTCTGAAACCATAAAGGTTTCAGAGATAAGACTTATATCATTCTTCATGTTTTTTTAATGCCTACAAAATAAAATAAAGTTAAAATTAAGTATTACTATCCCTTTAAGGATCAGCACTCATACACACAGCAGCATTTAAAGACCACAAAGTTTTTGGTTTTTTTTTTTTTTTTTTTTTTTAAATCAGATTCAGGGCTCCCTGAATGGCGTGCAGCCACGCAAAGAGCACTGACGTCCATGACGTACATGAACGTCATGGATCCTTTAGGGACATTCACCCATGACATACATGTATGTCCGTCGTTAAGGGGTTAAGAAGTGCAGACTCATTTTCTCCATACACAAAAGTGGTTCTGTGTCAGAACAAACCAACTGCCCTATAGGATTTAAATGAGGCTTTTAACCCTTTGAGTGCAAAAGGGATGTACAAGGCATTGCTTTGCAAAGAATTGCACACCCCTCTAACACTCAAAGGGTTAAGTCCTAGAATACTAGAGGGGTTTGCAAGCATTCAAGGGGTTAAAAAAGTAACCTCAATAAGATTTTTATACCCTCCCTGAAAACTCACCTCTTTGGGGAAGCCCATTATCTACCCCTATAACAGTTAGGAGCCAGGACAGAACAGCCTGTCCAAACTCTATTCACTCCATCCCCTTTCTCCATAACACTCCCACACACAACCTTATTGTTCACACACAACCTTTTTCTCTGAAAAAGACCACTAATTGTCTGGACCAGTGCACCAAAACTACTTTCATCTCCCACTTACACCACTGTGTCCAAACCTGTCTTCCTTGAGACCGAAATCTCTTACGAGCTAGGCCCTCTCACCCTTCTGTTTTTCTATATTCCATTTCTGCTGTTTTATTTCTCCGCATGTCTATTCCTTTTTGTACTGCTCTAAGGAATAGGTTGGCACTATATAAAGGATAAAAATGGCCAACAAGTGACTCTGCTGACCTGCAACTCCTATCATATCCAAAGGTCATATACAGAAAAAGCAAAAAGATGGGAAATTCTAGAGCATTGCACTGAAGACAGTTTAGCCTTCAGTGGGTTAAAAGCCCTATTTAAATCAATGGAAATATTTTAATCCTCCCCATCTTTATTTATGGTGCAGTTAGTTTGCTCCGCACAGCATCCTAAGAAAATGCATGCCTTACAAATTCACAATCTAATTTTACTGCCAGCAGCGCTAGGAGAAACAGTAGCTTATCTGGGAATCAAACCAGGACTTCCTGCTTCAGAGTCAGTATGGGATACACACAAAGTCAAACATGACTAGATGGAGAGTACACCAATCCTACCATATGTATTAACCCTTTGAGTGCCAGAGGGGTATCCAACTTAATCTATCATAATGTGTTGGATACCTCTCTGGCCCTCAAAGCTTTAAGAAGGAAAAAAAAAAAATCCTTTTTTTTTTTTTATACATATTTACATACATACTTATTTATTCAATGTTTGCCTTGATATGTCCCAGTGTCTAACAGTCACTCTTCATCCTGTTAAACCTTTGAGTGCCAGAGGGGTACGCAACGCATTTCTCCCGTGGGAGCGCTGTGAGCACAACAGGAGTTTGGAGAGGTCCGTATCAGACCCTTGTTCTGCGAGCCCCCTCCCTCCCCTTTCAGAGACATCAGCGCTCTAGCTGACAGCATTAGATCCGGGTCATGCGATCCAACAGCGGCTCTTCAGTAGAGCAAAATAGCATATCTAGAAATGGTCTAAAAAGTTTGCCTGGTTTGCAAGCACACTTTGTAGACTGTTCCAATGAAGTATTTCTTTCTAGATAGAGCTATTTCGCTCTGCTGAAGAGCCGCCGTCCGATTGCATGACTTGAATCTCGTGCTGTCAGCTAGAGCGCTGGCGTCTGTGAAATGGGAGGGAGGGGGGAACTTTATAAGAGTATATCTCTCAAAGTATACATGTTTGAGAGAACAGACTTACATCATTTTTTTTTATATCTACAATATTAAACTTCTTTAAAATCAGCCACTAATATCCCTTTAAGCCTAATGTACTTACGTCTGTCCTGTGTTTTTTGTAGTGTATGATTACGGTTTTCAGTAAAGCCCTGTGTATATATATATGGCGCTATATAAAGATACAAATATACAGGAAACCCTCTGAACATGATCTGGAACCCTCTAGATCAGGGCTGTCCAAATTCAGTCCTCAAGGGCCACCAACAGGCCAGGATGTAAGGATTTCCCTGATTAAGCAAAGGTGAGTCAGTCACGATGAATGATCCACTGATTAACTCATCTGTGCTTAATCAGGGAAATCCTTACATTCTGGTCTGTTGGTGTCCCCTGAAGACTAAACATGAACAGCCCTGTTCTAGATAGCTTTCTCCCTGGGGTACAAAATACAGTCTACTCAAAGCGATAGGCCTAGCATTCTGTCAATCTAATGTAGATATAAATACTTAGAACTCTTTGAATCTAGTTGTGAGTGCCCAACATTCTATTAACAGAGCAATGCATTGTGTACCCCTGTGGCAATCAAAGGGTTAAGCTAAATGGAAGATCAAGTTCTTATGAAGCTACTATAAACGTGATTATTCACGTTTAGCAAGAGAAGAAAACAGCCAGTTATTATTTAAATTAACTGGATACTAGAGATTGTTGTGAAGCAATTTAGTGGACATCTCTCTAGCATCCAAGCAGTTGGGCAGGGCTACTACTTTACAAAATGTCCAGGTCCAGTGTATTAAATGAGACCTGACCTAAGAGGAGAAAAGTATGACACATCCGTTATTTTTACTTTTTTGCTCCCTTTTAACCCCTTAAGGACCAGTGGCGTGCATATGCAGCCGGCACTTAAGGACCAGGAACCATTTTTTTTTTATATGCGATCCCAGATCAGGGCTCCCTGAACAGTGGGCGTGCAGCCACGCAGGGAGACCTGAAATCCATGACGTTCCTGACACGTCATGTGTCCTTATGGCTCGCCAACCCATGACATGTCAGAACCGTCAAGGGTCCTTAAGGGGTTAAATCACTTATCCTGTTGATGTCCAAAACTGAAATGCCTTCCTCCATTTTACGAGAGTTTAAAGGATGCTGGTCAACATTGTCCATTGAATTGGCAGAGTCAGTGTAATTTCATAGGATTGTGACACATTCGCTCACTTGCACACAAAGGAGCAATTCTGGGGCAATCTACCTGCACCACCAGGAAATAATTATAAAAATTCCTAAAGTCCAGTTGATTTATAGGGCTTGTAAAGTGGGCCAGTTACCTATTTAAATTGCCTGTGGTTTTTGTTTTACAGGCAGTTTGATAGTTCTAGAGATATTTGATTTAACAGTTGGGGAACCTGTTCTCAGCAGAGCTTTGTTCTCTGACTTGGTCAGAAATCGGTAAAACTAATGAATCTAATGTCCAGGAAATCACCCCTCTCCACCGTCTAAAACGTAATCGGTTTCCACCACACGGATGGAATAAAGATTCATAAAGAGGAATAATTATTCACATCATTTCAATTTAGCGGCTCCCTCTGAGTTAAGGACTTGGAAAGGTGAGAAGCCCTCTTAACAAAAATAAAAGAAAATGTTACGTCTTAGAAATAATATAAAAACACAAGGTAAGCACAACTTTCCATTTTTAATTAACAAGCCCAATTTAACTCTCTGAATGCTACAGAAGTCTTCAAAGCATTGCGAAGCATTGAGGAGGTTAACCCCTCTGGCACTCAAAGGGTTAATTGATTTCTCAATAGGCAGACTAAGCAGCTCTGTACTCATTTACAACCTATTGCAAAAAAACAGATTATTTAACTCCTTGGATGCTAGAGAGATCTCCAATGCACTGCACTAGCAACCAAGGGGTTAAAGCCTTTTTTGTCTTTGCTTGCTATAGACCAAAAGTATTTTCTGTGCCAGGAAGTAGTGGATGGGACAGGGGGTGGGGTCATGGGAGAGGCTAAGTGAGCCTAGCATGCCTGGTCTAGGGAGGCCTGGGATGTAAATTAAATTAAAAAAGCATGTTTATTCTTCTATGTGGAAAGGCTGACTTGTCCCACAACTTTTACCCATATCCATTTAGCCTTATAATCGTATACACTTCTGCAGAAAGGGTATGTAGAAATGCTGGATTTAAAATTAAAATTAATTCAGATAACCAACCTGGTTTTAAATTTCAAAGTAAGTAATGAACAGCAATTATAAGTACTCTTCAAATAAACATGTAAGCCAATATACAGTCTGGAATTACAGTGGTTCCCAACAGGCATGTCGCAACACCTTCCAAAACATAATCATTAACTTTGTTATTTTTCCCCACAGACATGACAAATTTTAATATTTCATCTACCTGTGCTACAACAACAAAAGAGGGAAACAATGTGCTAATTTTATGACAATATATATTAGGGAATTTAGTCTATATGATATTGTAGGTGCTGTTCTACAGCAGGCTGGGGAAGCAATTCTAACTGCAGTCCTCACTTCTTTCTGTGGTCTCCACAGTACAGCACAGTCTTAATTTAAGAGTAATTGCGATCTAATGTTTACCCCTCCCTCCCCTTTAAGCCAAGTCACAGCTCTATTTGTCAGAATTGGACTGTGATCAACGGAATGTCTGGAGAGACTATATAGGAGTTGATACAAAAGAAATCTTCAAAACGACAGTCCACTGCCTCAGATCATGGCCACTTTGTACACTGTTGTCATGAAGATTTCCTTTGTATCCACTCCGGTTTCATCTCTCCGGACACTCCGTCCGGTCTGCAGACCTAAATCTCAAAAGGGACTGACAGCGCAGGCGCACGGACGTCACTGTGACGAGATGTCCGTGCTTCCTGGTCCTGTGAGCATCGGTAAAACGCCAAAATCTTCGGAACCGGGTAATATTTCTGGCGACTAGCGCTACTAAGCAGCTAGTCGCCAGATGAAGAATCAATGAAGGTTAAGATATTGCGGGGTGGTAGTTCCCCTTTAAACTAAGAAAGATATGGCAGAAAGACAGATGCTTTGTTTTATTTATTCAATACATACAATATTATAGCCTCCATAAATGAAGTATTACTATGTATCGATTCACACTCATAGGATGTAGTGGTCTGTGATTGAAGGAAAACAGATGTAGTACCATTATTCAGAAAGTTGGCAAGATCTAAACCGGAAATGTATAGACCTGTGACTTCTGTAGAGGATAAGATATTAGAAGGATTTCCAACCAATACTATTCAAGACTATGTGAAGACCAACAACATTATTAGTAAGATTCAGAATAGTTTTATGAAGAAAGGATTAGAAACTATTTACTTGCATTCTATGAAAGGGCAAGTGGTAACTTGGACAAGAGTATTGCTGCTGAAGCAGTATACTTGAATTTTGCAAAAGGTTTTGATACGGTGCCTCCCAACAGGTTCCTGCATAAATTAAAAGCCTTCGGCTTGGGAGGAAAGATCCTTGCACGGGATTAGAACTGGTTAGATGATAGAATGCAGAGTTGTTGTAAACAGAACCTTTTCAAGCTGGTCTTAACAAAAGTGGATTGTCTCGGGGTTCAGTCCAGAGCCCAATGCTTTATAAATGTATTTATTAATAATCTTGAAGCGGGTATTGAAAGCGGTGTCTCAGTCTCTGATGAGGACACTAAACTATGTAAGGATATACACAGAGAAAGAAAGATATGGCTAAACTGAGTGAATGGATGAAAAAAAAGTTGCAGGTGAGGTTTAATATAGATTAATCTAAGATTATGTATTTGGTTTGCAGAAGCAAGCATGCTATGTATGCTAAATGGGGAAATACCTGAGGAATCATTGTTAGAGAAAAAAAAATATATTGGTATTGTGTCATATAGGACTGCTCACTCTGCTGCAAAATGCAGCATGTCTCAAGGTAACGCACCACGCTGCAACTTTTGATAACAGTGAGTTCTCAGAAGCAAATGCTATTTGTATTGTTTTCAATTGTATCTTCCCAAATATTGCAAGTTAATGTGATTATTGTGCAATGTTGAAGCTGCAATGTTAGATCTGAAGAAAAAATAAAATAAATAAACCGACACACTCAACCAAAAGAAAGCAACACCCTATTATTTAATCAGTGATAGTCTAGGAGGCGCTACAGGGAAAAATGGGATATATACACAGAAGAAAAAAGGAAACCCTGCTGTACTAGCACACTCGATGGGCTAAGAACCACTGATTATTATAGGTCCAAATATAGGAATCCTAAAACATAACATTTATGGAGTATATATTAAAATGCAGTAAAGAACCAAAATATATTGCTAATCTCTTCTAAAAGTCAAGAACAGGACCCCAAGTCGGAAACAATAATAAACCGATAACATAAAAAGACTTGCAATAACAGATAAAATGATTTGAAGATTTGAGTTACAAATGGACACCAGCCAAACTGGGTTTGTTTGATGTCTAAGGAGTTATATGATTACCATTTACAAATACAGATTTGAGGCTACTATAAATAAATCTGGGGAACAACAATCAAAAAGTTGAGAAAAAACAAGGGGTCATCCAATAAGACTAAAGGAAACAAGCTTTCAAATAAAACAAAGGCAGGGATTTTTTACAGTAAGGACAATGAAGCTGTAGAATTCTTTGCCTCAGAAGGCTGGGTTTCCAGATACTATAGATGCTTAAAGGGATAGTAACACTTCGTTTTAACTTTATTTTATTTTGTAGGCATTAAAAAAACATGAAGAATGATATAAGTCTTATCGCTCAAACCTTTATGGTTTATGAGATATTCACAAGCAAAGTTCCCCTCCCCGCCCCTTTTACCTAGTGTAAGCCATCTCTTCTCAGATGTGAGTCTGGTTGTATGACAGTACAGATAACAGAAGGGGACAATTTTCTTTGTATGAAAACAATGAAATCCCTTCCCCCCTTGATAAGTTTTTCAGCTTTTTCCATTATCTTAATTGAAGATTGTCCCTCTCTGCAGTCTACCTGGGCATCTCCCTTCTGATTTGGTTGAACAGGGGGGGGGATACTTTGTTTGTGAATATCTCTTAAACCATAAAGGTTTCAGAGATAAGACTTATATCATTCTTCATGTTTTTTTAATGCCTACAAAACAAAATAAAGTTAAAATGAAGTATTACTATCCCTTTAAAAAAATGGCTACCTTTATAGCTCTGAATAATATTGATAATTATGTTGGTTTCAATTTAGATAGGCTACTGATCCAAGGAAATATCTGACTGCCTTTTGGAGTCACGAAGGATTACTTTTTGCCCACTTGGGGTTTAACTGGAAATGGCTACAACAGGGATTTGTTTTTTTTTGTTTTTTTTTTTATCTTGTTTTGATTCCTCCGAACCAACAAGAATGATGCAGAAGAGGATGAACTTGATAGACACGTCTTTTTCAGCCTTTTACTATAAGTACATATGGCAATATGGAGTAATTCTGATTACAAACTGCTGCATGTTGGGCCCCATGTATAAAACCAAAGAGATGCAACTCTGGGGCTGACCAACTGTGCAATAGGGGACAAAAAGACTCCCCAAATACCCAGTTATTTACACGAGCTCCTTAACCCCTTCAGTGTTAGGTATCCAGCACATTACTCTACAATGCTTTGAAGAACCCCCTAGCATTGAAGTTAATATTATCCCCTACTGTGAAGTTGGGTTAACCCCATCCATGTGTTAGATGGGTTCAACTGCAGCACAGGGGATAAAGTCCCTAAATTCCCACTGATTTAAAGAGGGCTTTTAACCTTTTGATTGCTAGGCCTCCAAAGCACGGGTGCACAAAAATATAATATAAAGTAGTAGCCAGACTATATATTTCAGGTGCCAATACAGTGGGGCATATATATCTCACACACACACACACACACACACACACACACACACACACACACACACACACACACATATCCACACACACATATCCACATATACACACACACACACACATCCACACACACACTATTATATATATACATATATATATATATATATATATATATACACACACACACACACACATATATATATATATATATATATATATATACACACACACACACACACACACACACACACACACATATCCACACACACACACACACACATCCACACACACACACATATCCACACACACACACATATCCACACACACACACATATACACACACACACACATATACACACACACACACATATACACACACACACACATATACACACACACACATATACACACACACACACACACACACACACACACACACACACAGTAACCCCAAACAAAAAGTAAAGTTCTAGGAGCCCGGGTTCCTGGGAATTTTCCATCCCCACTAGAACACATTTCCTTACAATAAGTGGTAGACTTCTAACACTGAAAGAGTTACAATCCCCATTACATCAGTGGGAATTATTCTTCATTCCTATGGCACCGGCGATATTGCTCTAGCACTGATACAGGATTTCTTTCCACGTTTCTAGACAGATTCTAGAATACAAAGATCTAAGCTACTTGGGAAGAGGAGCTGTAAATTACTGTTATTCTTTTTACCCACTGAATGCCAGTGAGGTGTCCAACATATTGCTTTTGCAACGCACTGGACACTCCTGTCACACACAAAGGGTTAAATGGTAATTTTACCCCCCTAGGAATGTGTAGCTTTTAGGCCCTGCATAAATATTCAAGCCACATATTCAGTGAGTCGCCACCAATCTCCTGTGCTCCCCGGGGACCCTTTTGCAAGGAGCGTGCATGATGGGAAACGGACGAGGCAGGACCACCTCAGTCATATAGTACTGGATAACACTCATATGGGTGAGCCAATAGCTGAAGGTTAGGAATGTCACCATTTGAATGACCTGCCATAGGCCACTGTGTAGAACAGGCATGCTGCAACTTGGGATGCTTTTGCAATAAACATATCAAAACTGAAGCATGCTTCAACAGCTGGTTACAAGCGTTGCACAAGCTTTACTCTAGTGGCCAGACCCATATACACAGACATTAGTGGTTGCCATTGAATTGTGATTAATGCAGGATTGGAAAATAATCCTGGGAGCCCAGACTCCTAAAAGGTTATTTCTGACCCCTAAATTTTAGGGGTATTTTATTTTCTACTCCTAGTAAATCTATCTGGCTCCAAAGTTTATATTTTTGTCCAACCCTGGATTAACACAGCCTTAGAATCATTGTGTTTTGGTTCAGAAGGACTTGCCTAAGTCTTTGTAATTGACACAAAAGAAAGTTATATTGATATACTTTAAATTGCATTTCATCTCTATTGTAGTCCTTCACTAGTTTCTTTTTACAATCTCATAAAGACAACTGACCTAAGTGAACCATTAAGGTGTAGTGAAGCCTATTTTTAGTTGTTGGGAGGTATTAACTTAAGCCAGATTTCAACATAGATTGTTATTTACTCAAACCTGCTGATACAAATCAAACATATGCATATGTATTTTTTGTATATATATTTATCTACTGTATTAGGAACATCCATCTCATTATATCCTTCTCTCAAAGAGAACGAAGACATTTATCCATAGGATATTTTTCTATTTTTTATGGGCATGTACTGCAGAATATGAAAAATATAAATGGCTAAAGCAGTATGTGGAGTACTACTGTCAAAGACAAATTATATTCACAGGGAGAAAGAGCAAGAGTGTCACCCTAAAACAGTAGGTCTTAGACATACGAAACCATAAAAGAAATGCTAGTCTGAAATGTAATAACGTTCGAATACATCTCCCAGGAGTCAAAAGTACACTACTGTAGTCAGCAGGACTATTTCCTTTTTCAATGTAATAAGATACTTTCTGTTTAAGGATGCTACATGGGTGACTACCATGGCTACCAAATCACCCAAAATAGATGGCTTGTGTCATGTGGAGCTAGCTATAGAGATTGCTGCCAGAGACAATTATCCACAGCTGCAACTTTCTCAATGGCTGTCAATATGGGTGGACAGTTACAGTTCACCGTTTCTACCCAGAGGCCTAAGGGGTTGTATCGCAGGAGGTCAAAAGAGAACATCATTCTCACTCACAATCGATGTGTGCAAAGAGATTAATTTACCAAAAATGTTCATGAACAGCACAGGCAAGATCAAATATACAAAACTGTGTCAAGATATGAAAATGGTTACATGTCAGTGAATGTGAGGTGGTCTTTAATACATTAGCAAACTAATGTTGTGCTCCTTTAAAGCATGGGCATCCAATGTGTGGCCCATTAGGCTAAATGCAGACGGCCTGATGCCAAAGTGCAGCTGACCAGATATTTTTATCAAATTTTTTTTACCTAATTAACTAGCACACCAGTAAGCTACAGAACAGTAATAAGATCTCACGGGACTTCAAAATAATTAAGATGTACTGTACTTTATTTTTCATTAAGGCCCCTACCAGACCAAAACATCAAAGAACAACTTAATTATTTTGAAGTCCTGTGAGTGCTTGCCTTTGGTTAACATATGAAAACTCAGCTTGGCACCCGGGCAGGCTTGAGAAGTCTATGTGAGTGTAAACCTTTGTCCTGGATATTACATTTATATTAGTCGGACACCCTTCACTTTACAATGAGCAAAACACTCTATGTCCCATAATGTTATGCAATGTTACAGTTATGAAGCAGAAAACTACAATGCACTATTTAAAATGTTACTATGGGGTTCTTCATTGGTAAAAGAAAAAAAAAAAAAAAAAAAACAACTAACCTGGCATGGAGCCTTCTTTTATAGTCAAGGGGATTAAAATCCCGATTTTAAAAAAACATCAGAATTTGCATTTCTTCCTTATGTCGCTGCTGACTTTCCCCTGAATTACTCCACTTTTGTGTTTTTACATACGGCCCAGGATCTTGCCAAAACAAGAGGCAATAAAAACCGTACGCTTCTGAGTATGCTATCCAAGCAAGGCAGACCAGCAATTGCTTCCAACAGGAGGACAACCTAATAAAAGGTCAATAAATCTGAATATTTACAATTTATACTAATCAAATGAAAGGGTTAGTAATGTCCCATTATAATGTAATGTTATTTTGTAGATATAAAAAAAAATAAATTATCTGGAGCAAGTTCCGTCTGTAAAACTTTTATATTTTTAGAGATATAGCATTTTAAAGTTCCCCACTCCTTTCCCTTGCACTGACATCAGCTGTATAACTGACAGAAATATATCCTGGTCCCGAGACCAGTCAGTGGCTCTTCAGCAGAGCCAAAATCCTGCAATCTAAAAAGAAATACTTCACTGGAACGGTATACAAAGCGTGCTTGCAAACCAGGCACACTTTATAAACCGTTCCAATTAAGTATTTCTTTTTAGATATCGCTATTTCGGCTCTACTGAAGAGCCGACGTCGGATGGCCCTACTCGAATCTCCTTCTGTCAACTTTACAGCTGACATCAGTGAAAGGGGATGGAGGGTGGAACTTTAAACATTATATCACTAAAAATGTAAGTGTTTTACAGAAGGAACTTGCTAAAGATAAGTTATTTTTTTAATATCTACAAAATAATTAAAATTATAATGGGACATTACTAACCCTTTAAATTCAAAATGTTACCCTTTGTGGTCTGTACCACTAACTGATTCCCCAGGGCGACAATGACCCCTCATTGGTGATACAATAATTAGCCACTTTATATGCCATATTTGCTCACTCCATCACCTTATATATTCAGTTATTGTTTTGCAAATGCATTCTGGCAAATCCTTTGGATTCTGAAGACTTAACATTTTCAACTGTTAATGGAGCATTATTTTTCCATTCAACATGTAATGCAAGTGTAGTGATGCTGTTAATGTGTGTTTGTTATCCAGGAGCCTCCTTACAAAACCAATCCACACAAAATGGACAGCTGCATTTTTAGGATTTTATGAAACATACTGGAGCACCATGGAGAGAGAAAAAGCAAAAATAAATAAAAAAAAAGCAACTCTTTCTATGACAGAAGGGTGTCCGACACATTGCACTGCAAGACATTATGCATCCAAAGGATTTATTGTGTATTATAAAATAAGATTACCACTAAAAGCTGACTGAAAAAAAAGCAATTCTGAATAATACAACCACACCAGAGGAGAAATTAAAGTTCCAACTAATTTTAAATAAATTTATATCCTTTGAATGCCAGAAATTTCCATGGCATTGCATTTTGGATGCTGAAATTTCAAGAAAATTACTGTTAATAGATTTTATATATTTAAACCTTTGCGTGCCAGAGCATACCTCCCAACATTTCAAACTGACAAAGAGGGACAATTGTGTATTAGGGGGTGTTGCTGGGGGCGTTACCTGTGGGCAGAGCATTACCGAGAATTTTTATGCTATTTCACGACCTATTGATACCTCCATGTGTAACCTAATACATGATTTAGATCAATAAAGTGTTTTATTTATGCAGACTAATGTATAAACTGATGTTTAAACAAACAAGAATGTGAGTTTTTATTGCTGTAGAACAATGTGATACACTTATATACACACCACACAATCTGATCTCCTAAAAAGAGGGACATCAAGGTGGGAAAGAGGGGCAGAGGGATTTGGGTCTAAAAGAGGGACACCTGGGAGTTATGCCAGAGGGGTACACAACACAATGCAAAGCAATGCACTGCATACCCCTCTGGCAGCCAAAGGGTTGACAAAAATATTATTAAAGAGGAACTTTCATGCTAATATATTACTAAACTAGCGATATGCAAAGTCATACTATCCTTAAGCTCAATAAATCTGTGGTATTGCAGTAAAAACATCTTCTGCAGGCATCAGGCTCCACAGAGCTTACAAGAGAATCTCTGTGCACCTGCGCGGTCAGTGCCTTCTGGTGCCTTAAGGCACCAAGGAACACCACTCACCAACGCTGGCAGTGAATGGGACAGACAGCGCAGACTCAGGTATATTTCCTCTAAGATGTCTGCGCTGTCTCTCCTCTAGTTCCTGATGAAGATGTGTTTTTTCTGAAATACAACAGACTTCTTGAGCTTAAGGATAGTATAACTGTGCATATTGCTAGATTAGTAATATATTCAGGGGCAATGTTATTAGCATGAAAGTTCCACTTTAACGCTTTGAGAGCCGAGTAGTGTTGAATGCATTGTTTTGCAACGCGTTGTGCATGCTTCTTCAACAGAAATGGTTTATCATCTCTCCCTATAAAATATGACATTACCACTAACAGCAATATTCAGAGAAGGAGGAGAAAAGAAAAAAAAAAAAAAAAAAAAAAAAAAAAAAAAAAAAAAAAGAATTGCGATTCTGCATCAGACCAAATGTAATAAAGGGTAGAAATTAAATTACCACTGACCCACAAAGCATATGAAACTTCTCTAGCATTTGAGGGGTTAAAAGCCCCACTTAAATCATGTGAATTTTGAGAATGTTCATTTATCCAATACAACGCAGTAGGTTGTTTTTCCAGAATTGCTCCTTGTTTTTCATTCTGAGACAGCAGTAAAAGTATATATAAAAAAAAAAAATTCTAAACATTAAACCCTGTACACGTATAGCATATTTCTGACTTATCTTGGGTATATCCACACCATCCCTTCCCTCATTATGAAATGGTTTCTCTGTTATATGTTGCATCCTCCAAACCACAGTTCTCAAAACTGCATTCCTAAATGGCTGAACAAACCCAGGGTTTGAGAACTCCCTGAAGTGCTCCACTGAATTTGTCACCCATTGTAAAACAACATGCATGATGACTATGGTGTTTATCACAGGGACAATTATCGCCAATGTAGTCACCCCAAAGTCCAGCATGCTACACCTTTAATGTGTTCCCTCAAGAAAACAGTAAAGCTGCAGTAAGGAAGGTCTTCATGGTGGCCTTTCACACAAATTGTTAAAGGTTGTAATGCACATCTCAAGCACCAATGAATGGCCAACCCACGTAAGCACTAGAAAGCAATACTGGCTGGCGCTCATGTGGGTCAAACAGAAGACACACCGCTCCTGCTTTCTGGATTGGCGTTGGAATGCTGTAGCGAGGTGAGTGAACATAACTATTGCAGAGGGCTATGACAGTTTTGTCCTCCATCTGAAAGAGCAACTAGAGATGCACATATAAAGTAAGAGTAAATAACCTTTTCCTCTCCAGCTGTTGAAAACTAAAACTCCTAGCACCCCCAACAGCTGGAGAACTAAAGGCTGCCTACCCCGTATGTATACCAATGCCTGGCAAATTGGGTATGTTTCAATCTTACCTTTGGAGGCCGGATCTTGCATATCCCAGTCCTCTCAGCAATTGGACGGATGCGCCCAATAAAACTCAAGGGATCAGAAAATTCCTCGCAGCTGGGCTCAAATACTGGACACTCCGGTGGGGGCACAAACTCACTGTAAGCAGCCATTTCAGGTTACAGTGCTGGTCCTGCAATGTACTGTTACATCAAAAAAAATTGTCAGGACTTGAATTGGTGGGGCTCAATAGACAGCAGGACACCTTTCCATGTCAAACCAAAGTTGTCTTCACACCAAGAAGCGCTTAGCCTTCTGACCCGAGTTTTTCCTCATATACCAGAATAACTGGATATCTTGTGCCTTATTACCAGGTCACACACTGCAACCACTGTGCAACCCAAGACACTCCATGTCGCATATCACTGTAATATTGTTTACTAGAACAGCGGATATCCTGAGTCACCTAATACTGGATTATCCAACATTCCTGACAGCAGACATTTGGGGCACTTCAATGCTTCTATAAATAGGATACTCCATTATACCTGAAATGAAACAAGTGAACCGATTGTTATACTTTATACAGATAACAAAAATGCCCAACACTGTCCAAACGGACACCCCGTTTCAGCTAATACAGGATATGCAACGTGCTTGACACACTCATCTGATATACCTTTCTCCGCCTTATATGGGGATATCCAACATCTCCAAAACCAGGAATTGAATAATTTCATGTAATGTATAAAATGGATATTCAATGTTAGCAATAGGACGTCTTAATACAGGGATATCCTTTGTTTCTGACACTTCACTGTGCCACCTTCTCTAGAGCTAATTGGCAATCACCTCTTGCCAGTTATAAAATGGCTATCCAATGCCTCCAAATCCAGAAACCTCGTGTCAACTATAAAAAGGGGTTATCCAACGTTTCTCAATCCAGGAACTGGGTAACTTCGTTCCAATAATAAAATGGTGTATCCAATGTCCAGCACTGTGACACTCCAATTGTCCTAATACTGATATATAGTGACTGTACCCAGCTTCAGCCACTGGGACACCTCGAGTCTCTTTATCACCTGGGCAAACTCTGCCTCCTGTCCCTGGTACATCCAGTATCCTCCAGTCCAGCCAGTAACACCCCAACCTTTGTACTGTCCCTCGCAGAAGGACTCAAGCGACAGTCTATATGTGTCCCACCGACTCATGCCCCCCTAGAGGTGCCAGGATCTGCCGGGTACCACCGTCCTGCTCTCAGTCTCCAGTGGGAAGCTCTTCCGGCCTTTGTCCCTCTCCTCGGTCCCCGAGTCCCAGTGTGTCTTCTCGTGGAATCATATGAATAGGGGCCCGTATCCTCCGTTCTACATCTCCGGCCCCTCCGGCCTTAGAATTCCAGGCACCGTGTAACAGACCCCGGTTTGTTTTCCTCTTAGTCTTTAGCCGGAAGTCGGGGAGTCACAGTCACCACTACCCGGAAACCGGAACTGTCACCCTCCGCCACCCGGACCTGTAGTGCGCGGAGGCTCAGTTCACAGGATGAGGCGAAGGAGGAGCCCCGATGAGCAAAAAGCGGTCACTGGGAGAAATAAATCCAGTCAGAAGCATCATGGATGTGGGTCTGGCAGGAGAGAGCCCTGTGGGTTATCTGTCTGTATCCTTCCGCTGGAGCGTCGGCTTCTTGATTAAAGGGCCCGCAGTACAAGGATTGACCCCTAGGGGGAGCTGCAAAGTACTTAAATATGGACATTTTAGGACAGTGGCATCCATGTCTTGGTGTCTTGGGATAGTAACATTCTGGGATATGGTTTAACAGGGACATATTTCAGGTAATCATAGGGCCATCCTGAGAGTTACCTGGTGAGATAGGTACCAATACCTAGACAAAGACATGCATACGTGGGAATTGAGATTTGACACACTTCTGAGGATAAGGATGAAGGTACAAATTCTCAGTATGAGAGGCATACGTGTTACCTAATAATTGATTTACACCAATAAGATACTTCTTTAGTCTCTAAATTGGTGCAATTTCTACTAGATAGATAGAGGGATACATCATTACTGTGTGGATATAGGGATGACCTGTGAACTCTCAGGGTTTGATCCTGAGGTTTTGACCCAAATCTCAGTATGAAGGGCCAGATTCTGAGGGAGAGAGCCCAGTGTTAAATACTTTCTCACGTACATCTATTAACTGCTTATTTATTACCTAAATTGCTGCCATTTCTACTAGAAGGACAGAGAGATACACCCTGCTTCTCTTTTGAATCTTCAGCCAATGGAAACTCTAAGTTACAGCATGTTAAGGGTTCCCTGAGGACTGAAAAGAAACCCTCAAAGTTATAGCAAGCAGGGATATATTGCCTGAAATCTATTTTCTGGGGAACTTTACAGGTTAATATTTTAAAGATCTCAGGGTTGGCTCATTTTGTAAGTTCCCAGCTATGTATGTATTCAGACAGTGAGATCTTTAAATTGTTGCATGTTAATGCTTCTTGAGGACTAGTTAGAGACCCTCTGGGTTAGAGCATGCAGGGACATATAATTGAGAATATACGTTCTGGATAACTTTGAGGGTTAATATTTCCAAGGTCTCAGGGTAAGTTAAGTTTTAAAGTATGCTGACAGAGTCATCTTGGGACAATTAAGTTTAGTGACATCCTGAGACAGTGAAATCCTTGCACATGTATTGGTAGGTACACAAAGATACAGTGATCTTCTGGGATAGGTATTCATAAGGACATCCTGAGACAGACATCTGTGACGCATTCCAATAGGTGCATAGTGGTACAGATGCCCATAGGGAAATTCTGTGACAGATACCATTAGGGACTTACCAATGAGGGAATCCAGGTTAAAGCGGAACTACCACCTGAAATACACTTTAGCTTAAATAACTCCCCATCTGGCGACTAGCTGCTTAGTAGCCCCAGTCGCCAGAATTATTATATTGTTAAGTAGATTTACCCTTTCTTCCTGGGCTGACAGCAGGACGGAGCTCAGACATCTTGCCATAGTGACGTCCGCGTGCCTGCGCTGTCCTAGCCGGCTCTAGGAGGCATTGCTAGGAGCCTTCCGGATCCGGAAGGGACTGACAGCACTGGCGTGCGGACCTCACTATGGCAAGATGTCTGAGCTCCGTCCTGCTGTCAGCCCGGGAAGAAAGGGTAAATCTATTTAACAATGTAATAATTCTGGCGACTAGTGCTACTAAGCAGCTAGTCGCCAGAGGGGCAGTTATTTAAGCTAAAGTGTATTTCGGGTGGTAGTTCCGCTTTAAGTACAAATAGGGATATCCTGGTACATATACCAATAGGGGCATCCTGGGATAAGTACCAAAAGGGACATGCTGTCTGTGACAGGTAACAATGAGGAAATCCTGGGATTAGTATCAGGAGGCACATCCCTTATGGGAAGGATACTGATAGGGACATGTTGGTTAGCTAATGATAGGGACATCCTGACTGGGACAGGTAAAGATATGGACATCCTAGGACATTTACCAATAGGGGCATCCTGAGACAGGTACTGACAGGCACATCATAGGACAGGTACCAAAAGGTCATCCAAGAACATGCTGCAATAGGATCTTCCTGTGACAGGTAGTGAATGGCACATCCTGGCTGAGATGGACATGCCTGGACACTTACTTTTAGGGAATCCTGGGACAGGTAATATTAGGATAGGTACCGGTAAGGACTTCTTGAGACAAGTGCCGATAGGCATGACCTTACTGGGACAGATATGGGCATTCTGTGACAGCTACTGGTAGGGACAACCTGGGACAGGTACTGATAGGGACTTCCTGGGACAGGTACTAATACGGAAATCCTGGGACAGGTACTGATAGGGACATCCTGGGACAGGTACTGATAGGGACATCCTGGGACAGGTACTGCTATGTAACTTAGTGCAGCAGCTGAAAGACACATCATGCTTACTTCCCTTCACAACTGGAAGATGTCCAGCAGGCCATCAGCTCAGAATTGGGACAGGTTCCAATACAGACATCCTGGTTCAGATACCAGTATGGCTATATTGGAACAAGTACCAATAGACATGACCTGCCTGGGACAGATATGGACATTCTGGGACAGATACGGATAGGGACATCCTGTGACAGGCATCGCTACAGAAATCTAATTTCTGGGACAGGTATCAATACAGAAATCCTGGGACAGGTATCGATACGGACTTCCTGGGACAGGTACCAGTAGGAACATCCTGGGACAGGTACCAGTAGGAACATCCTGGGACAGTTACCAATAGGGATATCTTGGAACAGGTACCAATAGGCATGACCTGCCTTGAACAGATATGAACAGGCTCTGTATAGCCACCGTTAGCTCCCTCTTAATCTTATAGGAACACGGTAGATGCGTCTTCATGACAACCGGGGCTGACCATCCCAGAGCACACTGACATTGCTAATCTAAGGGTGGCTATCCAGAGCCTGCTCATACACTCATCTGGGCAATTAAGGTAAGGCATCCTGGGGAATCTAAGTTGTTTACATGTGTTTAGGAAGGCTCAGCATTAGATCTTCAGGTGGGTAGCATGTTGGACTTAAACTCGCATCACTTGCTGGGACTGTCATTGTGTGGAGATGATGGTGTGACCTGGGGTTAGGGATATATAAATACAGATAGTTGGCACTAATGTATCTGGGTTGAAGTGACGTTTAAAGGGGAACTTTCACCTCCTCATTATCCTTATTGTATGCCTTCCTTTGTGTCCCCTCTGTACAGTGCGGTCTTTCTTTTTGCCTACAAATTTGTTTAAATGAAGAAAAAAGATAATTCAATTGTGTACCTTATGACGTTAGCAGCCGCACAGCCGTGCACCGTACGGTGCAGAAGACACTCCCACAGCCTCAGCTCCTTTCACTTGCCCCAGCATCCTCCGATGACGGAGGCGTTCTGTTAGTAAGCTGGAGAGAGATCTCATTGGCAGAGATCGATATCTAGCCAATGAGATCTCTCTCCAGCTTACTAACAGAACGCCTCCGTCATCGGAGGATGCTGGGGCAAGTGAAAGGAGCTGAGGCTGTGGGAGTGTCTTCTGCACCGTACGGTGCACGGCTGTGCGGCTGCTAACGTCATAAGGTACACAATTGAATTATCTTTTTTCTTCATTTAAACAAATTTGTAGGCAAAAAGAAAGACCTCACTGTACAGAGGGGACACAAAGGAAGGCATACAATAAGGATAATGAGGAGGTGAAAGTTCCCCTTTAAGGAGGCGGCATGAGAATCTTGCACTTTTCACACAGGGCGAAATTCTAATGCCACCCTTTTCATCATGGCGACATGCTTAATGTGCCGTTTACTTGCACAGTGTTTTCTCTGCGATATTTTAAAAGTGAACCTCCTGGGACAGGTACTGATAAGGATATCCTGGGACAAGTACCGATAGAGACATCCTGGGACAGTTACTGATAAGGACATTCTGGGGCAGGTACTGATAGGGACATCATGGGACGGTTACTGATAAGGACATCTTCGGACAGGTACTAATAGGAACATCCTGGGACAGGTACTGATAGGCATGACCTACCTGGGACAGATATGGACATCCTGGGACAGATACCAATATGGACATCCTGAGACAGGTACTTATAGGGACATCCTGGGACAAGAACCAATACGGACATCCTGGGACAGTTACTGATATGGAACTTAGTGCAGTAGATGAAAGACATAGCATGCTTACTTCCCTTCACAACTGGAAGATGTCCAGCAGGCCATCAGCTCAGAATTGGCAGAAATCATTGGGATTCTGGTACACCCATCTACTGTTCGGAGCACTCTAGTCAGAAGTGGTCTTCATGGAAGATATGCAGCCAATAAGCCATATCTGCGATGTGGAAACAAGGGCAAGCGATTCAGCTATGCATGAAAACACAGGAACTGGGGTGAAGAAAAATGGCAGCAGGTCCTCTGGACTGATGGGTCAAAATATGAAATATTTGGCTGTAGCAGAAGGCAGTTTGTTTGCCGAAGGGCTGGAGAGCGGTACAAGAATGAGTGTCTGCAGGCAACAGCGAAGCATGGTGGGGGTTACTTGCAAGTTTGGGGCTGCATGTCTTGAAATGGAGTTGGGGATTTGGTCAGAATGAATGGTCTGCTCATTGCTGAGAAGTACAAGCAGATACTTATCCATCATGCAGTACCATCAGGGAGGCATCTGATTGGCCCCATATTTATTCTGCAACATGACAAAGACCCCAAACATACAGCCAAAATCATTAAGAACTATCTTCATTGAAAAGAAGAACAAGGAGTCCTGGAAGTGATGTTATGGCCCCCATAGAGCCCTGATCTCGACATCATTGAGTCTGTCTGGCATTACATGAATAGAGAGAAGCAACTGAGGCTTCCCCAATATGTTTGGAACAACCTACCTGCCAAGTTCCCTAACAAACTGTGTGCAAGTGTAACTAGAGGAATTGATGTTGTTTTTAAGGCAAAGGGTGGTCACACCAAATATTGATTTGATTTAGACTTTTCTTCTGTTCGCTCACCATGCATTTTGTTATTTGATGAAATTAAACTATTATCGTGTCTATTTTGAAAAGCATTTTTACTTTACAGCATTTTTTCACACATGCGTAAGACTTTTGCACAGTGCTGCATATCAGTCTTTTTTGCAATACGGCTTTTTACCAGATGGGGTTTTTCCAAGAAAATAAACAGAAAGATTGCATTTGTTGTTACAACCACTTAAAGGAGAAGTAAACTGTAGGGACTTTCCTACTGAGTAAAATAAGGATACTCCCACTGCCGAGAGATTTATATTTCCAGAGTTATTACAGTTTAAACCCATGTTTTTTATATTAGCAGTGCCCTCTAGTGGTCAAATTCTAATTAGATTTCCTGGTAGATTCTAATGGAGAGGAAAGTCAGACATACAGTTCTCCATAGAATGTGATAGAAACTGCCTGTCACTTCCTGTCAGTTAGAACTATCAGGAAGTAAACACAGTAAATTCACTTCCTGGTTATTTAAACTGCTATAAATTTTGAATAAAACATCTGACAGCAGTGGGAGTGACCTTGTTTTATTCAGCAGGAAAAGCTCTATAAAATATGTGTTTTCCTAAGAAAAAGTTTACTGCTCCTTTAGTTAACAGCCTCCACTTCCATATAGATAAACGATAGTTTGCTTCTGCGGATGCAGTCTCTCCAATCCAGATGTTCCCTACTTTATGTGGAATTAAAACATCCTTCATACATTCTCAGATAGTTCAAACTGTAGTTTTTGGGGATCCAGTCCTGGGTTTATTTTACTCAGCACCAAAACTAGATGATACAACTAAAGTCAGTTATCAGAAAAGGTAAAAAATAGGGCTTTATTTTTGATTACCCCTCAATGTTACAGATAACTCTTTAAACCATGGAATGTCCTACTGTACTCACTCTGTACTGCCAATCCAAGAAAAATGGTACCCCATTAGTTTAACTCTTTGAATGCCAGAGAGGTATGCCACGCATTGCAGAGCAATGCTTTGCATACCTCTCTGGCACTCAAAGGGATAAACTGAAATAATATAGGGAGTGCAAGCAGCACAAAACCATACATATTTAAACATTTCCTAATATGAAGGTATTTGTAATTTTGCAGGGTAATCAATTGATCACCCATCATAACGATTTTTAAATGTACCCTCACCAGAAAAATTGGCCTTTCCTCTTTCATATATGGGTACACCTGTCCCCCTAGTGTATTTGTGTGTGTGTGTGTGTGTGTGTGTGTGTGTGTGAGAGAGAGAACATGCATCGCAGTGTGCATGTGTGTGATCTGGATCCTCTCCCACACACAGACGTGTTCATTAAACCGTTATAGCATGTTGTTTGATCAACATTACACAAAATACACACTACTAAAGACTACCTTGAATGAAATAGGGGACTCCCATCTTTCAAAAGATGGCACCCTATAATATTTTTATAGCAAAAGGAGGTGAGATGTGGGCTCTTAAGGAGCCCCTTCAACCTCTCTATGTTCACACCATATGTATTTGTACTATATTAAAGGGATAGTAACACTTAATATGTAAAAAAATATATATTGTAGGGTTTATCCTCCTGAGTAAAAAAAGGGTACTCTCACTTCTGAAAGGTGTTTTATTCAAAAGGTATTACAGCTCAAAATTATTTTTTTTTAAGTGCAATATCACAGTGGCCTGAAATTGTACAATGGCGCTGTTGCTACACCATCCTATGGACAGCTCTGGTCCGCAGACCATAAATCTCCATAGGATGGTGTAATAACAGCGCCACTCTACAATTTCAGGCCACTGTGATATTGCACATAAAAAATTCAACTTTAAGCTGTAATAACTTTTGAATAAAACACCTTTCAGCAGTGGTAGTTCCCTTATTTTACTCAGGGGGATAAACCCTACAACATGTTTTGTTTTTTTTACATTTTAAGTATTACTATTCCTTTAACCCCTTAAGGACCGGGAAAATCTGAGTTTGATTTGACTTAAGGACCGGAGCAATTTTGACTTTTTTGACTATGTCTTTGTTCAACCATATTTTCTCTTTAATTCCTTTTGTGCAGCCACATAAATTATATACTGTTTTTTTAAGCACAAGTAGGGCTTTCTTTTGATACCACAATTATATGAATACCTCATTGTTTAATTTGATTAAAATAGAAAAAAAGAGGAAAAAAATTGAAAAAAAACAACATTTTGCTTATATTTTCATGTCAGGATTTGCATACAATTAGTTTATGACAAAAAAATACCCCTAAATATATTCATTTGCTTCTCCTGAATATAAGAATACCCCATATGCCTAGTATTTCAATCACTTCCTCACATTTACAAGGTAAATATTACAAGATGGATGCCATTATTTCCAACTTGTAATTTCTCAACAATTGGCATGTGAGCATCATAGCTTAGCTGACGGTGCCAGAACCAAAAATGTCCCACAAAGGTATATGTTTCTGAAAACTACACAACATAAGGTAAATAATCAGGAGAATTTTGGAGTTTTTCATGCAGCTATTTTTCTAGAAAAAAATTTCAAAATTGTGGTAATATTTTGTTTTTTTGCAGTTTTCACACTTACATTTCAATACTACTGTTGATATCAAGCACATGATAGGTGAAGATTTTTAAAAATGCATTGTTTAGTGTTCAGCTCCTTCTTCTGAGTACGGCAATACCCCATATGCATAGGTTTCTCAAGGTTTGGGAGAGCTACGGGGCCCAAATTGGAACATGCGCGTTTCCAGTTTCACACTTTGAATTTTCACAGCTTGCATCACTGGTGCCATGTCTCATTTGGGGCTGTGTAACAGTGCTCCACTCTAAGATTTCCCCCCAAAAGTATATATTTTTGGAAAGTAGACACCCCAGGCTTTCATTTTATGTATGTTTTCAATTTTTTTACGCAGCCATTTTACCACCAATCGCTCGTAAATCTTGACGTAAGTTAAAAAAACAGCGTTTTTCACACTTGCACTTCAATGTTGATGTGAATTTCAAGCACATGATAGGTGAAGATTTTTAAAAATGCATTGTTTAGTGTTCAGCTCCTTCTTCTGAGTACGGCAATACCCCATATGCATAGGTTTCTCAAGGTTTGGAGAGCTACGGGGCCCAAACTGGAACATGCGCGTTTCCAGTTTCACACTTTGAATTTTCACAGCTTGCATCACTGGTGCCATGTCTCATTTGGGGCTGTGTAACAGTGCTCCACTCTAAGATTTCCCCCCAAAAGTATATATTTTTGGAAAGTAGACACCCCAGGCTCTCATTTTATGTATGTTTTCAATTTTTTTACGCAGCCATTTTACCACCAATCGCTCGTAAATCTTGACGTAAGTTAAAAAAACAGCGTTTTTCACACTTGCACTTCAATGTTGATGTGAATTTCAAGCACATGATAGGTGAAGATTTTTAAAAATGCATTGTTTAGTGTTCAGCTCCTTCTTCTGAGTACGGCAATACCCCATATGCATAGGTTTCTCAAGGTTTGGAGAGCTACGGGGCCCAAACTGGAACATGCGCGTTTCCAGTTTCACACTTTGAATTTTCACAGCTTGCATCACTGGTGCCATGTCTCATTTGGGGCTGTGTAACAGTGCTCCACTCTAAGATTTCCCCCCAAAAGTATATATTTTTGGAAAGTAGACACCCCAGGCTTTCATTTTATGTATGTTTTCAATTTTTTTACGCAGCCATTTTACCACCAATCGCTCGTTAATCTTGACGTAAGTTAAAAAAACAGCGTTTTTCACACTTGCACTTCAATGTTGATGTGAATTTCAAGCACATGATAGGTGAAGATTTTTAAAAATGCATTGTTTAGTGTTCAGCTCCTTCTTCTGAGTACGGCAATACCCCATATGCATAGGTTTCTCAAGGTTTGGGAGAGCTACGGGGCCCAAACTGGAACATGCGCGTTTCCAGTTTCACACTTTGAATTTTCACAGCTTGCATCACTGGTGCCATGTCTCATTTGGGGCTGTGTAACAGTGCTCCACTCTAAGATTTCCCCCCAAAAGTATATATTTTTGGAAAGTAGACACCCCAGGCTTTCATTTTATGTATGTTTTCAATTTTTTTACGCAGCCATTTTACCACCAATCGCTCGTAAATCTTGACGTAAGTTAAAAAAACAGCGTTTTTCACACTTGCACTTCAATGTTGATGTGAATTTCAAGCACATGATAGGTGAAGATTTTTAAAAATGCATTGTTTAGTGTTCAGCTCCTTCTTCTGAGTACAGCAATACCCCATATGCATAGGTTTCTCAAGGTTTGGGGGAGCTACGGGGCCCAATTTTGAACAAATATTGAATTTTCACATCTTGGTTAACTGATGCCATTACTCATTTTGGGCTATGTTCCAGTGCTGCACTTTAGAATTTCCCCCCAAAAGTGTATATTTTTGGAATGTAGACACCCCCAGCTTTCATTTTAGGTGTGTTTTCAAATGTTTTACACGGCCATTTTACCACCACTTTCTCATAAACTTGACGTAAGTAAAAAAACAGCGTTTTTGACACTTTGCCTTCAATGTTGATGTGAATTTCAAGCACAGAATAGGTGAAGATTTTATAAACTGAATTGAATAGTGTTCAGCTCCTTCTTCTGAGTACGGCAATACCCCATATGCATAGCTTTCTCATGGTTTGGGGGAGCTACGGGGGCCAAATTGGAACATGCGCGTTTCCAGGTTCACACTTTGAATCTTCACAGCTTGCGTTACTGGTGCCATGTCTCATTTGGGGCTGTGTAACAGTGCTCTTTTTTTAAGATTTCCCCCCAAAAGTGTATATTTTTGGAAAGTAGACACCCCAGGCTCTCGTTTTAGGTGTGTTTTCCAATTTTATACACTGCCATTTTACCACCAATCCTGTGAAAATTTGACGTAAGTAAAAAAAAATTCAGCATTTTTCACACTTTGCCTTCCATTTTGATGTGAATTTCAAGCACAGAATAGGTGAAGATTTTATAAACTGAATTGAATAGTGTTCAGCTCCTTCTTCTGAGTACGGCAATACCCCATATGCATAGCTTTCTCATGGTTTGGGGGAGCTACGGGGGCCAAATTGGAACATGCGCGTTTCCAGGTTCACACTTTGAATCTTCACAGCTTGCGTTACTGGTGCCATGTCTCATTTGGGGCTGTGTAACAGTGCTCTTTTTTTAAGATTTCCCCCCAAAAGTGTATATTTTTGGAAAGTAGACACCCCAGGCTCTCGTTTTAGGTGTGTTTTCCAATTTTATACACAGCCATTTTACCACCAATCCCTCATAAACCATGACGTAAGTAAAAAAAAAAAAAACAGCGTTTTTCACACTTAGGGTTGGCGGCAGTATACTGGGCTGCATACAAATTGGTTTGGGAAACAATTTCACCTAAAACGTCTTCCCCCAAAAACAAATCAAAAAAATGATCATGGGTAAATCCTTCCACATCAATTTGAATCCCTGGGTTGCCTGTGAATTCTGAGATTCGTGGGCATAAATTGATACCCATTCATTAGGATCCGGAGTGGCAGGTGTTGGGGCATTTCTTTGGGCAGGTCTTTTGGCGGGTCTTTGGGCAGATCTTTTGGCAGGTGCTGGGGCAGTTGCCAGGGCAGCTCTTGGGGCAGCACTTGGGGCATTTCTTTGGTAGGTCTTTGGGCAGATCTTTTGGCAGGTGCTGGGGCAGTTGCCAGGGCAGCTCTTGGGGCAACACTTGGGGCATTTCTTTGGGTAAGTATTTTGGTAGGTCTTTGGGCAGTTCTTTTGGCAGGTGCTGGGGCAGTTGCCAGAGCAGCTTTTGGGGCAGTGCGTCTTTTCTTGACAGAAGGCCCAGCGTCATCACTAGAGCTGCTCTCACTTTCTGAAAACTGCGCTATGTCAAAATCTGACGCAGTGCCTGTTGCCTCAGAGTCAGAAGCCAAAAAGGCATATGGCTCTTCAACGCTGTACCTGCGCTGCATTTTGCCCACTAAAAAAGCTTTTTTTTTTCTTACGCTATCCCTAAACCTAAATCTAACCCTAAAACTTACCCTAACCTACGTATATCCTGAACCTACCTAACCCAAGTGAACTACCTATCTAAACTGCACTTATTATATATATATTTTTTTTTTTTTGGGGGGGGTTGGGGTTTTTTGGGTTTTTTTTTTTTTTCTTACGCTATCCCTAAACCTAAATCTAACCCTAAAACTTACCCTAACCTACGTATATCCTGAACCTACCTAACCCAAGTGAACTACCTATCTAAACTGCGCTTATTATACATATATATATATTTTTTTTTTTGGGGGGGGTTTTGGGGTTTTTTTGGGTTTTTTTTTTTCTTACGCTATCCCTAAACCTAAATCTAACCCTAAAACTTACCCTAACCTACGTCTATCCTGAACCTACCTAACCCAATTGAACTACCTATCTAAACTGCGCTTTTTATATTTTATTTTTTTTTTGGGGGGGGGGGGGGGTTTGGTTTTTTTTTTTTTCTCCCCTAAACCTAAATCTATCCCTAAAACTTTCCCGTCTACACTAAACCTACCCAACTACCTACCAAAATACCTAAACTATATTTATTATAAAACAAAAAAAAAAAAAAAAAAAATTTAAAAAAAATTTAAAAAAATTTTTAAAATTTTTTAAAAAATCTAAAAAAATTCAAGGGGGATGGGGGGTGTCCCACAGATCAGAAAACACTGATCTGCAGCAAATTGATCACTCCAAGAGTGATCAGATGGGGGGGCACTTATTGATCACTGCAGAACAGTGATCAAAGGGTTAAATGTCTTTATTTAAACTTTTTTTTGACTTTTTTTTTCTACAGGTACACTGGAACAGCATGTCTCTCTGTCTCTTTCCACCTCAGCAGTATGCAAGGTGGAGGGAGGCAGAGAGATCTGACAGGGACAGTATTTACAAATACTGTCCCTGTCATTCAGGTTTTGCAACATGTGATTCGCTTTTGAAGCGAATCGCATGTTGCAACAATGTTTCAGCCGCTTGTTACTAAGTGTCCCGATACCGGGACACTTAGTAACAAGCGGCTTGAACTCTTCCATCGCTCCGTGCGGCCGCGATGGAAGAGTTTAACCCTTGACGTACCAGGACCGTCAAGGGTCGTTCGGGCACATTTACCCTTGACGGTCCTGGTACGTCAAGGGTCGCTAAGGGGTTAAAGTCTACCCTTGTTTGAACGAGTGGACGCCCTTATTTCAAACAAGGGACCGAGATAGGGGGTCTTTAAAGCCTTAACTATGGAGTCCTGGGAAGTTGATCTCCCTTAAGGACCACTTTGATTTAATACCCTGGTAGTGCTTACAGTGGGAGCTTGCAGGAGTGCTGCGAGAAATGTTTGTTGACATGCTAGGACTGTCATAGGTCCTATAAGAAAATTTCCTGATGACGATCCCAGCATGTCACTGATCATTAAAGGTTTAAAGGGATAGTAATGTTTCATAATAAAAACAGCTCTAATTAATCATAATAGTATTTGGGCCTTGGAGAGTGTTATTTCAATTCTGTCAGAGTTGTAGTTCAAGAGTAATTCAATGACAAAGTATCCCCCTCCCGCCCCTTTTACTGATGTAACACTGCTCAGCCAGATCAGAAGGGAGGTGCCCAGGTAGACTGCAGAGAGGGACAATCTTCAATTAAGATAAGGGAAAAAGATGAAAAACCTGTCAAGGGGGGCAGAGTTTTAATTGTTCTCACAGTAATAAGAATGTCCCTTGATGTTATCTGTCTGGTCAAGCAACCAGATTCCACATCTGAGGTGAGCAGTGCTACACTAGGTAAAAGGGGTGGGAGGGGGATACTTCATCATTCTATTACTCTTGAACTACAACTCTGACAGTACTGTAATAACACTCTCTATGGCTCAAATACTATGAGGATTAATTGGAGCTGCTGTTTTTGTGAAACATCACTATCCCTTTAAACCTTTGAATGCCAGAGGGATGTGCAATTCTTCTCCTTGCACAGTTAAAAAAAAAAAACTGTACATGCTGTTGGTGTCTAGTGGGTCCCATGTGTGACATCATGTATGTACAGAAACTGACTATCACTGCAGACTGAGGAGTTCCCTGAATGTAACCCTCAGTCCCCAGTATTAACCCCTTTGTTTTGGGACTGAAGACAATTTGGCCATCCACACGTTAGCAGTTTTAGGGTAGCTGTCACATTAATTTGCTTACATTGCAGAAAATGTTACCTGATATTTTGTATAACAACAATTATGTTTTAGCTATATCATTACTGTAATTGCACATGCTTATTTTTATGTCAGTGTTTAACCCTATGAGTGCCAGAGGGGTATGCAACGCATTGTGAAACAATGAGTTGCATACCCTCTGGCACTCAAAGGGTTAATGTATTTAGGTAGAATTTATTGGAGTTTTTTTGTTTGTTTGTTTTTACGAGATATGTGATGTGATATTTGTCTTTAACACCTGGAATATTAAATCAATCTCCAACTCATCTGCAAGGCTTCAGTTCGTGACCTCTGTAGAATCCGAGGGATTAAACATTTGCAATCTGCACAAACTTCATAGAAAAAAACATTAGCACACTGTATAAATTACCTCCAAGGGGTATATGAATGTGTCAGTGTTTAACGACTGGCCACAGTAAATATTATATTTGATCTAGTTACTGTCTGAAACACGATAGATAGATAGATAGATAGATAGATAGATAGATAGATAGATCGATCGATCGATCGATCGATCGATCATCCATCTACCGAGCGTGTTACCAGGTTAACCAATGGTAAACAAGCAAAAACTACAACTCCCAGGATTCACTGGATGTTGGCGTCCCTAATGACTTCCGCGATTGGGCAGGTTTTTGAGGTGGTTTGAATGGGCTTTGTGATTGGTAGAGATGTGGGAGGCGGGCTGTTTGGATTTACAGTTGGAAGCGACAGAGGTGGCGGCTGTGGAACCGCGTATTGCTAAGAGAGAGGCAGTTTATATACAGGTAGGTATATATGTGGTATATGCAGAAAGGGGCAATTTTTATACAAACTCGTGCATAAAACGTACGGGTACGTATAATGTAGCGTAAATGCATGAGCGCTAAGTATGTTTTCATGTCGTTACACGGGGAGTTAAAGGGACACGAACATCTAAAGGAAAATGGGTTCTTTAATTTTAAAAGCAGTTTGATTCCAGTCAGTACCTGTAAAATTGAGTTTATGTTAAATCCATAAAATCCAATATTAAGCATCAAATTTTAGTACGTGTGTAGGCTAGCTTTTATACACATTATGGTTAATTGTGCATAGATAATATTGTTAATATATTGAGATTAGCACCCACTGCTATTCTTTTCAGAAAGTTAATGCATCTCAGCTCATTTAAGACCATACAGACCAATTCCTTCTTAGATATCATCTCAAACTGGCTATGGCAACAGGTGATATGGAAAAAGTAGAAATGACAGTCCTAAAGAGGATTTATCAGATTCGATTTTAGGCCTCAGATAAAAAAAACAGACTTTTTAGAGGTTAGCATGGATTAAACTGTATTTTAGCATGTGTGTAAATATTTTAGGTGTAATTGTTCCTTTATGGCTGCCTTATGTATACATTTACCTGAGGTTGAATGGAAGAGAGAGCTGCCTTGATACAGATGTGTGCATTTTGCATACAATATACAGCAAGGGTAGACAGCCCTGGATCTCAAGAACTACCAACAGTTCATGTTTCAGGATATATATCCCAGCTGGATTATGTCTGACACTTTAATTAAGCTACCTGTGCTAATTCCGGGATAGCTTTGAAACTGGCAATATTAGTGACTCTTGAGGTCTAGGGTTTGCTATCCCTGAGTGCTTCTTTTACACAGATGTGAGTTGTACATAGAGTATATGCTTTATATAAAGAGATGGTGACTTTGTATAGATGTATGCTTTATACATAACATAGAGTATATGCATTATACAGAGAGAGTGTGCCTTTATAAAGATATGTACCTTACATGTAATGTGTACAATATATTTGTAGGAGAGATGGGTGGGTGCCTTTATACAGTAAAGCACCTTATACATAGTGTGGGAAATATACAGATAAGTGGATTCTTTTACATATGTGCCCAATGGGGTTTCCAAGAATGGCATCAGAATGGCCCAGAAAAGTTTAGGATTTTTAGATTGACTAACCCTAATATATTTATATATTGAGGTATTCCATTAAAACATTTTTTAACAGAAGTACTTACCTAGGGAGCACTCTTTCCATACAGCAGTCTATAATTTCTGTAAACAGAAGGGCTCACCTCTGGGTTTTATTAAGTACCAAAGCCATGCCCCACAGAGCCTATAGTGTAACTGGGTCATAAGATATGAACAGACAAGTAAGAGGGTGACGTGCTGTTCATCACAGCAGGACAGTATCCTGAGGCCCCTAACAAAATTGATACTCCCAAATATGAAAACATTTTCAATCCTCTTAGATTTCGTTGTAATTTTCTTTTTTTTCTGTTTCTATTTGTTGGACAAGCAGCCTCATTTATGTATTGTGCACCTGCTACATCCTTACCATTTGATCGTGGGATTAATTTAGTTCTTTTTAGTAATAAGGACTGCCCCTGAAAGAGGAGGCCTCTGGTAAATGCTAGGTCTGTACATGTATTAAAATGCAGTGAAGATATTGACAATAGGCTGCACATAATGATAATGCACGAATGGAGGGATGAAAAAAAAAAAAATCCCAGGCTCCCTAAACCTTTTTGCCTGGCTTTTACATTTCAGGGGATATTTTATATTTATTTATGTACACTTTCATTTTTGCTGTCACCTAAAACTTATAGTTTGCTTCTAATAAAATTGTCTTTCTTCTAGGGTGGCTCTGTTTTTGTCCACATCTGTATGTGGTGTATACAGAGGCATAACGTATGTCTAGCTGTGGACTGTATACAAAGAAAAAAAAAATCACAAATAGGGCTTTTGCCATCTGAAGTTGTTTACCAAGTTGAGACCATTCATACAGAGGTATTTACTTGTTATACAGCAGGGTTAGACACATGGGGGCCCTCCAGCTGTTTAGGACTACAATGTCCATTCCCAGACACTTATTGTATGGCTGGGAATAATGGGAATAGTAGTTCTGAATAGCACCAGGGTCTCAGGTTGCCAATTTCTGCTCCAGAAAGGTTGTTTTGTTGTGTTTTTCTCTACACGGGTAAATAGATTATAACATACTCCACTGATCAGATATTGCATTTTGTTGGCTTTCAGATTACTGACTGTGGTGTCATTTCAAAGGAGGTGTGAGACATGGACTTGTCACCCCATCGTGACCCACGCGGGGAAAGGTAAGTCATATGACCGTTTATGACAGAAGTTGATTCAGTTATATGCAGGGATAAAAGTGTCTGGATCTTAATAACCTCTATGAAGGAAATCTCAAATGACAGTGAGTCTGATGTACAGGGAAAACTAGAGCAAATATGGTAGACAAAACCAGCTGCACCACAGGCAACAAATACAAATTACCACTGATTTAATTAGGCTTTTTTAGAGAGAGTAATGTTTCACAATAAAAGCAGCTCCAAAAATATTCATAGTATTTGTACCACTGAGAGTATTATTTCAGTCCTGTCCAAGTTGTAGTTCAAGAGTAATTGAATGATAAAGTATCCCCCTCCCACCCCTTTTACTGATGTAACACTGCTCCCCTCAGAGCAGCAAGACTGTCCGGATGGATCACAGAGACGTACATTTCACATTGGACAGAACCCTTCCAAGTTATATGGGAAGAACCCCTTGGCCTATCTCACTCTTACTGAAGTTGGGAGTTTCATATGGGCCTTTATGGGGAATAAAATAGCTTATTCAGTATTTTCATATCAATCATCCTATTTCTGATATAATCTATTTTGTAGAAAGGGGACATCTGTACTGGTATGACCAGATAATTACCCTTTCTGAACCGTTTGCTAAGATAGGATATTTATCAGCTACAACCTTCCAATCATTCACATCCATTGTTTGTTTTCTTGAAGGACCATTATTTTCCCATAGGAAATGGTTCTTTTCTTAGGAGGCGATAGTACAGGGACATGGAGTTAGCCTTTTGTATCTGTTTTCTGTCAGGGGTTAGTTTTTGAAGTTAGTTTCTGCACTGGGCCTGCATTGCTGGAGCCATCTACATTGCTTAATGAAGCAGGAGGTTGCATCTGTCAAGGAAGCAGTTAACCTTTACTATAATGCCTTATTTAGTCTTTATTAGACTTGCGGCTAGGTCATCAGCCTTTTCCATCACAGTAGGCGAGGGTTGTGGCTGTGATCATGGGGTGTGGACACCTCTTCCAGATGAGAGCTCGTCGCGCTTCCCTTTCAAGAGGCAGAACAAGATGGTGCAGTTGGTTAATGTACCAGCTGTAGAATCTAATCAAGCCAGAAGGTTGCAGGTCTAGTTCTGGCAAGGTCAGCTCAGCTTCTCTTCCCTGTGGGGTAGGTAAAATGAGTCCAGGACATACTTTGAAATGAGAATCTGTATCTGTTTATTCTTACTGGTGATCTACTTTAGCAGACCCAGATCCTGCTGGGTAAATCTGTCGGATGTATGACAAGAAGACATATGGTTTTTATCAGAGAAGGCAGTTATCCTCTCAGTCGTCCCTTTTGAAATGTAATGCTATTGAACAAGACTGGACTCTGATTCCAGTCCCAGTGGGGCTTCAGTCTGGCATCTTTTCTTCTGTTTTGTTTTTATCATCAGAATCCACTCCAGGACCAATGGGTTCCAGGTACCCACTGTATTTAGACTACTTTCCTCCGTGTCTCCTTCCCCGGCGCTTTAAACAAATGGGTCGCGTCCCCGCTAGCTGGTGTTTGGATGTTTGACCCGGAAATTATTTAGGTCACTTCCCCCTCCTCTCTTCAGTCTTTTTTTACGCCAGCTGGCGGAATGGAGAGCGGGACACAGCGTCCCGCATAAAAATAAAATATAATTAAAGATTTAGGAAAAAAGAAAAGGAAACGTACCGGATGGAGGACCGAAGTGAATGCCGGTCCAACTGCACTGCAGGAGAGACGCTCCGGGAGCGAGACACGGAGCGGAGGTGCAGGAGCAGCTGAATTAGCAGCCCAGGCTTCCCCCCTGTCATGGCGGGCACGGGCAAGGCGGCAAGCGGATACGGAGGAAGCAGGAGCAGGTAAGTCCTCCTATTTATGCATTCGCCTATTGTGGAAGGGGCAGGCCTCTGCGTTCCACTACTGAAACGCAAGCCAATTGCAGCATGTATATATATACAGGCCCTGACGCCATAATGGTAGTCTAGAAGTAGCCTTTTCAGATGTTGCTAGTGATTTTAGACAAATTGGAATAAATAAGTACATTTTAATTTAATTTATTATGGCTACTCCTAAGTCCTCCTCCTCCAATACTAAGGAGAAGGCGGACACCAAAGAAGATAAAACTCCCCAGAAGCTTAAAAATTGCTCTACCTGTGATACTAAGATTCCAGCCTCAGAGTCTGGCAAACTATGTCAGGAATGTTCAAAGAAAACTACAGAACAAGAAGTTCCAGCTCAATTCCAACAGTTCCTTGCATGGATGAAAACATCCATGCAAGAAACCTTTAATTCCATGCAGAAATCTCCAGCTTGCAAGAGAGCGAGAATAGAAGATCCAGAAGAAGGTACATCTCGCAGGACGGAGGAGGAATTAGATAGCATGCAGGATTTGCAATCAATTTATTCCTCAGAAGAAGAGGGAGAGATCATAGAGAACGAGGGCTCTTTTAACTTAGATAAAGTAGAGCCGTTCCTGAAGCATCTCCGCAAGACGCTGGGACTGTCGGAAGAACAAAAGGAACAAGATGTGTTAGATACAGCCTTTTTGGGAAAAAGAAAAGATAGTCCAGTATTTCCAGTACATCATTCAATATCTGATACTGTCAAGGCTGAATGGAACAAAGGAGACAAAAGGGTAGCGGTTCCCAGAAGATTTCAGAGGATGTACCCTTTTAAAGAAGAAGACTCTGCCGCATGGGTAGGCCCCCCTAAGATAGATACCGCTATATCCCATATTTCTAGGAGAACTCTCATTCCAATGGAAGATGGTTCATCTCTCCGTGATCCAATGGATAGAAGAATGGAAAGTTCTTTGAAAAAACAGTTTTCATTCCTGGGACAAAATATTAAGGTAGCAACAGCTCTTACTTGCGTATCCAGAACTATAAGAATATGGCTGACGGAGTTGGAAGAGAAAATAGAAACATCAGTTTCAAGATCAAAACTCTCCAAAGACGTTGCCATGATTAAAGAGGCAATAGGTTACTCATGTGACGCATCAATGGACTCTATCAAGTTATCTGCTAGAGCATCAGCACTGTCGGTAACAGCTCGCAGAGCGCTATGGTTAAGAACATGGAATGCAGATGCATCTTCAAAAAATAGATTGATTTCATTACCATTTGAAGGATCCAGGTTATTCGGTGAAACACTGGAAGAAATAACTAAGAAGCTATCAGGAGGGAAGAGTGCCATGTTACCGCAAGATCGTAGAAACAGGGCATCTCCTACGAAGACAACTTACAGAACAAAAAAACTACCTTTTCGTGACTCAAGGAAATTTCAACAGAACAGGTCATTTGACAACAGAAGGCAGAACTCTGCTCAAGGATACAGGGCAGGATTCAGGAAAGAAGTCCCAAGAAGGAATCAAGGAAAAAAAGATTCATTATGAGGATCAGCGGGCCCTCTCTCAGATACCAGTGGGGGGTCGTCTGGCATATTTCCTATCCAGTTGGAAGAAAGAATTAATATCGGACAATTGGACAAGCCAGATATTGAAGAGGGGGTACCCGCTGGAATTCTTAAAGATCCCAAACATAAGAAAGTTCAAAAGTTCAAAGATTCCCCAGAGGGCATCAAAAGAAGTCATTCTGGACAATGCAATAAAGGATCTATTAAAAAGAAGAATTATAGAAAAGGTTCCGAATCAACAAAGAAGAAAAGGCATTTATTCCATCATATTTCTGGCACCAAAGAACACAGGAGGATTCAGGACTATACTGGATTTAAAATTCTTAAACAAATATTTGAAATACAGACCATTCAAGATGGAATCGGTAACATCAATACTCAGCATGGTGAGACCGGGGACTTTTCTGGCATCCATAGATCTACAGGATGCATACTTCCACATACCCATACTCAAGGCACATCGGAAGTTTCTGAGATTCCATTACAAGAAACAACACTGGCAGTTCAGGGCCCTTCCTTTCAGCTTAATGTCAGCCCCAAGGGTATTTACAAAGATACTAGCAGTGGCTCTGCAGAAGCTAAGAAGAAGGGGCATCACAATAATCCCATATTTGGACGATCTGCTGTTGATAGCAGACTCAAGATCTCAGGCAAAGAAACAGCTGAAAGAATCAATAGAGCACCTGGAAAGATTGGGGTGGAAGATAAATCGTCAAAAGAGTCAGCTGTTTCCCAAACAACAGCTAAAGTTTCTAGGAATCAAGATAGATACCCTAAGAAGCAGAGCGTACCTCTCAACACAGAGAAAAAACAGCATCATTCAAAGAGTAAAGAGGATCACAAAAAAGACATACATGTCGTCGAAAGAATTCATGAGTTTATTGGGAACCCTCACATCAGCCATTCAAATAGTCCCATGGGCAAGGAATCACATGAGACCAATTCAGAGATGGTTTCTAGCAGAATGGAACGGGAATTCAAAGGACATGTCTCAAAGAATCAGAGTACCAAGTCGCCTGAAGACAGAATTAAAATGGTGGATGAAGCCAAAGAATCTCAGGAAGGGATTACAGCTTCAGGATCCGGTATGGCAGGTGATTACTACGGATGCCAGTCTGACAGGATGGGGAGGCCATTACAAGAACAAATATGTCCAAGGCCTGTGGTCAGCAAAGGAAAAATGCATGCATATAAACCAACTAGAAATGAGAGCATTAAAATACTGCCTTCAAAGGTTCAAGAAACCACTAAAAGGAAAATATGTAAAGATCCAGTCGGACAATTACGCAGTGGTCATGTACATAAAAAAACAAGGGGGAACGCACAGTCCGATATTGAGCAGAGAAGCAGAAAAAAATCTGAGATGGGCAGAAAAGAACATAGCAGGAATCTCAGCGGTACATCTACCAGGAAAGAACAATGTCAGGGCCGATTACTTGAGCAGGAATCTAATAGATCCAGGGGAATGGTCCTTGGACAGGGACCTGTTTCATCAAATAGTGAAGAAATGGGGAAAAATATCAATAGATCTGATGGCATCATATTCAAACAAGAAATGCCCAAGATTCTTTTCTCGATGGTACCACCCAAAAGCTCTGGGTACGGATGCCATGAGATACAAGTGGAACTACAAGCTGGTTTACATTTATCCTCCAATACCCATGATCACTCAGGTATTAAAGAAAATAAGGAAGGACAGGACCAATGCAATATTAATAGCTCCAAACTGGCCGAGGAGAACCTGGTACTCGGAACTGGTGAGGTTATCCATAGACACTCCTTGGGAACTTCCATGTTACAACAACATTCTGAACCAGGGACCAGTACTACATCAGAATCCTCAATTCTTCAAACTAACGGCGTGGAGGCTGAAAGGGCGTCCTTAAGGATGAAAGGCCTATCCAATTCAGTAATAAATACAATCTTCCTGGGTAGAAAGAAATCTACATCTACAGTGTACTGTAGGGTTTGGTCAGTTTTTACGGAATGGTGCAGCAAAAATAATATATCAAGGAAAGACATTTCTACAGCAGTTCTGTTGGAATTTCTTCAAAAAGGTTATGAAAGAGGATTAAGACCAGCATCTATCAAGGTTCAGGTCTCAGCAATTTCTGCAATTATGGCAGAACAGTATGCGGAAGATCATCTGATAAAAAGGTACATAAGAGCTATAGAGAAAACAAGACCAAGAATAAGGGAGACCATGCCTACTTGGGATTTGAATCTAGTCCTTAATCAATTGATAAAATCACCAAAATTCGAACCTATGGAAGAAGCATCTATAAAATATATCACTTTGAAGGTGGTATTTTTGACGGCAATTACCTCTGCCAGAAGGGTGGGGGAACTTCAAGCTCTATCTACAAAGCCACCCTACCTGGCTATTCACCCAGATAAGGTAGTGCTAAGAACCAAATCAGGCTTCAAAACCAAAGTGGTTTCGGATTTTCATATGAATCAGGAAATAGTGTTACCATCCTTCTTCCCTGATCCAAAAGGACCAGAAGAAGTGGAGTTGCACAAACTGGACATGGTAAGAGTCATTAATTTATACTTGCAAAGAACGAAGTTAATAAGAAAATCAGATTCCTTGTTTGTCCACCACCAAGGGAAATTTAAGGGCACAGCAGCATCGAAACCATCCATTTCTAGATGGATTGTAGAATGTATCAAAACAGCATATCTTGAAGCAGGGGTTGAACCCCCAAGATTAGTCAAAGCCCATTCTACCAGGGCTATGGCAACATCATGGGCTTTGAGAGCGCTAGCATCACCTGAAGAAATATGCAAGGCGGCTACATGGTCGTCAATTTCTACATTCATGCGTCATTATAAGTTGGACATTCAAGCAACTGAAGACACAAGATTTGGCACAAAGGTATTGCAGGCAGCAGTAAACTCCTGACTGGTAAGACCAAGTCTACTTTACTATGTATGTATCCTTATGGTATTGGAATCAGGTTCAATGGCACATAGAAATGTGTAATAATTTTTATTATGTGTATGAACGTATATACTATATTAATGTATAAGTAATCAGAGTATATAAGTTATACTCTTTAATTATATGATATGATTAGCATATTCTGTTTAATGGTACCCACCCGTAGATACAGCTATGGGAGTACCCATTTGTTTAAAGCGCCGGGGAAGGAGACACGGAGGAAAAGATGAAATTTCTTACCGTTATTTCCTTTTCCTCCGTGTCTCCCCACGGCGCACCCCCCCAATTTAACCTCTGAAGATTCTATATGTTACAGCTATGGCAAAAGCAGACTGAAGAGAGGAGGGGGAAGTGACCTAAATAATTTCCGGGTCAAACATCCAAACGCCAGCTAGCGGGGACGCGACCCATTTGTTTAAAGCGCCGTGGGGAGACACGGAGGAAAAGGAAATAACGGTAAGAAATTTCATCTTTTCTTCAATCAGTATGTTGAAGATTTCCTAGAGTACATCAGGCCCTGTCAAGGCTCTGGAGCCCCGCATTAGCGGTCAGGGTTCTGTTTAGTCAGAGGGTGGTAAACCAGTTCCTCTGTCAGAAGAGCTTTGGGAGTTATTCCTTATTGATCTTTTCAAGTTTTGGGGGCTTCAAACTATTTGGATTTCAAGATCCTAAATGCCCTTGACAAGCTTCAGCCTTTCAAAGGGAATCCACAAACCTTAGTTTATAGGCAATTCCACTAGATGCATCCATATTGACCATAGACTTTAAAATGCTTGTTATCTTTCCAGTTGGGTATCTGAAATTTTATACTGGAAGGTTTCACTTCCAGTTCAGCAGCACCCAGAGTCTTCTCCAGGTGTTGCCAAGTGTGTCTACAAACTTTAAGGTTGAGCCTTATATCTGTTCCCTATTTGAGTAACTAAAGGTCCAATACACAGACTTTAGACCACTCTGTTCAGAATCTCAAATTTTGGTCATACCCAGGGCAAGTTGTATGGCACAGAGGATTCCTTTCTCGTTCTATATAAAGAAGAGTCTTCTGTGGTGATTAATTTCATATAGCCTTCTCCCTCAGTCGTGACCACAGAGGTTAGCATCACGGGTTGGGGGAGGGCCCTTGGTAGAAAGTGTCAGACCAAATAAATTGATCTCCAGTGGAGTAGCGCTTGAGGTAATGTGCTAGAAACAAGGATGGTAGCCAATGGTCTGAAGCCTTTCAGAACCCAGCTATATCTGTCTATCCTGGCCCACTCATACAACACTGCCGCTGTTACACTCCTATACAATTAGAGAGGTATCCGGAGAGTATCCTCATAAAGAAGAGGGAAAGAGCCTACACTGGGTCAGATAGAATCTGAGCCATCATGTCATCTCACATATCAAGAAGACTAAATCTACAAGCAGTTTTCTGAACAGAACACATCTGGACCAGTAGGGGTCCATAAATCTCAGGTAGATCTGGTGGCTACCAACAAATTAGCAGTCCTCTCTGCTCTGGGGCAGAATGCCCCAGTCCAAACATGGACTTTCCTCTGGCCTACATTTTTTCCTCTTATTTTCATGATCCACTAGCCCTATTGCTTGATCCCAGACAGATTAAAAGATCACTTTCATCTTCCGCACTGGCCAGGAGAACTTGTTACGCTAACTTAGTCAAGTTGTCAGTGTATCATCCCATGTCCCTACCTCTCAGACAGGATCTGTGGTCTCAGGGACCTCTGTCTCTTCCTAAAACCCCGACTTCTTAGTCTGAGGGTTGAAGGTTGAAAGAGTTCTCTTGTATAAACTGTCAGAACCAGTAGTCTTACTGTTTTTCTCTTGGAAGAAAGCTTTTATATCAACTAGCTTCTGCACAATTGATAAGTTCTTAGGAACTGGGGCCCTAAAGACCCCTGAATTTGGCTAGCATCATAAGGGGTTCGGAATGGCTAAAGTCTGCTTCCATCAGATAGTCTAGATGTATTTGACCAGGAAACCTGTGCAAATGGATGAAAGGGGTTGACAGAGAAGATAATTATTATTGTTCCTTATATAGCGCCAACTAATTCCACAGCACTAAACATTTGGGAATAGGCATACAGAGGTAGCAAATATTACACTCATATGGAGAACAGAAGGATCAGAAGGCCCTGATCTTTAGAGCTTACAGTCTAGAGGAAGGTAGGTTTGACACAGAAGGAGTAAGTTCTATTGGTTATAGTACCTCCTGCCACATGAGCCTCCAGTAATTATGAATCCAGCCCTTTGATTAATAACATTCCCAGATGGGACTTCGATATAGGTTTTAAGCGGATATCTAGTGCTATTGTTTTCAGCCTTTGTTGGACACCTACACCACCAAGGCTTTGACATATAAACTTATTAACAACTTCTTTTGCTAGGAAGGTGGGTGAGCTGCAAGCCTTATCCTGTAATCACTGTATTTGGTCATCCAATAGACTAAGTTGGTTTTCAGGATTATACCCTCCTTTAAGTTCATAGGTGAGTCTTCATTCTATCTTGAGCCAGGATCTTATCCATCTCTCCTTTTTGGAACTAACTTTAGAAATACAGTTCCACAACCCTGATCTAGTACTCTGTATCACTTGTCATTGGGGACGAACAGAGGAGTACACTAGATAGGCTCCTTATATTTTATCCTCTGGTACTTTTAGGGGTCCTCGGTCTATAAACTTTCTATGGCTAGAAGGACCTCTCAATTTATTGGAATTTGCCACTAGGAGGTTAGATTTCTCCCTCCACTTGGATCAAGGTTCTTTCGAGAGGTCGCTGTCCATGTCTCTGGCAGGTATGTTTTCTACCCATCCGGGGGATATGTGTAACACTGTCGACTGGTCATCCTTATCAACATTCATCAGGACATTATGCTATTAATGCCCAGGTCTCAGCAGAAGCCAGGTTCGTGAGACAAGCCCTTCATGGGTCATCCCTGACTAAACTGGTAGGAGAATTCCTTTTTATCCATCTCTGTAAGCCTATTTGCAGTACTTAGGATATATCCCCTCCCTCTTTGCGTTTACACTGCTTTGATATAACCCATTGTACAGAGCCGGGGATAGGACACAGAAGAAAATATGAAATTTACTTACCGATATTTCTTCTGTGTACTCCCCGTCACTGAAACAATGGGATTACTTCCTGCCTCCAGCTGGTAGGACCATAGAAAGTTTAAAATGGACTCCTCCCCCAACCTCCTCAGTTTTTTCTGGTCCTAGCAGCTGGATGGACAGGAGGCGCGAGCCTCCGTTTTGTTAAAAAAAAAAAAAAAAAAAAAAAGCGTACCGTTTCTTCATATGCGGCCGGGTTGATCTTGCTCCACGCCGCACAAGCACCGGAGTGCTCTTCGGTTATGCCCCAGCAGAGGAAAGTGATGTTGTCCAGATCAGACAAGGGTTCCCCTTCGTTCAGGCGATCTTCCTCCTGTTTGCTCAGCCAGCACAGGAGCGACGCCTGGGAAAGAGCAAAACACGTTGTTGGCAGGAAGGGCTGCATGCATGCTGCGTTCCAGCGTGAGTCGCACACTGTGCGCACAGAACGGGAGGGGAAGTGCTGGCTGTGGACGGAGTCTTCTGTCTCCACTGAGTCACATGAGCGGTTCAGCTGTGGAACGCACGCCGGATAAAAGAAGCAGGCTGCACCTTGCAGGTAGGATTAATATTTTTCTTTACATGTTTTAGAGTTATTAGGATTAAAAGTTAAGTTTTAGACCATGTCTTCTAGTAAGCCCTCTTCTAGTAAGGACAAGGCTGAGGCAGGCCCCCCTAAGGAGGAAAAATCCCAAAAAATGAAATCTTGTGCCAACTGTGATAAAAAACTTCCAGTTGCTGACTCTTCTAAAGTTTGCCAGGATTGTATGAAAAAAATGGCCTTGCAGGATATGCCAGGACAATTTCAGGATTTCCTCTCCTGGATGAAGGTCTCAATGCAAGAGACCTTCTCAGCTATGCAGGATTCCTTAAACCCCAAAAAAAGACAAAGGTTAGAGGATCCGGGTGAAGGTCCCTCTTCCCCTGGGGCCTTGTATAATGAGGAAAAGAATAGTCAAGCAGATTCGGACTCAGTCTCTGAGGAAGAAGAAGGAGAGATTACAGAGAATTCAGGTGAATTTGCCCTGGATAAAATTGAGGCTTTTCTAAAATCTATGCGTAAATCACTGGGTTTAGTAGATGAACAAAAGGAGTTAGGCATCATGGATGCGGCTTTTGTGGGTTCCAAGAAACCAGCCCTAACTTTTCCAGTTCATCAGTCTATCACAGATATTGTTACAGACGAATGGCAGAAGATAGACAAAAGATCTTCTGTCACTAAAAGATTTGGAAAGATGTATCCTTTTGATCAAGCCCAAACCAAGAGCTGGACGTCTCCTCCTAAGGTAGATGCAGCGGTATCTAGATTAGCCAAGCATACCACCATTCCTCTAGAAGATGGTTCATCCCTTAAGGATGCCATGGACAGAAAGCTGGAGTCTTCCCTTAAGAGGCAGTTTACCCTCATTGGGAGCAACATGCAGGTTGCTACCGCCCTGGCCTGTGTTTCTAGGGCCATGAGGATTTGGCTTACCAACCTGGAAGAAAATATTGAATCAGGGGTGTCAAGATCTAAACTAGCCAGGGAAGTAGCTGCTATTAAGGAAGCAAATAATTTTGTTTGTGATGCCTCTCTGGACTCAGTTAAATTAGGGGCAAGAAGTTCATCTCTCTCCATTGCTTCAAGAAGGGCTCTATGGCTGAGGCCTTGGGGCGCGGATGTCTCTTCTAAATCAAAATTAGTCAACCTCCCTTTTAAGGGAGAAATGTTGTTTGGTGAACAACTTGAGGAGATAGTTAAAAAACTATCAGGAGGAAAGAGTGCTTTTCTCCCTCAGGAGAGAAAGAAGAGATCTCCTCTTAGATCTTCGTCTTATAGGAATAAGTCATATTCCTTTCGTGACTCCAAAAGGTATCAAGGTCGGCAATTTGACCAAAGGAGACAATCCTCTTATCAGTCATCCAGGGGAACTTACAGGAAGGATTTCCCCAAGAAGCAGTTTAAAAAGGAGTTCTGAAGGTCAGCGGAGGCCATTTCCAGAGCAGGTAGGGGGTCGCCTGCATTTTTTTCAGGCCCAATGGGAGTCTTCAGACCGTTGGGTCCACCAAATTCTGGAAATGGGATACCCGCTCCCCTTCATTCAGACCCCGAGAGCTCACAGATTTTTAAATTCAAAAATTCCCTCCAGTCCCAGGAAGAAAAAGCTTCTGTTCCTGGAGATCCAGTCCCTTTTAGAAAAGAGAGCCATTCAACAGGTTCCAGCAGATCAGAGGTTCAAGGGAATTTATTCCGTCCTGTTCACAGTTCCAAAACCCTCAGGCTCAATCAGAACCATCCTGGACCTGAAAGCAGTTAATTCATGCCTGGAAAAGAAAAGGTTCAAGATGGAATCAGTAAATTCAGTAATAAGATCAGTTCCCCCTGGCAGTTTCCTCTCCAAAATAGACCTTCAAGATGCCTACTTTCATATTCAGATAAGAAAACATTATCGAAAGTATCTAAGATTCGCCTTGGGGGATCAGCATTTTCAGTTTCGGGTTCTCCCTTTCGGGCTCTCCACGGCCCCAAGGGTGTTTACAAAAGTTTTAGCTGCAGCCCTGGAACCAATAAGAAAAAAGGGGATCCTGGTCATTCCTTACCTAGACGACCTTCTGTTAGTGTCCCAGTCAAAAAACCAGGCAACTATCAACACAAAGATAGTGTTGGAACATCTGTCAAACCTGGGTTGGGTAATAAACAAACAGAAGAGCCATCTGTCCCCAACTCAAGATCTGGTCTTCATAGGTATGAGATTCAGGACCCTAGTACCTCTTATATCACTAACAGAAGACAGGATCAGGAATATTGTGAAAAATGTAAAAAATTTCAGAAAAAAGAAAAGCCATATTGCCCACATTTTCATGAGGTGTCTGGGTATCATGATGTCAGCCATTCAGGTGGTACCCTGGGCCAGGTTTCATGCGAGGCATCTTCAGTGCTATTTCCTGAATCATTGGGACAAGCATCATCAAAACCCTCTGCAGAGAATAAAACTAACACCAGAAGTTCGCCACGAATTGTTATGGTGGACAAGGGAAAAAAACCTAAGAAAGGGCACATCTCTAACAGAGCCAGCATGGAACATCATTTCCACAGACGCCAGTTCTCTAGGCTGGGGAGCCGTCTGGGCATCAAGATCAACTCAGGGGTTATGGTCAAAAGAAGAGAGATCCCTGCACATAAATGTATTGGAGCTCAGAGCAATAAGATACGCTCTACTAAAGTTCAAGCATCTCTTAAAAAACTCGGCGGTTCACATCAGGTCAGACAACATGTCAGCAGTCCTGTATGTAAAAAATCAAGGGGGAACAAGGAGTGCAGCTCTAAACAAAGAGCTGACCAGCATGTTCAAGTGGGCAGAAGAAAACCTGGTAGCAATCACGGCTTCCCACATTTCAGGGTCTCAGAATGTTCAGGCAGATTACTTGAGCAGAAAGAAAATTCACCCAGGAGAATGGTCCTTAAATCAGGAAGTATTTATCCAGATTACCAGAAGGATGGGAGCCCCTGTAATAGATCTTATGGCAAGCCCAGAGAATTGCAAATGTCAGCAGTTTTTCACAAGATGGAAAACAAACTCGGCCCTAGGCCAGGATGCCTTGAGGCATTCCTGGAAATTCTCCCTAGCCTACATCTTTCCGCCAATTCCTCTAATCAGAGAGGTTCTGAGGAAAGTGAGATTGGAGCAAGCAGAGGTCATATTGATAGCCCCGAAATGGCCAAGGCGCACTTGGTACTCAGACCTGGTCAGGATGTCAAGTCAGGATCCATGGACTCTGCCAGAGAGAGCAGATCTGTTAACACAGGGACCTCTATTTCATCCGCATCCAAAATTTTTCCGTCTAACAGCTTGGAGATTGAGCGGCAAGCTCTATTAGCCCAGGGAATATCAGACAGGGTAGCAGATACGATTCTTTCAGGCAGAAAGAAATCCACTCTTAAGATCTATGACAGAGTCTGGAAAGTGTTTAGAGCCTGGTGCATCAAGAATAAGATCAGTAAGGATCAGGTTACTGCCCCAATAATTTTGGATTTCTTACAAAGGGGTTTTGATATGGGGCTAAGCCCAGCCTCTTTGAAAGTCCAGATCTCCGCCATTTCAGCAGTTATGACAAAACACTGGGCTGAGGATGCCCTAATAAGGAGATTTGTCAGAGCAATAGAGAAGATTCGTCCAAGACTCAGAGAAATAATCCCGTCCTGGGATTTAAATGTGGTCCTGACACAACTGGTGGATTCCCCATTATTCGAACCAATTGACGCTGTATCCTTAAAACATTTAACCTGGAAAACAATTTTTCTTACAGCCATAACCTCTGCCAAAAGAGTTAATGAGTTACAGTCCCTTTCCTGCCAGGCTCCTTATCTATCTTTTCACCTGGATAAAGTAGTTCTCAGGATGAAGCCATCCTTTAGGGGAAAGGTAGTTTCGGAGCTCAGTCAGAATCAAGAAATAGTTCTTTCCTCCTTTTGTTCTTCCCCAAAGGGTGTAAAAGAGGTAAGACTGCATTCTCTAGATTTAGTCAGGTGTCTTTCCACTTACCTTCAGAGAACAGCAGATTTTAGAAAATCAGACTCCCTTTTTGTTCAGTACTATGGGAAAAGAAAGGGTTATTCTGCATCCAAACAATCTATTGCTAGATGCATTAGACAGTGCATTATCTCTGCTTACGTAGAGGCAAAATTGGAGCCGCCACTTAAATTAAAAGCTCACTCTACCAGAGCTGTAGCCACTTCATGGGCTATAAGAGCCAACGCCTCTGCCGAAGACTTATGTAAGGCAGCTACATGGTCCTCTATCTCAACCTTTATTAAGCACTACAGGTTGGATATAGAGGCTTCTGCGGATGCAAAATTTGGAAGAGGAATCCTGCAAGCAGTGATCCCTCAATAAAAGGGTAAGATTCTCCCCATCTTTTCTCTTATTTTTATTATTATTATCCTCTGATGTTATGTGATAATGCTGCTTATATTTATGTGGATTCCCCCCCCCCCTTATGTTTTTTTGCTTGGGAAGTTCCCATTGTTTCAGTGACGGGGAGTACACAGAAGAAATAGAGAAATTTTGCTTACCGTTATTTCCTTTTCTTCTGTGTATCTCCACGTCACACCCACCCTTAACCTTAATATGTGCTTATGTACCGTTTCAGCTTGGACAAAGGTATAACTGAGGAGGTTGGGGGAGGAGTCCATTTTAAACTTTCTATGGTCCTACCAGCTGGAGGCAGGAAGTAATCCCATTGTTTCAGTGACGTGGAGATACACAGAAGAAAAGGAAATAACGGTAAGCAAAATTTCTCTATTTCCCTTTCTTCTGTGTCCTTCCACGACTCACCCTACCCTTGTAGCTATTATATGTTTCAGCTCTGAGAAATGTAAGACTGTCTGCTGTGGAGAGGGGCTTCCTTATATTGTATTTTTTGATTGGTCCTACCCCAGCAAGTGGGCGGAGACAATACCAATTGTACAGAGCCCGGACACAGAAGAAAGGGAAATATCGGTAAGTAAATTTCATATTTGATCGTCTGTGGGGCAGTTGTTTTGCTCCCGAATTGCTCCAGTTAAACCTCAATGAGACACGAAACCAAACCACTGAAATATGTTATAGGGTTTAACATGTGTGTACTTTTTCTCTTATACGTTAACTTAAAAAAACACAAACAAAAAAAGACAGAGTCTAACATAGTTAATGAGACTGAAAATTTAAAAAGTTTGCTAATCCTGGTAAAAAGCATTTTGTAGCATAAGTTATTAATAGGTCATATATAGAACTGAATACTCCGTTATCCAGTTGTAATTTACGAAAAGGTAGCAAAACTTTATACCATCTGCTGGTTGGGATGATGGGAGCTGTATTCCCTAACAGCCAGAGGTCCAAAAATTGACCACCCTTGGTCTAACCCTTTTTGCTTTGTGCTTTCCTTTCTTCCAGGTACAGATCTCCACTCTCCCAAGATTCATCTCTGAGTTCCAGTCACACTCAGAAGCAAGGAGGGGACTCCACACCTCTGCCTCCAATTAATGAGCGCCTTGCATTCCTCCGTCCATCCCGTGAGCTGTTAGAATATTACCGCAAGAAAATTGCTGAGTTTGATGAAGAGCATGAGGATCTCGTAAAGCGCCTGGAGCAATACAAGGCTACCTATGAAGAACAGGTCAGTATGTGTGCCTAGACTGGGTAGACCTGTTGTTTATATGTAATAAGATGTGTATCAGACGGATTACTCAGACCACCTGAGTCTCCCTAATCTAAAGTCCGTTCTGCTCAAAGGGAAATTCTTATATCATTACACGTAATGTAAGAAAGTTTTACTTCACTGAGAGGGTAGTAGATAAGTGGAATAGCCTACCAGCAGAAGTGACAGAAGTTAATACAGTGACAGAATTTAAGCATGCATGGGATGATAATAATAATAATCTTTAATTATATAGTGCCAACTTATTCTGCAGCGCTTTACAATAGGGATAGGAATAAGGCTGTCCTGAACATAAGACAAATAAGGTTTGAGGTTTTTATAGTAGGAAAATGGGCAGACTAGAAGGGCTGAATGGTTCATATTTGCTGCCAAATTAAATTTTTCTAAATGGACCTTAGTGTAGGGCTTTTCCTACTGAATATAGAAAGGATATCCCCTACAATAGGTGATGCTTCATTCATCCTAGCATTTCTTTGGTTGCAGAACCTCCATCACCTGTCACTTAATGGAGGTACTATTGCTACTGTCTGTGGAACACTGGTGTCACTTTTTCACTCTTCAGGAGTGTGACAATGAGCAAGGTTTGCTGTGGCAAATAAGGGAGCCAGCATTGTCAAAATTCTTGCCCACTTTATCTTAGTGTGTTTGTATTTGCTTAATTGTGTGTTCCAATACTGAGCTTATAGGAGTGAACATGCCGTATGGGGCCCTATGTTTAAAAGAAAATTGGAATAATTCTGGAACAATTGAGCTGCACCACAGGAACAGATACAAATTCCTATTTATTTCTTAAAGGGATAGTAATGTTTCATAATAAAAGCAGCTCTAATTAATCCTCATAGTATTTGCACCTTGGAGAGTGTTATTTCAATTCTGTCAGAGTTGTAGTTCAAGAGTAATTCAATGATAAAGTATCCCCCTCCCGCCCCTTTTATTGATGTAACACTGCTCAGTCAGATCAGAAGGGAGGTGCCCAGGTAGACTGCAGAGAAGGACAATCTTCAATTAAGATAAGGGAAAAACCTGAAAAACTTGTCAAGGGGGGAAGGGCTTTCATTGTTCTCATAGTAAGAAGATTGTCCCCTGCTGTTATCTGTCTGGTCTATGGACTGCATTCCACATCTGAGAAGAGATGGCTTACACTAGGTAAAAGGGGAGGGAGGGGAAACTTTGCTTGTGAATATCTCTCAAACCATAAAGGTTTGAGAGATAAGACTTATATCGTTCTTCATGGTTTTTTTTAATGCCTACAAAATAAAGATAAAAGGAAGTAATACTATCCCTTTAACCCCTGTTTGTGCCAGACAGGTGCTTAACATATAACAAAGCAATGCACTTCGCATCTCTCTAGCATTCCAAGCTAAATGCAGGAAAGGTCTCCAGCACATTGCAAAGCAATGTGATGCAAACCTCTTGTTCAAGGGGCTAAATCTCCATTTAAATCCATGTGAACTTTTGAAATGTTGTTATCGTTCTATAGGGAAGTAGTATTGTAAAATACCACTTCTCGGATTCAGTACCCTTCTTTCCTCTACCCCTTCCTACACTTCCACTCTGATCTACCACTATATCCCATCTTGACATTTACGATCAGCCAGTGATGTTCTTCTCTCAGCTCCTTTTGTGTCTACAGATCTCTCGTATCAAGCACTTTTCCCTTGTTGCTCCTTGTATGTGGAATGCTCTACATTTCAGTCTGTGCTGCTGCACTTCTCTTGTGGTCTTCAAGTCTCGTTTAAAACTACACCTCCTCAGCAAGGCTTCAACAGACTAGAAGTCACTAACTTCTTACATACAAGGCTCTTATCATTTACTTATGTACCCCTATCCCGACCAGAACGTGAGCACTATATTCCCATTTTAGATTGCTAGCTTTTAAGCAGGGACATCAATTCCAGTGTTTCACTTTGCTAAGCACTTGTAACACTGTATTGTCCAAACCTTTAAACTGTAAAGAGCTGTGTACACCTGTGGTACTATATAACTTAATTTATTCAACGTATTCAATGCTAAGTCTCCAACTAGCATTCAAGGGGTTTAAAACCCCATTTATATCAATGAGAATTTGTATTTCTTTTTTATGGTGCAGTTGGCTTTTTTCCAGGATTGCCCTTCTCTTCTTTTTTGCATAAGCCAAAATTAACAACAGAGAGATTTACTAATGTGAGAGAAGTCACTCCAGTGAGAGAAATCTGTCTAATCCCTATATTAGTCTACTAAGATTCTGCACTAAGTGTCCGAACCAATCAATTGTTTGTATAGCAGTAATCATTGAAATAGTGTTATAATGTTTGTGCCAGCATTATTCGGAAACATAAGTTCATATGAGACTCACCTCTAGACAAAGCAGACATCTTATCGAAGAGGGATCTGTGCATCTACACTGTGCGTTCCTGCCAGTACTGTGCGGCAGGGCTTAAAATTGGAAGTCCTTTGCTACTAACCAGATCTGAAAAGTTACTCGCCACTGCAAGCCATAACATACCCACCAGGGCTGAATTTCTACTCGCCAGGGCTAAATTTTCACTCGCTAGTGGCGAGTGGAAATTTTGAGCCCTGCCGTGCGGTACAATGCAACTACCACTGTGGCAAGTAACATATCAATGAAGAGACAGGGACTGACAGTGCAGGTGCACAGATCCCTCTTCTGCAAGTTGTCTGCTCTGTCGTCTTGAGATGAATCTCATATGAGCTTATGTTTCCAAATAATACAGGCACTTAATAAACATAACAGTAATTCAATAATTACCGCTGTACTAACAATTGGGGTTCACTAATATCTAAGTGATATTTAAATTTTTTCTTTAAAGCGGAACTATGTATTTGTAGTGCAGTTGGCATGCCCCAGAATTGTTCCACTTTAGGCTGCGTACATATGGTCATTTTTCCCAGCATTCCTTTCACTACTTCTGTCCGTGTCACAGCACAAGTTGCAGTGGGAGATGCGTCAGAGGGAGGAAGAGATAGCCGAGCTGCAGAAGGCTCTGAGCGACATGCAGGTTTACCTTTTCCAGGAACGGGAGCATGTTCTGAGGCTATACTCTGAGAACGACAGGCTGAAAATCAGGTAAGATGTATCCCCTCTCACATACATCTATGATCAGGTAGTTACAGCTACAAAATTGCTGGCCTTAATCTTTTGAGTGCCAGAGGGGTACGCAACGTATTGCAACTCCTTGGAAGCTACAGACCGATCCAACTCAGTTGCAGATCAGTCTCTAGCATTCAAATGATACATTTGTATATTACCAGTATACACTAAAGTGGTATTAAAGTTGTTTTATGGGGGGACTTTTTTTTTTTTTTTCCTTTCTTGTTCTTCTTGTGGAGTAAAAACAAGAGCATTCGTGCTTTTGGGGATATGCTTGATTCAGGATTTTATAACTCAAACAATAAAAAAAAACAAAACTTTTTTATTCCTCTATCTTTGGAAAACGTCAGTGCCCAGCTATAGTTCTCCACAAAGAATTATGCATCTATAAAATAGAATAGATTTGAACAAAGTGTTTCCCAATAGTTTGAGTGCCCTTGTTTACAGTTGTATGATCCTTCTGTTCATCTATTCCCAATTGTACAGAGCTGTGGAATTAGTTGGCACTATATAAATAAAGAATAATAATAATAGTATAAGATGTCAAAACTTTTCTTGCTAGCATTTTAAGGAAAACCATGTATTTAAAGATATAGTAATACTTTATATGTGTAAATTATATTTTGTAGTGTTTATCCTCCTCATTAAAACAAGTGTTCTCCCACTGCTTAAAGGTGTTTTTAATCAATAGCTATTAAACCTAAAACTTGAAGTTTTTAGGTGCACTATCACAGTGGCCTGAAATTGTACAGTGGAACTGTTACTACACCATCCTATGGAGGTTTATGGTCAACAAAGCGACTGTAAAAGTTCAGGCCATTGAGCTATTGCACCAAAAAAAAAATTGAAGTTTGAGCGGTAATAACCTTTTAATAAAACACCCGGCAGTGGGAGTACTCTTGTTTTACTCAGGATAAACCCTACCATATTTATATAATTTATTTATTTATTTACATTTTAAGTATAACTATCACTTTAAATAGTTCAAGTAAATGTAAATTGATTTGAGAAAATTAAAGGGTTCTAAAGTAATCCTATACTCCATACATGTATCACATATCGTTACAAGCAGGGCTTAAAATTGGAAGTCCTTTGCTACTAGCCAGAACTGAAAAGTTACTTGCCACTGCAAGCCAAAACATACCCACCAGGGCTGAATTTCTACTCGCCAGGGCTAAATTTTCACTCACCATTGGCTAGTGGAAATTTTGAGCCCTGGGTACAATACTTGGGACAGATGCAGGAAGTTGTGTACTGGACACCATACATGGATGTGAATGGATAATGTTAAAGAATGGGACTAAGATGTTATTTTTAACTTGTTGCAGGGAGCTGGAAGACAGGAAAAAGATACAGCAGCTCTTGGCTCTGGTTGGGACAAATGCTGGGGAAATAACTTACTTCCACAAGGAGCCCCCAAACAAAGTAAGTGGAACAGAGGAGAATGGTGCAGCCCAAGAAGTGAATCACATGTGTTAGTCTCTCTGTTCATTGGGATAGTATAATACTAAACTAAGTGCACACATTTATATATACTAATATAAAAATGTCAAGTAACATGGAGATTGTGCACATGTCCCAGACACACCCAATGATGGTGTTGGTGAGAAGTATTGCATGCTGGGATTTGTAGTCATGCTTTACTAGGCAGTGTCCAATTTTCTGGCAAAACACCTGTCCTAAAAACTACAAGTTGCAGCATGATAGACAATTTCTGAAACTTGTTTTGGGCATGATGCCATTGATGAAGTCATGTGTGATGTCTGTCGCCAGCAAAGTACATGTGGGCTTTAAATTAATTTGGAAGAATATAACCTGTATTTTCCAGAATGGGTGCTTTTGAATGAGAACTTAAGCATGGCTTTTAACAAACGATTTTTGCCATTGAAGTAGATGTAAATATCTAGAAAGAAGAGACAGCCAGGGATAGATTTTTATTTTTATGTAATATATCTAATTCGCCCTTAGACCCCCCCCACTACTCATGATCCTGGTGCCAAATCCATTGAGCTTTCCTGATGCAGAAAATACCTTTGGCCTATATATAACATACAAACACAAAGTTCCATTTTAAATGTGCAGCAAACGGTTGTGGACTTCGAATGGATTTCCCATAGCTTAAATCCTTTGACCGCCAAATGATTCTGCACGCTTTGCTCTGCAATGTATTGGACACCCTCAGTAATATTCAACCAGCTGGATTACGTTTTCTCTTCACTAAGGTGGAGATTGCTATTCTGTCCGATGACCTGTCAGCAAATTCACTGACATAAGGCTTCACTGAAGAGGCTGTCAATCTCCCAGAAGTATTCGGTGAAGCGCTAACCTCACACAACCATGAAAATTGTGAAGATGTGTGTGTGTGTTTCCATGATGAGTGTTATGATATGGGAAATTGGTCCCTGTAGCCTTCCTTTTTAAAGGAATAGTAATGTTTTACAATAAGAGCAGCTCCACTTAATCTTCATAGTATTTGGGCCATGGAGAGTTTTATTTCAATACTATCAGAGTTGTAGTTCAAGAGTAATTGAATGATAAAGTATCCCCCTCCCACCCCTTTTACTGATGTAACACTGCTCACCTCAAAGCAGCAAGACTGTCCGGATTGATCGCAGAGAGGGACAATCTTCAGTGATCATAAGGAAGACCTGAAAAACCCATCAAGGGGGGCAGGGTTTTCCTTATGCTCACAGTAAGAAGATCGTCCTTTGCTGTGACCTGTCTGGTCAAGTGACCACATTCCACATCTGATGGGAAGTGGCTTACACTGGGTAAAAGGGGCGGGAAGGGGATATTTTATCACTCTTGAACTACAACTCTGACAATATTGAAATAACACTTTTCATTGTCCAAATACTTTGAAGATTAATTTGAGCTGCTTTATTTGTGAAACTTTACGATCCCTTTAAGTCGTCTTAACATTTTAAACTCCTTCTTCAGATCTTTTGCTGCCCCTTTAAAGTGTAATTCTCCTGGATACCTCCCTATAGGCAGAACTGCTCTCCTGGGAGAAGATCTGCTCAAGAAACTAGGACTACATTGTGATCCCAGGAAGTGCAGATTGGGAGAGTTGTGAGATTATAAATTCTCTCCGTTCATTCTCATTGGGCTGCGAACTTTGCTTCCATGGACCCTAGTGAAGGGCTTTTAAGCTAGATGTCTTAGTAGAGCAGTTTGTTGAACTCTGCAGACTTTGTGGCTGTGAGTTACAAACTTCCAGGTTGCATTCCAGCCCTCTGCCAGCTGAGTGGGTCAGTTTTCTGACCTTCCAAAAGGATGACCTGAGCATTTTGGGGCTTCACATGACAGCTCCTGGTTTTTTAAGAAGTCTGCTCCCATTGAGATTGACTTAACCCTTTCAGTGCCAGAGGGATGTGCAACGCATTTCTGTGCAATACGAGGCACATTTGGCACGGGTTAAACATACTCGTCGTCTTTTAAGTTCTATTAAGTATCAAGAAGGTTTGACCCTATCTGGAAATATTACAACATAATATTTTATACTAGTTGTAGAGCCCGTATAAAAGGGCCACAGTGCCACCCAGCAACGGCCGTGATGTAGTCATGCACAGTAGAGACTGCCTGTGCCGCGGCTGATACAGAGCAGGATGCTCCAAATTCAGACCATAGTCCTCTCTGCGCATGGAAGGTCTGAGTTCGGAGCGCCCCACTCCGTTATCAGCTGCGGCGCGGGCAGTCTGTACTATGCATGGCGCACAGCCGACTGTTCTGCACATGACAGCTTCTGACAAATATACATTTAGCAAATTTATTATATCGGATAGTAGCAATCTGCATTCTAGCATTTAAGGGTAAGTTTGTATTTAACACCTTTTAAAGTATTCCCTAAAGGGTTAATTTTCTTGATAGGTCACTATACCCCAGCGCACAGTCCAATCCGGAGACCCATATGAGAGAAAAGAGCAACGACCAGCCCGACCAGGTGAGTCAGCAGTGATCATCACTGTTATAAGTGCTTTGGGCTTCAGGGCAATGTCAGTGGTAATCACCTGGACTGAAATAGCATACTTTAGTTGATGAGGAAATCACTGTGAATACGTAATGGGAACCCACAAAAACAATTAAGGCCACATGCACAAAGTCAGAAGTGGAGAAGATGCCAAATGCACCCTTAGGGACAAATAAAAAGTATAAAATTTACACTTTTAATCTCTGAAAATGGTCCACTATTCACTAGACCCGGAAAACACAACAAAATCATGCAAGGCGCGGAGCTCAAACCTTCGGGTGCACTTCAAGAACACTTGTGAGATTGCTCAAGCAATCAAAGGCACATCCGCAAGGCCACCAGGTTTTTAACAGTTATCACCCTAAAGAAGCAATGCATTCCTTTCAGACGTTACAATGGAGGTGTAGGCAGATGTGCTCAGGCTAAGCAATGGGACTGGACACAGGGAGGCTGGCCTAAAAAGAGCGCAGATTTCCTTCTGCACATGCTGTAGAATGTAGAGAGCAATGCTGAACTTAAAGGGATAGTAATGTTTCATAATAAAAGCAGCTCTAATTAATCATCATAGTATTTGGGCCTTGGAGAGTGTTATTTCAATTCTGTCAGAGTTGTAGTTCAAGAGTAATTGGATGATAAAGTATCCCCCTCCCACCCCTTTTACTGATTTAACACTGCTCAGCTTAGAGCAGAAAGGAGTGTCCAGGTAGATTGCAGAGAGGGACAATTTTCGATAAGATAAAAAGCTGTAAAACCTGTCAAGGGGGGCAGGGTTTTCATTGTTCTCACAGTAAGAAGATTGACCCTTGATGTGAGTCTATGGACTGGATTCCACATCTGAGGAGTGGGGGCTTAAACTAGGTAAAAGGGCGGGAGGGGGAAACTTTAGCATTCAATTACTCTTGGACTACAACTCTGTCAGTATTTAAATAACACTCTCTATGGCTCAAATACTATGAAGATTAATTGGAGCTGCTGTTTTTGTGAAACATTACTATCCCTTTAAGGTTTGGATGTTGACTCCCTGGTCACTGAGCACATCCAGGTGAACAAGGGCCCCTAAGATGCGCATGCGCACCTACTGTGCTGATGGTCGTATTAACCCTTACATGGCTTCCCATGCCACACTGAGATGATCCTGACAGAGAAGAAGCAGATTGTCCCAAAACCAGAGGAGGAAGTCACTCAAAAAAAAGCAGAAACTCACAGCTCGGCAGTAAATACAGCAGATGTACAGAAATAAATTACAACATTTAAAACAAAAAAAAAAATGTAAAATATACATTGATTTAAGTGGTGCATTTAACCTGTTGATTGCTAAACAAGTCTCCAATGCATTGCTTTGCAATGCAGTGAGGACATCTAGCATTCAAGCGGTTAAGTCTCATTTAAATCAATGAGAATCGTAATTTTTCCCAGAATTGCCCCTTTTGGTTGTGTTACTTGACCCTTTAGAATCGTAAAAAATGTTTTTCCCAGTGTACAGCTTTTTCTTTAACCCTTTCGGTGCAATGTGTTGCATACCATTCTGGCACTGAAAGCGTTAAATTCTTTTCTTTCTTTTTTTTTTTTTTTCTTTTCTCAAGCTGTAATGTAGATACCTCGGTATTAACCCTTTAAGGACCAGAGGGATTTACATTGCTAAGCAATGTGTTGCACATCCTTCTGTTCCTTAAAGGGTTAAATGCCCTTCTTATTTTAAAATGTCATTCAGTGCCAAGGGGGATGTCTTAACACGTTGCTTTAATATGTGTTAGTCACCTCCTTATATTGAGATGGTTAAAGTGTTGGTAACGTCTGATTATAATAACGTGTTATATTGTAGACGTTAAAATAAATAAATAACTGGTGCAAGTCCTATCTCTCAAACATTTATGGTTTGAGAGATATAAGGTTTTAAAGTTCCCCCCCTCCCTCCCCTTTCCCTGACGTCAGCCTCTAGCTGGCAGAAGGAGAGCCTGGTCCCAGGGACCGGCCGGAAATAGATCTACCTAAAAAGAAATACTTCAATGGAACGGTCTACAATGTCTGCTTGCAAACCAGGCACAATTTGTAGACCATTCCATTGAAGTATTTCTTTTTAGATAGCTCTGTTTCGGCTGTGCTGAAGAGCCTCTGTTGGGTCGCTCAACTCGAATCTCCTTCTGTCAGCTATCCAGCTCACGTCGGTGAAAGGGAGGGGGAACTTTAAAACCTAATATCTCTCAAACTATAAATGTTTGAGAGATGGGACTTGCTCCATTTCATTTTTTTTTTTAATATATCTACAATATAACATCCTATGTAATAATTCGCAAGGATGTTTGTCACAATGCAGTCATGCGCAGTAGAAATGCCCGCGTTCAAGCAGTCTCTACTGTGCATGATTGCATCATGTGAGTGAGGCGATGCAAGACTGCATCACGTGGAGCAGTGAGGTAATAGCAGGGCCGGTGCTAGCATAAGGCTGCTTAGGGCACCGCAGCGGAGGGGAGCCAAAACTGGGGAAGCTTTTTTTTTTTTTTGCGGACCATAGGTAGAGGAGCTTCTGTGACTGTATCCTCTACCCCGGTCTGACTGTATCCTCTACCCCGGTCTGACAGGAAGCTGCTCATCAAGCTTTGTCTGGTCCCCCCACACATTGCAGGCATTAATGACAACCAGAACTGAGTGAGACTCAGTGATTCATCGAGGTGAATGCTGGGGTTTCCTTAATCTGCAAGTGCAAGTTTAAAACTGGCGAAAGTATAAAAATGGAGAAAGAGGAAAGAGAGGGAGGAAAGAGGGGTAGTATAGTATTTCTCCCTCTCTTGCCTCTTTAGCTTTATTCCATTCTTAAATCGCACATCAGAAAGATGCCAGAGAGCAACGCGAGCGGGAGTGGCGTGCTGCATGGTCACATAGAACAGCCACAGCCCCAGATAGTGGCAAAGGGGGGGGGGGGGCAGGGGATTGTGGCCGGGTTGGAGAGGGGGGGCAGGGGAATTGGTGATAGGGGGCATCAAAATGCACCTTTGCCTGTGTAGACAAATATCCTTGCACCGTCCCTGAGTAGCGGCCTCTTAACCCTTTGAGTGCCAGAGGGGTACGCAACGCATTGCAAAGCAATGCGTTGTCTACCCCCTGGCACTCAAAGGGTTAGCATTTATAGGACCTTGGCCCGTCTACACGGGCTTTTTATTTGGGAATAGGTTACATAACCCCTTCAGTGATAGAGGTCTCAAAGGCATTGATCTCTATCTTTCAAGATATTAGAGGTGTCATTAAAATCAATTAACATTTTTATTTGTCCCCTATAATACAGTTGATTTGCCCAGAACTGCACCTCTTCTTCTTCTTCTTTTTTTTTTTTTTTTTTTCTCCCCTGGAATATGGCACCTAAACATTACAGGTTTGTTTGCAGCATTTTACCACTATAAAGTAAGATTGAATCTGACAAAAACAGGAAGTTGAGCTTGCACTCAGAGCCAGAAGCTGTAAGAATGGCATCTTCAAATTAGGCTAGATTTTATAATCGTACACATTTTCTGATACTTGGTTTACTTCAATAGGTGGTAAACGAGTAACTTTGAAATCAGCTGGGAGGGTAGATGAACCCAAGATCTCAGAGAAATCAGATTCTCAAACTCTACTGCTCCAGGTAAGCCTGCTGGGAACGACCCAGTTATTTACAGTTGAACGAACCACTTATAATAGCTTAGGTGATCTTCAGAACTGCCTATATGTTACGTTGGCAGTTTTTTAAATTAAAATAAAAAATATATTTATCTTTGTCATTTTATGCAAACTAGCTATTACTATCTTATGAGTTGGAGGCAGGTAGATGGGAGAACAATGTGGAATCTGGCTGGCAGGGAGTTTCAGGTGGAACACAGAGCAGTGCAGAATGTTAGTGTCTGGCCTGTATGCCAGCCAGTCCTGTCTAGTGTCCATAAACCTGACAAAGCTAAATGTACACCCCCTGTTAACTGTACATTTATCATGAGATCAAACATGGTAGACTTCTATTCACAACTGTACTTTGAACTAGCCTTTCCCAAACTTATGATTGCAATCACTTTCTGAGCAATGCATTTAGAGTATGAGGCAGAGTACTACCTATGTCTGTTTTGCTGCGTGTTAAACCTGTGGTAACATGACTGTATCATTAGATTCTTTGTGGAAGCTTTCCTCATACATTTCTTTGATTAAATTGATCCCCATAGACTCCAATGGGGCGGTCATGTTATAGGGGGAGAGAAGATGTGCTTGACTTCCCAGCCAGACTGTATTAACTTGCACATTCTTTGCCACTCCAACTTTCTCTTTTCAGATCGAGGCTCTGCAAGCCCAGTTAGAGGAGCAGACCCGTTTGTCCAAGGAACAGGTGGAATCTCTGTTGGACGACAGGAGGATTCGGATGGAAGAGGCTCAGGTGCAGCACCAGAGAGACCAGGACAAGATCAAAGCAATGACTGACAAGTGAGCGCCTGGAACGGTGGAAGTGTTTTCAGTAATGACAGAACAGCATGTTTACTATAAAGCAGTGGTTCTCAACTCCTGCCCTCAGGACCCACTAACAGGCCAGGACTTATGGATTTCTCTGCTAGAGCACAGGTGTGGTGATCAGAGACTCTTTCACATTGATTAACTCGCCTGTGCTCTAACAAGGAAATCATCAAATCCTGGCCTGTTAGTGGGTCCCGAGGACCGGAGTTGAGAACCACTGCTATAAAGTGACTATTCAGCTACCATCACCTCACTTGGCCAGTGTCAGGCTGAGGACTATGAGATATGTAATCCAACAACATCCGGAGAGTGAGAGCGAGAATGAAATAGACTGACACTGTGGATTGGCTTTTGAAATTGTGTGTTTATTACATGCCGCAAGGGGCTGCCTCCTATAGGCATGCTGCTTAACCTCATGGTCCCTGCATTCCTCAATGGGCTAAGAGAAAAGGATTTATAAAGTAAAAAAAAAAAAAAAGATCTCATTTTCTCTTTTATCCACTGCGGGACACAGACAATAAGGTTAAGGCCCTCCACTAGGAGGAAGGCATTTAAAAAAAAAAAAAAAAAAAGTAGACTCCCACTCAGCCTTTCTTAACCCTTGATTGTGCCAACTAGAAAATGTTTGCCGCTGTTTCCTAGAGTGATCAGCAAGTTCAAGATAAACATATGCCATGTTACTCTCATAGCTCCAGTTTGACCCAGGAGAGCTTGCAACTGCTCAGTCTATCAGTTGAAGATTTATGGCAACTACCTCTGAATCTTCTTTTGGTGTGAGAGGCGTTGGTTCTCACTACAGTGTCTTGTTTTTTTGAGTCTGTTTTACAGAAAAGGTTGAGACTCAGCTCGCTCAACGTGCAGATTTTAACCTTCTCTGTCCTATTTCAGTGACTAATCACATTTATTCTGGACAAATTAATTCAGGGAATTATGAATATTAATTCAAACAAAGTCATTGGTGTCTCTCTGGAACAGGAATCTGTTGCGAGGGTTCTTCTGAGAGAACTTTTCGAACCTGTCTACATTGTTCGTCTGATGACTTATTTTTATGGCAATATCATCCCCACATCGTGGCAGAATTGTATGTTGTCCAAGTCGTGTGTTGTTTTTTTGGGGGGGTTTTTCTCCCCTCAAACACCCCCCCACACACACACACACCTGAACTAGGCACAGTTTCCTTCCAAAAATAGTCTGAATTCCATCTAAACCAGCAAAACAGTCATCACTTCTTTTTGCCCTTGGACTGAAAAGCAATAACTGCACATGATGGATGTTGTTTGGTGTCTCAGATTCCATCCTTCCATAAGTCTGAGGCCTTTTTGTTATTCCAGATGGTCTGTGACATGTTAGGAAGCCTCTAAAACTACCTTGGCCTCTTGTATAAGTCCACCTTAAAGGGATAGTAATACTTCATTTTAACTTTATTTTATTTTGTAGGCATTAAAAAAACATGAAGAATGATATAAGTCTTATCTCTGAAACCTTTATGGTTTAAGAGATATTCACAAACAAAGTATCCCCCCCCTGTTCAACCAGATAAGAAGGGAGATGCCCAGGTAGACTGCAGAGAGGGACAATCTTCAATTAAGATAATGGAAAAAGCTGAAAAACTTTTCAAGGGGGGAAGGGCTTTCATTGTTTTCATACAAAGAAAATTGTCCCCTTCTGTTATCTGTACTGTCATACAACCTGATCCACATCTGAGAAGAGATGGCTTACACTAGGAAAAAAGGGCGGGGAGGGGAACTTTGCTTGTGAATATCTCATAAACCATAAAGGTTTGAGAGATAAGACTTATATCATTCTTCATGTTTTTTTAATGCCTACAAAATAAAATAAAGTTAAAACGAAGTGTTACTATCCCTTTAAGATGATCATGTGTTCTCTGCGCTGAGGCAATTCGCTTTTGTGTTATGGCTCACTCCACCATAGTCATTAATGCATCTGGGTATAGAAAAAACAGGCTTCAGTTGAACGTCTGTGCAAGACCGCTATGATGTCTCCATATTCACTAAGCTCTACAGAGTGAATTTCTTAGCCTATTCAGAAGTGACTTTTGGAAGGTGAGTGCTGCAGGTAGCAGACTGAGTAACCCCTGTTCCTAATTTCATAGGCTCCTACACCAGACTGGTTGTGTTTCATTGTGGCATTTGTTGACACAAGGGGGATATTCACTAAGCTGTGATAACGTGGAGATGACTTCTCCAGTTTATCACTTCTTGACCAATCTCCTCCAAAAAGTTCATAGGTTTTTTGCCTTTGTACTGACTGAGAGTTCCCTGTCTCCCTGGTTATCTGTGGGCCAGGGTTTGGATGTCCCCATGGTTCCTGTGTCCCCAGATGACTGAAGAGAAAAGAAACCTAGTTTTATGCTACTTGTTAATCAATTATTTTTCTTAGTTCATGGAGACATAGCTCATCCCTCCTGGAGAAAATGTCTCCTCTTTCTCTCATGGAGGAATACCTTGCCGTTCCTTGGCATATCTGGAAAATGACTACTATGTCCTTTTTACTTGAGGTTGGCCTACTTCCATCTTCTGGCAATGCTAAACGTAAACTGGCCTGTAGTAGGTGGTGATAAAGGGCAAAGAGATGGAGTCTACCTCCTCCAAAGGTTTTTTGTTTGTTTTTTTTGTTTGCTTGAAGTGCCCAGTCTCCTACTGGAGAGACCATAACCCTTATGGTCTTAGTCCCACATGGACTAAGAGAAAATAATTTATCATTAAGTAGCGCAAGAATCACTTTTTTTTGTGTGTGTCAGTGTCCAGATATCGCCAGCATTTTTCTGGCAACCATAAACTAGCCACATAAATAATCAATAAATGTCCAAGTATTCACAAATTATTTAATGCAAGCAGCAGCAGAGAACAGTATTTGAGATGCAAAGCTAATCTCTACCTGTGTTAAATGTCAGCCTGTATTCTAGTAATGGGTGTTGGGAGCCACGCATCCAGCTTCTTACTATAATTACATGTTGTACTTGTAATAAACACTAGGGGGAGCCATGCTGTGAGGTTTTATGGTAAGGAGGTTCATTTCTGGAGCAAATTAACTGCACCATAGGGACTAAAAAAATCCTTTTGATTTAAATAGGGCCTTTAAACCCTTGACTGATAGGTAGGTCTCTTACATTCAAAACACTAAAATACCTATTTACGTCAATTGGATTTTTATTTGATGCTATAGCTGTGCCCTATAATTGCCCCATCTTTTTCCAGCTTCGCTGTCCTCCTGGCAGAAGAGACCATGCAAGCACCTTGAAAGGATTTGTGTATGTGCCTTGCAGATGCTTTTGGGCTATCATTCCCATCATCTGACCACTGGCCAACAGATGATGGGAATTTTAGCCCAACAACATCTAGATGTCAGTAAGTTCCCCATCCCTGATGTAGATGTGTATAAATACTCCCATATTATGGAGACAGAAATAACATTCAGTATCCAAGACTCTTGGGATTTTTCCACCCTGGCTACTTCTCTTGTTCAAAGTGTTGGACTGGTCACACTGTTGGCTCCTCTTCTCCATTATACATTGTTCTTCATTCTCTTTAGATCTGGTACAAGCTTTGTCCACCTCTGTTGCTTTCAGGTTAAACAAGACTCAGAAACTGCTGTACGAGAGCACCAGGGATTTCTTGCAGCTGAAGTTTGAGGGCCGTGCCAATGAGAAGTCTTGGATGGCTGAGAAGGACAGACTCCTGCAAGAGCTAGACCGGTGCCGAGACCAACTGGCTTTAAGTCGAGACCCAGATCGAGAGAGAGAACAAGAGTTACAGATCATGCGCCTTTCCCAGGCTGAGCGAGCAGCTCGCAGTTCTCGTCATGAAGAAGTGAAGGTGAGTTGCATCTGTGATTGTTTTTTGGCAGGGGTGGTCAACTTGAACCACCATCTATCTGTCACTAAAACTCCCATCACCACCAACGAACTTATGGCTGGTTGGGGATGGTGGGAGCTGGAGGCCCAACAATTGGCTTTTCTGAACTGTGGTGACAATGGATTGTAAGTGGACCAGTCAAACTCAAGTCTTGTATATTTTTTTGTCCACTTGTAAGAAAATTCTGTCCTCCATTTAAATTAACCCTTTGAGTGCAATGCGTTGTGTACCCCTCTGGAACTCAAAGGGTTAAATCAGAGCTAACACTTAAAAACAAACTTGGTGATTTTGAAAGGGCTTTCAAAATCATGTAAAGGTTAGCTATTCTTTATTTACAACTATAGTTGTAAGATTTTTTTATTTATTAATTGATCCATTTGCCAATTAATCCTAGTAGGACGTGGCATTTGGAATGGAGAGTCCAGTGTGTTAGTTTCTGGCAGACAGGCTGTGCAGGCCAGTTCTGCTAATGTGCATAAACTATAGCTAAATATCTCTTAAACTATCATTTTAAATAAAGAATGGCGAACCTAGGTAATTTTGAAAGCTCTCTCACCATCAATCAATCATTATAAAATATTAGTTCCACTTTAAAATTGACCACTGACATACAGTCATGTGAAAAAGAAAGTACACCCTCTTTGAATTCTATGGTTTTACACATCAGGACATAATAACAATCATCTGCTCCATGTGTGAAAAACAAAGTACACCCTTACTGCTTTCATAGGAATTAAGATGATAAGAAGCAGGCAGGAGCTGCTAATCAAATACCCTTGATTAATTGATCATCAGCAAGTGTGACCACCTCTATAAAAGCCGAAGTTTTAGCAACTTGCTGGTCTGCAGCATTCAGGTGTGTTAACACAATGCCAAGGAGACATCAGCAGTGATTTTAGAGAAGCAATTGTTGCTGCCCATCAGTCTGGGAAGGATTATAATGCCATTTCCAAACAATTTAAAGGGATAGTAATGTTTCACAAAGACAGCAGCTCCAATTAATCTTCATAGTATTTGAGCCACAGAGAGTGTTATTTCAATACTGTCAGAGTTGTAGTTCAAGAGTAATTGAATGATAAAGTATCCCCCTCTTGCCCCTTTTACCTAGTGTAACACTGCTCTCCTCAGATGTGAATCCGGTTGTAAGACCAGACAGATAAAAGCAGGGGACAATCTTCTTACTGTGAGAACAATGAAAACCCTGCACCCTTGACAGGTTTTTCAGCTTTTTCCCTCATCTTAATTGAAGATTGTCCCTCTCTGCAGTCTACCTGGGCACCTCCCAGCTGTTCTGAGGTGAGCAGTGTTACATCAGTAAAAGGGGCGGGAGGGGGATACTTTATTATTCAGTTAGTCTTGAACTACAACTCTGACAGAATTGGAATAACACTCTTCAAGGTCCAAATACTATGATGATTAATTAGAGCTGTTTTTATTATGAAACTTTAAAGTCCATCATTCTACAGTGAGAAAGATTATTCAAAAGTGGAAGACATTCAAGACAGTTGCCAATGTTCTCAGGAGTGGACGTCCCAGCAAATTCGCCCCAAGGTCAGACTGTTCAATGCTCAGAGAAATTGCAAAAAACCCAAGAGTTACATCTCAGACTCTACAGGCCTCAGTTAGCATGTTAAATGTTAAAGTTCATGACAGTACAATTAGAAAAAAATACTAAACAAGTATGGTTTGTTTGGAAAGGTTGCCAGGAGAAAGCTTCTTCTCTCTAAAAGAACATAGCAGCATGGCTTAGGTGTGCAAAGTTGCATCTGAACAAACCACACGACTTCTGGAACAATGTCCTTTGGACCGCCGAGACCAAAGTGGAGATGTTTGGTCATAATGCACAGCGTCACGTTTGACGACAACCAAACACAGCATATCAGCACCTCATACAAACTGTCAAGCACGGAGGTGGTAGGGGTGATGATTTGGTTTTGTTTTGCAGCCACAGGACCTGGGAACCTTGCAGTCATTGAGTCGACCATGAACTCCTCTGTATACCAAATTATTCTAGAGTCCAATGTGAGGCCATCTGTCCGACTAGCTAAAGCATGGCCAAAATTGGATAATGCTGCAGGACAATGATCCCAAGCACACCAGCAAATCTACAGCAGAATGGCTGAAAAAGAAAACAATCAAGGTGTTTCAATGGCCCAGTCAAAGTCCAGACCTCAACCCGATTGAAATGCTGTGGCAGAACCATAAGAGAGCTGTGCATAAACAAATGCCCGCAAACCTCAATGAACTGAAGCAATGTTGTAAAAAGAGTGGGCCAAAATTCCTCCACAATGATGTGAGGGACTGATAGTCATACAGAAAACGATTATTTCTGTTAAAGGTGGTTCTACAAGCTATTGAATCATAAGGTGTACTTAGTTCTTCACGCATGGCTTCTCCATTTTGGCTTTATTTTTGTTAAATAAATCATGAAACGGTGTAATATGTCATGTGTTGTTGTTCATCTGAGGTTGTATTTACCTAAATTTTAGACCTGCTATGGAACATATGATTGTTATTATGTCCTGATATGTAAAACCATATAATTCAAATAGGGTGTACTTTCTTTTTGACACAACTGTAGTATATGCATAGTTTTAATCTACTTTAAAAATCAGCATGTACCTTTCAGTAGCTAAAATGTCAACAAATGTTTAGTTTTAAGAACATTTTAATAGACACTAAAATATTATAATAGCCCCAGTTTACCTTAATCTGCACTGAAAATGTTAATGCTTTCATTTCCATGGGGACTGAGTCTCCAAAATGAATCCCCATGGAAATGAAAGCATTAACATTTTCAGTGCAGATTAAGGTAAACTGGGGCTATTATAATATTTTAGTGTCTATTAAAATGTTCTTAAAACTAAACATTTGTTGACATTTTAGCTACTGAAAGGTACATGCTTTCACATCCCTAAATACCTCCCACTGAAGGCAAAAAAAAAAGGCAAAAAAAAAAAAAAAAAAAAAGCCTTCAGTGGGAAGAGATTGGCGTCATCAAGTCCAGTGAAAGCATCATGTCTGACTCCACTGATAGGATGTCCAGTACTATTTGGAGATTCATTTTGGAGAGCCAGTCAAGTAAGAAATTATTCATATTGGCCATTAGGATAATCTGCCCAGATTAAAGTAAGTGAGGGGTGGTTGATTATTAACCCTTTGAGTATCATAGGGTATGCAACTCTTTACAAAGCTTCAGGGGTGTGTGCAATACTTTTGCAAACCTTTGTTCCTTAAGTGGTTAAAGATTTTTTTTTATTTGTTCACCACCTCCTTATGGTGTCACTTCCTATCTGCACAGCACTACATGTAAATAAGCTACTATGCATACAGTGCCAAGCAGAGAGGGAAGTGACTTCACCACAAGGGAAGGAGGGAACATGTATCAATATCTTTTAAAACTAAAGTTTGTTGTTGGGATATATATATATATATATATATATATATATATATATATATAAATATATATATATATATATATATAAATATAAATAAAATATAATATAATACATTTTTTAATTATTACCACCAGTTTGGCTAGTACATGGTATAGGACATTTTTAAATAAGATTAAAGGGTCCCACCTCACCTCATTGGCAAGAGATCGCTCCAGGTTACATGGAGGAATCCTCAGTCATCAGGGAGGTGGGAACGAGGCACTACTGGGGAGGGCAAGTGGTGAAGACTGACAGGCTGCAGTACAGAGCTGTACCACAGCCTGTCCTTAACTGATATCCACGGCTTTTTTTTAAAAGGTAAAATCTCTGGCTATACTGCATTACACTAAAAAAAATAAGAATGCAAGATTAATTCGGATAGAGCTTTAATATAAAAAGTACTTTAACAGAGGTGATGGTTCCACTTTAAGAATCTGCTAAATACTTGGAATCACTGTGTCCCTTGGATTCTTTGTGCAGGAGCCCTCCCTAACATCTAAGGGCTAATTGTTATAAATATCATGCCTACATTAGTTTTTTAGGCAGAAGCTGATCCTTCCATTCTATTGATAAAATCTGTTCTCTGCTATATAAGATACCATACGTAAAACAGCAATCGTCTACATTTAAATAAACCATTTACATATCACTACACAATTTTTTTTTTTTATCCAAACCTTTATAGCAATCTCTGTGTGCACACTCTACTTACGTCTGCTTTGTTTCTCTTTTTACCCACCCAGTCCCTTTCAGAGCAGCTTGCCCAAGCTCATCGCCTTTCTGACATGTATCGAGAGCAGTGTGTAGCCCTGGAAGATGAACTGGCAAAGATCCGTGAAGAGGGAGATGTAGGCCGAGAAATATTTAAGGTGAGAGAAACAACAATTCCAGTTGTGTTAAAGAGATAGTAATGTCTGCATATGAAGTTAAGATTGAGTATTAATTGTACTTTTTTATAAGAACCGTACCTTTGTAAATGTCCATAATGTTGTATTCTTCGTGTAATTTTATTTTACAGTTCCACCTCCCGCCGCCTTATGTCACAGGTTTTCCTTTGGCTGACGCAATATTGTGCCTCTTTGTTATCAGTCCAGGCGGTTTTGAGATCTGAGGAGACTTTATGTGATGTAGGAAAAAGGGGCGGGAGGGGGAACTTTAAAATAAAATTACACGAAGAATACAAAGTTATGGACGTTTACAAAGGTATGGTTCTTTATTTCAAAAAATAAAAAAAGGTATAATGAATACTTGATCTTAAAGGGACAGTAATGTCCCATAAAAATATTTATGTTTTGTAGATTAAAGAAAAATAAACTATGTGCAGCAAATACTAAAGTTCTCTCTCTCCTGATGTCAGCTGTTACGCTGACAGTAGGAGGTCTGTGTTGGCCAACACGAGGAGGCTCTTCAGCAGAGCCAAATACTACTTTGCAACGGTCTAAAAAGTGTGATTGCAAACCAAGCACACTTTGTAGACCGTTCCAGTGAAGTATTTCTTTTAAAATCTCACTATTGCGGCTCTGCTGAGGAGCTGCCTGTCGGTCCCCAGACGGGGAACTACTGTTGTCAGCTTACAGCTGACTTCAGGAGAAGGGGAGGGAGGGGGAACTTTAGGACTGAATATATCTCAAACCGTAAAGGTTTGAGAGATGGGATTTGCAGTACAGAATCTTTTTTTTTTTTTTTTTTTTTTTTTTTTTTTTCTACAGAATAGTCGCCTAAAAAAAAAAATAAAAATTGAGCATGGGTTTTATACAATAAAACAAGATTAGTGCTGTTGTTTTGTTTAAACTCGCCTAGGAGCGGAGATATGAAGACTTCAAATTGGGCATTTCCCGCAACCTCAGTAGCATGGTAAACAGCTTGATGTAATGTTAGCCCATATAAATACTGCTATGAAGGGAAGCATGAATGCGCTCCCTGGGGCAGCTGGGAGAGAGGTGGGAAGTCCTGCGGTGTCCTGCAGCACATACAGGTTGCCGCAGAATGCTGAAATGACCGATTTAAAATCTTCATATCTCCGCTCCTAGGTGAATAAAAAAAAAAACAGCCCTAATCTTGTTTCATTGTATAAAACCCATACTCCAATTTTTTTTTTTTTTTTTTTTTTTTTTTTTTAGGTGAATGTTCTCCTTTAAACTTAAGCTCAGAGAATTATGTACAATTTGTTTTAACTTATTGAGCTATATATAGTTACAGATTTGTAGTTTAGACGTTATTCAAGCTGAAAGGATCCCCCTCCCACCCCTTCTGGCTGCCTCCCCTTAGATGCAGCAAGGGACAATCTTCACTCAGTAAGTATAAGGAAAACCCAGCCCCTCCTTGACGAAGGAGGGCAGAATTTTCCTTTTGCTTACTGAAGATTGTCCCTCACTGTGCTCCATCCGGACCAGACTGAGAGGCTGAGTGATGCAGTGAAAGGCTTCAATAGCGTTTGAACTACAAATCTAAAAGTAACATATAGAACAACATGTTAAAACAATTGTAAATAATACTCGGAGCTAAAGTTTAAATGAGGTATTATCCCTTTAAACTGGGTATTTTACCCCCTTCAGTGCTAGAGAGGTCACAAAAGCATTGCTTTTCAATGCAATAGAGACCTTTCTATCCTATAAATCAGTGTAAATTTGGGGAATCTTTATTTTCCCCCTGTGGCTCAGTTGGTTTACCCTAGCATTGCACCACTTTGTCTTTTTATACATGAGGGCCATTGTATAAAAATAAAATGAAATGGTCAATAATCCTGGGATATTTGTCTACTAGATTAAGCTCTGATAGTTATTCTCTTCTCTCGCTTTCTTAGGAACGCTCTGACAAAGTGGCCAAACGTCTACAGCTGATGACCCAACGTTACGAGGCTTTGGAAAAGAGGCGCAGCATGGAGGTAGAGGGCTTCAAGACTGATATCAAGTTACTGAGGCAGAGACTAAAGGATGTGGAAAAGCAACTGTTCAAGGTGAGACTTAAGGGCCCTATTTATGGAATTCCACAGCAAAACAGCTGCTCCTTTAGGGAACAAATAAAAATCACAAATTTTAAATACATGGATCATTTAACCCCTTGAATCCTAGAGAGATCTCACAGTGAGTTGGAAACCTCTAGCATTCAAGGGGACAGAGTTTCCATTTAAATCAATGAGGATTTTGGGAATTTTCATTTGTCCAGTTGTTTTGCTCCAGGAGTATTCCTCTTCTGCTTCCTGAATGTGGTTCCAAGTATCCATGCCCTTAAGGGGTAAATCCTCCAAAGCACATGCCCACAACCTATTATTGCCTACTGTGTTAGACTTCAGAAAGATGTCCCCAGTACCCTTCTTTAACCCTTTAAAGACCAGTGGTGTGTGCATTGCATTGCTCTGCACACCCTCCTGGTCCTTAATCCTTTGAGTGCCAGAGGGGTACGCATCGCTTTGCAATGCGTTGCGTACCCCTCTAGCTTTCAAAGGGTTAAGAAATATCTATAACCGTTCTCAGATTTGCCACAACCTTGCAAGTATTAAGGATGTATTCAAATTAAATGGACCCTTCACCTTGAATGAAGGAATTGATTGTGCATATTTGTAAACGTAATTTAAAATCTGGTATATATCGTGTTGGACAAAACAAACAGCAGATGAATGGCTTTAAAAGGATAGTAATGTTTCACAAAAAAAACCCCAGCTCCGATTAATCTTCATAGTATTTGGGCCGTGGGGAGTGTTATTTCAGTACTGTCAGAGTTGTAGTTCAAGAGGAATTGAATGATAAAGTATCCTCCTCCTGCCTCTGTTACCTAGTGTAAGCCACCTCCCCTCAAATGTGGAATCTGGTCACTTGACCGGACAGGTCACAGCAAGGGACAATCTTCTTACTGTGATCATAAGGAAAACCCTGCCCCTCTTACAGGTTTTTCCCTAATTCTCACTGAAGATTGTCCCTCTCTGCAATCCATCCGGACAGTCTTGTTGCTCTGAGGTGAGCAGTGTTGCATCAGTAAAAGGGGCGGGAGGGGGATACTTTACCATTCAATTACTCTTGAACTACAATTCTGACAGTATTGAAATAATACTCTCCATGGCCCAAATGCTGTAAAGATTAATTGACACTTCTTTTATTTTGAAACATTACTATCCCTTTAAAGCTAGAGATGGCTTCACTGCATTGTGGGAACAATGCATTGGATATGTGTCTAGCATTGAGGGGTTAAGCAAAGCTTTTTATTTGTAAATGGTGATGTGACTATTCTCTTCTCGCTGTTCATACAAATTCAGCTCAGGGATGTGTTTAATCTCATAAACTAATCTATTATTGTAAACAGCAGAGAGCTTTCAGCATTGGTTTTGCTTTCGTTGCACACTGGAACCAGCAGACTGTGGAATCAGCTCTCTGCCGCCCTCCTCAGCTCTGTCTCAAACTTGAAATAATGGGAGTGCAGAGGTCTTGTGCACAAAAGAAAAGAGGATAAATTATGGAGCAAAACAACTGTTCCATAGGGGACAAATCAAAACCTTTGTGCAGTCTCAACTTAATGTTTTTGTCCATTACAGCCATATTTTATTATCTGTAAAATTCTGACACAAACCTGTAATGAAAGTCTATGTTGGCATCCTCTGTGAGAGAAAAAGGTATCATTCTGGGTACAACAATTGTGTTTATAGGGGTTAAATAAAAATTTCCATTGATTCATTGAGCTTGCTACTCCCTGAATACTCGAGGTCTCCAGCACGTTCCTTTTGCAACACATTGGAGAGATCTCTAGCACTCCAATGGTTTGAAAGCTCCATTTAAATCAGATGGAATTTTGATGAATTTTTATTTCTCACTTGTGGTGAAATTGATTTTGCTCCAGTAAAGCTTATCTTTCCTTTTTTGCATAAAGATCAGGGTGTTGTATGTGCGCTGTGACGTGACGTCTGGTTGGATTGTGCTCTCCTACACACCCGTGACGTCACTCACTTCTTCAGTGAGTACAGTGCCACAAAGCAAGGATGCTGATGTCACATCCGGAAATAAAATTGGTGAAACAGTGTGCATTTGCTGGTGGTTTTTCTACCACGAGCTATAAGCTGTTTTGAATCAACTTTGCAAATGTGCAGCGAAAAGTCTGTGACAAGTATTCACTTAAAGGGAGAGTAACCCCCCCCCCCCCCCCAGAAAACTTGAAGCCAAAAGCTAGTAATAAGCACAACATAACTAACTCCCTTGTTCCCATCTCTCAAACCGTTATGGTTTGAGAGATGTAAGAAAAGAAGGACCTCCGCTCCCTCCCTTTCTGCCTGACGAGCTGTAAAGCTGTCAGAGGCAGAATCCGGTCGTCCGACTTATGGTGGCTTTTCAGGAGTGCTGTCATCGTGATATCTAACTATAATTACTTAATCGGAATGGTCTACAACATGTGCTTGCAAGCCAGGCACACGTTTTAGACCATACCGATGAAGTAATTATACCGGGATATCGAGATGACAGCGCTCCTGAAGAGCCGCCGTCTGGTCACGGAAGCAGAATCTCATGATGTGCAGAGGTGACACATCCACTTAAAAAAAAAAAAAAAAAAAAAAAAAAAAAAAAAATTCTCTTTATTGTTCCAAAATGATGTAAACATTTATTGAAACTATAGTAAATGTATATGTAACATTTGTTTTGATGTTCATTTTGCTCATACAAACTTAAGAAATTTTCTTTTAAATAACTTTTTTTGGCTTCAGCCTAAACATTGTTTTTTCTTGCTTTGAAAATGGTAGTTTAACCCTTACAGTGCCAGGAGAGTGTGCGTTGAACACCCCTCTGGCACAGAAAGGGTTAATGGCAAAAAGTGTGTGTTTTTTTTTTATACATCTACTTGGATGCTAGATACGTGTCCAGTGCAAAAAAATATGCATATACAACACCTTCCTCAGTGGAAGAAGGTGCAAATGTCTCATTTTTCAGGACTGGTTCTTTATTTTCAAAGGAACATTCTATATAATAATTCGCTAGGATGTTTGTCAGAAGCCGTCATGCTCAGTAGAGACTGCCCGAATGCACAGAATGCTGGGAGGTGTAGGAATGCTGGGAGCATTCTGTGCTTTCGGGCAGTCTCTACAGTGCATGACTGCGTAAGCGGTAGGACGCAGAGCAGGACCGGCTTCTTAACCCTTTGAGCGCCAGAGGGGTACGCAACGCATTGCAAAGCAGTGCATTGCATACCCCTCTGGCACTCAATGGGTTAACATCACCTGGACCTTGGCCCATGTACACGGCTTTTAGACTAGTTCATTTATAAAGTATACAGAAGAGAACAGAAATTAAAAGAGCAGAATAACCTTGTGTGTTACCAGCCATATCTGTTCAAAAATCTTTTGTGTTTGAAAGCTTTATTTTCTTAAGTAAATTGTGCTGTCTGTACTTGGAGTCTGGATCATTGATTTAGTGATCGAGTTTTGTCCAACGCATTTTGAAACAATGCTCTGGATATGCCTTTGTCACTTAAAGGGTTAAAGTGGTTCCCACTTCCTTGTTGTTCTTATACAAGATTGAGAAGCTTTGTTACAGCAATGCTGGATTAATTACTGGTTTTGGTTACGATTCATTAGCTGTGTGTGTATAGCAAAGGGCTCTCCAACTCTGGCCCTCAAGGGCACCTAACAAGCCTGCTTAGAAACAAAGTGGAGCACTTCTGGGGCAAGTCAAGTGTAACACAGGGACCAAATAAATTTGGTCATTTAATTAAATGGGGCTTTTAACCCTAATTTCTATAGAATTAGGTTGAAAGCCCCATTTAAAACAATGGGAATTTTTGTTTCACCCAAAATTGTTCCACCATGCTTTTATGCACAAGGCCCAAAGGGTCAGTTGTTTAGTTATTTGCCCCAGCAGTAAAAATGAATGTGATGCCTTTTAAAGAATTAAGTTGTTTTCCTCTGCTTAAACCTTTTTTAATGAAAAAACATATATTGTAGGGCATTTCCTGTTGAAGAAAATAAGTGTACTTCCACTGCTGAGTGACGCATGTTTCCAGAGTTGTGATGCTTAAACCTGCGGGGTTTTTTACATTAGCAGTGCCTTCTACTGGTCAAATTCCAATTAGTTATTCTGTTACATTCTAATGGATTGGAAAGTCAGTGACTTACAGTTCTCCACAGAATGTGATAGAAACTGCTGAGTCACTTCCTGTCACTTACAACAATCAGGAAGTAAACACCGTAAATTCACTTCTTGGTTATTTGAACTTTTATAAAGTTTGAATAAAACAACTGACAGCGGTGGGAGTGACCTTGTTTTACTCAGCAGGAAAATCTCTATAATATATACATTTTCATAAAAGAAAGTTTACTGCTTCTTTAACCTCTTAACGACCTTTGACGGTCATAGTACGTCATGGGTCGATCCGAGTTAACAACCTATGACGTACTATGACAGTCATGGAATTCCGGGCTCCCCCCGCGGCTGCACGCCGTTCGAGGAGTCTGGAACAGGGAAAAAAAAAAATGTGGTCCTTCAGTGACTGCGCCGATCGGCCGGTCGTTAAGGGGTTAAGTGGAACGCTCCAGTCTTCATCAAAGCAATGGCATGGCTATGTATTTACATGGGAACTTTTCTTGAATCTATTCCAGGTCACACTGAACATTGGGCCAGACCAGGACCTTGCCATCCTGGGTGCCGTACGACAGGGCAACAAACGCACGCACAAAATCCAGGGAGAACTACGCAACCTGAAGGCAAAAATCTACGGGCTGGAGAATGAACTGAGGATAGGATGAAACAGCTGATAAAGACTGTTGCTAGGGCAGGGATGGGCAACCTGAAGCCCCCAAGCTGTTGTGGATTACAACTCCTGGCTGGCCGGGTATGATAGGCGTTTTAGTCGAAAAAAGCTGGAAGGAGTCAGGTTGCCAGTCCTTGATCTTGAGAGTGTTTGCTTTTCTGACCTGTAAGGGAAATCTTTTCCTTCTTCAGGAATTTTTATCTAAAACATTTTACTTAAATTAAAACCAGAAAATATGAAATGCTTGAGGATCGTGCTTGGTGTGTGTCATTCTGTTTTTATCATCAAGAAGACACTTGAGTTTAGAAACCAAGATAAGGAAAAAGGAATGTGGCTGCATGAGCAGATCTGGAGCTGTGCTGACAATAACAGGCCTCATGGTTAACCCTCTGAGTGCCAGAGGGATGCACAACGCAATGCATTCAAAGGGTTAAAGGATCACCTAACATTTTATTATGAAAAATATGTATTGTAGAGGTTCTCCTGCTGAGTACAAGGGTTTACTCACACTGTTGGGAGTTGGTTTAGTTACAAAGTTAGTACAGTTCAATGGAACAAACTGGTGACATTTTTACTATCACTTTCTAAGGATAACTGTAGCCAATGGCTCACTTCTCCCATAGAATGCAATAAGAGATGTCTAGATAGCAGTTTGCACTGTTGCGAGCAGTTTAATGGTTAAAAAAAGAAAGGTTTGGCTGTAACAACTTTTGAATAAAGCAGCTCGAAACAGCTGTACTCTTGTTTTACTAAGCATGAAAAAGTCTTTCAATCTTCTTTTCATGAAAAAAAAAGAAAAAAAAAAACTATGGATGTCATTACCTTTAATTTCACCAAGTCCACTTCGGAATGCTCAAAACGTATTGCAAGTGGTGTGTGATATACTCTCCACATAGACACAAAGAAAAGTCATATACAAAATTAGATTGCATGCACTGATGAACAGGTAGGAGGAAACTGGAATAACATTAAAAAATGATAATTTTAAAATTCAGAGCCACTGAACAATTTGTTGCAACCCCCCCCCCCCCCCCAAAAAAAAAAAAAAAAGTTCAGTTAATTGCTTCACAATGTGTTGTGCACCCCTCTGGTCCTTAAGCAGTTAAACACTGCAAAAGAATGGTAGAATTTTGATATTTCAGATATTTATTAGAAAGTGCAGGGCTGTTATTTTCACTCCTTCACTGTCACAAAGGTACCCAATGTACTGTGAGGCCTCAAGTATCTAAGGGGGTTAATGTTATACTAGAGAGCCTTAGAGGGAATTACATAAATCCCGACGGAATTGATGGTCTGGTTACTCTTCAGTGGTACCTAAGTTTAAAGGGATAGTAATGTTTCACAAAACCCTCAAAAAATGCTTTGATTAATCTTCATAGTTTTTCGGTTGTGAAGAGTGTTATTTCAATACTGTCAGAGATGTAGTTCAAGAGTAATTGAATGATAAAGTATCCCCCTCCTGCCCCTTTTACTGATGTAACTCAGCTCCCAGCAGTAAGACTGTCCGGATGGATCACAGAGAGGGACAATCTTTAGTGAGCAAAAGGAAAAACCTGTTGGGGGGGAGGGCAGGGTCTTACTTAAAGGGGCAGGTCACCTACCCAAAGTTACCAGTAACCTATATTGGACGACAGAGAAATAGCATTCTCCGTGGTCAAAGCACACTTTGTAGACCATTCCAGTGAAGTAGTTCCTCCGACGGTCTCGGGACCGGATTCCCCTGCAGTCAGCTAGAGCAGTGACGTCCGAGAAAGGTGAGGGAGGGGGGAAATTTACTGCCAAATATCTCTCAAACCATAAATGGGACTGGGGGCATTTGGCTTATTTTTTAAATAGCTACAATATTCATTTTTTTTTTTTTTTTTAAAGTTGACAATACTATTCCTTTAACCATTTAGAAGCGGTAGAGTTTTTCAATGCCTTTCTTTACAATGTGTTGAATACCGTTACAATGTGTTGAATACCTCTACCGTGTAGCAGTTAGAAATCCAATTTTAATCAACTGATATATTTCTTTATTATAAACTGGCACAAAATTGTTCTGTTCCATCATTGCTCCACTTTATATCTTTACATATATCCTAATGTGCTGTGCCAGCTAATGGCAGAGTGGGGTCCTGTGACCCAGCACAGCCACAGTAGTGCTGAGGAGAAGTACTCTGCCACTCTTGTCTTGACAGTGTCCCTGAATGGTAGAAAGGAAATATGGTCACCACCTGCCCATCTGGCCAGCCCAACAAAGGCTATGTATCTACTGGGTGACAAAGTTTTAATTTACACCTGCTTGGTCTTATGGTCTTAGAGGGATAATGTGTTGTGTGATGCCAGTGCCAGAAACTTTACAACTGAATTGGAATTAAATTATATTACAACTTACTATTTAAGGGGGCTTACATAGATGATAAAACAGCTTACAAATGAATTGGAGCTACCCAAGTGATACCAATGAACTTACAATTGTACTGGCACTACAATAGCATTATAGCTCCATTTCAGTGGAAAGCGCTATGGTATCTGTTGTGTTATTTCAGTTGTTAGCTTGTGTTAGTGTAGCTCCATTTCAATCATACGCTTTGTGGTGTAGCTCTTTTTAAGTTGTAAGTATTGTGGCATAGCTAGTATAGCTCCATTTAAATTTTAAGCTCTGTTGTATCACTATTGTCCCTCCATTTGATTTGTAAACACTGATATCACTATTGTATCTCCATTTCAGTTGCAAAGTCTGCAGTATCACTATAGTAGCTCCATTTCCATTGCAAAGTCTGCAGTATCACTATAGTAGCTCCATTTCCATTGCAAAGTCTGCAGTATCACTATAGTAGCTCCATTTCCATTGCAAAGTCTGCAGTATCACTATAGGAGCTCAGTTTCAATTGTAAGCTCTGTGGTATCACTAGTTCAGCTCCATTTTATTTGTAAGCTCTGTGGTAATAATCATACCTGGGAGCTTTCAGATATAGCCTACCAGGAGATTACACACACAAAAAAAACACATTGCTACTGTGTTTTTCTTTTGGTGTTAATATAAGCATAATTTAACAACCATTTGCCAGCCAGAGCGGTATCCAGCTGTTGCAATGCGTTGGATACCTATCTGGCACTCAAAGAAATAAAAGCCGTGTGCGCTCCACCTTTTGTTCAGTCTGTCTCCTCTGCTCCTGCTGTTCCCACTCCTCAGGTATATCCCGTCATTGTGATGGACCGACATAGCAGTCATGATGAAGCTTTCTTCTCTGCCCACACTACCTGTGTGACCCAGTCACTGACTTCGGACTTGTCCAATGAAATAGCACAAGTGAGAGGCTGGTGTTTCACAGTCTCCTGCTGTCACACAACCACCAGCTTTGAGCATTTTTTTCTCAATTTAAAAGAAGCTGTGCAGGAACTTAAAAGGTTCTCTGGAACCCGGAGAACTTGAGGCTTCATCCAGAGACAGTGGCCAAAATCTGGAGTCTCCGGGTGAAACCCAGCAAGTTCCCAGCTATGGTAATAATATCAAAGTATTTTCCAGGAAGGATACACTGAGATTGTCTCTCATTTTCAAGGATGTCCTGGGGGTATAGATATTATTACACAATTTAATGGTACTCATTTAACAAGGGGGTGCTGATAAGTATTGAGCCTTACCCAGAAAAAAAATTGAGCTAGGAAGCCGTAAATTGCAGGGTGTACTGGCCAATTTGTCTATATTCAATGGTGCAAAAATAAACTACCTATGATTTTAACTTATCTTTATTTTTAAGGTCCAAAGTGAACATGGCAGCTCCTCCAGACAAGTTCAGTGTGGAAGAGCATAGGACCATAATCAAGTTCCTGTTTCTCCAAGGGAAAGGTGCGAAGCAGATCCATGAAGAAATGTCACAAATTTTGGGTGACAGTGGCCCTTCATATGCAACAATTAAACGTTGGGTTGTCAATTTCAAAACTGGCCATTTCTGTGTTGAAAGTGAGAAAACAGTGGTAGGCCTGTTTCTGTCTCTATGCCTGCAAATGTGAAAGCCATCCATGACATGATCATGGAGGACCACCGAATATCAGCCAAACATATTGCTACATATCTGGGAATATCACGTGAGAGAGTTGGTGCCATTATCCACAACAACTTGGAAATGAGAAAGCTTGCAGCAAAGTGGATCCCAAAACTTTTGACAACCGAACAAAAGAGGAGACGTGTGGAGAAACTGGTCGCTGTTTTGGAACATTTTGCAAGAAATGAGTCAGATTTCCTGGACAAACTAGTAACTGATGATGAGACATGGATCTACTGTTATGATCCTGAGACAAAGGAACAGTCTAAGGAATGGAGGCACAGTGGTTCCCCCAGGCCAAAGAAGTTCCGTGTGCAAAGGTCAGTGCAGAAGTAAATGGCAACAGTTTTTTGGGATAAGAAGGGAATTCTGCTGGTGGACTACCTCCAAAAGGGTTCAACCATCAAAGCAACATATTACTGTGCTTTATTGACAAAACATCAAGGAAAAACATCCTGTTGCATGACAATGCCTCATTACACACTGCAGGTGACACAATGGCAAAACTGACCTCCTTAGGCTTTCAAGTGATGCCCCATTCGCCCGACCTGGCTCCTTCTGACTATCATCTGTTCCCCAATCTCAAAAACACCTAAAGGGACAGTGATTTGGAAGTGATCCGGAGGCAACTAATGCTGCAAATGAGTGGTTACACCAGCAGTCGGAAGAATTTTATTTGCAGGGACTTAAGCAGCTGCAGGACAGATGTCACAAGTGCATTGACTTACTGGGGGAAAATATAGAATAGTGTGGCAGTTACAGCTTCCTAGCTCATTTTTTTCTGGGTAAGGCTCAATACTTATCAGCACCCCCTCGTATCTACCTGGGAAGGATGAAAGGCTGAGTTGACCCTGCTGAGACTAGAAAGTGTGACCCTGAGGTTTAGAACTGATTCTACAGCTGGTGCTTTAACCAACTGAGTCATCTTACCACTAGTTTTGCTCTATTTTAAGTTTAAACTCTCTGGTATCACTGGTGTAGATCCATTTAAATTGTGGGCTCTGTGGATGAATTAGTGTAGCTACATTTCAATTGTGGGCTCTGTGGTTTCATTAGTGCAGGGCTTAAAAGTTGAAGTCCTTTGCTACTAGCCAGACCTGAAAAGTTACTCGCCACTGCAAGCCATAGCATACCCACCAGGGCTGAATTTCTACTCGCCAGGGCTAAATTTTCACTCGCCATTGGCTAGTGGCGAGTGGAAATTTTGAGCCCTGCATTAGTGTATGTACATTTGATTTGTAAGCTATATGGTATTACAATTGAAATGGAGTTACACAAGTGATAACACAGAGCTTACAGTTGAAATGGAGCTACACTGGAATTGTAGGTTAATTTCAGTTGTGGTATCAGCTTTATTTTGATTGCAAGCTCTGTGGTATCACTTTAATTCACAACAATAGCAAAAAGGGGTGGGCTGGAATAGTAGTTCAGGGGTGGGGCATAAATGTGGGAGCAGTGGAAATAGGGCTCTTAACCTCAATTTTCCTGGGTGCCCTGTGTGCTGTCAGTCTACCCCTGTTCTGGCTCCCTTGACTTCAGAACACAAGCAAGCTGTTCATACTGATAGCATGCCTTGTTCACTTCCTCATTGTGGTCTGACAGACTGCAGTCAAGGTAGAACTATCGCTTTACAGTGACCTGGTGATTTTGAAAAGACTTTCAAATTTTTCTGTATAGACGTTAGTCATTCTTTATTTAAAGCAAGGGTTTGAGATATTCAGCTTTAACTTTTTGAGTGCCCGAAAGGTTTCCAATGCATTGCATTGCAATGCATTAGATACCTCTCTGCACTCAAAGGGTTTATTATTTGTTAGTTTATGCAAATTACGCAGAGCAGCCTGCTGTGTCAGATCGTAATATTGTACTCCCAACTTCCACTTCCTACCAGGAAGTACTAGTTAATTTTCATAAACTGACAGTTAAATATCTCCTTAAAGGAGCAGTAAACTTTTTTTTATGAAAAAATATATAATGTAGGGATTTTCCTATTGAGTAAAATAAGGGTACTCCCACTGCCAAGAGATTTATATTTCCAGAGTTATTACAGTTTAAACCCATGTTTTTTTACATTAGCAGTGCCCTCTATGGGTCAAATTCTAATTAGATTTCCTGTTAGATTTTAATGGAGAGAAAAGTCAGAGACATACAGTTCTCCATAGAATGTGCTAGAAACTGCCTGTCACTTCCTGTCAGTTAGAACTATCAGGAAGTAAACACAGTAAATTCACTTCCTGATTATTTAAACTGCTATAAATTTTGAATAAAACATCTGACAGCAGTGGGAGTGACCTTGTTTTATTCAGCAGGAAATGCTCTATAAAATATGTGTTTTCATAAAAAAAAAGTTTACTGCTCCTTTAACTATAATTCATCTCATATATAAGTATAGGTGATTTTGAAAGTTCTTTGAAAATTGCCCTAGTCATTATAAAATTATGGGAGGCAAATATAGTTTTTGATACCTTTTATTGGCTAACTAAGCAGATTTAAATGCAAGCTTTCAAGACCTTAGGTCTCTTCCTCAGGCATGTTATACAGATAAATATGAAAACATCTCTCTTAAATACAAGTACACATCACATTGTTTAGCATGGAAATCAGATAACAGAATGCAGTCCAGATCCAGATATCTTTGATCAGTCAATGGTAAATTGCACTCTTCCTCTGAGGCTTTAGAGGTATTTACGATGCTCTTGGGTCTGTTGGAAAGGTCAGTCAACTAAATTATATTTTGACATAAATTCCTTATCCCTGTTCAAACCACTACAAATTGCATTAAATTTTAACATTAATTTTACCTCCCATAACTTTCTGTCCCTCTGAGTGCGAAACAGTCCCATCAATACAGTTAACTTAATATCCTTGACACTGTGCCCATTTTGGCAAAAATGTTCTCCCACTGGTGTCTCTGTCTTTTTGTTATTAACACTGGATCTGTGGGAATTAAATCTCCTATGTAGTGCTTGTCCAGTTTCTCCCACATACAGAGCTGTTGGGCATTTTGCACACATGATAAGGTATATTACATTGGATGATTTACAGGTGAAGGTACCATTGATCTTATGGTGTAACTGGGAGTTTGGAATTGGTATGTTGTCCGTGGTGTAAATGTGTGCACAAGTTTCACATCTCTTTTGTAGGCAGGGAGATGTGCCATTTTTTGTATTTTTATCCAGGGCGCTCCTCACCATCAGTTGTTTCAAATTTGGAGGCTGTCTGAAGGAGAGTAAGGGAGGCTGTGGGAATATGTTCTTGAGTCTTTCATCTGTATGTAATTTCTTTTGAAGTTCTCTTGAAATTTTGCGTAGCACGTCAGCCTGGGGGTGGTAAGTGACCACCAGTGGCACCCGGTTTCCCTTATGTTGTTCTTTGTAGTGCAACAGATTTTTTCTTGGTATTTGGGTAGCCTTCTGTATCTGACTGTCAATAATAGTTGCGCTGTAACCGTGTTTTATAAAGTCTCCTCTGAGTTTCTGGAGGTGCTTGTCACAGTCCATCCTGTCAGAACAGATGCGGTGGTATCTGATGGCCTGGCTGTATACGATGGAGTTCTTTGTGTGTTTTGGATGGAAGCTATTGCTTTTCAGGTATGTTGGTCTGTCTGTTGGTTTTCGGTATAGGGATGTATGGATGGAGTTGTTCTGAATACTGATAGTTGTGTCAAGGAAGTTAATGCTTGTGCGTGAGTGACTGAGTGTTAGGTTGATATTGAGGTGGAATGTATTGTAATTCTCATGGAATTTGAGAAGTTCCTCCTCACTGGCAGTCCAGATTCTAAGAATATCATCTATGTAGCGGAGGTAGACCAGGGGTTTTATCTGGCAGGTGGACAGGAAGCCCTCTTCCAGTTTTGCCATAAACAGGTTGGCATATTGTGGTGCCATTCGGGTACCAATTGCAGTCACCATTTTCTGAAGGTAGAGGTCCTGTCCAAACTTGAAGTAAATGTGGGTGAGAATAAACTGTATGAGTTTTGTTACCGGTTCCATGGGTGTGTTATTTTGTTCCAGATATCCCTGGCATGCTGCTATGCCATCTGTGTGTGGAATGTTGGTGTAAAGGGATTCTACATCCATAGTGGCCAGGATGGTGCTCTCTGGAATTGGCCCCAAGTCAGCTAATTTGTTTAAAAGATCCATGGTGTCCTGAAGGAAGCTGGGTGTTTGTTTTACCAGGGGTTTCAGGGTATTTTCTACCCAGCCAGATATATTCTCTGTGAGTGTACCAATCCCTGAAATTATTGGTCTTCCTGGATTTCCTTCCTTGTGTATTTTTGGTAGCATGTAGAAGGAGCCTATTTTTGGATCTGCTGGTATTAGGGGCCTTATCTGTTCTTCAGTGTTGGAGGGTAGTTCTTTTATGATCCTGTTAAGTTGTTTTGTATAATTTTTTGTGGGATCTTATTTTAATTTTGCATAATATCTTTCATCAGAGAGTTGCCTATTTGCTTCTTGAATGTAGTCCACAGTGTTCATTATAACAACAGCTCCTCCCTTGTCTGCAGGCTTAATAATAATGTCCTGGTTATTCTTAAGTGACTGTATGGCTTTTTGTTCCTTTTGGGTTAGGTTGGGTGCTGGTTCACATTGTCTTTCCAGTATTTCTGTACTGACTCTGTTCCTGAAACTCTCTATGTATCTGTCCAGTGTGGGGTTACTTCCTGGTTTTGGAGTCCAGGTGGATCTTTTTGTGGGTGCATTGACGTTGTGATGTAGCTCTGTGGTGTTATAATTATTATCCATTCTGTCATGGAAGAATTCCTTGAGTCTGAGTTTTCTGAAAAACTCCTCCATGTCACTGCAGAGTGTTACCCTGTCCACAGGTTTAGTGGGACAGAATGACAGGCCCTTTGAAAGTACAGATATTTCCTCTCTGCTTGGCTTATATTTGGAAAGGTTCACAACGCAGTTCTGTTCTGGTTGATTTACAGATTCTGCTGGTAAACCTGCTTTGCACCTCAGTCTCTGTAGTTTCTTCCTCTTGGTGTTGATGAGGAGTGTTTGTAGTTTCCTGTAGTACTGTTTAAGGGCCTGTTGCATGTCCTCAGTGTCTGGTCCAAGCTGCTCCTTTAGAGCTGATATTTCTGCTTGTATCTTTGATTTCCTGTTGTTGCAGATCCCAATAATGTTGTTGCGTAGCCTCTGGGAAGTCCTGGTACATAGTTGCCGTGCAAACCTGCTGTTGTATGTGTCCAGTGTAGGATTTTTCAGCATGAGGCCTTTAGGTATTAAATTTTCCTTTTTGCATGTAGTCAGGAAGAAGATGTCACTATCCAGTTGTGCAAGTTTCTTTAGGAGGTTTCTCATATTCATTTGTGTGCGGTACATTGGGGTATCTTCCATTCTGATAACAGATGAGAGTTGGTACTGTGTTAGCCGTATAAATACAGGAGGCAAATATAGTTTTTGATACCTTTTATTGGCTAACTAAGCAGATTTAAATGCAAGCTTTCAAGACCTTAGGTCTCTTCCTCAGGCATGTTATACAGATAAATATGAAAACATCTCTCTTAAATACAATTACACATCACATTGTTTAGCATGGAAATCAGATAACAGAATGCAGTCCAGATCCAGATATCTTTGATCAGTCAATGGTAAATTGCACTCTTCCTCTGAGGTTTTAGAGGTATTTACGATGCTCTTGGGTCTGTTGGAAAGGTCAGTCAACTAAATTATACACATTTACACCACGGACAACATACCAATTCCAAACACCCAGTTACACCATAAGATCAATGGTACCTTCACCTGTAAATCATCCAATGTAATATACCTTATCATGTGTGCAAAATGCCCAACAGCTCTGTATGTGGGAGAAACTGGACAAGCACTACATAGGAGATTTAATTCCCACAGATCCAGTGTTAATAACAAAAAGACAGAGACACCAGTGGGAGAACATTTTTGCCAAAATGGGCACAGTGTCAAGGATATTAAATTAACTGTATTGATGGGACTGTTTCGCACTCAGAGGGACAGAAAGGTATGGGAGGTAAAATTAATGTTAAAATTTAATGCAATTTGTAGTGGTTTGAACAGGGATAAGGAATTTATGTCAAAATATAATTTAGTTGACTGACCTTTCCAACAGACCCAAGAGCATCGTAAATACCTCTAAAGCCTCAGAGGAAGAGTGCAATTTACCATTGACTGATCAAAGATATCTGGATCTGGACTGCATTCTGTTATCCGATTTCCATGCTAAACAATGTGATGTGTACTTGTATTTAAGAGAGATGTTTTCATATTTATCTGTATAACATGCCTGAGGAAGAGACTTAAGGTCTTGAAAGCTTGCATTTAAATCTGCTTAGTTAGCCAATAAAAGGTATCAAAAACTATATTTGCCTCCTGTATTTATACGGCTAACACGGTACCAACTCTCATCTATTATAAAACTATGAGAGTTGGTACCGTGTTAGCCGTATAAATACAGGAGGCAAATATAGTTTTTGATACCTTTTATTGGCTAACTAAGCAGATTTAAATGCAAGCTTTCAAGACCTTAGGTCTCTTCCTCAGGCATGTTATACAGATAAATATGAAAACATCTCTCTTAAATACAAGTACACATCACATTGTTTAGCATGGAAATCAGATAACAGAATGCAGTCCAGATCCAGATATCTTTGATCAGTCAATGGTAAATTGCACTCTTCCTCTGAGGCTTTAGAGGTATTTACGATGCTCTTGGGTCTGTGGAAAGGTCAGTCAACTTGGATGGGAGACCGCCTGGGACTCCCAGGTGCTGTAGGCTTTTGCTTAGAAATTATATTTTGTCATAAATTCCTTATCCCTGTTCAACCCACTACAAATTGCATTAAATTTTAACATTAATTTTACCTCCCATACCTTTCTGTCCCTCTGAGTGCGGAACAGTCCCATCAATACAGTTAATTTAATATCCTTGACACTGTGCCCATTTTGGCAAAAATGTTCTCCCACTGGTGTCTCTGTCTTTTTGTTATTAACACTGGATCTGTGGGAATTAAATCTCCTATGTAGTGCTTGTCCAGTTTCTCCCACATACAGAGCTGTTGGGCATTTTGCACACATGATAAGGTATATTACATTGGATGATTTACAGGTGAAAGTACCATTGATCTTATGGTGTAACTGGGTGTTTGGAATTGGTATGTTGTCCGTGGTGTAAATGTGTGCACAAGTTTCACATCTCTTTTGTAGGCAGGGAGATGTGCCATTTTTTGTATTTTTACTCAGGGCACTCCTCACCATCAGTTGTTTCAAATTTGGAGGCTGTCTGAATGAGAGTAAGGGAGGCTGTGGGAATATGTTCTTGAGTCTTTCATCTGTATGTAGTTTCTTTTGAAGTTCTCTTGAAATTTTGCGTAGCACTTCAACCTGGGGGTGGTAAGTGACCACCAGTGGCACCCGGTTTCCCTTATGTTGTTCTTTGTAGTGTAACAGATTTTTTCTTGGTATTTGGGTAGCCTTCTGTATCTGACTGTCAATAATAGTTGCGCTGTAACCGTGTTTTATAAAGTCTCCTCTGAGTTCCTGGAGGTGCTTATCACGGTCCATCCTGTCAGAACAGATGCGGTGGTATCTGATGGCCTGGCTGTATATGATGGAGTTCTTTGTGTGTTTTGGATGGAAGCTATTGCTTTTCAGGTATGTTGGTCTGTCTGTTGGTTTGCGGTATAGGGATGTGTGGATGGAGTTTTTCTGAATACTGATAGTTGTGTCAAGGAAGTTAATGCTTGTGCGTGAGTGACTGAGTGTTAGGTTGATATTGGGGTGGAATGTATTGTAATTCTCATGGAATTTGAGTAGTTCCTCCTCACTGGCGGTCCAGATGATAAGAATATCATCTATGTAGCGGAGGTAGACCAGGGGTTTAATCTGGCAGGTGGACAGGAAGTCCTCTTCCAATTTTGCCATAAACAGGTTGGCATATTGTGGTGCCATTCGGGTACCAATTGCAGTCCCCATTTTCTGAAGGTAGAGGTCCTGTCCAAACTTGAAGTAATTGTGGGTGAGAATAAACTGTATGAGTTTTGTTACCGGTTCCATGGGTGTGTTATTTTGTTCCAGATATCCCTGGCATGCTGCTATGCCATCTGTGTGTGGAATGTTGGTGTAAAGGGATTCTACATCCATAGTGGCCAGGATGGTGCTCTCTGGAATTGGCCCCAAGTCAGCTAATTTGTTTAGAAGATCCGTGGTGTCCTGAAGGAAGCTGGGTGTTTGTTTTACAAGGGGTTTCAGGGTATTTTCTACCCAGCCAGATATATTCTCTGTGAGTGTACCAATACCTGAAATTATGGGTCTTCCTGGGTTTCCTTCCTTGTGTATTTTCGGTAGCATGTAGAAGGAGCCTATTTTTGGATCTGCTGGTATTAGGGGCCTTATCTGTTCTTCAGTGTTGGAGGGCAGTTCTTTTATGATCCTGTTAAGTTGTTTTGTATAATTTTTTGTGGGATCTTCTTGTAATTTTGCATAATATCTTTCATCAGAGAGTTGCCTATTTGCTTCTTGAATGTAGTCCACAGTGTTCATTATAACAACAGAGACACCAGTGGGAGAACATTTTTGCCAAAATGGGCACAGTGTCAAGGATATTAAATTAACTGTATTGATGGGACTGTTCCGCACTCAGAGGGACAGAAAGGTATGGGAGGTAAAATTAATGTTAAAATTTAATGCAATTTGTAGTGGGTTGAACAGGGATAAGGAATTTATGACAAAATATAATTTCTAAGCAAAAGCCTACAGCACCTGGGAGTCCCAGGCGGTCTCCCATCCAAGTTGACTGACCTTTCCACAGACCCAAGAGCATCGTAAATACCTCTAAAGCCTCAGAGGAAGAGTGCAATTTACCATTGACTGATCAAAGATATCTGGATCTGGACTGCATTCTGTTATCTGATTTCCATGCTAAACAATGTGATGTGTACTTGTATTTAAGAGAGATGTTTTCATATTTATCTGTATAACATGCCTGAGGAAGAGACCTAAGGTCTTGAAAGCTTGCATTTAAATCTGCTTAGTTAGCCAATAAAAGGTATCAAAAACTATATTTGCCTATTATAAAACTATAGTTTCAATCGAGATTAGATTTTTTGAATGAAGTGACCTTTATGTTTTAGTTGTACAATGTAGCACTTTATAACTTTTGAAACATTCTTAATTATTTTTAAACTAGTGTAAAAGACGGTGTACATGGGCCAAAGTGCTTAAAACCGCAGAACTACTCCTCGCAGCATTCTGTGTGTTCAGGCAGTGTCTACTACGCATGACTGCATCGGACAAACATCTGCGTTCAGGCAGTATGTACTTCACATGACTGCATTGGACAAACATCTGCATTCAGGCAGTGTCTACTGTGCATGACTGCATCGGACAAACATCTGCGTTCAGGCAGTGTCTACTGCTCATGACTGCGTAGGACAAACATCTACGTTCAGGCAGTGTCTACTGCGCATGACTGCATTGGACAAACATCTGCGTTCAGGCAGTCTGTACTGCACATGACTGCATTGGACAAACATCTGCATTCAAGCAGTGTCTACTGCACATGACTGAATCAGACAAACATCTGCGTTCAGGCAGTCTGTACTGCACATGACTGCATTGGACAAACATCTGCATTCAGGCAGTGTCTACTGCGCATGACTGCATCGGACAAACATCTGCGTTCAGGCAGTATGTACTGCACATGACTGCATTGGACAAACATCTGCATTCAGGCAGTGTCTACTGTGCATGACTGCATCGGACAAACATCTGCGTTCAGGCAGTCTGTACTGCACATGACTGCATTGGACAAACATCTGCGTTCAAGCAGTGTCTACTGCGCATGACTGCATCAGACAAACATCTGCGTTCAGGCAGTCTGTACTGCACATGACTGCATCGCCCTCTATTCAGGAAGTCTCTACTGCGCATGACTGCATCGGCCTACATTTTGGCAATATCAACTGCGCATGACTTCATTGGACAAACATATATCTAGCCTTTTATATTATAGGATGTAACAAATCTTGTCTTAGAGTGACAGGTCTACTTAAAGTGATTAAACTAAAATTAACCTTGACACCCTTTGGCTCTATACTCTTTACGATGTATACTTTTGAGCTCAGGGTTCATTGTTCCTTTTAATGAAGTAGCATATTATTTTGTCCTTTTGGTGAGACACACACATACCTTATATCAAGTTTTCCTAACCTGTTATGATCATACAGCTTGCTATTTTTTATCTGCTCACTAGTTTTTCCTATTGTTTAAAGCTTAACTAACACCCAAATTAAAGTTACCCCCCAAATAATTATCCACATAACGGTAAGCATATCCATACTAGTATTATCCTGAATAAGTCCAGCATTATTGAGAAATCCATCTCGTTCTGAGACACACAGGCAGGCAGCTTGCTGTACAGGCATCTGTGAGCCTGTGCCGTCAGTCACTTCCTGTACCTTAAGGTACAATGCAGCTCCTCCTCACCAATCCTAGAGGACACCGAGACGTATAGGGCAGGTGCACAGATGTCTTTGGCAAGACATCTGCACTGATGCCTGCCTGACCGTCTCAGAACGAGTTGGATTTCTCAATACGATGGACATATTCCAGATAATACTAGTATGGATATGCTTATCGTTATGTGGACAGTTATTTGGGGGTAACTTTAATTTGGGTGGTAATTCCGCTTTAAGCTGCTGTGCTCTTCTGGTAGTTTTTTATTAGTGCTGTGTGTTCATTTTCTCCCCTGAGCACTAGATGGCAACGCAGCGCATTCTGATCAATGCATTGCACACTTTTCTGGTCCTGATTGGGTTAATTCTCAGTCTGTCTTGCTGTTAACCTTGAAATTGTTGTCCAGCTACTGTACATCCTATTGTGACCACTAGAGGGTCAGACTGCTCTGTGCTACTCCTAGGTCCTGCGGTGACATGGCAGCTGTGCATACAGGAGTCACTTTGTCCTTATATTGTATAGAGAGGTATATTACGCTCCAGGATGTCCGCCAGCTTCCTCCGTCTCCCGTTTTCTTCCAGGACTTCAGTGATATTGGTAATAACAAGCAAATACTGTCAAGTTCATATCTGAGCAACTATATCACCTGATTAAGAGTGCAGGCTAACTACAGGTTTCACATCTCATCTAATGAGGGATAAGAAGGATTATATGAAGGAACAGGTGAAGCAGCACAAATTGGAGCTGAAATGTAATGAGATGTGAGAGCGTCTGCATTAGCTCAGCACGTAAACATGTATTTCTATTTTCTTCGGAGATCCACAGTTTATAATTTTGTACAGAATGTATCCTTTAAAGGAATAGTAATATTTCACAAAAACAGCAGTTCCAATTAATCTTCATAGTATTTGGGCCATGGAGAGTGTTATTTCAGTACTGTCAGAGTTGTAGTTCAAGAGTAACTGAATGATAAAGTACCACCCTCCCGCCCCTTTTACCTAGTGTAAGTCACCTCCCCTCAGATGTGGAGTCTGATCACTTGAGCAGACAGGTTGCAGCAAGCAACAGTTTTCTTACTGTGAACATAAGGCAAACCCTGCCCCTTGATAGGTTTTCTCTTATGCTCACTGAAGATTGTCCCTCTCTGTGATCCATCCAGACAGTCTTGCTGCTCTGAGGTGAGCAGTGTTACATCAGTAAAAGGGGCGGGAGGGGGATACTTTATCATTCAATTACTCTTGAACTACAACTCTGACAGTAGTGAAATAACACTCTCCAAGGCCCAAATACTATGAAGATTAATTGGAGCTGCATTTATTGTGAAACATTACTATTACTTTAAAGGAAAGTCTCATATATAAACATAGGGTTTTTTCTATACCATTATATCCCTTTCTTATAGAGGTTTGCAGAAGTAATTTGTATAGTAGTCCAGAGCTGGCTATTTCACCCCCCCACCTCCATATTGCAAGTGGCCATTTCACACTATAATCAGTTTATGCCTCCTTGCTGTCCAACACCAATGCATTTGCTGTAGGGAAATGCCTCCAGAGCTACATAGAAAACTATGTTTGATACAGGCACACACTTACCCCACCACTATACAGAGGAACCAGGAGGGTCCCTTAGAAGGCAAGCATGAAGTCAAAGGAATCCAAATATGGCCAGACACCTACTATCGAGTGCTGAGACCTCTGTATGATGTGGGTGGCTGGAGGGAAGGCTCTCTCCATACTCAAACCCTCCAGTCTTTTTCAGCAGCAGGCGTAATTGTATATTGTACTACTATCCCTGCTTTCTGGTCAGCATAACAGGGTTAACATACAGGTAGAGAACCTGGTGGCAGTATAGGTAGAAATGAGTGAAATGTTAAAAAAATAAGAAATTTAATTTTTTTTATTCTGCTGTATCACAATAAATACTAAAAAACAAAAGGTTATGATTTCCGTAACTGAATAGTTACCCTTTATTTTGACTTTAAATATTCTGCAAGTAATGTACAGTGAAATTGCCTAGACTCCCCCCACCTATGTACTTGACTGTCTGGTCTGTTTGCAGTGAGCTTTCTCTCAGGGAACATGAAAGCAGTTTTAGTGATTCAACGTAAAAGATACAATCTAAACAAAACAGCACACTGTGCTGCAGGGAGATTAATGTATCACATCATACTTTGATTTTCACTGGAAACAGTGAGTTACCTGGATCTCTTTGCAGCAAGCTTTCTCTCAGGGAACATGAAAGCAGGTATAATGATACAATATAAAAGATACAATGTAAACAAAATAGCACACAGTGCTGCAGGGAGACTAATGTATCACATCCTACTTTGATTATCTCCTGAAATGATGAGTTACCTGCACCACAGTCAGGGACATCAAAGCTTTAAAATAATAATAATTAAAAAAAAAATGATGGGGGGGCTCTAGGCAATTTAACTGTTACAGAATATGTAATGTCAACATATAGGGTTACTGTTACTTTAACCCTTTGAGTGCCAGAAGGGTTTGCTTTTGGGTACCCCTCTGGCATTCAAACTGCACCACAGGGACAAATAAAATTACGTTAAATAAACCTATGATCTGATGCACACTCGGTCCATGACTAACCCAATGCCCATGTGTACTAGCAGTGATGCTGATGTAGTGATATAGAGGTAGATTTAAAGGCAGCAGTTAGCCATAAAAAGCACTACCGGGTGCATTTAAATTTAGCAATTTAAAGATCTGTCTAAAGAACATCAAACGGCAGTTTGAGAATCCTTATGGCCGATACACTTACGTGCATTGAGACGCATGGAACAAGAATCCCCAGAGCCATTCAAAGGCTTGCAGTACTGTTAACAGCTGAAAAAAAGATAACCTTAACGGACAAAACTTAAGACCCACTTTTCTTAGCTGTTAGACACTTAATGGGCAAAAAAACACCCGTTACATAGGAAAACACACAAAAATACAAAACAAGCTCACCTGTGCAACATCACCATGTGATGCACAAGCAACCTGCACCCCACAACTTCACACCCGCAAATGGCAGATACATACCAAGCACAACACACCACATCTTATAACACACACACAAACCTTCAAACACTTAACTTGACAATAAGCAACTTCCCATTGGTCAGCACTCACCTCATCACCACACCTACACAACACCCTATCAAGTACTTAAAGGGACAACTCACCACACTCACTTGTGGCTTCTTTTCCACTCAGGGAGGGAGATAAAGAGAGAGAGAGAGAGAGAGAACAATAAGTATGTTGGGATACATATTGTTGCGAAGACTGCGGAGAAGGCATGCAAGGGAGAGAGCTAGGGAATACCAGCAACCCCCAGGCACGCCTGATCAGCAGCCTTCACCTATTGCAAGTGAGGAGGCTCTGGCTCAACAGCCACACAGGAGTGCATCCCCACCTGGAGGACAGAACCTGCCTGCAGATGCACAGCTGCAGCAACAGGATGCTCCCCAGCTGCCACAGGGACCCCTGCAGCAGCGGAGGATGTATAGACCACCACCAAGGGCCAGGGTATACCGCCCAAGGGTCACTATCTTTGGAATGACTGATGACGAGGTGATTGATAGCTACAGGTTGAGGCCGCACAGCATCATTGCCTTGTATGAGGTCACCAAGGATCAGGTGGATCCCATTTACATACACAACCATGCCCTATCTGGCCTGCAAAAACTCCTCTGTGCCATACACTTCATGGAAAGTGGTGCCTTCCAGTCTACTGAGGGTTACGCATCTGGCATGTCACAGGCCACATTCTCCAGAGTACTCACCAAGGTCTTGCCAGCCCTCAAAAACAAGGCCAGTACTTATATACACTTCCCCACCACCAACATGGAGTGGATACATCTCAAGCAGGGCTTTTAGGCAAGGGGAGGCATGCCCAGGGTCATGGGTGCTATAGATTGCACCCATGTCCGTATCAAAGCCCCAGCACGTGATGCACATATCTACATCAACAGGAAGAACTACCACTCCATGAAGCTGCAGATGGTGTGTGACAGCAACTTGAGCATCATGAATGTCTGGGCAAAATATCCTGGCAGCTCTCATGATTCCTACATTCTCCAAAGCTCTTCAGTCCACAGAGATTTTGAGAATGGAACCTATACAGTGGGATGGATTCTGGTGAGTTCACAATGATAACTCACACCACATACACAGGTGTACACACAACACTGCTCAGCATGCTCCTGAAAAACAACATCACACAAAACATCATTCACATAACATGTGCTACCTGTCTCACCATGTCACTCGCATTCCACAGGCGATGCTGGCTATGGATGCAAATCCTGGCTACTGTCCCCTGTCGCCAATCACCAAACAGATGCCCAGGAGAGATACAACCAGGTTCATGGCACAACGAGGAATGTTATTGAGCGGACTTTCGGCCTCCTCAAGTCCAGATTCAGATGTCTGGACCACTCTGGGGTAACACTCCAGTATGCACCTGTAAAGGTGTGTGACATCAGAATAGCGTGTGCAATACTGCACAATATCGCAGTGGACACCAGGCTGGTGGATCATATCCAGGACCCCCCCCCCCCATTCCTGAAGTGCCAATGGACATTGGCCATGTTGAGGAGACCATGAGAGGGGTGCAGATCAGAGACAGGCTCATCACGGAACACTTTACCTGCGAGTATAACACAGCCACACAAACAATCCATGCAAGTCCCCCATCAGTCCTGTGAATTGGTGCCAACACTCTAACCACCCCACACATGATGTTCTGTTTCACCCCACAGGATCAATGACACAGCACTGCACTGGCAGCAGTATGGCCCCAAACATCATACATACCATGGATGTGGCAGATTTATGTGGGGATTACAAAACCATCTTCCATTCCCTTCTCCACATTGACATACATACCTCAAGGATATCACGCACACCCCCAGGAGAAACAAGGTACCATGTTCGTCACCTACAGGGCTTGACTGACAGCAACTCATGTGATTTGCCATGATCATAGCCAGAGCAACCATGGTAGCCTTGTAGCGTAAGAGTGTTATCCAATGCAATGCACTGGATAACACTCTGTCACATCAGGGGTTAAAGGGCTATTGGACTCAACATGGGACCTGTACTGTGCTAGAGCTGAGAAGAGCAGCAGAGGGATGGATCTACAGTGGTATTGTTACACAACGTAGAGGTCATGAAACATGGATCAGATCTCCAGGGACACCATGCTGACCTATGAATGTGCAGAGATATGTGCTCCTGACATGAATACACACATCAACAAATATGTCCCAATAGTTGCATGGAACAAATGAAATTGGGCTGCCACTGTCAACCTCACAGTGGCAGCCCAAATTCATTACTTCCATGGAGCTCTCAGAACATACTTGTTGATGTGTGTATTCATGTCAGGGGCACATATCCATAGGGCTGGTTCACATTTCCTTAGTTCTCTGCATAATGGGTTACAGACAAGTACACAAAGCAATGGTTTGTGTACTCACCTGTAACAAAAAAGATTGAGGGGATTATGAAATAGAAATTATTGTTGTTTGATGATCAGTTTGAGGCTGCTGCTCCAAATCCTGTCCTCTAGTCCCACAGGCATCCATAGCATGATCCATCCTTGAACTGAAGATCTTTCATGTGACTGGATTGATGTCTTGACAACACCTCTATGAAGTTCACCCCTTGCTGTTTCAAGTGATTGTGTTGGTGATGCAATATTTGACCTGAGGTTCACAGCAACCTCTACTGGAACATTCTCATATAGACACAGAAAACAAGAATTCATGTGTGTGCTAACCTGTACAGTTAGGATGCTCATCTACAGAGTTGTCAAACCTTGTGGACAACACATGAGCAGGACAGTTGTGTTACTATAGTAGCAAAATTTAGTTTCAAAGTACATTTAGTATTCTCGTACAAGTGTTTAATGCATATAGGGAATATAACCAGAAAACACATGTACGTTCTAATGTACTTTGAGACACAATAAAGAAGAACCATCACTATTCATTCTGTATCTGTATGATGGAATGTTAGATTACACATTTGTCAATGCGTAACCACACTCAAGGCTAGAGTATCCCCCATACATGGGAAGGCATGACCCACATCACAGAAGTCCACTACTTGTTTGCCAGTGAGTGGACTCTGTGATGTATTCATGCAAACAGGTGATGGCAGTGATACACTAATGTGTGTTGGGAGTGATAAAGAGGTGATACAGGGGACATACTTCCACAGTGATGTCATGTCCATGGATTCTGTGTTGCTCAATATAATCAATGTTCTGAGACTGCTTTAGTTTGACATATCTCAGTACATGGGCTACATCAACAAACAACCAGACTAAGTGGACAAATGTTACAACCTTAATAAAACAACAACTCAACTTACTGGAGAACCCATTGCTCACCCCAGGGTTTCAATGTGTGTGCTACACATTGAAATCCTATGATGAACATTGGGTTCCCCAGTAAGTCAGGTGCACAATAAGAGTTTGAATCAAAGACTATATTGATGCATGTTACATCTGCCCTGCTTGTTAATTCACTGCAAAGTAATATAGCTGTTTGTTTGGTTATCCCCTTAAACACAACAATTGATGCAGTTGAATGTTCAGTGTTACACCATTTGTTGTGCTAAGGGGTATGTTTTGTTGTTCAAATTCAACCCACAACATTGCCATATAACACTATTGTGTTATATGGCTTCAGGGATGAATTGCCAGTTGAATTTGGACAACGGTGTGTGTGTGAACCCATGTTGTAACATCCCACAAACATTTTACCTAGGCAGAAGTTGTGTTCACTGCATTGTTTGGCAATGCATTGGAGACAATTCTGCCACCCAAACTACAACTAAATACAAAGAAGATCAGGCAGGATTCAAAAGCACAATGTTCCTTTATTCAGGGGGAAGATAACGAGTTGGGCATTTTATTTCTTTTTCTTTGGGGGGGGTCTTAGACTGGGTGCCAGAGGTGGATGCCCTGGATGATCGCTCCTGCAGGAACACTGTAAGTAAAAAGTATGCTACGTTGCAGGACCGTCACCGGTCCTTAAGGGAAAAAAAAATGGTGACTGTCCAGGCACGTCACAGGGTTGTTAAATGGTTAATGGAAGTTTTGGAATTTGTTTATTCCCCTGTAGAGCACTTGGTTTGTTCCAGAATGACACCACTTATTTGGAATATGAGCACCTCTCCCTATTTCTAACAAAATGTAAAACCAATATGAAGTTTATGATTAAGCCCTGGAAAGTGGTGCAGAAGTCACAAGACTGAACTGACACCAGGTTGCTTCCCCGCACATGAGATTATGCAGCATGCCATGTAGACCCCTCCCAAGACTAAAGAAGTAGTCAGTCAGGGCAGATAAGATAGTAGGTAATACTGGACTCTCAGTTGGAGAATTTGGCACTTGACACCAATATTTAAAAGAAAAGCCTGAGTCTCAAGGTGAAACTCAGTTCCCAGCTATCAATTCCTACTTTTATATAACTTAAGACAAATTAAATTGCATATGCTGCTTTAAAGCTGGTTTGGGGAAGCACTGTTTTTTACAAACTACTTTTCCTGGAGAGGAGGCTGCATTTCAATGTGTAAGACATAACAGGAAATGAGGAGTGCAACGAAGAATTGCTTCACCCCAAAGAGATGAGAAACTGAACATGTATCATTAATCTTAAAGGAACAGAAAACACTATATCTAAACTAGCCAAAGAATATAAAACAGAGCCCAAAAAGCTGTAAAATATGAAGGCATCGCTGTTGATTTTAAACTATCTGCTAATATGTAAAAAGTAAATAAGACGCACCTTCATGAAATCAGCTGTCAAAGCAGATGAGGCCCCCAATGGCCACAGTTTTCCTCCTTGCATTCTCATTTACTTCCACCACCCCCTTTCACCGAAGGAACGCAGAGAGGATTATGGTCTGAATTCGGAGGGTCGCGGTCCGTATCAGCTGCGGGGCAGGCAGTCTCTACTGTGCATCACTGCACCACGGTGTAATGGTTTTCAGTACACTCCGAGACAGGCAATTTGGTAAAAACACAGTTTTATTGAATTAGCAGAATAAAGTAACACTTGCGGGTCCAGTAATAGCACAAATGGAACTGACACAGGACAGGTTACTAAAACACAATAGCCCACACGGGTCCAGTATACATATATCACAAGTAGTAAATATACTGACACAGGTCGGGAACAGTTTGTGTGATTCAGTGAGACACAAATGGTTAATGCTATTAGGCCAGGAGACTGGGAGGCCCTAATAGTGAGGCCCAGGAAGCACTCAAATGCTGATAAGTGCCAAAATAGAGACTAGCCCAGGAAGGTTGAACAAGGCCCTGGAAGGAACACAGATTATAGTGATGCTACAACCGGAGGAACAACGGAACGCCCTGTAAATACACACACTGCGACCCACGGTAACGGTACTGGACAATGATGTTGATACGCCAGGCTTGAGGGCAACTGCCGGATGACAGAGCCGACTGAGGCGCTCAAGAGACCAACCTCGATATGGTGGATAGACAAGCCAGCGTATGTAGTGCCAATAGTAAAGCTCCTACCCGGGTGAGTACCGGAAGGCCCTGGTAACGGGCGCTTGGCTGTTAAACAGTAAACAGGAGCGGAGACTAACTGAGGCGCCCAGGAGACCAACCTCAGTGACAACTGATAACAAGCCAAGCGTAAAGGGTGCAACGAGCTGAGCGTAACCCTGGGTATGGAGCAAGGAGGCAGCAAAGCACTAATGGGTCGCAGCCACGGAACGGTAATGCAGTACACGAGGCAACCAACTGGGCTAGTATGCTCAAGGCAGAGCACGGTAGTAACTCACTACCGGACACGGTAGTACAACGGATTGGAGGCACGGGAGCAGGAACGGAAGCCACTACGGTCAAAGCATGGACAGGAACGTCAGCCAGGCCGGGTCGGTACATGGAGCAGGAACATCAGCCAATACAAGTTTATTCACGGAGCAGGAATGTCAGCCAGGCCGGGTCGGTACACGGAGCAGGAACAGGATCAGAGAGAGATTAGTCAGGCAGTCCGGGTCATACACAGGATTCACACGATAACGGCAGCAAGCACAATGCAACGGAAACACCACAAAAGGGCCCTGCATTAGTGACAGAGCACAGTACTTAAAGGCTACCACTGGATGGAGCCATAACACTTAGCCAATAAGAAAGCATCAGGCATCTAGTGTCAAAATGTCGCCAAAATACACGGGCACCGTGATACACGGCTCTTCTACTTTTTTTTTTTTATAAAATCTCTCAGCAGTGGGAGTACCCTTGTTTTACTCATGAGGATAAACCCTACAACATATATTCTTTTACATTGTAAGTATTACTGTCCCTTTAATTGCACCATAGGGAAGAAATACAAATTCCAGTTGAGTTAAATGGGTATATTAGATCCCCTTTGAAGGCTACAGAGCTCTCCAAAACATTATGAAACAAGTCAAGGGATTAAAAGCCCCATTCAAATCAATGAGACCATTTGGTCTGGATTACATTACAGTTTTTTATTTACAAACTAGTAGGTGCGTGGCACGGCCACACCTCTGTGGTGAACCTTTTTTTTCTTTAACCCTTTGAGTGCCAGGTAGCCATCACATTGTGTTGCAATAGATTGGGAACCTCTGTGGCACTGAAAAGGCTCAATTGCATTAATAGTCTGTTAAGAAACAAATAAGGTGCACTCACTTTTTTGGTACTATATGATGAGGCTGAGTGCCATTTAAGGATCCACTTTTTCTTTGCTCTTTTGTTTTAAAAGTCAGAACTCATGGTGGGGCATCAGGACCTCTCTGATGCCCCTCAGCTGCTGACCAATAGAGGCGACACAGGGTAGCAAGAGAGCTGCCCTGCTTCCATCGTACCCGGGAAAGAGTGAGCGGGATTGAGAATCCCCTCACATCAATGAGGGAGCTCCACCCCCCCGCCCCCTCCTAAGCCAGTGGCTAATGTTTTTGTTCCTTTTCAAATACAGAGTGGCAGCGGTGGTTGGATGTTTCCTCCTCAACCAATCAGCATTTTCCAGCCACGCAACCCTGACAGCGAACTAGGTTCAAGTACACACATGCATAATTAATATATATATATATATATATATATATATACACACACACACATACATACACTTTACACTCAAGATTACACACTCCACGTTCAGTTCACATGGAGTTAATGTAAATATATTCAACAATAAGAACGACAATCTTGGGATTTTCCAGAAAATCTTTTATTTCAGCCTGGTCAACATTTCGGCCCCCATTAGGCCTTCATCAAGAACTATTTTATTTATATATATATATATATATATATATATATATATATATATATATATATATAAAAACACTTTTCAACTGCAATAGAATCTAGGATTTAATCTATCTTATATGAAACAGCTGGTTAGTTCCAGTTCTTAGTAAATCAGCCTCTGTCTTTCTCTGTTTGGGACCTATTGTTGCCTGTCCTACTTTTACTGTTCTGTGTTTTACCTTTACACACCTTGTGAGATTGGTTGTGATTGAGCGTATTAGTGTGTAGGATCACTGTCACAACCCAAAATGCCAACCTTGCTCTGCAAGATTGAATGGAGTAGATAAACCTGATGAACTTGGTTAGTCCCAGACTCTGCACCTGAGGATATAATGTAAAATACCTGTATTATGGTCACATAGAACTACAAAACAGGAAAGAAGAAAGAGCGCCCAGTAGTGTAATAATGTAATCAGCTTAATCGATATTAACAAATACGGTCATAAGGGAACACTCCCGATATACTGATATAACGTTGTCAGTTCACTGCAGGTTGAAGGCCTCCACACCAAGCCAAGGTCAGGGTAAGGACTATATCTTATATATATAAAGTATATCTATATACTTTACATCTGGTGGTAGGTCCACTTTAAAGGGATAGTAATACTTCATTTTAACTTTATTTTATTTTGTAGGCATTAAAAAAACATGAAGAATGATATAAGGTCTTATCTCTGAAACCTTTATGGTTTAAGAGATATTCAAAAACAAAGTATCCCCCCCCGTTCAACCAGATCAGAAGGGAGATGCCCAGGTAGACTGCAGAGAGGGACAATCTTCAATTAAGATAATGGAAAAAGCTGAAAAACTTGTCAAGGGGGGCAGGGCTTTCATTGTTTTCATAGGAAGAAGATTGTCCCCTTCTGTTATCTGTACTGTCATACAACCTGATCCACATCTGAGAAGAGATGGCTTACACTAGGAAAAAGGGGCGGGGAGGGGAACTTTGCTTGTGAATATCTCTCAAACCATAAAGGTTTGAGAGATAAGACTTATATCATTCTTCATGTTTTTTTAATGCCTACAAAATAAAATAAAGTTAAAACGAAGTATTACTATCCCTTTAAAGATAAAAATATGTTATAGTGCTCTGTACATCCCTGCAGTATGCTGAGGGTTAAAACTGCCCTGTTTAATGAGTTTTTGAATGTAGATGCGGGCATCCACTCTCAAGAGAAAAGCTGTGCCAGTTAGGGTGACCACGCATCCCGGAATGCCCGGGACTGTCCCTTATTGGAGGTCTGTGTCCTGCATCCTGGGTCACCCCTCACCGGAACAACAAAGAGCCCCGGAACGGAGCAAAAAAGCCGGAATCCACAGCCCCTACATAGCACAACACGCACCAGTCCAGCCAGCCAAAGAAATGTATTTGCTATATGATCCTCATTGGCTGGCTGAGCCAATGAGGACCATTTAGCAAATACATTTCATTGGCTGGCTGGACTGGTACGTCCGAGACAACTGGTGCTGCGAGTGAGACTGAGGTTTGAGTCCTGAGGCTGAGGCTCCCACCGGCGCTGACTCTGCTCAGTGGGTGAATTCGGGTGTGAAATCTCAGCTTTATATGTAGATGTTAGGGTGATCACATGTCCCGGAATGGCAGATGGGAAATGTGGCCCCCCTATTGCCAGTCGGGCGTTCTGTGAAGGTACAAGCCATTGTTCCTTCATCAGAGGTATGGATGGCTCCCAGCAATGAATGAAGGTTGCATTGTATGGCAGAGACTGACAGTTTCCATGGCACTACCTACCATAAGATGATGGATGCTCAAAGCTCGGTAACTAAAGTAACCACATATCCTTTTAAAACTGAGACATTTATAAAAAAAAAAAAAAAAAAAACACTCACACTGCAGTTTCACAAATTTCTGTGCAGTCCTGCTGAATGAAGATTTCATAAACATCCCTGATTCAGAGAGATATGTGCTTGCCTTATCGGTAACATCTTTGTAATTTTTAAAGAGACGGTGCCACTAATTAGTCCACCTGTGCTCCAGCTGGGATATCCTAAAAACATGCCATGTTGGTAGCTCTTGAGGACCACTTTTGTCTACTTTAACCCCTTAAGAACTAAGCTGTCCAGGGGTGGGGTGTGCTGGAGGACCAACAGAGTAAAAACCTCAAACCCTTTTGGGTCAGCCTTATGCCTATCCCATGCATGCTTGAATTCTGTCACTGTATTAACTTCTGCAACTTCTGCTGGTAGGCTATTCCACTTATCTACTATCCTCTCAGTGAAGTAAAACTTTCTTACATTACATCTAAACCTGTGTCCATCTAGTTTTAGACTATATATATATATATATATATATATATATATATATATATATTTATTTAAGATTTTAACTGTTTCTTGGGTGGCAAAGGGGTGGAGATCGGCTGCAGGCAGTGTATCAGGAGTGGCAATTTTCACAAGAGTGGGCAGGAAAGACGCCTATCGACTCCTCTGAAAATCACTACAGCGAGATTCACCACTGCAGCAGTCCAACAGGCCCCCGAAGTGCACGGCGTGCCCAATCAAACAGGCAACGCTGTGTACCATTCAGATATATATATACGAAAAAGGAGGGGGTGGCAGCTCTCACTCTCAAAAGAGTTCTTGCCGAGGTGCACAGTCCCAATTTCAGATGAAGCATAGACATAAGAGGAGGGCAGCACCAGTGGGTCTTTCTCAAAAATAACTTTATTAGCACAAATGGTCAAGAAAACACGGTCAATGTTTCTATATAAAGGTCTATTGACCGAAACGTCAACCATGTTTTCTTGACCATTTGTGCTAATTAAGTTATTTATTGAGAAAGAGCCAGGTGAGAACAGGAATACAAGCAGGAGCAGTAACAGAAAACACCATAAATAAAGAACTGCAATCAAAGGCGTAACTAGAAGCCTCTGGGCCCTGGTACAAGAAGTGCCACAGGCCCCCCCCCACCACCAAATTGGCCCCTCTGACCACACTGACCCCCTCCACAATGTTCCCAACTCCTACCTGGAGCTCCCGTGCAGTCCTCTTAGTAATGCAAAGCGCTGGGAGATGATGTCATCTCCCAGCGTTCTGCATTACTAGAGCATCAATGGGAGACTGCGGGCGCCAGGCGGAGGGGTCGCAGGGGGAGGCCGGGCCCCTGGAGTGCACGGGCCCAGTCGCAGGTGTGACCCCTGCGACCCCTATAGTTACGCCACTGACCACAACTGTACCTTACAGTCAGGGCTCAGAAGGTATCGCAGGTGTCATTCATTTTACAGTTGCTCTGTTAATAGGTGTCTGCCCAGGTAAACCATCACTAGGTCATTACACACACACATATATATATATATATATATATATATATATATATATATATATATATACACACACACACAATCAACTGTAGATATACATCTCTAGTGTGAATGCTTCCTCAAACTATTGTGTGTAGGTATATACATTACAATATAGAGTTGATTTTGAAACCTTGATAGGTTCCCTTTAAATTGTGTTTTTAACTCTGCAGGAAAAAAAATGCAAAAAATATGTCTCATACGCACAAAGAAATTGGGGAACTCTAAGACAATCCAAGTGCACCATAAAGATCAAGTAACTATTTCTATTTATTTAATTTGGGGTTTTTAAATACTTGAATGACAGAGGTCTCTAGCACATTCGAGATGTTAAAAATCCCATTTAAATCAATTATAATGTTCATTTGCCTCCTATATGAGGTACGTATCCCAGAATGACTCCGCTTTTCTTTGTGCCTTTGATAAGGATTCCTTGTAGCTCAGCACCTGAAATAGTTAAAAAAAAAGAGAAATTAAAATGGGTGGAGCTTTGTGGTGCGTCTGTCATTATAAACAGTCCCCTTTAACTCTTTCACTGCTGAATTTCTCACCTTAGAAGAAACACTGCATATGACCTTATGACTCATATGTACAAAAGCCGACTGGAGTTATTTTGGAGTCAACCAACTGCACCATAGGGGACAATTAAAAAATCCTGTGAAATTAAATTGGGCTTTTAACCCCTTGAATGCTAGAGAGGACTCCAATACATTGCGAAGCAATGTATTGGAGTCCTTTCTGGCGTTCAAGGGGTTAAAAAGCTATATCCAACTGCATGGGAATTTAGAAATTTTCATTTGTCCCCTATGGTGCAGTTGGTTTACTCCAGAATAACTCCAGTTTGCTTCTATGGGGGAGAATTATAAAAGTGCAGTGAATGGAAAAGAAGCATTAAAATGGCTGTAACATTGTGGCTGGTAATAATAAAAGTATTAAAGGGATAGTAATGGATCAAAATAAAACAGCTCCAATTAATCTTCATAGTATTTGGGCCTTGGAGAGTGTTATTTCAATACTGTCAGAGTTGTAGTTTAAGAGTAATTGAATGATAAAGTATCTCCTCCCGTCCCTTTTACCTAGTGTAAGCCACCTCCCCTCAGATGTGGAATCTGTTCTCTTGATCGGACAGACTACAGCAAGGGACAATCTTCTTACTGTGAGCATAAGGAAAGCCCTTCCCCCCTTGACAGGTTTTTCCTTATACTCACTGAAGATTGTCCCTCTGTGTGATCCATCCGGACAGTCTTGCTGCTCTGAGGTGAGCAGTGTTGATACTTTATCATTCAATTACTCTTGAACTACAACTCTGACAGTATTGAAATAACACTCCCCATGGCCCAAATACTATGAAGATTAATTGGAGCTGCTTTTATTTTGAAACATTACTATCCCTTTACGGACAGTTAAGGAAGACATAACACCGTGTAAGTACTTTTTTTTAATAAAATGGAGTAAAGAAGCTTGTAAAAAAATGAATCAGCGAATTCATAAAGAAATGTCGCTATTTGCAATAATTTAGCGACAGAATTTTCACCAAATATTTAAGTCCATGTCTGACCTGTTTTTATTCTTTACCTAGAATTATTTATAAATACCAACACTCATAATAAGAAATAAGGACATTATATCTTCTTAACCCCTTAAAGACCATCCGCACGCGCTTGTGGATGGCATTTAAGGACCACTGACCATTTTTTTTTTATCCAACGCAGGGATCCCCGAATGGCATGCAGCCGTAGTGGGAGCCCTGAAATCCATGACGGTCCTGGCACGTCATGGGTCCATATCATACGTCTAACCCATGACGTGCCAGGACCGTCATGGGAAAACTTCCCTAAAGGACCTGTGACTGTCCTGGCATGGATTTCAGGGCTCCCTGCTCGGCTGTACGTAGTTCGGGGAGCCCTGAATTGGATCAAGTAAAAAAAAAAAAAAAAATGAAATGCTCCATGGTCCTTAAGGGGTTAAGGATCCATTCTCAAAAATGAACACAAACACTTTTTATAAATCTCCCTCTATGTTCCCTCCCCAAATATTTATTATGGGTCCAATGGTGGAATATACCTATAGATTTCAGCTATTTATCGTGTTGCTTTATTTGACCTGACACAGTACAGTGAAGCTGGCAGCCTGCAGGTGTCCCCAGGTAAGAACAATTAGTACCTGCAGTCAGTGAGCAGCATTGTTGACGATAAGAAACAGGGAGGAGCAGAGACACTTTGGAAGTTACCTCCTCCTTGGGACTGTGGTTTGTGTGTGTGTGTGTGTGTCTGTATGTGTGTGTGTTTATATGTGTGTGTGAGCATAAGGGACCAATGTGATTCAAGGCGACATGGTATAGAAAAAGGAAAGACCGAGTGGAGAGGGAAACAAGACATTCCAGGAAGAGAGTGAGAGGTGAGAGAGGGATGTTTGTAGAAGGAGGGGAGGGACACAGGTGAGGTGAGGCAGGTGAGAGCAGGAAGACAGGCAGGAGCAGTAACAGTAAAGAACTGCAATTGTACGTTACAGTCAGGGCTCAGAAGGAAGCGCAGGTGCCATTCATTTTACATCTAACAGTTGCTCTGTTAATAGATTTCTGCCAAGGTAAACCATCACTAGGTCATTACAGTGGATTATTGTATGTAGCCGCCGGGGAACCTGCTGCAGTGAAAGGCACTCATTTCTCTCTCAGACTAAGGGAAGTTAACTAGACAAGGAAGAAAACTAACACATGAGAGTCTGGTCAGAGCCACAAGTGTCATCAGCAGTGATAGCCACAAAGGAACAGAATCACTGAAACCAGACAGCAGAGTTTTAGCAAGTACCTGTCTTCTGAGGGGTAGAGAGTAAATTTCAAAGGGGGGGGGGGGTGTCCTGTTAGATTAGGACAGTGACTCAGAAAGGTATATCCTGCAATGAGTGGCAGTGGTGGCTGACCTTGGCAAATGTCCTGCGAAGACCCAGAAGTTACAACAAGAGGTGCAGGGGCAACCAGAGCCACGTTACTGAAGAGGACGGGCAGGAAGCGGGTGGCCAAGATGTGGGGTCGCCCGCTACCCCTGAAGATGCTGCAGAAGAACTTTTGGCTGTTCCTAGCAGCTTCAATTCTGGTCTTTGGGTTCTTGACAGTGTATGTGCATTTGGCAACGTCCTCCGACGGAAACCCCATCAATAGAAGTAAGTCACCCACAAAGAGGGTCACCTAACCCTATACAGTCAATCTTTCAGTTGGGAATTTGTTCTATGGGCGAGACTGCATTGATAAAAGGGATAGTAATGTTTCACAAAAAACAGCAGCTCCAATTAATCTTCATAGTATTTGGGACATGGAGAGTGTTATTGCAATACTGTCAGAGTTGTAGTACAAGAGTAATTGAATGATAAAGTATCCCCCTCCCGGCCCTTTTACTTATGTAAGCCACCTCCCCTCAGGTGTGGAATCTGGTCTCTTGACTGGACATCTCACAGCAAGGGACAATCTTTTTACTGTGAGCATAAGGAAAACCCTACCCCCCTTGACAGGTTTTTCCTTATTCTCACTGAAGATTGTCCCTCTCTGCGATCCATCAGAACAGTCTTGCTGTTCTGAGGTGAGCAGTGTTACCTCAGTAAAAGGGGCGGGAGGGGGATACTTTATCATTCATTTACTCTTGAATTACAACTCTGACAGTATTGAAATAACACTCTCCAAAGTCCAAATACTATGAATATTAATTGGAGCTGCTTTTATTGTGAAACATTACTATCCCTTTAGAGTAATTCGTATTTCTACATTCTTGGATGTTAATGAGGACTCTGACGCATTGTGATGTGATACATTGTATTGAAAACCTCTGTAGAACCAAGGATTTAATTAACCCTTCTGAATAATATCCTCCAACTTACCTTACTAAGGCCATAAAACCCTAATTGCCCCTAGAAATATTGCCATTGTGCCGTTGTTCAAGGAATAACATCTTCAATCAGACCTGAATTTCATGTCTGTGGAAGCGGACATGACAGTTGCTGTCAAATTTTTTTTTTTTTTCAAACTGAACCAGGCAGAGTACTTGATAGTCTCTGGATGTGGGCGTTTCTACTGAAACTCAGCCCACTTCTGTTCTTTCCCATTCTGTTCCTCCTACTCCTGCCCAATTCTCCTCCTTCCCCAGCCCATTTTTACTCCTTTTTTCATGTCTGTTAAGCCCCACCCCCACTTGTGGTTAAGCCCCACCCCTTTTGATTCAAATTGAATAATTCTTCCACAGGACTCCCTTCCGGGGAGACAGCACATTAAAGGTCCCAGGTATATCCATAATGAACTTTTCTGCCAGACTAATCTACCTCACACATTGCTCCTCTAATTCTCCTTCTCTGCCAATCCCTACACTGGCTCACGTTATCCTAAAACATTACAGGGCCTTTAATAACACTGCACCCTCCTAAATTTCATCTCTTGTTTACAAATACACTCCCAGTAGCCCTCTTTGCTCTGCATAGATAGGATCTTCTTTGCTCTGTATCTTTCATTATAACCTCCCATTCCTGCCTGCAGTACTTCTCCCACGCTGCACTTGAGCTCTGGAATTCCCTGCCCCGTCCCAACAGACTCTCCCCAGATCCTTCAGATCTTTAGGCGCTCCCTGAAAACTCTACTCCAGCTACGCCACAAACATTATGAGCGACGCCAGATCAAGATCAAGTCTTCCCGAACAGAAGAGCAGTGGGTACTAATCTCAGTATATTAACCCTTTGAGTGCCAGAGAGTTATCAGATATCTCTCTGGCTCCCAAAGGGTTAAATTAATGGTATTATCTCTGCACAAACATCCAGATAGAGTTTATATAGGAGAATGAACGCATGCATTAAAAATGCATGTTTACAATTACATTTTAGGAATCTAACTTAAAGGGATAGTAATGTTTCATAATAAAAGCAGCTCCAATTAATCTTCATAGTATTTGGGCCATGGAGAGTGTTATTTCAATACTGTCAGAGTTGTAGTTCAAGAGTAATTGAATGTTAAAATATCCCCCTCCCACCCCTTTTACTGATGTAACACTGCTCTCCTCAGAGCAGCAAGACTGTCTAGATGGATCACAGAGAGGGACAATCTTCAGTGAACATAAGGAAAAACCTATCTAGGGGGTGGGGTTTTCCTTATGCTGACAGTAAGAAGATTGTCCCTTGCTGTGATCTGTCTGGTCAAGAGACCAGATTTCACATCTGAGTGGAGATGGCTTACACTAGGTAAAAGGGGCGGGAGGGGGATACTTTATCATTCAATTACTCTTGAAGTACAACTCTTGACGGTATTGAAATAACACTTTCTCTGGCCCAGATACTATAAAGATTAATTGGAGCTGCTGTTTTTGTGAAACATTACTATCCATTTAATAAAGGGACCATTATTCTGACCATATCAAAGTTATTATTAGGAAATTACTTATTTTTTAAATAGTAAAGGACTGCACATAATTAAGTAAAATCACCAATATTTTACTCAGCCGTACAGATAGATACATAGATAGATAGACAGATAGATAGATAATGTGAGCAGATTGCTATTTTAATGTGATATTCTAATGAAGAAAGCACACTGCAGGACTGTACTGATTCCTGTGTAATACGGAAGAAGGAAAAGTTAACAACATGAATTGGTAAATACCCAAAGGGGGTTTATTTTTATCAATGAGCACAAGCAAGTAGCAGCTGAGACAGGGAGGTGGAGAAGACAAACCTTAGCTGTGGATCTAATCACAATAAATTGCCCCAGTGCTAGCCATTCCTAGGGATGAGCAAAAATCCCTTTATTTTTGTGGAAATGTCTGAGAAAAAAAACATAATTTTCCTCTTTTCACAAATATTCCCATGCATACAAAAAATTAACATTTCCGCCTTTCCACTACCACCAATTGACAATTTTCTCTGGTGCTTTTTATGGGTGCAAGAGTTTCCATTGCAATAATCATACCGAGAAAGTCAGCTGAAAGGAAAAATTGCTATTAGGCCTTCAGAAACATTTGCAATCATTGAAAAAATTGTTAGCAGGTTGGATCTGACAACAACATAAGCCTTAAACAAATTGTCTGGCTGGTAGGGACCTCCACTGTAAACTGGTGTTGGGACAAGTGGTTACACTCCTGTAAGGAATGTAATGTGTTGCTATCAGTCCTACGGCAACATAATTCTTGAAAAATTGATAGTAGGCTGGTAGGGACCTCCATTTTAAGCTTGGGATGGGGCAGGTGGTTATAATTTTGCAAGAAATGTAATGCATTGGTGAAGGCATTGAAAAAATTGTTAGCAGGCTGGCAGGGACCTCAGTTTTAAGCTGGTGGTGATAGGGGAGGTAGTTACGCTCTTGCAAAAAATATAATGCATTGTCAGAAAGGTGAGCCCTATGGCAATATAAACCTTGAACAATTGTAAGGCTGTAGAGCAGGCCTATGGAAAAGTAAGCCTTGAAAAATTGTGCAGTAGCACGTAACACAGGCCTATGACAAGGGAAGCCTTTAAAAATATTGTGTTCCTTGGGGTGAATGACTGACAACTAACAGCATGTTACTGGTGGTGGTGATGGGTGACTTACTTCCTATGAGTCATACTCATTATTAAATAATTAATAAAAACAATTGACCTTCTCTGGTCCCTGCCATGAGCTGTGTGTGTGTGTTCTACTGGGTGGCCAGTCTATGTCCATTATGCCCTGCATCTTATTAATCTCCACCGTGAACAGACATTTCAATGCAGGATTTTGGGGAATATCATTGCTGAAGACTGGGAAGGGACACAGTGGTGACAGCAACAGCTCCTAATGCTTTTCTTCAGGGGATGGTTTAACTTTTACAACATAAAGCTCAAGGTGGTTATCAGTGGCATAACTAGAAATTAGAAAGCTCCAGTACAAACATTTTTATGAGCCTCCTAAATCAGATATATTCCCCAGAGATATAATCAAACATATTGGGCCCTGGGGCCAATGGGCATCCTTGGATGCCGGGCCAAGTCAGAGGTGTACCCCCTGTAGTTATACACCTGGTGGTTATGTTGGGATGCACTTTATTAGAACAGATGAGCCAATGTGTGATCCCTCCTTCCCTTTATTCACAACCTCCGCATAGTGTGCATATTGCAGATATTGATAAGTGCACAGTACCTGCTTCCGAGGAAAAATATCCCCACACCCATGATTTCAGGGAAGGTGAAACAGTAAGAGGATTATAGTGACTGGATAATACAATGTATTATTTGTCAATCGTTTTGTCCATAGCACAGATCCCATCTGGCACCTGTGCACATCCCTCCTGTTCCTCCTCAGTGGTATTCCCACCACTACATCTGCTGTATGTTTCACTTGTTTTTTTTTTTCCCTCCACCTCTGCTAGATGCGCATATAGTATCAGATGCTGGTTCTTTTCTAAAAGTGTAAGTCTGTTTACCCTGCTACTGGATCTACCCTGCTCTGAATGCATTCTTGCTGGTGGACCCCTAAGGGTTTCCAAAGTAGTGTTACGGTTGGCAAGCAAAACCAGGAGTCAGACAGTATAGTTAAGAGAACCTTTATTATGAGAATTATGGTAGTAATGCAATATCTATATCTATATATATATATATATATATATATATATATATATATATATCCTATATAATAATTTGCTAAAACGTGTGTAACGCCACGTCATGTGCAGTAGACACTGCTGCGCGTGCTGCAGTCATGTGCAGTACAGACTGCCCGCGCCGCGGCTGATACAGAGCTGGACACTCTGTATCAGCCACGGCGTGGGCAGTCTCTACTGGGTATGACTGCCCCGCGACCGGGTGGCAGTGGCACTGTGGCCCGTGTAACGGGCTCTTCAACTAGTATATATATTTTGCTATATTGAGGGGGTTTTTTGCCTTCTTTTGGATCAACGATGGTAAACAGGAATAGGAAAAGGGTTGAACTAGATGGACGCAAGACTTTTTTCAACCTAAATTACTATGTTACCATGTTACTATATATATATATATATATATATATATATATATATATATATATATATATATACACACACAGTGCGTGATAAAAAGGTGAGTACTGTATCAGGAATAGCAGTCTCCCAATCTCTGCACCACACTATCCGAGACTAGGCCTCAGCCCATTGGAGTCTCGCGGTAAGGTAACGCCCAAGAGATACTGACTCAGCCTGCAGTCAGTTGCTAGGAGTTTGCTAGAGCCCCAGGCCAGTACTAGGGAGGATGTCTGAATAACGGAACCAACAAACTGAGCTAACAGACAGAGCCTACTAGTAAGCACCAAATAGGATAGTCAGACGAGCCAAAGTCATACACGGAGCGGGTAGTCAGCCAGAGCCACAGGTTTGCACCAGACAGGATATCCACTGAAGCGATAGAATGCTGGATTGTGCAGTGGACAGAGCCCCAGGTCAACACCAGAGTGGGAAGTCAGACAAGCCAAGTTCATACACAGAGCAGGTAATCAGCCAGAGCCACAGGTTTGCACCAGAAAGGATATCTGAGCCAAATCGGAACCCACAAGGAGAATAGTCAGACAGAGCCACAGGTCAACACCAGAATGGATGGACAGACAAGCCGGATCATACACAGGAATCAGGAATACTAGAAAATGAACTGCTAAGAACAACAACGTAAGGGTGACTGAGTCAGGACTCAGGAGTCTGCCCTTTAAACCCCTCCACAGGAAGTAGGTAGGAGGAGCAGCTTAGAGGGAGGAAGTAGGTAGGAGGAGACTACAGGAAACAAACACACATAAAACAGAGGCCTGCAGCATGCTTGAAGCCTCGTGCCTGCAGGTGACGCATCTGGCATTGATGCGTCTAACCGCTCGTGGAAATGACGCCGGAGCATCATAGTGTGCATCACCAGAAGCGACGGCGCTACAAGGTACTGTGACAAGTAGTACTCATGCGTAGTGGCCACATACCCTACTTTGTTTGCCAGTATTCAAGTGGATCATTGGCCTAGTATATTATTATCCTGTAAATATGCTGTAAGCATTTTACATGCAGTGGGGCCACTCCTTGGAGATCGATATTGTTCAAGTGCATCACTTGCCAACTGGTGTTCTTGGAGAAAGTCCCACAGAGATTTGTTAGTGCTGCCACTACCACCATCACCACAGATGTTAGTCTGTCCCCCCTGAGACACATTAATTGCTTTCTGTGATGATGACTTGTTCTGCAAATAGTTGTTATGTTGCTGTTGCTGAAGGCATAATGCTTTCACTAACTTTCTTTGTTTTCTAGTAGTTTTTCCCCCTGCATTTCTCTCTTTTATTCTCCATAATGCAAATTTCCATTTGATTGATTGATAAGGATTTCTTTATATGCTTTCATAAAATCCAATTCTTCAGTGTGCTGCCTTGGCACAAATTCAGAAATGTTATGTTTAAAGTGGAGGTCCAGCAATGCAGTACTAAAGTATTCCTCATTTCTTTTAATGGAGACTATGCAAGGACCCTGCTCAAGCATGCTACCATGTCATTCACCAGCTAGGTCGTGTTTGTAGTGCAATTATTTATTAATCACTGGCCATGCTCTCCATGTTGTACTGTAATAATTATAGTAACAGAAGTATCTCAGTTCTGCACCGGCATGACTAACAAGTGAAGTGGCCTCCTCAAAAGGCTTAAGGAGCTCACATAATAATACATTATCACTGACCAGGTCACAAAGAAGTCCCCTCCATCCAAAGTCTTGTATAATGGCCTTGTTCTGCTCTTTCAAATGTCCCAGCATGTAGAATGTGGAATTCCACCTCGTAGGGGCACCCATTTTAAGCTGGTGATGGGACAGGTGGTTGCACTCTTACATGGAATATAATGCATTTTGAGCACTGTAGGACAAGCTAAAATGTGCACAGATTTAGCATTGACTTGTGGGCTTTGCATTCTGAGAGGAATCAATTAACAGTTAGATTTAGCACATGGGTTCATGCACCATATCTGCTGTTCTCAACGGGGTACAAGCCATTAATTTATGACCTACTGCGGTTTATTTAACACATCTACAAATCTGTGGGATTATCTCTCCAAGCTCTGGATGTTAACGTGGTAATGGATGGTATGAGCTACTTTGTCGCTGGCCTTTACTACCAGGGCTAGAGTCATTGGCAACATTTTGTAACCAGCTACTGCTGAATGTTGATGCCCATTGATGGAAAAGATACCCAGTGAGCAGTGATGATCACATAGTTTGTACTGCGGCTTGGGATATGTCAACAGAGTGCAGCACATGACCTGTGACTGTTCAACAAAAGAACAGGGCAGCATGTCTACAGCCAACATTTTGGCAAGATTTCCATTTTATTGGTATATTTTTAGATTATTTTAACTATTTTGGCGATTTTGAAAGCATATTCAAAATCCTCTCTATGTTGCATTAGCCATATTTTATTAGAAAACTATTTTTTGAGTTTTATGCTAATTAAGGCATGCTGTGCAGGCACTTCCTGTCTTAGCCCCACATTACCTCTCCTACTCACTAACAGTGCTTGGAGAGGTGGGGTATTCCCTGACAAAGTAGGCAGTTGCTTACGAAATGCGTTGGGAGTATGCATTAGCGTTTTAAAATAATAAAAGTTTTATCTGATATTCAACACTGCGTCTCCTGTTCCCGGTTTGGGTCGTGTACTTAGAGCTGAACTCACCACAAGTATCTGAATTTGACATACTACACTGGGACAAGCTAGCAGCACCTTATAATGGCAGACCACTGACAGAAACATCTAAGAGTCCATCTGAGAGGGAAAAACTGATGACATATACTATTTGGGCGCATTTCCTTTGTTCTCCTGTGAGTACAAGCACATTTAGACCAATAGTTTTTTTTTTTTTAAACAGGCACTACTTTTAGATACTGTTGTGTTTCTGTTTCATTTAGTTGCTTTGTATCGGACTGGTTCCTGAAAGTGTATACTGGACACTATTTAAAGGGATAGTAATACTTATGTATTACTAATCTCTATAGTAAAATCCTTTTAAAAATACTAGTATTGCCCCCAGTTTCATCTTGCCCCCCCCCTTCCCAATAGTCAGCGTTCTAGCTGACCGCAGGCAAGCAAGTCATACGACTTTCAACCGGCTCTCCAGCACAGCCGCGATCGCGTTATTAAAAAATAAAACTTTCACTGAAATGATCTTCTACGTGTGCTTGGTTTGTGCTTGGTTTGCAAGTACACGTAGAAGACCGTTTTAGTGAAAGATTTTTTTTTAATTAACACGATTGCAGCTCTGCTGCAGAGCCGCCTGATGATCGTAAGACTGGATTTCCCTTCAGTCAGCTAGAACGCTGACTTCGGGGAAGGGGGCGGGAGAGGGCAACTTTAGGAGCGATCATCTCTGAAATCATAAAGGTTTGAGAGATGACACTGGGGCAATACATTTATTTTTAAAAGGACTTTACTATAGGGATTAGTAATACTTAAGTATTACTATCCCTTTAAAGAAGCTGCACAGCTGAAGAAAACTGTGGGGAAAGATTGAAGCTGAGTAATTTTTACTCTGTCTATATTTATTGCATGACAATTTGAATCATTGCCCAGGTTTGTGTTTGTGAGCATTGTTTTTGTGTATTATTAAATAATAGCCTGTAGAGGGATATAAAACTGGTACAGGGGCATTGAAATTGTTCTGGCCACACCCACAATTCAGAATGTGGGTGCGGCCAGCACAGCTGAGGCACCTCCTCTCAAAATTTGGAGCTCTAAGCAGTTGCCCACTCTGCCTATTGGGATATCCAGACCTGAACAGATGAAAACTTCTTATATGTGTGAGTGATTTACAACACACCGTTTCATATCAAAACTAATCTTATTTTACCATTAATCTTCACCTAATGTGCAGTATCAAATACACTGGAAGGATAAAACCCATTACCTACATTACAATCTGATCCTGTGAGTGAATGACCTGAAATGACTCATAAAACAACCATAAAACCAATGTCAGCAATTTTAAAACATCTTGCAAAATTCCCTGCATGTTGCGGTATTAGGGTTACCACCCAGCCGGTATTTTACCGGCAGGCCGGTAAAAAATTGGCTTCTGTCCAATGTTAAGTCTATGGAGGGAATGCCATAGCCGGTATTTTTTTGACGAAAAGGTGGCAACCCTATGCGGTATATATGTGTTATTTAGTAAAATTGTTTTCAAGCTATTAGTATTTGTGTTGTTTGTGCTATACTGGCAGAGTCTGCCAAAGTGACTCCCCCTAGCTCACCTGATCAACCCCCTGTGTGGTCCTCTTCCTCCCATCTCCACCCCAAGTAAAACTTTAACCCTTCATGTTCCATGTATGTGTGAAATGCATAGCAATGCATTTCATATCTCTTTAGTATTCAAAACAAAGGCTCAAAAACATACACCCTCCTGTGCACCTTACATAGGTAACACACATGCACACCCACTCAACCTGCTGTTCACCTTATACTTGTATACACACACACACCTTCCTATGCACCTTACATAGACAATACACACTCACTGAACCTGCTACTCACCTTATACTTGCATACACACACCTTCCTGTGCTCCTTACATAGGCAATAAACACTCATTCAACCTGCTGCTCACCATACATTTGTACACACACACATCCTCCTGTGCACCTTACATAGGCAATACACACTCACTGAACCTGCTGCTCACCTTAAAGGCACAGTAATGTCCCAGAACATGTTATTATAATTTTGTAGGGATTAAAAAGTTGAGCTTAATGCAAAAAAGTATCTCTCAAACCTCTTTGGTTTGAGAGATATCTTCATTCAAAGTTTGATGTCTCCTGCTGTCAGCTGTAAAACTGTCAGCAGGAGATCCATGTCGGCCGACACGGAGGCTTTTCAGCAGAGCCGGAATTGCTTTTTTTTAAACAGAATGACTGCATTGTAATGGTCTACCAAGTGTGCCTGGTTTGCAAGCACACTTAGTAGACCATTGCAATACAGTCATTCTGTTTAAAAAAGGTGATTCCGGCTCTGCCGAAGAGCCTCAGATATGTTTTTTTTTTTTTGTTAAACTCAACTTTTTAATCCCTACAAAATGATAAAAACATGTTCTGGGACATTACTATCCCTTTAAACATGTACATGTACACACACCTTCCTGTGCACCTTACATAGACAATACACACACACACCTTCCTGTGCACCTTTTATAGACAATACACACACACCTTCCTGTGCACCTTCCATAGACAATACACACACACACCTTCCTGTGCACCTTACATAGACAATACACACACACACCTTCCTGTGCACCTTACATAGACAATACACACACACACCTTCCTGTGCACCTTACATAGACAATACACACACACCTTCCTGTGCACCTTACATAGACAATACACACACTCACTCAACCTGCTGCTCACCTTAAATCCATAAGGACCCTTGACTTGCCAGGACCGTCACTCTGGTTTGGCACTTAAGGCAAAAAAAAAAAAGACCTGTGGTCCTTAACTGCTGGCTGTGCACTTCCGTGGCTGGTCATTAAGGGGTTAAACACACACACACACACACACACACACACACACACACACTAAGGGGTTAAACATGTACACACACACACACACACACACACACACACACACACACATGTTTATGCCTTTGATTGCAGGAGTGTACAACAAATTTTAACCCATCTGGCACAAAAAAGGGTTAAAGAGAATCTAAAGAAAGAAAATGTTCTTATGGACAGCTGTGACTATCTCACTATCTTGTTATGTCGCTTATTTACATATCTCACATTGAAATTGCAACACATTTCAAGGAAACTAAAATGCATATTAGTAATATTTGTAAACCCCTGTCATGTGAAGCTATAAAATACAGGAATGATTAAAGAGAAGTGCCGCTCACTCCTAGGTGAGAACAGTCAATGGAATTCCTGATTTAAAGAGATAGTAACACTTAATATGTAAAATATATATACACTGTTCAATTTATGTTGCTGAGTAAAACAAGGGTACTCCCACTCCTGAGAGATCTTTTATTCAAAAGTTACTGCAGCTCAAACTTTAATTATTTAGGTGCAGTATCTCAGTGTCCTGAAAACTGACATAAATTTTTATAGGATGGTGTAGCAGCAATGCCACTATAAAGTGTCGAGATGAGATACTGCACCTGCAAAAATTCATTCAAGTTTGAGAGTCAATAACTTTTGTATGAAACACCTCTCAGCAGAGGGTGTACCCTTGTTTTACTCAGGAGGGCACATACTACAATATAAATCTTACTATATGTTCAGTGTTACTATCCCTTTAAGCATCAGCTGCCAAAGAGGTGACCACAGTCATTGGAATAAAAGAACAATTATCTTTCAGTATGGGAGGAGTAACACATTAATAAAAGAAAGGATGGGGAATATAAATAATGTAATGTTATATAGGGGATCTTGGTGGTACGATAATGTTTGTCCTTTTTATGTTTTGTAATTACAAATCAGGTACATCAACGGTTAAATCCGCCAGCTGTGCATAAACCCCTCTGACACACAAATCATTTGAGTCAAGTGGTTAAATGCATGCTTAACCCTTTGAGTGTCAGATAAGTATGCAAAGAAAATTGCATGCATTTCTGGCAGTTAAGGAGTTAACTACACTGGGTTTGTCTGCAGAGACAGAGAGTGGGAGGGAGACAGGATATTTCTTTAACCCCTTAGCAACTGCCCGATCTGGAGCACCGGTAACCGTTAAGAACCACAGAGTTTTGTTTTCTCAGCGAGTTGAAGTCTGGCATGGCAGAGTGGTGCCAAGTTTTGCTGCCATCCCAGAATTCCAAGACTTGCCTTCAGTATAGACTGACCAGACCTCACCTTTAACCGGGGACGCATAGGAAAAATGCATACTGCAGGACTGCTTTGATTTCAGTGAAGTACTAAAGTATGCCTATTTCCTATGTGTCCCCGATTAAAGGTCAGATCTGGTCAGCCTACTTAAGTGCTGAGACCAGCGTGACGGTCCTGGCAGGGTCCTGAAGGTGTTAACAATGAGGGCAGCTATCACCTACGCTAAACAATATGATGGAATATTCCTTGCTCACTTACAAAATGGTATTTTTTTAACCCTTTGAGAGTCAGGGGGGCATCTAATGCATTGCTCTGCCATGCATTGGATTCCCCTCTGGCACTCAAAGGGTTAGCTTTGAAAAAAGTTTTAATGTTGTATAGGTAGAGGGTTTGTGGATGTTTTTTTTTTTGCAAGACGTTTTAAAATTTCCTAAGTTGTTGTAAAGGGATAGTAACACTTAATACGCAAAGCATATTAAGTTAGGCTGACCACACCTCACCTTTAATCGGGGACACACAGGAAAAATGCATACTGCAGGACTGCATTGATTTCAGTGAAGTACTGCAAAATGGCTATTTCCTGTGTGTCCCCAGTTAAAGGTGAGATCTGGTCAGCCTATATTAAGTAACACTTAATACGCAAAGCATATATATATATATATATATATATATATATATATATATATATATATATAGGATGTATGAAAGAAGCCGTCATGCGCAGTAGAGACTGCCCGAAAGTACAGAATGTTGGGAGCACAGAATGTTTGGAGCACAGAATGCTGGGAGTTCTGTGCTGGGAGCATTCTCTGCTTTTGGGCAATCGCTACAGTGCATGACTGCGTCAGCGGCAGGACGCAGAGCAGGACTGGCCTCTTAACCCCCTTAACCCCTCTGGCACTCAAAGGGTTAACATCACCTGGACCATCTTATGGACAGCTCTGGTCAGTTGACTATAAACCTCTAAAGACTGATGTAGCAACAGCGCCACTGTAGAATTTCAGGTCATTAAGATACTGCACCTAAAAAAGTCAAGTTTGAGCTTCAATAACTTTTGAATAAAACACCTCTCAGCAGTGGGAGTGCCCTTTTTTAAAGCAGAAGGTTAAATCCTACAATATAGATTGATTTTGCATATTAAGTGTTACTATCCCTTTAAGGTGATAGTTTTAAAGAGGAACTGTCACCTTAAAGGAACACCTGAAAAGAGCTTTGGAAGCTAATAAAGTCACCTATGCATTGCATTAGCCTTTTGTTTGTTTGTTTGTTTTTTAGTTATTTAAATATACAGATTTTGCTAGTTAAAGCATGCCGTGCAGCCACTTCCTGTCCTAGTTCTACATTACCTCCTCCACTCATTTACACTAAACTAGGCTGACCAGATCTCACCTTTAACCGGGGACACATGGAAAATAGGCATATTTCAGTACTTGACTGACATCAAAGCAGTCCTGCAGTATGCATTTTTCCTATGCGTCCCCGGTTAAAGGTGAGGTCTGGTCACCCTACACTTAACCCTTTCTCTTCTAGCAGAGACTGGCAATGCATTGCTGTGCCTTGTCAGGGAGTAGAGGAGTTAATGTAGGGATAAGATCGGAAGTGATTGCATGACATGCCTTAACCCTTTTAGAACCAGGAGGTGTCCAATGCATTGTTTCGCAATGCGTTGCACACCCCTACGATCCTTAAAGGGATAGTAATGTTTCAAAATAAAAGCAGTTCCAATTAATCCTCATAGTATTTGGGCCATGGAGAATGTTATATCAATACTGTCAGAACTGTAATTCAAGAGTAATTGAATGATAAAGTATCCCCCTCCCTTCCCTTTTACTGATGTAACACTACTCACCTCAGAACAGCAAGACTGTCCAGATGGATCACAGAGAGGGACAATCTTTAACTAGCATAAAGAACAACCTGAAAAGCCTGTCAAGGAGGGCAGGGTTTTCATTGTTCTCACAGTAAGAAGATTGCCCCTTGCTGTTATCTGTCTGGTAAAGCAACCAGATTCCACATCTGAAGTGAGCAGTGTTACACTAGGTAAAAGGGGTGGGAGGGAGATACTTTATCATTCAATTATTCTTGAACTACAACTCCGACAGAATTGAAATAACACTCTCCATGACCCAAATACTATGATGATTAATTGGAGCTGCTTTTTTTTTTAAACATTACTATCCCTTTAATTAGCATAGTCTTTATAATTAAATTAATCAAATGCAAATGTTCTAAATAAAACATGCCTACGACAACATATTAGATATTTTGAAAGTTCTTTTTTTAGGGGATAGGATTCCTTTAACCCTTTGAGTGTCAGAGGGGTACGCAACGCATTGCAGAGCAATCGTTGTGTTCCCCTCTGGCACTCCAAGGGTTAAGGTATTTTTAGTTAATATGAAAAATTATTAAAACCTGTCTATATGTTGTGCTAGCCATTTGTTTCTAATATAATTAGTTTCTGAGACATTAACTTTTGTTTCTGGCACACTCTGGCACCTTATGCTGATTAGAATGTGTGCTGGGCCAATATTACCACACACACTCACACACACTGTGCTATGAATGAATCTATGCAGAGATTACGCACTGGGGGTGTTTCTAATAGCACAGAAAGGGGTACGTTTGTCCTCTAATATAATTTATTAGGATAATGTCATATCTACCAAGTGTCTCTCTTTGAGACCCAAATCCCTTTGTCCCTCTTTCTCATTGTGGTGTCTACTTTTTATTATTTAGTAGATCAGACTGTATGGTGTGTATATAAGAGTATAAAATTGATTCACAACAATAAAATTCACACTGATGTCTGTTTAATCCCTTAAGGACCAGATAGGGAAGTTCGACGTGCCGCCCCACGTGACTGATCACGTGTGCCGGCACACTGAATGAGGGACTGAAAGAGATTGCGCCGGTCTTGGAGCGATCAACTTCAGTCCCCGGTATTACTGACCGAGTAAAAGTATGTGACGTACCAGGACCATCACTGGTCATTAAGTGCCAGACCAGCGTGACGGTCCAGGTACATCAATGGTCCTTAAGGGGTTAAAGGGTTAGTAATGTCTTTTTTTAAATAAAATCTAAAATTGTAGATATTACAAAAATAAACTAACTAATGAAAGTCCCATCTCTCGAACATTTATAGTTAGAGAGATATAAGGTTGTAAAGTTCCCATCCCTTTCACTGATGTCAGCGGTAAAGCTGACAGAAGGAGATTCGAGTCATGCGACTCGAAGGTGACTCTTCAGCAGAGCTGAAATACTGCAATCTAAAAAGAAATACTTAATTGGAACGGTCTACAAAGTGTTCCTGGTTTGCAAGCACACTCTATAGACTGTTCCAATGAAGTATTTCTTTTTAGATTGAGGTATTTCGGCTCTTCTGAAGAGCCGCCGGCTGGTCCTGGGACCAGGATCTCCTCCTGTCAGCTTTACAGCTGATGTCAGTGAAAGGGAAGGGAAGGGGAACTTTAAAACCATATATCTCTCAAACAATAAAGGTTTGAGAGATGGGCTATTCATCAGTTAGTTTATTTTTGTAATGTCTACAATACTAGATTTTATTTAAAAAATTCATTACTAACCCTTTAACAACTAGTGGTTCAGCAGGAAGTGAACTTTCCTTAAAGGGATAGTAATACTTAAGATGTAAAAAAAAATATATGTTATAGGGTTTATGTCCCCAAATAAAAAAGGGTACTCCCACTGCTGGGAGATATTTTATTAAAAATTATAACAACTCAAACTTGAAATTTTTAGATGCAATATCACAGTGGCCTGAAAATTTTCAGTGGCGCTGTTGCTGACCCATCCTATGGAGATTTGTGGTCTACGGACCAGAGCTGTCCATAGGATGGTGTAGCAACAGCGCCACTGTAAATTTTCAGGCCACTGTGATATTGCACCTAAAAAATTCAAGTTTGAGCTGTTATCATTTTTTAATAAAATATCTCTCAGCAGTGGGAGTACCCTTGTTTTATTCAGGGGATAAACTCTACAACATATTTTTTTTACATTTTAAGTATTACTATCCCTTTAAGGACCAATTTGAAGGAATGTCATATGTTTGGAAATAGCATAAATTGCCACATTGCTCCACCAAAAGATGAAGGTTAATTTCTTAAAAATGATTAACATTTTGATAAACAAATGGCTTGTAAGATATAGGCCATTTTAAATTATCTTTCAAATGAACTAGACCTGTATTAAAAGTGACAGGTCCACTTAACCCTTTGAGTGCCAAAGAGGGAATGCGGTGGATACCTCTCCGGCACTCAAAGTGTTAACTCCTAGCATCAGGAGTGTAACAACAGGAGGTGAGGCGGGTACCATAGCCCAGAAACCAAGTTGCCCCATGTGCCAAAATAGTTTAATTTTGCACCTATGAAAATAATACTTGTGTGTTAGGGGGGCTGAAAAACATTTTACTCCACGGCCCTGCGCTAACTAATTACGCCACTGTGTCTAGCATCAGGGGGATTAAGAAGCAAAAGGAAAAGGGGGTATTAAAAGGCAACTATTATGTCAAAACTATTTTTCATTCTGTCTTTAAATTATGCATAACATTGAGCACAATAGTGTAATTTTGGCACAAAAAAGAGGTTGTTTGTTTTTTTGGCTTGTTTCAACGTGCCTACTGCAGTAGTGAGCAACATAAGGCTGTCCAGTTGTTGCTAGACTACAACTCCAGAATGATGGGAGTTGTAGTCTAGCAACAGCTGGAGAGCCTTATGTTGTTCACTACTGCATGATGGGAGCTGTAGTCTGGCTGCATCCAGAGGACTCTCCTTGCTATCCCTAGCCTATTGTATGTATCCAGTTAGTTTGTACTTGCTTAGAATATATATTATTCTAAATCAGTCTATGTGTACACATTTGTTTTCAGTTCAAATTGTTTTTATTGTGTACTGTCTTCTTCTGCCTGAACAGACATCTTTGTTTCCAGTAATGTGTTTACATATCCGTTCCTTTATTAGCTTTGCTTTAAAGGGATAGTAATACTTAAGTATTATGAATCCCTATAGGAAAGTACTACTAAAAAAAAACGTATTGCCCCCAGTGTCATCTCTCAAACCTCTATGGTTTGAGAGATGATCGCTTCTAAAGTTGACCTCTCCCTCCCCCTTCCCCGTAGTCAGCATTCTAGCTGACTGATGGGAAATCTGGTCATAGATCATCAGGCGGCTCTGCAGCAGAGCCGCGATCGCGTTAATTAAAAAAAACCTTTCACTAAAACGGTCTTCTACGTGTGCTTGCAAACCAAGCACATGTAGAAGACCATTTCAGTGAAAGTTTTCTTTTTTAGGAACGCGATCCGGCTGTGCTGGAGAGCCGCCTGAAAGTCGTACAACTTGCTTCCCTGCAGTCAGCTAGAACGGTGAGTACGGGGAATGGGAAGGGAGAGGGCAACTTTAGAAGTGTTCATCTCTCAAACCATAGAGGTTTGAGAGATGACACTGGGGGCAATACTTTTTTTAACCCTTTGAGTGCCAGAGTGGTACGCAACTCATTGCTTTGCAATGCGTTATGTACCACTCTGGCACTCAAAGGGTTAAGTAGTGCTTTGCTATAGGGATTAGTAATACTTAAGTATTGCTATCCCTTTAATTTTAGTTTCCATTCTAGTTCAGCTCTTGTCTTTACTCCGATACTATCCCATCACTATGATGACTGAATGGTTTGACTTCATGCACCCGGAAGTTAAAGCAGACACGTCACTTTGTAAATAGTTTTTGCATCATTTGAAAAAGAAAAGATTACTTTACAATACGTTTTATTTTTCTTTCTAAGACTTAAAGGGGAACTTTCACCCCTTAATAACTAAAGCTCCCTTTACTGCTGACCTGGCGACTAGCTGCTTAGTATCGCTAGTCGCCAGAAAACTTACCCCGTTCTCAAGATTTCGCCGTTTGAAAGGATCAGGAAGCACGGACGTCTCTTCACAGTGACGTCCGTGTGCCTGCGCTGTCAGTCCCTTGTCAGTCCCTTGTGCACCGCACCTTTAACACATTGCCAAGTTCCTCATGTTAGTGGGAGCATCCATCTTGCAAGGATTTGCATGATTATTCATTCTTATCAAATTATTACACCCCTCAGTTGAAAATGATAGATTATAGGATATTAAGGTGGTAGAGAGAGGTAATTCTCTGGACATGTGAATAATTAATTATGCAGATTTATCTGAGTGTGGGGAGGGGTTAGATACTATACCTACTGAAAAATAAAACTGGCGTTGGTGGTTTTGAACGCACAGTTTGGTATCCTGTTAAATGTGCTGTCAAAAACTACCGACGCATAAAAATATCCAATGGGAGCAAATTTTGCACCCATTGGACACACCGAAAACGTAGTGGAATTTGGTATTCTATTACATGTGTTGGCTTCAACACACGTTAACGGACTCATTTTTTGGGCAAAAATATTGTGCCATCAAAGGTAGGTGCTGAGTCTCTAACATACTTTGAAAAGCACTTATGTGCATGTAACTTTTTCCATATAAGGGTAATTGGGGTATGTCACAGCTCTACAAAAATGTGTATTTCAGAGTTCTCAGATGAAGTGTACTTCAAAGTTCACCATAGCAGAGTAACGGGACAAAGGCTCAGCCAGGAAAGGTTACAAACGTAACAGAAGCACAGACTGGTCAGGATCAAGGGAACGGGATCAATAGCCAGACAGGTTAGCAACGGAGAGGGTTCTCAGCCAGATCAGTACAGCAACGGAACAGGTTCTCAGCCAGATTAGTCGGTAATCGAGCAGGTACTCAGTCAAATCAGTTCAGCAATGGAGCGGGTTCTCAGCCAGATCAGTCGGTAACGAAGAGGGTTCTCAGCCAGATCAGTTCATCAACGGAGCGGGTTCTCAGCCAGATCAGTCGGTAACGGAGCAGTACACAGGAAGCACAGGAACATCGTCAGGCAGGCCGGGTCATACACGATAACAGCAACACAGTAACATACGTCAGATACACCACGAAAGGGCGCCTTAGAATAGACATGACAGGATATATAAAGGCAAGCCCTGGGTGGAGCAAGGATGTCAGGCCAATAAGAGGGCAGCATTGAAATTAGGCAAAATAACAATGTCACTGTCAGAGCAGTAACACGGGCACCGTGATAGAAGCAATCTGTAGATTGGGGGAGCAATGTGGAGATTGGGGGCAATGGGGGGGCAATTTGGAGATTGGGGGCAATGGGAGAAGTAATGTGGAGATTGGGGCAATGGGGGAGCAATGTGGACACGGTGGCTTCTAGTTACGCCTCTGGGCATGTCTAAATGAGGTAAACATCATGTCATAAAGTACATGGGGCTTAACTGCGTGGGCAGGATTAAGAAGAGAAAAGGTGGGGTTTAACATTTGTATGGGAGGAAGTGGGTGGAGCAGGGTAGGAAGTAGGCAGAATGGAAGAGAAGTGGGTGGAGTTACCCAGGAAACTCACTAAAACCAGAGACTCAGCCTCTGTGTCGGGAGACCTAATAATTAAAGGAGCAGTAAACTTTGTTTTATGAAAACACATATTTTATAGAGCATTTCCTGCTGAATAAAACAAGGTAAATCCCATCGCTGGTAGATGTTTTATTCAAACTTTTAGCAGTTTAAATAACTAGGAAGTGAATTTACTGTGGTTTACTTCCTGATAGTTCTAACTGACAGGAAGTGACAGTTTCTATCACATTCTATGGAGAACTGCATGTCTCTGACTTTTCTGACTTTCCTCTCCATTTGAATCTAACAGGAAATCTAATTAGAATTTGACCACTAGAGGGCACTGCCAATGTAAAAAAACATGGGTTTAAACTGTAATAACTCTGGAAATATAAATCTCTTGGCAGTGAGAGTACCCTTATTTTACTCAATAGGAAAATCCCTACAATATATATTTTTTCATAAAAAAAAGTTGACTGCTCCTTTAACTCTAAAAGCTGGAGTCTCTGGGGCAGATCCGGTTCCTAGGATGGAAACAAGCGATAAGAGTTAGTTGGGGGTGGCTTGTTTGGCCTCCCAAACCAACAATGAGTTTCTTGATCCTTGGGTTAGATTATTAATGCTGAGAGTCAATATTTATGATACAATTTGATATTTTTTTGGATATCAGCATTGGAATCTAGAAAAAACAAAAGTTGTAGATGGTTACAGGGTTCCTCCTTGTGTGAATTATATTTGTCAAAGGCGTAGCAGTTCTTCGTATGCTTAGGCTTAACTCTTTGTGTGCTTTGCAATGTGTTCCCTACCCCTCTGGCACTCAAAGTGTTAACACCTTGAGGAGCAGGGGGGTGTACGCCGCATTGCAAAGCAATACATTGCACACCCCTCTAGGTCTCAAGTGTCTAAAGAAATACAAGGAGACGGAATAAACAGAAATTAGAATTTTAACCCCTTGAATGCTAGAGAGGGGAACCTTTACTGCATTATGCCCATTTCTATTGACTGAGTTCAGTTTTGGTTTATCTCCATACTTGGAAACTTTTTGGTCTGGGCACCCAGGAGGGGAGTGCTGATGTCCTGAGGGGAGAGAAATGACGCGATTTGTGTCATAAAAGGGGCGGGGCTTAACCAGCACTGGGGGCGGGACTTGTACAACCTAAAAAAAAAAATAGGCAGAATAGACTAGGGAAGGAGGAGAACAGGGCGGGGAGTGCGAGAAACACGGTGGGAAGGAGCATAAGTGGGCAGGGTTTCCATCAGAAACGCCCCACCTCCAGAGAATCAGACTCTGCCATGGAGACCTGTTAATGGAGAGTCAAAACCAGAGAATTCCCAGCTATGTTTATCCCAATACATGCTGGAGAATATGTACAAAGAAAATGGAGCAATTCTGAAACAAATGAACAGGATGGAACATGGGGGATGGAAAAAAAAAGCCTTTTGATTTAACCCTTTCAGTGCCAGAGAGTTAGCCAACGCATACCTCTCTGGCACTCAAAGGGTTAATCGTTGGCTACCTCTCTGGTACTCAAATGGTTCAACGGGGCTTTTAACCCCTTGAATGTTACAGATGCTTCCAAAGCATTGCTTCACAATGCTATGGAGACCTCACTAGTATTAAATGGGTTAATGATCTCATTTAAAGGGATAGTAATGTTTCATAATAAAAGCAGCTCTAATTAATCATCATAGTATTTGGACTTTGGAGAGTGTTATTTCAATTCTGTCAGAGTTGTAGTTCAAGAGTAATTCAATGACAAAATATCCCCCTCCCACCCCTTTTACTGATGTAACACTGCTCAGCCAGATCAGAAGGGAGGTGCCCAGGTAGACTGCAGAGAGGGACAGTCTTCAATTAAGATAAGGGAAAAACCTGAATAACTTGTCAAGGTGGGCAGGGATTTCATTGTTCTCATAGGAAGAAGATTTTCCCCTGCTGTTATCTGTCTGGTCTATGGACTGGATTCCACATCTGAGGGGAGATGGCTTACACTAGGTAAAAGGAGCGGGAGGGGAAACTTTGCTTGTGAATATCTCTCAAACCATAAACTACAAAATGAAATAAAGATAAAACGGAGTATTACTATCCCTTTGAATCAATGTAAAGTTGGTAATTTTTGTCTACTTGTTCACTGTTATGCATGTTGGTTTACCCCAGAATTCCTCCACTTTTCATTTTGGCATATGGCCTAGTTTATCGTATAGGAAATAGCAGGTTGTAAGTATGTAACTTTAGATAACTTCATGTAATTTAACCCATACCTGGGAACCGCCGAGCTCTAGCCCCGCCCCAGAAGTATTAACCCCTTAAGGATCCATGACGTTCCAGGACCATCATGGATTTCAAGGCTCTAATGGTCTATGGTCCTTAAGTGCCGGCCGGATTAACGCAAGTTTACCCATGATGGTCCTGGCGCGTAATGGGACCTTAAGGGGTAAAGGAGGAGATGAGAGTGTTCAAAAGACACAATATCCTTCATGATGTGGGCAGGGCTTAATAGAGGTAGGTGGGACTGAGAGGTACAAAGGCGGCATTTGCCATGAACTGGGCAGGGGAAGAAAAGGCAGAACTGAGGTGACAGTGGGTGAGGTTTCCCGAGAACTCTTCAAGACATAAAAATTAGCTTTTGTCCATGGAGATCTACTAATTAAGTCTGAAAACCGGAGTCTCCAGGACAGATCGTCATAGCTGGGATCTCTCTGGATTTGCCCCGGAGACTCTGATTTTGCTGCTAATTACCGGGTCTCCGGGGCAGAGGCTGATATACCAGATAATACTCTGCCCACTTCTCCTCCTTCCTTATCTGTTCTTCCCACTCCCCAACCACTTCTCCTCCTTCCCTGTGGGTTCCTCCCACTCCCCAACCACTTCTCCTCCTTCCCTGTGGGTTCCTCCCACTACCCAACTACTTCTCCTCCTTCCCTCTCTGTTCTTTCCACTCCCCAACCACTTCTCCTCCTTCCCTGCCGATTCCTCCCACTCCCCAACCACTTCTCCTCCTTCCCTGTCAGTTCTTCCCACTCCCCAACCACTTCTCCTCCTTCCCTGTCAGTTCTTCCCACTCCCCAACCACTTCTCCTCCTTCCCTGTGGGTTCCTCCCACTACCCAACTACTTCTCCTCCTTCCCTCTCTGTTCTTCCCACTCCCCAACCACTTCTCCTCCTTCCCTGCTGGTTCCTCCCACTCCCCAACCACTTCTCCTCCTTCCTTATCTGTTCTTCCCACTCCCCAACCACTTCTCCTCCTTCCCTGTGGGTTCCTCCCACTCCCCAACCACTTCTCCTCCTTCCCTGTGGGTTCCTCCCACTCCCCAACCACTTCTCCTCCTTCCCTCTCTTTTCTTCCCACTCCCCAACCACTTCTCCTCCTTCCCTGCCGGTTCCTCCCACTTCCCAACCACTTCTCCTCCTTCCCTATCAGTTCCTCCCACCCCCCAACAACTTCTCCTCCTTCCCTGTCTGTTCCTCCCACTCCCCAAGCACTTCTCCTTCTTTCCTGTCTTTTCTTCCCACTCCCCAACCACTTCTCCTCCTTCCCTGTCGGTTCCTATCACTTCCCAACCACTTCTCCTCCTTCCCTGTCGGTTCCTCCCACTCCCCAACCATTTCTCCTTCTTCCCTGTCTGTTCTTCCCACTCCCCAACCACTTCTCTGCCTTCCCTGTCTGTTCCTTCCACTCCCCAACCACTTCTCCTCCTTCCCTGTCTGTTCTTCCAACTCCCCAACCACTTCTTCTCCTTCCCTGTCTGTTCTTCCCACTCCTCAACCACTTCTCCTCCTTCCCTGTCGGTTCCTCCGACTCCCCAACCACTTCTCCTCCTTCCCTGTGGGTTCCTCCCACTCCCCAACCATTTCTCCTTCTTCCCTGTCTGTTCTTCCCACTCCCCAACCACTTCTCTGCCTTCCCTGTCTGTTCCTTCCACTCCCCAACCACTTCTCCTCCTTCCCTGTCGGTTCCTCCCACTTCCCAACCACTTCTCCTCCTTCCCTGTCGGTTCCTCCCACTCCCCAATCACTTCTCCTCATTCCCTGTCAGTTCCTCCGACTCCCCAACCACTTCTCCTTCTTGCCTGTCGGTTCCTTCCACTCCCCAACTACTTATCCTCCTTCCCTGTCGGTTCCTCCCACTCCCAAACCACTTCTCCTCCTTCCCTGTGGGTTCCTCCCACTCCCCAACCATTTCTCCTTCTTCCCTGTTTGTTCGTCCCACTCCCCAACCACTTCTCTGCCTTCCCTGTCAGTTCTTCCCACTCCCCAACCACTTCTCCTCCTTCCCTGTGGGTTCCTCCCACTACCCAACTACTTCTCCTCCTTCCCTCTCTGTTCTTCCCACTCCCCAACCACTTCTCCTCCTTCCCTGCTGGTTCCTCCCACTCCCCAACCACTTCTCCTCCTTCCTTATCTGTTCTTCCCACTCCCCAACCACTTCTCCTCCTTCCCTGTGGGTTCCTCCCACTTCCCAACCACTTCTCCTCCTTCCCTATCAGTTCCTCCCACTCCCCAACCACTTCTCCTCCTTCCCTGTCTGTTCCTCCCACTCCCCAAGCACTTCTCCTTCTTTCCTGTCTTTTCTTCCCACTCCCCAACCACTTCTCCTCCGTCCCTGTCGGTTCCTACCACTTCCCAACCACTTCTCCTCCTTCCCTGTCGGTTCCTCCCACTCCCCAACCATTTCTCCTTCTTCCCTGTCTGTTCTTCCCACTCCCCAACCACTTCTCTGCCTTCCCTGTCTGTTCCTTCCACTCCCCAACCACTTCTCCTTCTTCCCTGTCTGTTCTTCCAACTCCCCAACCACTTCTTCTCCTTCCCTGTCTGTTCTTCCCACTCCTCAACCACTTCTCCTCCTTCCCTGTCAGTTCCTCCGACTCCCCAACCACTTCTCCTCCTTCCCTGTGGGTTCCTCCCACTCCCCAACCATTTCTCCTTCTTCCCTGTCTGTTCTTCCCACTCCCCAACCACTTCTCTGCCTTCCCTGTCTGTTCCTTCCACTCCCCAACCACTTCTCCTCCTTCCCTGTCGGTTCCTCCCACTTCCCAACCACTTCTCCTCCTTGCCTGTCGGTTCCTTCCACCCCCCAACTACTTATCCTCCTTCCCTGTCGGTTCCTCCCACTCCCAAACCACTTCTCCTCCTTCCCTGTGGGTTCCTCCCACTCCCCAACCATTTCTCCTTCTTCCCTGTTTGTTCTTCCAACTCCCCAACCACTTCTTCTCCTTCCCTGTCTGTTCTTCCCACTCCTCAACCACTTCTCCTCCTTCCCTGTCAGTTCCTCCGACTCCCCAACCACTTCTCCTCCTTCCCTGTGGGTTCCTCCCACTCCCCAACCATTTCTCCTTCTTCCCTGTCTGTTCTTCCCACTCCCCAACCACTTCTCTGCCTTCCCTGTCTGTTCCTTCCACTCCCCAACCACTTCTCCTCCTTCCCTGTCGGTTCCTCCCACTTCCCAACCACTTCTCCTCCTTGCCTGTCGGTTCCTTCCACCCCCCAACTACTTATCCTCCTTCCCTGTCGGTTCCTCCCACTCCCAAACCACTTCTCCTCCTTCCCTGTGGGTTCCTCCCACTCCCCAACCATTTCTCCTTCTTCCCTGTTTGTTCTTCCCACTCCCCAACCACTTCTCTGCCTTCCCTGTCTGTTCCTTCCACTCCCCAACCACTTCTCCTCCTTCCCTGTCTGTTCTTCCAACTCCCCAACCACTTCTCCTCCTTCCCTGTCTGTTCTTCCCACTCCTCAACCACTTCTCCTCCTTCCCTGTCAGTTCCTCCGACTCCCCAACCACTTCTCCTCCTTGCCTGTCGGTTCCTTCCACTCCCCAACTACTTATCCTCCTTCCCTGTCGGTTCCTTCCACTCCCAAACCACTTCTCCTCCTTCCCTGTGGGTTCCTCCCACTCCCTAACCACTTCTCCACCTTCCCTCTCTGTTCTTCTCACTCCCCAACCACTTCTCCTCCTTACCTGTCTGTTCTTCCCACTCCCCAACCACTTCTCCTCCTTCCCCAGCCTATTCAGCCTACTTTTTCTATGTTTCTGAAGCCCCGTCCCACTCATGATTAAGTCCTGCCCCCTTTTTTAGGCGTCATTTATCTCCCCCAGCGGTACCTCAGAAGAAAAAATATCCAGGTATGGAGATCTGAGAGCTCCCAGGAACTACCACCCCGCCTAAACATGCTCCTAAAGAAGTGTAGTCTGGCACTCAAAGGGTTAAATGTAAATAAACCCAGTTCCGTTTTTTTTTTTTGTATTAATGTGACTTTAAAGGAGCAGTAAACTTTTTTTTATGAAAACCTTTATGTTATGGAGCTATTCCTGCTAAGTAAAACAAGGGATTGCTACTGCTGTAAGTGGTTTGCATAAACTTTATAACCATTCAAACTGTCAGGTAGTGATGACGATGTTAATATCATATTCTATGTGGAACTGTTCTCACCTCTCCCGTAGAATTCTGAAGAAGCTGTTATTGCATTCTATGTAGAACTGTTCACATTCACTCACCTCTCCCACAGAATGCAACTAAATAACTGCCTGGACTCCAAGGGAACTATAGATAATATTTCTGGCCACTAGTAGGCACTGATAATGTAAACAATTACAGTTTATACTGTAATAACTCTGGAATGAAACATTTGCAAGCAGCGGGAGTACCCTTATCTTACTCAGCAGGAAAAGCTGTATACTATTTATTGATACATTAAAAAGCTTACTGCTCCTTTAAGAGCTAGACTGGCCAATCCCCTAATAATGTTTGGCAAGTAGATTGGCAGTCCCTAGTATCTACATTACCATCTGTCTGACACTGTTGACCCAGCAACTGGTGCAGAAATACTAAACAATGGAATTAGTAAAGCATACAGTACAACAAAAGAAAACTAATTAACTAACCGGACAAGATTTCCTAATCCTGGAAAAACAAATTCTATGCACTGTGTGTCAGGGGGAAGACCTATGGCTTTATAAAAGCAAACAGGAGGTATTGTGTAGTTAAACCAACTGCACCATAGGGGACAGATAAGAATTCATAAATTCCCATGCACTGGATACATTGGAGACCTCTATTTAGCATTCAAGGGGTTAAAATCCCAGTTTGATTTAACACTAATTTTTATTTGGCCCCTATGATCATACATGGAAACTTCCTCCTCTTGAGCCCCCAGAGTGGGTTCATGTGCTGTGACCAGGGGGGATGTAAATGACATAATTGATGTCATAAAGGGGTGTGGGGGGGCTTAATCAGATGGGAGTGGCTTATTGTCCTTGTGTCAAAGTGGGCAGGAAGTAGGTGGGAAATGGGCAGAACAGAATGGGAAGGAGGAGATGTGGGTGAGGAAGTGGGAGGAATAGGGTGGGAAGCGGGTGGAACAGAGTGAGAAGGGGAGCAGTACATGAGAAGTGGGAAGAACAGGGTTGGAAGGAGCATGATTGGTGGGAAGTTGGAGGAACAGGGTGGGAAGGAGAAGTGGGTGGGAAGTGGGAGGAACAGGGTGGGAAGGAGAAGTGGGTAGAAGTGGGAGGAACAGAGTGAGAGGGGGAGCGGTGGATGAGAAGTGGGAGGAACAGGGTGGGAAGGAGGAGAAGTAGATGGGATGTGGGCAGAACATGGTGAGAAAGGGGTGAAGTACATGTGGGAGGAACAGGGTGGGAAGGAGGAGAAGTGGGTGGGAAGGAGGAGGAACAGGGTGGAAAGGAGAAGAAGTGGGTGGGAAGGAGGAGGAACAGGGTGGAAAGGAGGAGAAGTAGATGGGATGTGGGCAGAACATGGTGAGAAAGGGGAGAAGTACATGTGGGAGGAACAGGGTGAGAAGGAGGACAAGTGGGTGGGAAATGGGAAGAAGAGGGTGGGAAGGAGGAGAAGTGGATGGGAAGAGGGAGGAATAGGGTGAGAAGGGGGAAAACAGGGTGGGAAGGAGGAGAGGTGGATGGGTAGTTGGAGAAACAGGGGAAGAAGTGGGTGGGAAGAGAAAGGAACAGGGTGAGAAGGAGTATAAGTGGGTGGGGAGTGAAAGGAACAGGGTGAGAAGGAGTATAAGTGGGTGGGGAGTGAAAGGAACAGGGTGAGAAGGAGTATAAGTGGTGGGGAGTGAAAGGAACAGGGTGAGAAGGAGTATAAGTGGGAGGGAAGTGAAAGGAACAGGGTGAGAAGGGTTAGAAGTGGGCAGAGTTTCAGATTTCGACTGAAAATCCGCCTCTGTCCCTTTTAACTGTAAATACTGGAGTGTGCAGAGCAGACCCGCAGAGTTACTCCAGAATAAGTCAAGTTTGCTATTATAAATCTGGGACTATGTGCTTCATGAGTACTGGAGTAAATGAACTGCACAATAAGGGACAAGTATACATTCACATAGATATCAATTTAAAGGGATAGTAATGTTTCATAATAAATGCAGCTCTAATTAATCATCATAATATTTGGACTTTGGAGAGTGTTATTTCAATTCTGTCAGAGTTGTAGTTTAGGAGTAATTCAATGACAAAATGTCCCCCTCCCGCCCCCTTTTACTGATGTAACACTGCTCAGCCAGATCAGAAGGGAGGTGTCCAGGTAGACTGCAGAGAGGGACAATCTTCACTTAAGATAAGGGAAAAACCTGAAAAACTTGTCAAGGGGGGCAGGGCTTTCATTGTTTTCATAGAAAGTGTCCCCTTCTGTTATCTGTCTGGTCTATGGACTGGATTCCACATCTGAGAAGAGATGGCTTACACTAGGTAAAAGGGGCAGGAGGGGAAACTTTGCTTGGGAATATCTCTCAAACCATAAAGGTTTGAGAGATAAGACATATCGTTCTTCATGTTTTTTAATGCCTACAAAATAAAATAAAGATAAAACGAAGTATTACTATCCCTTTAAAGCAAAAACAAGAGACGCCTCCTTATAAGGAAAAATCATTCAACATTGCAAAACAGCTTCCTAATACTATTCACATGTTTAACCTTGTGAGTGCCAGAGAGGTATCTATCTGTATTGCAATGCATTGGATACATCTCTGGCACTCAAAGGATTACATAGCTGCTCCACCAATGGACAGCCGCAAAAAGAGCGGGTGGGGATACTAGTTCTCTCTCCCCCCAGGCTGATAACTGTGCTGTAGCTTAACAGCTCTCCTGGTCTGTTAAATATATTCCTTAAAAAAAGGGAACAAACCCAACCAGAACTAGTGGACACTAAACGCAAAGTGAGAGGCGCTATATTCAGAGAATATACATGTAAACATAAGGGAATTTATGACCTCTCACTTGTGCTGAAGGCTGGTAAGCACTTGTGCACACCAGCTAAGAGTGCTTCAGCGGTATCAACCTGAACTTATCTGGGTTATCTCCAGTCAATGAACCCCAAACAATGATCCAATATAATATAAAATATTGTATAATAAAAATAATTGTATCACACATATATAAGTATAACAAGGGTTCAAAATTTCCACTCGCCACTAGACAATGGCGAGTGAAAATTCAGCCCTGGTGAGTAGAAATTCAGCCCTGGTGGGTATGTTATGGATTGCAGTGGCGAGTAACTTTTCAGGTCTGGCTAGTAGCAAAGGACTTCAACTTTTAAGCCCTGGTATAACAATTAAAAAAGATTGTCCTAGTGAACGAACGCATTTCTAGGTCACAGGTCTTCGAGTTTCAGAAACAAAACAAATAAAGCCATGTGTCTCTGTGTGTGTGTGTAAGAAGAACAGTATGGCATATGTGGATGAGCGCGTTTTTGTAGATTGAAGTATGGATTAGTATACACATGGGAGATTGTTTACATTAAAAAAGCTATTAACGCTGTTTGAATACACACAACTTATTGTTACACTAGTCACTGTGATAACACTTACTGGACATATGATTCCCAACCAGGAAAGTGTACATCCAGCAACGCATTTCACATGAACTCAGTGCTTTTTCAAGCTCACAATGTATACGATCTTGATAAAGCACTGAGTTAGTGTGAAACGCGTTGCTGGATGTAAACTTTCCTGGTCAAGTGGTAAAGTGTTGGCTATGCTATATTTCAGCTACGCAATGTAAGTGGATGTTATTAGTATTGTAAATATTTGTTTTGTGTTTGTAATTATTATAGTCAGTTTATGACTTATAGCAATTGACTTAGTCAAAGGATCCTTATATAATAATTTGCTAGGATGTTTGTTATGATGCAGTCATGTGCAGTAGAGACAGCCCGCATTTGGGCAGTCTCTACTGCACATGATTGAATTGCGTGAGTGAGGTGACGCAAGACTGCATCGCATAGAGCAGTGAGGTAGCAGCCTCTTAACCCTTTGAATGCCAGAGGGGTACGCAACACATTGCAAAGCAATGCATTGGTACCTCTCTGGCACTCAAAGGGTTAACACTACCCGGACCTTGGCCCGTGTACACAGGCTTTTACAATAGTATACTTATATTCAACTCTTGTTTCTACTGTTCTTATTTTACATTTTTTAAAGAGGAACTACCACCCTGTCATAAGGGACTGACAGCGCAGGCGCACGGACGTCACTGTGACGAGATGTCCGTGCTTCCTGCTCCGGTGAGCATCGGTAAAACGCCGAAATCTTCGGAACCGAGTAATATTTCTGGCTACTAGAGCTAGTAAGCAGCTAGTCGCCAGATGAAGAATCAATGAAGGTTAAGTTATTGCGGGGTGGTAGTTCCCCTTTAATAAAAGTATGATCTTTTATAATTTGTTATAATTTGTGTCCGTGATATCTTTTGAGAAGCTATCTTTTGAATACTTTAGGACACTGTGCACTTTCTATCGTACTTGCAGGGCATTTCCCAAGGGGAATCAGCACCAAGCTCTGCATGTGTCTAATCCTACACCAGTTTTATATACCTTTACAGGCAATTATTTAAATGGATAGTAATGTTTCACAAAAACAGCAGCTCCAATTAATCTTCATAGTATTTGAGCCATAGAGAGTGTTATTTCAATACTGTCAGAGTTGTAGTTCAAGAGTAGTTAAATGATAAAGTATCCCCCTCCCACCCCTTTTACCTAGTTTAAGCCATCTCCACTCAGATGTGGAATCTGGTCTTGAGACCAGACAGCTCACAGCAAGGGACACTCTTCTTACTGTGATCTTCTTACTGTGATCATAAGGAAAACCCTGGCCCCCTTGACAGGTTTTCCTTATGCTCACTGAAGATTGTCCCTCTGTGTGATCCATCCGGACAGTCTTGCTGCTCTGGGGTGAGCAGTGTTACATCAGTAAAAGGGGTGGGAGGGGGATACTTTATTATTCATTTACTCTTGAACCACAACTCTGACAGTATTGAAATAACAATCTACATGGCCCAAATACTATGAAGATTAATTGGAGCTGCTTTTACTGTTAAATATTACTATCCCTTTAACAGCTTGGATGCTAGAGAGATCTCCAATGCAATATATGGGGTTAAAGTTTTTTTTTTGTCTTTGCTTTTTTATAGGTCAAAGCTATTTTGTGTGCCAGGAAAAAAAGGATGGCACTTGGGGTGGGGTCATGTGAGGAATAGGGGTGTGACCATGGGTGGTGCTAAGGGCACATAGAGTGCCTTGCCTAGAGGAGCTTGGATGCTCTGATGGTGAAAAAGTAAATGGGGGGGGGGGGAATCTATAAATCCAAATTAAAGAAATTGTGTTGCAATGCATTGGATACCTCTCTGGCACTCAAAGGGTTAAAGAAGCAATTCTTATATGTGCACTGATATCAATTATGATTTAGACCAGCACAATTGGGCAGCTGTTAACACTAGAAGCTTGTTAACGGCAGGGCTGACTTTCTAAGCCGAGTGGTACCAGATCACCTTATTTTTGTAAACAAAGAGACAAAAATGTAGTCAATGGTAAAAGGAACCGGGTCATTGAAAAGAGGTACAGGGCCACTGACGTGGCATGATCTTGCTGAAAATCTGCTTTGCAACTTAATGTATCCCTGCGGAGTTTAAATATCAGTTGTAAGCTCTGTGGTATCACTAATGTAGCTCCATTTCATTTGTAAGCTCTGTGGTATAGATGATGACCTGCACTTAAGTTGTAAGCTCTGTGGTATACTGTGGTCAATTCAGTAGTAAGCTTAGTGGTGTCACTATTGTAGCTCTGTTTCAGTTTTAAAGGGATAGTAATAACAGATAGAGCTATATTTAATTACTTTGTAGTTCAGGCTGAAAGGATACCCCTCCCACCCCTTTTCCTGCGTCACTGAGTCTCTCGGCCTGGTCCAGATGGAAAGCGGCAAGGGACAATCTACAGTAAGCAAAAGGAAATCCTATCCTCCTTCGTCAAGTAAAGCAGTGTTTCATTATACTTACTGAGTGAAGATTGTCCCTCGCTTCATCCATCTGGTCCCACAACCGTATTCCAGATGTGAAGGGGCGGGAAGGGGATGCTTTCGGCTTGAATAGCGTTTGAACAACAGCACTGTAAGGAATTACATTTAGCGCTACATGTTAAAAAAACTACAAAAAAGACTCAGAACTGCATTTTAATAGAAGTATTATTATCCCTTTAAAGGGATAGTAATACTTCGTTTTATCTTTATTTTATTTTGTAGAAGATGACACAGGATCAGGACTGACAGGAACGCAGAAGATGAAGAGCAGATAGAACAACAGATAGCTCAATACTGCTAGAGGACGCTATAACAATGCGTCCATACAAATAACTCACCTCCTAATAAGCAGCAGAGACAGGAAGGGGCAGGGCTGGAGGTCCACACACTGGGCACAGCAATGCGCATGCGCCCAGTACAGCAGGAAAGAAGAGAACGGCGCATGCGCTAGGATAGCCGGAACCGGCTACTGCGCATGAGCACAAAGAGATGCGGCCCCGGGAAGAGAAGACGCCGAACGGGATCGCGCAGGATGCGGCGCGATCCCCACCGCCGGTACGACACACTCTTCTATGTGTGCTTGCAAGCCAAGCACACGTAGAAGACCATTTCAGTGAAAGTTTTCTTTTTTAGTAACGCGATTCGGCTGAGTTGGAGATCCGTCTGAAAGTCCTACAACTCTCTTCCTTTCAGTCAGCTAGAATGCTGACTACGGGTTAGGGGGAGGGAAAGGGCAATTTTAGAAGGTTTCATCTCTCAAACCATAAAGGTTTGAGAGATGACACTGGGGGCAATACGTTTTTTTTAAGTAGTACTTTGCTATAGGGATTAGTAATACTTAAGTATTACTATCCCTTTAAAAAGCTCTGTTTATATTACTGAGAATTTGGGGAATTTTATTTGAGCCCAGTGGTACAGTTGGTTTGCACCAGAATTCTGTGTTGCTTTTATAAAGATAACTCTATATCTATATTACTGAGCTTATGAGCTCACAAGTTATTCCGTTCTCCTGGCATGGTGGGCTCAGTAAGACACGTACCAATTTGCCAGTGCAGCTGCCCCACTGGTGAGCAAAGGAAGCCTCAGCTTTATCAGTAGAACCCAGGGCAGGAATTCTACCAGTAGGGAACTCTTTGAATGATATTGCCCTTAACCCCTTAAGGATCAGAGATCCTAGGGGTGGATGGCAGTTAAGGACTGCATAGATGTTTGGCGCACCGGAACACGTGACTAATGACGTGTACCTGCGTGCTGAACGGGGGTCTGAAAGAGACCGCTCAGATCTTTGAGCGGTCAATTTCAGAAAGCCTCCCCTCCCCCTGCATGTATTGGGATAGGTCCCACCCTGCCCCCTGTGAGAACCTACAGTTCTGGTCCTGAGCGACCGAGGACACATTGGTAAAGCTGTCTCAGAGTTCTGTTTCTCCACGTGGAGCCTGGCTGTTACTTATTATTATCTCCACTAGTAAGGACACCATCTTTTTCAGCCATTATAAACTTCACTTGTATCATTTATATGGTACTCAGGAGTTTGAGATACTTTGTTTCCAGCTTCACTGCATCATTTTGGTACCCAGGACTTGGAGATACTTTGTTTCCAGCAAGGATTAAAAGACTGTGACCTCAGCGCTCATACGGACGGATACTTTATAAAGAACTTTAAAGAAGGCACAGCTTCGTGGCAGCTAAGGGCAGGGACCCTTGAGACGCTATCTTGTAAGTGCATGGGGAGAAGGGGGGCTTTTTTGTTCTGCTTGTTTTTTTATTTATGTTCATTAAAGATACTACACTTAGAGCACTTCTCTGTTTCTCTTCATTATTTTTTCTGTGATTGCGCTCTCAACTCTGCAGATTTGGATCCTCTCGCCAGTCTACCTGGGCACCTCCCTTCTGATCTGGCTGAGCAGTGTTACATCAGTAAAAGGGGCGGGAGGGGGATAGTTTGTCATTGAATTACTCTTGAACTACAAATCTGACAGAATTGAAATAACACTCTCCAAAGTCCAAATACTATGATGATTAATTAGAGCTGCTTTTATTATGAAACATTACTATCCCTTTAATGAAAAAAATATGTTATAGGACTTCTCCTTCATGTAAATATGGACAATCATTTCACTCAAAATGAATAACCACTCATATTTGTTTTTTTTTACATTAAACTGTAATTTTTCTACTGTCATCAGCAAGTGGTACTGTTCAAATCAAGTACTATGGAGAGCCATAGTCTATGACACCATCTCTCCCACAGAGTGCCTTCAGAAAATACATGATTACTTTTGGACACTAGCAGGCGTTGTTACTAACATGTTGATTAAAAAAAACATGTTTCAGCTGTAATATATTTGAATGAAAAAATCCCCCAGCAGTGATAGTACTCTTGATTTGCTCAGCCAGAAAAAATTGTCCTTTAACCCTTTGTGTTGCAATGCGTTGGATACCTCTCTGGCACTCAAAGGATTAAAAAGTGTGAAGTAGATTTTCCTGGAATAAACCTCCATGATTTAATTGCAAAACTGTATCAGTCATGTTATCTACATTAGCAGCAATCAGCAATTTCATTCAGATGTGATGTGAACCTCAAACAGTGTTGTCTTTGCCCTGATTTCGTATACAAATATAATGGTGTTGTTCATGATAGTGGTTTTTGCCGTTCGTTTAGTTAACAATCACATCCCTGAGGAAATACAACAATTAAAGCAGAACTTTCACCATCCCTAATTCCTGAATATCTTTATTAGCCATGCAGATATCCAACATGGTGTTTAAATTTAGAAAAAATGTTGCTCCGTGCCTGTGCATTACCATATCCTTGCAGGGCATTGGGAGCGAGAGGGCAGCCATCTTATCAAAGTCCGTGTTGTATTGTATTGTATATTTTATTCATATAGCTCCAACCAGTGTACTTGAAATAGAAAGTGCAGTGATTAGGTACTTATAAAGACAATCATAAGGGGAACAACAGGTGAGTGTACATGAGGATGAAAGGTCCCTGCCCTGTAGAGCTTACAATCTGAGTATAGGATGGGTGACATACAGATACAAGCTGGTAGAGGAGGAAGTGCAGTGTTTGGCTTATGATTATGATTATAATGTTGATAATGTTTCCATATTACGCTGTTGATAGAGATAAAAGTTTGGATTTAAAGTTGTTGAGGGTTGAGGCTTGGCGAATACTGGGTGGTAGGGAGTTCCAGAGGTAGGGGGCAGCAAGTGAAAAAGCTTTCAATCGTGAAACAGTGATAGTGGTTAAAGGGGCAGAGGTCGTCCACCATGAGTGGTGCGTAGTGGGCGTGCAGGAATATGGCGGGATATCAGAGATTAAATATAAGGCGGTGACAAGTGATGGAGAGCCTTGAAGGTAATGAGGAGGATTTTGAATGTGATACCCTGCTTTATGGGAAGCCGTGACAGTGATTTTAAAAGTGGTGGAGTGAGTACTGTTCTGGAGGAGAGGAAAAGTATTCTGGTGGATGAATTCAGAACTGATTGAAGAGGAGCAATATGGTTAGTAGGAAGACCAATAAGTAAAGAGTTGCAGTAGTCCAGGCGAGAAAGGATAAGAGCATGTATGAGGGTTTCTGTTGTAGAGTGAGAGAGGAATGGCCGGATTTTTGCTATATTCCGACGAAAGAAGCGACAGGTTTTGGTTACGTCATTAATGTGTTACTTTGATAAGGGAAGTTTCTATAGAGAAACTGGAACGAAACCCAGACTGCAGCGGGTCCAGAGCATTATGAGAGTTGAGGAAGGTAAGTAGATGAAAGTAGGGTAGGCGTTCAAGGAGCTTAAAGACAAAAGGCAAGAGGGATACGGGGCGGTAGTTGGATGGGGAGGTGGGGTCTAACAAACTTTTCTTGAGGATTGGAGATACTATTGAATGTTTGAATGAGGAGGGGGAGATGCCAGAGGATAGGGAGATGAATACAAGTGTTAGCATGGGAACTAATGTGCATGACAGAGGACTGAGGAGGTGGGATGGTATAGGATCAAGGGAGCATGTGGTGAGTGGTGATGTGGACAGCAAAAGGGAGACCTCTGATTCTGTGACTGAAGTAAAGGAATCAAATAAGTAGGTTGGAGGATCAGGAAGATACAATTGTGGAAACTGAAAGTGTGGGATTGTTTGATGTATTATGTTAATCTTTTGTGTGAAAAACTCTTCTAAGGCTAGAAGGGTTGGGGGGGAGGGTGAATGATGGAGGGGAGGGGCGTTCAGAGGTGCGGGTACAGGAGCGGAGAAAGCGTGTTTGTGAGTTGAGCCAAGTGTGTGGGTTTGAGGGGCATTTGTGGCAGGCCTGGAGGGGGGCATACAGATTGGGTGATGAGCATACCTGGGAACTTTCAAAATGAGCTGACCCTGAGATTGTGTAAATATTAACCCTTACATTTCCCATAATATAGATTATCCGCGTTGTGTCCCTGATTACTGTAATCGAGACTCGCTCCAATCATCATTCAAGGAGCCATTAATGCACAACAACTTACATATATTGCTGCTTGAACACACACAAATGAAGCAGGACTTCTCCCTCTGCCTTTCTGGTACAAGTGGCACCAATTTAGAGACTAAAGAAGTATTTAACTGGAGCAAATCTCACCCTGAGATTCTGGCTCTTCACCCTGAGACCCTGAGATTTGGGCCAAAACCCTGAGAGTTCCCAGTTATGGTGATGAGGAGAGGAGGTTGTTGTAGTATTCTATAAGTCTGTCAGGTTCAGAAAGAGTGTTGAAGGTGGAGAGGTTTGAGTGCAATGCAGAAGATAAGGCAGAAATGTCTAATGAGCGAAGGTTGCAGGTGTAGTGCGGGGCCATAGTTGGTGGCGGAATGAGGGAAAGGGTTGCAGAGAAGGTTATGAGATGGTGGTCGAGGGTGGGAAAGGAGAAATGGAAAAGTCTATTAATGAGCAGTTCTTTGTGAAAACCAAGTCCAGGGAGTGGCCGTCTTTGTGTGCGCTAGAGTCAGTCCATTGTTGAAGGGTGAAAGATGAGGTTAGTTGAAGCAGGCGTGAGGCCCAGGAATGGGAAGGATCATCAATGTGACAGCTGAAGTCCCTAAGTATGAGAGAAGGAGCGTCAGAGGATAGAAATAATGTAAGCCAACGTTCAAAATCTGAGAGGAAGGCAGATGGTGTGGTTGTGGGAGGTCTGTATACTATTGCAACACACGTTTCTACAGGGTGGAATAATTGGATAGCATGTACCTCAAAGGAGTTAGTGGAAAAGGATGGGGGAACAGGTATTAGCTGAAAGCGACCTGAGGAGTAGTGTTGAGCGAGCGTGCTCGGCCGATGCTCGGATCGGCTCGAGCATCGCTCTGCTCGGCACATGGCGGTACTCGTACGAGTACCGCCATGTGCTCGCCCGACATGTTCGGGTGAAGGGGATCTGTGCCGGAAGAGGCACAGATCCGAAGACGCTCCGCTGGACCACCAGGGACTGGAGGTACGGGGGCATTGCGGAGATGAAGGGGGCATTGCGGAGATGAAGGGGGACATTGTGGAAGAGGGGCATAGACTCTATGCCCCTCTTCCACAATGTCCCCCTTCATCTCCGCTATGCCCCTCTTCCACAATGTCCCCCTTCATCTCCGCTATGCCCCTCTTCCACAATGTCCCCCTTCATCTCCTATGCCATAGAGGAGATGAAGGGGGACATTGTGGAAGAGGGGCATAGCGGAGATGAAGGGGGACATTGTGGAAGAGGGGCATAGAGTCTATGCCCCTCTTCCACAATGTCCCCCTTCATCTCCGCTATGCCCCTCTTCCACAATGTCCCCCTTCATCTCCTCTATGGCATAGGAGATGAAGGGGGACATTGTGGAAGAGGGGCATAGCGGAGATGAAGGGGGACATTGACCAGGCACCCTCCGCTCATCAGAGCAGGGGGTGCCTGGTTTAATGCTCGAGTGCTCCCATGCTTTTCAATGGGGCTCGGGTGCTCGGCCGAGCACTCGAGCCTCAGGGGGTGCTCGGTCAGAGCACCCGAGCACCCGAGCATCGGGGTGCTCGCTCATCCCTACTGAGGAGGCAAGCAGTATGCTTGTGCCACCACCTCTGCCCACTGTGCGTGCTGTGTGTGAGAAGTACAGGCCTCCATGTGAGACTGCAGCCTCCACGGCTGAATCATGTTGGGAGAACCAGATGTCAGTAAGAGCAAGAATCTGCAGTGCTTGTGAGCAGAAAAGGTCATGTATGATAGTAGATTTGTTAGTGAGGGAACGGACATTCAGTAGGCCACAGGAGAAGGGCTGGGCAGGAAGTGGGAGGGTTGGCATGGGGATGAGGTTAGAAAAATTAGGTCCTCTGTGGAATGGGGAGGAAAGTGGCTGTGGGTGGTGGCATATGGGGATATGATTGGGGCCTGGGTTTGGGGAGATGTCACCAGTGACAAGGAGGAGAATAGCACATGCTGAACACTGCACCTTTTTTGTTTTCTCTTCCAAAGAGAGCCGAGCTATGCCTCCATGTGCTGGATTTCAGCAGTGAGGGGAGGAACTACTAAGTCGTGCTGTACAGCTTGTACCGACCTGAGCTAGCTTCAGTTTACTGTTCTATTGAAGAATGAGTGCAATTAAAAAAATATGATTATGGCACACTAAAACTGAATGGATATCAACTTTAAAATTCCCTTTTAAGCCAATGACATAGCCATGTCTGGGAAGTTCTTCTCTTTGAGCCCCCGGAGAGGGCCCATGTGCTGCCGGGCAGGGGATGCAGTGATGCGATTTGCTTCATAAAAGGGGTGGGGCTTAACCCGGTGGGTTGGGGCTTAATTGTTGTGTGTCATAAAGTGGGAGGGAAGTGGGAGGGACAGGGTAGAAAGGAGGAGAAGTGGGAGGAACAGGATGGGAAGGAGGAAAAGTGGGTGGGAAGTGGGTGGAAAGGAGGAGACGTGGGAGGAACAGGGTGGGAAGGAGAAGAAATTCACCACTGCCAGATAATCATCTTCTGTCCCCGGAGACCTGGTGATTTAGTCTGAAAAACAGAGTCTCCAGGGCAGATCCAGAGAGTTCCCAGGTATGGACATACCTAGTCAATGGAGGGCCCTGGTGCAAAAATGTTTTGGGCCCCCCATAACAAAAATATTTCACAGAGTCATAATTAGAACCTATTGGACTCCAGGGAAGAAGGGGCCCCAACGGATGTTGGGCCCCAGCACAGCTGCACCCTCTCTACCACACTAGTTCCGCCCCTGAATTAAATCTTTTAACCTAGGCGTGGGCAAGGTGAGGCCCTAGCTGCTGTTACACTGCGATTTATATCAACAGGGCCAGATTTACATCTCAGGAGCCTGCAGGCACAGGAATCTGAAGTGCCCCACCCCCTGGCAATCTCCACAATGCTCCAAATCACCATATTGCCCTCACATTGCCCCTATAACCTCCACATTGCCCTCGCATTGCCCCCCATCAGCTCCACATTGCTCCCATCAACTCTACATTACCCCCATCAGCTCCACAATGCTCCCATCAGCTCTACATTACCCCCATCAGCTCCACAATGCTCCCATCAGCTCTACATTACCCCCATCAGCTCCACAATGCTCCCATCAGTTCTATATTACCCCATCAGCTCCACATTGCTTGCCCCCCATCATCCCCATATTGCCCCCATCATCTCCACATTAAGCCTCACATTCTCCACCCCCATCCGTTTCCTACTTCCCTGGTGGTCCAGCAGCAGGAGAGATCTGTGCTTCTACACAGACCTGTAGCTGCTGGAGCTCTGGCGCGGTCTTCTCTTTAGTAATGCAGAGCGCTGGGAGATGATGTCATCACTCTGCATTACTAAAGAGCCAGGGGAGCTCCAGCAACTACAGGTCTGTGCATAAGAAGAAGGCACAGACCTTACCATGCAGCTGGCGATTGCAATGGTAGGCGCCCCTCTGTAGGGTGCGCTTGTAGGCAGATGCCTACTCTGCCTTATGGAAAATCTGGCCCTGTATATCAACCTTTAGCAGTCACTAGCTATTGGAGGACGATGATGAGTGTTGTACTTCAGCAACAGCTGGGAGAGCTTTACATTGTCCACTCTGCTTTAAACCCTTGGATTCTAGAGGGGAGTTCAGGCAGGGTGGGATTTACATTCAATGTTGAAGGCAGACTAGGCGGACTTAGCTCCACCCATGACCACACCCCCACTCATCACATGATCCCGCTCTCCCAGATCCATCCACTGTTTCCTGGCACAGGAAATACCCTGGGCCTACAACAAGCACGAACAAAAAAAAATATATAGCTTTAACCCCATGGCGGCTGGAGAGATTTCCAAAGCATTGCAAAGCAATGTTTTGGAGATCTCCCTAACATCCAAACGGATAAATAGTAGCCTGTATAGGGTACTGATAATTATACCTTGGAACTTCCAGAAATAGCTCACTTGGAGATTTAAAAAAAAACAAAAAAAAAAAACCCGAAAAATTGACGAACAGCTGTCTCCCTGTCTAGCTCCAACTCAAGTTACTCAATTCTCACACCACAGTGAAAGCCTCCACTTTCCCCACTGGCTCTCGCATGATTATGACATTTATTGATGATAAAACTAAGAACTTACCAGCCAACACTGTCTGGACTGGAGAGGTGAGCAGGTTCTCTTGTACGCTCTGTTTCCACTGTCATCGCTCTTCTTCCTGTCCTCTGCTACTTCCTCTCCAGCAATGCCAATCAACACTGGATGGCTTACGCCCCTCTGGTCACATCTGCTTGTGGATATTGCCGGAATGCAAAGTATCAGCCTCACACTAGTGCAGGGCCAGGGGCATCGTTTTGTAAGCCTCACACTTTTTTTACAATAATTTTAGCTGCGCAGGAGCAGCAAATGCACCTAAACCAGAGACGGTTTCACCCAGAGACAGGGGTCTAAAGCCGGAGTCTCCAGGTGAAGCCCGGCAAGTCCCCAGCTATGCTGATAATGTTCTGGCCACACCCACAATTCAGAAAGTGGGTGTGGTCAGCACAGCTAAAGCTCCCCTGAAATTTGGAGCTCTAGGCTCTGGGAAATCTGACCCTGTGCCCAGGGTATTGCAAAGCAATACACTGGCAACCACTACAGCAACCAAGAGGTTAATCTAGAATCAATCTAAAATCAATCTCAAGTGTATTTGAATTCTGGTTAGTATTTATGTTCAGTAAAACTAAATTATTAAGCTAAAATGTTAATCATTACCACTTGATTGTATCTGATACTTTTTATTTAGTGGAGGTTAGTTCATGGAGTTTATCATCAGATAAATCTAAAGGAAAATAAATTGACCTGTACAAAATATATTACATACGTGGGAACTCTCTGGTTTTGCCCCGGAGAATCCAGATTTCACTATGAATTACCGGGTCTCCAGGGCAGAGGCTGATTCTCTGGATGTAGGCAGTTTCTTCTGAAACTCTGCCCATATCTGCTCCTTCTCTGTCTTTTTCTCCAATTTATCTTTCTTCACCGGAGTTTTCTTTACAGATTTTGCAGATTCGTGAAGCCTCGCCCCACTCCCAATTAAGCTCCACCCCTTTTTGATGTGAATCGTGTCATCTTTCTCCAACAGCGGCACCAAAGGAGTCCCCATCCAGGGAGATCAAAATAAAAAATTCCCAGCTATGATATTTAAATTGTTCACAGAGAACCACACACACACTGTCTGACACCCCACACATGATCCACTGTCCACTGGTAGTCACAGAACATGCACACACTGTCTGACACCCCAGCCTTCTTCCACTGTCCACTGGTAGTCACAGAACACGCACACACTGTCTGACACCCCACACATGATCCACTGTCCACTGGTAGTCACAGAACACGCACACACTGTCTGACACCCCAGCCTTCTTCCACTGTCCACTGGTAGTCACAGAACCACACATACACTGTCTGACACCCCACACATGATCCACTGTCCACTGGTAGTCACAGAACACGCACACACTGTCTGACACCCCAGCCTTCTTCCACTGTCCACTGGTAGTCACAGAACCCACACATACATTGTCTGACATCTCAGCCTTGTTCCACTGTCCTCTGGTAGTCACAGAACCACACATGCACTATTTTTTGTAAAGTTGATACCTTTATTGGCTAACTAAACAGATTTAAAATGCAAGCTTTCAAGACTTCTTAGGTCTCTTCCTCAGGCATGTTATACAGATAAATATGAAAACTTCTCTCTTAAATACAAGTACACATCACATTGTTTATAATGGAAATCAGATAAATCTTGAACAAACTAGCAGACTTGGGCCCCATTCCAGAGAGCACCATCCTTGCCACTATGGATGTAGAATCCCTTTATACCAACATTCCACACACAGATGGCATAGCAGCATGCCAAGAATATCAGGAAAGAAATAACACAGCCACGGAGCCAATAACAAAACTCATACACTTTATACTCACCCACAACTACTTCAAATTTGGACAGGACCTCTACCTCCAGAAAATGGGGACTGCAATTGGTACCCGAATGGCACCACAATATGCCAACTTGTTCATGGCAAAGTTAGAAGAGGACTTCCTGTCCACCTGCCAGACAAAACCCCTGGTCTATCTCCGCTACATAGATGATGTTCTTATCATCTGAACAGCCAGTGAAGAGAAACTTCTTAAATTCCACAAAAATTACAATGCATTCCACCCCAGTATCAATCTAACACTCATTCACTCGCACACAAACATTAACTTCCTAGACACGACTATCAGTATTCAGAACAACTCCATCCACACATCCTTGTACCGTATACCAGACAGACAAACCAACCTACCTGAAGAACGATAGCTTTCACCCAAAACAAACAAAGAACTCCATCATATACAGCCAGGCCATCAGATATAATTGCATCTGTTCTGACATGGCGGACCGTGACAAGCACCTCCAGAAACTCAGAGGAGACTTTATAAGACAGGGTTACAGTGCAAGGATTATTGACAGTCAGATACAGAAAGCTACTCACATACCAAGAAAAGATCTGTTGAGCTACAAAGAACAGCATAAGGGAAACCGTGTGGCACTTGTTGTCACTTACCACCCCCAGGTTGAAGCTCTGCGCAAAATATCAAGAGAACTTCAAGCAACCTTACACACAGATGAAAGACTTAAGAACATATTTCCACAGCCTCCCTTACTCTCCTTCAGACAGCCTCCCATTTTAAAGCAACTGATGGTAAGGTGTGCCCTGAACAAAAATACAAAAAATGGCACATTATCCTGCCTACAAAGTAGGTGTAAAACCTGTGCACACATTTATACCACAGACAAGATACCCATACCAAACACCCAGTTACACCATAAGATCAGTGGTAATTTCACCTGCAAATCATCCAATGTAATATACCTTATCATGTGTGCAAAATGCCCAACAGCTCTTTATGTGGGGGAAACGGGACAGAAATTACATAAGAGGTTTAATTCCCACAGATCCAGCATTAACAACAAAAGACAGAGACACCAGTGGGAGAACATCTTTGCCAAAGTGGGCACAGTATCAGGGACATTAAATTGACTGTACTAATGGGACAATTTCGCAATCAGAGGGATAGAAAATTATGGGAGGTAAAATTAATGTTACAATTTGACTCTTTGACCTATGGCCTGAACAGGGACAGGGAATTTCTGTCACAGTACTTAATTGTGAATTAGCGTTTACGACAGTCCCTCTGGAATCATAAATACCTGGACCCAGAGGAAGAATGCTATTTAAATCACATCCTCTACCATTGACTGATCAAGGAATTGGTATCTGGACTAAAGTTCTTATCTGATTTCCATTATAAACAATGTAATGTGTACTTGTATTTAAGAGAGAAGTTTTCATATTTATCTGTATAACATGCCTGAGGAAGAGACCTAAGAAGTCTTGAAAGCTTGCATTTTAAATCTGTTTAGTTAGCCAATAAAGGTATCAACTTTACAAAAAAATTTGCATCCTGTATTTCTACGGCTAACACGGTACCAACTCTCATCTATTATACACATGCACTATCTGACACCTCAGCCTTGTTCCACTGTCCTCTGGTAGTCACAGAACCACACATACACTGTCTGACACCTCAGCCTTGTTCCACTGTCCTCTGGTAGTCACAGAACCACACATACACTGTCTGACACCTCAGCCTTGTTCCACTGTCCTCTAGTAGTCACAGAACCACACATACACTGTCTGACACCTCAGCCTTGTTCCACTGTCCTCTGGTAGTCACAGAACCACACATACATTGTCTGACACCCCAGCCTTGTTCCACTCTCCACTGGTAGTCACAGAACACACACACACACAGTCTGATACCCCATACATGTTCCACTGTCCACTGATGGTCACAAACCACACATACACTGACACTCCAACCTTGTACCACAGACCAATGATTGTCATTGAACCATATATACACTGGTTGACACCACAGAGTTGTTCCATGGTCCACTGGTAGTCACAGAACCACACATATAGTGGCTGCCACTCCAGCATTGTTCCACTGTCCACTGATAGTTCCAGAAAGACTTATACCTTGTCTACCAATCCAGTCTTGTTCCACTGCTCACTGGTAATCACATAACCACAAATACACTGACACCACATCCTTGCTTCCCCTCTCTACAGGTACTACAGTGGGTACTACTTCTATCGCTCAGGAAAAAGGATCTGTATTAAGGAGAATTATAGGGGATTTGCTGCTAATCTGACTTGTTTCAGTCTGGCTGGTTTGAAGCATTTAGTGCACTTCCCACCTCACTGGTTCTCAATATGTCCCCTCAGGGACCACAAGACATTGCATACCCCTCTGGCACTGAAAGGGTTCATTACTGGCCTCTTAGTGGCCCCTGATGGCAATAGTCGAGAAACACTGCCCTGATTCATATCTCAGTGCAGGGGCGTTATTAGGCACTGGTTGTAGAGACCTGATCCGTAGTTCTCAGCTCATGTTTAAATCACTGAATTCTATTGCTGGACTGGGGCATGTAATGGTATGCTCTGATGATGTCATTAATGCCAATAGTGCAGCTGAGTTGTGACAAACATTAATATTGCATTAGGCTTCTTGGAACCTGCCAATACAGGGACATTGACATTGCTAAGCACTAGCTGAAGAGGTTCAGGCCCCAGGCCACATCAGAAGCATTTATTCAAATGGATAATTACTGCTTCAACAACTTGAGGTTTTTAAGGCTACCCGATTTAACTGATTGGAAGCCAAATTTTACTCTCTGTTGCTTCAAAAGTTCAAATAAATATGCACATAGGGACATCTCTATTACAGTAGTAAACAATTCCCAGAATGTAAAGTTTGTTGACTTTTTATATCTTCTTCCTCATTATGTGCAATATTTAACACTTTGAGTGCCAGAGGAGTATGCAACACTTTGCAATGAGTTGCATCCACCTCTGGCACTCAAAGGGTTAAGGAACAGTGGGTCCGCAATGCATTGCCATCCCCGTGATTCTTAAAGTATTACTATAATAAAGAATTGTGGCAATGTACTAACTTTGCAGCTTACAATACAGACACCTACTACATTTGTATATTGGTCACTATTATCCTATACTAATTAGCTTCATTATATGTTGATACGTATTTCACTTCCAATTGGAGTGCCCAGGAATCGTTCCAATGTTTTGTGCAATTTGTTCAAAGCATCACTGCTTCCGTGACGCAAGACCCCATCTTAGACTGCGGGATACTGACATAAGTGTCCTTCTATCTCACACAGGCTCATACTTTTTTTTTAATTTATAAAAATATTTTACCGAGAAGAATACACTGGGATTTTTTAGAGCAAAGAGTTACGTATTTGCACAAATACAGAAACATTATATATATATATATATATACACACACACACACACACACACACACATATATATATGTGTGTGTATATATACACACACATACTAAAATGTATATATAGTTACATATCATTTTTAGATATATAGAAGCAGTTATTTTTAAGGATTTTAGAATGGGAGAAGATCTAATGTTTTTTGGGCAGCTTATTCCAGACTTTCGTAGCTCTGAAGGAGAAAGGAGATCGACTGACTTCTTTCTTGTAGAGTGGAATAGTCAGTGAGTTGTTAGCAGTGGAGCGGAGGATATAGTTAGTATGGAGAGCAGGAGTGAGCAGATTGCTCATGTGGAATAGTCAGTGAGTTGTTAGTAGTGGAGGTTATAGTTAGTATGGAGAGCTGGAGTGATCATACTGCTCAGGTAGTGTGGAATAGTCAGTGAGTTGTTAGTAGCGGAGGTAATAGTTAGTGTATAGAGCTGGAGTGATCATACTGCTCAGGTAGTGTGGAATAGTCAGTGAGTTGTTAGTAGTAGAGGTTATAGTAAGTATGTAGAGCTGGAGTAATCATACTGCTCAGGTAGTGTGGAATAGTCAGTGAGCAGTTAGTAGTGGAGGTTATAGTTAGTATGGAGAGCTGGAGTGATCATACTGCTCAGGTAGTGTGGAATAGTCAGTGAGTTGTTAGTAGCGGAGGTTATTGTTAGTATAGAGAGCTGGAGTGATCATACTGCTCAGGTAGTGTGGAATAGTCAGTGAGCAGTTAGTAGTGGAGGTTATAGTTAGTATGGAGAGCAGGAGTGAGCAGACTGCTCATGTGGAATAGTCAGTGAGTTGTTAGTAGTGGAGGTTATAGTTAGTATGGAGAGCTGGAGTGATCATACTGCTCTGGTAGTGTAGAATAGTCAGTGAGATGTTAGCATTGGAGTGGAGGTTATAGTTAGTATGGAGAGCTGGAGTGATCATACTGCTCAGGTAGTGTGGAATAGTCAGTGAGTTGTTAGTAGTGGAGGTTATAGTTAGTATGGAGATCTGCAGTGATCATACTGCTCAGGTAGTGTGGAATAGTCAGTGAGTTGTTAGTAGTGGAGGTTATAGTTAGTATGGAGATCTGGAGTGATCATACTGCTCAGGTGGTGTGGAATAGTCAGTGAGTTGTTAGCAGTGGAGGTTATAGTTAGTATGGAGAGCTGAAGTGAGCCGACTGCTCAGGAAGTCTGGTAGCTTTCTAGAGAGGTGAAGGGTACGTCTAGATTCGAGTGTTAACCAATTTAGGACTCGATCCAAATGTTGGAGTAGAAAAATGTCGGTAGGGCAAAATGGATACCAAACAACAAAATAAAATGTCTTGGTCAGTATTCAAATGTCCTACCTACATTTAGAACAACTGACATTAGGACAATAAAAACTGGTGTCGTGTCCAAATGTCCGTTTTGTGTGTTAACTTCCTAAAACACCACTAAATAACGCCAATTTTTGGAACTTAACATTAAAAAAATTAACGATCGGTGCCTGACATACTGTCAAGCACCGATCGTTAAAAAGTCTGTTACACTTACCTGTCATCCACTGTCCAACCCATATCAATACATCCACTGAGGACTTCGTTTTTTTAACTTCAAGTGTCTGTGTTGCCTGTTCTTGGCCAACGCAGACATCTGAATTGCAATTTACGGTGTTTTCATCCTTTTAAATGGATGAAAATACCTCTTAACTTTAACTCACGAGACTCTTTTTTTTGCCGGTATTTTTTAACAGCACAGACATTTGAATAGCTTACTGAGCTGGAAAAAATGCCGTCAGCAGAAAAAACAGCCGTCTCCAACATTTGGGTTGAGGCCTTAGTTCTTCATACATATCACAATGATGGGTTGTTTAATTACATTGGAGGATAAAGCAGCATAATGAGTTATACAGAGTGTCAAGTTTAGCAAGATGGATTTGTGGCGTGGGAGCATATACTATGTTCCCATAGTCTATGACTGGCACTAACATCTGTTGCATACCTCCCAACATTTCAAATGGCGAAAGAGGGACACTTTTGTTTTAGGTGGTGTTTATGGGGGTGTGGTTGGTGGGTGGGGAATTGCCAATAATTTTTAGGTTATTTCAAGACCTATTGACACCTCTTTGAGTAACTGAATAAAATATTTACAGCAAACATAAGTATTTTATTTACACAGATGTATTTAGAAACACACATATTGAAGAGTAACTACACATTTATGTGAATTTTTTGCTGTGGAGCAATGTGATACACACTACTTATTCTGATCTCCAGAAAAGAGGGACAAAAGGGTAGAAAAGAGGGACAAAGGAATTTGTATCTCAAAAAGGGACTGTCCCTCTTAAAGAGGGACACTTGGAAGGTATGTCTGTTGTACAATACGTCTTCTTACCAGTTGACTTAAACAGGAAACTAGAACAGTATATATATATATATATATAGCGCTCCAATATATACAGTATATATAAAACAGGATATAATAAAAAGAGTCCTTAAATGTAATAAAAATAATGGTGTCTCAGAGTGTCGGCTTCTATCTCTGGCGTCTTCAGCAGCGCCTATCGCCATATGCAAACTGGAGAAGAAAAAAAGAAGAGAGCGCACAGCTGATTGGAAAAGTGTGCCGGGTCGGGCCATATGCATACCTGGGAACTCTCCGGATTTTTCCCGGAGACTCCGGTTCTGACAGAGATTTACCGGGTCTCCGGGGCAGAGGCAGATTCCTCCGGATGTGGGGAGTTTCTATTGAAATTCTACCCACTTACACTCTTTCTCCTGCTGTTCCTCCGTCCCCAGCCTTCTGTGTGACATTTTTAACCCTTTGAGTGCCAGAGTGGTACGGAATGCATTGCTTTGCAATGCATTCAGTACCACTCTGAAACTCAAAGGGTTAAGCACCGAGCCCGCTCGTGTCAAGCCCCACCCCTTTTTGATGCAATAGCGTCATTTTTTGTCACCCCCTGCTGAACAGAGGACTCCCCTCCGGGAAGACCTCTGCTGGAAGTTCCCAGGTATGACCATGTGTGTCCCATCTCTACAACCATTTGGTGAGTGACTTCATGCTAGGGGCCTTATAGTGGTCATTACGTACACGGAGGTACCCAGAGAGGAAATATTTTGGTTTATTTTTCAGCAGAAACTCACCAACGAACTCAGTCACAGTTCAGCAATACACAAATACAGCTACATTATTGCAAGAGAGAAGGATGATCTCCTCTGAGCCACCTTACAAAGAATATCTCTTATGAGTACAGTCTACGTGATAAAATATTTTCAATTTTGTTGGAGGTTGCTCTCAGATGGTGTGCGCTCTCTTCTTTTTTTCTTCTCCGACTTAAACAGGAACACCTATTTACTCTTGATCATGTGCTAATTTAACATCTCTAGCAACAGACCAGTCCATACCTCCCAAGTGTCCCTCTTTAGGAGGGACAGTCCATCTTTGAGACCAAAATCCCTCTGTCCCTCTTTCCCACTCTGATGTCCCTCCTTTTAGGTGATTAGACTATGTGGGGTGTATATAAGTGTATCACCCTGCTCCACAGCAATAAAACTCACATTAATGTTTTTGTCCATAAACAAGTGCAACAATAGGAGAGACTTTCCAGATCAGGTGTAAGGACTGGTGTCACACAAAAGCCATGGAAACACTGATCAACGGATTTTGCGCTACCTGCGCGTACTCATGATCAAGGACGTTCCCCTGTATCAAGCCTTAAAATGAAACTGATCAGTACACATTAAGTATTCTCAAAGCCACTGAGGCTTGATGTTGTTTGTACCATGGCAGAGCTTGGAACAAAGGGCCCTGGAGACTTGATGTTGTGAAATGAGCTGACGGTATCTTCTGTTTCGCTAAGAATAATTGGCTTTTGGCTGTTCCTATCTACTCTTACCATGTTCTCAAAGAGCACGAATGGGTAATTGGTAACAAGCGTAACCTCTCATCAATAGCCCTTTGTCCTGTCAAAAATAGCAGTTGTGAAAACAGAGAACAAACATTTTATTGATTTCGCTAGTATTTAGGGACTCTCCCTGCTTTGTAGCTGATGGTCATGATCTGAGAGCGAGGTATCCAGGGCTAATCCAGGCAATAGTTTACCAGCTTCATCACCATATTAACCCTTTGAGTGCCAGAGAGGTATTTTGGATACCTCTCTGGCACTCAAAGGGTTACATTTTTGAGTGCCAGATGTTCACTGTATTGAACACCCCTCTGACACCTAAAGGGTTAAATAAGAAAATATCATTATCTTTGCTGTACTCTTATTTACATTTAAAGAAGATGTGCTTTTTTTTTAATGAAAATGAAATATAAATAACAGACTATTAAAGTGAACCTGTCCCCTACACAGCTTTTAGTCTAATTAAATTGTCTATTTAAACTGCCTATATACCTTGTGTTCTTTGTTTGCCAAAGGGGAAATAGTTATAGACATACCTGGGAACTTTTGAAACAGGGCTACCCGGAGGGTAACCCTGTCAGTGCCCAGGGGGAGGAAAATGACGCGAATCGCGTCATAAAAGGGGTGGGGCTTAGCCACTGGGGGGCGGGACAAAAAAAACACAAAACCCCCTTGCAAAATGGATGTAAGAGGGCGGGGAGTGGGAGGAACCGGGCGGGATGGAGCACAAGTGGGCAGAGTTTCTACTTAAACTCTGCCCACCCGGTGATCACACATTGCCCCGGAGACCCGGTAATTCACTTTGAAATCCGGAGTCTCCGGGGCAAAACTGGAGAGTTCCCAGGTAATAGTTATAGAGATTTTTGATACAGTATATGGGAAAACCATACCCTTTTGAAATGTCGCCCACTATCAGGCAACCAACCAAACAGCGCATTAAACATGTCGCCGCGCAGAGGCATAACTAGAAGCCTCTGGGCCCTGGTGCAAGAAGTGCCACGGGCCCCCCCACCACATTGGCCCCCCTCGACCACATTGACCTCCTCCACAATGCCCCTCAGTCTTCACAATGCCCCATCTCTTACCATCCTGGAGCTCCCGGGCGGTCCTCTTAGTAATGCAGAGCGCTGGGAGATGATGTCATCTACTAGCGCTCTGCATTACTAGAGCGCCGGAAGGAGATTGCTGGTGCCAGGCAGAATGCGACCCCTATAGTTACTCCACTGTTGCCATGTTGAAATGTTTCAACACATCAGCCTGTCGACACATTCTTATGTCGAGTAGCCTCTGCTCCTTAAAGAGTCCCGGAAAGCATCTTCATCCACAACAAACAGCTGACAAGTCACATAATGCTGCCGATCTGTGCTCCGTAAAGAGTCCTGGAATGCAGAATGAGCAGTACAAGCTACCAACAGGAGAGAGAATGCCTGACACCTGGCAACCTCCAGCCTCAACTAGGACTGCCTGCCACTGGCGGCTCACATTTGCAGGATTGCACACCGGAGGAAAGCTCACTGAGCGACTGTTGTCCCCCAGCCACTTATATGGAGTATGTGAGAAAGGTTTTATTAAGAGAGGTAAAATGTTATGGTAGGCCTTTTACCTCTCTTAAAGTTAGTAATGTCCAAGAAAAAATATTTATAGTTTTGTAGTGCTTAAAAAGTTAAACTAAATGCAACAAATCCATATGGTTTGAGAGATATCCCTATTCAAAGTTCCCCCCTCCCTCCCCTTTCCCTGATGTCAGCGCTGTGCTGACTGCAGGGGAATCCTGTCCGGGGACCAACTGGTGGCTCTGCAGCAGAACCACAATCGCGATATTTAAAAAGAATGACTTCATTGGAAAGGTCTACAAAGTGTGCCTGGTTTGCAAGCACACTTTGTAGATCATTCCAATGAAGTAATTTGTTTTAAATAACGGGATTGTGGCTCTGCTGAAGAACCGACTCGTGTCAGCCGACACGGTCTCCTGCTGTCAGCTTTACAGCTGACAGCAGGAAATGTCAAACTTTCAATGTGAATATCTCTCAAACCATAGCGGTTTGAGAGATAGGATTTATTGCATTTAGATGAACTGTATAAGCACTACAAAACTATAAATATTTTTTCTTGGACATTGTTAACACTTTAATAAGTATCAGGCATTCTCTCTCCTGTTGGCAGCTTGTACCACTCATCAACGCCTCCCTGGTATCTATATAGCACATTGTGTAGATTATGGCTGAAGATGTGTTCTGGGACTCTTTATAGAGCAGAGATCAGTAGCAGGGTGTGAATTTTCAGCTGTCTGTTGTGACTGAAGATGCGTTCCAGGTCTCTCTATGGAGCAGAGATTGCGCACAGCAGCAAAGGCTACTCATCATAAGAATGTGTCGACATTCTGATGTGTTGACACTGCAGCTTGCGATATTTTTAATTTGCCCATTTCAATACGGCAACACGTTTAATTGGGCAACGTTTCAATTGTGAACCGAGAAATCAAATCTCAACTAAAGTTTCCTTCTCTGATTTGTTTGGGTAAAGCTGCAATAATTAATTACTCCAATGTCCAGAAAATCCCGTGTCTCAACATTATAATTCCAGAGGGGTGGAATAAATTGAGAAGGATGAATAATCATACAAACCATTTCAGCATGGTAGCTCCTGCTGAGGGGAAGGCTTGAAAAGGTGATAAGTCTTCTATAAAAAATAAGGAAAAAAGCCTGACATTATTGGCAGCTACACAACTACCTATTCATTCACCCAGTAGGGGGAACATTTTTTGACCCCTCATGTGATTTGAGCATTTTTGTGATGCTCTCTCCCTGTCTACGTGGCCGATCTCTCGTTTTTTATAGTATGTTGATGCACACTTTATTGGATCCCTCTCTGTGGCTGTGTTAGATATGGTCTAGTTGCCTAGGTTTTACACTGGCAGAAGACCAGTGGCTGCAGGCTATTTAGAACCCTATTAAATACATTCGGAATGTTGCAGCCTTCGACACTTGTTACAAGGTCACAAACCCATGGTACCACACTCCAGACATCGTTATAATATAAAAGGCCAGATGTATGTTTGAATAGACAAAAAGGGCCGCACTCAAACGTAGTATTCAAAAACCAAAAACCGCTTTAATAACAGAGTGACAAGATCAGGACGCTACACACACTGTAATGGTCTCACACGTTTTGCACCTGGGTGCTTAATCATAGACTGAGTCTATGATTAAGCACCCAGGTGCAAAAGCGTGAAACCATTACAGTGTGTGTGTAGCGTCCTGATCTTGTCACTCTGTTATTAAAGCGGTTTTTGAATACTATGTTGGAGTGCGGCCCTTTTTTTCTATTCATTTGTTGCTTCTTTAGGGCTTGGAACCCTTGGGACCTGCACCACGATATGAAAACCTTTTAAGGCGGTGAGTGAGTCACGATTTGATGCAATTTATCTGAGATGCACTCTGAAGCAGTGCCATTTTTTTTCTTTTGCAACAGATGTATGTTTGTCCAAAGCAGTCATGCGCAGTAGAGACTGCCCGAATGCATGCACTTTGGCCTGTGTACACAAGCTATTACACTATCCGATGCAGTAGACATTGCCCGAAATTGTCCGATGCAGTCATTCGCATCAGAGGCTGCCCGAACGCAGTCACTTTGGCCTGTGTATATGGGCTTTTACACTAGGTTTGCATAAATACTACCCAACTCTATCCACCTCCTGCTGGAGGTGCTCCGTGTTGTGGGTAAAACGCTCTACATCTGGTGGGACTACGGGTGCAGCGCCAGGACATTTGGAGGGAGGTCGAGGTAGACATGAGACAAATATTGGAGGCGGACCTCAGCTTTTCACCAAGTCTGTCTTAATTCAGTTTCTCTCAGCTGGCACTAACCGGACAGCCAGCTAAAATTAAACTTTATTTTCATTTACTCACTGCAGTAAAAATATGTGTCTCCGCCAAATTGAAGCAAATCTCACCCCCACCAAACTTAATTGGCTTATTCAATCCACTAATGTGATGGTTATGGAGATCCTGGCATGAACTACACTGGGGACATCCTACGATTTTTGAGAGATGTGGACCCCCTGGCTCCACTTCTATGGTATTACGTATTGAAGTATCCCCCCCCACACTTTGTTTTTTGTTTGTGTGAATGAGTGTTGTGACGGTGTATTATTCTTGGTGATACCCGCTTGTTTTATATACTCACGTGTAAAATAGGGATGGCATTTTATTGTTTGTACAATTTCCCATGAGACTTGTCCTTTCTTGTTTATACAATTTTTTATGTGACTCTGTATTGTTTTTGTATTCTCAACAAAAAGGAATATAAAAAGAAATAAAAGAAAAAAATAAGGAAAAATGTCTTAGGAAAATACTAACAATGTAACATAATTAATTTTCAGTTAATAAGAAAAACTGCTTTAACCCCTTAAGAAATGGGGGGGGGGTACAACACATTTCTTTGTAATGCATTTCTTTGAGTACCAGACTTGAATCCAGTGCATAGCAAAGCAATGCATTGGCTATCCCTCAGGCTCTCAAAAAGTTAAGAGGTTGAAGTGATAGGTTGACTTTAAGGTGATGTGATATCCATTTAAATGTAGGACTTGTATGAACACCATTCACTGATTACTGTGCAGTCCTGTATTGTAGATTTTACATAAGTGTCCTGTACTAAAAAGGATATGTGTCACTTTATTACATGGCTTTTCCTATTGAGTAAAACAAAGGCAGGCTCACTGCTGGGGGACCTTACATTCAAAAGTCATCATAGCTTAAACACTTCTTAATGGGATAGTAATGTCAGAAAAAAAGTATTAACTATATGGTAGATACAATTAAAAGAGAGTACTTGCACTTATTTGTATCTCTCAAACCGTTATGGTTTGAGAGATATAGGAAAATAAAGTTCTCTTGTCCCTCCCCTTTCTGCTTGATGTGCTGTAAAGCTGTCAGAAGCAGATTCTGGTAGCTTGACCAGATGTGGCTCTTCAGCAGCAACGATATAACTATATCTAAAGATAAATACTTAATTTGGAACAGTCTGCAAAGTGTGCCTGGCTTGCAAGTACACTTCGTAGACCATTCCAATGAAGTATTTATTTCTAAATAGCGTGATTTCAGCTCTGCTGAAGAGCCTCTGTCTGGTCAAATGACTGGAATCTGCAGGTGTCAGCTAGATGGCAGACTTGAGTAACACAGCCAGGAAAAGGTAACTTTAGCAAGTTATAGCTCTCAAACCATAAAAGTTTGAGAGATAAGACTTACATTGATAACTTTTTTAATGTCTACAATATTAAATCAACTTAAAATTAACCATTACAATCACTTTAAGCAATAGCAGCAAAAAGATTTTGCAATCCTTTGGAGTCCTATCTAGCTTTCAATGGGTTAATGGCCTCATTTAAATCAATAATATTTTGTTTGTTTCCTGTTTTTTATTTGGCTTACCCCACAATTACAAAGCAATGCCACTCGAAAGGTTAAAAAGGGCACGCAGGAAAAATGCAAACTTCCGGGTATTGGTAATTATTTCTGCTTTTCAATGGTTCCTATGTCGAATGTATTGCTTTACAATGTATTGCACACCCAATTTGGCATTGAAATGATTAAAGTGGTGATCAGTAGTGTTGAGCGAGCATGCTCGGCCGATGCTCGGATCGGCTCGAGCATCGCTCTGCTCGGCACATGGCGGTACTCGTACGAGTACCGCATGTGCTCGCCCGCCATGTTCGGGTCTCCTCCCCGCACGTTTTGCGGCTGCTGCGCAGCCAATAAACGTGCAGGGAGGCTCTGACATCGGTGTAATGCCAGCAGCCATGTTGGCTGCTGGCATTACACTGATTGGCTGGCCAGAACCCGTGGTCAGGTGCTGTATAGCACCTGACCATCGAGTTCGGCTCAGTCTGAGCCAGGGAGAGCTGAGGATAGGAAGGGAAAGGCAGTGTAGGGAGGAAAAAAACAAAAATTGTGAAAAAAAAAGAACCAAAAGTCCTTTTTAGGACTACTGTGTGTGGGGGCAGCAGGTTATTTGGTGTGGGGGGAAAAAAACAAAAAAAAAAAAAAATATATATATATATTCTGTTTAGTGTGCAAAGTTGCAGATTAGAGCACATTCTGTTTAGTGTGCACAGTTGCAGATTAGAGCACATTCTGTTTAGTGTGCAAAGTTGCAGATTAGAGCACATTCTGTTTAGTGTGCAAAGTTGCAGATTAGAGCACATTCTGTTTAGTGTGCAAAGTTGCAGATTAGAGCACATTCTGTTAAGTCTTCAAACTAAAATATCAAAGTCACGTATTCCATTCAGTGTGCGTCGCCGCAGTTTAGCAGCACATTCTGAGTACTGTGCAGAGTTGCAGAATAGGAAGAAATACTGTTAAGTCTTCAAACTAAAATATCAAAGTCACATATTCCATTCAGTGTGCTTCGCCGCAGTTTAGCAGCACATTCTGTGTACTGTGCAGAGTTGCAGAATAGGAAGAAATACTGTTAAGTCTTCAAACTAAAATATCAAAGTCACATATTCCATTCAGTGTGCTTCGCCGCAGTTTAGCAGCACATTCTGTGTACTGTGCAGAGTTGCAGAATAGGAAGAAATACTGTTAAGTCTTCAAACTAAAATATCAAAGTCACATATTCCATTCAGTGTGCTTCGCCGCAGTGTAGCAGCACATTCTGTGTACTGTGCAGAGTTGCAGAATAGGAAGAAATACTGTTAAGTCTTCAAACTAAAATATCAAAGTCACATATTCCATTCAGTGTCTTTCACCGCCGTTTAACAGCCTATTCTGTGTACTCTGCAGAGTTGCAGAATTATAAGAAATACTGTTAAGTTTTCAAACTCAAATATTAAAGTCACATATTCCATTCAGTGTCTTTCACCGCCGTTTAACAGCCTATTCTGTGTACTCTGTACAGTTGCAGAATTATAAGAAATACTGTTAAGTTTTCAAACTCAAATATTAAAGTCACATATTCCATTCAGTGTCTTTCACCGCCGTTTAACAGCCTATTCTGTGTACTCTGTACAGTTCCAGAATTATAAGAAATACTGTTAAGTTTTCAAACTCAAATATTAAAGTCACATATTCCATTCAGTGTCTTTCACCGCCGTTTAACAGCCTATTCTGTGTACTCTGTACAGTTCCAGAATTATAAGAAATACTGTTAAGTTTTCAAACTCAAATATTAAAGTCACATATTCCATTCAGTGTGTTTCAACGCCGTTTAACAGCCTATTCTGTGTACTCTGCAGAGTTGCAGAATAGTAAGAAATACTGTTAAGTTTTCAAACTCAAATATTAAAGTCACATATTCCATTCAGTGTCTTTCACCGCCGTTTAACAGCCTATTCTGTGTACTCTGCAGAGTTGCAGAATTATAAGAAATAAAGAAATACTGTTAAGTTTTCAAACTCAAATATTAAAGTCACATATTCCATTCAGTGTCTTTCACCGCCGTTTAACAGCCTATTCTGTGTACTCTGCAGAGTTGCAGAATTATAAGAAATACTGTTAAGTTTTCAAACTCAAATATTAAAGTCACATATTCCATTCAGTGTCTTTCACCGCCGTTTAACAGCCTATTCTGTGTACTCTGTACAGTTGCAGAATTATAAGAAATACTGTTAAGTTTTCAAACTCAAATATTAAAGTCACATATTCCATTCAGTGTCTTTCACCGCCGTTTAACAGCCTATTCTGTGTACTCTGTACAGTTCCAGAATTATAAGAAATACTGTTAAGTTTTCAAACTCAAATATTAAAGTCACATATTCCATTCAGTGTGTTTCAACGCCGTTTAACAGCCTATTCTGTGTACTCTGCAGAGTTGCAGAATAGTAAGAAATACTGTTAAGTTTTCAAACTCAAATATTAAAGTCACATATTCCATTCAGTGTCTTTCACCGCCGTTTAACAGCCTATTCTGTGTACTCTGTACAGTTCCAGAATTATAAGAAATACTGTTAAGTTTTCAAACTCAAATATTAAAGTCACATATTCCATTCAGTGTGTTTCAACGCCGTTTAACAGCCTATTCTGTGTACTCTGCAGAGTTGCAGAATAGTAAGAAATACTGTTAATTTTTCAAACTCAAATATTAAAGTCACTTATTCCATTCAGTGTGTGTCACCGCAGTTTAGCAGCCTATTCTGTGTACTCTGCAGAGTTGCAGAATAGTAAGAAATACTGTTAAGTTTTCAAACTCAAATATTAAAGTCACTTATTCCATTCAGTGTGTGTCACCGCAGTTTAGCAGCCTATTCTGTGTACTCTGCAGAGTTGCAGAATAGTAAGAAATACTGTTAATTTTTCAAACTCAAATATTAAAGTCACTTATTCCATTCAGTGTGTGTCACCGCAGTTTAGCAGCCTATTCTGTGTACTCTGCAGAGTTGCAGAATAGTAAGAAATACTGTTAAGTTTTCAAACTCAAATATTAAAGTCACATATTCCATTCAGTGTGTGTCACCGCAGTTTAGCAGCCTATTCTGTGTACTCTGCAGAGTTGCAGAATAGTAAGAAATACTGTTAAGTTTTCAAACTCAAATATTAAAGTCACTTATTCCATTCAGTGTGTGTCACCGCAGTTTAGCAGCCTATTCTGTGTACTCTGCAGAGTTGCAGAATAGTAAGAAATACTGTTAATTTTTCAAACTCAAATATTAAAGTCACTTATTCCATTCAGTGTGTGTCACCGCAGTTTAGCAGCCTATTCTGTGTACTCTGCAGAGTTGCAGAATAGTAAGAAATACTGTTAAGTTTTCAAACTCAAATATTAAAGTCACATATTCCATTCAGTGTGTGTCACCGCAGTTTAGCAGCCTATTCTGTGTACTCTGCAGAGTTGCAGAATAGTAAGAAATACTGTTAATTTTTCAAACTCAAATATTAAAGTCACTTATTCCATTCAGTGTGTGTCACCGCAGTTTAGCAGCCTATTCTGTGTACTCTGCAGAGTTGCAGAATAGTAAGAAATACTGTTAAGTTTTCAAACTCATATATATTAAAGTCATATATATCGTGTAAGATGAAGAAGGCGGGTAAAAAGGGACGGGGAAGTGGACGTGATCCTGAAAGTTCAGGGCGCGGGTCAGGACGCGGAGAAACTGTGCCTGGTGCCAGAGCACAAGAAAGAAAGACATCCACCATACCTAGCTTCATGTCTGATTTCACAGGGCGTCGCAGGACATCACTCTCGAGGTCCGACCAGTGCGAACAGGTGGTCGGTTGGATGACAGCTGATACTGCTTCCAGTCGGTTAAGCACCACCCTGTCTTCCACCAAGTCCACTCTCAGTAGCCAAGAGTCTGGTCAACATAATCCTCACTCTGATCATCCTTCCTCCCACCATACACGGTCTGGTCAAAGAAGTGATCCCACACTGGGATATAGTGATGAGCTCGTCTCATCACCAATCCTTCATTTGACCCTCTCTCCAAGCACGCTTGCAGAGGAACATGACATCTTGTGCCCTGATTCACAACCTCTAGAGGCTACCCAATCACAAGAAGATGACAGATGTGAACGGCATTTAAGGTCAAAGGAAGTAGTGGATGATGATGATGATGATGAGACACAGTTGCCATTAAATCAACCACTATTTCCTTCTCAAGACCTTGTTGAGGAGAATGTTATACAGTTGTCAATGACCGAGTATGTGGTGGGATCAAGACTTGAGGAGGATGATCAGAGTGAGGAAGTGGAGGAGGACTTGGTGGACGATGAGGTGACTGACCCCACCTGGGAAGGTGTAGAGCCGAGCGATGACAGCAGTCCTGAGGGTGAGCCATCTGCAGCACCGCAACAGGCTGGAAGAGGCAGTGGTGTGGCTACAGAAAGAAGGCGGACCGCACCAAACCGGCCCGCAAATGTTCCACGGAGCACCCCCTTGCGTAAATCTACCTTGCCAAGGGGTAGGTGTTCCGCGGTATGGCGTTTTTTTAAGGAAAGTGCGGACGACAAAAGATTTGTAGTTTGCAACCTGTGCCACACCAGAATGAGCCGAGGCATGAACACTAGAAACCTCACCACCACCAGCATGATCCGACACATGGCATCCAAGCACCGTAGTAAGTGGGAGGAACGCCTGGATCGCCCATCTGTGTCTGCAGGCCACACCACTGCCTCCTCTTCCCCTGTTTTCGGTGCCGGCCAATCGCCTGTCGAAGGCGCAGGCCCGCATACCTCCCGCCCTGCACCTGTACCATCTGAAGCACCATCAGCGACCACATCCACTTCCCTGTCCCAGCACAGCGTCCAAATGTCGTTACCCCAGGCATTTGAGCGCAAGAGAAAGTACCCAGCCACCCACCCACAGGCCATAGCACTAACCTCACACCTTTCAAAATTACTGGCCATCGAAATGCTGCCATTTAGGCTTGTGGACACTGAGTCCTTCCGCAGCCTGATGGCAGCAGCTGTCCCTCGGTACGCCGTCCCCAGCCGCCACTACTTTTCCCGGTGTGCCATCCCCGCATTACACCACCATGTGTCCCGTAACATCACCCGTGCCCTGACCAACGCAGTTACTGGGAAGGTCCACTTAACGACTGACACATGGACAAGTGCTTGTGGCCAGGGACGCTACATTTCCCTGACGGCACACTGGGTGAATGTCGTGGAGGCTGGGAGCGACTCGGACCCTGGGATGGCACGGGTGCTACCCACGCCGAGGATTGCGGGCCCTACCTCCATCAGGGTTTCCACCAGCACCTACGTTATTGGCTCCTCCTCCTCCGTTTCCACCTCCGAATTCTCTACACACACCGCCACTCCCCCATCAGCCAGTAGCTGGAAGCAGTGTAGCACTGCAGTGGGGAAGCGTCAACAGGCCGTGCTGAAGCTGATCTGCCTTGGGGACAAACAGCACACGGCCTCAGAGCTGTTGCAGGGGATTAGTCACCAGACCGAGCAGTGGCTCTCGCCACTCAACCTGCAACCAGGCATGGTTGTGTGTGATAATGGGCGTAACTTGGTGGCGGCTTTGGAGCTCGGCAAGCTCACACACGTACCATGCCTAGCGCATGTATTTAATTTAGTGGTGCAGCGATTTCTAAAAACCTACCCCAATGTGCATGATCTCTTGACCAAGGTGCGCCGCGTGTGTGCACATTTCCGTAAGTCATCTACAGCTTCGGCCGGCCTGTTGAAGCTGCAGCAGCGCTTACAATTGCCAGCTCACCGGCTGCTGTGTGACGTGAGCACGCGCTGGAACTCCACCTTCCACATGTTGGCCCGGCTTTGTGAGCAGCAGAGGGCAGTAGTGGAGTACCAGCTGTTACACGGTCGTCGCCTCTCCGTTCAACTTCCTGTAATCAGAAGTGAGGAGTGGGAATGGATGTCAGACCTCTGCGAGGTTTTACGCAATTTTGAGGAATCGACACAGATGGTGAGCGGCGATAACGCTATTATCAGTGTAACCATCCCACTTCTGTGTCTACTGAAACGCTCGCTGCTCACAATTAAAACCGACGCTTTGCATGTGGAAGAGGTGGAAATGGGGGAGGAAGAGCTTACACAAGGTGATAGCCAGAGCACCCTCACTTCGTCTTCTCAGCGACAATTGGAGGAGGCGGAGGAGGAGGAGGAGGAGGAGGAGGAGGAGGAAGACACGGTTGCCTCCGCTACAGAGGGTAGCCATGGAACTTTAGTTCCATCTCTTCAGCGTGGGTGGGCAGAAGAGGAGGAAGAGGATGAGGATATTGAGAGTCAGCCTCCTGGTGAGGACAGCGAAATCTTGACTGTTGGTACTCTGGCACACATGGCTGACTTTATGTTAGGCTGCCTTTCCCGTGACCCACGCGTTGTACGCATTTTAGACAACACGGATTACTGGGTGTTCACCCTTCTGGACCCCCGCTACAAAGAGAATTTCTCATCTCTCATTCCTCCGGTGGAGAGGACAAGCAAAATGGTGCAATACCAGAAGGTTCTTGTTGAAAAATTGCTCCAAAATTTTCCATCTGACAACGCTGGCGGCAGAGTACGTGCTACCTTGGCCAACCGAGAAGGGGAGAAAAGGGGAGCACACAGCAGTTCCGACAAAGGCAGGGCAACACTCTCCAAGGCGTGGGACACCTTCATGACACCCCGCCAGCACCCTCACCCTGATGCGCAGCCTAGTGTCACAAGGAGGGAAAAGTTTTGGAAGATGGTGAAGGAGTACGTAGCAGACCGTGTCAGCGTCCTCAATGATCCCTCTGTGCCTTACAACTACTGGGTGTCCAAGCTGGACACGTGGTATGAACTGGCACTCTACGCCTTGGAGGTGCTGGCCTGCCCTGCCGCCAGCGTTCTGTCTGAGCGGGTATTTAGTGCTGCTGGTGGCATCATAACAGATAAGCGTATCCGCCTTTCCACCGACAATGCTGATAGGTTGACACTTATAAAAATGAACAAGGCCTGGATTTCCCCTGACTTCTCCACTCCACTGGAGGAAAGCCCCGGGGGAACATAAACTCACTTTATATATGTTATTTACAATGATGGGAATACTCTGTATTCCCATTCACCCCTTCCACCCCAAAAACGGGTATATGGTTGACTCTTAATGTTCTCATCCTCCTCCTCCTCTTCCATATGCCCTGGGATATAATTTTTATATAGGGCCAGCTCACCAGCGTGCCCTGGGATATAATTTTTATATAGGGCCAGCTCACCAGCGGGCCCTGTGATATAATTTTTATATAGGGCCAGCTCACCAGCGGGCCCTGTTTGCCAATTTTTATATAGGTCAGCTCACCAGCGGGCCTTCTCATATAATGTTTTATTGGGTCAGCTCTCTAGCGGGCCCTCTCATATAATGTTTTATAGCGTCAGCTCACTAGCGGGCCTTCGCATATAATGTTTAGGATGGTCAGCTCTGCAGCAGACCCTCACCCATAATGTTTTAGATGGTCAGCTCAGCGCACGTTTCCCTCTTAATCATGGCCTCAGTTCTGAAAATCAAGGAAATTTTTGGGAGAATTTGCCTCTGCGCACGTTTCCCTCTTAATCATGGCCTCAGTTCTGAAAATCAAGGAAATTTTTGGGAGAATTTGCCTCTGCGCACGTTTCCCTCTTAATCATGGCCTCAGTTCTGAAAATCAAGGAAATTTTTGGGATAATTTGCCTCTGCGCACGTTTCCCTCTTAATCATGGCCTCAGTTCTGAAAATCAAGGAAATTTTTGGGATAATTTGCCTCTGCGCACGTTTCCCTCTTAATCATGGCCTCACTTCAGAAAATCGATGAAATTTTTGGGAGAATTTGCAGATGATATACAAGTAAATATACAGCAAATACTGTTTGGTAACAATTTTTCGCCTAAAGTCGTTTTTATTTTCCTTTTTGTGTGTTTTACGGTCAGTCTGTAAAAATGGCGTACTACGGGCGAAAGATCGTTCCCAGCAGCGATGTTGGAGTCCAAGATGCATCCAGACATCCTCCCTATGCTGTCCCTGAACCATTTCTGTAGTGTTTCCATCTTTTTCTGCCCTTTTCCTATGGACCAGGCACCCTCCCCTCATCAGAGCAGGGGGTGCCTGGTGTAATGCTCGAGTCCTCCCATTGACTTCAATGGGGCTCGGATGCTCGGCCGAGCACTCGAGCCTCAGGGGGTGCTCGGTCAGAGCACCCGAACATCCGAGCATTGGGGTGCTCGCTCATCACTAGTGATCAGGCAACCCTACCCCTATAATCAGTAGTCAGGTCCGGTTAGATTCCTGTCTAAACACACACTCTGCTTGCCCCAGAAGGTGAGTAAGAAGCAGGAGGCCAGAGTTTACCCCAGGTCATTCTCATACCTGGACACTCACAGGGTTTGACCCAAATTCTCCGGGTGAGAGAGATATGTGTTTCCACTATATAATTTGCCCCAATTAAATGTTTCTTTAAAGGGATAATAATGTTTCACAATAAAAGCAGCTCCAATTAATCTTCTTAGTATATAGGCCATGGAGAGTTTAATTCAATACTGTCAGAGTTTTAGTTCAAGAGTAATTGAATGATAAAGTATCCCCCTCCCGCCCCTTTTACTGATGTAACACTGCTCACCTCAGGGCATCAATACTGTCTGGATGGATCGCAGAGAGGGACAATCTTCAGTGATCATAAGGAAAACCCAAAAAACCTGTCAAGGGGATCAGAGTTTTCCTTATGATCACAGTAAGAAGATTGTCCCTTGTTGAGACCTATCCAGTCAAGTGACCAGATTCCACATCTGAGGTGAGCAGTGTTACACTAGGTAAAAGGGACGGGAGGGGGATACTTTATCATTCAATTACTCTCAAACCTTTATGGTTTAAGAGATACTCACAAGCAAAGTTTCCCCTCCCGCCCCTTTTTCCTAGTGTAAGCCATCTCTTCTCAGATGTTAATCTGGTTGTATGACCAGACAGTTAACAGCAGAGGACAATCTTCTTTGTATGAAAACAATGAAAGCCCTTCCCCCCTTGACAAGCTTTTCAGCTTTTTCCCTTATCTTAATTGAAGATTGTCCCTCTCTGCAGTCTACCTGGGCACCTCCCTTCTGCTCTGGCTGAACAAGGGGGGGGATACTTTGCTTGTGAATATCTCTTAAACCATAAAGGTTTGAGAGATATGACTTATATTGTTCTTCATGTTTTTTTAATGCCTACAAAAAACTAAAACTAAGTATTACTATCCCTTTAAGTATCCATATACCGAAGACAATATATATACAAGCCTAAATGACTCTAATAATCAGACACTTACATTAAATAGCAAGTAGTGCCAATACAATCCAAAGCTCAGTACCCGTCCGCAGAACGTACAGCTTACAGGCAAACTCTTTTGTTTGTTACTTGTTTTTAATTGCATACAAGGGACCTCCATGCATTCAACAAGAGAGTATACATATACATATATATAGTAGTGTTTATTCCCAGGAGTAAAATAAGGGTATTTCCATATGGGGGTTCTATTCAAAAGTTATTACAGCTGAAATGTGGATTTTTTTAGGTGCAGTATCACAGTGGCCTGAAATTTGTGTAGTGGCGCTGTTTCTGCATCTTCCTAAGGATAGCTTTGGCCAGTTGACCATAAATCTCCTTAGGATGGTGTAGCAACAGCACCATGTACGCTTTCAGGCCACTGTGATACTGCATCTAAAAAATTTTTTAATTTTCAGCTGTAATAACATTTTAATAAAACACCTTGCAGCAGTGGGAGTACCCTTGTTTTACTCAGGTGGATAAACCCTACAACATAATTTTTTTTTTACATTTTAAATATTACTATCCCTTTAAAGGGATAGTATTGTCAGTTGTATACAAACATTTATCTTGCAGTCATTAAAAACTAAATGCCCCCAGTCTCATCTCTCAAACCTTTATGGTTTGAGAGATAATCGTAGTTGAATTTCCCCCTCCCTCCCCTTTCCCTGACGTCAGCGCTCTACCTGACTGCAGGGGAATCCGGTCCCGGGACAGTCGGAGTCTCTTCAGCACAGCCGAGATTGTGTTATTTAAAAAGAACTACTTCACTGGAACGGTCTACAAAGTGTGCTTGTAAACCAGGCACACTTTGTAGACCATTCCTGTGAAGGATTTATATTTCAATAACTTGATCTCGGCTCTGCTGAAGAGCCTCAGACGTATTCCCCTGCAGTCAGCTAGAGCGCTGACATCAGGGAAAGGGGAGGGAGGGGGAACTTCAACTACGATTATCTCTCAAACCATAAACGTTTGAGAGATGAGACTGGGGGCATTTAGTTTAAGTTTTTAATGACTGCAAGATAAATGTTTGTATAAAACTGACAATACTATCCCTTTTAAATTAGTTTTTCTAACCCCTGGAATGATAAAGCAATGCATTGACAACCTCTCCAGCATTCTAAGCCCCCCATTTAAATCAGTGGAAGGTTTCAATGTTGCCTGTGGTGCTGTGTATGACATTTTTTCGTAGTACATCAGACACAATGAGAACTAATAAAATGCAGTTGTTTATTCTCTGGGATGGTGCCTCCCAAGGTGCTGCTCAGTCACATTTTTTTTTGGCTCTTATGCTCTAGTGCAGACCTACGTTCTGGCCATTACTGGGTCTCATCAGTGAGAAGCAGCTGATTCTCTCTAAACACAAGGAGAACAAGGGCCCATGCCTGTTACACTCTTCCACATAGGGAGACTTAACCCTTTGAGTGCCAAAGGGGTACGCAACGCATTGGATGTGTACCTCACTGACACTCAAAGGGTTAAACACAAGAGAGGTGTGACTTGCACTCAATACAAGACACACTTCTCCAGAGAGATGGCTCAGTTGGTTAAGGTACCAGCTGTAGAATCTGCTCAGACCTTGAGGTTGCAGGTTCTAGTCCCGGCAAGGTCAGCTCAGCCTTTCACCTTTCTAAGGTAGATAAAATGAGTCCAGGACATACTTGAAATGTATTCTTCCTGGTAAAATACTTTCACAAAAAAAAAAAAAGTGAACAAATACAACTTAGTAGTTTATTCTTTTCCTCTCGGATCCTGATTAACATACCTGGGAACTTTTTCTCTTGGACTATTTGTGTCAAAAAGGGGTGTGGTTTAATAACGAATGGGGTGGAGCTTATAAAAAAAAGTGTGAGGAATACGCTTGGGAAGGAGGAGAGGTGGGTGAGGAGTGGCATGAACAGACTGGGAAGGAGGAGAAGTGATCAGAGTCTCCACATCCGGAGTAAGCACAGTTTTGTGCGAAACGCATAAAAGATGTGAGTGATCGGCTTATCTGTTTGCATCTTGAGTCTAATAAAGCTGTGATTTTATCCATCATCTATTTTTCTCTCAAGAGTGCGATTCAATTTTTTGCTCTATATGTTTTTCATTAGTGACCCATATTAACCTTTTGAGGGCCAGAGGGTGTGTACAATGCGTTGCGTACCCCTCTGGCACTCAAAGGGTTAAAGGAAGGACAAAACCTCCTAACAACAACCCCTCTCCCTTACCTTACTATGACTATGACATTCTAATGGCCTTAATTAACCCCTTAACGACCAGCGGTCGTGGGGTGTGTGGAGCGCGGTGAGTAATAGTACGTGACGTACCAGGACCGTCACTGGTCCTTAAGTGCCAGACCAGCATGACGGTCCGGGTACGTCACCAGACGCTAAGGGGTTAATATTGTCCCTTTGTCTTTGCTCAAGAGATAACATAGTCAAATCAGTGCTGGAGTAGTTGTGATTAACACCTTGAGGACCCATGACGGTCCTGGACCATCATGGGTTGTTATACCCTTAAGGGAAGTCCGGATTCGGATCACACAAAAAAAAAAAAAAAAATGCTACGTGGTCCTTAAGGGACTGCAAAGTTCATGCGCAGCCAGTCCTTAAGGGGTTAAAGCAGAACTACCACCCAATAAAAATATTGCCCCACATATTTGCCCATCTGGCGACTAGCTGCTCAGTAGCGCTAGTCGCCAGAATTATTACCAGATTAAAGAGAATTCGCTATTCTTCCCATACTGACAGCAGGACAGAGCGCGGACATCTTGCCATAGTGATGTCCGTGCCTGCGCTGTCAGCCCCAGCCGGGTCTAGGAGGCGTTGCTAGGAGCTGGCCGGCTCCACAAGGGACTGACAGCGCAGGTGCACGTAAGTCACTATGGCAAGATGTCCGTGCTCCTGGAAGAATAGCGATTTATCTTTAATCTGGTAATAATTCTGGCGACTAGCGCTACTGAGCAGCTAGTCACCAGATGGGCAATTATGTGGGACAATATTTTTATTGGGTGGTAGTTCCACTTTAAAGGACAATTATCACATTTTACTAAGTCTGCTCCTGTGGCAGTGTTTCTCAATAACACTCTGCTTGTTAACATGTGAGTAATCAGTGGCTCAGTCATTATGATTGCCATTGCTGGGAACTTTTAAAATGAGAGGACCGTGAGATCTTTGCCATATTAATCATAAATGTCCCAAGAGCATACATTTCACCAGTTTAGAGACTAAAGAAGCGGTTAATTGGTGCAGTGCATGTAATGGGTAACACTGAGCTCTATCACCCTGAGAATCTGGCCCTTCATCCTGAGATATGGGTCAAACCCTGGGTGTGACTCTGAGCATTCCAGGAATGGTGATTGCTCCACCTGTGCTTAATTAGGGACATTGTTAACACCTGACCTATTTGTGAGACCTGATTACTGGAGAATCACTGTTCTGTGGGAGTAGATTTAGTGAAAAGCCAGGGCTGCACTTGGTAGCCCCAAAATAAATCCTATCTTTTTTTTTGTGAGTTAGAAAACTGACCCTCTTAAGTGGAAAATAACCCAGAAGTCTGTGTCTCTTAGCCCAAAAATGTGCACATTCCCCATAGACCAGGGGTGTCCAAGTTCAATTTCCAAGGGCCACCAACAGACCAGCATGTAAGGATTTCCCTGATTAAGCCCAGCTGAGTTAATCAGTTAATCATTTTGATAGGCCCTACCTTTGCTCAAACAGGGAAATCCTTAAATCCTGGACTGTTGGCAACTCTTGTGGAGTGAATTTGGACATCCCCTGCCATGGACCTTCTGTGATGGACTTTCAAGCTTGATGCAGAGAGTCTATGGTGACTTCATTCTACAGGACAGGAAATGGACCAGTGAGAACAGCGTTGCAGTTCAGTCTTCCTGCCAGACCAAGGGGGGTGCACTGAGGGTCTCTTCAGAATGTTGTTCAGCTACCGCTCTGGGCTGAAGAAGCTCACAGTGTAGCCACGGCACCATCTGCCAGACTGTTCCCAGAGGAGTGGATGTGCATTGATAGACATTAGTGATGATCGAGCACCCCAATGCTCGGGTGTTCGGGTGCTCTGACCGAGCGCCCCCGGAGGCTCGAGTGCTCGGCCGAGCACCCGAGCCCCATTGAGTCAATGGGAGGACTCGAGCATTACACCAGGCACCCCCTGCTCTGATGAGGGGAGGGTGCCTGGTCCATAGGAAAAGGGCAGAAAATGATGGAAACACCACAGAAATGGTTCAGGGACAGCATAGGGAGGATGTCTGCTGGGAACGATCTTTCGCCTGTAGTACGCCATTTTTACAGACTGACCGTAAAACACACAAAAAGGAAGATAAAAACGACTTTAGGCGAAAAATTGTTACCAAACAGTATTTGCTGTATATTTACTTGTATATCATCTGCAAATTCTGCAAAAAATTTCATTGATTTTTCGGAACTGGGGCCATGATTAAGAGGGAAACGTGCGCAGAGGCAAATTCTCCCAAAAATTTCCTCGATTTTTCTGAACTGAGGCCATGATTAAGAGGGAAACGTGCGCAGAGGAAAAATTCTCCCAAAAATGTCCTCGATTTTTCTGAACTGAGGCCATGATTAAGAGGGAAACGTGCGCAGAGGCAAATTCTCCCAAAAATTTCCTCGATTTTTCTGAACTGAGGCCATGATTAAGAGGGAAACGTGCGCAGAGGCAAATTCTCCCAAAAATTTCCTCGATTTTTCTGAACTGGGGCCATGATTAAGAGGGAAACGTGTGCTGAGCCGACCATCTAAAACATTATGGGTGAGGGTCTGCTGCGGAGCTGACCATCCTAAACATTATATGCGAAGGCCCGCTAGTGAGCTGACGCTATAAAACATTATATGAGAGGGCCCGCTAGAGAGCTGACCCAATAAAACATTATATGAGAAGGCCCGCTGGTGAGCTGACCTATACAAAAATTGTCAAACTGCGCCCGCTGGTGAGCTGGCCCTATATAAAAATTATATCACTGGGCCCGCTGGTGAGCTGGCCCTATATAAAAATTATATCACTGGGCATATGGAAGAGAGTCAACCATATACCCGTTTTTTGGGTGGAAGGGGTGAATGGGAATACAGAGTATTCCCATCATTGTAAATAACATATATAAAGTGACTTTATGTTCCCCCGGGGCTTTCCTCCAGTGGAGTGGAGAAGTCAGGGGAAATCCATGCCTTATTCATTTTTATAAGTGTCAACCTATCAGCATTTTCGGTGGAAAGGCGGATACGCTTATCTGTTATGATGCCACCAGCAGCACTAAATACCCGCTCAGACAGAACGCTGGCGGCAGGGCAGGCCAGCACCTCCAAGGCGTAGAGTGCCAGTTCATACCACGTGTCCAGCTTGGACACCCAGTAGTTGTAAGGCACAGAGGGATCATTGAGGACGCTGACACGGTCTGCTACGTACTCCTTCACCATCTTCCAAAACTTTTCCCTCCTTGTGACACTAGGCTGCGCATCAGGGTGAGGGTGCTGGCGGGGTGTCATGAAGGTGTCCCACGCCTTGGAGAGTGTTGCCCTGCCTTTGTCTGAACTGCTGTGTGCTCCCCTTTTCTCCCCTTCTCGGTTGGCCAAGGTAGCACGTACTCTGCCGCCAGCGTTGTCAGATGGAAAATTTTGGAGCAATTTTTCAACAAGAACCTTCTGGTATTGCACCATTTTGCTTGTCCTCTCCACCGGAGGAATGAGAGATGAGAAATTCTCTTTGTAGTGGGGGTCCAGAAGGGTGAACACCCAGTAATCCGTGTTGTCTAAAATGCATGTAACGCGTGGGTCACGGGAAAGGCAGCCTAACATAAAGTCAGCCATGTGTGCCAGAGTACCAACAGGCAAGATTTCGCTGTCCTCACCAGGAGGATGACTCTCAATCTCCTCATCCTCTTCCTCCTCTTCTGCCCACCCACGCTGAAGAGATGGAACTAAAGTTCCATGGCTACCCTCTGTAGCGGAGGCAACCGTGTCTTCCTCCTCCTCCTCCTCCTCCGCCTCCTCCAATTGTCGCTGAGAAGACGAAGTGAGGGTGCTCTGGCTATCACCTTGTGTAAGCTCTTCCTCCCCCATTTCCACCTCTTCCACATGCAAAGCGTCGGTTTTAATTGTGAGCAGCGAGCGTTTCAGTAGACACAGAAGTGGGATGGTTACACTGATAATAGCGTTATCGCCGCTCACCATCTGTGTCAATTCCTCAAAATTGCGTAAAACCTCACAGAGGTCTGACATCCATTCCCACTCCTCACTTCTGATTACAGGAAGTTGAACGGAGAGGCGACGACCGTGTAACAGCTGGTACTCCACTACTGCCCTCTGCTGCTCACAAAGCCGGGCCAACATGTGGAAGGTGGAGTTCCAGCGCGTGCTCACGTCACACAGCAGCCGGTGAGCTGGCAATTGTAAGCGCTGCTGCAGCTTCAACAGGCCGGCTGAAGCTGTTGATGACTTACGGAAATGTGCACACACTCGGCGCACCTTGGTCAAGAGATCATGCAAATTGGGGTAGGTTTTTAGAAATCGCTGAACCACTAAATTAAATACATGCGCTAGGCATGGTACGTGTGTGAGCTTGCTGAGCTCCAAAGCCGCCACCAAGTTACGCCCATTATCACACACAACCATGCCTGGTTGCAGGTTATGTGGCGAGAGCCACTGCTCGGTCTGGTGACTAATCCCCTGCAACAGCTCTGAGGCCGTGTGCTGTTTGTCCCCAAGGCAGATCAGCTTCAGCACGGCCTGTTGACGCTTCCCCACTGCAGTGCTACACTGCTTCCAGCTACCGGCTGATGGGTGAGTGGCGCTGCGCGCAGAGAATTCGGAGGTGGAAACGGAGGAGGAGGAGCCAATAACGTAGGTGCTGGCGAAAACCCTGATGGAGGTAGGGCCCGCAATCCTCGGCGTGGGTAGCACCTGTGCCATCCCAGGGTCCGAGTCGCTCCCAGCCTCCACGACATTCACCCAGTGTGCCGTCAGGGAAATGTAGCGTCCCTGGCCACAAGCACTTGTCCATGTGTCAGTCGTTAAGTGGACCTTCCCAGTAACTGCGTTGGTCAGGGCACGGGTGATGTTACGGGACACATGGTGGTGTAAGGCGGGGACGGCACACCGGGAAAAGTAGTGGCGGCTGGGGACTGCGTACCGAGGGACAGCTGCTGCCATCAGGCTGCGGAAGGACTCAGTCTCCACAAGCCTAAATGGCAGCATTTCGATGGCCAGTAATTTGGAAAGGTGTGAGGTTAGTGCTATGGCCTGTGGGTGGGTGGCTGGGTATTTTCGCTTGCGCTCAAATGCCTGGGGTAACGACATTTGGACGCTGCGCTGGGACAGGGAAGTGGATGTGGTCGCTGATGGTGCTTCAGATGGTACAGGTGCAGGGCGGGAGGTATGCGGGCCTGCGCCTTCGACAGGCGATTGGCCGGCACCGAAAACAGGGGAAGAGGAGGCAGTGGTGTGGCCTGCAGACACAGATTGGCGATCCGGGCGTTCCTCCCACTTATTACGGTGCTTGGATGCCATGTGTCGGATCATGCTGGTGGTGGTGAGGTTTCTAGTGTTCATGCCTCGGCTCATTCTGGTGTGGCACAGGTTGCAAACTACAATTCTTTTGTCGTCCGCACTTTCCTTAAAAAAACGCCATACCACGGAACACCTACCCCTTGGCAAGGTAGATTTACGCAAGGGGGTGCTCCGTGGAACATTTGCGGGCCGGTTTGGTGCGGTCCGCCTTCTTTCTGTAGCCACACCACTGCCTCTTCCAGCCTGTTGCGGTGCTGCAGATGGCTCACCCTCAGGACTGCTGTCATCGCTCGGCTCTACACCTTCCCAGGTGGGGTCAGTCACCTCATCGTCCACCAAGTCCTCCTCCACTTCCTCACTCTGATCATCCTCCTCATGTCTTGATCCCACCACATACTCAGTCATTGACAACTGTATATCATCCTCCTCATCAAGGTCTTGAGACAGTAATAGTGGTTGATTTAATGGCAACTGTGTCTCATCATCATCATCATCCACTTCCTTTGACCTTAAATGCCGTTCCCCTCTGTCATCTTCTTGTGATTGGGTACCCTCTAGAGGTTGTGAATCAGGGCACAAGATGTCATGTTCCTCTGCAAGCGTGCTTGGAGAGAGGTTCAAATTAAGGATTGGTGATGAGACGAGCTCCTCACTATATCCCAGTGTGGGATCACTTCTTTGACCAGACCCTCTATGGTGGGAGGAAGGATGATCAGGGTGAGGAGTATGTTGACCAGACTCTTGGCTACTGAGAGTGGACTTGGTGGAAGACAGGGTGGTGCTTAACCGACTGGAAGCAGTATCAGCTGAAATCCAACCGACCACCTGTTCGCAGTGGTCTGACCTCGAGAGTGATGTCCTGCGACGCCCTGTAAACTGAGACATGAAGCTAGGTATGGTGGATGTCTTTCTGTCTTGTGCTCTGGCACCAGGCACAGTTTCTACGCGTCCTGACCCGTGCCCTGAACTATCAGGATCATGTCCAGTTCCCCGTCCCTTTTTACCCGCCTTCTTCATATTACACGGAATATGTGCTGCAAATCTGCAACTTTGCACAGTAAACAGAATGTTCTCCTAATACGCAACTTTGCACACTAAACAGAATGTGCTTCTTATCTGCGGCTAGGCACAGTGAATGGAATATGTGACTTTGATATTTTACACTTTGCACAGTAAACAGAATGTTCTCCTAATACGCAACTTTCCACACTAAACAGAATGTGCTTCTTATCTGCGGCTAGGCACAGTGAATGGAATATGTGACTTTGATATTTTACACTTTGCACAGTAAACAGAATGTTCTCCTAATATGCAACTTTGCACACTAAACAGAATGTGCTTCTTATCTGCGGTTAGACACAGTGAATGGAATATGTGACTTTGATATTTTACAGTTTGCACAGTTAACAGAATGTTCTCCTAATATGCAACTTTGCACACTAAACAGAATGTGCTTCTTATCTGCGGTTAGACACAGTGAATGGAATATGTGACTTTGATATTTTACACTTTGCACACTAAACAGAATGTTCTCCTAATACGCAACTTTGCACACTAAACAGAATGTGCTTCTTATCTGCGGTTACACACAGTGAATGGAATATGTGACTTTGATATTTTACACTTTGCACACTAAACAGAATGTTCTGCTAATCTGAAACTTTGCACAATAAACAGAATGTGCTGCTAATCTGAAACTTTGCACACTAAAAAGAATGTGCTGCTAATCTGCAACTTTGCACACTGAACAGAATGTGCTCTAATCTGCAACTTTGCACACTAAAAAGAATGTGCTGCTAATCTGCAACTTTGCACACTGAACAGAATGTGCTCTAATCTGCAACTTTGCACACTAAACAGAATGTGCTGCTAATCTGCGGCTAGGCACAGTGAACGGAATATGTGACTTTTTTTTTTTATATCTCTGCCCCCCCAAACAAAATAAACTGCTGCCCCCACACACAGTAGTCCTAAAAAGGACTTTTGGGTCTTTTTTTTTTTTTAAATCGCTTTTCTTCTCCCTACACTGACTTTCCCTTCCTATCCTCATCTCTCCCTGGTTAAGACTGAGCCGAACTCGCTGGTCAGGTGCTATACAGCACCCGATCACGGGTTCTGGCCAGCCAATCAGTGTAATGCCAGCAGCCAACATGGCTGCTGGCATTACACTGATGTCAGAGCCTCCCTGCACGTTTATTGGCTGCTCAGCAGCCACGAAACGTGCGGGGAGGAGACCCGAACATGGCGGGCGAGCACATGCGGTACTCGTACGAGTACCGCCATGTGCCGAGCAGAGCGATGCTCGAGCCGAACCGAGCTTCGGCCGAGCATGCTCGCTCATCACTAATAGACATACCTGGAAAGTCTCCGGAGACTCCGTTTTTTTACAATTAATTACTGGGTCTCCGGGGACAGAGTCTGTTTGTCCGGTGGTGGTTAGTTTATTCTGAGACTCTGCCCACTTCTTCTCCTACTCACCATGTTCTCCCACTTCCTATCCTGTTCCTCCTACTTCCTGCCCCATTCTACTCCTTCCCACCCTGTTCTGCCCTCTTCTCATCCACTTCCAGCCCACTTTATGACACAAGGATAACAAGCCCCACCCACCCAATTAAGCTCCACACCTTTATTACACAAAATGCATCGTTACATCCTCCCTGGTCTGCAGCACATGAGCCCTCTCCTGGGGCACAAGGGGAGGAAGTTCTCATGTATGCTGACAGGGTACTATCCTGGTGATAGGTATCCTTTAATGCAAGGGTACAGGTATTCAGGATCTCCTCACATGGACAAAGATGACTCAATCAGTAGTTCAAGCATTCTGCAGGATGTGTCTGAACGACATTCACAGATTTAATGTTTTGTTTTTTTGGCCATGTCAGCTGCCCTTTAGGTTGGGTGTGTATTTATTATCCATAAATCTATTGGGAAATCCGGCTCTGCAGCTGTTTAAAGTCCTGCATGAAAACTCTGATTAATTATCTGTTTACACAGTAAGAACAACTTTACTCTGAAATACAAATTGAGTTTCACAGATGAGGAATTGATATGTGTTTAAAGGAACACCAGCACCTCCTAATAATTGCTTCTCATTTAATTTACTATGACCAGAGAATCCTAATAACCCCTATGTTTTGTGTGCTTTTATTCAAGAGTTAATATATACAATCAGTCCTGTATGTCATATACATGGAGGCAGCCATGACAGTTGCTAGCAAGACTACAGGACATCAAACTCTGCTCACTGTACATGGTGTCCTTAACCCTTTTAGAACCAGGGGGATGTGCAATGCATTGCTTGTCTTAAAACTTTAAGTAAGCTCTTACACTCTGCCTGCTTAATTCTGAAAAACCTGCCAGCGATTATCATGTGTCCCTCCATTGACATGACATCCAGAACTGATTGAATATGGCATCTCTTAAACAGGTGCAAGGCATGGACATCCGAAACTTTTGGGAGGGCTGGCCTGGAGGTCATATTATGGCTGTGCCCTGCCCCCGGAAAAAAATCTGTGGATGTCCATGGTACAAGGATAAAATTCATAGGCTCATTAGGCTTTCCTGGGCATGATGGTACATTTGGATTATTATTAGGAGGAATTAGTTCTCCTTTAACCAGCTTCTGCTCTGCCAAGGCAGGACGACTTACAGCACAATGCAAGTTAAAGTAGCCATGGTAGACTACATTGTCAGTGTTGTGGTTTATGTGTTTTAAAGCAGAACTATCACCCCCAATAAAGTCCCCCCCAATAATTATTCATATAGCGATAAACTGGTATTATCCAGCATAAGTACAGCGTTATTAAGAAACCCTACTTCATCTGAGATAAGCAGGCATCAGCGCAGACATCATGGCTTACCTTAAGGTAACAGGAAGGGTGCGCCTACACTGTCCATCCCTGTCTCCTCTAGGAGGCGCTGCATTGTACCTTAAGGTAACAGGAAGGGTGCGCCTGCACTGTCCATCCCGGTCTCCTCTAGGAGGCGCTGCATTGTACCTTAAGGTAACAGGAAGGGTGCACCTGCACTGTCCATCCTGGTCTCCTCTAGGAGGTGCTGCATTGTACCTTAAGGTAACAGGAAGGGTGCATCTGCATTGTCCATCCAAGTCTCCTCTAGGAGGCACTGCATTCTACCTTAAGGTAACAGGAAGGGACTGACGGTGCAGGAGCACAGATGCCTCTAAAACAAGAAGCCTGCCTGTCAGTCTCAGAAGAAGTAGTATTTCTTAATAACGCGGTACTTATGCTGGGTAATAGTACTATTTCTATGCTTATTGCTATATGAATAATTATTGGTGGGTGACTTTATTTGGGGTGATAGTTTCGCTTTAACTAACATGCTAGTTTTTGCCTGCCTCACACTCATTATAAATAGCATAATTTTCAGAATGAATTACTGGGATTCCGGGGACAGAAGCTGTTTCTTCTCCTTCCCACCCTGTTCCTCCCACTTCCTTCCCACTTCTCCTCCTTCCCACCCTGTTCCTCCCACTTCCCTCCCACTTCTTCTCCTTCCCACCCTCTTCTGCCCACTTCTTGACAGAAAGCTGATAAAGCCCTGCCAACTCAGTTAAGCTACACCCCATGTCTACCTTTATGGACATTATATCCAGGACTGATTGAAGTCACTATCTCTTGAACAAAGCAGCAAGGGCAAAGTTCATAGGGACATGCACATAAACATAAGCTAAGCTGGTACTTAGAAGAATTGAAATTCTCAATTGATAGTCTAAAAAAGACTCAGCAGTAGCATAATAGTTGGAGATACTACTAACTGGGAATAGGCTATGCGATAATCTAGCCTCAGACTGAATCCGTGATCTCTGGTATACAATTAATCCTATTAACAGTATCGCTAGTTAAATATGTGTGACCTCAAGGGTAAGCTTCATCTTACCCACTCTTATAAATAAATTATACAGTGTACAAAATGTGAGAAGCTTCTGAGGATGAACAACAACACAATGGCCTGTTCCATGGCTAGTCACCTCTCAGAAGCATCACGTTTTAGCTCTCTAGTGCCATTACAGAGGAGAAATTTTCAAGTACATATTAGACTCATCCCCACACAAAAGGGAGGTCCAGTTCCAAAATGATGGGCAAAACCCCTCTGCACGGGAACACCAGCTAACCCCCGACGTACGTTTCAGCCTTGTTGGGCCTAATCAGGGAGATGCAGCTGGATTCCCTAGGCAAGGGGTCCATGTCTGGATTACTCTTCAGGAGACCCCCTAAGAGTATTCAGAATAAGCATACAAAATATGAGAGGCTTCCAAGGACAAACAACAACACAATGGCCTGTTGTACGGTTAGTCACCGCTCAGAAGCATCACATTTTACTCTCTAGTGCCATTACAGAGGAGAAATTTCCATATAAATATTAGACTAATCCCACTCAGAGCCTCTCACATCTTTTAGATTATATAGTGTCCAAAGACACATGCATCAATAATAGAGATGCTATGGGTACTAAGATGGCACCCCAATATGCTAATCTATTTATGGCAGATCTAGAACAGAGATTCCTAGACATATAACATACCAAACCATACAAGTGTTACCGATACATCGATGATATTTTCATCATCTGGACCGAGAGTGAGGAAAAACTCATACAATTCCATGATTCTTTTAACTCATTCCACCCTTCAATCAAACTAAAAATGGAATACTCTACAAAATCTGTAAACTTTCTGGACACAACGGTGGCATGTACCAATGGCACAATCCGCACCTCGCTCTACAAAAAGCCCACAGACAGATGCAGCTACCTTCACAGCTCCAGCTTCCACCTTTCTCATACTAAAGAGGGCATCATCTTCAGCCAAGCAACTAGGTACCATCGAATTTGCACTGACCCTAATGACCGTAACTCACACCTAAATGTATTCTCCCAGTCTATGAGACAGAAAGGCTACAAATCTAGGATTATTACCAAACAAATCCACTCTGCTTTAAAAACACCACGCACGCACCTTCTGCAGTACAGGAAGAAAAAAATCTCTACACGGGTACCACTTGTAGTCACTGTAACGGATGTTATCCGTTACTTAGGCCTTGTCTGGCCATAAGGTTGTTTAACCAAAAACTGTGGACATTCCTGTCATGCCTAAAACAACCCTTGTCTAGGCATATGGATTGTCAGCCCAGTGACGCAGGCTATGTAGAGCTTTGGGATATTATATTGGTGGACAGATGTGCCAAAAAGGACTAAAAATCATAGCCTGCTTTCAGGGAACAGGGCCATTAGGGGGTTAATAATTTGATTTTACCTAATGTTACTTGCAATGTGTATTGTAGGCACTGAGGCTATTGTATTGAGACCCCCTGCTGGGTGATAATTCATTCAAGTCCCTCCAGTCTTTATGTCCATTGTGTGAGTTCAGCAATCCTTTTGTATTTGATATGTAATGAAGTCGGAGTCATTGTATTTGTTAGACCATTGACCTTTTGTCTACTGTGTGATTGAATTATGTTCCTAATGTATTTGCTTGGTCCATTTATTTGAATGTAAGGTTTGACTATAAATATGTGTGGTTTGTTTCAATAAAGTGAGTTCTGTTTTGGAGTGAACAAGGAGTCCTGGAGTCTTGTATTGCTTATGGTCTAAAGTATCCACTCTGATACCCATCTGCGCCAAGTATCCTGAATCGCTGACCGCCTGCTGCCAGTTTCCTGCGTCCTAACTTCGTGGACTGTCAGGCGGCGACGTGGACTCTTCCCTGCTTCCCTGCTTCCAGCGATCCTGCGGCTGCTTCCAGTGACTGTCCATACTCCAACTGGTGCATCCGACGGCGCTTATCTGGCGTTGAGAAGGAGAGACCCGGGAACGACGGCGGAAGGCGACGCGGTCCCTTCGCAGCTTCCGTTACATTGGTGGCATAGCGGTGGGATTTCTCCTTCATATCGGGTGCAGCAATTGAGACATGGCAGACGAAGCAGTGCTGGCAGACACTCTTGGAGCATATGAGGATCGCTACAGCGCCATCCGAATACAGTGGTGGACCCGGCTGGGCGATGTTATCTATGACTTCGTTCCAGAGTTGGATGCGTGCATTACAGAGGAGCTCAGAGTACAGGAGGAGTACTGGGACTTTGTTAAATACCTGGACCAGGAATATGGATCCGAGGGCCTTTTTGACTGGTGCCCATCCCGCTTGCGATGGGACATCCAAGGGCTGGTATGGAACGCCTACCACATGGACTCTACTTTTGGGTGCCCTGACTCCAGCAGATACTGGGAGATCCGGGACAAAAGAGAGGACCGTTTTGGTGGATACATTCCTGCGGACTGCCAGGGAAATTTGGATATTCTGGCAGGATGTGAATGGGACCTGGAGCAACTATATGCTGGGTTCATTCAAGAGGTCCGGGAATTCCAAAAAGAGGAAGAAGAATGGGGGGGTAATGCATCTGAGGAGGACTTCAGCGACTTTGAGGGCCAGGATTGTGTTACCCCTGTTCACTCCACACTGGTGAGTGGGAATTCGTTCCTCACCAGTGCCCCTGTTGTTGCCCCTGCATCAGGAAGTGGGAAAATCGTCCTTCCTGATACCCCTTTGCCCCTGGACTGTGTGTTGCCTGAGCTGAGGAGTGGGAATTCGTTCCTCCTCAGCCAAGAAGATGCCTCTGCATCAGGGGATGGGACAGATGTCTCCCCTGATAGGCATGTTGCCCCTTCCCCTGTCTTTCCAGCTGCGGTGGATGAGATGCAGGTCCCCACCAGCAGCGATTGTATGTCCCAACTGATGGGTAGGAGAGAGCCCATCAGTCCCTGTGAACCCCCTGCTGTGGTGAGTGTGGAAGAGCTCACCAGCTGCCCCAAAGTGATACCCCCTGTTATTGTGGAAAATGCCCTGGAAGCGGAGCAGTATGTGCTCTCCAGGGCCACAGAGGATGCCGCCTTGAGGGATGGGACTGCGGTCTCCCTCAAGGCAGAGAAGAGCCTTGAACGTGACGGCCTACAAGAGGAGGTCCCCAGCGGGCTGGAAGAGAGCAGCGCTGCTGGCCCTCCTGTGAATGTGTTATGTGACCTGATGGGTAGAGAAGAGTGCCCCATCAGCCCCCCTGTGACCCCTGGCCTGGTGAGTAGGAGCGAGCTCACCAGGGCCTGGGATACCCCTGCTGTGGTGAAGGAGATGCAGGTCCCCACCAGCAGCCCCAGTCCGTCCCCTGTTACTACTGTCCTGGAGAAGCGGAAGAGTGTCTTTTCCAGGTATCTGAATAAGATGGCGAGGAGGATTGAGATTGCCCTCCTCCCCAAGACAAGAGATGGCCCTGATGTGGGGGGCCAGGAAGAAGAAGGGTCCAGCAGTGCTGCTGCTTGCCCTGGAAACCCTATGTGCTGCCCCAAGACCCCCATGCTGGAGAGTAGGATAGAGCTTTCCAGTCCCCCTGTAACCCCTGACTTGGTGCATGGAAGCAAGCGCACCAGGTCATGTGAAGCCCTGGCTGGGATGAGTGGGACGGCCGTCCTCATCCCCAGCCCAACACCTGTTCTCCCTTTCCCTGAGACCCCTGGCCTAGTGAATGGGGGCCCAGTGATGCTTAAGGAGCCTGTTTTTACCCCTACACTGGAGATCCCCACCTTGGTGAGTGGGACCGCGATCCTCACCAAGGATATTTGTGTTGCCATGTCCCCTGTTGACCCTAGCTTGGTGGGTGGGAATGTACTCCCCATCAGGCCCATACCTGATTTGACTCAGGAGCGTGGGAACTGCATCCGCTCCTGTCCCTCTGGGGCCCTGGCCCAACTAAAAGGGGGAGATGTGCCTCTCTCCCCAAACTCTGCTGCCCAGAAGCCAGCGTCATCATTGCCTCAGGGAGATCCCCCTTATAGACTGGCTCTGGACCCTGAGCCACTGGCCCCAGACCCAGAAGGATTTGACTGTAGCCCTGCCTGGAGAAGGGCCCAGGAGAGGCCCCCTAATCTGCTATTGGTCAGGGTAACCCAGTACCAGTTCCCCTGGCCCAGGACTAAGGACAAAGGAACTGGCATTCTCTTCACTGGCCCAGGAGCAGGGCCTTGTGCACCACTACCAGGCCCAGACAAAGGGCTCCTGTTTTCCCCTGGCCCAGGACAGAAAGACTATTTCAATCTCTGGCCCAGGACAAGGGGCCCCACAGTTAAAACTGGCCTAGGACCAAGGCCTCCGGACTAATGTACTGTCCAGACAAGTGCCTCACCATCTCTATGCCCTCCTACAGCTCCAAGCCAGCGTTTCCTGCTGTACCCGCTGGCTTGGTACTAAAAGGGGGAGAAATGTAACGGATGTTATCCGTTACTTAGGCCTTGTCTGGCCATAAGGTTGTTTAACCAAAAACTGTGGACATTCCTGTCATGCCTAAAACAACCCTTGTCTAGGCATATGGATTGTCAGCCCAGTGACGCAGGCTATGTAGAGCTTTGGGATATTATATTGGTGGACAGATGTGCCAAAAAGGACTAAAAATCATAGCCTGCTTTCAGGGAACAGGGCCATTAGGGGGTTAATAATTTGATTTTACCTAATGTTACTTGCAATGTGTATTGTAGGCACTGAGGCTATTGTATTGAGACCCCCTGCTGGGTGATAATTCATTCAAGTCCCTCCAGTCTTTATGTCCATTGTGTGAGTTCAGCAATCCTTTTGTATTTGATATGTAATGAAGTCGGAGTCATTGTATTTGTTAGACCATTGACCTTTTGTCTACTGTGTGATTGAATTATGTTCCTAATGTATTTGCTTGGTCCATTTATTTGAATGTAAGGTTTGACTATAAATATGTGTGGTTTGTTTCAATAAAGTGAGTTCTGTTTTGGAGTGAACAAGGAGTCCTGGAGTCTTGTATTGCTTATGGTCTAAAGTATCCACTCTGATACCCATCTGCGCCAAGTATCCTGAATCGCTGACCGCCTGCTGCCAGTTTCCTGCGTCCTAACTTCGTGGACTGTCAGGCGGCGACGTGGACTCTTCCCTGCTTCCCTGCTTCCAGCGATCCTGCGGCTGCTTCCAGTGACTGTCCATACTCCAACTGGTGCATCCGACGGCGCTTATCTGGCGTTGAGAAGGAGAGACCCGGGAACGACGGCGGAAGGCGACGCGGTCCCTTCGCAGCTTCCGTTACAGTCACCTACAACCCAGCTCTTGAAGAAATACGGAAAATTATTAAAGATCTACAACCAATACTAGCACAAGATGATACTCTGAAAAATATCTTCTCTGAAACCCTCATTTTGGCATTTAGACAACCACCAAACCTTCAACAAAAACTAATCAGCAGGAAACTACACACTCATGAGAAGAATACAGAAGAAGGTACCAGACAACCAGACAATGCAAGAAACCTCGTTGCAAACTATGCCAGCATATATGCCCAGACAACAAAGCCACCCACAACAACAAAACCTACAGCATTAAAGGATCATACTCCTGCACATCTAGCAATGTAGTATATATGATACATAGCACCAAATGCCACCTAGGGTGCTACACTGGGGAAACCAACCAGCAATTAAATGGCAGAATGAACATGCACAGACACTCCATCAAACATCACAAAGAAGGATCCTTCTGCATCCCTGTGGGACACCATTTTACCCAGCCTGACCACTCAATTAAGTACCTAAAAATCAAAGTACACAAAGGGAACTTTAGAAATACCCAAGAAAGAAAAACGTTTGAAGCCAGAATGATTATATTTTTTAACAGCAAGAATAGAGGACTAAATGTTGATTTGGGTTTCCTGTCCCACTATCAAAGTTTCACATGAACCCTCTATCATTATCTTACTCTTCATATATATCCACATGTTAACATGCATTCCAATGACAGGTTTCATATTATTATTATCATATTAAGTTTACGTACTGACATATGCTTTCCCATACTTTTATACATGCAGGCGTATATATATGTAGGTGGACTATTCTATATGTATATATGGGTTTATGTGCATATATGTACGTGTGGGTATGTATGCATGTGTTTATGTATATATGTGTATGCATGTGTAGACATGTATGTGTATGTATATTTAATAATAATAACTAGTATTTATATAGCGGCTTTCTCCCAGTGGGACCCAAAGCGCTGTCAGCGCCCGCTCTCGGAATTAACCAAATCGGCAGCTGAAATAATAGGTGTTATTATTACCCAATCAATGGTACTCATTTATCGACCTCGGAAGGATGAAGGGCTGAGTTGGCCCTGCCGGGATTTGAACCTGCAACCCTGAGGTTGAATAGGCTCCATAGTCAGGGGATTTACCACTGAGCCATCTCATTGTGTGTGTATGTGTATATGTGTGTGTGTATATATATGTACATATGTGTGTATATATATATATATATCTGTGTGTGTGTATTTGTATGTGTGTATGGATGTGTGTGTATTTTTATGTGTGTATATATATATATATATATATATATATATATATATATATATATATATATGTGTATGTATGTGTGTGTGTATATATGTATATATGTATATGTATGTGTGTATGTATGTGTGTGTATATATATATATATATATATATATATATATATATATATGTGTATGTATGTATGTATGTATGTGTATATATATATATATATGTGTATGTATGTATGTGTATATGTATATATCTATATGGGCACAAGTTGTATGTTGAATTGTTGGCATTGTAGCATTCTTAATATATGCAGTCCCGCTGTGTTGACCCTTTGGGTGCCGGAGGGGTACGCGGCTCATTGCAAAGAGATGCGTTGCGTGCCCCTCTGGCACTCAGGGGGTTAACCCCAGCAAACAACACAACTTTGAATTAAATGTATTAACTGTTTTAACTTTTTTAACTGCTTAAACTGTGAATTCTGTCTCCTTGTGCTCACAAATGCTTCAGACTTGAGAAAGGGAGGTTCTCCTGAAAGCTTGTCAATCCAAAATTCTGTTAGTCCAATAAAAAAGGTATTACAAGATATTAATTTTGTTTGTTATTTTACATCTACATCACTGAACTAATACGGCTACAACCTTAACTCTAGTTATGAAGCCGGTATACACGGGCTGATCCGCAGCGGGGAGCTCCGGATGGCTCACAGCCTGTCTGTGCTCCCGGCTCTGAGGCAGCAGCGGAGGTGCTAGATGACAGTTTGTCACCCAGCCGGCTCCTCTGCTGTCCCAGAGCTGGGAGCACAAGACAGGCTGTTAGCCTTACAGAGCTCCCCGCTCCGGATCAGCCCGTTCTGGGAGTCCCCACTGCGCATGTGCGGTTATGCAAACAGTGAGCGACGCATACTAGGACTTTATGTTATAGGATACAATGCTTTGTGGGTTATGCACTAAGGCGTGATAAAGAGGTGATAAAGTGGAGATGATTTCTCCAGTGATATCACTTCTCCAATTCTTGTGTTACTCTATGGAGCCTATTCACTAAGATTTTTCCTACTTTGGAGATATTAGTACATAGGCTCCATTGAATAACATAGGAACTGTAGAAGAGATATCACTGGAGACATTATCTCAGCATTATCACCTCTTTATCACTCTATAGTGCATAACCCCCTTTGTGTTCCTCCATGATCCTCAAGGGATGAAACTGTGATATTTATTATATATTGTGATTGTCCTAATACACAGAACAGCAGAGATAATTGTCTGGTTCTCTCTCCCCCCTCCCACTTTCTCTCCCCACCCTTTCTTTCTCTTCTCACCTCCCTCTTTCTCCTCTTTTTTCTTACTTTCTTCTCTCTCTTTTCTTTCTCCCTCTTGTCTCTCTTTCTCTCTCCTTTTTCTCCTTCACTCCAAATTCTCTCTCTCCACCTATTGTTCCTCTCTCATCATTTCCTCTTCTCTCTCTACTCGTCTCCCTCCTATTTGTCTTCTTTCTTTGTCTCTCTCATCTCTCCCCCTCGCTCTCCCTTCTCCTGTGTCTCTCCTAGGATATGGCAGCTGGAGTGAATTGGGTAAAGCCTTGGCAGTCAATAATATCCAGGCCGTGCATCCGAACCTGGAATTTTACAAACCTCCAAAGCAGCATCAGCAGGTGAGGGGATAGCACATGACAAACAGTGTGATATTATGATTGTGTTCACATTCTCCTGCCTTGCTGCAGTGTGCTTACCTGGACATATAGGGGGGTGTATGAATCTGACAGTGCAGCTTGCTTTCTGAGCTGGGACATCAGGGCATGTACTAGAGCATCTGATCACTTCACTGCAATGGCAATCAATTGTTGGACCTCCAGCTACTACTGACTACAACTGTGGCTGGTTGGGGATGATGTCAATTAGTCCCCAACAGCTGGAAGACCGAAAGATTGACAACTAGTGTTTAATGCATACTGGTGCATACATTACACCATCAAAAGGACTTTAGTGTAAGCAATCCCCAAATGCCTCATTTATAGCCAGCACAGGGAAACAGATTACAGTAACACCAGTTACCACTGAGTCTTAGTAGTGCATAGCTTTAAACAAGCTGCAGGGGACTACAATGACCATACCCTACCCAACTGTCCTCCCCTTGTTGCAAGCAGCATATGAATAGATATATGAATGAGACCACATGAAGCGCACCGCAGGTCTAAATATAGCAAACCAAAATCAGAAATGTGGAAGACAGAAAAGTAATTGACAGACCAGTTCAGTGCTGTAACAAAACAATATAATATACAGATACCTAAGAGTTCTACCAACACCCAAAAACAAATGTGTATATTGTCTTTATTAACGAAAGTGTAAATAAAAATATTAAAAACAATGTGGACTATGAATAATTCAATTCAATAATCCTAAAACCGTCACTTATAATTTGTGACCAATAAGGCCGTCAGCTAATACCTTCGATATTTTAACTAAATATTATTATAAGAATAGGTAAACATGGACAAAAATACATTTAATGAAAGATGTCCTGTCCGTAACCTAAACACGGTAACATTAGTCCACTCAATAATTAGTATATATTGCTAGCTACATATAAAATATCTGCGTCAGAAACCTGAATAGGTCTGTTACTAATCCGATGAATCAAATAAAATATTGAAGGTATTAGCTGACGGCCTTATTGGTCACAAATTATAAGTGACGGTTTTAGGATTATTGAATAGAATTATTCATAGTCTACATTGTTTTTAATATTTTTATTTACACTTTCGTTAATAAAGACAATACATGTATAGAGAAAACCCTTTTCAAGGGATAGTAATACTTAGTTTTCACTTTGCATAAAAAGAAATACTTCATTGGAATGGTCTACAAAGTGTGCTTGCAAACCAGGATCACTTTGTAGACCATTCCAATGAAGTATTTAGTTCTATATAACTCTGTTTCGGCTCTGCTGAAGAGCTGCCAACCAGTCCCGGGACCAGATTTCTGATCTGAGACCTGAATTGGTGACGTATCAAAAAAGGGCATCTTGGGGGAAACTATAACTGGCAAAAGATTAATAATTATATAAGTGAGGGCCGTGAGACACGGATTGGATGATTTAGTTTTTTACACTTAATGATTTTATGCAAAGTGAAGACTAAGAATGACTTTCCCTTTCAGTGCAAGTAGCTTAGTAAATTGGTATGAAGCAGATGTAGCACTAAAAACAAAATCAGTTCCACGGAGTGGTTTGGCATGGAATCAGAACTGGATTTACATTCCAGGTGCCCCTAGGCAAGACACAGTCACTCTTAGCTCCACCCACGGCCATAACCATACTGCTCACTGGGTTCCATTCCCAATCTCAGCCACTATTTCCTGGCACAGAAAATACCCTGGGCCTATAGCAAGCAAAGCCAAAAAAAAAAAAAGGCTTTAACCCTTTAACCCTTCGCAATGCATTGGAGATCACTCTATCATCCAAGGAGTAAAATAATAGCTTTTAAAGGGCATTGCTATTGCTCTGGCCACACTCACAATTCAGAATGTGGGCGTGGCCAGCACAGCAGTTGTCTACTCTGCCTATTGGGAAATCTGGCCCTGCTTGGAATCATATTAGTATATCTCCCATAAGGACATAATCACTCATATGAATACATGCACACATCCACAAATACGCAGATGCAGAAACACACATATACATGTATACATAAATGCACACACAGTGGAGTAATGACTTACTGGAGAGACAATGTGGTATCATTTTTTGGGCCCCCTTATGCAAAAATATTTTCAAAGAGGCATAATTAGTATAGGTGGGAACTCTCCGGATTTGCCCCAGAGACTCCAGCTTGTGCAGCTAATTACCAGTTCTCCCGGGCAGATGCTGATCCTCCAGATGATGGGAGATCTATGCATTTCTGGTGTGTTCGTTCCACCCCCCCAGCCGCTTCGCCTTCTTCCCCAGCCTATTACTACATTTCTTTTTTTTGTTTTGTTAGTCCTGCCCCCCACTCCTAATTAAGTCTGCCCCTTTTTGATGCGATATGCGTCTTTCATCTCCCTCACTGGCACCACAAGACTCCCCTCTCCGGGGAGTCCATAACCAGAAGTTCCCAGGTGTGATAATTAGACCCTATTGGCCCTTGAGGCAGATGAGATCTCTTTACATTCAAAAGTCTCGCTGTAACTGCACCCACAGTAGTTACACCCCTTTCACTGCTGGAGGTGTCCATTACGTTGCAAAAGCGCATGATCAGCCAATAGGAATGTTGGCAGCTTCAACTCCTGAGGGAGGTGGGACAGGAAGATTGGGGAGACATGTACAATCAGTAGCTATGCATTTATAATGAGGTTGCTCCCAAGGTGGGAATAGCAATGGTTGACTAGAAAAACAGTGAGTTATAGGCTTTCTTCACAAGTGACATCGGCACAACAATGGTGCCTTGCTTATGTCACACATGCTGAAAGGTAAGTTGCTGTCACCCTTCAGTAATGAACCAGATTTCAGCAACCTACCTTAAGGTTGCAACAGCGTGCATCTGCAGGATGATCCAAGGGGACACTGGCAGATCTTTCACAGGAGCTAAGGGGCAACATGAAACTCTCATTGATCACCGGGGAACACAGGAGAAGCTGAGTTCCAACCATATGAGATGGAAACATAGAAGGGGCATTTACATTTCAGTCACCAATGTGAAAGAACCATGAGCAACTCTCCCTATGATAATGCTCTGCAGGTAGGCTGTTCAGCTGGGAGTTGGGGCTGCATTGTGAAATGAGACTCTTGATAGTCATACCTGGGAAGTCCAGAGCCGGATCATCCATTATGGCATTAGGGCCCATAGCAATATGAGGGGCCCTGGCTGCATGTGATGGGTCAAAGACAGAGGCCCTGCTGCTACTAACATCTTGTGTCAGACGCCCTTTTTGTTGAAAGACACTGGCGCCATCCAGTTGCTCCCCCTTCCATTAGAATCACAGTGCCAGTACCAGCTAGCAGCACTCTGTGTCAGTAGCACAGGATCAGGAGATGTGGGGCCCCAAATTGGTAGGCTGCCTAGGGCCCTATGAAGCCTTAACCCCTCTCTGGGGAACTCTGTGGATCTGGCCCAGGCACTCTAATAATTATTAGAGAATTATTATTCTCAGGGCTCAGTGAATTTCCTTGTAACTCCGCCCATTTCATTGCCAGTTCTGTTCAGTCTCCTCCCATTTTAAGGGCAAACACTCCTCTCCTCTTCACAACTCCACCCACCCCAATCAAACCCAACCCACTTTATGACAAAAAAATTGCTTCAGTTTGATTCTGCCACCCTCAGACCTTACTGGACCTCCAGAGGCTTGAGAGAAGAAGATTCCCAGGAATACTGATACTCACTTGTTCAGTGGCGTAACAATAGGGGTCGCAGGGGTCGCACCTGCGACCGGGCCTGTCACTCCAGGGGCCCGGCCGCCCCCCGTGACCCCCTCGCCCTGCAGCAACTCCCACTACGGCCGCCGGTTGTAGTAATACAGAGCGCTGGGAGATGACATCATCTCCCAGCCTCCGCGTTACTAGAGCGGCACGCGGGAGCTTCACTTGTAGAGATCTGTGCCGAAGGAGGCACAAATCTGTGTGTCAAGCCACGCCGCTAGACCACCAGGGACTGGAGGTAGGGGCATTGTGGAGATGAAGGGAGCATTGTAGAAGGGGAAATGTGGAGATGAAGGGGGCATTGTGGAAGGGGCAATTTGGAGATTGGGGGGCATTGTGTGCAGATGAAGGGGGCATTGTGGAGATGAAGGGGCATTGTGGAAGGGACACTGTGGAAGGGGCACTGTGGTGATGAAGGGGACATTGTGGAAGGGGCAATTTGGAGATTGGGGGGCATTGTGTCCAGATGAAGGGGGCATTGTGGAGATGAAGGGGGCATTGTGGAAGGGACACTGTGGAAGGGGCATTGTGGAGATGAAGAGGACATTGTGGAGATGAAGGGGACATTGTGGAGTTGAAGGGGGCATTGCGGAAGGGGCAATTTGGAGATTGGGGGGCATTGTGTGCAGATGAAGGGGGCATTGTGGAGATGAAGGGGCACTGTGGAAGGGACACTGTGGAGATGAAGGGGACATTGTGGAGTTGAAGGGGGCATTGCGGAAGGGGCAATTTGGAGATATGGGGGCATTATGGAGATGGGGGCATTGTGGAGATGAAGGGGCAATTTGGAGATGAAGGGGGCATTGTGGAAGGGGCAATTTGGAGATTGGGGGGCATTGTGTGCAGATGAAGGGGGCACTGTGGAGATAAAAGGGCACTGTGGAGATGAAGGGGACATTGTGGAGATGAAGGGGGCATTGAGGAAGGGGCAATTTGGAGATATGGGGGCAATGTGGAGATTGGGGGGCAATGGGGTTGAGGGGGTCTGGGGCCAATGTGGGGGCAATTCTTGCACCAGGGCCCGGTGGCTTCTAGTTACGCCTCTGCACTTGTTGCACAGAGCACAAGTATTGCAGATATATTGCATATACAGGAGCAGACATAGAAAAACATGACAATTTCCTTTCATTTTTTTATATTTTTTTATTTTGTTCCTGTCAATTGTACTTTGAAGATGTCACATCCTAATGAATCTTACAGTAGATGCAGCAGACACCCCTGAAGATGCAAGTTTTCCTTGTATATGGATATCAGTAGCAGGTAACCACTGGATATTCAGCTGTTGTTGAACTACAACTCCCATCGTCATCAGCTGGCCTTCAGCCAACTGAGGATGATGGGAGTTGTACTATAACAACAGCTGATATACATGTACGTCCAAGTCTCTGAAGGTTTCAGCATCGGCTGGGTCAACTCCTAAATCTCTCACATCCTCTTTATATCCCCCACAAGCTTCTTGCCAGATGTCACCAGCTCTGATCCCTCGTGTGACATGAGATTGTGGTTTGAAGGTCAAACACCCACCTCCTTCCTACTCCTCTCACATTTCCTATTATAAGCACACCGTGGTCTCTGCTTCACTTCCTACCTGTGCACGTTGGTGCCAAATTAAAGGGGAAGAGTCACTTTGCAACAAACAGATGATTTTGAAAGAGCTTTCAAAATCACCTGTATTTATGTTAGCTACTTTTATTTTAAACAGTAGTTTAAGAGAGATTTACCTTTCAATTTCTACAGTATTTCTAAACACTTTATATAGTACTAGTTTTAAAGCCCGTGTACCAAGTGGTCCCAGGAAGGTTCGCAGAGAGGACTCTGGTCTGAATTTGGAGATCCCCGCTCCGTATCAGTTGCGGCGCGGGCAGTCTGTACTGTGCATGACTGTAGCACGCGCAGCCGTCTCTACTGCGCATGATGGCTTCTGACAAACATCCTTTTTGAATTATAATATAGGATTGTAAGGCATGCTGGTCAGGTGTGACACAAACAGAAGAAAAAAAAAAAAAAAGATGATTCCACACTGATGTAAGAATTAAAGTGGAAGTAACACCTCTGATTAATAATAATAATAATAATAATAATATTAACCACTTAGTGACTGCCGCTTGTGGACGCGGCTGTCACTTTAACGCCCATCATACAAAAAAAAAGTGCTAAATGGTTCCGGAGTCACCGAACGGCGTGCAGCCGCATGGAGACCCGGGCTTCCAGTACTACTTCCGTGACTTACCAGGTATGTCCTCTGTCACTAAGTGACTGATTTTGCGGGACGTACCTGGTAAGTCCATTGTTGGGAAGGGGTTAATAATAATACACACACTTACTTACTTTACTTGGGCCATAAAATCCTAGTGGACCTTCTGAATTTTATTGTTGTGCCTTGATTCAAGAGATAACACTGTCCATCAGTCTGACCATCAGGTCCATGGAGGCAGACATGACAGTTGCTAGCTGGACAACAGAACCCAAACTCCGCCCACTTCACATACTAAGCTTAACCCTTTAATGACCAAAAGCGTGGGCACTGCATTGTTTCACTGTACAATTTCCATCCCCCGATCCTTAAAGGGGTAAATAGGTTCATGAAGTCTACCTGCTTTATTTTAAAAAACCTGTCAGTAACTGTCACGTCCATACCTGGGAACTCTCCGGTTTTGCCCCGGAGACTCCGGATTTCAGACTGAATTACCAGGTCTCCGGAGCAATGTGTGGATCACCGGGTGGCCAGAATTAAAATAGAAACTCTGCCCACTTGTGCTCCATCCCGCCTGGCTCCTCCCACTCCCCGCCCTCTTAGATACATTTTGTAGATTTTTTTTTTGTCCTGCCCCCCCTCCGTGACTAAGCCCCCCCCCTTTTATGACGCGAATTGCGTCATTTTCTTCACAGGTCGGCACTGACAGGGTTACCCTCCGGGTAGCCCTGTCTCAAAAGTTCCCAGGTATGGTCACGTCCATACCTGGGAACTCTCTGGATTTGTCCTGGAGACTCCGGTTTTGAGAGTGCATTACCAGGTCTCTGGGGCAGAGGCTGATTATCCGGATGTGGGGAGTTTTCTTTAAATCTCTGGCCACTTCTGTTCCTTCCCACCCAGTTCCACCCACTTTTCCTCCTTCCCCACCCAGTTCCTCCCACTTACCGACCGCTTTGTGATGCCCACATTTGTTGGTAGTCCCGCTCCCTTTTTTGCCACAATTTGCTGCAATTATACCCCTACAGAGGCTCTAGAAAAAAAGTTTCCAGGTATGGTCGTGACCGCCTCCATGGACATGACATTCAGGATTGATTGAAGATGTTATCGCTTGACCAAAGGCACAAGGGCAAAATTCTTAGGGGCCATTAGGATTTTCTGGCTCCTTTAAGTGTTTATTTTCTAAAAATAGTTTGACAGTGTGTATATTTTCAGCCTACACCAATATTATTACATGTATTAGAACATCAAGCTCAGTGCGTGTGTGTGTGTGTTTGTGTGAGAGAGAGAACAGGTCTGGATTTACATCCCTGGTTCCCCTAGGCAAGGCACTCTAAGCGCCCTTAGCTCCACCCATGACCGCACCCCTATTCCTCACATGACCACACCTCCAATCTCATCCATTGTTTCCTGGCAGAGAAAATACCTTTGGTGCACAACAAGCAAAGACACAGAAAAAAAGATTTAACCCCTTAATGACAGGGTTTTTTCCATTATAGTGAATTACTTCCTGGACTTACCAGGTAAGTCATCTGTCACTAAGGGGTTAATCCCTTGGTTGCTGGAGAGCACTTGGAGATTCCTCTAGCATCCAAGGGGTTAAATAATAGCCTGTAAAGAAGTATAAAAGAAAATCAGTGCAGAGACACTGACATTTTTCTGGCCACACCCACAATTCTGTATGCACATCTGTGGCAGTTGCCTACTCTGCCTACTGGGAAATCCGCCCTTGTTTGTGAAGCATTTAATTGTCTACAGACAATGTCCACGTTTCTAGTACTTCCAAAATCTTTACACAAATCAATACTTGCATCCACATGGTAAGTCCTTTGTTTATTTGCAGCTGCGGTGTATCAGAAGCCATGTTTTCTCTTTTCCGCTAACAGACTAATGGAGTAGCAGCAGCAACAGTGATGTGTTTCAGACTTTGGAGATTTATGGTCCCGGGACCAGAGCTGTCCATAGGATTGTGTAGTAACAGCGCCACTGTACAATTTCAGGCCACTGTGATATTGCACCTAAAAAAATTCAACTTTGAAAATTAATAACTTTTGAATGAAACACCTTTCAGCAGCAGGGGTACCCTTGTTTTACTCAGGGGGATAAACCCTACAACATATATTTTTTTACATTTTAAGTATTACTATCCCTTTAATTACAGGTTAGTAATTAGTGGCTCGGTCATTGTGATTGATTCACCTGTGATTAATTAGGGATATCTTGAAAACGTGACCTGTTGGTGTGCCCCGAGGACTGGAGCTGAGAATCACTGTTCTACACTGCACTCTCTCTCCCAACTGCCATTCCCAGACAGCCAGTACTAGCTCATTTGCATAAATAAAGTGAAATATTTTATAAACTATTGTTTGAAATAAAATAATTTCCTAACATAACACCACAGGTGATTTCATATATTTGCTACAGTTATGGTTCCACTTTTAATGTACAATAGAGGATAACATATTCCATTGATTTAAAGGTAGCTTTTAACCCTTTGAATTCTAGAGAGGTATCCAAGACATTGTGAAGACCAAAGCTGCTAAAAGCCCCATTTAAATTGATGCTGCTGTGTGTGGTGTGTATATAGTATAACTTTGTAACAAATAAAAGACATGTTGCAACGTCAGTACCATTTACCAGGAAGAAGGAAACATTTGCTATTTGCTCTTCCATGAAAGTCATAGTGTTGGAACTGTCACACTGTAAGTTTCTCTTGGTCACAGACCAAGCAGGATGAATGAATTCTACTGATACATAAATTACTCTTATATCCGGTATATACAATGTTATATCTTCAGGCTATGTACTCACAAACCGCATCCATGTAAAGCTGATGTGTACATAATTTTGCCCAGAAAACACTACCTTAGGGCTGGATTTACATTTCAGTCTCCCCTTGGCAATATACCATAGGTGCCTTAGCCCAACCTATGATCACACCTCCACTTGTCACTTGACTCAACCCCTAGCCCCATCCACTGTTTCACTGCACAAAAAAACCCATTAATATTACAACATACAAGCTAAAGAAATCTCTTAAAGTGATAGTAATGTTTCACAAAAAACAGCAGCTCCAATTAATCTTCATTGTATTTGAGCCACAGAGAGTGTTATTTCATTACTGTGAGCGTTGTAGTTCAAGACTAATTGAATGATAAAGTTCCCCCTCCCGCCCCTTTTACCTAGTGTAATACACCTCCCCTCAGATGTGGAATCCAGTCCATAGACCAGACAGGTCACAGCAAGGGACAATCTTCTACTGTGAGAACAATGAAAACCCTGCCCCCCTTGACAGGTTTTTCAGCTTTTTCCCTTATCTTAATTGAAGATTGTCCCTCTCTGTGATCCATCCGGACAGTCTTGCTGCTCTGAGGTGAGCAGTGTTACATCAGTAAAAAGGGCAGGAGGGGGATACTTTATCATTCAATTACTCTTGAACTACAACTCTGACAGAATTGAAATAACACTCTCCAAAGTCCAAATACTATGATGATTAATTAGAGCTGCTTTTATTATGAAACATTACTATCCCTTTAACCCCTGCACTGCTGCAAAGGACCCCAACTCATTGCTTACCTATCATTTATCTCACACTTTTTATCTCTAGGATCTAAGTTGTTAATAATGTGGGTAGGAATGGGGGAGCCACTGGCCAGACGCTGATGCTAAATGCAGAAGCAGAATGGTCACATCTATCTGGAAGCACAATGGTGATGTAAATCTCCCCCTTTACAAAAAGGTCCTGCAGCAACTGGAAGTAATTCATTGTATTAACAGTCTCCCTGCTACTTCTGTTTTTGTCAGGGTAAAGGCCATCGGATGATGCATAATGTTTCTTGGAACATCTCCTTCCCTTGGAAACCAGAGGTGAGAGGGATTTATTTGTTTATTTTAATTTGTTTCTTGTCTGAGATACAAAGCAAAATGACAACAGGATTTTATTTGTATTGAATGTGAAAGGCTGTGTATATGAGAGGACAATTTCTAGAGTTTCTACTCCATGCTATTAACCAAAAGCACACATAAGATTAACCCCTTAGTGACCGGCCGCACGCACAGGTGGCCATCACTTAATGCCCGGCTAGGAAATTTTTTTTTTCTCCTAAGTAATCCGTTGTTCCCGAACGGCGTGCAGCCACGCGGGGACCCAGACTTCCTATGTCACTAAGTGACAGTTTCTCCGGGACGTACATGTACGTCCATTGTCGGGAAGGGGTTAAACACATTGTCTCTGACATACATACACATTAGGATTATCTATATCTGTTCTATTCTATATATTAGAGGAGACTTCTGTGCCTGGCAAACACACTCAGGGGCGGCAGTCAGGAGAATTTATTCAAATCTCCTCATGATTTTGACAGGAGTGGCCAAAATCTCTGCAAGGAGATGCAGGGGCTGCAATGAACACACACACACCACACTATATATATACACACAAGCAACATACACACACAAAATATATACACAATACACACAACACTACACTCAAAATGCAATACACCCAACGCTATACACAATACGCACAATGCTATACACAAAATGCTACACTCAAAATTCTACTCACAATATGTACAACACTATACACTATAAGCAAAATGCTATATGTAAACGTAGAATGATATACGCAATATGCCAAATACTGTATGCCAAACGCTATACGCCAAATGAGATACACAATACGTCAAATGCAAAGCTCTATACGCCAAATGCTAGACACAATATGCTGTATGCCAAACGCTGTACTTGAAACTCCACATGCCAGATAGAGTATGATGTATGTCAACTGCTGCACGTCATACGATAAAACATAATACAACAAATAATACGACAAATGCTATACGCAATATGCAAAATGCAATAAGCTATACACAATGTTATATGATAAATGTATGATGCTATAGGCAATCCACTATTAGCGTTGCCACCCAGCCGGTATTTTACCAGCAGGCCTGTAAAAATTTGGCTTCTGTTCAATGTTAAGTCTATGGAGGGAATGCCATGGCCGGTATTTTTTTGAAGAAAAGGTGGCAACCCTATCCACTATATACAATAGGCCAAATGCTATAGCCATACTCCAAATGCTATACGCAATATGACAAACACTATATGCCAAATTCTATACGCCAAACCCAATATGCTAAACAATATACGTCAACACTATATGCCTAATGCAATACGCTATATGCTATACGCCATAGGCCAAGTACTATACACCAAACGCAATATGCCAAATGTTATATGCCAAATGCTATACTCAAAGCACTATACGCCATAAGCTATACGCGATACGCCAAGCTCTATACTCGATACTCCAAGCGCTATAAGCAATATGCCAAAAGCTATAAGCAAAATGCAATACACCATCCCAGGGCTTAAAACGTGAAGTCCTTTGCTACTAGCCAGACCTGAAAAGTTACTCGCCACTGCAATCCATAACATACCCACCAGGGCTGAATTTCTGCTCACCAGGGCTGAATTTTCACTCGCCATTGGCTAGTAGCGAGTGGAAATTTTGAGCCCTGCACCATCCTATATAATAATTAGCTAAAAAGTTTGTCATGATGCAGTCATGTGCAGTAGAGACTGCCCGCTCTGCAGTCATGCGCAGTACTGACTGCCCGAACGCACCGCGGCTGATACAGAGCGGGGTGCTCTAAATTCAGACCGGTGTCCTCTCTGCGCACCTTCCTGGAACCGCTTGGCCCCAGGAAGGTGTGCAGAGAGTACTATGGTCTGAATTCGGAGCACCCCACTCCGTATCAGCCACGGCGCGTTCAGGCAGTCAGTACTGTGCATGACTGCAGCGCGGCCACTGAGAAGAGACGACACGCTCACCAGCCGAGGTTGCTGGGTGGCACTGTGGCCAGTGGTGTTCACAGGCTTTTCGTCTAGTATTCCTAATATAATAGGAAAACCACTATATGCAACAGGAAAAAAAACATTATACTAAGTAGGCATAACACAATATGCTATATGCAGTAGGCAAAATGGTATGCACAATAGGCAAAACGCTATACATAAAACGCAATAGGCAAAATGCTATTAGGCAATAATCTATACACAATACACTATACACAAAACTCTATAAGCAATACACAATAAACACATAAGCTCACATGCTCTCTCACTCGCATATGCATTGCTCTCACACACTGTTGCTCAAACACACTCTCACACACGCTCGTACAAACAGGCTCGCTCACATATGCACACACATACAATGCGTTGCACACCTTTTTTGACCTGAAAGGGCTAAGCACTGAAAATTCAACATGGCAACATTAAAAAAAAATCATTGTTATTTTAACCGCCCAGGCAACACCATGCCAATGCTGCTAGTCTATTATGAATGGAACATGAATAATGTTTACATATGACAGCTTTATTTAGGCGATTTAACCCCTAAATGACTGCCAAATCCAGGGATGGACGGCCGTTAAGGACCACCTTTTTTTTTTTTTTGCAGTGAATTCTGGGATGGCAGAGCAGTGTGCCGCCATACTGCCATGAAAGCAATATAGCGGCTCTATCCTATATGTCTTATCGCTGTAAATTCATTTGTGTCCAACAACACAAATGGCGTATAGAAAAATTCATATACTGGGCAAAAATGATGGGCTAGACTATTGAGTGGGTGCCAGGTGGGCACCTCTCTAATCGCTCCCAATGTGCAAAAAAAATATAAAAAAATTCCTGCACTCCAATCCAGGGATCATGAGTAAGCGCTTTGTGCGTGAAACGCGTGGATCTGTTTGATATGTTGACAGCCATCTAGCTGAAATGCCTATGAGATATAAGTCTCCCATTGTCTTATTACGTGGCCAGAAGATTGGAGGTGCTTTTTTATTCTATGAATAAAGTTTAATGTTTTAAGAAACTGGGCTTTTGACTTTTTGTATTGGAGTGCAGGAATTTTTTTATATTTTATCCGCCATACTGCCATCCCAGAATTCCATGACGAGCCAGGACTGTCACCGGCTCTTAAAGTCCAGACCGACGTGATGGTCCTGGTACGTTATATCACATTATATCAACCCATTTCATTACTTAGTGTTAATGTACCTTTAAGAAGACTGTAAGCCTAGTTCACACTGGTGACTGTTGCAGCAACTTTGTTGCAACAACACAAGATTGCCTCTGAAAATCATTGTGGCTGAAAAAGTCGCCCATGTGTACTGTCAAACAGAAAACACAGATATCCATTCTGAGAAGCTTGTGGTTGCTGTAACAAAGCTGCCATTGTGAATTAGGCTACCAGGGGGTTACCCAACTCATCGCTTCACAATACGTTGTGCATCTCTCTGGCACCCAAAGAGTTAAGCAGGGGTGCATTGGAATAACAACCCTGTCCAGTTTTAATGACTCAACTGTTCCTGTGCTGATTTGCACACTTTACAGGGAGCGTTGCTTATAGTTAAGGTCACAACACCTCCCCTTTAATGCAGGACATTTAGGAAGTACATTGTGCAGAGCTCTAGAAGGATCAGAACAACCCTGCAGCATGTGTTTCCTATAAGCATGCTGTATTAAAGGGGAGGCCCAGTCACTTTAATCATACACAACAGGTACAGATGAGAGTGGTCCCAGCAGGCATAAGGATGGGGGGGGGGTGCTTTGTGGAGAAATGTATCGTTTGAGGAGTTTTGGATGGGGGGATGGGAAATTAATCTAATAGTGTGCACAAAGCTTCCTTTATGGTTAAATCCCCCGTGTCTCCTTTCCTAAAGTAACAGAACCCAGGACTTGGGCATTAAAGGGGCCCCTTGCATGGCTCTGGTTACAGACCCCTCTCCCCCCCTCATCATTCCTTTTATAACTCTCCTCTGATATTGATGCCACCTTTTCCTACCACTGACACAGAGGCTGATGTAAGAAGATATGGAACAATTCTGGGACAAAACAACTGTACGATAGGGGACAATAAAATTTGTTTTAACCCCTTGAATGTTAGAGAGGTTTCCAGCGAGGGACTGATTAACAAAGGGGCCGATGGAGCTGCAGCTCTCAGCCCAATGAAAAGATTAGGCCCAGTCTCATCAGTAGTGAGAGGGCCAACATGGAACATTATTCAGCCCACAAAGAATTATGCCTCCACTGTACTGCTTACAGCAGAACTTTCATGCATTTTAATGTGCCCCCAAATCATTTTTAGCATAGCTTTAAGCATATCAATATTGTATATTAATATATTATATATTAATAATATTATTAGTAGTATTATCCATAGAAAGTCTGGCATTATTTAGAAATGTAACTTCTTTGGAGACTCCCTGGCAGACGACAGTGCAGACATATTGCTGAAGAGGCACCTGTGCTCCTGCTCTGTCTGTCCCTGTCTCCTCTATGATTGGCTAGGGGGAGTAGCATTGTACCTTAAGGTACACACAGCGCAGGCGCACAGATGCCTCTATGTCAAAATACCTACCGGTGAGTCTCTGAAGAAGTTGAATTTCTACATAATGCGAAGCAATGTGCTGCACATCTCTCTGGTCCTCAAGGGGTTAAGCAAGGACTGATTGTTGTAATTGCCATCTTCTGCACTACAGCTATAGAACATTGTACACTCTCCCATCATGCCTGGGGACTTTGACCTGGAGATTATGGTTTTTATACTTAATTACAGGGTCTCTGGGGCCAGAGGCTGATTCCAGTCCAGGTTTTGGTAAGCACACCCAAAGGAAAAGAAACATACATTTAAAATTGACGGAGTACAACCAATTTTACCAAAACAGCTAAAAGCAAAAACACAAAATATTTGTGCACATCTATAGTTAATCAGTATTAACCCTTTACTCTGAGGCTGAGTCTCAGAGCTCAGCAAGTTCCTTTGTAACTCCTCCCACTTCACTAATAGTTCCAATCAGTCTCCACCCTGTCCTTTCCACTCTCCGCCCACTTTAAGGGCAAATCACACCTCCCAATCACACCTACATCAATTAAGCTCCACCCACTTTATATGATATGATTTATGCCATTTGCCCACTCCCACTACCAGACTTAGTAGGACCTCTGGAGGCTCGGGACAAAAAAGGTTCCCAGGTATGTCTTCCAGTACAATAGGTTTCAACTCTAGGCCCTTTATGCCCTTAAAGGGATGGTAACACTTAATATGCAAATAAATATATATTGTAGGGTGTATCCTCCTGAGAAAAACAAGGGTACTCTGAGCGCTGTTTTAATCAAAAGTTATTGCAGCTCAAACTTTACATTTTTTAGGTGTAATATCTCAGTGGTCTGAAAATTTACAGTACCACTGTTGCTACATCGTCCTGTTTAGAGCTCTGGTCAGTGACTATAAACCTCCACAGGATGTCATTGTAACACTTTAGGCCATTGAGATACTGCACTGAAAAAAATTCAAGTCTGGGCCAAAATAACTTTCGAATAAAACACCTCTCAGCACTGAGAGTACCCCAGGAGGGTAAAGCCTGCAATCTATATTTCTTGCATATTGTTAGTATATTTTTAATCTGATTTCACAATGCACTGGTGATTTATATGTATCTCCTCCTGTGCAGCTGGTTTGCCCCAGAATGGCATCAGCCACCAATACTTTCAATTTGATATTTCTCTAAGGGTAGGAAACATGTGGTTATCCAGCTGTGGTTCATGGACTACACATCCCCTCACCTCCAATAAGCTGGCCAATGATGATAAGCGTTGTCTTAACAACAGCTAGGTAATCACAGGTGGCATTCATTAAAAAGAAGCTCCATCATAACACAGGTACAAAGCTTTGTATATAAATGCAGAGTTAATTTGTAGGTCCTCCCTCAAATGTATACATGTCTGAATTATTTTAAATAGCAGCAAAAAAAAATTACAGAAAAAACATAGCAGGTTGAAGTTCCTTCTTTTGCAGTGTTATAAATTTACAGTACTCAGTATACAGATCACCCATGGGCTTCTCTTTTCCAGAGCTGGAGATGTACCTCCAGAGAAGCAGCCATCAGTTCCTATTGGCTGCCCAACCACCTGAGCTTCCAATAGGAATAAGGCTGACATTCACAACTTCATCTCTTGCAAGAGGTGGGGCAAGAAGCCTTTTGGTTTAGCTGTATAATTAACTTGGGTTATAATTGATCTATATCTTATCCCAGTTGACATGGAGGAGGCCGATTTGCTATGAAGAACTTAATCCTGGGGAAAACCAAAATGACCAGAGTACAACTTTAATGTTAGGAATCTTTACATGTCCATTATGATGAAGTTGGTTTGCCCCAGAGTTGCTTCTGTATCTATTAGTACATCAGTCTGACTGGTCTTGGTAGCAGAGGCCGATGATAGCTGCTCAGTGGACTAAAAGGGATTTCTACAGGAGACATTAGTAATCATTGGGTCTTTTTTCTGCAGTTCATAGGTCAAGTGAATCTTCATATCTTTGAGGACTGGTGTGGAAGTAGCATAGAACAACTCCGAAGGAACCTGCACTTTCCTCTCTACCCCCATGTAAGTACCCACTGCCCAGGGATGCCTACCATCAGGGAGTTATCTGTGGATGGGACTCTGCCAAACAGAGGGCCCACCTCCCTGATTGGCCAACAGGAATTCTGTTTGATCTCCTGTAGATCCCCTTTTTGAGTATATTCTGTAGGTTGCATAGCATAGAACTGGAGTGCACCTCTGCTGTGCCATTTTATATCATACTGTATAGTGGAGCAGTTCCACTGGTGCTGTCTTTACATATACTTCCAGGTTACAATGCCAGTGCATGGGGTACAGGGGCCCTGGCTTTATGTTTTCACAAAGACTCAGATTTTCTGAATAAATTACCGGGTGACCAGGGACAGAAACTGATTCTCTGGCTTTGAGCTCAGTTGTCCACTTCCATCCTGTTCCTCCCACATTCCTTCCCATTTAAGTACTAACTCTGCCTCTCAACCCTCCAGTTGGGTTAAGCCCCACCTACATTATAATGCATGTAGTGTCATTTAGACACTCCTGTGCCCAGCACTGTGTTTTCCCCTTGTCATTAACATATGAAATATCACTGAAAGGACTTAATTAGCATATGAAACATCACCAACATGCTTAATTAGCATATGTAAACATCACTGGTACTGCATGGGTACCACAATTAGCATATGTAAGAATTGTGAATATCGCCTTAACTGTACATTTGCTGGTCTTTTGGCTACCATGACATTTAGGCAGTTTTTAATGAACATTTGAAATATGCAAACTTGAATTAAGTTGAAAGGTCAACTTTAAATCAGAAGCTTGTGAAGATTTCTCTCAGCAGCAATCAGTGTAACCCTGCAGTGTGTGTTTTTTATAAATGTTCTTAAATTAAAGGGGTATATATGGTCACTATACCTGTCACCTGTCCACACACAGTCACACAAGGAACTCAAGTAACAGTGGTGCAATTGCAGAGCACGCTTACTGCACCATAGGGAACATATAAACATTTCTTAAATTCCTGTTTATTTAAATGGTGGGGTTTAACCCCTTGAATGCTAATGCATTCACAAGATTAAAAAGGCCTTTTTTACCCTTTAAGTGCTGTAGGTTTGTGCAAAGCATTGAACAACCTTCTGACACTCAAAGTTAACCCTTTGAGTGCCAGAGAGGTATGCAACACACTGTGAATTCTTATTGGTTCCATGTGATGCAGCTGGTTTGGTCCAGAGTGTTACCACTTTAATCTAGTGCCTCACCGTTTTCACCTCCAGATTTAAGGAGTCATGTATTTAATTGGGGTAATTATCACAACTTGAACAACCACTGTTTGGTTTATTAATTACAATTATGAATTTATCTTGTGTGCTTAATTTGGAGCGATGGCACTTTTTAGAGGCGACATTGAGAATGACATAGGGACGCCTCAAAAAAAGAGGCAGTTTTGACATGTTTTGCAATTTTCTCATGTTAAATATTTAACCCTTTGAGTGCCAAAGGAGTGCACAATGCATTGCAAAGCAACAATTTATTATGCTTTATATATATATATATATATATATATATATATTTATATATTTTGCAGGGATGGTTACTACCGCTGCTGCTAGATGCTTCATTCAAACTTTAGTAAAGCTTAAACCAGACCACCATTTTTTTTCTGTCTTTGGAGAATTTCTTCGCCATGCATTTGGAGACCTGTCTAGTGTGCAAGGGGTTAAAGGCCACATTAAAATCTACAGACATTTTTATTTGTCCCCTATAGTGCTGTTGGTATGCTCCAGAACTGAACCTGTTTAAAGGGATAGTAATGTTTCAAAATAAATGCAGGTACAATTATTCTTCATAGTTTTTGGGCCATGTAGAGCGTTATTATCATTCTCTATGATGTGTAGTTCCAGATTTAATTATAAAGTGTTCCCCTCCCACCCCTTTTACCTAGGGTAAGCTGCCTCCCCTCAGATGTGGAATCAGGTCTTATGACCAGATAGATCACAGCAAGGGACAATCTTCTTACTGTGATCATAAGGAAAACTCTGACCCCTTGAAGGAGGGGGGCAGGTTTTTCTTTATACTAACAGAAGATTGTCCCTTGTTGTGATAAATCCAGTCTAGCTGTGCAGTGTTACATAGGTAAAAGGGGCGGGAGGGAGACACTTTATGATTCAATTACTCTGGAACTGCACATCATAGAGAATGATAATAACGCTCTAAATGGCCCAAAAACTATAAATAATCAGAGCTGCATTTATTTTGAAACATCAGTATCCCTTTAACATATCAAATACAAATCTACCTGCCTTTGCTCACCTAATAAGTGCACCTTAAATTCAGATATCTAAATCTGTTATGTGATGTGGAGTAGTCAGCTGTAGGCCAAATGTGGTGAATTATCCCACTGGATGCTAAATAGGGCTGCAGTTCGCTGCTTCCTCTTTTGCAATCAAGGGGTTAAAATGTAAAACACTCTTTAGATTTCAGAGGTATGAAGGTCAAAACGTTCCATACAGCACCAAAGATGTTACTGCGTATTAACCCTCTGGCAATGCATTTCTGGCACTCAAGGGGTTAAACAGAAATCTGCCATTTTTCCTTACCCAGCAGTCATTAACACACGTCCTTACCCTCCCTTCTCCTCTAGACTCGGAGCACTGTGGACAAGCTCGCGATCTCCCCCCAGTGGACAAATTACGGATTGCGTTTATTTGGATACCTTCACCCTTCCACAGAGGGTAAGCGAATGGCGGAGGATCGTTTTACACATTGTAGTGGCACAGATGTTATAGGGAAACCATAAAGTGTATTTTGTAATTATCTGGTGAATATCATTATTAATTTATAACACAGCGGTGAAAAGGTGAGACCAACAAATGCTACCAGACTATAGCTCCCGTCACGGAGTGATGGGAGTTATCGTCAATCAGCAGCTGGAGGGCCTCACGTTGCACATCACTGATCTAAATTAACAATTCATAAAGCGTACCTCCTCCTAAGTATCTCTTTCTGACACCCAAATTCCTATTTTCCTTTTTCCCACCCTGGTGTCCCTCATTTTAGGAGATCAGACTGTGTGGAGGTTAGGACATCATGAAATAACCTACAAATAAGATTATTTCTACATTTTTCTGTTTTATTTGTTCACATGATATCTACCTGATAAACTCATAGTGTAAACGGAACAGAAGATGATCACAAACTCTCTCCATTAACTATGTGAATGCCAAAGGTTAAATAAATTAATTGCACGATACTCTGGACACTCACTTGTTCCACAAATAATGAATATAGAGAAATTGTTTTATTTCAGATTTACATATTTTGCAAGTACACAACAGATAAAATCAAAATGTCTTTTTTTTAAGTTTAAAACCACTTTAAACAGTTTTTTATACATCTTTAGGGCTTCTCCCTGTAGATAAGTATTAGTTAATAGTTGGATCTCCAGTTGTTTGGAAACAAAATCCTCATCTTTTTTAATTACATGACTTTTTTTTTTTTTAAAAAAAGGGCAAAGACTATTTACAGCATATCTTTTAAAATATGAGTACATAATTACCCTATACTCCATTCTAGCATCTGTAAACATTGTCCATGGGGTAGATGTATTAACCCCGTAAGGACCATTGATGTGCCAGGACCGTCACGGCGGTCCGGCACTTAAGGACCAGTGACGGTCCGGGCATGGCATGGAATTCAGGGCTTCCGGCGCGGCTGCACGCCACTCCGGAAGCCCTGAACCGGAACAAAAAAAAGCCCTGTGGTCCTCAAGTGCCGGCTGCGAGATAAAGTGGAGATAACTTCTCCCTTGATATCACTTCTCCAGTTCCCATGTAATTCAATACACCCTATTTGCTAATGTCTGCAAATCTGAAGATCTTAGTACATTGGATCCATAGAATAATATAGGACTTGGAGAAGTGATATCACTGGAGAAGTCATCTCTGCTTTATTACACCTTAATGCATCTCACCCCATGTCTCCAATCCATGTAGATTCTAAGCCTATGCACTAAGATCACTTCCACTCGTAAATCTTAGTGCATATATTCCATATAATGACAAAGGAACTAGAGAACTGGTCTCACTGAAGGATTTATCTCCTATTTATCATGCCTTAGTGCATCTCCCCTCATTTGTTTTCTGAGAACTAGGATCTAGAAATGAATATTCCATTTGGGGGCTCCCATTGTTGCCTTTTCCAGGACCCCCTAACGCCCATTGCCACTACAATATTGATGTTTTGGAAGTAATAGCGCTGAATTGTCTGTAAATGGGCTGTGATATGGTAAAATGATTTCTGAATAGAAGAGCATTTTTTTCTAAACTTAATAAAATAGCTGCCTTATTAGAGACAGCCCAAACAAATGTAACCAAATTGTGTTTATATGGCACACTACACGTGCATGAAAAATGCAAGTTTATGATTAGAATGTAGGAAACTGACATACAAATAACTTTTTTTTAAACAAATGTTAGCTGGAAATACATGATATTTCAAACTACTGAACCTAAATTTGTTTTAGGTAGCAATGTTCCTTTAACTGCCAAGCATTGCAGACTTATTTGTAGCATCCAGTGGATTAAAAATAAAGAGGTTAGCACTGTCAACCAATCCCAAGTCTGCTCTTACTAAGCAGACTGATCATGCAAGAGTTGTATAAAGGCGTGTTCTGCCTGGCAGTGTTAGATAATTACATACCTGGGAACTTTTTGTTGTGGAGTCCCCCGGAGAGGGGAGTGCTGTGGTGCCATTGGGGGAGAAGAATGATGCGATTTGCGTAAAAAAGGGGCAGGGCTTAGTCGTGAGCAGGGGCGGAGCTTAGGAAATAAAGAAAAAGTATAATGAATAGGCTGAGGAAGGAGGAGAAGAGGGCAGGGAGTGGTTGGCACACACTGGCAAGTAGCAGAAGTTTGCTAAATTTCATTAGAAACTGCCCACATCCAGAGAATCAGCCTCTGCCCCGGAGACCCTGCAATGCACATTCAAAACCGGAGTCTCCGTGGGCAAATCCAGAGAGTTCCCACCTATGTAAATAAATTAGTCTGTGTAAATAAAATTATTTGGTCTTCCTCTGTCACGGTTTCACCAATAACATTCAGGAGTCAGTACGGTATAGTTAAATACATAATTTATTAGTAATAGAAAAGTAGAGCACACTATATACACAAGTAGCAAGCAGAGGGTTACAAGCCAGCGAGCACTGCTATCAGGAATAGTAGGCTGCCAAGATGGACCACTCTTCTGGAGACTAGGCCTCAGCCACTGGTAGTCTCTGCTGGAACCAGGAGCAGAAACAGGAACACTGGATCTTGATACAACGTAGCGAGAGTACTGACTCACGCCTGCAGTCAGTAGGGAGCGATCTCTGACTCAAGCCTGCAGTCAGTATAAGGAAACAGATAACTGACTCACGCCTGCAGTCAGTATAAGGAAATGGACACCAGACTCATGCCTGCAGTCAGTATTGGAGCTAGTGTACCAGAGCCCCAGGTCCGCACTAGATTGGGTGTCTGCTAAGTACAAGGAACAAACGTAAGACTAGTCAGACAGAGCCACGGGTCTGCACCAGGTTGGGTGTCCACTATAGGGATAGACAAAAGAATAGTCAGTCAGAGCCACAGGTCAGCACCAGGTTGGATGGAAGACTAGCCAGGCCATGCACAGAGCGCAAGGTAATAGAACTGCTATCAACAACAACGCAAGGGCAACTGAGTCAGGACTCAGTCTGCCCTTTAAACCCCTCCTCAAGAAGTAGGTAGGAGGAGCAGCTCAGAGGAAGGAAGTAGGTAGGAGGGGAGTACAGGAAGCATGACACATAAAACAGAGGCCTGCTGCTTGCTTGAAGCCTCGCGCCTGCAGATGACACTGAAAACAAGGTAAGCTGTAACATCCTCTAAATCATTTATTTTGTTACACATAGAGGTGTCAACAGGTCATGATATAACCTAAACATTCTCACTTAATGCCCCGCTCACCAGCCACACACCCCTTGCCCGCCCCCCTCGCCCGCAACCCCTCACCGGTGAGATAGCTCAACGGTAAATTCCCTGACTATGGAGCCTGTTCAAACCTCAGGGTTGCAGGTTCGAATCCCGTCAGGGTCAACTCAGCCCTTCATCCTTCTGAGGTTGAATAACACAGTACCATTGATTGGGTAATAATAACATCTATTATTTCAGCTGCCGATTTGGTTAATTCCGAGAGCTTGCACTGATAGAGCTTGTAGTCCCACTGGGAGAAAGGCGCTATATAAATACTAGTTATTATTATTAATATGCTTTATGGACGATGCATTGCACATCCCACTAGTTCATAAAGGGTTAAATATTTGAAAGGCAATGATAATGACTGTTTTTTTCTCTTAAAGGGGATCTGTCACCCCTATACAAGTTTGTCTTGAAATTTAGGTTACATAACGAATAGGTGGAATAATGTATTCATTTCATTTTTAAAATCGATATTTGGCCGAAATTCATTGAATAAATACTGCCCTGTACCTACTTACGGACAGACTGCGGTTACCAGCTCTGTACCACAGTCTGTCACTCTTCCTCTGCTCCCCTCCCTCTATCCAGTCTCCTCCAATGACTAGGGTGACCACATGTCCCAGATTGCCCGTGATTGACCTGGATTTTAAATATTTGTCCCTTGTCCCGGGCAGCCCCCTTCTGGGACAGTAAAATGTCCCAATGAAGACTCCTGAACTCATAGGTCTAAACACTATACAAGGAATGACCCATAGATTACTGTCACAAAGTGCTATCTCTGTTGGACTACAAAAAAATGGCTTCCGGACAGAGCTCTAAACACTAGAGAGAGAACTGAGCATTGATACTGACATCAATTAGGGCCTGCAGTGCAATTTTGTTGTAGTGTAATGCTAAGCTACGGTTCTGGGATTGATGTATGTTTTCTTTAGCCCACCAAAGGCACTGCTTTTTACCACAGCAGTCAATGGGCAGTTCTCCCTCCAGTGTTTAGAACTCTGTGGTGTGATCTTCTCTCTGCAGTGTCCCTGAATGGCAGAATTGAAATGCTGTCACCCTACCGATGATGGAGGCTTTCTGCCTGTAAGCTGGAGCGGTCTCTGACTAATGAGAGTGTTCCAGCTTACAAGGAGAAATCCTCTGTCATTGGAGGAGACTGGATAGAGGGAGGGGAGCAGAGGAAGAGTGACAGACCACAGCACAGAGCTGGTGACCACAGGCTGTCCGGATGTAGGGTGCAGGGCAGAATTTATTCATTGAATTTCGGCCAAATATTGATTTAAAAAAAGAAATGAATACATTATTCCACCTATTCGCTAAATAACCTACATTTTTAGACAAACCTGTATAGGGGTGATAGATCCGCTTTAGTGATTTTAAAATGCAGTTTTAGTAACCTGTCTCTGTAGCAGAGGGGTCTGCACAATGCTGTGCTGGTCTCCCCTGGGATCTAGATTATTAACCCTTTGTGTGCCAGAAGGGTATGCAACACATTGTTTGTGCAACGCATTTCATACCCCTCTGGCACTTAAAGGGTTATAGGACCAATACAGGTTTTTTTTTAAGTATTACAAACAAAAAACATATATTGTAAGTGTTTCCTACTGAGAAAAACAAGGGCGAAGCCACTGCTGGGAGATAGTTAATTATAAAAGATAATTACAGTTCAATCTGTCATGAAATGGAGCAGCTGTGACTATCCTATTCTATAGGGGACTGTAGCCAGTTGTTCTATAGAAAAAAATCTGTATACCAGGTGACATTTTTGATTCCAGTTCAAAATAAATTTTAAAAAATAATAATTTGAGTTGTAATACCTTAAACTGAATGATTTCAAAAAAAGTGAAAAAGTCACTCAGTATATTTTTTCCATAATAATGGTTTACTGCTCCTTTCATACTTTAAAGGTGTACTATATATTTATATAGGGTTCTCCTGCTGAATAAACCAAGGGCACAATCAACAGGGAGGTTCATCTTCAAGAGTTATTACATTTTAAACTGTTTGTTTACATTAACAATGTCCTCTAATTGCCAGATTTCAAAGTTATTCTTTTGCATTCTATGGGAGGGATGAAATACAGACAACAGTTAGAAAGTTTTTGTAACTGCTAAGTCACTTCCTGTTAGTTTGAACTCTCAGGAAGTAGTCATGCTGTCACTCGCTTCAATCTGAACTAGTATAACTTTTAAATAAATTAACTGACATCAGCAGGAGCACCCTTGTTTTACTCAGCAGAAAATTCCCGCATATAGGATTTCATAAAAACGTTTACTGCTGCTTTATAAACCAGGGGGTTGTGGAAGTCATTGCGTTGCTATGCTTTGCAAACCTCTCTGGTCTTTAAACCTTTAAACGACTCCCCGATCCAGGGGTAGGCATTAAGGATGAAGATATGTTTTTTTTTTCTTTACAATGAATTCTGAGATAGCAGAGTGATGTGAAGCCAAACTACCACACTGGCTTGACAGTCCTGGGGTTAAAGAGTTAAATTTCAATGTTAGCTCTTCCTGCCTGTCTCCATACCATATCCTCTCTGCAGATAACACATAATCTTCTCTCCTACAGGTAACTTCCAGTTTGCAGTATCCTCTGATGATAACTCAGAGTTCTGGCTGAGCAAGGATCATACAGTGGGGAAACTACAACTGATGTGCAGGGTTGGCCCGGTAAGAGCAAATGAGCCTCATTTCCCATTAGTCATGGTAGGCAATTGTCAATAGGAAACTCATTGTGATTGGTTACTCTGCTGTGCTAACAACATCCACTGTTGACATTGCCAGTAAAATTACCAGTGCCCCTGCGACACCCACTCATAGCTGCCAAGTGTCCCTCTTTAGGAGAGACAGTCTGTTTTTGAGACTAAAATCCCTGTGTCCCACCCTGTTGTCCCTCTTTTTAGGAGATCAGACCCTGTGTGGTGTGTATAGAAGTGTATCACCCTGGTGTCCCTGTGTTTAGGAGATCAGACTGTGTGGTGTGTATAGAAGGGTATCACCCTGGTGTCCTTGTGTTTAGGAGATCAGACTGTGTGATGTGTATAGAAGTGTATCACCCTGGTGTCCCTGTGTTTAGGAGATCAGACTGTGTGGTGTGTATAGAAGTGTATCACCCTGGTGTCCTTGTGTTTAGGAGATCAGACTGTGTGATGTGTATAGAAGTGTATCACCCTGGTGTCCCTGTGTTTAGGAGATCAGACTGTGTGATGTGTATAGAAGTGTATCACCCTGGTGTCCCTGTGTTTAGGAGATCAGACTGTGTGGTGTATATACGTGTATCACCCTGGTGTCCCTGTGTTTAGGAGATCAGACTGTGTGGTGTATATACGTGTATCACCCTGGTGTCCCTGTGTTTAGGAGATCAGACTGTGTGGTGTGTATAGAAGGGTATCACCCTGGTGTCCTTGTGTTTAGGAGATCAGACTGTGTGATGTGTATAGAAGTGTATCACCCTGGTGTCCCTGTGTTTAGGAGATCAGACTGTGTGGTGTATATACGTGTATCACCCTGGTGTCCATGTGTTTAGGAGATCAGACTGTGTGGTGTATATACGTGTATCACCGTGATGTCCCTGTGTTTAGGAGATCAGACTGTGTGATGTGTATATAAGTGTATCACCCCGGTGTCCCTGTGTTTAGGAGATCAGACTGTGTGGTGTGTATAGAAGTGTATCACCCTGGTGTCCCTGTGTTTAGGAGATCAGACTGTGTGGTGTGTATATAAGTGTATCACCCCTGTGTCCCTGTGTTTAGGAGATCAGACTGTGTGGTGTGTATATAAGTGTATCACCCTGGTGTCCCTGTGTTTAGGAGATCAGACTGTGTGGTGTGTATAGAAGTGTATCACCCTGGTGTCCCTGTGTTTAGGAGATCAGACTGTGTGATGTGTATAGAAGTGTATCACCCTGGTGTCCCTGTGTTTAGGAGATCAGACTGTGTGGTGTATATACGTGTATCACCGTGATGTCCCTGTGTTTAGGAGATCAGACTGTGTGATGTGTATATAAGTGTATCACCCCGGTGTCCCTGTGTTTAGGAGATCAGACTGTGTGGTGTATATACGTGTATCACCGTGATGTCCCTGTGTTTAGGAGATCAGACTGTGTGATGTGTATATAAGTGTATCACCCCGGTGTCCCTGTGTTTAGGAGATCAGACTGTGTGGTGTGTATATAAGTGTATCACCCTGGTGTCCCTGTGTTTAGGAGATCAGACTGTGTGGTGTGTATAGAAGTGTATCACCCTGGTGTCCCTGTGTTTAGGAGATCAGACTGTGTGATGTGTATATAAGTGTATCACCCTGATGTTCCTGTGTTTAGGACATCAGACTGTGTGGTGTGTATAGAAGTGTATCACCCTGGGTCCCTGTGTTTAGGAGATTAGACTGTGTGGTGTGTATAGAAGTGTATCACCCTGGTGTCCCTCTGTTTAGGAGATCGGACTGCGTGGTGTGTATAGAAGTGTATCATCCTGGTGTCCCCGTATATAGGAGATCAGACTGTGTGGTGTATATAAGTGTATCACCCTGGTGTCCCTGTGTTTAGGAGATCAGACTGTGTGGTGTGTATGTGAGTGTATCACCCTGGTGTCTCCATATAAAGGAGATCAGACTGTGTGGTGTGTATAGAAGTGTATCACCCTGGTGTCCCCGTGTATAGGAGATCAGACTGTGTGGTGTGTATAGAAGTGTATCACCCTGGTGTCCCCGTGTTTAGGAGATCAGACTGTGTGATTTGTATATAAGTGTATCACCCTGGTGTCACTGTGTTTAGGAGATCAGACTGTGTGTGTATATAAGTGTATCACCCCGGTGTCCCTGTGTTTAGGAGATCAGACTGTGTGGTGTGTGTATAAGTGTATCACCCTGGTGTCCCTGTGTTTAGGAGATCAGACTGTGTGATGTGTATATAAGTGTATCACCCTGGTGTCCCTGTGTTTAGGAGATCAGACTGTGTGGTGTGTATAGAAGTGTATCACCCTGGTGTCCCCGTGTATAGGAGATCAGACTGTGTGGTGTGTATATAAGTGTATCACCCCGGTGTCCCTGTGTTTAGGAGATCAGACTGTGTGGTGTGTATATAAATGTATCACATTGCTCCACAGCAATACATCTCACATTAATGTTAGTTTAAATGACAGTATATGTTATAAACTATTTGGTCTTGCTTTAAATCCTTTATACAGTTACACAAAGAGATGTCAATAGGTCATGAAAATAAGTTAAAAATTCTCAGTAATGCCCTGACCACCAGGCACTCGCCCCAGAAACACCGCCTAGCACAAAAGTGTCCCTTTTTAGCCATTTGAAATGTTGGGAGGTATGCCCACTCTGGGAAATTTAGTAGCTCTATTGTGTATTATTTGTACCCTATGTTGCAGTTTGATATCACTTCCGTTCCTTTATACATACTGTCCATTGTGTTCATCCTCTTTCTGTTCCCCCACAGGCAGGGAATCAGTGGACAGCCCCAGGAGAATTTGAGAAATTTCAGGATCAGATGTCTATGCCTGTGCGGTGAGAAACTGGGTGGAAGGCTTTCTTGTCATGTCAGCCCTTAACCCTTTGAATGCCATATTGGTATCCAGTGCATTGCGTTGCAATGCATTGGATACCTCTGTGGCACTCAAAGGGTTAATGGGAGAGATAAATCCATGAATTCTAGAGAGGTTTCCAGCAAATGGCAAAGAAATGCATTGGATACTGCAGTAGCATCCAAGGAGTTCTGTAATGCAAGGGGGGTATTCACTAAGGCGTGATAAAGAGGTGATAAAGCGGTGACTTATCTAGTAATATCACTTCTGCAGTTCCTATGTTATTCTATGAAGCCAATGCACTAACAGCACAGCTGGGATCTCTCCCAATTTGCCCCGGAGACTCCTTTTTTGACTCTGCATTACCTGGTCCCCGGGCAGAGTCTCACTCTCCTGGGTGTGGGCAGTAACTTAAGAAACTCTGCCCATTTGTGCTCCTTCTCCATCTTTTCTACCCACTCCCCACCCACTTTTCCTCCTTCCCCAGCCAATTTGCCTATATTTTTGCAAGTTTCTGAAGCCCTGCCCTCCAGTCACGGTTAAGCTCCGCCCCCAAATTGTGTAATTTGTCTCCCTCAGTGGCAACACAGACCTCCCCCTCCGGGGAGGCCAGAAGAAAAAGTTCCCAGGTATGACTAACAGTTCTCCAGTTTTGGAGATCTTAGTGCATAGGTTCTATAGAATAACTTAAAGGAACAGTAATGTCCCAGAAAAAATATTTATCATTTTGTAGTACTTAAAAAGTTGAGCTAAATGCAAAAACCCTATCTCTCAAACCGCTATGGTTTGAGAGGTATTCACTGTCAAAGTTCCCCCCTCCCTTCCCTTTCCCTGACATCAGCACTGTGCTGTCTGCAGGGGAATCCTGTCCTGGGACCAACTGGCGGCTCTGCAGCAGAGCCACAAACGTATTATTTAAAAAGAATGACTATTGGAAAGGTCAACAAAGTGTGCCTAGTTTGCAAGCACACTTTGTAGACCATTCCAATATAGTAATTTGTTTTAAAGAATGCAATTGCGGCTCTGCGGAAGAGCCTCCACGTGTCGGCTGACACAGATCTCCTGCTGTCAGCTTTACAGCTGACAGCAGGAAACGTCAAAATTTCAATGTGAATATCTCTCAAACCATAATGGTTTGAGAGATAGGGTTTTTGCATTTAGCTCAACTTTTTAAGTACTACAAAATGATAAATATTTTTTCTGGGACATTACTGTTCCTTTAAGTTATTCTATAGAACCTATGCACTAAGATCTCCAAAACTGGAGAACTGTTAGTCATACCTGGGAACTTTTTCTTCTGGCCTCCCCGGAGGGGGAGGTCTGTGTTGCCACTGAGGGAGACAAATTACACAATTTGGGGGCGGAGCTTAACCGTGACTGGAGGGCAGGGCTTCAGGGACATTACTTCTGGGACATTACTAACACTTTAATAAGTGGAGAAGTGATATCACTGGATAAGTTATCTCCTCTTTTTCACCTCTTTATCACACCTTAGTGCATAATCCCCTAGCTGTTCTTATATGGAGTACAATTTAGTAACATTTACAGATTTGCATTTAAAAGTTCAGAGACCTTTATAGTTACTATTTTTTTTAGCAAACTGGGGGAAGCTATTTTCTTTCATACAACCTCCTAACCAGACGGTAAGGAGAGTAAAGGAAGATTGGTTCTTGTAGAAAAACAGCAAAAACAATATATATCTTAAAGTGGAACTAGCATTTTATAATTACTTGAATGATTTTGAAAGAGATTTCAAAACCGCCTATATTTATGTTAGCAATCCTTTATTTAAAACAAGTTTTTTGGATAATATAACTTTATGTATTTGTTGGTTTATGTACATTAGGCAGTGCTGGCTCGTACAGTCTGGTATGTCAGGTACTAACATTCCATTCTCCTTCCCAACTGCTACTTCCAACCAGGAAGTGCTGGCTATGTTACACAAACAGACAAAGCTATGTATCTCATAAACTATATGTTTTAAATAAAGAATGGCTAACATAAATATAGGCGATTTTGAAGGTCCTTTCAAAGTCACCTAAGTCATTAACCCCTTACCGCCTGAGGACGTACACGTAGGTCCCGAGCGGATATCCCAGGTGGACAGAGGACGCACATGTACGTCCTGGAAGTCATTTAAACAAATGACAAACAATATTCAGCAGGCATTAAGTGCCGGCCACGTGCGCGCGCGTGGTCGGTCACTAAGGGGTTAAAAAGTGTGAGTTCCATTCTGTTTATCCCATTGGTTCTCAACCTTTTTTCTTTGAAATTACATTTCTGTGGAACTCTGAATATGAAACACAAATCTTAAAGGGATAGTAATACTTTGTTTTATGTTTATTTTATTTTGTAGGCATTAAAAAAACATGAAGAACGATATAAGTCTTGAGAGATATTCACAAGCAAAGTTTCCACTCCCACTCCTTTTACCTAGTGTAAGCCATCTCTTCTCAGATGTGGAATGCCGTCCATAGACCAGACAGATAACAGAAGGGGACAATCTTCTTCCTATAAGAACAATGAAAGCCCTGCCCCCCTTGACAAGTTTTTCAGGTTTTTCCCTTATCTTAATTGAAGATTATCCCTCTCTGCAGTCTACCTGGGCACCTCCCTTCTGATCTGGCTGAGCAGTGTTACATCAGTAAAAGGGGTGGGAGGGGGATACTTTGTTATTGAATTACTCTTGAACTACAACTCTGACAGAATTGAAATAACACTCTCCATGGCCCAAATACTATGATGATTAATTAGAGCTGCTTTTATTATGAAACATTACTATCCCTTTAACTCTAGAAATCTCCAATGATTTGCTTTGTTCTTTAGTCCACTGGTAGTCCCAGATTAATACATGCACTGTCTGACACCCAGCTTTATCCCACTGTCCACTGGTAGTCACAGAATCACACATGCACTGTCTGACGCCCAGCCTTGTTCCACTGTCCACCGGTAGTCATACAACCACACATACATTGCCTGACACCCAACTTTGTGCCACTGTCCAGTGGTAGTCATAGAACCACATATACACTGCATGCTACTCCAGCTTTGCTCCACTGTCTACTGGTAATCACAGGACCAAGCATACACTGTCTGACACCCTTACCTTGTTCCACTGTACTCTATTCATTTCATTTGATCCCTAAAACCCCTTCTACGCCAGATATCCCTGGAATTTCACAAAACACAAATTGAGATCCACTTCTCTATGTAATGTTATAGTGTGACACCAGGCTGTCTTGTTCTGTCTCCACTAGTTTGTCAAGCTCAAGAAGATATTATTTTGAGTTGTTACACAAACAGGATGATGTGGGAACAGACCATGTGGAACTGGCGGTGAGACAGAATATTTAATAGAAATATCTGAAGGGGGTGCTAAGAGCGGGTTGGAGACAGTAACCTTTAGAGTGCCAGAGAGGTGTGCAGCACAAGAAAAAGCAATTGCATACCTCTCTGACACTCATGAGGGTTAATATAAAGAACAAATGGAAAGTCTTGAATATAAGGGGTGGGGGTTAAGCTGGTGCACTAGCTAACATACATCGAAAGAGACTGTTCTGTATTAGGTAGTTTGTCTGTGTATCTTAGTGTGCGGGTGTCTGAATCACAGTGTGTGTGTGCGTGTCTGTGTGTGTGTTTTTATCACAGTGTCTGTGCATGTCTGTCTGTATTGTGCTGTGTACATGTCTGTCTGTATCACACTGTGTGTATGTCTGTCTGTATTACGCTGTGTGTGTGTCTGTCTGTATCACGCTGTGTGCGTGTCTGTCTGTATCACGCTGTGTGCGTGTCTGTCTGTATCACGCTGTGTGCGTGTCTGTCTGTATCACACTGTGTGCGTGTCTGTCTGTATCACGCTGTGTGCGTGTCTGTCTGTATCACGCTGTGTGCGCGTCTGTCTGTATCACACTGTGTGCATCTGTCTGTATCACGCTGTGTGTGTGTCTGTCTGTATCACGCTGTGTGTGTGTGTCTGCCTGTATCACACTGTGTGCATCTGTCTGTATCACGCTGTGTGTGTGTCTGTCTGTATCACACTGTGTGCATCTGTCTGTATCACGCTGCGTGCATCTGTCTGTATCACACTGTGTGCATCTGTCTGTATCACGCTGTGTGCATCTGTCTGTATCATGCTGTGTGCATCTGTCTGTATCATGCTGCGTGTGTCTGTCTGTATCACGCTGTGTGTGTGTCTGTCTGTATCACTCTGTGTGAGTGTGGGTCTGTATCATGCTGCGTGCGTTTGTCTGTATCACACTGCGTGCGTCTGTCTGTATCACACTGCGTGCGTCTGTCTGTATTACTCTGTGTGTGTGTGGGTCTGTATAATAGTGTGTCTGTCTGCATCGCAGTGTTTCTGTACATCTCCAAGTGGATGTGACGCACAGTGTGTGTCTCCTTCTATCTCTCTGTCTCACATGTTTTGTGTGTGTCTGTGTCCTAGTGGGTCTCTCTGCTTGTCTCATAGAATGTATGTGTGTCTGTCTTCTAATATGTCTGTCTGTCTCTACGTAAATGTGTCTGTCTCTTGCAGTGGAGACTTGCAGAGCCGGGTTCTCCGTTCACTATCATAGAATCACCGTTCCTGTCTCTCTTTGCCAGTAAGTGTAGAGTTGTACAACTAATGTGTCTTGTCACTTGTAACTGTGCTATGTCATATGTCAATGTATCACTTCATCTACCATATGTACGGAGATTAAAGTCATTTCTAGTGTAAACCTACTGCACTAGAACTCTTCCTAGTAGTTCAAATAACCCTTACGTCTAAGCTGTTCTATATCTGTATCTTATGCCACCACATAACTCCTTCCTATGACTCTTCTTATTGTTCCATATAACTCCTCTTAGTGCTCCCTATAACTCCTCCTATTGTTCCCTATAACTCCTCTTATTGTTCCATATAACTCCTCCTATTGTTCCATATATCTCCTCCTATTGGTCCATATAACTCCTCTTATTGTTCCCTATAACTCATCCTATTGTTCCATATAAATTCATCTTATTGTTCCATATATCTCCTCCTATTGGTCCATATAACTCCTCGTATTGTTCCATATATCTCCTCTTATTGTTCCATATATCTCCTCCTACTGGTCCATATAACTCCTTCTATTGTTCCATATATCTCCTTTTATTGTTCCATATATCTCCTCCTATTGGCCCAAATAACTGCTCTTATTGTTCCACATAACTCCTCCTATTGTTCTATATAACTCCTCCTATTGTTCCATATATAGTGTTGTGAAAATTAAAGTGCACCCTCTTTGAATTCTTTGGTTTTACATATCTGGACATAATAACAATCATCTGTTCCTTAGCAGGTCTAAAAATTAGATAAATACAACCTCAGATGAACAACACATGACTTATTACACAGTTTCATGACTTATTTAACAAAAATAAAGCCAAAATGGAGAAGCAATGTGTAGAAAAACTAAGTACCCCTTATGATTCAGTAGCTTGTGGAACCACCTTTAGCAGCAATAACTTGAAGTAATCATTTTCTGTATGACTTTATCAGTCTTTCACATCATTGTGGAGGAATTTTGGCCCACTCTTCTTTACAACGTTGCTTCAGTTCATTGAGGTTTGTGGGCATTTGTTTATGCACAGCTCTCTTAAGGTACCACCACAGCATTTCAGTCGGGGTGAGGTCTGGGCTTGGGCTGGGCCATTGCAACACCTTGATTCTGATGTAGATTTGCTGATGTGCTTGGGATCATTGTCCTGTTGCATGACCCAATTTCGGTCAAGCTTTAGCTGTTGGACAGATGGCCTCACGTTTGTCTCTAGAATACTTTGGTATACAGAGGAGTTCATGGTCGACTCAATGACTGCAAGGTTCCTAGGTCCTGTGGCTGCAAAACAAGCCCAAATCATCACCCCTCCACCACCGTGCTTGACAGTTGGTATGAGGTGTTTTTGCTGATATGCTGTGTTTGATTTTCGCCAAATGTGTTGCTGTTTATTATGGCCAAACATATCTACTTTGATCTACACTGTCCAAAGGACATTGTTCCAGAAGTTGTGTGGTTTGTTCAGATGCAACTTTGCAAACTTAAGCCATGCTGCCATGTTCTTTTTAGAGAGAAAAGGCTTTCTTCTGGCATTGGCAACCCACTCAAACAAACCATACTTTTTCTAATTGTACTTTAACATTTAACATGCTAACTGAGGCCTGTAGAGTCTGAGATGTAACTCTTGGGTTTTTTGCAATTTCTCTGAGCATTGCACAGTCTGACCTTGTGGTGAATTTGCTGGGACGTCCACTCCTGGGAAGTTGGCAACTGTCTTGAATGTTTTCCACCTTTGAATAATCTTTCTCGCTGTAGAATAATGGACTTTAAATTGTTTGGAAATGTCCTTATAACACTTCCCAGGTTGATGGGCAGCAACAATTGCTTCTCTAAGATGATTACTGATGTCTTTTCTCCTTAACATTGTGTTAACACACACCTGAATGCTCCAGACCAGCATATTGCTAAAACTTCAGCTTTTATAGAGGTGGTCACACTTGCTGATGATCAGTTAATCAAGGGTATTTGATTAGCAGCTCCTGTCTGCTACTTAGCATCTTAATTCCTATGGAAGCAGTAAGGGTGTACTTTGTTTTTCACACATGGCTTCTCCATTTTGGCTAAATAAATCATGACACGGTGTAATACGTCATGTGTTGTTGTTCATCTGAGGTTGTATTTACCTAATTTTTAGCTCTGTTAAGGAACAGATGATTGTTATTATGTCATGAAATGTAAAACCATAGAATTCAAAGAAAGTGTACTTTCTTTTTTACACGACTGTAACTCCTCTTATTGTTCCATATAACTCCTCCTCTTATTGTTCCATATAACTCTTCATATTGCTCCACATATCTCCACGTATTGCTCCATATATCTCCGCGTATTGCTCCATATAACTCCTCCCTATAACTCCTCCTATTATTCCATGTAATCCCTCTCTACAACTCCTCCTATTGTTCCATATAAACCCTCCCTATAACTCCTCCTATTGTTCCATATAACCCCTCCCTATAACTCCTCCTATTGTTCTATATAACTCCTCCCTATAACTCCTCCTATTGTTCCATATAATTCCTCCCTATAACTCCTCCTATTGTTCCATATAACTCCTCCCTATAACTCCTCCTATTGTTCCATATAACCCCTCCCTATAACTCCTCCTATTGTTCCATATAACTTCTCCTCTTATTGTTCCATATAACTCCTCTTATTGTTCCATATAACTCCTCCTCTTATTGTTCCATATAACGCCCCTTATTGTTGCATATAACTCTTCGTATTGCTCCATATATCTCCACGTATTGCTCCATATATTCCTCCCTATAACTCCTCCTATTATTCCATGTAAACCCTCTCTACAACTCCTCCTATTGTTCCATATAACTCCTCCTATTGTTCCATATAACTCCTCCTGTTGTTCCATATGACTCCTCCCTATAACTCATCCTGTTGTTCCATACAACTCCTCCTATTGTTCCATATAACTCCTCTTATTGCTCCATATAACCCTTCCTTAAAACACTTCTTTTTATTTCATGTAAACCCTCCCTATAACTCCTCCTATTGCTCCATATAACTCCTCTCTATAACTTCTCCTATTTCTCCATATATCTCCTCCCTATAACTCCTCCTATTGCTCCATTTAACCCCTCCTTAAAACGCCTCTTGTTATTTCATGTAAACCCTCCCTATAACTCCTCCTATTGCTACATATAACACCTCGTTATAACTCCTATTATTCCATGTAATAGCTCCCTACAACTCCCCCTGTTGCTCCATATAACGCCTCTCTATGAAATGTCCTGCTGATCCATACACTGTTGTTATTACCACTACTGAACTTACTCTTGGATGTAACGTATAAAAGTGGCTTTTGTGGTAGAGTGAAACAGTCTGATTGTGACTTTCCCTCTCTCACTTTCTTTCTCTCACTCTGTTTCTCTCTCCATCACAAAACTTTCTTGTAAACCTTTTAACTTTCCTCCCCCTCCGATCCCTTCCCAGATGAGTCTGATATTTCGCTGGGGGACGCATCACAAATCCCACTGACCGTAGCCAGTTATCACAGCCCGAGTTCTGAGCAGCACCCCGCGGACATGATAAAACCAAGCCCAAGAGATGACTTTTATAAAGGTGAGTGAGGGAGGTGGGGGGGCAGAGCTGGGGTGAGTGTCACTCACATGTGTTTTCACACCCCATCTGCAATAATAATAATAGTGATTGAGCACTCTGGTACAAAAATGTTTACATAAAAATTAACAGCAAACCACCACAAATCCTAAACATTTTCTATTGTCAGTATTCAAACTGGCCAAAGGAAGTTGTCTGGGCCTCAGTGCTTTGAGGCCCAGAGAGCTGCTTAGGCGGTAGTTTAGTCCCTGATCATTCACTTAACCCTTTGAGTGCCAGAGGGGTATAAGGAAACACATCAAGCGGCTCCAATCTCATTCCTGGACCATGAATATATCTTGTATTGCACACAATGCTGTTAGTGCGAGTAATTTAAGTGTGCTGGTCTGGGACCCTCCTCTCCCAATAACAATATCCAATTCCAGACCATGACCGCACCACCAATAACTCAGACATCCAAACAGCATAATAAAATCAATAGAAATACCTTTATTTCTTGAGTTAAAAGTTCAACTCTTCCATAGGGAAGTGGGCTGTATGGCAGAGCAACAACCAAAACAGATACAATAGACAAGAGGTGTTCTTTTCAATCCGATCAACGCATTTCACATCTGAGAAGCATAGTCATCATCAGTTTGAGACAATGTCGACTTCCGCCTATTTGAAATCTCCCCAGCCTATCCGCTACTATCAGCTCAACTATCACAGCCATCATAGGCTCATTGATGTTCGTAATTTCTATTCATATATTGCCTCAATAAAGTCAGCTCATACTGACTCAATTAAGGGTGATGTTATCAACGTCACTTTATAATCATTTACGAGGATCAATGAGTCTTCTCAATAAAAGAAGATGAGGCTAATGGGGTCATCCCACAGACCTGGTCTGCACCGTCTCATAGTCCGAAGACAATTATTTTAAAACACAAATATAAAACTATTATTATATGAGGACACTTGAAACATCATATGATAATTTGCTCAAAAGGATCAAATGTAAATCGTAGTAGATAATAGCACATACACTAATAGAAAATCAACGAGATAGAAGCCAAAAGACTATGGGACAAAACGATGGAATTCGTGCCAAACCATACAAGGACTAAAGATCTGATTCACCAAGGGTAACGATATATTTCTAGGTATATTAAACATATTAAGTTACATCATAACTTCTATTTAAACCCTGCAGATATCTAGTTCCCATTGTAAAAATTCAATATGCCTCTCGTCTTAAAAGTTTGGCATCTAAGTCTTCACCTCTAGCCCCAAGTGTAACCCTTTCAGTCCCTTGGATGTTAACATTTCTGTATTACCATTATGTGTTTCATTAAAATGATTAGCCCCAAAAGATTTAAATAGTGGATTCCTGATGTCGCTGAGATGCTCAATAAGACTTTCTCTCAAAGACCTTGTCATTTTCCCTGTATATATTGGAGCCTACAATCTCAACATGATAACAAATATACAATGCCTCTAGTTGCACAGTTAACAGTTATTTCATTCTGTACTCTTTATTAGTGACATCAGAAATGAAAACATTTGCATCTTTAATTAACTTACAGCAATCAATCTATTGCTACCACATTTGTAAGACCCTATACTTGTCAGCCAAGTCTTTGAGATAGTTTTCCTGAACATCCTCAGCGACATCAGGTTCCCTAAAGTCTGTCCTCTTCTCGGGACAAACTTGAAACCATCTAGCACTACTCTCTGTAGTTTTTTGTCACCAATCAACATAGGTATATGCTTCATCAATATTTTTTAAATGTTATCAAACTCTAGACTATACTGTGTAGAGAATACCACTTGCGGTCTGTCTTCTCGATTCCTCTTTTTTTCTTTGTTCAGATTATGAAAATAAATCCCCTCTGTTACTATCTTTAGCCATATAATAGGCTCTGTCCAACATCCATCTAGGATAACCTTGTTGAAGGAATCTGTTATACAACGTACTTGATTGTACCTCAAAGGAATCCAAGGTTGTGCAGTTCATTCTGAACCTTTTGAACTGCCCAACCGGGATACCTTTGATTGTGTGCTTTCGATGACAGCTGTCGGCCCCAAGTAAGCTGTTACCCGCTATAGGTTTACAGTATACTTCCGTTAGTATTTTACCAGTCAAGTTATCACCTTGAAGTACCAGATCCAAAAAAATTAATCTGAACCTCATTATACTCAAATGTAAATTATAGATTAAGGGTCTGGTGTCCAAGATAATCAACAAATCCTTCAATCCCACAACTACTTCGCCTCCAAATAACCAGGAAGTCATCAATGTACCTAATGTACATCACAATGTCCTCTCTGTAGGGGTTACCACAGCCAAAGACACGGGACTCCTTCCACCAACCCATAAATAGGTTGGAGTAAGCAGGTGCAAACTTTTCTCCCATTGAAGTCCTGCGTCTTTGAAGGTAAAACCTGCCATCAAAGAGGAAGTATTTGTAGGTTAAAAGATATTCAGTTATCCTTAAGATAAAGCTCTTAATATCTGTAATTACTGTACTTGTCTAGATGATACTGTAAAGCCAACAAACCAAAGTTATGTGGAATAGACGAGTAGAGAGAACTGACGTCGCAAGTAAGCCTGGCAAATAGGGGGACCACTTTAATTTATTGAGCTTTTGTAAAACATTGGTGGTATCTTTAATGAAGCTAAAGAGTCTGGAGACCAGCAGCTGCAGATGTGGATCCATCCATTCTCCTAGAGACTCGTTCAGCGAACCTATCCCTGAGCAGATGGGTCGTCCCTTTACATCAGTAAGTGATTTGTGCACCTTAGGCAGGTGGTGGGATATGGGGACAATTGGTTTGTCCACCATAGTAATATTGATTAACTATATATCAATGTTGAATGGTGACGAAAAGCTACAGAGAGTAGTGCTAGATGGTTTCAAGTTTGTACCGAGAAGAGGACGAACCTTAGGGAACCTGATGTCGCCGAGTATGTTCATAGGTGACAGGAAAACTATCTCAAAGAATTGGCTGACAACTATAGGGTCCTACAGATGTGGTAGCAATAGATTCAATTGTTGTAAGTTCATTAAAGTTGCAAATGTTTTCATTTCTGTTGTCACTAATAAAGAGTAAAGAAATATGTTATCTGTGCAATTAGAGGCATTGTTTATTTGTTATCATATCAAGATTGTAGGCTCCAATATATAGGGAAAACGACAAGGTCTTTGACAGAACATCTTAATAAGCATCTCAGCGACATCAGGAATCCACTATTTAAATCTTTTGTGGCTAATCATTTTAAAGGAAACACTTAATGGTAATACAGAAACGTTAACCATTCAAGGGATTGAAAGGGTTACACTTGGGGCTAGAGGTGGAGACTTAAATGCCAAACGCTTAAGATGCGAGGCATATTGGATTTTTACAATGAGAACTAGATATCCTCAGGGTCTAAACAGAATGTAACTTGTTATGTTTAATATGCCTAGCAATATATCTTTACCTTTAGTGGATCCGATCCCATGTCCTTGTATGGTTTGGCACGAATTCCATCGTTTTGTCCCATAGTCTTTTGGATTCTATATCCTTGATTTTTTGGAGACATTTTTTGGACTGCATAACTTTTATTAAGCCTGCTCCTGTATAAGTTGGTTTAGTAAAACATGATTATTGCACTTTAAATGAATCGTATTTTGAGTAATTGTCCTCTATACAATGGTTAGTTTACACCCAAATCATTCCTGTTTGTCTACATGCAATAGTCGGTTTACCCCCAAATCATTCCTATTTGTCCCTGATATGACTCTGTGTAGTCTCACAGTCCATCCCACTTATATTCTCTTTTTTCCCCTCTCTCAGTCCCACTTATAGGTTTGAGTCGCCTGCACAATGTCCTGCCCACCTGCTCCTACAAACCCAGCTATCTAGTGGAAGGATACACACTACAGCGCTACCAAGGACTGCAGTTTGTGAGTGACCTTCTACACTTGGGTGGCAAGGGGAGACAGCAAGGCAGGGAATGGACAGGACAAAGGAAGAGGCACTTTATAGAATGTCCAGTTTATATACCAACTTGGATAGTTTATTTACTGCTGAACAATTTGGACAGTTTATATACCAGTATATTTCGTACTGTAGTGTCCCATTTATATACTAATTTATCAGTTTATGTACCCCTTATCACATGACAATGCAATGTGCTGTGGACCTCTCAGGCTCCCTAGGACACTGGTTCTTCTCCAGGGTGCCTTGGCATGGACATCCACTTAGGGTGCCCCTTCTTTTCTATAGAGACTTTGACATAAATATGGATGTTGAGTTTTAGTCATGTATTTAAGGACCTTGTTACGCACACTATGTATGTTTTTGTTATTCCAATTAACCCCTTAATGACTGGACGTGCGGCTGACAGTTAAAGGGATAGTAATGTTTCATAATAAAAGCAGCTCTAATTAATCATCATAGTATTTGGACTTTGGAGAGTGTTATTTCAATTCTGTCAGAGTTGTAGTTCAAGAGTAATTCAATGACAAAGTGTCCCCCTCCCGCCCCTTATACTGATGTAACACTGCTCAGCCAGAGCAGAAGGGAGGTGCCCAGGTAGATTGCACAGAGTGACAATCTTCAATTACAATAAGGGAAAAACCTGAAAAACTTGTAAAGGGGGCAGGTATTTCATTGTTCTCATACAAAGAAGATTGTCCCCTTCTGTTATCTGTCTGGTCTTACAACCAGATTCCACATCTGAGAAGAGATGGCTTACACTAGGAAAAAGGGTCGGGAGGGGAACTTTGTGAATATCTCATAAACCATAAAGGTTTGAGACATAAGACTTATATCATTCTTCATGTTTTTTTAATGCCTACAAAATAAAATAAAGTTAAAACGAAGTATTACTATCCCTTTAAAGACCATGCAGCAATTTTTTTTCATTTTTTTTTCTTTTGCTCCAGTGGATTCAGGGGTCCCGAAAGGCTTGCAGACATGCTGGGACCCCTGAATTCCATGACATTACAGGACCGTCATGGGTCCTTAACACATGTTTACCCATGATGGTCATAACACATCATGGGTCCTTAAGAGGTTAAAAGACCTAAAATAACTAAATATTTTTGTTTATTTCTCCTTTACTATTGATCTAATAAATGTTTGGGGTCCCCACAAAATCTCAGATAGTGTGTTAGGGGTGTCCTGAGTGTAAAAAAATAAAGAGAAATACCTCCCTAGGTGACAAAGGAGGACAATGCCTTATTATGAAAAATATTTACGTTTTCGTGATTTTTCCAGTGGGAGATGCTTCACTCTGAAAATGTTACAATTAATTATTTTTTAAACTACTATTTTTTTTTGTGGTCACCAGGCGGTGGTGTTCCTTTCACGTTCTACAAAGAACTTTAGTCTAAGACCCATGCTTTCCAGCAGAGAGCAATGGGAAAAATTGCCCTTTGGACTTCAGATGACTTTCTTGCTAACAGATTGCTTACTCTCTGGTGCTCCAGGGTTAAAAAAATGCATTTGATCTGTAATACCTTTGTAATGAAACCTCTCCAATATATATATATATATATATATATATATATATATATATAAATAATTTACTGTATACGCAGGCCAGTTTTAAGAACCCCTGGGGCCCCCGATGGAATTGTGGGGCCCCTCAAATATAACTTAACATTTAGCATCTTTAGTTTAGTTGTGGCCTGTCTGTGCCTTTCTTCTTATTTGTGGGAAAATCATCCCTATGTACACGTTGCGCACCAAAAACTGTCTCATTCCTAACTGGCCATCTGACCAAAGGATTAAATTGAAAGAAAGGGATTCCTGCGCTAATCCATACAGATTGCCTAGAAAATAAAAACAATGTGGAATGTGTATTCTAAACCTGTGTGTATATTAATTTAAGCCTGGCACTCAAAGAGTTAAAAAAATAAGGATTTTGTGACATAATTTGGCCAAAGTATGTATAAGCTCTCTTACCACGACAGGGTACCGCAATTTCAAGTGAGTCCTAACCATGAGATGATGACATTTTAAAATAACTGAAATAAAATAAACTTTATAAAGCAGATCTTGAGGAAACGCATTTATGCGGACTATTCTAAGATTAAAACCTAATGTCACGCTAATTAAAAACACCCATCCCAGCCCTCTAAAACCTCTGAACATATCTTGATAAGATTCGCTTGCTTTTAAAACGAAAAAGGTTGCAGTAGGTAGGTGAAGACCTGCAGAGGAGAATAGACTACACCAACCCCTCTATAAAGGATCAAAGGGATAGTAATACTTCGTTTTAACTTTATTTTATTTTGTAGGCATTAAAAAAACATGAAGAACGATATAATTCTGATCTCTCAAACCTTTATGGTTTGCGAGATATTCACAAGCAAAGATTCCCCTCCCGCCCCTTTTACCTAGTATTCTGACTCAGATTGTTGTGATAGCGATCTATCCCTTGTAAGACCTCTATGCCTGGTCTGAATAAGCAGATATACCCACTGCGGACAATCCTTATCAGATAGCTGAACTCACCAATACTGGTTTTCATCCACAAGCTGGTTTATTCTGTACAACAAACAATGGAATACAGCAGAATGAATGGATTTCAGTATTATGCGGTCAAAAGATGATGCTTTCCTAGCTTAGCATGCAGAATACATGTTTCCCTGTTACATGTGGCAGGCAACCATGATACAGGAAGTGCCTCACTAGAGAGCAGGGTGTGGTTTACATACAAAGTAAATGTGTCATAAGTGCATTACCAACAAAAAGGCCACAAGATGGCAGCAAATAACTAACCATAGAGAAATCACTAACCATAGAGAAATCCATAGTAAATGGATCAAAGAATAAACTATGTAATTCCCATCTACAATGATGAGAATATTAACTGTGTAACAGCATACTCCCCGTCTGGCATTTTAAATGTCACTATTTACATCATAACGGTAGTTATACAATTGCAAATAAACATTAGTGCAATTTGCCCTGATGTCTTGAAAACCTGGAAGACATAAAAGAGAACATGCAGATAATGCAACAACTATAATGTAAGACTTCAAGTCGTAACAATAAAGTTCAAGACTCTTCCTTCTTGAAGTCACAGGTAGGATCCAGCAGCATACGCATGCAAGTTCATTCTCCAAAGGGCAAGAGCAAAATAAGTTCCTTGATAGGTCTGATGAAAGTCTTTACAGTCCCTTGTCTTGCAACTTTCACCTCCACCTTGCGTATCTTACCGTCATCACTAGGAATGCTCTTTATAATAAGTCCCATAGGCCAATCGATTCTTTCGGCTTGTTGATCCTTGAGCAGAACGAGATCTCCAATTTTTATGTTAGGGTTCAGGCACTGCCATTTCCTGCGTCCCTGCAGAGTAGAAAGATACTTCATCTTCCAACGATTCCAGAAGCAGTTGGCGAGGTGTTGTACTCGCCTCCACTGGTCATAGCACAGATTTCCTGATTTAAAGTTTCCAGGTGGAACAGGGATGGACCCAAGCTTCTGGGTAAGCAGGGTAGCTGGGGTAAGGATAGTTGGGGTCTCTGGATCTGTAGACACTGGCCTGGTGGCATGATGTGCAGGATTAATTTCAGATGGGACATAATGCCATTGTTCAGGTTTAGATGATTCCCTGATTCTTTGAACACGGTTGCTGACATACACATAGAAACCTTTAGTCTGGTTGTATATGTAGCCCAGAACAGCTTTACTGTCTGTGTAGAATTTGGTGTCCTCTATCAGAATGTCCAGCTCATGTAGTATGAAATCTGCAATTTCTACAGCTAGCACAGCCCCACAAAGTTCAAGCCTAGGGATTGTGTGCTCTGGCTTAGGTGCTAACTTAGCTTTCCCAAACAGAAACCCTATGTGGGTTTGATTAGAGGAGTCTTTTACCTTGAGGTAGGCAACAGCTGCTATGGCCTCAGTAGATGCATCTGAGAAGATGTGAAGCTCTTTTCTCTGACTTGTAGTAAGAGAAGCTGAAGTGTAGCAGCGTGGTATACGGATTCCATCTAAGGCATGAAGAGATTGTTTCCAGGACTCCCACTTTGGAAGCTTGTCTGTTGGCAATGGGGCGTCCCAATCTTTAATAGCCCCTGAGAACTGCCTAAGCAAGGATTTGCCTTGTATAGTGATGGGAGCCAGAAATCCTATTGGGTCGTATAGGCTGTTCACTACTGACAGAACGCCATGCTTGGTAAATGGCTTGTCTGCAGAACTGACTTGAAAGCCGAAGGTGTCCCTTAATAAGTCCCACCATAGGCCCAGACTTCTCTGTGGCGGCATGTCCATCCCCAGGTTTAGGTCTTTGAACCCTGTGGCATGATCGTCAGGTTGAAAGGCTTTCATAACGGCAACACTATTTGAGGCAATCTTGTGTAGTCTGAGGTTAGCCTCAGAGAGCATACCTTGTGTCCTTTGGAGCAGATCTATGGCTTCTTCATCTGTAGGTAAGAACTTAAGTCCATCGTCAACACAAAAGTCTCTCTCAACAAAGTGTCGAGCGTCCACGCCATACTCCTTTTCTCCATCAAGGGCAGTCCTTCGTAATCCATATGTTGCAACAGCGGGTGAGGGACTATTCCCGAAAACATGTACTTTCATGCGGTATTCCATGATCTCATTGTCCATGTTGTTGTTACGGTGCCACAGAAACCTTAGGAAGTTCCTATGGTCTTCGCGTACAATGAAGCAATTAAACATTTGCTCAATGTCGGCAGTTATAGCAACTGGCTCTCTTCTAAACCTCATAAGTACACCTACAAGGTTGTTGGTTAGATTCGGGCCCGTAAGAAGAACATCATTCAGGGATACGCCTTGATACTTGGCACTGGAGTCAAATACTACCCTGATTTGTTTAGGCTTGCGTGGGTGATACACTCCGAAGAAAGGCAGGTACCAGCACTCATCGTGTCTTTGAATTGGTGGCGCTGGTTTGGCGTGATCATTGTCGAAGATCCTTTTCATAAAGGCGATGAAATGGTCCTTCATTTCAGGCCTGTTCTTTAGTGTTCGTTGAAGTGAGTTGAATCTGGATAAAGCCTGTTCACGATTGTTTGGGAGTTTGGCCCTTACAGCTCGAAGGGGTAATGGCGCAACCCAGCTGTTAGATTTATCCTGGAAGAATTCTTTATCCATTATTTTTATGAACTCTCTGTCTTCAACTGACAAGGCTACTCTGTTGTCATCACTGGTAGTACTAAACACTGCAGCACCTAGGTTGTCATCACAAAGGGCAGCAGTATCATGCCGTACTTGGATGATGTCAAGAGGCTTCTCCTTTACTTCGTAATGGTGAGGGCATTGTTTGAAGTGGGAGGCACGTCCATTTCCCAACACGTAAGTTTTGAAGGAGCGGATCTCGGCTGACGTACACATCCTGCTCAAGCATACATCGCCCACTATTACCCAGCCTAAGTCAAGTCTTTGTGCATAAGGGGCGTCGTCAGGTCCATCACACTGTTCGCGTACTTTATATACTCTGAGAATGTCTCTTCCAAGCAGGACCAAAATGTCAGCACTCGTGTCCATTGCAGGAATCTCATCAACAAGGTGCCTTAAGTGAGGATGATGATTTGCGGCTTCTGGAGTGGGAATCTCTTCCCTTTCACCTGGTATCTGGTCACACTCAACTAATGTTGGTAGGGGTATGACCTCTCCCTCCTTGATGTGAGAGACCATGAACCCATCGACCCTTCTGCCAAAGGTCTCTACTTGACCAGAACACGTTCTGAGAGTATACGGTGAGGCGTGACCCTCTATGCCAAAGATCTCAAAAAATTTAGGCTTAACCAGGGATCTATTGCTCTGTTCATCTATTATGGCATACATTCTAGTAGCTTTCTCAGGATGGTCCTTCGGGTATATCTTGACTAGGCATACCTTGGCACAGCATTTGTGATCCAAGCCCTCTCCACAGACTTCTGTGCATGAAGAGAAAACATTATCTTTGGCTGGAGCATGACCTTGTTGCTCCCCGCCATGATTTAAGGCAGGGGGGGAGGTAGCTAGCTGCTGTAGGTTGTCTGGAAGTGAAGTAGGATGCATAGCTGTAACATGTCTGTCGCTACTGCATTCTGTGCACTTGATGACGACTTTACAGTCTTTAGCGAGATGACTATAAGAAGCACAGCACTTGAAGCAAATTCCAAGTTTCTGGAGAATCTCCCTGCGCTCTTGTAAAGTCTTTGCCCTAAGCCCACGACATTTCTTAAGAGGGTGAGGCTTCTTGTGAATAGGACACTGACGATTAGGGTCTTTATCTCTGTCATCCACAACGCCCTGATCACTAGGTGAGGTAGTTGAGGGTGAGATGTCTGTCCTCTTGACAGATATTGCTCTATTAAAGTCTCTACGTTTAGGTATTGTTTTATCATACCTTGATGATGATGAGGATGAACCAGGCAAGTTGGGTTCACTGAAGCTGAAGCTGGGGTCGTTTCTCATCCAGGCTTGATCACTAATGAACCTGCAAAAGTATGAGAATGGAGGAAAGGATACATTATGGTCTCTTTTGTACCTTGAGCCCTGTTGTGCCCATTTCTCTTGCATGCCATATGGCAGTTTAGACACCACTGGGTTGACACCATGAGCGGTGTCCAGGAAGCTTAGTCCAGGTAGACGTGGGTCTGTCTTTGCCAACTCCAGCTCCATGAGGAGGTCACTCAGATCTTGCAGCTTGCGATAGTCTTTGTTTGCTAATTTTGGAAAGTTTTGCAGTCTCTTGAATAGAGCGCTTTCTATGGCTTCAGAGCTACCATAGGCTTGCTCAAGTCTTGCCCATGCAGCAACAAGACCTGCATCCGGGTGGTCCACGTGTACTGTTCTCAGTCTTTTAACGATCTGCAGATTCTGGTCCCAGCCACTTTATGAGCAAATCAAGTTCTTCCTTAGTAGTAAGGTTGAGATCAGCAATAGCAGCCTTGAAGGTTGCTCTCCAGGCCCTGTAGCTCTCTGCACAATCGTCAAACCTTGAGAGGCTAGTGTTAATGAGCTCACGGCGTACCATATATCTGGCAAAGTCATTCAAATCTGATTTCTCACTCTTTGGTGCCAAAGTAACTTGTGGAACCCCTTGGGTGTGAAAGTTCTCTGGTGATGTAGGGTGAGGTTTACCAGGGTAAAATGATGTTGCATGAGCGTTTAACTATGGTGTAATCTCTAAGGCTTGTGCTGGCTGTGGCTTGAGTTGCGGCTTGTCACTGGAAATCACGTTGTTGTTGGCAGGAGTTGATGTGGTTTTCTGCGTAGAAGTACTTGTGTTGTAAACTTGATGAGGCTCAGGCATATAGAGTTGAGAGGTCTCCGTGTTGAGAGTCACAACAGTGTTGTTAGTAGGAGGTACAGGAGATGACTCTGTGTCTTTGCAAATGTTATGCTTTAGTACATATTCACTGGTGCATTCTACTGGATCTTCCAGTTCTGCTGGGATAAAACAGTCCGAATTAGTGCTTTGTCCCATTGCTTGTTCAAGGACTTTCAGCCTTGCCATGGAAGCTGCTTCCTCCCCTTCCATTTGCAAAATCTTTATTTGGGACTCTGCCTCTGCTTGCTTTCTGGCAAAAGAGCTTAGCGCTTTTTCTGATTCGGCATCAGCGCGGGCCTCTATTAGCTTGTTGCTTAATGTAGAACTTCTGGAGCGAGATGATCTAGAAGAAAGTGCAGTGCGCTTGGTTGAAGTGGATCTGTGAGATCTGGTCTCCTGCAGTTGAATAATGCGGAGTTCTGCCTTAAGCTTTGCATTTTGCACTGCGAGATCCCTTTGTTGATTCAGTGCATTGGTCCTGATCAGTTCTGCTGAAGAATCCTCTATATTAGAGTCCTGCAAGAAAGCTGAGTATTTTACAGACAGCCGCTGGTAGCGTTCATACGCAGCAAATAGGCAATTTATAGAGTCTCTTAATTCAGCTGGTTGATCAATAAAGTGTGACAAAACTGACATGCAGTGTGAGGTTCTGTCCCAGAGGTCTGACAGATTACTGGAGAACTCATCTCTAGTGGCTTCATAGTTTTCCCTGAGTTTCTGTGTTGGTATTATTGTACGTCTGGGTCTTACACTCTGTTCGGTAATATCTGCCGGATCTGTTCCCTGTACGACTGCCGGTTCGGCTGCATGATGTATCCGCGTTGATTCGGCCATAAAAGAGTGTTCAGAGCCTTGTCTAGACATTTTGCGAAAAATGGTACTGTCTCTTTAAGAAGATGAACAGCAGCTTAGACAGGTGAGGTAACACAGTTTAATGTAGAGAAACAGTTTTCAACATTCACATGAAGTGCAGTAAGCTTGCGCGACCATGTGCTTCACAAGATGGCGGATAGCACTGAGCTTGATTGCAGATTAGGTACACACATATAAACAGCAGGCTGTAGAAATTCTATGCATCTTTTGACTATTCTGACTCAGATTGTTGTGATAGCGATCTATCCCTTGTAAGACCTCTATGCCTGGTCTGAATAAGCAGATATACCCACTGCGGACAATCCTTATCAGATAGCTGAACTCACCAATACTGGTTTTCATCCACAAGCTGGTTTATTCTGTACAACAAACAATGGAATACAGCAGAATGAATGGATTTCAGTATTATGCGGTCAAAAGATGATGCTTTCCTAGCTTAGCATGCAGAATACATGTTTCCCTGTTACATGTGGCAGGCAACCATGATACAGGAAGTGCCTCACTAGAGAGCAGGGTGTGGTTTACATACAAAGTAAATGTGTCATAAGTGCATTACCAACAAAAAGGCCACAAGATGGCAGCAAATAACTAACCATAGAGAAATCACTAACCATAGAGAAATCCATAGTAAATGGATCAAAGAATAAACTATGTAATTCCCATCTACAATGATGAGAATATTAACTGTGTAACAGCATACCTAGTGTAAGTCATCTCTTCTCAGATGTGGAATCCAGTCCATAGACCAGACAGATAGCAGCAGGGGACAATCTTCTTCCTATGAAAACAATGAAAGCCCTGCCCCCCTTGACAAGTTTTTCAGGTTTTTCCCTTATCTTTGCCTCTCTGCAGTCTACCTGGGCACCTCCCTTCTGATCTGGCTGAGCAGTGTTACATCAGTAAAAGGGGCGGGAGGGGGATACTTTGTCATTGAATTACTCTTGAACCTACAAGTCTGACAGAATTGAAATAACACTCTCCAAGGCCAAATACTATGATGATTAATTAGTGCTGCTTTTATTATGAAACATCACTATCCCTTTAAACTGGTTTCTTTCTGTAAAAATCAGACTGGTGGGAGCTCAAGACGAGACCTCCCTGAGACTGGAGACCCAGATGACCACATGGGTTCTTGGAGAAAAAACTGTCAGTTATAGAAGGAGTAATATGTTGCTTATATCACTTATATTACATCTTGCGATAAAGGGATAGTAATACCAAAATAAAACTTTATCTCCGATTATTACTTACAATTTTTTTTTAACATGTTGCGCTATATATAGTTACTCACATTTCTGTAGTTCGAACACTATTGAAGCGGAAAAGAGTGGTTCACTTTTGAATGGTCACACGCAGAACAGCGTGCGTCCATTTAAGTCTTTCAGCAGGTCGTCTGGCTAAAAAGCGCAACGTGACAATCTCGCAGTGTATGACAGAGAGGGAGAGAGAGGCCTGTGAGCGGGTTTGCCTTTGCTGTCCATCTCCACTAAGATGCCAGTGAAATCCTGAGATTGACGAAAGTGCTAACTCACCCCTTCCTTAGCATATCATATTAAAGTCATTAAAGTATGGGTATAATCCCCCTCTAGTAACCCAAGAAAGGGTGATAATTGCTGCACTGCAATGTCCAGCCGCTAATGATGACAGTTAACATTAATACCGATGGGTGTTCTGTGGAGGCTTACCCTAGTCTTGCTGTCCTCTTTTACAGGCGTAACACATTTTGGCTGCCCCTCTGTGTTATCTCTCTCTCTGTAGAAATTCACCTTCTGGCTCACTCCTTCCTCAGTGTTGCCTCTCTGCCTCCTCTCTCTCCCTCTCTGCCTACAGACTAACAGAGCGGCGGGCACCCGAGCTGTCAGTCTGCAGACAGAGAGGGAGAGAAAGCCGGAAGCAGAGGTCCCGCGCTGTTTAAAGAAGTGACATGAAAATCTCTGATATGCAGTGCAAGATTGTCATGTAGCCCTTTTAAACATGGCGACCTACTTAATGCGGCTAAAAGCTGATCGCTATTAAAAATGCTCTATTTCAAAAGGATACCGGATCCCCCTCCTGCCCCTTTCCTCACAACACTGATCCATCTGGTCTGAATGGAGGGGGGCAGGGTTTTTTTCCTTATACTTACTGACTTACAGATCTAAGGGGAGGTGGACAGAAAGGGTGGGAGGGGGATTTTTCAGCTTCAACAGCGTTTGAACTACAGAACTGTGAGTGACTATATATGGCGCAACATGTAAAAAAAATTGTAAGTAATAATCAGAGATAACGTTTTATTTCGGCATTACTATCCCTTTAAGTGTCTGCTGTTTATTGTTTGTAAACTGGGGACACCTCAGGCTGAGTATATCGGTATGTATATTTCATATTGGATATGCAACACATTCAAATATTATTAACCCCTTAATGACAGGTGACATGCCAGGACCATCGCTGTTTTTTTTGCCCTTAAAGACCCCGTGACAGTCCTGGCATGTCACGTACTTTGTGCTCACAGCACTCCTGCAGGAGCACAATAAACACAAATGGGGTCTGAAATTGACGGCTCCAAGACCGAATCTGTCTCTCTCAGACCCCTGTTTGGCGCGCCGGTACACGTCACCGGTTACGTGTGCCGTTGCGTCGACATTGATCAAAGCGGTCCTTAAGGGGAAGGTTAATTCCCCGGACCACTGGTCATGATGGGGTTAATCACTAACTCTTTGAGTGCCAGAGAGGTATCCAACGTATTGCGTTGCAATGTTTTGGATACCTCTCTGGCACTCAAAGGGTTAAACTGTCCCCACAGAACAAACTGCAGGTTCCACTGGTTTAGATTGTGTGCCAGGGACAGGCAACCAGATTCATCTCCAGGGACACACATGAGGCTCTTTAAAGGGTCGGTAATGCCCATTTATAACTTTATTTAATATTGTAGAGGTTACAAAAATAAAGTATTTGGAGAAAGTGCCATCTCTCAAACCCTTACGGTTTGAGAGATATTCTCTGTTAAAGTTCCTCCCTCCACTTCTGATGTTAGCGCTGTGCTGACAGCGGGAGATCCCGGTCCTGGGACCAGCCGGTGGCTCTGCAGCAGAGCCGAAGTCACGTTATTTAAAAAGAATGACTTCATTGGAAAGGTCTACAAAGTGTTTCTGGTTTGCAAGCACACTTTGTAGACCATTCCATTGAAATAGTTCTTTTTAAATAATGTGATTTCGGCTCTTCTGAAGAGCCTCCTTGAGCTGGCCTTACAGCTGACAGCATGAAAAGGGAAACTTTAGCAGTGAATATCACTCAAACAGTAAGGGTTTGAGAGATGGCATTTTCTCCAAATACTTTATTTTTGTAACCTCTACAATAGTAAATAAAGTTACAAAATGGACATTACTGATCCTTTAATCCACAAAAGGGCCACACATAGTTACAAAAATCTAAATAGACTTCATAAACGTAGATATTCCCATGGATGCAATGCACTGGAGATCTCTCTTGCATCTAAGGGGTTAAAGGGATAGTAATACTTAAAATGTAAAAAATATGTTATAGGGTTTATCCCCCTGAGTAAAACAAGACTAAGTCCACTGCTGAAAGGTGTATTATTCAAAAGTTATTAAAGCTAAATGTTATAGGTGCAGTATCACAGTGGCCTGAATTTGTACAGTGGCGCTGTTGCTACTTCATCCTATGGACAGATCTGGTCAGCTGACCATAAATCTCCATAGGATGGTGTAGCAACAGTGCCACTGTACAATTTCAGGCCACTGTGATATTGCACCTAAAAAAATCATGTTTGAGCTGTAATAACTTTTGAATAAACAACCTTTCAGCAGTGGGAGTACCCTTGTATTAGTCAGAGGGGATAAACATTACAGTATATATCTTTTTACATATTAAGTATTACTATTCCTTTATGGTGTAAAGGCAGGTATGCATAGAGTTAAAGGAAAGAGAGTAAGTACTTATGGGTATGAGAATAGGGGTATGTGCGATGTGGTAGTGGAAACTGTCTCCTCTTCCCACTGTACCGAGAACAGTCTGGGGTTACAGGAGAAGCCTTGGAGGGCCACCGGCTGCTACCCTCTGCTATAACCTATCCCTGTGCTCCCCTCCCAGGTTCATCTCACTTACGTGTATCCCAATGATCATACGCGGCTCAGTCACATGGAGAAGGAAAACCAATGTATCTATCAGGCATATGGTAAATACGACAAGTAAGTCTTGCACCTAACCTCAACAGGCTCCCCCTGCACTTTAACCCTTTAAGGATCAGAGGCAAGGGTATAACTACAGGGGTACAGAGAGTGCAGTTGTGATAAGGCGTGGCATCCAAGGAGCCCATTGGCCCCAGGTCTCAATAGGTTCTAGTTACACCTCGGGAGAATATTTTGGATTAGGAGACAGAAAATGTTTTTGCAAAAGGGTCACCAATGACTAGTTACACCTACAGAGGGGTGTGCAACATATTGCAGTGGAGAGTACCATGGGGGGAAAATGTGTGAGGATGTGACTGTGTGTGATGGAGTGTGTGTGTGATGGTGCGTGTGTGTGATGGTATGTGTGTGTGAGAATGTGTCTGTGTGAGGATATGTCTGGGTGAGGATGTGTCTGTATGATGGTTTGTGTGTGTGCATGTGTGTGTGAGATGTTATGTGTGTTTATATGTGTGCGAGAGGATGTGTCTATGTGTGATGGTATGTGTGTATGTGAGGATGTGTCTGTGTGTGATGGTATGTGTATGTGTGTGAGGATGTGTCTGTGTAATGGTATGTGTATAAGGATGTATCTGTGTGTGAGTGTATGTGTGAGGAAGTGTGTGTGTGTGTGAGGATGTGTCTGTGTGTGATGGTATGTGTGTGTATCTGATGGTGTGTGTGAGGATGCTTCTGTGTGTGATGGTGTGTGTGTGTGAGGATGTGTGTGAGTGTATGTGTGAGGAAGTGTGCGTGTGTATGTGTGAGGATGTGTCTCTGTGTATGATGGTATGTGTGTGTGCATATGATGATGTGTTTTTGTGTACTAGGCTGTGTGTTTGTATGTGATGGTATGTGTTTGTGTGAGGGTGTGTGTTGTGTTGTGTTTGTGTGTGAGGATATTTGTGTGTTTTTGACAATGTGTATGAAAGGTTGTTTGTGTGTCTGTTAGCATGTGTACACACAGGGCATTGTAGATGGATCATAACTGAAAAGCTAAAAAAAAATGCAGATACTTTCCACAAACATTGGGGAATAATTTTATTCTGATGAGTTTCTAGGTACCAGACTGAAGGGCTATAGCCCCAGGTCTCATACTTAATGCCCTGGATCTTGTTTACAATGAAGGACATGTAATGATGCTAATCTCCCTACTAGTAATGGTGCAGTTGGGCTGCACTGTGCACTAATAATGCATTAGGTTGGCCCATGCCCTGGGCCTTTTGAGAACCTACCATCTCCCCTGCCTGTAATGCCTATTATAACAAGTATTCAGGAGAGGTACAGACAGTAAATATTGCTGTTACAGGTGAGTGGTTACTGAGACGTGGAAATTGACTTTAATATTACCTTTGATTTCACAGATTCACTTTTAATAAATACATGAAAATTGATCACCCAGAACCTAAATCAAACCTTCATCCAGGTACGTAAGAGGCCGGTCTGCTAGAGAGCGTCAGTATGGGATGATAAGAGGAGGAGGTACAGGAGTGGAAAGATCAACACTCAGGGGGCTGATTTACTAAAAAGAAATGGATTAACTCTTCTCCAAACCAACTGCACCACAGGGGAATATGACAATTCTATTGATTCAGATAAGGCTTTTAACCATGTGAATGCTACTAATCTCTCTAATATACTGATTTTCCGTGAGTTGGATACCCCTCTTGCATTCAAGGGGATAAAACCTCATTTAAATCAAAGGGGATTCGGGGACTGTTTATTTGTCTCCTACAGTGCAATTGGCTTGCTCCAGAATTACTCCACTTCTCCTTAGTATATCAGCCTCACAGGGTATGAGTCATTTTCACTGGAACGAGTCCTGGGAATGTTCTGGTTTGTAGGGTGTAACAGTGGGTATGTGAGTATTAGATGGTACGAGGGTGGACTGCTGGGTATGTGAGTATTAGCTGGTAGGAGGGTGTAACAGTAGGTATGTGAGTATTGGTAGGAGGGTGTAACAGTGGGCATTAGATGGGAGGAAGGTTTAACAGTGGGTATGTATTGGTAGGAGGGTGTAACAGTGGGCATTAGATAGCAGGAGAATGTAACAATGGTTATGTGAGTGTTAGATAGTAGGAGAGTGTAACAGTGCATATATGATTATTAGATAGTAGGAGAGTGTAACAGTGCATATATGATTATTAGATAGTAGGAGAATGTAACAATGGTTATGTGAGTGTTAGATAGTAGGAGAGTGTAACAGTGCATATATGATTATTAGATGGTAGGAGGGTGTAACAGTGCATATATGATTATTAGATAGTAGGAGAGTGTAACAGTGCATATATGATTATTAGATGGTAGGAGGGTGTAACAGTGCATATATGATTATTAGATGGTAGGAGGATGTATTGCTGGGTATGTGAGTATTAGTTGGTAGGAGGGTGTAACAGTGGGTATGTGAGTATTAGCTGGTAGGGGGTGTAACAGTGGGTATGTGAGTATTAGTTGGTAGGATAGTATAACAGTGGGTATGTGATTATTAGTTGTAGGAGGGTATAACAGTGGGTATGTGCATATTAGCTAGTAGGGGGGTGTAGCAGTGGGTATGTGATTATTAGTTGTAGGAGGGTATAACAGTGGGTATGGGGTATTAGTTGGTAGGAGGGTATAAAAGTGGGTATGTGAGTATTAGATGGTAGGAGTATGTAACAGTGGGTATGTGAGTATTGTAGGATGGTATAACAGTGGGTATGTGATTATTAGTTTTAGGAGGGTATGACAGTGGGTATGTGCGTATTAGCTGGTGGGGGGTGTAACAGTGGGTATGTGATTATTAGTTGGAGGGTATAACAGTGGGTATTGGGTTATTAGTTGGTAGGAGGGTATAAAAGTGGGTATGTGAGTATTAGATGGTAGGAGGATGTAACAGTGGGTATGTGATTATTAGTTGGTGGGTATTGGGTATTAGTTGGTAGGATGGTATAAATGTGGGTATGTGAGTATTAGATGGTAGGAGGATGTAACAGTGGGTATGGGAGTATTAGATGTATGAGGGTGTAAGAGTGAGTACGGGAGTATTAGATGGTAGGAGGATGTAACAGTGGGTATGTGAATATTAAGACAGTAGTAGTATGTAATGCTTGGGATGGGAGAATTAGACGGTAGAAGGGTGTAATGCTGAGGAGTTGAGTATAAGACGGTAGGTAGTGCTGGTTGTGTGCATTTTAGATGGTAGGAAGATGTAGTGTTCTGTGAATATTAGATTGTAGGAGGGTGTAATGTTATGTGAATATTAGATGGTAGGAGAATGTAGTGTTATATGAATATTAGATGGTAGGAGGGTGCAGTGCTGGGTATGTGAGAACTAAAAATGGTAGGCGAGAGCAGTGCTGGGTATGTAGGTATTCAGTGGTAGGAGGGTGCAGTGCTGGGTATGTGAGTATTTGATGGTAGGAGGGTGCAGTGCTGGGTATGTGAGTATTCGATGATAGGAGGGTGCAGTGCTGGGTATGTAGGTATTCAGTGGTAGGAGGGTGCAGTGCTGGATATGTGAGTATTTGATGGTAGGAGGGTGCAGTGCTGGGTATGTGAGTATTTGATGGTAGGAGGTGCAGTGCTGGGTATGTGAGTATTTGATGGTAGGAGGGTGCAGTGCTGGGTATGTGAGTATTCGATGATAGGAGGGTGCAGTGCTGTTACAAGATTATTAGGTAGGAAGGTGTAACAGTGGGCATGTGGATATTACATGGTAGGAGCATGTAGTGATGAGTATGTGACTATTAGATGATAGATGGGTGTAGTGCTGGGGATGGGAGCATTAGATGGTAGGACAGTGTGGTGCTGGGGATGGAAGTATTAATCAGTAGAAGGGGGTGTTGGTAATTGTTCTCTCGGTTATTCTTGTATTGCAGGCTCATTTGAAGATTATAAACCTGAAGATTTTGAATATGGTGGTGAAAAAGATAATTATGCAGAGTTAGATAATGGGGATGGAGAGGACCAAGCTGGAGAGGAAGCTGGATTGCCACGGAGGATGCTGTTTTCTTTTACAGAGAAAACAGTAGTTCGGGAAGCACATGTTCGATCTAAGCATCGTAAGAGAGTTCCCTCCTCAAAACACCCCAAAGACTGGACTGCACCTCCTCCTCCTCCTCCTCCTCCTCCTCCACACAGCACTGTGGCCAAGTCAGTGGCCCATTATAGACAAGGATCACACAATGCAAGTCACAAAGTTCTCAATCAACTCGTACCCGGTGGGAAACCCCATCCAGACCCTGCAACCCATACCCCCAGGCGTAAGACAAGGACACAGACTGCTCCTCAAGGCATGCTACAAGTCAGAAAACCAACAGAGAATATAAGGCAACAAACCCTGGGTGGTGGGCAAGGGAGGGGCAAGGGTTACAGGAAGCCAAAAAGGCAAAAACGGGATGTGGAAACCAGGAGGAAGGAAGTCCAGAAACAATGGGCAGTAGAAGGTGGAGAAGATAGGAAGGGGTCTCAGATGAGTGATGATGGTGGTAGAAAGAGGCCTTTACAGGGTGAAATGGAAAAGTACAAACCACAAGGGGGTAATGAAACAGGGCAAGAGGGTGCTGAAAATGAGAAAATACCTTATAGGACTTTGGGGACAAAACAGGTGTCAAAATTGAGTGAGGATCCTATACTGGGAGAAGGGGTGAAGCAGGAGTCTAAGTGGAAGGTTGACGTAAAGAAAATGGATAGTCTAGTTGAAGATATTAAGCAAGGTTCCGAAGATGATGGGCGGAAGGAGCAGTCTAAGTTGAGTGAGGAATTAAATCAGGTGCAATATCAAATGGAGAAAGGGAGACCTCAGTCTACAATTGCAAATGGCTGGAGAGAGGGACTTAAACAGGGTGTTGGGGGTAGACGGAAATCTAAGCAAAGGGAAAGGAAGGTTCAGAGGTCTAAACAAGGTAAAATGGTAAAACAAGTTAAAATGGTAAAACAAGGATTTGAACCAGTTGAAGAGGTGAGGCAGGAGCCTGAATCAATAGACTATGACAACTTAGGACGTTTTGACCCCAGAGTTAAGAGAATGGAGTTCCAGAATGTTGCAGAGCAGGAAAATGAAGCAGTTAATATTCCAGCAGATGCCCCTCTGGATGAAGCAGTTGCTCCTCTGGAGGTAGCCAATGGCCCTCAGGATGCACCCTTGGACCCGGTGAATAAGGAAGGGCCTGGAGCCCCCCAATCTGAAGATGGGGAACCCAAGGAAGAGGAGGAAGAAGAGGAGGAGGAGGAAGGGGAGGAGGAGGAAGAAGAATTGGAGTACCCGTTTGTTTTTGAGCAACCAGTGAACTGGAATCGGACTTTCAGTGTTGGGCAGACAGATTTTCAGGTCCTGCGGTCAGACTTGATCGATCTCCAGTGTAACACATCTGGGAATCTGCTGCTCCCAGAGAGGGAGGCCCTGGGCGTGATCAGCGCTTTTATGAGTAAACTGAACCAGAAGCATCGAGGGTAAGACCAAGAGCAACCTGAAGAAGAGGTTTTTGTGACACTGCTCAAGAGTGAGGCCAGTGTAGCGCAAATGAGTTGGCAAGTACCAGGGGAGTGAAGAGGAAGTACAGAGCGAGAGCTGCACTAATTCTACTGAGAGGTGGGGCAGGTACAGAGAGAGAGAGGGGCAAGTATACGGAGAGAGGGACAAGTATTTATAAGGAGACACCTTGAGCCTTAAAGGGATAGTAATACTTTGTTTTATCTTTATTTTATTTTGTAGGCATTAAAAAAACATGAAGAACGATATAAGTCTTATCTCTCATACCTTTATGGTTTGAGAGATATTCACAAGCAAAGTTTCCCCCTCCCGCCCCTTTTACCTAGTGTAAGCCATCTCTTCTCAGATGTGGAATGTAGTCCATAGACCAGACAGATAACAACAGGGGACAATATTCTTTGTATGAAAAGAATGAAAGCCCTGCCCCCCTTGTCAAGTTTTTCAGGTTTTTCCCTTATCTTAATTGAAGATTGTCCCTCTCTGCAGTCTACCTGGGCACCTCCCTTCTGATCTGGCTGAACGTGGGGGATACTTTACTTGTGAATATCTCTTAAACCATAATGGTTTGAAAGATAAGACTTATATCATTCTTCATGTTTTTTTAATGCCTACAAAATAAAATAAAGATAAAACGAAGTATTACTATCCCTTTAAGTCCAAAAGAAAACTAGAGTAAATCTAGAGCAAACTAACAGCACCATAGGGGAGAAATAAACTCCCGAAACCCCCATCAATTAACTACTTGAATTCTAGTAAGGTCTCCAAAACATTGTTACTCAGTACTTTGAGGATCTTTCTGTCATTCTAGGGGCTAAAATCCTCATTTAAACCTATGATCTGTAAGACCTACTAACAGTATAGGTTGCCAGGATATGTCATGTAGATCAGTCAGTCAGTTTAACACTTTTAGTGCCAGAGGGATACCCAACACATTGCTTTGCAATGCGTTGGGCAACCCACTGGCACACAAAGGGTTAATTGATCAACCTGTATTGAAGCAGGGATATCTTGAAAACATGCACTGTTAGCGGCACTGAAGGACTGATGTTAAAGGGATAGTATTGCCTGAAAATAATTTTATTTTATATTATAGTCCTTAAAAAACATTAAACATGATATAAGTCATATCTCCCAAACCTTTATGGTTAGGGAGATATTAGCAAGTAAAGTTTTCCCCTGGAGTGACGTCACTGCTCAAGCCTTCAGATTTGGAATCCGGTCCCGAGATCAGCCGCGGCTCTTCAGCAGTGCCGAGATCACGATCTTTAAAAAGAATTTCTTCATTGGAATGGTTTACAAAGTGTGCTTGCAAGCCAGGCACACTTTATAGACAGTTCCAATGAAGTAGTTCTTTTTAAAGATCGTGATCTCGGCGCTGCTAAAGAGCTGCCTTCTGATCTGTGGACCAGATTCCAAATCTGTCCACTAGATGGCAGACTTGGCTAAAACAGCCAGAAAAAGGGAACTTTACTTAGCTTTACTTGCTAATATCTCCCAAACCATAAAGGTTAGGGAGATAAGACTTATATCTTTTTAATGTTTTTTAAGGGCTAAAATATAAAATAAAATGATTTTCAGGCAATACTATCCCTTTAACTACTCATGTTATAGTAGGGTGATGTTTTATTTTGCAGGTCACACGTGAAGGGTCGTGTGAGAAGAGGGTGATGGGTCACAGGTGGAATGAGGGTGACCACGTGTTCCTGATTGCCCAGGACAGTCTTGGATTTTAATTGTGTGTTCTGGGCATACCTGGGAAAGGGGGGGAGACTATAAAATGAAAAAAGTATGATGAATAGGCTGTGGAAGGAGGCGGGAGTAGGAGGAACACACTGGAAGGAGCAGATGTTGGCAGAGTTTCATCAGAAACTCCCCACGTCAGAAGAATCAGCCTCTGTCCCCAGAGACCCAGTAATTATCAGCAGAAACCGGAGTCTCCGGGGCAAATCCCAGAAGTTCCCAGCTATGGCCCTGGGCAGCCCCCTTCTGGGAAAATAAACTGGTCCCTGAATGATGACTGCAGAGCACAGAATGCTCTTATACAAATTGTAGCCAGTGCGGAGCTGTAAGAAAATGGCCTCCACTTAGAGTTCTAAACACTAGAGAGAGAACTGAACCAACTTCCTGAAAGCAAACAGGAGCTGTAACACCATTTTCATATAGAGTATGGCTGTGTTAAAGGGATAGTAATACTTGCAAATTACTAATCCCCATATTGTAGCTTTGTTAAAAAGAAACTTATTGCCCCCAGTGTCATCTCTCAAACCCTTATGGTGTGAGAGATGATAGCGCTCAGAGTTCCCCCCTCCCTCCACCTTCCCTGACTGAACGTTGACTGCAGGGGAAGCTGTCATACGACAGTCTTATGTGCATCAGGTGGCTCTGCAACAGAACCAACTTCCTGAAATCAAACAGGAGCTGTAACACCATTTTCATGTAGAGTATGGCTGTGTTAAAGGGATAGTAATACTTGCAAATTACTAATCCACATATTGTAGCTTTGTTAAAAAAAAAACGTATTGCCGCCTGTGTCATCTCTCAAACCCTTATGGTTTGAGAGATGATAGCACTCAAAGTTCCCCCCTCCCTCCCCCTTCCCTGACTGAACGCTGACTGCAGGGGAGCTGTCGTACGACAGTCTTATGTTCATCAGGCGGCTCTGCAACAGAGCCAAGATCGCATTTATAAAAAATAATTCTTTCACTGAAAAGGTCTTCTACGTGTGCTTGGTTTGCAGTGTGCTTGGTTTGCTAGCACACGTAGAAGACCATTTTAGTGAAAGATTTGTATTTTATAAACACTATCTCGGCAATGCTGCAGAGCCGCCTGAGGCAAGTAATACCAGATATCCCTGCAGTCAGCATTCAGTCAGGGAAGGGGGAGGGAGGGGGACCTTTGCGCGCTATTATCTCTCAAACCATAAGGGTTTGAGAGATGACACCGGGGGCAATAAGTTTCTTTTTAACAAAGCTACAATATGGGGATTAGTAATTTGCAAGTATTACTATCCCTTTAAGGCTGGGATCTTGATGTACGTTTTCTTGTAATCCAGCATAGGCCCAACTTTCTGTCAAATCAGTGAATAGGGACTTATCCCTCAAGCATTTTAAACTCTGTGGTGCTCTGGAGAAAGAGCAGGGTGAGCAATGGCATTTAATGTTGTCACTGAGGAGAATTACTCTGCCACTCGTCTTGGTTCTGTCCCTGAATGGCAGAAAGAAAATGTGGTCACCGTATGTGGGACTAAAGCAGCAGTGGCCAACACTGGCCCTTACGAACTACCAGCAGTGCGTGTTTTCACGGGCATTGCTAGGTACTGTTTTAGGGTAAAGCTGTAGGTCTTGTAATCAACCCTTTGAAGACAACAGAGGTGCCCAATGTTTGCGAAGCAAGGAGTTTGATACCTCTCTGGTGCTCAAAGGGTTTTAAGACTTTAGTCTTGTTGCAAAAAATAGAGCCAATCCTCCTACTTGTGATGGTGAACAGTGCACCAAAAATGCATTAGGATGTACTAAGTCCTAGGAACCTAGGGCAGGATGCAGGAAACATGCGCAATCACTATTTCCAGTGTAAAAACCATTAGCGAATAGGTTTGCTCATGATTTTGTTGACTGCGCATGAAAAATCAAGATTAGCAAACAGCTGCACATATTTTCTTTTTTTATGGGCGTGGTCAGGATTAACGAATCTGTCTGAATGGAATAACGAATGCGCCTAATGCAGGAAGTGCTTTTGCAAATGATTTTATACGTCTGTGTAGTGTTGTCATAAAAGTTAATTTTTCATGCGCAGTTCAAGACACGTTCAGAATATGGCTTCCTGCATTAGAACATGCGCAATATCTGTCTGTGCAAGAAAAATGCCTTTAGCTCATGCTCACATTTCGTTAATAGTAACTTCACTGCTTGTAGTCTACTGCTAGCTGTTTATGTTTCAAATCTGATAAAGACTTTTGTCCCCTATGATCCGGTGTGTCCTAACGGCAGACTTGGAGTGCAAGGTCAGAAATGACAGCCACAGAAAATTACGACTCGAGCACAGAGAAACAGGACAAGGAGAAAAATTAGATTAGAAACAGATACAGAAAAGTGTCAGAGACCGGGGGAAGTTATGCACTAAGATGTGATAAAGAGGAGATGACTTCTCCAGTGATATCACTTCTCCAGTTCCTATGTTATTCTATGGATCCTATACACTAAGATCTCCAGAGATGGAGAAACCTTAGTGCGTTGGCTCCATAGAATAACAAAGGAACTGGAGAAGTGATGTCACTGGAGAAGTCATCTCCACTTTATCACCTCTTTATCACTCCTTAGTGCATAACCCCCTACTTCTCCAGTGATGTAACTTCTTCAATTCCTATGTTATTCTATGGAACCTATTCATTAACAATTATCTTGCTTGAGAAACGTTAGTGCATTGGCTCTGTAGAATAACATAGGAATTGGAGAAGTGACATGACTGGAGATGTTATCTCCATATAATCACTCCTTAGTGCATAACCCCCAGCATTTGTTAAACTGAGCCCTGCCTCCCCCCCCCCAGCTCCTACTAATCCTGTCGGTCTGAGCCATAGGGTCTGATATTACCCACTTGTTATATAGACCACTGTAACTGATTCTGTATTGCTGGGGTAGTCAATTGTTAGACCTCTTGCTGTTGATGGCTGCAACTTCCATCATCTCCAACCAGCCAGAGGCTGATAACGGATGATGTGAGCAGTAGTCCCCAACAGATGAAGGTCCAACAACTAACTACCCCTGTCGTAGTGAACGGTAGTTGGACACACAGATTGGTGCGCTAAATACTGGTCCTCTGAAGTCTGAAAGCCTTTTATTATGGTTGTAGGTTGTACCGCCTACAGCGCATTATCAATATAGAGAAACGCCAGGATTATATCCGTGGGAGCCGCTACTTTCTGGAGCTTGAACTGAAGGACCGATATGGACGAAGCCTCCGCTTTGCCCACTTTGTCTTTGCACCTGGTTTGCTTTGGCTTTCATCTGAAGACCGAGAGAGAGAACGAGAGATGAGGAACATGATGTGGGGACCAAAGAGACGGCTGATGGGAACAGATGTGATGCCTGAACTCTGCTGGCCATCCGGGCTCACGTGGAACCAGAAGGCTGTTGTGCACTTTATAGTGCCAAGTGAGTATGAGAAAATTCATGTGTGTGTACAAGAGAGTGTGTGATGAGCTCTGTGTGTGAATCAGCGCATGGCTAAATTATCTCTCAGTAGCCCCATGTCTTTCCGGAAGATCTCATATTCAACAGTTCTCTCTATTGAGGACTGTAACAATGTCTGCACTATTATTTTGGAGGAAGGGATGAAATTCAGTAACAACAGTAGTAATGGTTTGCTGCTCTTCTGTGTCTCTTCTGATATTGAGCCTAGAGTCTAGCTTACAGTGGTGGTGCTACAATATAAGCATACTAAGCAGCTGTGTAGGGCCCAGTAGCACATATACAGGACCACTACTGCATGCAAACAAGATCAGATAGCAATGTCTTTTTAGAAATACAGAGATGCACACACATGCACACACACACACACAACAGAGATGTACACACAGACATACACTCAACAGGCATGCATGCACACACACATACATTCAACAGACATGCATACAAGCACACACACTCATGCACATACATGCATACACATGCAACAGATATACATATGCGACAGGCACACACATGCAATAGTTATGCATACACATGCAACAGATTTACACATGCAACAGACATGCACACATAGAGGGGGGACATTGATATCAAAGCAATGTATTGAAGAGCTTTATAGCATTTATAGAGTTAAAAGCCCCTTTTTCATAATGGGAATTCTCATTTGTTTCCCATGGTGCTGGTTGTGTGTGTTCCAGCAGTGCACTCTACGTTTTACCTACAAACATAGCGTTTCCCAGTATGCCGATGTAATTATTGTATCTTTAAAGGTTTAAGGCTAAACTGGACTGCAGACAATTGCGCTTCCAGTTCAATTTAAAGTGATTCATCATCCCTTGCTCCATGATATGAATGTAATGGTTGTAGACCAGTCCAGAGAAGGAACCTATATCTCACTGTAAGATGTAAGCACAGCGGAATGTGTTGAAGTCCTTTGTAGCAGTCATAGGATTAACTCTTTGACGGCCAGTGGGGTACGCAAAGCAATGTGTTTTGCACTCCTGTGTCACTCAAAGTGTTAACCTTTTGAGAGTCAGACGGGGACGCAGCATATTGCACAGCAATGCTTTGAGTTCCCCTCTGGCACTCAAAGGGTTAAAAGGCCATTTTGCATCATGGGAATAGTAATTTGTTTCTGATGGTGCAGCTTGTGTGTTCCAGAACTGCCCTGTGCCCTTTACCTGCAAACATAGCGTGTTGCAGTACACAGACGTACTTCTTACATGTTTAAAGCAACTGAACTGTGAATTTCAGTTGAAGAGCTTTGTAGCATTCGTAGGGTTAACCCTTTGAGTGCCAGATGGGTACACAATGCATTGCAAACCATATCTGGGTCAGTGTCACACCGCTGAGTTCCATATGCTGGCAAGGCTATGCTGTGAGCGCTTGTAGGACTGTCCCCTGATACTGCCCTGTGTTGTCTGGCCAGCATATGGAACTCTGCTGCGTGACACTGGCCACGTCCTTTGGAGGACGCTGCCCCAACTTCATGCTCCTCTGTTCTGCAGCACAAATGTGAACAGACATGAAAAATTGCAAGAATTATGGCCTTAAGTAACCCCTTGAGTGCCAGAGGAGTGTGTAATACATTGCTGAGCAATGCGTTGCATAACCCTATGGCACTTAATGGATTAACAGTGTACCTGATGACTGCCTCTCCTCTGTGTTGCGGACCAAATTTTACAAGTCATCAAAGAATTGTGCAATTGGGATTCGTTACCCCCTTGAGTGGCAGGATGTTATCCCGGTGCTGTAGGTTCCCACTGGTGGCCGTACTACAGGTCCAGCTGAGGCCACTGGGAGTCAGAGTGAGTGAGTGAGAGTGTGTGGTATGTGTGTCTGTGTGTGTATGTATATATGTATGTGTGTGTTGGCCATGTTTTCTTTTTTTTCTTCAGGTGGATGTTGAGGAGGGCAAACTCCTTGCAGAGATTTTGACATGAGTGGCCAAATGGCACCTTGCCTAAGCCCCTATGGAGTCTTAATTCGTGTTTGATTACATGCCCCCAAGCTAGCAAGAAGACCTGTTGTTTTAAGCTTGAGACCTGGGGTTTTAACCCTCTCAGCCAGTGTTAAGCAATTCTCCTGACTGTGATAATACTTTTCACTTGACCAACCAATCAAGGAAGCAAGATTTAAGGTTGCATAGGTCTTGATATGAGTGTAGATGTGCATGTTGGAGAGTCTGAATCGCTGAATGTAGACTGGGTGGAGTGGATTTAGGTCATTATTAGAGAGGGCTCCACTGTATAATATGATTTTGTCTTTTATTCCTAGTAAAAAACCAGGCTCGCTGGGTGCAGAAGTTTATCTGGGATATGGAGGATTTGTACCAGACCACTTCAGACCCCCTATTCAATGTTATCATTGTGGATTTCAGCAGCACAGACATTGATGTGGAGGCTGCACTGAGACAGTCACGAATCCCCAGGTAACAACACTGAGCACAAGAAGTTGTGCACTGTCTATGGGAGGATCAGTGCAAGGTGTGGGTGTGTGGGGGGGGGGGTGCAAGAGAAGGAGGTACAGGCAGGTACTTGTGGATTATTATATGGGGGTGGTGAGTGAGGTTACAGGTATCCAATTGTACATCTCTTCAGAATTATTTGGCACTATAAAAAGTTTTTTTTAGACATTACTAACACTTTAAAGTTGGTAAAGTAGATCCTTGGATGTTGATCAGGAGTCAGATTTCTTTTTATATGTAACACAAATTAATTCTGTGTATAGGGGTTTATCTTTGTTAGTAAATTGTTGCTGATGGTGATTTGTTAATACCGTACTCTGTGCTCTTTTTTATATTTCTTAGTAAATTGTCACGGCTGGCAATACTCTGTGCTAGTAGTTCAGACTCCATGTGGGTCTGGGTTAAACAAATGCTGGTATCCTTTTGAAATATTGCATTTAAAGGAGCAGTAAACTTTTTTATGAAAAAAAAGTATATATCGTAGGGGATTTTCCTACTGAGTAAAATAAGGGTACCCCCACTGCTGAGAGATTTATATTTCCAGAGTTATTACAGTTTAAACCCATGTTTTTTTACATTAGCAGTGCCCTCTAGTGGTCAAATTGTAATTAGTTTTTCTGTTAGATTCTAATGGAGAGGAAAGTCAGAAAAGTCAGTGATATACAATTCTCCATAGAATGCGATAGAAACTGCCTGTCACTTCCTGTCAGTTAGTAAACACACTAAATTCACTTCCTGATTATTTGAAGTGCTATAAGTTTTGAATAAAAAATCTGAGAGCAGTGGGAGTGACCTTGTTTTATTCAGTAGGAAATGCTCTGTAAAATATGTGTTTTTCATAAAAAAAGTTTACTGCTCCCTGCCGTATTAAGTAAGTCGCTGTCATTAAAAGGGCGACATGAGAATCTAGCCCTGCATATAAGCGCAAGATTATCATGTCTCCTCATGAAAGGACGCTGCTCTCAGGGCTTAATAGCACTACAACTCCCATAATCCTCAGATTTATACTACTGTGAATGCAAAGGAAAATGTTGCATACAAAACAAAAAGTATTTTGCACATTTTTGTTGGATAAATATGCTCAACTAGTTATAAAGCCGGTATACACGGGCTGATCCGGAGCGGGGAGCTCCGGATGGCTCACAACCTGTCTGTGCTCCCAGCTCCGGGGCAGCAGCGGAGGTGCTGGGTGACAGTTTGTTACCCAGCCTCCTCTGCTGCTGCCCTAGAGCCGGGAGCACAGACAGGCTGTCAGCCTTCCAGAGCTCCCCGCTCTGGATTAGTCCGTTCTGCGAGTCCCTACTGAGCATGTGCGGTTACGCACACAGTGAGCGACGCATTCTAGGACTTTATGTTATTAGGGCTGTCTCTCCCCTTCTCTGCATACAGAATGACAGGGTGGAGTGGAACACGCAGAGAAGGGGAGAGACAGCCCGGAGCAGCGCTCAGGATATTGAGTTCACTGAGACTAATTTAACAATCTTCTGCAAATCTCCATAAAATTTGCCAATACCCTTTAAAAAAAGTGACTTGTGCATATTTATATAACACAAATGTGCAAGATACTTTTTGTTTTGTAAAGGCTGATGAGATCGCTCAGTGGTAAATTCCCTGATTACAGAGCCTGTTTAACCGCAAGGTTGCAGGTTCAAATCCTGACAGGGTGAGCTCAGCCCTTCATCCTTCCGAGGTCGATAAATAAGTACCATTGATTGGGTAATAGTAACATCTATTATTCAGCTGCTGACTTGGTTAATTCCGAGAGCATGCTCTTAAAGTGCTTTGAGTCCCACTGGGAGACTAGTTATTATTATTATGCAACATTTTCCTTCGCATTCACAGTTGTATACATCTGAGGATTATGGGAGTTGTAGTGCTATTAAGCCCTGATAGCAGCGACCTTTCATGAGGCGATATGAGAATCTTGCGCTTATTTGCAGGGCTAGATTCTCATGTCTCTCTTTTAATGACAGCGACTTACTTAATGTGATGTGTAACCGCACAATCTTTTAAATGTGATATTTTAAAAGGTGTGAATTTTGGAACATGCTCCCCGACCTGTGGTGGCAGGCATGGGGAACATTCCCCTTGAAGCCTCTGGGTTGGGGGCTGGCACATGGTTCTTAACATGAAGGTTACTGGAATGTGTCACATCTTAGCTGACATTGGAGTATTGACTGACAAGGTCATGGCCTTTAACCTTCAATGCTTGTTAGTGGTGTTTTATTTGGGAAAGTGTTGTACTATGAACCAATGGTGATCTGCCATCTGGCAGTCATGTCTTTTGACAACATTTTTTTTTTACAAATATATACACATCAGGATCATATCTGGTAACTTTTAAAGTAAGCTGACCCTGAGAGCTTTCAATTATTAACTCTTAGCTCTCTTCATAGCATAGGTTACAAGTGGTATGTCCCTGCTTGCTGTAAGCTGCTCCAATCAGGTGCTTCAACCAGTCATCAATTAAGCCTGTACCTTTCTATAACGTGGAGATCTCACCACTTAAATACACATAGTACAAGCAGGATTTCCCACTCTGTCTTTTTTGTAGAAACTGCAACAATTTAATGAGTAAAGAAGCACTTAAAGGGATGGTAATGTTTCACAAAAACAGCAGCTCCAGTTATATGATTATATCTTAGTATTTGGGCCATGGAGAGTGTTATTTCAATACTGTCAGAGTTGTAGTTCAAGTAGGCTGACCAGACCTCACCTTTAACCGGGGACACTGAAATTAAAGCAGCCCTGCAGTATGCATTTTTCATATGTGTCCCCGGTTAAAGGTGAGTTCAAGAGTAATTGAATGATAAAGTATCCCCCTCCCGCCCCTTTTACCTAGTGTAAGGCGCCTCCCCTCAGATGTGAAATCTGGTCTTTTGACCGGACAGATCACTGCAATAAGGAAAACCCCACCCCCCTTGACAGGTTTTTCAGGTTTTCCCTTATGATCACTGAAGATTGTCCCTCTCTGCGATCCATCCAGACAGTCTTGCTGCTCTGAGGTGAGCAGTGTTACATCAGTAAAAGGGGCGGGAGGGGAATACTTTATCATTCAATTACTCTTGAACTACAACTCTGACAGTATTGAAATAACACTCTCCATGGCTCAAATACTATGAAGATTAATTGGAGCTGCTGTTATTGTGAAACATTCCTATTAATTGGTGTAGATCATATAGTAGGTAACACAAGACTCTCTCACTCTGAAAATGTTGTCCTTTGCCCTGAGATTTTGGTCCAAACCCTGAGTCTCAAGGTCACACCCTGAGTGTTCCCAGATATGATTAAGATATTATATTTGACATGCTTGTTTTTCTTCATGTGTGCAATATATTTTTGCTTTATCTATAAATGTATTCATAAAATGTTTTGTCCTTAACCCCTTGTATGCTTTGGAGGCCTCTGTAGCATCCACAAGGTTAATAGCACATTTGTAATGAATAATCATCACCATATTTTTTAGTGGGAGGAGTAATTATTCCTAGTTCTTTCTCCTTGTTTTGGGCAATGTATAAGCGAAATGCGTCAGACTCACTTTTTTTGCCTGTTGTGAGATGTGTAGGAAAAAAAGGAATTCTGGGACAAACCAATTGCATTAGAAATACAAATCCCTATTGAATGCTACAGAGGTCTCCAATGCATGTGTTGGAGACCTCTGTAGCATTCAAGGGGTTAAAATTCCCATTTAAATCAGTGGAGTTTGGTGAATTTGTATCTTTCTCTGGAGGTGTTAAATAATTGCTCAAATTTTCTTTCTGCATATCATCCTAAGTCTCATTCATAAATATTTCAAATGTGTATGCCTCTTATTCTTTCTTTCAAGCGGAACTATCACCCCAAATAAAGCAACCCCCCCAATAATTATTCATATAGTGATAAGTATAGCAATACTAGTATTATCTTGGCTTAGAGACATCTGCTCTCCTGCACTGTCCATCCCGGTCTCCTCTAGGAGGCGCTGCATTGTACCTTAAGGTAACAGGAAGTGACTGCAGGCCCAGGAGCACAGATGCCTCTAAAGCAAAATGCCTGGCCGTCAGTCTCAGAAGAAGTAGGATTTCTTAATAATGCTGTACTTATGCTGAATATTAGTACTATTTCTAAGCTTATCGCTATATGTCTAATTATTGCGGGGGACTTTATTTTGGGTGATAGTTCCCCTTTCAGTTTTGTATTCTCCATATTCCTCGCATTACCATGCCCAATAACACCAACACAATTGTTTTCCTTTCTCCTAGTCTAATATCTCTCTTTCTCTCTCTAGTTACCAGTTCTTAAAGCTGGAGGGGAATTTTCAGCGTTCGGCTGGATTACAGGCTGGGATCAACATGGTGAAGGTGAGACAAAGAGTTAATTTCTGGTGCACAATCCATCCTTAGCTCCATAATCACGGATGGTTTTACATCCCAGGCACTCTAGGCACCCTTTGTGCAACCCATTGCCCCACCCACAGTCCCTTTGGTTGCTAGAGACATCTCCAGTGTGGTGCTTCACAATGCGTTGGTGATCTCTCCAGCATCAAAGGGGTTAAATAACAGTCTGTAACTGGGTATTAAACTAGCACAGGGACATATTGACATTGCTCTGGCCACACCTACAATTCAGAATGTGAGTTAAAAGAGATTGCACCCTGGGTAGGATACTTATCCTATAGAGCCTCATCATTTCGAGGGTAGGCTCGTTCCTAGTTGAGCGTCTCTGACTAGCTCTTTTGCATGTGAGTGTGGCAAGCACAGCTCAGAATTTGGGTTTCTAGGTAGTTGCCTACTTTGTCTCATGGAAAATCTAGCCCCTGGACAAACATTTATAATGCAGTTTCTAATGGGGAATAAAATAGGGTCATTCAGAGCAGCTGCTTTCACAGATTTAATCCTGACATACAGTGGATATAAAAAGTCTACACACCCCTGTTAAAACGCCAGGTTCTTGTGATGTTAAAGAATGAGACAAAGATAAATCATGTCAGAACTTTTTCCACCTTTAATGTGACCTTTAATGTGAACAATTCAATTGCAAAACAAACTGAAATCGTTGAGGGGGGAAAATAAAAAACTCACAATAACCTGGTTGCATAGGTGTGTACACCCTTAAACGAATATTTGTTGAAGCAAGAGATTTTTTTTTGCCTCTTTCTCCCCCTCATTGACTCTTGATCCCTCCTTTTGCCTCTCTCTCCTGTTCTTGACTCTTGATCCCACTCCTTTTGCCGCCTGATCCTTCCTCCTTTTGCCTCTTTTTCTCCCTCTTGACCCCCCTCTGTCACTTTCACCCACTCTTGATGCCCCCTCTTGCCTCTCTTGATCCCCCTTTTGCCTTTCTCCCTCTCTTGATGATCTCCCCTACTTTTGCCTGCTTCTCCCTCTTGCCTGTGACCGTCCATGTCTGCTGACTGCTTAACTTAGGTGCGGCCAGCCTACCCGGTGCGCAGATGCAGTGCTCTTCACTCTGCGTCTGATGTCACTGGGTCTAGACCCGGCCTGCCTCCACTGACACTAGATGCAGCCCAAGGGCCAACAGTTCTTCAGATCTCGCGGCCGCGGTCCTGTCACCTTGCAGCAGCGGATAATTGGCATGTTGATTTAAGCAGCCCCATGGAAGCCCAATGCAGGCGGCATATAGGGAATTTTCCCAGTATCCCTGTAAGCCAGTCTGGTCCTGTGCATTGCTTACCCCTCTGGCACTCAAAGGGTTACATCCCACACAATAAACTTTATTAGTCTGAATAGGATTAGCCATAAAGATAGAGAGACCTGCCCATATTTCAAAAGGGCCACAAACCTTCTCAAGACAGCAGTATGTCCCTGTTCAGTTATAGACTAAAGCAGAGCTCAAATACAAAAACAGTAAATAAATATAATTGCTGTATGAAGGACGAACTGCTAAGCAAACCCTTCTATAGTTAATACTCTGAGTGACATTTTGCAATATGTTGTATACCTCTCTTTCACTCAAAGGGTTCAACAGATTGAGACACTTATTTCAAGGGTATAGCATAATATAGTAAAGGAATGTCTGATGACCGTCAATACAGTTGAAACGTTGGCACTGAATTTACAGGTCTCTACCTTTTTTGGGAGTTTCTCTAGAAGCAGGTTTGATATCTTCTACACAACACTGTAAAGAGTCTTCGTCTCTTTCTCTTCCAGAATCCGCACAGTATCCTCTTCCTGTGTGACCTGCACATTCATTTCCCTTCGTCCATCATTGACTCCATGCGCACACATACTGTGGAGGGCAAGATGGCATTCGCTCCTATGGTGATGAGGCTGAACTGCGGGGCTTCAGTGACCTGGCCAGAGGGTAAGACTGAGTGATCAGTGGCCACTGAGTCTGATGTACTGAAAGCAATCGGAACAATCCTGGGTCTTTATAACTGTATCTGGACCTTGGGGTGTTACTACATAAGACTACTGGAGATCAAGGTCTCAGGTATAAAACTCCAGTTCTTGGTACTAGGCTGGTGCATGTAATGGTGTAATGCTCTGCTGACCTGTCCGATAGTGATAATGCAATTTGGGCTGCATGGCTCAATAGTAATGCATTAGGTGGTCCCAAGCCCCAGGTCTTTTGGGAACACAGTGACTCTCCGATCGGGAGCCCCTCACTATCACAGTCCCACCTTCTCTCTGTCTCCAGCATTTTCACACCTGCACACTGACAGATAAAGGGGCCTTATTCATCAAGAGGAATTCTGAAACAAACCAATTGCACCACAGTGGGGGCATCTAATGCATTACTAGTGAGCCAATCAGCACAGATTGCATTAGCACTGTTATACAGATCAACAGAGCATTACACCATTACATGCACCAGCCTAGTACAAAGAACTGGGGCTCTATACCTGAGACCTTGATCTCCTATAGTTGTTACATAGTAACATCCCAAAGTCCAGATATAGTTACTGTATATATCAGAGACATATGAAAGGGTTAATGACTGCCACACTAAAGAGATAAATGGTGACGGATAGCACGGCCCCAGACACACACAAACCACAATAACATCAAAAAGGAGGTAGATGTCGAGTTGGGGAGTCAGCCCATTGTGTATGTGAGAGCTGCACTCAGCCTGGTAGCTGCTGAGAACACACGTAATATCTACTCCTGATTAGGATGTTTCCTATAGTGTCTGTATTCATAACACACTTCCTTTATAAAACATTCTATGCTGATGTAGGCATATATACAACCACATCTGACTTTTTAAAATATGTTTTATTAAAAGCACGGGCAAAGCTGTGCCAATTTTGCTATATTTTATTTTTTCTGTGGGAGGGAGAGGGTTAAGGCAAAATGGGGAAAGGAAGGGAGAGGGAGATGAAGCAGCAAATTAAAGGGAAACAGAGGAGAATGGAAGAGAGATGATTTGAGCCCGGTCATCTACCGAAATGTTTCCAAGGGGCCGGGGAAAAACCATACTATGACCCCCAGTTCAGTCCACTCTGCCTCTATGTTTATATGGAGGGGGCTAGTGCCTGCCCATGGGGCTGAGAGGGAAGAGGTCTTCACCCCCTTCCTCCTTGTCCTCCTGAGACATACGACATTGTCCATTTGGCACATTCCATTGGCTGGCTGCTTGCAACAAGCCCGCCCCGGGGTGTGGCTGCCAGTGCCCTTGCAATAAATACATACACATACATAATGAATAACAAACAATGCACACCCCAAAAACACAAACAACACAATCAGACTGGCAACGCTGTCAGCACTAGTGATGAGCGAGCACCCCAATGCTCGGGTGTTCGGGTGCTCTGACCGAGCACCCCCTGAGGCTCGAGTGCTCGGCCGAGCACCCGAGCCCCATTGAAGTCAATGGGAGGACTCGAGCATTACACCAGGCACCCCCTGCTCTGATGAGGGGAGGGTGCCTGGTCCATAGGAAAAGGGCAGAAAAGGATGGAAACACCACAGAAATGGTTCAGGGACAGCATAGGGAGGATGTCTGGATGCATCTTGGACTCCAACATCGCTGCTGGGAACGATCTTTCGCCCGTAGTACGCCATTTTTACAGACTGACCATAAAACACACAAAAAGGAAAATAAAAACGACTTTAGGCGAAAAATTGTTACCAAACAATATTTGCTGTATATTTACTTGTATATCATCTGCAAATTCTCCCAAAAATTTCCTTGGTTTTCGGAAGTGAGGCCATGATTAAGAGGGAAACGTGCGCAGAGGCAAATTCTCCCAAAAATTTCCTTGATTTTCAGAACTGAGGCCATGATTAAGAGGGAAACGTGCACAGAGGCAAATTCTCCCAAAAATTTCCTTGATTTTATTGAACTGAGGCCATGATTAAGAGGGAAACGTGCGCTGAGCCGACCATCTAAAACATTATGGGTGAGGGTCTGCTGCAGAGCTGACCATCCTAAACATTATATGCGAAGGCCCGCTAGTGAGCTGACGCTATAAAACATTATATGAGAGGGCCCGCTAGAGAGCTGACCCAATAAAACATTATATGAGAAGGCCCGCTGGTGAGCTGACCTATATAAAAATTGTCAAACAGGGCCCGCTGGTGAGCTGGCCCTATATAAAAATTATATCACAGGGCCCGCTGGTGAGCTGGCCCTATATAAAAATTATAGCACAGGGCATATGGAAGAGGAGGAGGAGGATGAGAAGATTAAGAGTCAACCATATACCCGTTTTTTGGGTGGAAGGGGTGAATGGGAATACAGAGTATTCCCATCATTGTAAATAATATATGTAAAGTGAGTTTATGTTCCCCCGGGGCTTTCCTCCAGTGGAGTGGAGAAGTCAGGGGAAATCCAGGCCTTGTTCATTTTTATAAGTGTCAACCTATCAGCATTGTCGGTGGAAAGGCGGATACGCTTATCTGTTATGATGCCACCAGCAGCACTAAATACCCGCTCAGACAGAACGCTGGCGGCAGGGCAGGCCAGCACCTCCAAGGCGTAGAGTGCCAGTTCATACCACGTGTCCAGCTTGGACACCCAGTAGTTGTAAGGCACAGAGGGATCATTGAGGACGCTGACACGGTCTGCTACGTACTCCTTCACCATCTTCCAAAACTTTTCCCTCCTTGTGACACTAGGCTGCGCATCAGGGTGAGGGTGCTGGCGGGGTGTCATGAAGGTGTCCCACGCCTTGGAGAGTGTTGCCCTGCCTTTGTCGGAACTGCTGTGTGCTCCCCTTTTCTCCCCTTCTCGGTTGGCCAAGGTAGCACGTACTCTGCCGCCAGCGTTGTCAGATGGAAAATTTTGGAGCAATTTTTCAACAAGAACCTTCTGGTATTGCACCATTTTGCTTGTCCTCTCCACCGGAGGAATGAGAGATGAGAAATTCTCTTTGTAGCGGGGGTCCAGAAGGGTGAACACCCAGTAATCCGTGTTGTCTAAAATGCGTGTAACGCGTGGGTCACGGGAAAGGCAGCCTAACATAAAGTCAGCCATGTGTGCCAGAGTACCAACAGGCAAGATTTCGCTGTCCTCACCAGGAGGATGACTCTCAATCTCCTCATCCTCTTCCTCCTCTTCTGCCCACCCACGCTGAAGAGATGGAACTAAAGTTCCATGGCTACCCTCTGTAGCGGAGACAACCGTGTCTTCCTCCTCCTCCTCCTCCTCCTCCGCCTCCTCCAATTGTCGCTGAGAAGACGAAGTGAGGGTGCTCTGGCTATCACCTTGTGTAAGCTCTTCCTCCCCCATTTCCACCTCTTCCACATGCAAAGCGTCGGTTTTAATTGTGAGCAGCGAGCGTTTCAGTAGACACAGAAGTGGGATGGTTACACTGATAATAGCGTTATCGCCGCTCACCATCTGTGTCGATTCCTCAAAATTGCGTAAAACCTCACAGAGGTCTGACATCCATTCCCACTCCTCACTTCTGATTACAGGAAGTTGAACGGAGAGGCGACGACCGTGTAACAGCTGGTACTCCACTACTGCCCTCTGCTGCTCACAAAGCCGGGCCAACATGTGGAAGGTGGAGTTCCAGCGCGTGCTCACGTCACACAGCAGCCGGTGAGCTGGCAATTGTAAGCGCTGCTGCAGCTTCAACAGGCCGGCTGAAGCTGTTGATGACTTACGGAAATGTGCACACACGCGGCGCACCTTGGTCAAGAGATCATGCACATTGGGGTAGGTTTTTAGAAATCGCTGCACCACTAAATTAAATACATGCGCTAGGCATGGTACGTGTGTGAGCTTGCCGAGCTCCAAAGCCGCCACCAAGTTACGCCCATTATCACACACAACCATGCCTGGTTGCAGGTTGAGTGGCGAGAGCCACTGCTCGGTCTGGTGACTAATCCCCTGCAACAGCTCTGAGGCCGTGTGCTGTTTGTCCCCAAGGCAGATCAGCTTCAGCACGGCCTGTTGACGCTTCCCCACTGCAGTGCTACACTGCTTCCAGCTACTGGCTGATGGGGGAGTGGCGGTGTGTGTAGAGAATTCGGAGGTGGAAACGGAGGAGGAGGAGCCAATAACGTAGGTGCTGGTGGAAACCCTGATGGAGGTAGGGCCCGCAATCCTCGGCGTGGGTAGCACCCGTGCCATCCCAGGGTCCGAGTCGCTCCCAGCCTCCACGACATTCACCCAGTGTGCCGTCAGGGAAATGTAGCGTCCCTGGCCACAAGCACTTGTCCATGTGTCAGTCGTTAAGTGGACCTTCCCAGTAACTGCGTTGGTCAGGGCACGGGTGATGTTACGGGACACATGGTGGTGTAATGCGGGGATGGCACACCGGGAAAAGTAGTGGCGGCTGGGGACCGCGTACCGAGGGACAGCTGCTGCCATCAGGCTGCGGAAGGACTCAGTGTCCACAAGCCTAAATGGCAGCATTTCGATGGCCAGTAATTTTGAAAGGTGTGAGGTTAGTGCTATGGCCTGTGGGTGGGTGGCTGGGTACTTTCTCTTGCGCTCAAATGCCTGGGGTAACGACATTTGGACGCTGTGCTGGGACAGGGAAGTGGATGTGGTCGCTGATGGTGCTTCAGATGCTACAGGTGCAGGGCGGGAGGTATGCGGGCCTGCGCCTTCAACAGGCGATTGGCCGGCACCGAAAACAGGGGAAGAGGAGGCAGTGGTGTGGCCTGCAGACACAGATGGGCGATCCAGGCGTTCCTCCCACTTACTACGGTGCTTGGATGCCATGTGTCGGATCATGCTGGTGGTGGTGAGGTTTCTAGTGTTCATGCCTCGGCTCATTCTGGTGTGGCACAGGTTGCAAACTACAATTCTTTTGTCGTCCGCACTTTCCTTAAAAAAACGCCATACCGCGGAACACCTACCCCTTGGCAAGGTAGATTTACGCAAGGGGGTGCTCCGTGGAACATTTGCGGGCCGGTTTGGTGCGGTCCGCCTTCTTTCTGTAGCCACACCACTGCCTCTTCCAGCCTGTTTCGGTGCTGCAGATGGCTCACCCTCAGGACTGCTGTCATCGCTCGGCTCTACACCTTCCCAGGTGGGGTCAGTCACCTCATCGTCCACCAAGTCCTCCTCCACTTCCTCACTCTGATCATCCTCCTCAAGTCTTGATCCCACCACATACTCAGTCATTGACAACTGTATAACATTCTCCTCAACAAGGTCTTGAGACGGAAATAGTGGTTGATTTAATGGCAACTGTGTCTCATCATCATCATCATCATCCACTACTTCCTTTGACCTTAAATGCCGTTCACATCTGTCATCTTCTTGAGATTGGGTAGCCTCTAGAGGTTGTGAATCAGGGCACAAGATGTCATGTTCCTCTGCAAGCGTGCTTGGAGAGAGGGTCAAATGAAGGATTGGTGATGAGACGAGCTCCTCACTATATCCCAGTGTGGGATCACTTCTTTGACCAGACCGTCTATAGTGGGAGGAAGGATGATCAGAGTGAGGATTATGTTGACCAGACTCTTGGCTACTGAGAGTGGACTTGGTGGAAGACAGGGTGGTGCTTAACCGACTGGAAGCAGTATCAGCTGTCATCCAACCGACCACCTGTTCGCAGTGGTCGGACCTCGAGAGTGATGTCCTGCGACGCCCTGTAAAATTACACATGAAGCTAGGTATGGTGGATGTCTTTCTTTCTTGTGCTCTGGCACCAGGCACAGTTTCTCCGCGTCCTGACCCGCGCCCTGAACTTTCAGGATCACGTCCACTTCCCCGTCCCTTTTTACCCGCCTTCTTCATCTTACACAGAATATGTGACTTTAATATTTGAGTTTGAAAACTTAACAGTATTTCTTATTATTCTGCAACTCTGCAGAGTACACAGAATAGGCTGCTAAACTGCGGTGAAACACACTGAATGGAATATGTGACTTTAATATTTGAGTTTGAAAACTTAACAGTATTTCTTATTATTCTGCAACTGTACAGAGTACACAGAATAGGCTGTTAAACGGCGGTGAAACACACTGAATGGAATATGTGAGTTTAATATTTGAGTTTGAAAACTTAACAGTATTTCTTATTATTCTGCAACTCTGCAGAGTACACAGAATAGGCTGCTAAACTGCGGTGAAACACACTGAATGGAATATGTGAGTTTAATATTTGAGTTTGAAAACTTAACAGTATTTCTTATTATTCTGCAACTGTACAGAGTACACAGAATAGGCTGTTAAACGGCGGTGAAACACACTGAATGGAATATGTGACTTTAATATTTGAGTTTGAAAACTTAACAGTATTTCTTATTATTCTGCAACTGTACAGAGTACACAGAATAGGCTGTTAAACGGCGGTGAAACACACTGAATGGAATATGTGACTTTAATATTTGAGTTTGAAAACTTAACAGTATTTCTTATTATTCTGCAACTCTGCAGAGTACACAGAATAGGCTGTTAAACGGCGGTGAAACACACTGAATGGAATATGTGAGTTTAATATTTGAGTTTGAAAACTTAACAGTATTTCTTATTATTCTGCAACTGTACAGAGTACACAGAATAGGCTGTTAAACGGCAGTGAAACACACTGAATGGAATATGTGACTTTAATATTTGAGTTTGAAAACTTAACAGTATTTCTTATTATTCTGCAACTGTACAGAGTACACAGAATAGGCTGTTAAACGGCGGTGAAACACACTGAATGGAATATGTGACTTTAATATTTGAGTTTGAAAACTTAACAGTATTTCTTCCTATTCTGCAACTCTGCAGAGTACACAGAATAGGCTGCTAAACGGCGGTGAAACACACTGAATGGAATATGTGACTTTAATATTTGAGTTTGAAAACTTAACAGTATTTCTTATTATTCTGCAACTGTACAGAGTACACAGAATAGGCTGCTAAACGGCGGTGAAACACACTGAATGGAATATGTGACTTTAATATTTGAGTTTGAAAACTTAACAGTATTTCTTATTATTCTGCAACTGTACAGAGTACACAGAATAGGCTGTTAAACGGCAGTGAAACACACTGAATGGAATATGTGACTTTAATATTTGAGTTTGAAAACTTAACAGTATTTCTTATTATTCTGCAACTCTGCAGAGTACACAGAATAGGCTGTTAAACGGCGGTGAAACACACTGAATGGAATATGTGAGTTTAATATTTGAGTTTGAAAACTTAACAGTATTTCTTATTATTCTGCAACTGTACAGAGTACACAGAATAGGCTGTTAAACGGCAGTGAAACACACTGAATGGAATATGTGACTTTAATATTTGAGTTTGAAAACTTAACAGTATTTCTTATTATTCTGCAACTGTACAGAGTACACAGAATAGGCTGTTAAACGGCGGTGAAACACACTGAATGGAATATGTGACTTTAATATTTGAGTTTGAAAACTTAACAGTATTTCTTCCTATTCTGCAACTCTGCAGAGTACACAGAATAGGCTGCTAAACGGCGGTGAAACACACTGAATGGAATATGTGACTTTAATATTTGAGTTTGAAAACTTAACAGTATTTCTTATTATTCTGCAACTGTACAGAGTACACAGAATAGGCTGCTAAACGGCGGTGAAACACACTGAATGGAATATGTGACTTTAATATTTGAGTTTGAAAACTTAACAGTATTTCTTATTATTCTGCAACTGTACAGAGTACACAGAATAGGCTGTTAAACGGCGGTGAAACACACTGAATGGAATATGTGACTTTAATATTTGAGTTTGAAAACTTAACAGTATTTCTTATTATTCTGCAACTGTACAGAGTACACAGAATAGGCTGTTAAACTGCGGTGACACACACTGAATGGAATATGTGACTTTAATATTTGAGTTTGAAAACTTAACAGTATTTCTTATTATTCTGCAACTCTGCAGAGTACACAGAAAAGGCTGCTAAACTGCGGTGAAACACACTGAATGGAATATGTGACTTTAATATTTGAGTTTGAAAACTTAACAGTATTTCTTATTATTCTGCAACTCTGCACAGTACACAGAATAGGCTGCTAAACGGCGGTGAAACACACTGAATGGAATATGTGACTTTGATATTTTAGTTTGAAGACTTAACAGTATTTCTTCCTATTCTGCAACTCTGCACAGTACACAGAATAGGCTGCTAAACTGCGGCGAAGCACACTGAATGGAATATGTGACTTTGATATTTTAGTTTGAAGACTTAACAGTATTTCTTCCTATTCTGCAACTCTGCACAGTACACAGAATGTGCTGCTAAACTGCGGCGAAGCACACTGAATGGAATATGTGACTTTGATATTTTAGTTTGAAGACTTAACAGTATTTCTTCCTATTCTGCAACTCTGCACAGTACACAGAATGTGCTGCTAAACTGCGGCGAAGCACACTGAATGGAATATGTGACTTTGATATTTTAGTTTGAAGACTTAACAGTATTTCTTCCTATTCTGCAACTCTGCACAGTACACAGAATGTGCTGCTAAACTGCGGCGAAGCACACTGAATGGAATATGTGACTTTGATATTTTAGTTTGAAGACTTAACAGTATTTCTTCCTATTCTGCAACTCTGCACAGTACTCAGAATGTGCTGCTAAACTGCGGCGACGCACACTGAATGGAATACGTGACTTTGATATTTTAGTTTGAAGACTTAACAGAATGTGCTCTAATCTGCAACTTTGCACACTAAACAGAATGTGCTCTAATCTGCAACTTTGCACACTAAACAGAATGTGCTCTAATCTGCAACTTTGCACACTAAACAGAATGTGCTCTAATCTGCAACTGTGCACACTAAACAGAATGTGCTCTAATCTGCAACTTTTCACACTAAACAGAATATTTTTTTTTTTTTTTTTTTTGTTTTTTTCCCCCCACACAAAATAACCTGCTGCCCCCACACACAGTAGTCCTAAAAAGGACTTTTGGTTCTTTTTTGTCACAATTTTTTTTTTTCCTCCCTACACTGCCTTTCCCTTCCTATCCTCAGCTCTCCCTGGCTCAGACTGAGCCGAACTCGATGGTCAGGTGCTATACAGCACCCGACCACGGGTTCTGGCCAGCCAATCAGTGTAATGCCAGCAGCCAACATGGCTGCTGGCATTACACCGATGTCAGAGCCTCCCTGCACGTTTATTGGCTGCGCAGCAGCCGCAAAACGTGCGGGGAGGAGACCCGAACATGGCGGGCGAGCACATGCGGTACTCGTACGAGTACCGCCATGTGCCGAGCAGAGCGATGCTCGAGCCGATCCGAGCATCGGCCGAGCATGCTCGCTCAACACTAGTCAGCACACTGCTGGTATATACCTTTTCAGAGACCAAATTTCTATGCCTCACAGGTTACTGGGAGGTGAACGGATTTGGGCTGCTGGGAATCTACAAGTCGGACCTGGATCGGATCGGAGGGATGAACACAGATGAATTCAGAGAGCGATGGGGAGGAGAGGACTGGGAGCTGCTAGACAGGTGACATGTACTGAGGCCCACTTACTAAGAAACTGGAGTAATTGTAGAGTAACCCAACTGTACTGCCCAAGGAGCAAAGAATTTATAGGAGGAGAGCATGACTGACAGTGTCAAAAGCAGCTGTGAGATCAAGCAGGATGAGTATTGAATAGTGACCTTGAGATCTGGCAATGTGTAGATCACTGACAACTCTTATGAAGGCAGTTTCTGTAGAATGAACCATGTGAAAGCCAGACTATAATAGGTCAAGCAGGTTGTGTTAGTGTTAAGGAAGTCAAGCAGGTGGGAGTAGCCTAGATGTTACAAAAGCTAAGAAGCATTGTAACATTTCTGCAGAACACCAACTGCACTATATGGGACAAATAACATTTGCCATTGATGTTAATGGGGCTTTTCACCCTTTGAATGCCTGAGATGACTGCAACTTATTGCAAAGCAATGCCTTGTAAAACTCGTTCTCTATCATTCACAGGGTTAAAGGGATTGTAATGTTTAGGTATTACTGTACGATCGATTCTTCTACATACGTTTGTATAATGTTGTGTAGCCTGGTAACCGTCCATAATCTTTGCCATTGTCATTTTATTCTATGATAAAGTGTCCCCCTTTTCACCCCTTTTCCATACGTCACAAATCATCCTCTAAGAGCAGAAAGCCGGTCTGCATGGATCGCGATGAGGGACAATCTTCTGTCAGCATAAGGAAAAACCTGTCCTCCTTCATCAAGGCGGGAGGGTTTTCCTTATACTGATAGACAGAAGATTGTCCCTCTCTGTGATCTGTCCTGAGCTCTGGCGTTGGATTCCAGATCAGGGGATGATTCATGACTTGCAGAAAGGACTTGGGAGGGGGACACTTTATTATAGACTAAAACAAAAATGGCAACCTTATAGATGGTTACAAACACATCGTTATACATAAGTATGTAGAAGCAGGGGCGGGCTGACCTGGGGGGCAGGGGGCCAATTGCCCCCTGGGCCAGTCATATGTCTGGGCTGGTGGGCCACTTCCTCTTTTTGCTACAAATGTAGCTACAGTAGTGATACCACAGAGCTTACAATTGAAATGGAGCTACAATCCAAGTGGAGCTACATTAGTAGCATAACCCATTTCTCTTGTAAGTTCTATGGTATCACTAGGGCAGATTTACTTACATTGTAAGCTCTGTAGTTGCACCAGTGTAACCCCATTTCAGTTGTAAGCTCTGTGGTATTGCTTGCCTTACTTCACAACACTAACCCTTTTGAGTGACAGAGGGGTATGCCACGCATTCGTGGCATACCCCTCTGGCACTCAAAGGGTTATTGGTAATTTTAAAATTAGCAAAAGAGGGTGTGCTGGGACATAGGGCTGGAACGATAGTAAAATCGGGCCACTTGATTGTAGCTGCCCTCCAGGCCACAAAATGCCAGCCCTCCCCTGTGTAGAAGAATCGATCTTATAGTAATACCTAAACATTACTATCCCCTTAAAATCACCATTTACATCAATGGGACAGTTTATTTATCCCCTATAGTGCAGTTGGTTTGCTCCAGAATTGTATCATTTTTCTTAGAACACTTGTCCATGCCTCCCAACATTTCAAATGCCCAAAGAGGGACACTTGTGTTTTTAGGAGGCATGCTGGGGTAGTGTTTGGTGGGAGGGGCAATACCATGAATTTTTAGGTTATTTCACAACCAATTTACACTTTTTGTGTAACTGAATATATGATTTAGAACAAGCCCAAATTATTTCATTTACACAGACAAATTTATAAACACATTTACTTAAGTTTATAAAAACATTAATGTGAGTTTTATTGCTGTGGAGCAGGGTGATACACTTATATACACACCACATAATCTAATCGCCAAAAGGAGGGACATCAGGGTAGGAAAGAGGGACAGAGGGATTTGGGTCTCAAAGAGGGACTGTCCCTCCTAAAGAAGGGTACTTGGGAGTTATGCTTGTCTCATTGCAAATGATGTACTAAGAAGAGCTGTGGGATTCTGGAACAAATCAATTGCACTATAGGTAACAAATACAAATTCCCCAAATTTCCACTGATTTAAATGGGGTTTTTAACGCATTGATTGCACGAGGTATCCAACGCATTGCAAAGCAATGTGTTGGAGACCTCTCCAGCACTGAAGGTGTTAAAGCTCATTTTAAATCAAAGGGATTCTGGGGAATTCTAATGTGTCCCCATACAGCAAGGCTGGTTTATCCCAGAGTGTCAATTCCTCTTAGTACACCAGCCTTGGTGAGTATAGAGATTACACACTATCACATCTCATATCAGTGTGGTGCCACTGATCCCTTTTATCCCCCACTCAGGATTCTTCAGGCCGGCCTGGAAGTAGAACGAGTCGCTCTTAGAAACTTCTTCCATTATTACCATTCGAAGAGGGGCATGTGGAATCGAAGGCAGGCCACAGATTTCAGATGACGTACGGACAGCACTGCCCCGAAACCAACCAACCCTGAGATCATCTTCAGCACTACAGCTTTGTATATACAGTCTGAACCACTCTCAGTTGCAAGACCAGGATAAAGAGGCGCTTGCATAAAGGGAAAAGTGGAGCAATTCTTGGGCAATCCAGCTATGCCATATGTAGCAAATAAAAATGCCCGCAATCATTTCTGATATAAATTGGACTGCTCTATGGTGCAGTTGGGTTGCCCCATAATTGTTCCACATGTGTATTCATATGTGCACTTCATAGTATTTAGGTACCAGAGCGGGATATGAAGTCATCACAGAGATCACTGGCTCTTTCTTATGACATCACTGAGTACAGCATCACTTGATGTCTTCAGCCATGTTTTTTTGGGTCAGAGCTGCTAGTATGTGTGTGCTAGGATGGGCGCCATCCATGTACATTAGAAAGGACGTTCTGTGTATATGTGGGAATTACCCTCCCTTCTGTATATTTGTATTTGTTTTTTCTAGAAGAAAACCTGAGCCTGTCTGTACAGGAGACAAACTGAGCCAGTGAATATAGGGGATGTCCTAATCCTGAATGTAGGAATGTGTTTATAGGAGGATTCCATGCTTTCGTGTATGGGGGGATACCCTGAACCTCTTTGTTTGAGGGATGTGTCCCATGTCCGAGTTGATGGGGAATATATGTTTTCCATGTGTATGGGATATAGCCTGCCCCATTGTGTGTGAGGACATATCCTAAGTAGGTAAAATATGTGTAACATATGAATCCTGTATGCGTATGTGGTATTATGCTTGTACCATACAAAACCAATGTATATATGTAGGCTAGAACCTGCAGGGCTGAATTAACATCATAGGCACCTTAGCTCTGCTTAAGGCTGTACCTCCACTTTTTCCATTACCATAACCACAGCTTCATTCACGGACACAGGAAATGCCCTTAGCCTATTACATATAAGCACAAGAAGACCATGGATGGTAGAGAGATCACCAAGACCTCTATAGCCTCCAAAAGGTGGACCCTTTGAATGCCAGAATGTTGGATACCTCCCTGGCACACAAAAGGTTAAATAATGATCAGTAAAGATCTATGTATACTGATAACTAAACCAGCCACTATAAGTCAGGATCAGTTGTCTGCAGCAGCAGCATTGGGATTGCTCGGGCCAAACCCACAATTCACAATGTGAGTGTGGCCAGCACCATCGGGGTTCATCCCCTCTGTCCTTGGTGCACTAGGGGATTGACTACTTTGCCTAAAGGAAGATCTGAGTAGCTGTGGGTGAGTGTGTGTGTGGTTGAGATGAGGTCCAATAGAACAGAGAAGATCTGAGTAGCTGTGGGTGAGTGTGTGTGGTTGAGATGGGGGACTATGGAACAGAGAAGATCTGAGTAGCTGTGGGTGAGTGTGTGTGGCTGAGATGGGGTACAGTGGAACAGGCAAGATCTGAGTAGCTGTGGGTGAGTGTATGTGTGGTTGAGATGGGGTGCAGTGGAACAGACAAGATCTGAGTAGCTCTGGGTGAGTGTGGGTGGTTGAGCTGAGGTGCGATGAAACAGAGAAGATCTGAGTAGCTGTGAGTGAGTGTGTGTGGTTGAGATAGGGTACAGTGGAACAGACAAGATCTGAGTAGCTGTGAGTGAGTGTGTGTGTGGTTGAGATAGGGTACAGTGGAACAGACAAGATCTGAGTAGCTCTGGGTGAGTGCGGGTGGTTGAGCTGAGGTGCGATGAAACAGAGAAGATCTGAGTAGCTGTGAGTGAGTGTGTGTGGTTGAGATAGGGTACAGTGGAACAGACAAGATCTGAGTAGCTCTGGGTGAGTGCGGGTGGTTGAGGTGGGGTGCGATGAAACAGAGAAGATCTGAGTAGCTGTGGGTGAGTGTGTGTGGTTGAGATAGGGTACAGTGGAACAGAGAAGATCTGAGTAGCTGTGGGTGACTGTGTGTGTGGTTGAGATGGGTTACAATGGAACAGACAAGATCTGAGTAGCTGTGGGTGAGTGCGTGTGGTTGAGATAGGAGACAATGGAACAGAGAAGCCGTGCACAGAGTTCTGTTACTATGTCCTCCAAACATAGGATTCTTTTAGATTTTCTTCATTGATACATCCCTGACCTCAGAAGCTTTGAAATCTATGGAGTATCCTCTCCTACCCTGAGACTTTAAGGCTGATGCAATAAAAGAAACGGGAGATATGTTCATAGCTGGGAACTTTAGCCTAGATTTATAATGGAAAACTGGAGTTATTCTGGAGTAAACCAACTGCATCGTAGGCATAACTGGGAACGCCCTGGATCTGCCCCGGAGACTTTGGTTTTTGCATTAAATTACAGGGTCTCTGGGGCAGAGGCTGATTCTCTGGTGGTGGGGAGTTTCTTCTCTTTCGCTCCCTGTTCTGCCCACTTCCCGCCCTCTTTTGTGACGCATTGTTAATCCCGGCCCCACTCGAGTGTAAGCCCCATCCCTTTTTTACGCGAATTGCGTCCTTTATATTCCCCAGTGGCACCACAGGAACACCCTCCGGGGACTCCACAATACAAAGTTCCCAGATATGACCATAGGAGACAAATAAAAATTCCCATGCACTCGAGTACAGCTTTTTAACCCTTTGATTGCCAGAGGGGTACGCAGCTTACCCCTCTGGCACTGAAAGGGTTATCAGCTTGAATTCCACAGAAGTCTCCAGTGCATTGGAGTGCGGAGAGCTGTTTTCCACTCTGGGATATGGAGATCTACAATTCACATTCTTCGTGAGGGAAATTTGTTTGTGTGAGTCCCAAGAGCATCACCAGCTATTAGTGCATATGGTGGATAGTCCCATTTAAATATAAACAATGTCCTCAGGAAAAATGGCTCATTAAGTCAAATTTCAACATGCAAAGGAGATGCTAAACATCATATATGTGGGGAAGACATAGCAGTGCAAGCTATGTGAGGTGCAATCACTGGGATAAGATGGTGAAGACACCTTAATGAATTTCACAAGATGGATTTGGATCTAATTTGCCAAAATATTGCCAAACTACTTGTATCAAAATTTAGTGCATCTCCCCCTCAGTTCTTCAGCTTCACTGTGTTTTGAAGGGGCGTTTTAAAACATGGGCATACCTGGGGGGGGGGGGGGGGTTATGCACTAAGGTGTGATAAAGCCGAGATGACTTCTCCAGTGATATCACTTCTCCACTTCTCTATGTTATTCTATGGACAAACCAAAATCCAGACTGCCCTAAAAGAAATAAACAGGCTCCAAGGATGATTCACATAATAAGCTGGTGAGATGGCTCAGTTGGCTAAGGCACCAGCTGTTGAATCTGTTCTAAACCACAAGGTCACAGGTTCTTGTACTAGCAAGGTCAACTCAGCCTTTCATCCTTCAAAGATAGATAAAATGATTGCTATTAAATTGGGTAAAAATAACTATACCCCCAGAACATGAGCAACAATCTCAATGTATCCTTACTGGTAAAATACTTTGATATTATTATAATATAAAGGAAAAAAAGAGAAATCTCGATTGAATAAAATAATGCAAATAAAAACAATAGAATTGTGAACCCAGAATGGATAAAGGCATCTCGGGCTCCCCAGCCCCTAGTATTCTTGATACCGATTCCTCCTCTTGCCACTATTCCCAGTAGTGATCCAATGGTGCAATCAATCCTCCTCTGCAAAGCTGAAAAGCTAGACATGTTGCTCTGTTTTTCGCTTTCAGTATTGAAGTTCCCCCATTACTTCTGGAGAAGATAGGACATGACATCATGATGAGATGCGATAAGGCAGAGAAGACAAGAGAACCTATGCAGTAACAACTATGGAACCTATGCAGTAACCACTCTCCCACTTGAGAAATCTTAGTGCATTGGATTGAATGACATGAATTGGAGGGATATAACTGCAGAAGTTATCTCCACTTTATCACCCCTTGGTGCATCTTCCCCCTGGGAGGAGATGCGCTAAGGTGTGATTAGGAGGTGATAAAGTAGAGATGATTTCTCCAGTGTGATAAGCTCACCAGTCCCCATGTTATTCTATGGAACCAATGCACTAGGATTTCTGCAAACTGAGGCAGCTTGGTGCATAGGCTCCATAGAATAACATATAACTTAGAGAATGTATCATTCTGGCAAAGCATTCTCATCTATATCGCACCTTTATCACACCTGAATACATAACACCCCTCCCCTCCCAAATGTTCGTTAGAAGCCTCCTTGTGGTTGCAATAGTCCCAGTTTTACAGAAAGGAACCAATTTAATCCTGTGGTCAGATGAGGAGTGGGTCTGTACTGAGTGTATAACACGTACATGTGGCTGTTTTTTTCCACAGAGGAGAAAGGAAGAAAGGACTGCTACAATTAGACTTAAAGGGATAGTATTGGTTGTTTTTAACAGAGTTTAATATTGTAGATATTAAAAATATTAATGCAAATGAGGTATGTCCCATCTCTCACACATGTATAGTTTGAGAGATACAAGCATCTAAAATCCCCCCCCCCCGCCCCTTTCACAGATGTCAGCGCCCTAGCTGACAGCAGGAGATCTTGCAACCGGCTGGCGGCTCTTCAACAGAGCAGACATAGCGTTATATAGAAAGAAATACTTCATTGGATCGGTCTACAAAGTGTGGCTGGTGTGAGCGATGGGACATACCTCATTGCATTAATATTTCTAATATCTACAATATTAAACTTTGTTAAAAAAAACTAATACTATCCCTTTAACCCTTTCAGTGCCAGACGGGGTGCTATGGCAAAATTTAAAGTTTTAAAAAGGAGCCTTCCTTCAGGACAGACTGGGTTTACAGCTCTGAACCGCTCCTGTCAATCTTCGTCTGTTCCCTCCCCACATAGTGTCACGTACCAACCTCCACCAACAACAGAGAATTTCTCCTTGTAAGCTGGAGCACTCTCATTGGCTAGAGACCACTCCAGCTTACATGGAGAAATACTCCGTCATTGGAGGAGGTTGGAACGATACACTATGTGGGGAGGGAGCAGACGAAGATTGACAGACTGCGGTGCAGAGCTGTAAACCCAGTCTGACTGGAAATAAGGCCCCGGCTTATTTTTAAAACTTTAAAGGAGCAGTAAACTTTTATTTATGAAAACACATATTTTATAGAGCTTTTCCTGCTGAGTAAAACAAGGTCACTCCCATCGCTGTCAGATGTTTTATTCAAAATGTATAGCAGTTTAAATAACCAGGAAGTGAATTTACTGTGCTTACTTCCTGATAGTTCTAACTGACAGGAAGTGACAGGCAGTTTCTATCACATTCTATGGAGAACTGTATGTCTCTGACTTTCCTGACTTTCCTCTCCATTAGAATCTAACAGGAAATCTAATTAGAATTTGACAACTAGAGGGCACTGCTAATGTAAAAAAAAAAACATGGGTTTAAACCAGTGGTTCTCAACCTGTGGGTCGGGACCCCTTTGGGGGTCGAATGACGATCTGCCAGGGGTCGCCTAAAACCATCATATATTTATATTTCGATTCATAACAGTAGCAAAATTACAGCGATGAAGGAGCAACAAAAATAATTTTACTGTTAGGGGTCGCCACAACTTGGGAAATTTTATCAAAGGGTCACGGCACTAGAAAGGTTGAGAACCGCTGGTTTAAACCATAATAACTCTGGAAATATAAATCTCTCAGCAGTGGGAGTACCCTTATGTTACTCAATAGGAAAATCCCTAAAATATATATTTTTTCATAAAAAAAGTTTACTCCTCCTTTAAATTTCACCATGGCACGCACTTAGGGTTGCCACCTTTTCTTCAAAAAAATACCGCCAGTGCAGTCCCTCCATAGACTTAACATTGGACGGAAGCCAATTTTTTACCGGCCTGGCGGTAAAATACCGGCTGGGTGGATACCCTACACGCACTTAAAAATAAAAATAAAACAAACATTACAGGTTATCACTATATTAAGATCATTATGAGTCAAACTTGTATAAGAGTAATAGTTCCTCTTTAAGTACAACTTGACACTATTCTAAAATTCTGATTCAATATAGCTCTAAACATTTAACCCACCATATGCTAGAGGTTTCCAACACGTTTCTATGAATTGGGGGCCATTTTAGACTACAAGGGGTTAATCACAGCTCATGATCTGATATGACGTCATACGAATTCATATTTATTTCAGGAATAGTCCAATACGGATTTATGATGTATTTTTCCATGTTGTCACATTGCTCTATAAATGAACATGTTGATCTGCATTCTGTTTGTGTCATTACCCTGCAAGCTGGTACATCAGAAAGAGGCATGGAAATCACAGCCCAAAATGATTAACCCCTTGAGAACCAGAGGAGTGTGAAAAGTATTGCTTCTGGTCTACTAAGTGTTTTTTTTTTTTTTTTAGGACTTGATGTTAAAAGAAAAAAATGATGAGTAATTCTGGAGCAAACCAACTGCATTGGAGGCGGTGATGATTGCCCAAATTCCCACTTAATTAAATGGGCCTTTTAGCCCCTTAAATGCTTGAGAGGTCTCTCTAGCATTGAAGGAGTTAAAAGTAAGATTTAAATAAAGGTGAATTTTCATTTGTCCCCCGTGATGTAGTTGGTTTGGTTCTGAATTGTTCACCTTTTTGCTTTCTGCACAATGCCTTTGTGGCCTTACTTTCAAACAAAATGACGAGCAATCCTGGAGCAAACTAACTGTATCATACAGGCAAGCTAAAAACTCTCCTAATTCCCATTGATTTAAAGTGAGTTTTTAACAGCATTACATGCTAGAGATGTCTTCAGTGCGTCGCAGTCATACATAGGAAGTCTCTGGAACCGGCCCAGCAACTCTGATTTTGACTTTTAATTACTGGGTCTTCAGGGACAGAAGATATTTCTCTGGATTGGTGAGTTCTAGGTAGCTCTTCTCAATTTTTCCTAGTTCCCACACCATTCCGCCTTGTTCCCACACCATTCCACCTAGTTCCCACTCCATTCCGCCTAGTTCCCACAACATTCCATCTTGTTCCCACTCCATTCTGCCTAGTTCCCACACCATTCCACCTTGTTCCCACTCCATTCACTTGATGGATAAGGCTGATAGGCCCATATTTATAAAAACAAACTGGAGTTATTCTGGACTAAACCATCTGCATCACAGGGGACATATAAAAATCCCTGTTAAATTCAAATGGTCTTTTAACCCCTTGAATGCTAGAGAGGTCTCCAATGCATTGCTTTGCAATGCATTGGAGACCTCTCTAGCATTCAAGGGGTTAGAAAGTTCTATTCAAGTGCATGGACATTTAGGAATTATTTTTTGTCTGCTATGATGCAGTTGGTTTACTCCAGAATAACTCCAGTTTGCTTTTATAAATATGGGCACTAAGAAGATGCATTTAAAATGGTGCAAACCATTAATATGTACATTATAAAGCCCCGTTTAATTCAGTTGGAATTTGGGGAATTTCTATTTGTTGCCCATGAGACAGTTTGTGCCAGAACTGTACCTATAAACATACCTGGGAACATTTTCATGTGGACTCCCCGGAGAGGGGAGTACTGTGGTGCAGCTGGGGGAGATAAATTATGCAATTTGTGTTAAAAGGGGGTGGGGCTTAATCGTGAGTGGGGGTGGGACTTATACAACTTAAAGTTTGAGGAATAGGCTGGGGAAGGAGGAGAAGAGGGCGGGGAGTGGAAGGAACAGACCGGGAAGATGCAGAAGGGGGCGGAGTTTGAGTACAGATTTCCCACATCTGGAGAATCAGCCTCTGCCAAGAAGATCCGGTAATTAGCAGCAAAAACCAGGGTCTCCGGGGCAAATCCGGAGAGTTCCCAGCTGTGCCTATTTAGCATATCTGGGAACCCTCAGGGTTTACCCTTAGACTAAGGGTTTTGACCTAAATCTCAAGGCTAAATTCTCAGGGTAAGAACGTCCTGTGTTATTTTCTACATGATCTGCACCCATTATCTGCATCTTAATCCTTTGACCTCCAGAGGGGTATGCAATGCATTGCAAAGTAGGGTGGCCACATTTCCATTCTACCATTCAGGCACACTGTGGAGATGAGAGCAGGAGAATACTTGTCCTCGGCTCCAGTGCAGCTATGCGGGAGGGGTCACTATGCATCACTGGTCATCAAAGTTCTGAACACTAGAGGGAGAACTGCCCATTAACTGCTGTGACAGAAAATGATGCCTGTTGCAGGCTGCAAGAAAATTTACATCACGTCCAAACACTTAGACTAGCATTACACTGCAACAAAATTGCACTGCAGCTCCTGTTTGATGTCAGGATCAAGGCTCATGTCTCTTTGTAGTGTTTAGAGTTTAGTTTGGAAGCCATTTTCTTGTAGCCCATTAGAGGCATTATTCTCTGTCACAGTAAGCAATGGACAGTTCTCCTAGTGTCTAGAACTCTGTGCTCTGGAGTATTCTTTCAGGGACTTTGTATTGTCCCAGAAGGGGGCTGCCAGGGATATGGGACACACATTTAAAATCAGGGACTGTCCTGGGCAATCAGGGACATGTGGTCACCTTAAAGGAACAGTAAACTTTTTTTTATGAAAACACAAATTTTACAGAGCATTTCCTGCTGAATAAAATAAGGTCATTCCCATCGCTGTCAGATGTTTTATTCAAAACTTATAGCAGTTAAAATAACCAGGAAGTGAATTTACTGTGTTTACTTCCTGATAGATCTAACTGACAGGAAGTGACAGGCCGTTTCTATCACATTCTATGGAGAACTGTATGTCTCTGATTTTTCTGACTTTCCTCTCCATTAGAATCTTACAGGAAATCTAATTAGAATTTGACCACTAGAGGGCACTGCTAATGTAAAAAAACATGGGTTTAAAGTGTAATAACTCTGGAAATATATATCTCTCGGCAGTGGGAGTACCCTTATTTTACTCAATAGGAAAATCCCTACAATATATATTTTTTCATTAAAAAAAGTTTACCGCTCCTTTAAGCAATGCATTACATACTCCTATGGCACTCAAAGGGTTAAGTCTCTATATTGGCTTCATTTGTACAGGAAAGACAGAGGGAGAAGTCCTGCTTGTCTGTATGTGATCAGGAAGTGAAACACCTAAGCTGTGACACGTTAAAGCTTCCTTTCAGACCAAATGGAGAACATATGGGTTAGTACAAACATATGATGTAAAATCTACATTACAAGGAACTTGAACAGTTAATATTTCAAATAGTTCAGGTTCAGCTCATTTTGAAGGCTCCCCGGTATGCTATTTAGGTTTGCAGATACAATACATAGTAACAATATAATTTCAAGCACAACATAGAAGAAATAGCATAAGACAGCAAAGAGGGATTGAAGATGGAGAGAAGAGGACTTGATGACCACAACTAGTCCCGTCTTGAACAAGTTCATGGACTGGATTACATGGGGAGCAGTTCAATCTCCAGAGGGATGGATACCTGAAGATTGCAGACCTGTTCAAGGGGTTAAAATCCATATTTAATCCTTTGAGATCCAGAGGGACACCCCTCTGGCACTAAAAGGTTTTCAATCAAATTCAATTTAAAGGGATAGTAATGGTTAATTTTAAGTTGATTTAATATTGTAGACGTTAAAAAAAGATTATCATCAATGTAAGTCTTATCTTTCAAACCTTTATGGTTTGAGAGATATAACTTGCTAAAGTTACCTTTTCCTGGCTGTTTTACTCAAGTCTGCCATCTAGCTGACAGCTGCAGATTCCGGTCATATGACCAGGCAGAGGCTCTTCAGCAGAGCTGAAATCACGCTATTTAGAAATAAATACTTCATTGGAATGGTCAACAAAGTGTGCAAGCCAGGCACACTTTGTAGACCGTTCCAAAATAAGTATTTATCTTTAGATATTGTTATTTCAGCACTGCTGAAGAGCCACATTTGGTCAAGCGACCAGAATCTGCTTCTGACAGCTTTATAGCTCGTCAAGCAGAAAGGGGAGGGAGCAGAGAACTTTATTTTCCTATATCTCTCTAACCATAACGGTTTGAGAGATACGAATAAGTGCAAGTACTCACTTTTAATTGTATCTACCATATAGTTAATACTTTTTTTCTGACATTACTGAGTTCACTGTGTTCCACTCACAACTATATGAGACGTTTTTATTGCATTAGTACAGATCCACACAGAACCTACTCAGGGACAGAATTCCCAATGGGCAGAGTAGGCAACTGCATAGAGATCCAACTTTTGAGGGCTGGTGCATCAGTTGTGCTGGTTACACCCACATTCTGAATTGTGGGTGTGGCCAGAGCAATTGCAATGTCCCTGCCCCACCTTTATACCCCTTTACAGGCTACTATTTAACATCCTGGATGCTTGAGAGATATCCAACGCTTTGCAAAGCAACGAGCTGGAGATCTCTCCAACAACCAAGGGGGTTAAAGCATTTTTGTCCTTGCTTGTTATAGGCCAAAGGTATTTTCTGTGCCAGAAAACAGTGTATGTGTATGGGGGTGGGGTCATGTAAGGAGTGTGGGCGTGGTCACGGGTGGATCTAAGGGCACCTGGAGTGCCTTGTCTAGTGGAGCTTTGAATTTAAATCCAGCCCTGAACCTACTCTGCAGCCTAGAGATATTGGTTCTTAAACACAGAAACCATTAACAGTCCATAATCTAAACTGGAACTATACCTAAAGGAATAACAAGACGGGTGTACAACCCATTGCTTTGCCATGCATTGTACAGCTCTCTAGTTAATCCTAGGGTTAATCCCAAGCATCCCATTTTGCCTTATTCATAAAATGGACCTGGCTGGACTCCTATGGAAACTGTTATCAAACAGCAGCTGGGAAGTCATGGGTGGAAACCTGATTCATCTTATAAGTGAGAGAATGAACAGAATCTGAATTGTCACATTAATAATATTTATTAACCATTAAAAGTAAACAGCAGAGGGTGGGGTTTTTAGAGTGTTAAATATGGAGGATGTGATCCTGGGAGGAGTCCAGACACTGTCACAGAGGGGTGTCTCGTCACATGGCAGCTGCACATACCTGTAAAACATGAAGATACAGATCATTATGGAGGCATGCACGTGTGTATTGTGTGGGGACTGTTCTCTGTCATATGATAAAACCGATGCACAATAAAACTGATGAAGCCATGTCACGGCACCGCTACATGTGACGCCCAGCTAATAAAGTGTGACCCCTTAATTGTTGTTCTCATTTTAACTCTTTGATTGCCAGAGTGGTATGCAACACACTGAGTACTCCTCTGGCACTCAAAGGGTTAATACAGTGCTACCCTGCTGGTCTGAATTCCATTCTAGATCAGCTTGGTTTGATGTCACGTTCTAATGCAGGGTGAAGCAGCCTTTGTATCTCCAGTTGTTGGCTAGTTGCAGATGAGACTTGGAGTCTCCAACAGCTTGAGAGACAGAAGTCTCATACCCTTATTTTAGATAAACTAGAAACTGGGCTCATAATTAGAACAGCCACAAGAGGGCAGCAAACGGTCATTACTGAATGACCACATTTCAGTTCTCGCTCCAGACATATTGCAGACATCGCAGTCATTATTGGGGCCTTCGAAAAGAATTGTTGAATATGCGGCCACTTATAGGGAATCTTTAAAACTGCGGACCTGAATTCTATCTGCTGTGCCTGGACTAGACAACCTGGGTTTGTTTACATTAGAAAAGAGATGACTTCTGGTGGACATGATTACTGTTCACAAATATATATAAGGCACTCTCTGGGGAACTCAAAGAGCTGACAAGAAAACAATGGCATCCATTAAAACTACAGTAAAGGAGCATTGGACTAAAAAAAAGGCAGGGAATTTTACAATAAGGGCAGTAAGGTTGTGGAATTATTTGCCTCAGGAGGCTGCCCTAGATACTTTCAAAAATACATTATATACAATTTAACTCAAAACAAAATTGCAAGATACAGATTGTTCAATGCAGATAGAATGTTACTCAAGGGAGAGATTTCACTGCCTTTTGGAATGAGGAGTTGTTTACCCGCTCCGGACATAGTTGGTTTTGGCTTCAATGTTTTGGGGGGGTTTTGCCTTACAAGGGTCATATGGCAAAGGTTGAACTTGATGAATGTCACTTACTATGTAACTGTGAGATCCGCATAACTATCAACCTCAAAAAAACTGGTCAGAGACACTCAGCTAGAAACGAACCTGCTATAAAATTTAGTAGGCTCTGTAGGAAATGGTGTTCTACCCAGGGTGCAGTCTCTTTTAGCCCAATAGTGTCTTTCACAGAAAGGTAATATTCTAATGCACAGCATACTGATTCTGCCATAACAGCAGTCCAGCCACAAAGTGCCAGGAAATTCTTTCCTAAAAAAAAAAGAGAAGCAGCCAAAACCAGACTTACAGTTTTAATCTTGTTTGGTCTCATCAGAGAGATATAGCTGATCACTCAAGGCACTGTGAGCAAGGGGTACATGTCTGGATTCCCGTTACCCTTAGGGTGAGCAAACCCAAGGGTCATTTTCATACTCAAAGAACCAGTCAGAGAAGCTCAGCTAGGAACAAACATGCTATAGAATTTAATAGGCTCTATAGGAATGATGCCCTACACAGGATATGGTCTCTTTTAGTTCACTAGTACCTATCATAGAGCCAGGGTGCAGTCTCTTTTAGCACATAAGTGCCTTCCATAGAGAGGAACATACTGATCCTACCAAACCAGCAGTCCAACCACAAAGTACCAGGCTTTCCTCTCTGAACAAGAGAAGCAGCCAACCTAAACCGTATCTTTCAGCTTTGTTGGGTATCATCAGTGAGGGATAGTAGATTTCTCTTGGCACTATGAGCAAGAGGTATAAGCCTGGATTCCCCTCAGAGAAGTAACTAGAAGCCACTGGGTCCTGGTGCAAGAATTGCCATGGGCCCCCTCGACCACATTGTGCAGACATCTTGTAAGAAATGTACCTCTGAGTCTGCTCTGTCTGTCCCGTTCCTTGGTACTTTAAGGTGCAGACGCAAAGAACTTCTCTGCAAATGAAGTGTTTTTCTTCAATAATGCGGACTTATTCAGCCTAATGAAAGTATGGCTTTGCCTATCGCTAGGTTAGTAATACATTGGGGAGGCAATGTTATTATGATGATAGCTCCACTTTAAAAGTCCTGGTCAGAGAAGCTCAGCTAGGAACAAAGCTGCTATTGAATTGAGCAGGCTCTCTAAGAGTGGTGTCCTACACAGGGTGCAGTCTCTTTTAGCCTTTCACAGAGAGGAAATAACATAAAGCACATCATACTGATCTTGTCAAAACAGCCCAGCCATGAAGTGCCACACAATTCCAATCTGAACAAGAGACACAGCCAACCCCAGATGTACATTTCAGCCTTTTGTTAGGCCTAGAAAGTGAGATGTAGCTGATCTCTCTAGGTACTGTAAGCAAGGGGTCCACATCTAGATTCACCTGTTACCCTTAGGGTGACCAAACAAAATGGTAGTCTGCATTCACAAAAGAACTGATCACAGACACTCAACTAGGAATAAGCCTGCTATATAATTCAGCAGGCTCAGGGGCGGACTGACCATACTGGCATTCGGTCACGAACCGAGGGCCCGTGACCGAAGGGGGCCCGCCGCCGCTTCCAGCGCTGCTCAGCAGCTCTCCAACAACGGCCGCCGGCACGCCGTTCTAGTAATACAGAACGGCTGAGAGAGGACATCATCTCCCAGCCTCTGCATTACTAGAGGCGCGCGGGACTTTGCATAGAGTTAAGTCACGCCGCTAGACCACCAGGGACTGGAGGTAGGGGCAGTGTGGAGATGAAGGGGCATGGTGGAAGGGGCGATGTGGAGATGGGGTCATTTTGGAGATGAAGGGGGCATTGTGGAGATGAACGGGCAATGTGGAGATGGGGGCATTGTGGAAGGTGCATTGTGGAGATGAAGGGGGCATTGTGGAAGGGGCAATGTGGAGATGGGGGCATTGTGGAAGGGGCAATGTTGATGGGGGCATTGTGGAAGGGGCAATGTTGAGATGAAGGGGGCATTGTGGCAATGAAGACGGCATTGTGGAGATGAAGGGGCAATGTGGTGATTTCTGCAGGGGGCCCAGACCTCTTTTTGGACCAGGGGCCCTGGGTCCTGTCAGTCCACCCCTGAGCAGGCTGTATAGGAGTGGTGTCATACACACACTGTGCTCTCTATTTTAGTCACCTAGGGTCTTTCAGAGAAAACATTCTAAAAGCCATTATGCTGATTTTGCTAAAAGAGCAGTCCAGACATTAAGTACCAAGCAATTCTATTCTGAACAAAAGACATCACCAAAGCCATTTTACATTTAAACCTTTTTACTCTCCAGCAGTGCTGTGCAGCCAATCTGTCTAATCACTGTGAGCAAAGGCATGCACATCTGAATTCCCCTATCACCCTTAGTATGACCAAGCCGAATGGTAATTTGCATATGCAAAATAACTGGTCAGAGACACTCAACCAGGAATAAAGATGTTATAGAATTTAACAGGCTCAATAGGAGTGGTGTCCTACCCAGGGTGCATATAATATTAGAAGTCATAGAAGACCCCAAAAAGTCCTATAAAATGAGACACACAACTCAGAATATAACCGTATATCAAATAAGTTTTATTGCATCAATATTTCAATATTTTAACGATAATGAAAGACTCACATTTAAAACATAAGTAAAAAAAAAAAAAAAAACCCCAGAGGGTGCAGTCTCTTTTCACTAAGTAATGCATGTCACAGACAGGGAATATCCCTTCACAATGTCATACAATTTTTAACTTACATTAACTTCCAGATTTCCCTTCACATCATACTGCTCCTGCCATAACAGCAGTCCAGCTACTAACAGCCAGGCAATTCCTTTCTGGACAAGAGAAGCAGCCAACCCCAGACGTATGTTTCTGCCTTGCTGGGCTTCATCAGTGAAGTGTAGCTGATCTCTCTAGGCACTTTGAGCAAGGTAGGACACCACTCCTAGGGAGCCTGTTAAATTATATAGCAGGTTTGCTCCTAGTTAAGCATCTCTGACCAGTTCTTTTGAGTATGCAAACTACCCTTGGGTTTGATCACCCTAATAGTAACAGGGGAATCTAGAAGTGGACACCCTGCTCATAGTGTCTAGAGAGATCAGATATGTTTCATTGACGAGGTCTAATGAGGCTGAAACTTATGTCTGATGTTGGCTGCTTCTCTTGTTCAGAGAGAAATTCCCTGGCACTTTGTGGCTGGACTGCTGTTTTGGCAGGATCAATATGATGTGATTTATGATACTTCAACTCTGTGTAAAGCACTGATGGGCTAAAAGAGACTACACTGTGGGTAGGACACCACTTCTATAGAGCCTGCTAAATTCTGTGGTAGGTCCGTTCCTAGTTTTGTGTCTCTGACCTGTAGTTTTGCTTAGAACTATCAACCTGCATGATCTGCACTAGGCCCCAGGGCCATTTTAAGCCACTGGTGGGCATTAGGCAAAAGATAGAGTAGTGGGCCTTTAACTTTTTAGAAGCTAGAAAGGCCTCTAATATACTTCAAAATAATGTTGTGTTGCAGACCTTTCATGCTTCCAAGGGGTTAAACAATAACTGCCGGGCCTCTCCATCATGTAGTGGTTTCACACAATTTTGAACTTACATTAACTTCCAGAGGCATTTAATCCATGGACGTATCCAGTGTTCACTGTGGGCATCCTGTTTTAGAGGCATTATCTTGGGTTCACAACAGAAAGGAACTTATAATTTCCTGTAGCCACAAACTCATAAAGTGTCAGGATTCTCTGGGTGCACAATACATAAATGTGGATGCTTTTCTCACAAAGATTAAGTGAATTAACGGAAGATTATAACTAAACCTAACCCCTTTGCAATTAGTGACATGCCTGGACCGTCACACATTTCCGTTGTTTAAGGACACGTGATGGTCTTGACATGTCAACACATTCATGATCACAGCGTTCCTCAGAACCGGAGAGGTCAGTTTCATCGTTTCCCCGGTGGCTCAACACGTGATTGCTACTACAGAGATTGCATGTGCTGGTACAGCCACATGACAAAGGCAATGTAAAGTATACAAACAAAGATTATGTAACGTATACATTCCTTTTGCCAGTGTTCTCTGCCTCTCTCTTCCTCACTGTGAAAGTGAGGAACAGAGAAGAAGAGAACACACATTCTACTTTGAAAATGGACAAAATGGGGGACACTTAATTTAAATGTAGATGCTGGGGCAGAGCTAGCGGTAGAGCAGGATCACTTGATGGCCTACTGCCAACTTATTGTGTTACAAAATAAATGATTTAAAGCAAGACCAGAGGATTTTATTTACACAGAATAATTTAAAACGCATGTACTGAAGTTTAAACAAACTTTATTGGTACTGTATCAAAAGCCTTTGCAAAATTGAGATATGCTACATCTACTGCTTTCTCATTATCTAAGTTGCTACTTACTGCTTCACAGAAGCTCAAAAGATTTGTTTGGCAAGATCTATTCCTCATAAAACCATGTTAATTCCTGTCAGTAATTACGTTTTTCTCAGTGTAAACCTGAATATAATCCATTATTATCTCTTCAAGCAGTTTTCCCACTACTGAGGGCAAACTCACAGGTCTATAATTCCCAGGTTCTGTTTTAGTTCCCTTCTTAAATAATGGCACTTTGATCAGACTGTCATTAAATTCTCAGGATCATATGGAAGGAGATCCAAACAGTTCAAAATTGTGTTGAACGACAGAATAGTGTGTACCAAGACTTTCTCCATATTACTTTGTGTATTAATCCCTTATTGTACTGCACAGGGCAGCGATTCTCAATCAGGGCGCCATGGCACTTTGGTGTGCCATGGACAGCCAATTGGGGTGCCCCCCTCTTTTCTTTATAAAGACTTTGATAAAAATCTGGATTTGGGGTTTTAAAAGCATATTTGTGGAAATGTTTATGCACAATATGTTTGTCTTTGTTGTTATGGTTGTGAGACCTAAGAATAACTAAATAATACTTATTTGTACCCTTCATAACGGCTTTGACAAATTACATAAAATGTTAAGGGTGCCCCAAAGAATCTAAATTGCATATTAGGGGTGCCCTGAACAAAAAATGGTTGAGAACCACGGCCACAGAATCTGTTACCTGTATGCTCTGCAGTGCTCCATACCTGTATGTGCTCTCAATATGTACCACGTGGCCCCCTTGAGGGGTACAGTCCTGTTTTCTGCACCCCAAATGCAGTGATGAAGATATTGATGAGCACAGTGACAAAGACGAGGCCAGTGGCCACATTGTTCAGCAGATTGAGCCGTGGCTGTTTGGAGATGTCATTTAAGTTCCTCCGTGCTGAAAAGACAAGATAGAGGGGCAGAGCAGTCACACTCATAGAAAAGTCCATGCAGAACTATCGCTACCTTAAACCAATCTCCTGTGAGAGATCAGCCTTCCACACTGAAAAATCACACATACAGGAATGTCGATGCAGAGCAATCATTACCGTAATCCTATAACCTGTGAGAGAATGTCCTTCCATAGTGAACAGTCTCACACACACAGAACACCCATATAGAGTGATCAACTAAGCCAATCAAATGCAAGAAAATAGCCTTCAGTGCAAACAAGTCAAATACACAGGAGCACAACTTGCAGAGTGTTCACCTCCCAATCTCTTGTGTGTGAACAAATTTCAACACTGAGGAGTCACACAAAAGAACGGCCTCATAAGAGGGGATCATCACTGAACACCAGTCAACAGTGAGACAATAGCCTTTAGCAAAGAGCAGTATCACACACAGGAATGCCCATGCAGAGCTATCACCACCCCATGCCAATAAAATGTGAGAAAATAGCCTTCAGCACATAGAGGTCACACACACAGGAACAAACCCTACAGAGGGATCACCACGCTACACCAATCAACACTGAGACAAAATACTTTAACAAAGAGCAGTCTCTTACATACAGGAATGCCCATGCAGAGAGATCACCACCTAAAGCAATGAAATGTGAATAAATAGCCTTTTAGCACAGAGAAGTCTCACACACACACAGGAACGCCCATGATGAGCGATCACCATCCTACACCAAACGACTGTGAATAAATAGCCTTTCAGAACAGAGAAGTCTCACACACACAGAAACGCCCATGCAGAGCGATCACCATCTTACCATCTTACACTAATCAACTGTGAGACAATAGCCTCCAGCACAGAGAAGTCACACATACACACACAGGAACGCCCATGCAGAGCGATCACCATCTTACACCAATCAACTCTGAGACAATAGCCTCCAGCACAGAGAAGTCACACACACAGGAACGGCCATGCAGAGTGATCACCATCCTACACCAATCAACTGTGAGGCAATAGCCTCCAGCACAGAGAAGTCACACACACAGGAACAGCCATGCAAAGCGATCACCATCCTACACCAATCAACTGTGAGACAATAGCCTCCAGCACAGAGAAGTCACACACACACAGGAAAGCCCATGCAGAACGATCACCATCATACACCACTCAACTGTGAGGCAATAGCTTCCAGCACAGAGAAGTCACAAACACAGGAACACCCATGCAGAGTGATCACTGTCCTAATACTACACCAATCAACTGTTAGACAATAGTCTCCAGCACAGAGAAGTCACACACAAACAGGAACACCTATGCAGAGCGATCACCATCCTACACCAATCAACTGTGCTTCCAGCACAGAGAAGTCACACACACACACACAGGAACGCCCATGCAGAGCGATCACCATTCTACACCAATCAACTGTGAGACAATAGCTTCCAGCACAGAGAAATCACACACACAGGAAAGCCCATGCAGAGCGATCACCATCATACACCAATCAACTGCAGATAACAAATCAATAAAATTGCACATATATTGTACCTAGGCACTATGTAGAATACCACAATGGTAAGACCAGCCATGCAGCGGTTTGTATCACTCAGGCCGATTTCCTTATTGTTATCTGTATCAGTACATATAGTAGTATTTACTTTTTGAGTGCCTGCAATGCTTTCTGTACCCCTCTGTCACTCAAAAGATTAAAACCCCACATAGCAGGGGGACATTTTATATCTTTACTTACCTCTGCTAAGTGATATTTAACATTTTGAGTGCCAAAGAGGTAGCTAATGAACTGCAACGCAATGCTCTGGATACCATTCTGGCAGTCAAAGGGTTAAAGGAGACGTAACCCCTTCTTATAATAAACCCCAACTTACTGTACTGTGGCCAGAAAATGATAATGGTCCCGATGAACTTGTGCGTTGGTTTAAGCCCTGTTATCTCCGTGAAGGCAGACATGACAGTGGCTGGCGTTTTTTCTTTTTAGCAAATCTGAAGCCAGTAGAATGCATCCTCCTTAACCCTTTAAGCACCAAATGAGTGTGCAATGCGTTGTGAAGCAATGCATAGCACGCCCCTTTGTTCCTTAACCCTTTAAGTGCCAGAGGGGGTATTCAACACATTGTTGTGCAATGTGCATACCTGGGAAATGAGCTGACACTGAGATTGTTCAATTTTAACCCTTGACATTCCCCAGAACATAGATTCTAGGTAATATGACCCTGCTTGTTCTAACTCAGAGGTGTTTCAAATCGGCCCATGTGGAACTTCTAAAGGGATAGTAATACTTAAATTGTAAAAACAAGTATGTTGTAGGGTTTATCCCCCTGAGTAAAACAATGCTACTCCCACTGCTGAAAGGTGTTTTATTCAAAAGTTATTACAGCTCAAAGTTGAATTTTTTAGGTGCAATATAACAGTGGCCTGAAATTGTACAGTGGCGCTGTTGCTACACCATCCTATGGAGATTTATGGCCAGCAGACCAGAGCTGTCCATAGGATGGTGTAACAACAGCGCCACTGTACAATTTCAGGCCATTGTGATATTGCACCTAAAAAAATTCAACTTTGAGCTGTAATTACTTTTGAATTAAACACCTTTCGGCAGTGAGAGTACCCTTTTTTACTCAGGGGGATAAACACTACAATATCTATTTTTTTACATAATAAGTATTACTATCCCTTTAACGTGCTACACTTACAGATATTTCTCTGCTTGAATGCACATAACACAAGAAGGATTCCTCATCTTCCTTTCTGTTAGAAATAAACCAATTTAGAGACTAAAGAAGCAGTTAATTGGCACAGGTCACATAGAAGGTGACACTTGACTCTTTCACCCCGAGAATTTGGCCCGTCACCCTGAGAACCTCAGATTTAGGCCAAAATGGGTCAAATCCTGAGTGTTCCCAGGTATGGCAATGTGTTGCACATCCCTCTGGTGCTCAAAGGGTTAAAGGGTTAGAATTAACATGACCAGTAGGCAGATTAATTGTCTGGTCATAGTAAGGTAAATTGAGAGTAATTGGTGTTACGTCTGCACTACTGTCCGGTTTATACTATGTGGATATCAATGGATGAAATCTGTTACAGATAACAATGAGGGGATCAACAGGAGAGATCCAAACTACTGCATGGATGGATGCACATAGCGATTGAGGTGCCTGGATCCAAGCTACCACTTACTATGGAGAGCCACTGTAAATTATTCAAACTCTCCCATAGAGTACAATCTGCATTGCAGAACTGCCTTTTGGACACCAGTTGCTAATGGTTTGATTTAAAAAATAAATTTGAGATGGTATAACTTTTGAATGAAAGATCTTCCAGCAGTTGAAGTACCCTTGTTTTACTCAGAAGGCACAACCCTTTAATGGAACATTTGTATATATGCAGTTTACAGTTCCTTTAACAGCAATTATCACAATGCTCCCATGGGAATATAGGGTAAAAAGCCCAGGACTGCAGTGTGCAGAGCCTTTAGCCTACTATCAGCAATTTTGGGGGTCTGAAATATGCCCCCCTTGACAGGAATGCAACCCAGTCTCAGTCACAGACTTTGCAGGTTGCATGGGCAGTCCCCATAAACTTGTTGTGTTCATGTCCAAGCCAGATACAGAGGTTCTAAGGGAACAGAATCACACAGGACAAGAGATTGAACTGTGAGACTTCAGACTTGCGGTTAAGTCTCTTCTTGCAGGACCATTGGGGTTTAACCGGGGGTCTCTTTTCAGTACCATTGTGCTTCCCCCATTGGTCTGCTGAGGCTCCCAGTGCCACCCTGGATTCATCAGCAGGTCTGTTCTCAGACGAGCAGACTTGATAATGGGGCGCTATCGAGATATAGTTGCTATTTAAAGGGATAGTAATACTTCGTTTTATCTTTATTTTATTTTGTAGGCATTAAAAAAACATGAAGAACGATATAAGTCTTATCTCTCAAACCTTTATGGTTTGAGAGATATTCACAAGCAAAGTTTCCCCTCCCGCCCCTTTTACCTAGTGTAAGCCATCTCTTCTCAGATGTGGAATGCAGTCCATAGACCAGACAGATAACAGCAGGGGACAGTCTTCTTCCTATGAGAACAATGAAAGCCCTGCCCCCCTTGACAAGTTTTTCAGCTTTTTCCCTTATCTTAATTGAAGATTGTCCCTCTCTGCAGTCTACCTGGGCACCTCCCTTCTGATCTGGCTGAACGGGGGGGGGGGGGACTTTGCTTGTGAATATCTCTTAAGCCATAAAGGTTTGAGAGATAAGACTTATATCGTTCTTCATGTTTTTTTAATGCCTACAAAATAAAATAAAGATAAAATGAAGTATTACTATCCCTTTAAGAGAGATCTCACATATTTGTCTTGTATGAGGCTCGTCTAGATGGGATTTGACAATCCCTAATGAAGCAGAGAAAAAATAGCTTACCAATTATGATCAAGAGGATACCTATGACGACCTGGATGGCAAGTGACAGGCTGATGAGTGTGATGAGGGTGATATAATAGGTGAAGCTTGGGCCCTGCTCCAAAACGGCCTTTAGCTGTGCAGCATTGGCCATGAATAATGCCACATCCAGCATACTCTCCGCCAGGCTCTTTTTGGTGGCATAATGATTAATATTTATTGCAGATGCCGATCCCCTGTCTCGTCTTCCGATACCAGTTGGCTGGGTCAGGAACCAATCAGAGAAATCAGTTACATATTATACAAGCAATTAATACCACTTACATAATCAAGAACAAAACAGTTGCAAACCCATAGCAATTAAAACAATCAACTAATAAATAAGATCACACAACTAAAATAATAATAATACCATATAGTGAACTGATAACTGTTACTGATAACTCTAACATTATCAAATTACAAAGCATAATTTCCCCAATTCAAAAGCCGAGAAAGATTGATATTATTGCCATAAAACTGTATAATTTTAATAACTATTAAAACACTGGATGCTAGAGAGGTCTCCAATGAATTGCGAAGGAACTATAAGCTTTGGTTTAATTATTTATAACATAAAACCCTCAAGCAATATAACAAAATCTACAAAAAGAGCAACCAGCTGAGGTAAGAAACAAAATAAAAATGGAATGCCAAGAGAGCAAGACAAATCCCCAAAAATGTTCAATAGGGATAATGTTGGACCCTTAAAAACATGTAAGTGTTAAATGGATAGTAACACTTAAAATGTAAAAACAAATATGTTGTAGGGTTTATCCCACTAAGTAAAATAAGGGTACTCTGACTGCTGAAAGGTGTTTCATTCAAAAGTTATTGCAGCTCAAAGTTGAATTTTTTAGGTGCAATATCACAGTGGCCTGAAATTGTACAGTGGTGCTGTTGCTACACCATCCTATGGACAGCTCTGGTCCCGGGACCATAAACCTCCATAGGATGGTGTAGTAACAGCGCCACTGTACAATTTCAGGCCACTGTGATATTGCACATAAAAAATTCAACTTTGAGCTGTAATAACTTTTGAATAAAACACCTTTCAGCAGTCGGAGTACTCTTGTTTTACTCAGGGGGATAAACCCTACAACATATTTGTTTTTACATTTTAAGTATTACTATCCCTTTAATTAGTTATATGGGTGGAGTGATGACACAAGTTTTAACCCTTTGATTGCTTTGTGATGCATTGATACCTCTGGCACTCAAAGGGTTAAGCCACTGAGTGTAATGCAATGACTCCTCAATCTTACCACACTTCAAAAGGATGAAGTACAAAAACAAAGTGGAACTAACAACTTATAACAACTTAGGTGATTTTTAAAGAGCTTTCCTAAACACCTATATTTATGTTAGCCATTTTTTATTTAAAAACATAGTTTAGTAGATTTTAGTTTTATTTATTTGCTAGGTTATGCAAATTAGGAAGTAGTAGCTGACATGCCTGCCAGACAATAACACTCCACTCCCCCTCCCAACTGCCTCTCCCTGCCAGACAGTATTTGCTCATTACTGATCATAAACTAACAAATAAATAAAGCTTAATATCCATTAACTATAGTTTTACATTTAAAAAAATGGCTAACATAACATATAGGTGACTTTGAAAGCTCTTTCTAAATCATCCAATTCACTATAAAATGTTAGTTCCACGTTAAATAAAGTTAAAATAAATAATGCACCTGAACAATGTGTCACACATTTAGTTATCTTGTGAGATTAAAGGGATAGTAATGTTTCAAACAAAAGCAGCTTCGATTAATCTTCATAGTATTTGGGCAGTGGAGAGTATTATTTCAATACTGTCAGAGTTGTAGTTCAAGAATAATTGAATGATAAAGTATCCCCCTCCCGCCCATTTTACTGATGTAACACTGCTCACCTCAGAGCAGCAGGACTATCCGTATGGATCGCAGAGAGGGACAATCTTCAGTGAGCATAAGGGAAAACCTGTCAAGGGGACAGGGTTTTCCTTATGCTCACAGTAAGACGATTGTCCCTTGCTGGGACCTGTTCGGTCCCGAAGGACAAAGATCACGGAGGGACTATCCCTAAGGACAATTTCAGAGGGCACAAGAGGCTATGACATTTACAAACCCAAGAGGAGGGGCACCAAGGGGAAGAGGAGGATTATTTTGGCCTTGGAGGGCACGATACAGGAGGTGGTGAATATTTCAAGTAAGATTCTAACTGTGGCACAACTTAGGGTCTTAGCGAAGGGCCTACATTTTTCACCTTCCAGGAATTTTAATCTCATTGACACCATGTTGGACTTTAATCTTTTCACAGGGAGTTTAACTCTACGGAGATTTTTCAGTGAGGAAGGGGATAGTAATGTAAATGTTGATGCCACATTGCATACCTTAAGTTTTGATTCATCAGGGAGCTTGCAAGCTTCTTTGAATAATGATGAGTTATTGGTTCAAGAGGTACAACATAAACATGGCTATAATAGTTCTTGTATTTTTTCAGAACAGTTTTGGATTTGGAAAGTCTGCAGGGTGAAGATCTTGGTAGACACACCAGTCTAGTTAGTGCCTCAGTGGTTGACACTAAGAGGTGGTTTAAGCCACGTTTGGAGTTTTATCCAATACAATGTAGGAGACAGTCCATTGAGGTATTTCAAGACTTGATGGAACATGATCTGATTAATTTACATATGAAATTGAGAGAATCATGGACCAGTAGAAGCAATATGACTAAGGAAGATAGGGCAGCCATAAAACACCTTATAGAGGATGACACTTTGATAATTAAAAAGGCGGACAAGGGGGGAAGTGCTGTAGTTTTGGATTCTAGCCAGTACCATATGGAATCTTTAAGACAGTTACAAGATATTTCTTTGTATAAAGTGCTGGCTAAAGATTCAAGTAGAATCTTTATGAAGAAACTACACAAGTTGATTCAGAACTGGGTTTCTTTGAGGATTTTGTCAGATAAACAAGCAGATTTTTTGCGAGTTTCTCATCCTGTTATGCCCATCTTTCATGACCTCCCCAAAGTTCACAAGCCACAGAGACCACCTTGGGGGAGGCCCACAGTCTCTGGTATTGGATCCTTAAATGAACATCTATCAGAGTTTTGTAGATTCTAATCTACAGCCTTTAGTCACTAGGTTGACTAGCTATACCAGAGACTCTGGGCACCTCCTAGAGTTATTGTCCAATATGTCCTTCCATCCTGATTTGGCTTGGGGCTCTGTGGATATGGTGTCACTTTATTCAACCATACCACATGATATGGGGTTAAAAGTGGTAGAGTTCCACCTAAATTGTTATAGTGATTATTCGGATGACCTGAAGGGTTTTCTCCTGGAAGCGATCAAATACCTTTTGGAGAATAATTTCTTCAAATATGATGGTGCTTTTTATCTACAGAAGAAAGGCATATCAATGGGTGCCAATTTTTCTCCGTGCTTTGCCAATTTATACATGGGCTGATTTGAGGAAGTTTACATCTATACAGTCCATAATACATTCTGCCCATGCATAAAGATGTTTTGCCGGTATATAGACGATTTATTGTTTGTTTGGCAAAGCACGGAGCAAGCGTATTTTGCCTTTGGGGATTTCCTGAATGCTAACGATTATCAGCTTGAATTAATTGCTGAGTTCCTGAAAAAGGAGATTTATTTTCTTGATTTGTGTTTGAGCCTTGGTGAAAGGGGTGTTGAGACTACTTTATGTAGGAAGCCCTGTATAACAAACTCTTTGCGTCATGTCATCCTAAACACACCATAAGAGCGATCCCAGTTGGGCAGTTTCTGCAAGTATACAGAAACTGCTCAGCTGAGAGAGAGTTTGAGCTGCAGGCAATAGAATTAAAGACAAGGTTAATACAGAGAGGTTATCCTCAAGGTTTAATTGAAACAGCATATCTAAGGGCCAAAGAAAGTGATCAACCATCCTTGATATGTAAAAGGAACAAGAACAAGTTATACTAGAGAATCACGTTTATTTTTTGTGACTAGTTATAGCCTGCAGTTTAATGCTATATATGACATCATCAAGAAACATATGCCAGTTTTAAAAAATTACCCATCGTTAAGAGCGATCCTTGAGAAAGGTTGTAACTTTGTTGCCAGGATGGCCCCTACTTTGGGTAACTATTTGGCACCAAGCTTATACAAAAGCAGAACTACTCCCAACCCTACTTGGCTCACCACGGTGGGCATGTATGGTTGTGGGGCTAGAAACTCTCTACTATGTGCTCATGTTTTTGGGGTGCGGTTATACCAGCAGGCCAGGTTAATAAGACCTATAATATACGACAATTTATCAGTTGTCCTACCACACATACTGTTTATGCTATCACCTGTAAGGGATGTATGTGGGGCGTACTATAAGGCCCCTTAAAGAGAGAATAAGAGAGCATCTCCTAAGTATTAGAAAAAGAGATTTAAAGGGGAACTACCACCCCGCAAAAACCTAACCTGTATTGATTCTGCATCTGGCGACTAGCTGCTTAGTAGCGCTAGTCGCCAGAAATATTACCCGGTTCTGAAGATTTCGTCCTTTTTCTGACTGTCACTGGAACAGGAAGCACGGACATCTCGTCCCAGTGACTTCCGTGCGCCTGCGCTGTCAGTCCCTTTTGAGCTGACCGAGGAGAGGGGGTGATATAGAAGGCCTTCTCAAAGAGCTGAGGTTAAGTGGCTCATCAATTTAACCGTTTGAGTGCCAGAGAGGTATGAATTGGTTTGAATTCCACACATGATGTGTCCCTTTATATACACAATAATTACATTTGTGGGTTTAAATCTTATAATAACTTGTGATAATATATATATATATATATATATATATATATATATATATATATATATATATATGTTGTTGGGAAGCACTCTCGCTTTAATTAGAGAAGAATGCGCCATCCAGTCAAAATCTTTAGACAGTTTCTAGGAGGTAAGGAAGCACTCACAGGACTTCATAATATTGTGCAAAAATAAAGATAGTTTTATTTTAGATCGACGTTTCGGTTAACATACAGTAACCTTCCTCAAGATGTTGAAAAAGAAATCCTTCACTTTGTAGACCGTTCCAGTGAAGGATCTCTTTTCAATAACTCGATCACAGCTCTGCTGAAGAGCCTCTGTCGGTCCCGGGACCGGATTCCCCTGCAGTCAGCTAGAGTGGTGACATCGGGGAAAGGGGATGGAGGGGCGAACTTTAACTATGATTATCTCTCAAACTATAAAGGTTTGAGAGATGGCACTAGCCTTGTTTAATTTCTTTTTTAAATAGCTACAAGATGCACATTTTTAAATATGATCCATTACTATCCCTTTAAAGGGTAGGACTAAAGCAAATCTTCTGAGATACAAATCATGGGCAACAGAAAAGTCCAACAAACTATTGGAAAGAAGTAGAATGAAGGTGATAACTTTATAGGCTTAGTAGCTTTAGAGCTCAAACTTTCCAGACCATTTAGGTGTATCTAGAAAGGCACAATACATTACATAGTGCAGAAGATAATTATCCCACAATCATAGCCAGGGATAGATTTCCCATTAGGTAGAGTAGCCAAATGTCTAGAGCATGAAGTTTTGATGGGTGGAGCCTCAGCTGTGCTGACTACACCCATATTCTGAGTTGTGGGTGTGGCCAGAGCTAACCCAATGCCCCTAAATGAGATACACATTGCAAAGTGTATTTGCGGTGCCAGGCAGCACTGGTTGGGGTTAAGGGTGGAGTGAAATGAGGAGTAAGGGTGTGTCTGTGGTAGGGGCTCTAAGGGCATCTTGAGTGCCTTGTCTAGGGGTTCTTGAGAGGTATATCCATCCCTGTTAAATGTGTGGTAAATTAAAGTTTGTCATTAATCTAAAGTGCATATGCCAAATTCCACTGGAGGGACATTAGTCACTTCGCCCTTAAAAAAGAAAAAATGTTGGAGATTCCAGTTGTACTTCCAATTCTTGACACTAGATGGCAGGATTTCCCTTCCCTTGACTCTCTAGACTCCATGAACATATTTGTGGTACTCTACATTCTTTTCTCCCACAGTACAAGGGAATTTTGCTCTTTGCCCTGCAGAAATGTTATCATTGTTTATTCTTGCAGTTTTTCATTTTACAGGTATGTTTGTTGACATGCAACAGCAGCACAAAATATGTTAGCATTTTATGACTAAAAGATAGTAATTCAAGTTAGTAGACTGGACTATAGGTTATACTTTACCAACAATGGCTGATATAGGGGTACTAGTACAGTGGTTCCCAGTAAGACAGTTAAGCTACTGCTGGGCCCCAGATAAGGTGTATAATACCCCACCCCACCCTCTTGGATACTGGAGAGCTCTCCAGTGCATTGTGAACCAATGCATTGGAGCCCTCTCCAGCACCAAGATGGTTAAATAATAATTACATCTGCTTTCCCCTTCTGTTAAAAAGTGAATACTCTGTTTTATAGTGGCTTCACACAATTCTGAGTGCTCACACCTAGGTTCACTCAGTGCTGAGCACTTACATCAACAGTAGCTTAACCCTTTGAGCACCAGAGGGATATGGGACATCCCTCTGGGCTGGGAGTCAAATGGTTAACCAAATATTGAACTTTTACACCCATCTTCACACAATGCTGACTTTTCTTCCTGAATCACAGATTGATTAGACTGTATTGGGTGCCCCTAGGGTTGCCACCCAGCCGGTATTTTACCGGCAGACCGGTAAAAAATTGGCTTCTGTCCAATGTTAAGTCTATGGAGGGAATGCCATGGCCGGTATTTTTTTGAAGAAAAGGTGGCAACCCTAGGTGCCCCATATCACTGGCTAGAGGGAAACCTAGTGGGCTCCAAACTGTTTTGTATGACAGTCAGTTTCTTATTTATTTGAGGCATACCTAGAACCTTCTTGTTGATCCCGGAGAAACACCCACGGATAGGGATAGGAGTGTCTAAATTAAAGGGATAGTAATACTTCGTTTTAACTTTATTTTATTTTGTAGGCATTAAAAAAACATGAAGAATGATATAAGTCTTATCTCTCAAACCTTTATGGTTTAAGAGATATTCACAAACAAAGTATCCCCCCCTGTTCAACCAGATCAGAAGGGAGGTGCCCAGGTAGAGTGCAGAGAGGGACAATCTTCAACTAAGATAAGGGAAAAAGCTGAAAAACTTGTCAAGGGGGGAAGGGCTTTCATTGTTTTCATACAAAGAAAATTGTCCCCTTCTGTTATCTGTACTGTCATACAACCTGATCCACATCTGAGAAGAGATGACTTACACTAGGTAAAAGGGGAGGGAGGGGAAACTTTGCTTGTGAATATCTCATAAACCATAAAGGTTTGAGAGATAAGACTTATATCATTCTTCATGTTTTTTTAATGCCTACAAAATAAAATAAAGTTAAAACGAAGTGTTACTATCCCTTTAAACATTTTATGTCATGTGGATGGGGCTTGTTTTGGGAAGTTCCTAAATGATGCTATTTGCATCATAATGTGGGTGGGGCTTATTCTGGATGTCTCAGGCATGAGAGGAGGAGTTTGCATTTAAATAGGAAGGAAAGTGGGAGGAACGGGTGACAGCGGGCAGAATGGGTGTGAAAGTGGGTGAGGTAACCATGGAGTTCACCACTGCCGAAGAATCAGCCTCGGTCCCCACAGACCCAGTAACTGAATAAGAAAACCAGAGCCACCGGGGCAGATCCGTAGAGTTCCCAGATATATGCTTGGGAGGGGGTCCCAGGACAGTTTTAATAGCACCCGCTGTACTATGAAATTGTGACTGGAGACCCATAAATATACAGAAAAGGATTCTCTTGAATTTCAGGTTGACCTACTGGGGAAGAGCAGCCACATTTCTGTGTTTTCCCCCCAGGACAGCCTTACTCCTCTCTGTCCATCTGATCCCAGGATTCAATTGGTTTCTTTGTGTAAAACTGGACCGTTAGGAACCCAAGGTGAGGCCCACGGTAACAGTTAACCCCCAATGAATGCCACTTATACTCCTGCATTAATATACCCCTGAGAGCTCCTTCTACCAGTGCTCCATAAACATCTACTCACTTTGCCTTTTTATTACACACTTAGGGCCTCGGTGGCTCTGGGGTTAAAATAATACATTTGTGGGCCTAGTGTTACTATCTTCCTCTATTTTCTTCAGGTGATCTGCCTGTATATTTACTCATGTGACCAGGGCTGGATTTGCCATAAGGCAAAGTAGGCACCTGCCTACAGGCGCACGCCACCGAGGGGCCCCTGCCATTGGGATTCTTTTTTTCTTTAAAAAACAAAAAAATAGCCACCTCGCTGGCTGTGCAGGCGCCCACTCCATGTCGTCCTCACATTGCCCCCCCCCCATTGTCTATTTCCTACCTCCCTGGCAGGACAGGTCTGTGCCTCCTTTGACACGGTCCTGTAAGTGCTTCGCTCCCTCGTCGGCTCTTTAGGAATACAGAACGCTGGGAGATGACATCATCTCCCAGCGCTCTGCATTCCTGAATAGGAGACAGCGCGGGAGCTTCAGCACTTACAGTACTGTGCCAAAGGAGGCACAGGCAACAGATCTCCTGCCAGGGAGGTAGGAAACGGACAACGGGGGGAGGCAGGAAACTGACAATGGGGGGAGGCAATGTGAGCGCAACATGGAGATGGTGGGGGCAAGTTGGAGCCGAAGGGGGGCAATGTGAGGGCAACATGGAGATGGTGGGGCAATGTGGAGCTGATGGGGGGCAATTTGGAGATGGTGGGGACAATGTGGAGTTGATGGAGGGCAATGTGAGGGTAACATGGAGCTGTTGGGGGGCAAGTTGGAGCTGATGGGGGGCAATGTGAGGACAATATGGAGATGGTGGGGGAAATGTGGAGCTGATGAGGACAAGTTGGAGATGGTGGAGGCAATGTGAGGGCAATATGGAGATGATGGGGGCAATGTGGAGATTAGGAGCATTGTGGAGGTGTCCAATGGAGATGGCCAATGGGGGGGGGGCGCTTCAGATTTCTGTGCCTACAGGCTCCTGAGATGTAAATCCGGCCCTGCTTGTGACCTCAGTTATCCGTGCATACCTCCCAAATGTCCCTCTTTAGGAGGAACAGTCCCTCTTTCAGACCCAAATCCCTTTGTCCCTCTTTCCCACCCTGGTGTCCCTGTGTTTAGGAGATCAGACTGTGTGGTGTGTATATAAGTGTATCACCCTGGTGTCCCTGTGTTTAGGAGATCAGACTGTGTGGTGTGTATATAAGTGTATCACCCCATTGTCCCTGTGTTTAGGAGATCAGACTGTGTGGTGTGTATATATGTGTATCACCCTGGTGTCCCTGTGTTTAGGAGATCAGACTGTGTGATGTGTATATAAGTGTATCACCCTGGTGTCCCTGTGTTTAGGAGATCAGACTGTGTGATGTGTATATAAGTGTATCACTCTGGTGTCCCTGTGTTTAGGAGATCAGATTGTGTGGTGTGTATATAAGTGTATCACTCTGGTGTCCCTGTGTTTAGGAGATCAGATTGTGTGGTGTGTATATAAGTGCATCACCCTGGTGTCCCTGTGTTTAGGAGATCAGACTGTGTGGTGTGTATATAAGTGTATCACTCTGGTGTCCCTGTGTTTTGGAGATCAGACTGTGTGGTGTGTATAGAAGTGTATCACCCTGGTGTCCCTGTGTTTAGGAGATCAGACTGTGTGGTGTGTATATAAGTGTATCACTCTGGTGTCCCTGTGTTTAGGAGATCAGATTGTGTGGTGTGTATATAAGTGTATTACATTGCTCCACAGTAATAAAACTCACATTAATGTGTATTTAATCTTCAGTACATTTGTTCATAAAGGACTCTGTGTAAATAAAATACTTTGTGCAACTGAATAAATGGTTTAGATCAAGACCGAAGAGGTCTCAATAGGTCATGAAATGACCTAAAAATTATCGGTAATGCCCCACACACCAACCATGCCCCCAGCAGCTCCACCTAAAACAAAAGTTTTCCTCTTTGGTCTTTGGGAGGTATGTCTGTGATATTCCTACTTCTATGGATGTTCTTATTTGAATTTGCATTAGATTTTGTCGCTTCCCCTCCCAATATGGCACATAAATAGGTACACATAATACATTTCAGACTCCCATGAGCAAACTACCTCTCACACCCTAGTACCCAGACACTGTGTCATGAGATGACTCATAATAAAGATGGTGAAACATTCCAGGGACACAGACCATGACCCAGATGCCAACAAGTCACTATACACATGATCAAAGAGTTGACAAACATGTCCCTCTCTTGTAACTGATATGGTCCGGACACGTGAACTACATATCTTCATTACATTATCTCTTCCTGGCTTATATCACTTTCCACTTGGCTGGGGATCAGGGCCTTGTGTTCAAAAGAAAAATGGAGGCTTTCTGGGTTAAATCTTCTGTAATACAGGGGAAAGAAAAAAGAAATATCCTTTGATGGAAAGGGGGCTATTAACTCTTTGAATGCAAGATTCATTGTAAAGCAATGCATTGATGACTTCTCTAGCATTCAGTGGGTTAAAATCCCACAAGGGACATTACCACAAAAAAATACTGAAGAGTGTATCACCATAAACCCTTTGAGTGCCAAAAGGGTGAGCAGCGCATTGTTCTGCAATACGCTGCACACTTCTCTGGCACTCAAATGGTTAATAAATGATGTACTCATAAGTCTGCATTTTTTTTTAATCTTAAGAGCAAAAGTTCTAAAATATTTCAGAATAAATGTAAAATGTGGCTACAGTTATCAGACCTGTTAACCCTTTGAGTGCCAGAGGCGTATGCAACGCATTGGTTGCATACCCCTCTGGCACTCAAAGTGTTAAAAACGGGTAATACCATAAACAAAGATAATTGTTTTGAGATTAGAACCCACCCAGTCCAGTCCACTGAAACCTTTAAGCTCTTATTTATTTGTTTATCTAAATCATGTCTTGCATTGCCCTCATCCCTCATACAAAGACGGGTCGGATAGGCATGCACAGCTGCCTTCTTGTGAGTAAGAAATGCACATTTATAACATATTTTAGTGCTTATGCCCCTACCCTATTCCTTTTAAATGACAATGTCTCCTTAAATCAATGGGCATGTTGGTAACTTGTACATCTTCCCTATGATACAGTTGTTTTGATTTAATATTCCCCCTTAGCTTTGAATATAGTCATACCTGTGAAGTTTTTTTGTCCCAAGCCTCCGGAGAACCACTAAGGTCTGGGGTGGCCAAATGATAAGATTTGCATTATAAAGTAGGAAGGGTATGATTTGGAGTGGGCAGGATTGGGAGGAGAGGAGGTGGGAAGAACAGGGCAGAGAGTGACCAGAATTGGCAGTGAAGTGGGCGGAGTTAAAAGAAAACTCACTGAGCCCGGAGAATCAGCCTATGTCCCTGGAGACCTGGTAATCTATATATTTAACAATCTGTATCAGGTTCATTGTCCACCCCTACACCCCTACTGTTCATTGTCCACCCCTACAGCCCTACCGTGTACCCTCCTCTGCTAGGTATTCTAACATTAGGAAAGTAAAATTTTCCCTACTCAAAACTCAGCTGGTAGATGTATGGAGGGCTTGCCACCCCACTATGAAAGACTATACCTTTTTCTCTCCCCCTCATAACAGATACCCCAGGTTAGATTATCTATTTATTTCTCACCGGCATTTGCACCTTGTTCGGGCAGTGCGTATTGGTAACATCACTTTCAGTGATCACGCTCCGGTTTCATTGCGGCTCCTGATTCCTTCTCTCCAGTGGCATCAGAATTTCTGGCGACTGAATGAATCTTTACCAAAGGACCCCTCTAACCTCGCCAAGCTGAGGGGCACACTACAGCGCTATATTGCTGAAAATACCTCCAATGGTCCATCTCCCATGATGACTTGGGAGGCTCATAAAGCAGTAATTCCCGGTCACCTTATTAGTTTAGGATGTTATCATAAGCGTCAGCAAACTGCTAACCTGGTATGTATTCTTGAAGGTATCTCCACTATTAAACACTCGCATAAACTGTCCCTGTCTTCTGAGGCATTTCAGGAGTTGACTCAATTGCGGGCTGAATTGGCTGCCATCTGTAACTCTAAAATGCAACGGACATATCAGTTAGTACAGAGTACCTATTATGCTCATGGCAACAAACCGGGTAGGCTGTTGGCGAAAACTCTTAAAGATAAGCAGGCTAGCTCTTTTATACCAAAGATACATTCTCAGGATGGAGTTCTGCATCACCTAACCTAGGAGATTGCCAAATCTTTATGGAGCGATTATTGTTCTTTATATAACATCACGGGCCACTCTTCTTCTGATTTCTCCCATACTGATGACGTCCCCGTCATTTCTTAATACCTTAAGTCTCATATGCAGCTTAAATTTTCACGACAGGCAGCGAATTCCTTGGACGCCCCTATCACACAAGAAGACATAGAGGTGGCCATACAGGGTTACCCCAACGGGGAAGAGTCCCGGTCCTGATGGCCTGACGATCATTTACTACAAGTCCTTCCTTCCAGGATATTCTGCTCCTGGAATTTGTACATACTTGTAACTCTTTGATCTCTGGTACCTGCTTGGCTCCTCACTCTCTTGACACTCACATAACTGTCCTACCCAAACCGGGAAAGGATCCTAAATTGTGCCACAGTTATAAACCCATTTCGCTTTTTAATGTTGCTATTAAGCTTTTTGCCAAGGACCTCAGTCTGCGTCTGGGGTCAGTATTGCCTGGCCTGGTCCACGGAGACCAGGTTGGTTTTGTTCTGGGTCGGGAGGCCCGGGACAACACGGTTATGGCTCTCAAGCTAATACACTTGGTTAGATCTTGGCAGCTGCCAGGGTTGTTGCTATCCAAGGATGCGGAGAAAGCATTTGACAGGGTGAGCTGGCCTTTTTTGAGACAGGTGCTTCGGCATATTGGTCTTGGTGACAGGATGCTACATTGGATTCTGTCTCTATACAACTCCGCGGTTGCTCAAATTCAAGTGAATGGTACTTTCTTGGGGCCACTCGCCCTGTCAAATGGGACGCAGCATGGTTGTCCACTGTCACCGCTACACTTTTTGCTTACCCTGGAACCCTTCTTGAATGCTGTCCGTTCGAATCCCTTGATTCATGGTGTCTCCCTTCCTCCGCATGAGTTTAAGATTGCGGCCTTCAATGATGATTTATTGTTTACCCTTTCCCAGCCTCTCATTTCCCTGCCGTCTTTCATGCAGGAACTTGAGGTGTACGGTCGTTTGTCTAATTACAAGGTGAATATGGATAAGTCCAAGGCTCTTAATGTTTCTCTACCTCCACGGGTTTGTACGGCGCTGAAGGACTCTTTTCCATTACAATGGCAGCCGGATCGGGTGAAGTATTTGGGTATCTTTCTTACTGCAGACCACACATGCTTATTCGAGTCTAACTTTGTTCCACTTTGCTTGGCTCTACAGGCGGATCTTACCCGGTGGTCAAAATTGCATCTTTCCTGGTTTGGTCACGTAGCGGTGATTAAAATGAATATCCTGCCTAGGATTTGTATGTCATTCAAACATTGCCCGTTATGATGCTCAGATCCTTTTTCTGCGCCATGTGGCAGTTGCTTACGGATTTAGTTTGGGGGTCGAGAGGTCTGAGGTTGGGATATACTTAGCTGATCCGCACTAGGGATTTGGGAGGATTGGGCCTGCCTGATCTAGAGTCTTATTATAATGCTTTGATGGCCATCAAAGCAGTGGAGTGGTCCGTTCCTTCTTCTAAGTTGTGGGTGACGATTGAGCAGGCTACTATTTTGGTCCCTTCTCGTGTGGCGGTGTGGGTAGGCCACAGTCAGAAACTTTGCAATGATCCATTACACCCTACCATTCTGGCTATGTTGCGATCCTGGAGGAGGACTCCATCCTTACGGGGTCTTTTACACTGTCCCTCTCCTCTTCTCTCTCTCTGACCCATCCTTCTGGTCTTGATGGAGGCCCTTTCAGTGGCCGTTTCCGGAGGGGTCCCATTTCCCCAGATTGGGTGATGTTTCTTTGGGGACCGAGCTTCAGTCTCTTCCTGATATCTTGCAAGGGAGAGGCTGCCATAGGTCTCTTCCCTATTTCTACGGACAGCTTCAACATTTTGTACGTTCCTTGCCCTTGTCTCTTCTGGTTTCTTCCGTGCCTACACTTTTGGAGAACCTTTGTCTTTCGCCTCCTCGTAAATTGGTCTCCACTATTCATAGGCTTCTGTTATCACTTACCCATACTTCTAAACCTCATTTTATTAGATCATGGGAAACTGACTGTGGTGTCACCCTGACGGAAGCTCAATGGTCTAAAATATCTATGCTGGCTTATAAATGCTCTATGTCCTCCAGGATACAGGAGAATGCATATAAGGTCCTGACCAGGTGGTATAGGGTGCCCACCTTTCTACATCAGGTATACCTGGATGTCTCGAGCATTTGTTGGCAATGTAAGTCCCATATAGGAGTCTTTCTCCTTATTTGGTGGTCTTACCCGAGGTTACAATCATTTTGGGAGGCAGCAGTAGACACGATTAGCAAATTAGCAGATCCTGGTGTTCCTATGGACCCCATGGTTCTTCTCCTTCACCACACCCCTCATCCTATTCACAGGTACACACACTCCCTTACAGTTCACTTGATTAATGCTGCTAAAGTGCTGATCCCCAAGCTATGGTAACAAACCTGAGCTCCCTCTTACAGGGAATGGGTTGACTCAGTTGAATTGGTCCGCTCTGCAGAGGATTAGATCCATTCCGCTGAGGGATGGGGCCTGGCACATGCCACTCTGTGGCTTCGTTGGTCTGAGTTTTTGGAGGGCGGTGATTTCCGTCAGGCACTGGTACGATTCACAACTTGAACAGTTTGATGTATGTTATTTTTTTCCACCCGACTGGGACACCTCTTTCTCTCATTCCTTCTTTCTATTTCTTTTCCCTCCTCTTGCTGTCTTCTTTTCCTCTTTGACACCAACTTGGTTTCCTATTTTCCGGCCCCTGCCTCTCCACTTGGATTGGCTTGTTTACTTCTGATATATTGCCCTGTGGCAGGGATCTCACCTTGCCCAGGGGAATAGATGGGGTGACGGTTGTTTAGACTGTATTATTTCTCTTTACTCCACATATTTCTCCCCATGTGCTACATATATGCTGTGCTATATCATGGCCATTTGTTCACCGTTTAGCCTTGGGGTTCTATTTATTGTTCCTCTTTATGGGGTATATTGTATTTTCATTTATTCTTATTGTACGAGTTGAACACTTCACTTAATATAGTGGAACGCCATGACGTCCTACTCTGTTCTCTTTTTTCTGTTTGTTCTGTTTTGTTTGAAAACTAAATATTTTTAGAACTACAATAAAGAAATATTAAACAAAAAATAAACCATGCACCCTCCTGTGAAAAATCGCTGCAGTGAGACTCACCACCGTTGACATCCATCGACATTGACTGCCTGCACTGAGCGCCAAATCCAAAAGGCAACACTGTGCAGTATTCTCTAGTAAAGTGTAAAAACGGTTAGGGCTGAATTTACATCCTAGGCACCCTAGTCAAGGCACTCTTGGCACCTTTAGCTCCACCCATGGACACACCCTCACTATTCATATGACCCCACCCCCAGTCATATCCACTGTTTCCTGGCACAGAAAATAACCTTGGCCTATAACAAGCAAGGACAAAAAATTATTTAACCCCTTGGCTGCTAGAAGGAACTCCAATGCATTGCTCCATTAAATAATAGCCTGTAAAATTGGTGGAGGGACACAGAGTTCCCTGACCACAGCCATAATTTAGAATGTGGGTGTGGCCAGCACAGCTGAGGCGCCCCTCAAAATTTGAAGCTCTAGGCAGTTGCCTACTCTGTCTATTGGGAAATCTGGCCCTGAAAACAGGTCTGCAGATCAGATCAGGAGAGTTCCCAGGTAATGTATATAAGACCACAGCAATGTCCGTATACACAGCCAGTGATACACCTTTGTGAGTTGTACCAATTCTAATACAGCATCCCTATAATGTGCAAAGCGATAACATAAGCCATCAGAGAGCTCTGTACAATACTACTCTATACAATGGAGTAATGCTCTGAAATAACTGATTGTGATTGTTGTCTCTAATTAACCCTTTGAGTGTTGCAATGTGTTGTGTACCTCTGTGGCACTCAAAGGGTTAAATGTTCCTACGAGTGCTCTAGTGTTCGGAACATGATTTATATAGTAGTATTTGTTTATATATTAAAAGTCAGAGACGCTCAACTAGGAACAAACCTGCAATACAAATTTGCAAGCGTGCAGACTCTTTTAGCCCACTAGTGCCTTTTACAGAGAGGAAATATCCTAAAACATATCATATTGGTCCTGCCATAACAGCAGTCCAGCCACAAATTGCCAGGCAATTCCTCTCTGAACAAGAGAAGCAGCCAACCCCAGACATACGTTCGGCCTTGTTGGGCCTCATCAGTGAGGTTTAGCTGATCTCTCTAACCACTGTGAGCAAGGGGTCCAATGTTGGTTCCCCCCCCCCATTACCCTTGCTCACATATGCAAATTATCCTTGAGATTAGTCACCCCAAGAGTAATAGGGCAATCCAGCATTGGACCCCTTGCGCACAGTGCTTAGAGAGATCAACTGCACCTCACTGATGAGGCCCAACATGGCTGAAATGTACATCTGGGGTTTGCGGTCTGTCTTGAGCAGAGAGGAATTACCTGGCACTTCATGGCTGGACTGCTGTTATGGTAGGACCAGTATGAGGTGCGTTAGGATATTTCCTCTCTGTGAAAGGCAATAGTGGGCTAAAACAGACTGCACCCTGGGTAGGGCACCACTCCTAGAGAGCGTGCAAATTTGTATTACAGGCTTGTTCCTAGTTGAGCATCTCTGACTTCTAATATAGTATGTGTTTATACCCTTGAGGTGCAATTTAATACGCTAAAAAATGCAATTCTGGAGCAAACAAGTTGCACCATAAACAAGTGATTAAAGTGTCCATTGATTTATTCTCTATATAGTTTAATTCATACCTCCCAACATTTCAAATGGCCAAAGAGGTGCTATTTCTTGGGGCGTGGCTGGTGGGTGGGCCAATACCGAGAATTTTTAGGGTATTTCATGACCTATTGATACGTCTTTGTATAACTGAATAATTAATTTAGAGTAAGACTAAAGTATTGTATTTGCACAGACTAATTTATAAAAGATACAGAGGTTTAAATAAACATTAATGTGAGTGATACACTTATACACACACCGCACAGTCTGGTCTCCTAAACACAGGGACACCAGGGTGATACATTTCTATACACACCACACAGTCTGATCTCCTAAACACACGGACACCAGGGTGATACACTTATATACACACCACACAGTCTGATCTCCTAAACACAGGGACACCAGGGTGATACACTTATATACACACCACGCAGTCTGATCTCCTAAACACAGGGACACCAGGGTGATACACTTCTATACACACCACACAGTCTGATCTCCTAAACACAGGGACACCAGGGTTATACACTTATATACACACCACACAGTCTGATCTCCTAAACACAGGGACACCAGGGGGATACACTTATATACACACCACACAGTCTGATCTCCTAAACACAGGGACACCGGGGTGATACACTTCTATACACACCACACAGTCTGATCTCCTAAGCACAGGGACACCGGGGTGATACACTTCTATACACACCACACAGTCTGATCTCCTAAACACATGGACACCAGGGTGATACACTTCTATACACACCACACAGTCTGATCTCCTAAACACAGGGACACCAGGGGGATACACTTCTATACACACCACACAGTCTGATCTCCTAAACACAGGGACACCAGGGTGATACACTTATATACACACCACACAGCCTGATCGCCTAAACACAGGGACACCAGGGTGATACACTTATATACACACCACACAGTCTGATCTCCTAAACACAGGGACACCAGGGTGATACACTTATATACGCCACACAGTCTGATCTCCTAAACACAGGGACACCAGGGTGATACACTTATATACACAGCACACAGTCTGATCTCCTAAACACAGGGACACCAGGGTGATACACTTATACACACACTACACAGTCTGATCTCCTAAACACAGGGACACCAGGGTGATAAACTTAGAGATGTGGTGAACTAAAGACGCCAAAACACATATGTGGTGCACGGGTTGTGAATTTATGTGCTTGTAGTTGCACGGCTCGTGACGCCAGGGTAGTGTTTTACACCACACTCCAGGGGTGAAGCAGGTCTCCTGGGCCCAGCGCTGGGGCAATAAAACACCAGACTGCAGGGTTACGGATAACTGCGTTTACTGGAGAAGCAGGACAGGTGAAATAGTCCATTAAAGCAATGCAGAGGTAAGGCAGGGGCGAGTGCAGAGGTAACAGGGAGCCACAGGGCTTGCTGAGACTTGTAGTAGACTTTACTCTGAATCTTGACTTTACTAGTGACAACTTTAAACTTTACTGTAGTTACTGAAGACTTCTGACTTATGTGGCCACATACACTGTCTGAACCATAGGTCGCTCTTGTACACTCTACCGCCAGGTTAACTAAGGACTTTTGACTAGGATTTTTGAGACTACAGAGCGGAGGCCGCCGTAGGCTAATCACTCAATATAAGTAGTACTCTCTATGGGCATACCTGGGAACTCTCCGGTTTTGCCCCGGAGACTCCGGATTTCAGACTGAATTACCGGGTCTCCGGGGCAATGTGTGGATCGCCGGGTGGGCAGAGTTTAAATAGAAACTCTGCCCACTTGTGCTCCGTCCCGCCCGGTTCCTCCCACTCCCCGCCCTCTTCCATACATTTTTCAGGTTTTTTTTTTGTTCCGCCCCCCTCCGCTGCTAAGCCACGCCCCTTTTATGACGCAAATCGCGTCATTTTCATCCCAGGTCGGCATTGACAGGGTTACCCTCCGGGTAACCCTGTTTTAAAAGTTCCCAGGTATGTCTATGGGGCCCATTCGCATTCAGCACTTCTCCCCACAGCTCTTCTTGTTGACAGACACAGACTTGGACTCCTGTGCGGTGGAACGCCTATGGTTGTGCTGTGGAACACTGTAGTTGTTTAGCTCCACTGGTTTCCCTCACCTTCTCCTCTGTCTTTATCTCCACACACTTCCTCCAGTTCTCTCTCCTCTCCTCTCACATCCTCTCTCCACAACTTCCTCACTAGACTCCTCTATACTGAACACACACTAGCTTGCTCCTTCCTGTCTGGCTAGCCCAGGGGGCTGCTGGGTAAAAACCTCATTGGCTCCTGTGGTCACATGTTACTTTCTGCACTGCTCACCTTAAAGGCACATGAACAACAAAAATATTACAGTTATACCAACATTATACAATCACACAAATATATAAATATCCATGTTTTAAACTTAAAGCAACATATACCAGAAAGGACTGGTAAATGTAAATGTTCAACTCTGGGACATTACATATACACAGCACACAGTCTGATCTCCTAAACACAGGGACACCAGGCTGATACACTTATATACACACCACACAGTCTGATCTCCTAAACACAGGGACACCAGGGTGATACACTTATATACACACACCACACAGTCTGATCTCCTAAACACAGGGACACCAGGGTGATACACTTCTATACACACCACACAGTCTGATCTCCTAAACACAGGGACACCAGGGCGATACACTTATATACACACCACACAGTCTGATCTCCTAAACACAGGGACACCAGTGTGATACACTTCTATACACACCACACAGTCTGATCTCCTAAGCACAGGGACACTGGGGTGATACACTTCTATACACACCACACAGTCTGATCTCCTAAACACATGGACACCAGGGGGATACACTTCTATACACACCACACAGTCTGATCTCCTAAACACAGGGACACCAGAGTGATACACTTCTATACACACCACACAGTCTGATCTCCTAAACACAGGGACACCAGGGGGATACACTTCTATACACACCACACAGTCTGATATCCTAAACACAGGGACACCAGGGTGATACACTTATATACACACCACACAGTCTGATCTCCTAAACACAGGGACACCAGGGTGATACACTTATATACACCACACAGTCTGATCTCCTAAACACAGGGACACCAGGCTGATACACTTATATACACACCACACAGTCTGATCTCCTAAACACAGGGACACCAGGGTGATACACTTCTATACACACCACACAGTCTGATCTCCTAAACACAGGGACACCAGGGTGATACACTTATATACACACCGCACAGTCTGATCTCCTAAACACAGGGACACCAGGGTGATACACTTCTATACACACCACACAGTCTGATCTCCTAAGCACAGGGACACTGGGGTGATACACTTCTATACACACCACACAGTCTGATCTCCTAAACACAGGGACACCAGGGTGATACACTTATATACACAGCACACAGTCTGATCTCCTAAACACATGGACACCAGGGTGATATACTTATATACACACACCACACAGTCTGATCTCCTAAACACAGGGAAACCAGGGTGATACACTTCTATACACAACACACAGTCTGATATCCTAAACACAGGGACACCAGAGTGATACACTTCTATACACACCACACAGTCTGATCTCCTAAAAACAGGGACACCAGGGCAGGAAAGAGGAACAGAGGGATTTGGGTGGCAAAGAGGGACTGTCCCTCCTAAAGAGGGGCCCTTGGGAGGTATGCTAATGAGAGTGGGCATGAGGTCCTCCAGCTGTTCTTGTGTATGAACTGACCTGCAAGTGTCACATGGTTTTGGCCATAGCCATGTCACTAAATCTCTCTGTTTCTTATCTGTAACAGTAGCAAGTCACAGGTTATAAATTGGTGCAGGCAGAAAACTGATATGCAAACTTCCTGCTTTACCTTCTCTATGTGTAGCCAAGAGACAGTTCTTGCTGCTCTCCTAACCACACACACATATCTAAGTAACTATGTGAATACTTTTGGTAAGCTAGTTAGAGAGTGACAAGTTTTTCTGCATATTTCTTGTGCTCCAACTACCATTATGCCGAGGAGCATGGGAGATGTATTCTAACAACAGCTGGAAAGCCACATGCTGCTCACATCAGAAATAGTGCGAGTTTGAGCAGAATGTAGATGTTTTAGGGGAAGAAAGTGCAGTAGGGATATGGACTCATTACAATAACACAAAGCGTATAACAAACACTGTTAGTAAGTTCATTAACTTAAAGGGATAGTAATGTTTCATAATAAAAGCAGCTCCAATTAATCTTCAGTATTTGGGCCATGGAGAGTGTTATTTCAATACTGTCAGAGTTGTAGTTCATGATAATGATAAAGTATCCCCTCCCACCCCTTTTACCTACTGTAATCCCATACCTCCCAACATTTCAAATGGCCAAAGTGGGACCCTTGTTTTAGGGGGTGTTGCTGGGGGTGTGGCTGGTGGGCAGGGCATTACTGAGAATTTTTAGGTTATTTTATGACCTATTGATGCCTCTTTGTGTGAATGAATAAATGATTTAGAACAAGACAATTTTATTTTATTGACACACATAATTTATAAACACATATATTAAAGATTATACAAACATTAGTTTTATTACTGTGGAGCAATATAATACACTTATACACACGACACAGTCTGATGGGCTCCAGGGTGGGAAAGAGTGACATAGGGATTTGGGTCTCAAAGACGTGCTCTCCATCCTACAGAAGGACACTTGGGATGCATGCTGTACTAACCATCAGCACCTTAAAAGATCAAAAGATCTGTTGGCTTAACCCCTTAAGGACCGGCGCGCACACATGCAGCTGGCACTTGAAGACCACAGGGATTTTTTTTTTTAATTCCGGTTCAGGGCTTCTGGAGCGGCATGCAGCCACGCCGGGAGCCCTGAACTCCATGCCGTGCCAGGACTGTCACTGGTCCTTAAGTGCCGGACCGCCTTGACAGTCCTGGTACATGAATGGTCCTTAAGGGGTTAATCCTTTGAGTGCCAGAGGGGTAGACACTCAGAGAAAATATAACCCATTTTTAAACTCTGTTATATGCCAAGGATGCCCTGAAATAATAGTGGAGCATATCATTTAAAGTGCGTTCCTCAGACAGTCAGGACACTAACTGAGCATACAGTTCATGGGACAATGTGAGACAAGAGCCCATGTCCATCCTCCTCTTGTATCACTGTAGTGTAAGCACTAGGGTGACCACATTTCCCTTCTGCCATTCCGGGACGTGGTCACCCTAGAACTTGCCCCTTCATGCCTTACCTTGAGTCCCTGGTGGTCTAGCGGCGTGGAAAGTGCTCTGTGCCTCCTCCGGCACAGAGCTGAAGCTCCCGCGCGCTGTGCTCAGTAATGCAGAGCGCTGGGAGATGAGGTCATCTCCCAGCGCTCTGTATTACTAGAGCGCTTGCCTCCAGGAGATCAGGTAAGTTGCATTGCCGCCCTGGATGTCAGCCTGCAAGCGGCGTCCATGATGTGACACACCGCTTGCAGGCTGACATTCAGGGCGGCTTGGCTTCATTCCGGGACACCTCATTGTCCCGGTTGAAGGGGACCCGGGACGCGGGACATGTCCCTGAAATAAGGGACAGTCCCGGACGTTCCGGGACCCGTGGTCACCCTAGTAAGCACTGATCATGCTTATATATGGATCGACTTGTGTTAACCCTTTGAGTGCCATAGGAGTACTCAACGCATTGCTTTGCAATGTGTTGTGTACCGCTTTGTCACTCAAAGGGTTAATGGTAACCAGAGCACAACCAGAACAGGAAGTGAGAAAAGCCATACACATTGTATAAACTGGAGCCACATTAGGAGAATGGTTCTGATTTCTTTTAACCACAGCAATGCATTATCCAGGATTTCTCCAACTTTCGCCAGACTGTGGGTGTTAGTACCTGATGGCCCCTGACCCTGCTGTATGGTTCCTGCTGTGCTCTGCTGCTCGTTCCTTGTTTTTTCGCGCTCCTGGCAACCAAAGTGCTGCTGTCCGAGACCACAGGAGTACTATGTGCGTGCATGCGGTGTGCATTTTATGATGATAGACGCCACACGCTCATGTTTGGGGCCAATGAATGATTGCGTCTAAGGAATTCATTGTGTGAGGCAGGAAGCATGATGTGCGGAGAATACACTGGCTCTGCGCCACCACCCCTAGGTCCTGACATGGGGGCGGGGGGAATTGCATAACTCGGCTCTAGGGGGAGCATTGGTGCAAATTAAATGTTGCAGCTCAAGATATAAAGAAATAGGAGTAGAGCAAGTGGCGCAGAAGCCTCAGGAAGCAGGGCATTGAGTCAATGTGGCAGGGCAGTGGGATTGGACCCCGAAATAGGGACTGCCCCGTGTAAATCGGAACAGTTGGGGGGCTATGTAATCCACCTCCCTTCAGATGTGGAATCTGGACTTAAGACCAGATAGCTTACAGCAAGGGACAATCTTCTTACTGTGAGAACAATGAAAACCCTGCCCCCCCCCCCCAACCTTTACAGTTTTTTCATGTTTTTCCCATATGCTAATTGAAGATTGTCCCTTTCTGCGATCCATCCAGACACAACCTTTCTGTTCTGAGGTGAGCAGTGTTATATCAGTAAAAGAGGCGGGAGGGAGATACTTTATCATTCAATTACTCTTGAACTACAACTCTGACAGTAGTTAAATAACACTCTCTATGGCCCAAATACTATGAAGATTAATTGGAGCTGCTTTTATTGTTAAACATTACTATCCCTTTAAATATGATTCATTCAATTTAACTTTTGGCTGCATTGATTTCAATGGGACTTTTTTAAAACTCTTTGAGTGCCAGAAAGATATTCAATGCACTGCATTTGGATACCTCGCTGGCACTTAAATGGTTAAATGTAGATTTGTGTTGCATTTTTGGTATACAGTACATAGCATGGAACTTGTCACATTGTATAATTATATCGTTGATAGTTTACAACAGAAGACAATAATAATGACTATAATAAAACAATCTTACCTCTACTGTTATAGTATTAAACCTTAAAGGGATAGTAATGTTTCATAATAAAAGCAGCTCTAATTAATCATCATAGTATTTGGACTTTGGAGAGTGTTGTTTCAATTCTGTCGGAGTTGTAGTTCAAGAGTAATTCAATGACAAAGTATCCCCCTCCCGCCCCTTTTACTGATGTAACACTCCTCAGCCAGATCAGAAGGGAGGTGCCCAGGTAGACTGCAGAGAGGGACAATCTTCAATTAAGATAAGGGAAAAACCTGAAAAACTTGTCAAGGGGGGCAGGGCTGTCATTGTTCTCATAGGAAGAAGATTGTCCCCTTCTGTTATCTGTCTGGTCTATGGACTGCATTCCACATCTGAGAAGAGATGGCTTACACTAGGTAAAAGGGGCGGGAGGGGAAACTTTGTTTGTGAATATCTCTCAAACCATAAAGGTTTGAGAGATAAGACTTATATCATTCTTCATGTTTTTTAATGCCTAAAAAAAATAAAGATAAAACAAAGTATTACTATCCCTTTAAGATCATTTTCTTTACTTCTCCAGGGGAAGGGGAGATTCAATAAGCGGTGATAAAGAGATGATAAAGTAGAGTTGACTTCTCCAGTTTATCACTTCTCCAGTTCCTATGTTATTCTATGGAGCCTATTCACTAAGATCTCCAAATCGGAAGAAATCTTATTGCAGAGGCTCCATAGAATAACACAGGAATTGGAGAAGTCATAAAATGGAGAAGTTATCACCTCTTTATCACACCTTAGTGCATCATCCCCCAGTAATCTCTTATTATTAGATGGCTAAACCAGGAAGGAGTCATGTTACCCAACTAAAAATAATGCAGAGTGAAAAGAATGCAGGAATTATAGGGGGGGGGGAGATTCACTAAGAGGTGATAACGAGGTGACAAAGTAGAGATGACTTCTCTACTTTATCACTTCTCCAATTCCTCTGTTATTCTATGGAGCCTATGTACTAAGATTTCTTCAGATTTGGAGATCTTAGTGCACCAGCTCTATAGAATAACATAGGAACTGGAGAAGTGATAAACCATAGAAGTCATCTCCACTTTATCACCACTTAGTGAATCTCCCCCTAGGTTCTATACCCTCTGGTAACTATTCTGAAATGTGTTTTTATAGCTAGGAAGTTTCACAAGGAAAATAAAGAGTTTTGTAAAATCTGGTTCCACTCTTGTTCAGATATGGTTATGCTTAATTCTTGCATCCATTTCTCTTAAAGAGGAACTACCACCCCACAAAAAAATTCCAATGAAGAATTACCTATCTGGTGACTAGCGGCTCAATAGTGCTAGTCGCCAGAATTATTTCCTCCTTATACAGAAATTCTGCTGTTCCCGGTACTGACAGCCAGGAAACAGAGCAGACATCTTTGCATAGTGACGTCTGCGCACCTGCGCTGTCAGTCCCAGTCTGCTCCAGGAGAAGTTGCTAGGTACCGGAAGGTACCGGTAGGGACTGGCAAAGCAGGCGCACAGACATCACTATGCAAAGATGTCTGTGCTGTTTCCAGTACTGACAGCCAGGAAACAGAGCAGACATCTTTGCATAGTGACGTCTGCACACCTACGCTGTCAGTCCCAGTCTGCTCTAGGAGGCGTTGCTAGGTACCAGAAGGTAACGGTAGGGACTGACAAAGCAGGTGCACAGACGTCAGTATGCAAAGATGTCTGTGCTGTTTCCGGTACTGACAGCCAGGAAACAGAGCAGACATCTTTGCATACTGACGTCTGCGCACATGCACTGTCAGTCCCAGTCTGCTCTAGGAGGTGTTGCTAGGCACCGGAAGGTACCGGTAGGGACTGACAAAGCAGGCACACAGACGTCACTATTCAAAGATGTTTGCGCTGTTTCCTGGCTGTCAGTCCCGGAAACATAAGAATTTCTCTATAAGGAGGTAATAATTCTGGCTACTAGCACTACTGAGCGGCTAGTCGCCAGATGGGTAATTCTTCGGGGGAAACTGTTTGTGGGGTGGTAGTTCCACTTTAATGGGATATGAAGAGAGGGTCACTGATTTCAAGCATGTCAGATCAAAGGGAGGCAATGTTTCAAACTAGTTAGGTTTCAAACTAGGTCATGTTTGTGTGTATTATTATGTTTTAATTTGGTTGTAATTCCATTTTAATTCAGAATCTAGATTTAATCTCTTTTGAAGGTCCTCGAATGAGATTATTTTGCCTTCATGAAATACATGACAAGCTAATAACGTATTATGCTGTTTCCAGTACAACACATTATTACCATCACTCCTCAAAGTGAACTGCTCATTAGAAGAAATCTGAGGATTAGTTTAAATTAGTCTTGGCCAGACTGATTAGGTTGATTTAACAAAGGGAATGTATTGGATCTAAGAAATGTTATTTTTCTTAAGATTTACCCAGGGAATTTGATATAAGTTGTGCATGATCAATCAAGTTTTCATTTAGTTGGACCACATGTTTGTCTCTGGGGGGATTAAACCAATGCCAGTTGTTGGATCCTGGTATACACTGGTAATATTTGATCATAATGGGCATACCCACTGATTTTCTCTTGACCAAATCAGATAATTTCAATCTTGCATGTTTATTTTCCTAAATAAAGGATTTAATCAAGTGTTAGAGTAATTCCCGATATGCTGTAGAAAGAAATATACTGGAACTGTTTGAAGTATATACAAACTTTTCCAAATGACTTACGTCTTACTTAAGTTAATACACCCAGAAGATTGGCCATTTTTTTTCAATTCTTGACCAGAATATTGGCCATTTTTTCAATTCTTCTTTTTTTTCCCTTTAATGGTGTATAGTTAGTGATAAAAAGGTGACTGTGTTTCTTTGTGAAAAATACATTAATATAGTTGATTCTAGTAGATGACCATTTAAATAGGGCTAAGACATTTTGCATCACTGTCTCTCACCCCTATCTCACACCAGCAGCATAGGGAGCTCTGTCCCTTCTGACCGTGGGTGTCACAGCAGCGATTTGGTAGAGCTATGGCCCACAGACTGTGTGGCTGGGGGACCCAAGGAGTAAAAAATGAGGCAGGTGGAAGGCTTGCACAGTCCATCATTAACCCTTTGAGTACCACGGGGGTACCCAACGCTTTGCTTTGCAATGCATTGCCTATCTCGCTGGAACTCAAAGGTTCACATGTGAAAGCCAGTCCCAAAATCACCAACTCAATGCTGCAAACAAAGTCCTGTAGTTTGTCATTTGCTCCAGCTACACACACCACTTATGGCCACACACTCACTATAACACCTCACTGTCACATTGTCAGCCATATCATATTTGAAAGTTTGCTCATGCCGGTCGATATAAACACACAACTACAACTACAGAAATACACGTGTCACAATAACAGTTCATATAAGCTCACTGTGTATCAGCACTACTCCAGCATATTGCAAAGCGCTGTGCTACAGAGACACATATCTCCAAAAAACAAGTACCTAATTTTAACGCTCTCAGTGAAGTAGGGGTACTCAACGCCAGAGCCGGATTAAGCCTCCATAGGGCCCTAGGCAGGATCCCAAATTGGGCCCCCCTGCCAGTTTGCCCCTCCCCACACTCTTGCCACAATAGTTTCTTGATTTGCCCATTGCCTATAATGACACCACAGATCTTACAATTGAAATCAGACTACACTAGTGATACCACACAGCTTACAATTGAAGTGGGGCTAAACCAGTGATACCACACAGTTTACAATTGAAGTGGGGCTAAACCAGTGATACCACACAGCTTACAATTGAAGTGGGGCTAAACCAGTGATACCACACAGTTTACAATTGAAGTGGGGCTAAACCAGTGATACCACACAGTTTACAATTGAAGTGGGGCTAAACCAGTGATACCACACAGTTTACAATTGAAATGGGGCTACGCCAGTGATACCACACAGTTTACAATTGAAATGGGGCTACGCCAGTAATACCACACAGCTGACAATCAAAATGGGGCCACCCCACTGATACCACACAGCTAATGATGGCAAGGGCAAAAGGAGGGTAGAAAGGAAAGAGGAATGGCATAATGAGGGGAAGCCCCCAATCTGTTTCTACCTCTTTCTCTAACCCCCTAATCTGTTTTCCACTCTTTTTCTGCCCCCTGCTCTGTTCTCCACTCTTTTCCTGTCCCCTAGTCATTTCTCCACTCTTTTTCTGCCCTCAATCTGTTTGCCACTCTTTTTCTGCCCCCCTAGTCTGTTCTCCACTCTCTTCCTTCCTCTAGGCTGTTCTCTACTATTTTTTCTGGTCCCTAGTCTGTTCTCGACTCTTTTCTGCCCCCCCTAGTCTATTCTTCACTATTTTCCTTCCCCCTAGTCTGTTCTCCACTCTTTTTCTGCCCCCTAGAATTGCCATGGGACCCCCAACCACATTGGCCCCCTCACCCACATTGGCCACCTCCATATTGCCCCTTCATCTCCACAATGCCCCCCTTCATCTCCACACTGCCCCTTCATCTCCACTCATCTCCACATTGCCCCTTCATCTCCACATTGCCCCTTCCACAATGCCCCCTTCATCTCCACAATGCCCCCTTCATCTCCACAATGCCCCCCTTCATCTCCACACTGCCCCTTCCACAATGCCCCCTTCATCTCCACGATGCCCCTTCCACACTGCCCCTTCATCTCCACATTGCCCCTTCCACACTGCCCCTTCATCTCCACAATGCCCCCTTCATCTCCACAATGCCCCTTCCACACTGCCCCTTCATCTCCACACTGCCCCTTCCACAATGCCCCCTTCATCTCCACAATGTCCCCTTCATCTCCACACTGCCCCTTCCACAATTGCCCCTTCATCTCCACCATGCCCCCCTTCATCTCCACCATGCCCCTTCCATCTCCACACTGCCCCTTCATCTCCACACTGCCCCTTCCATCTCCATCTCCACGATGCCCCTTCCACAATGCCCCCTTCATCTCCGCAATGCCCCCATCTCCACTTTACCTCCACATTGCACCTTCATCTCCACATTTCCCCTACCACAATGGACCCATCTTCACATTTCCCCTGGTGGTCTAGCGGTGTTACTTGACAGATCTGTGCCTCCTTCGGCACAGATCTCTTTGACTGAAGCTCCCGGCGCCGCTGTAGTAATGCAGAGGCTGGGAGATGATGTAATCTCCCAGCGCTCTGTATTACTAGAGCGGCGAGATGAGTGAGAGATCAGGTAAGCTGCGGGCGAGGGGGTTGAATCTCCCGGCCAAATGAGGGGGGCCCGGAAAGCCTCATTCAAGTTGAATGAGGCTTTCCGGGCCCCCCTCATTTGGCCGGGCCCTAGGCAGGCGCCCTGTGCGCCTTGCCTGTGATCCGGCTCTGCTCAACGCACACTGGATAACTCCTTATACACAGCTCCACAAACAATATAATAGTAGAGACATCACCTTATACCATACCTTACGTTTGTGTGCTTGCGACCTCCGTGCTCAAATAACACAGGTAATATCTCCTAGTCTGCCTGCCATCTATTCCCAGCAGCTTCCACCAACAAAGTTTAATGCCGTTTGTGCCATTGTAAAGGCACCTGGCTCCTGCTTGCAACGTATGGTGCTGTGCGTGGGGCTACGGTTACATGGTATTTCCATCTCCACCTGTTATTGAACTGCAAGTCCGATCATTCCAATTAGTCATCTGGGAATGAAGGAAATTGTAGTTCAAAAACAGCTGGTGCATTGCAAGTTTCTTAGCCCCTTAACAGATGCTGAATTTTTAAACCGGAGGAGCCAGGTACCTTTACAATGGCACAAACTGCATTAAACTTTGCTGATGGAAGGTGCTGGGAAGCGATGACAGGCAGGAGGTGATGTCTGTTATCAGTGTATGGAGGTCGGTGGCACACAAAGGGTTAAAGTTTAAGGTATGCAGGCACTACACTGGATGGTGCATGATGCTTGGATGTCCACCCCGCCTTCCCCACAACCATGGCACAAACAGAGACACAAGAGACTTGGATAGTGGAGGGAAAGGCCGCAGCATTTATAAATTATTATTCAAACCAAATCACTTAATATATAAATATATAACCATCTCCAACCAGCCATACCCACCTGATAAGTCACGATAAACTTTAAAACCCAGCTCTGACCTACCAGCCAGGAGCTTTATAATATAACTTTAAACCAACAAACCAGCAAAACCGCCATGCTGCGACAATAGTGTACACCAAATATTCTCTTTTTTTAAATTTATTTATTCATTATATTTTTTTTTTTAAACCATAATACCTCCTTTTTATATCTATACATATTAATAAATACAACATATATCTTATCCATTATATATAACTTTTTTTTTTTTTGGGAAGTGCAGGAGGGAGCAACAAGCGCATCCACTTTGCTTTCCAGACTCGGTGAGCCAGCTGAGGGGAAAACAGTTGTATTTGTAAACTATTTTCCCACCCTGCAGTATACCTGAGGTAAATAGAAAACCAATCATACTGCAGGGAGGGAAACAACAAAAAACTCCAAAAAATTCTTTAAACAAACAGCTTTATTTAAAACAGCTATATGCACACATTTGTTTAAATTCTTATTTAACATCTAACCTTATGAACCTGAGCACGTAAGTGCCTACCCAACATACACAACTAAAAGGGGAGGGAAGACAAGGTGGGACCGCAGCATCATCAGGTCCCTACCCTGAATAGTCTGGTCTCTTTCATGATGCCTGGATGTCCACCCCCCTTCCCCACAACCATAGCCCAAACAGATGCAAGACACGTCTATAGTGGAGGGAAAGGCCACAGCATTTATTTAAATATAAATTATGAATCAAAGCAAATCACATAATATATAAATATATAACTGTAACGGTTTGTTTGACACACAGACACAGTGGTTTAGGATAAAACACAGTTTTATTGAGATCACAGTAATTAAATAACCTTCACAGGTCCTGTAGTATATCAGCAGAATAGTACAGGCACACGACAGGTTATAGATACATATGCCTACACAGGTCCAGCATATACATAAAGTCCACAACAGTCTATACTGCCACAGGTCAGGCAGATTATAATGGATTCCCAGGAGCAAGGTCTTGCATGGGTTAATGATCTTCTAGAGTGTAAACAGTCCCCTGTGCAGAGAGGTCTGTGAATGGGTGTTCTGCATATAGACAGCTGAAGGATTCGTAACACCCAAAACCAGATAAGCAGAACTAGCGTGAACTGCCTAGGCAACAATGGGAACAAAGTCTGCCATAGCAGTAACGGAGACAATACTTGCACTCTGCAGAGGTAGTAACGGAGGCAAACCAGTGGCTCACTGCCGGAGCAGTAACGGAGGCAGACACTTGCACTTTGCAGAGGCACAAACGGAGACTAGGCCCAAGGCAAACTGTCATAGCAGTAACGGAGGCAGACACTTGCACTCTGCAGAAGTAGTAATGTAGGCAAACCGGTGGCTCACTGCCAGAGCAGTAACGGAGGCAGACACTGGCACTTTGCAGAGGCAGTAGCGGAGACTGGGCCCAAGGTAAACTGCCGTAGCAGTAAAGGAGACAACACTTGCACTCTGCAGAAGTATAAATGGAGGCAACCAGTGGCTCACTGCCAGAGCAGTAACGGAGGCAGACACTTTCACTTAGCAGAGGCAGTAATGGAGACTGGGCCCAAGGTAAACTACCGTAGCAGTAACGGAGACAACACTTGCACTCTGCAGAAGTATAAACGGAGGCAAATCGGTGGCTCACTGCCGGAGCAGTAACAGAGGCAGACACTTGCACTTACCAGAGGCAGTAATGGAGACTAGGCCCAAGGTAAACTGCCGTAGCAGTAACGGAGGCTGACACTTGCACTCTGCAGAGGCAGTAATGGAAGCAAACCGGTGGCTCACTGCTGGAGCAGTAACGGAGGCAGACACTTGCACTCTACAGAGACAGTAACGGAAACTAGGCCCAAGGCAACTGCCGTAGTAGTAACGGAACTGGCCACTGGTACTCTGCAGGAGGAAATGAACCCAATTGCCAGACAGTCAGAATGTCGCCTAGGCGAAACAGCACAGGAACGCCAACCAAGCCGGGTCGAATCACGGAGCAGGAATGTCAGCCAAGCCGGGTCGGATCATGGAGCAGGAACGTCAGCCAAGCCGGGTCAGATCACGGAGCAGGAACGTCAGCCAAGTCGGGTCGGATCACGGAGCAGGAATGTCAGCCAAGCCAGGGCGGATCACAGAGCAGGAACGTCAGAAGAATATTCAGGCAATCCGGATTGGTACACAGGGGCAGTAGACAATATGCAGAGTAGTCAGGCAGGCCAAGTCGGTACACTGGGAAACACTGAGCAGAAATAAGCACTGGCACAGGAACACCAAGAAAGGTGCCAATAGCCCAATATATAAAGGTCATACTGGGCGGGACTAACACACGGTAGCCAATGGAAGCAAAGCACAGGCTAGACTGACAGAAAAAAAAAAAAAAAGAGCACAGGCACCGTGATAATAATCATCTCTTACCAGCCATACTAGTCTGATAAGTCGCCATAAACATTAAATCCCAGCTCAGCCCTACCAGCCAGGAGCTTTATAATATAACTTTAAACCAACGAACCACCAAAACCTCCTCAGCCAGCCCTTGAAGACCCCTACGAGGACTGAGCCCCCACCCCCACACCGCGCTTAGCGCAGGTTCTATTAACGCTTGAAGACCCAAGTTGAAAATGTCCAGCCCCACATCTGACAAGTGGATGACATCCATTCTGTACAGGCCTGACCCACCACACTCCAAATCCATGTGCCTATACTATAACCCACCCAGCTGACCAAAAAACGTTGATATAGATCTGTTGAGCTTTCTCCTCGTGCACTCAACCAGCAGAATCTGGGTACCATCTCTGAAAAACACAAAAATACTGACAGAAACCATTCCAAAACACTTCTTACAAATCTCTGCACCAGAAAAAGCAGCTCAACAGACTTATGAAACCCTAAATGCCACCCAAATGAAAGATAATGACATCTGGAAAACGCAGTGTCTTTTAACAAATTTCTAGCTCATCCTCCGCTCTATCCCATCTAAGCCGTTTCTTTCCGTGCCACCATAATCTGCACAACTCTGGGTCGAAACCCAGATCCACCTTGTCGGTACGCACCACATGCCCTTTTCCCAGACCAAAAAATGAAAGAATGTCCCAAAATCCAAACTTTGTAAGGTCTTGTTCCTGAAATAAACAAAGTAATTAGTGTGCAATTATTTCAATGAATGAGGACAAATGTAAATTTTAAATCTGATCTCCATCTACCTATTTTTTAAATCCTATCCTCCTGAAGCCCCACTCCTGAAAGAATAAAGTGTGAATTATTTTTTTCGATAGACTCAACTTCTCCATACATAAACTAAAAACCCTATGAAATGTTGACACCAAGGACCCGTCTGCATGCATAAACAAGCCACCTGGCAGGTTTGGTCTAACCTTAATGAAGCTCTTAAACGGATAGTAATACTTTATTATTACTATCCCCCATATTGTAGATATTTGCAAAATAATTTAATAACCCCCAGGTTCATCTCTCAAACCTTTATGGTTTGAGAGATAACCGAAGGGAAAGTTCTCCCCTCCCTCCCCGTTCCCTGAAGTCAGCGTTGTACTGACTGCAGGGATATCCGGTCTGACTTTCATCAGGTGGCTCTGCATCAGAGCCGCAATCTCGTTAGTGAAAAATAATTATTTCACTGAAACGGTCTTATACATGTGCTTGCAAACCAAGCACATGTAGAAGACCATTTCAGTGAAATAATTATTTTTCACTAACACGATCTCGGTTCAGCTGCAGAGCCGCAAGCCTGTCATACGACAGACTTCCCCTGCAGTCAGTACAACGCTGACTTCAGGGAAGGCGGAGGGAGGGGGGAACTTTGCCTTCCGTTATCTGTCAAACCATAAAGGTTTGAGAGATGAACCTGGGGGCTTTTAAATTATTTTGCAAACATCTACATCATGGGGTATAGTAATAATAAAGTATTACTATCCCTTTAACACTAGACACTGGGCAGATTGATAAGTCTGGCAGCTCCTTTAACTGAAACCAAACTCCCTTCCCTTCTTGGTCCCTCTTAGACCTCTGGATAAAAATTTACATTAAACCATCATGAAACAGAATATGTTGAATTTGTAGAAAACGTATCACTTTTTTGCTACTTGCTATAACTTCACTAATTCTAAGAGCCCCAAAAAACGTTAGCAAAAATATTGCCTTAAACAAAATGCATTCCAAAACATCACTACAAACAAACGACAGAAAAATATTAAACCTGCTATACGTTTTTTGATCGCTATGGCAGATAACTTTTGAGAAATCATATACTCAAGATAATTTAACAAAGCCATTTCATTACACTGGAAAGGATCTAAAGACTACTTGCTAGCAAGATAGAACCACTCATTCCATGAGAACACATAACCTGCCCAAGTGGATGGTGCCACTGAGCTACTGATGTAAGTACTTAATTGTTCTAAATTAACTCCCATAGGTGAAGCGGGCATTGATGACCTTCTGACTCTGCATGTGGGACCAGTTCGTAAAATATGTCCATCTAAAAAGGAGATAAGCAATCAGCCACCTTGTTAAAGTTACCTATGATCTGTTTCATCTTTAACCATATGTTTAATGACAGACATTTAATCACCAAATGCCTTAGTAAAGCACAGTTTAGATTTAGCAGACATGTTATTAACGGCTTGCACAGCACTCAAGTTGTCACAAAACATGGTTATCCGTTTGTTCGCAAAATTCATACCTAAGAGTTCTATAGCCACTACATCTGGGAACAGCTCCAGTAACTTAAGATTCTCTTATAACCTAGATCTTTCCGCCTCTGTGGCCACAATTGCACACACCATTTTCCTTCCCAGAAGGCCCCAAAACCCGTGTAACCTGTGACATCTGTATATAGCTGAATATCTGTATTGAGTACTGGTGTATCCTGGAATAACATTCTGCCATAATAAGCTTCCAAGAAAGTATTCCAAACCGTCAGATCTGCCTTCAAATATTTTGTCAGCCTGATATGGCAGTTAGCCGAATTAAAACCAGCCGACACTACTGATAACCTACAAGAAAATATTCTGCCCGTAGGCATGACTCTTGGAGAGAAGGCCAACAAACCTAGTACGGACTGCAAATTCTTTGATGTGGATTTCTCGCAGGTTAAAAGCCACCGGATCTGATTTTAAGCTTTAGAATCTTTTCCATTGGAAGCCTAAACTCCATCATCTGCATGTCTATTGTTATTCCTAGAAAAACAATTTCGGTTGATGGTAATACTGTCTTTTCGTGGGCCAGTGGGACACCAAACTCCTGTAAAATCCTGCAGAAACCATCCAAAAGGACCGAACAATCCTGTGAATCTCTTGGGCCGACGAAAAGAAAATTGTCCATATAATGTATTACAGTCTTTACACCAGTCATGAACTCTAGAACCCATTCCGGAAAAGTCGCAAACTCTTAAAACAAAAAACAAGACAAAGAACACCCCGTATTGAGGCGTTTGTCGAAGAATATCAACCCCTGGAACTGGAAACCCAATGATACAAAACTGTCTGGGTGTATTGGATAGAGTCTAAAAGCCACCTTGATTTCTGACTTAGCCAACAATGCCCCTTCACATTACTTAATCAGCCTTAAGGCCTGTTCAAATGACGCGTATGAAACAGAAGATGCTTCTTCGCTAATTTGATTGTATAACGAGGCCCCAGGCTGATAAGAGAGGTGGCGAAATTAACGGAATGAACCTGCATCTTTCTTCGGGGCTAAACCCAACGGTGACAATCTGAAAAGCTCAAATGGAGGTTGAATGAAAGGACCCTCTAATCTGCCAGCCTCAATCTCTTTCTGGATCTTTTTTGTCCCAAGTAATCTCAGAAAGCTCTTCAGCTGACTTCAAGTTGTAAACCCAAACCAGTTTTCCTTCTGTGCAGGCCAGTAACACGAACTCCTCCTGAAAGCCTTGCCTAATTAGAGAAGCCCTCTCTCTGTTTGAATAATGCTCCAGCTATTGGAGCATGCTTGTGAGCTTCACTGGTGTGACTGCCTTTGGGAACATTGCTTTTAAGACCGGTTTGTTGTTACATGGGTAGTTGTCTCTGAAAACAGTGAAAACTTTGATGCCCTCCACTTCATATCTGACATTCATGTTTAAATTTACAGCTGTTCGGAAACCTGCATTGCGACTTGTTAAAAGCCCAGCACAGGCCTCTCCTCTGAGACTGACCCCCAGGAAAGGCCTGAACATTCTGCAGATTTCCTGTCTCCTGTTGCGACATCAGCGAAACCCAAGCCACTACGTCTTCTTGCCCCATCTCACTGACGCATGAACAGCTAACTTCTGCCTAAACTGTTCTTTATAGACAAACCAGGAAAACCCTCCAAAATTCCGAAAAGCCTCCAGAACGATGTCCACATGTTGGAACGTACTAGAACAATGCTCTGGATGCTTTTCACCCATGACAGCAGCATAAGTATAAAGGGTTTGCAGCCAATTGTGGAATGACCTTGGGACTGGTCTTCTCCTGTTCATTTCAGACTTATTGTCCAACTTTTTTGCAATGAATTCCTTGGATGCTCGTGATAAAGACAGAATGTCCACGAACTCACTCTCCCAAATCTTTTCTTTTGTTTGCTTGGACAAATGAAGACCAATAGTGGCAGGGTTACTGTTACGGTTTGTTTGACACTCAGACACAGTAGGTTTACATAAAACACAGTTTTATTGAACTGTTGCAGAAAACAATAACCCTCACGGGTCCAGTAATATATGACACAATATAGTACTGACACAGGACAGGTTACAGTGAGATATACCCACACGGGTCCAGTATATGTAAAGTACAGCAACACAATATACTGACACAGGTCAGGTAACTTTCGTGTGATATTCAAGCTAGGCAGCACTGAATGGGTTACTATTAGGCCAGGAGGACTGACAGGCCCTAATAGCGCGAGGCCCTTTAAGACTCTCATTCTGCAAAGAGTGCACAATATAGAGTAACGCCTCAATAGACAACGGAGACCAGAACAACTTGTGAACTGCCTTAGCAGTAGTGGAGGACTGGCAACAAGCCCAGAGAGGCACCCAACCAATGACTGCACGGATAGATAGCTGGTGGACTGGCACCTACCCCGAAGGGGTTAACAACGCTCAGACCAATGTCGACTGCTCGTTCAGGTGAACTGCCTGAGGTGCCCAGAGTAAGCCCAACCTCAGTGTGTATGGCAGGAAGAAAGGTCAAGCGTATCGTGGTGCACGGATGGAAGGAACACACCAGCAATGTCGGCTGGGCAACACCGACAGATAACGGAGACTAGACTGCAAGCATATAGTGGTAGAGGGTAACTGTCCGGAGACACAGAGGATCCTGGATAACAACCCCAACCGAGGACCGGATGGGGAGTCAGCAGGAGAGATACACGTCCAATGGAGCCCAACTGGGCTGGGTCGATACACAGAGCAGGAAGGTCTGCCAATCCGAATCGGTACACAGAGCAGGAACGTCAGTCGGGCCATGTCGGTACACAGCAGGAACCTCAGCCAATCCGAGTCGGTACACAGAGCAGGAACGAGTTGCAGAGTAGTCAGGCAATCTGGGTCGGTACACAGAGCAGGAGCGAGATGCAGAGTAACAAAGAAAATATATATATTAAAAGCGCACCAAACTCAAATCTTACTCCAATAATAAAACAGTTTTTTTCCAAAGACTATAAAGTCCAATAAGCAGTCCAAAGAATGTATTCTCTTTTGGTTGCAGCCGTGAGTATATGGTGTCCTTGGACGCACCTCGCACTTATAGTAAACACTGGAAAACAGGAACACAGGCGCAAACCATCTGAGAGCAATCAATATTAAAAATGGCCATGAAAAAATAATAAATGTGAATCTACTTACAAGACATATTCTTGCAAGTAAAGCCCATAAAGGAAACAAGATACAGGTGTCTTCACTGGTCTGGGAAATTGGAAGGCTATCCACCGGCTTCTTCTCAAATGGTGTGAGTAGAGTCTCTATATCCAAATAAAAGATATGTACATATCCTCTAAGAGCGTATCTGTATGATCCCCACACGAGAGAAGGCCCCTTAAAAAGAATGGACTCACCAGATAGCTGTCTTGATAATATATATAGAGCCCGACCTGGCTAAAGGTGAAGAACTCAGTCCAAAGCAGCAGGAAACATATAAAGGAATATTCTAATATTTATTATATAAAAATGTATATGATAATACAGCAATAAAATACCCAGCGCGTTTCGTGAGTGCTAAGCTCACTTCATCAGGGGAAAATAATATAGTAATAAATCTGCAATAGAAACTTATACATGTATATATAGGGAATATGTATGAAGAAAAAACGCCTACCGAATAATTCTCCAGAGCTCCCGTCCCGCCAGAACCCGTTCACAGCGAGGTCTGAGAATAGTAACACAGACCCAAGCCACGCTCTTAATGTTAATCAAGCTGTAAGGCATTGCCATGGAGATCGGGACGCCCCGACTAGAGGCTTAGTGTGTGACAGAAAGACAGAATGGAACACACATTCTTGGAAGGAGCCCCAATGTAATAAGGATCCTGACTTGATAAATACAATGATCGGAGACCAGGAGCTCCCAACTTCAATAGAGATCATCCGTTCGGTTCTGCTTAGGTGTCCATATAATTGCCGGACGTAACCATGGAGATACTGACGCTCCGAGTAAGGAAACCACAAGGATTTAGAGATACAATACATCCCCCTCTCTCTCCCGGAGCGCCCGCATGTCACATGTACAATGAAATAATATGAAAAAATATGTATAATAAAGGTGCAAGAACCAAAAGGATGATATCCACAGTGTGTGCTCATCCTGTCATAAATGTGAAAACACACTGAAGAGACGAAAAAGATATATATAATGTGAATAACAGAAGAGGAGATATGTCTATAAATAAATGAATATAGATGGGATGAAAAGTAAATAAATATGGGACATAAGATATGCATAAATGGTATACACGAAAAACAGAAAGAAAAGAGAAAAAGTAATAATATAATAAAATAAGATAAAATCATATCAAAAAAATAAGAAAAAAAACCATCGTCATGGATCTCAGAATAGACTGATGTGTATGGGGATCTCATATATCATAAAGAGATAAGGAATACTAGCTGTGTGTGTGTACTATAATAGGGATTCTCATATTATCCTAAAATTATTCTTGAAGGAAATTATTCTTGAAGGAAATTACTCACTTCTAATTCTTCGTTGAGCCCCTTTGGTGTAAGTGTATCTAGGGTATATATCCAGTAGGCTTCACGTCTACATAAGGTAGAGAATCTATAGGGATTAGATAAAGGGATATGTTCGATCCCTATAACTTTAAAGTTATCTAGACCACCTTTACTACAATTGTTAAAATGTCTCGGGACTGAATGGTCCTTGGATTTTCTACTAATATGGTATCTATGTTCCCGAGCTCTTTCTCTTAAAGCTCTGGTCGTTCTACCCACATACTGGATGCCACATCCACAGGTAATCATATAAATGACGAAAGTTGTGTCGCAAGTAATCATGGTCTTGATGTTAAAAACATTAGAGTTAGAAAAACTTTGTACATTAGCAATTTTATTAGACAAAAATCTGCAGTTAGTGCATCTATTATGGAGACATTTAAAATTACCCACAGGGGGATTTGTATTAAAAATCCCTTTTTTGTATAATATTAGTGTCTTTTCCAATAATATTTTTAGGGCGACTTTTTGCCACAAAACCGCCTATATTTTTTGCTTTTTTATAGGTGATTTTGGCCTTGTTGGACAATATACCCTGTAAAAGTGGGTCCTGTTTAAGGATATCCCAATGTTTTTGGACGATGTTGTTTATTATATTAGATGCTCCATTATATTGGGTGACCAGCGATGGAGGTCTCCGATTGAAATTGGTTGGATTTTTCTTTTTATGGAGGATGGTTGTTCTGTCCAATTTAGATGCTCTCTTAAATGCAGAATCTATGATAGAGCTTTTATGACCTCTATCAAGAAGTTGTTGTGTTAGCTCCTTACTTTTGTCAATGAAATCCTGTGTGTCACTACAATTTCTTCTTAATCGATGAAATTGACCAAAAGGGATATTGGTAATCCATTTGGTGTAGTGGCAACTATCTGCCCTAAGGTACTGGTTTCTAGAGACTTCTTTTTTGTATATAGTACTGGAAATATGTTCCCCAGGAATACCTACTAATTTGAGATCCAAAAAATTAATTTCCCGCACATTAATGTCAAATGTGAAGTGTAATCCCATGTTGTTGTTATTGAAAGAACTAATAGAAGATTGGAGCTTGTCTAAAGAACCATTCCAGACAATAAGTATATCATCTATATAACGGCCATAGTAGACCAGGTCTCCCCCCCATCTCTCCATGGGCCATATGGAAAGATCCTCCCACAGGCCCATGAACAGGTTGGCATATGAGGGGGCAAACCTGGTCCCCATGGCCGTACCCTTAATTTGTAAGTAAAACTCGTGTTGAAATTCAAAATAATTGTGATTAAGAATGAAGGTGACACATTTGATGATAAATTCCATTTGTGAGGTACTCATGGTGTTGTCATTTTCCAAGAAGTATCTGATGGCTTGTGAGCCCAGGACATGGTCTATACATGTATAAAGTGCTGAAACGTCCAATGTGGCCCAGATGAATCCTTCCTTCCAAGTGATGTCTGACAAAGATTGTAAGACATATTGTGAATCTCTGATGTATGAGGGCAATGTGACCACTAGTTGTTGTAAAAAGAAATCAATGTATGCTGACAAATTGGAAGTGAAAGAACCTATACCTGATATAATTGGCCTTCCTGGAGGATTTTCACTATTTTTATGTAATTTTGGGATGTGGTAAAAGAATGGAGGATCAGCATGTTCTTTATAGATATATTGGAATTCTTGTATGGTAAGAATGCCTTCTACCAGTCCCTCTTCCAAAAGACTTTTTAACAGGTCATTGTATATTCTTGATGGATTGTAGGAAAGTTTCTGATAAAATTCTGTGTCTGACAGTAATCTTATCGCCTCCTTCAAGTAAGTGGGGGTATCTTGGACGACAATAGCTCCCCCCTTGTCAGCTTCACGTATAGTGATTGATGAATCCCTCGTCAAACGTTTAAGTGCCGTTCTTTCTTGTGGATTAAGATTATCTCGGATGTGAAAGTGTTTGTTGTTTTTAACTTTTATCTTAAAATCATTCATAACCATGGTAAAGAAGGTGTCTACAAAGGGTCCTTTGTATTGGGAAGGAAAAAACTGTGATCGCTTCTTAAAAGGAGTATGTTTGATTTCAAGGTGACAATTAATAGTTTTTTCTGGATTTAAAGTGGGATCATTTTCTAAGAGTAAGGATTCCAAGTTTTCCAAATGTGGGAGATCTGAATTATCCAAACTCCCTTCCACAACAATGAAATCTTCGGTAGATGTAAACTCCCGGGATTCACATTTGGATTTAGATTTCTTGATAGAGAAGTATCTATGTAAAGATAGCTCTCTAGTGAATCTCTTGAGATCCAAAAAGAAGGAAAAATCATTTGCCATGTTGGTTGGGGCAAATTTAAGCCCTTTCTCCAATAACATGATCTCGTATGTATCCAGTTGTCTACTAGATAAATTGAAGATAGAATCACCTAAATTTGAGGGTGATTTTCCGTGCTCTTCAATCTTTTTGGATCTTCTTCCTCTCCCTCCTCGCTTTCCTCTGTGGCATTTCTTTTTCTTCGTGCACCCTGATTCAATATTTTTTCTTTTTTCCATTTGTTTTTGGACCCATCACTAAAAAAGCACCCTGATGTATGGATATTTCTTTTTTCCCATGGTTTTCCTCTCTAATGTCATTTTGAAGAATTTCAAAAGAATTCTTCAAAGGAAGGGTGTTATTGGAAATGGACGGCACAACCATGTTTGGCATACTTGAGGTAGATGGAACTGCTGTGTCGTCCCTAAGGATGTTCTTTTCGCTTTTATTATGGCTGGTGTGATGTACTACTGGATTTCTTTCTACAACAAGATCTTTCAGTTGTGTGTTAGTTTCTAAACCTGTATTGGTATTTTTCTTGGATGAATCAACAGCTGATTTCTTCACTCTATTATGGATTGTATTCAAAGTGCTGGATGTCTTCATGGTTGATCTTGGATGTTTTTGTGTTCTAGACCAAGATTTAATTTGGTTATTTGCATAATCACTTTTGTCCCTAGTTAATTTTTTCATCTTACGGTCTTTAAGCTCCTTTTCTAAACTTTCCACTTTTTTCTGTACCTTTTGATCTAATTCATGAAACAATGGATTATCTTTATATGTGATGAGAACTTTATGTAAGTCCTCAATATCTTTTTCAATTGTAGATAGTCGCTTCTCCCTAAATTGAATAATATGTTCTATAAGTTTAAAAGAACAATCATCTAAAATTCTTTCCCACTCTCTGGAGAATTCTTCATATATCCTTTTTTATATAATAAATATTAGAATATTCCTTTATATGTTTCCTGCTGCTTTGGACTGAGTTCTTCACCTTTAGCCAGGTCGGGCTCTATATATATTATCAAGACAGCTATCTGGTGAGTCCATTCTTTTTAAGGGGCCTTCTCTCGTGTGGGGATTATACAGATACGCTCTTAGAGGATATGTACATATCTTTTATTTGGATATAGAGACTCTACTCACACCATTTGAGAAGAAGCCGGTGGATAGCCTTCCAATTTCCCAGACCAGTGAAGACACCTGTATCTTGTTTCCTTTATGGGCTTTACTTGCAAGAATATGTCTTGTAAGTAGATTCACATTTATTATTTTTTCATGGCCATTTTTAATATTGATTGCTCTCAGATGGTTTGCGCCTGTGTTCCTGTTTTCCAGTGTTTACTATAAGTGCGAGGTGCGTCCAGGGACACCATATACTCACGGCTGCAACCAAAAGAGAATACATTCTTTGGACTGCTTATTGGACTTTATATTCTTTGGAAAAAAACTGTTTTATTATTGGAGTAAGATTTGAGTTTGGTGCGCTTTTAATATATATATTTTCTTTGTTATTACTATATGTGATCCTTGTTTTTATATATTGGCAGCCCACATTCACCTGCGCTCCACGGATTACAGGTGACTGTCTCATATCTATTCCTCATTATTAATACGTACTTATATTGTTCGTTTTATTGTGATTTTTCTTTCCCTCTGCTTTTTAAGATGGGGTGTAAGGCCTTCCTGACTAGAGCAGAGAGAAAGAGGAACTTAGAGTCCATATTCCAAGAAAAATTTCCTATTATTACTTCTAGTGGCAATGTGAAAGAAGATCCACATAAGGAATTAAGAAAAGTTTTTCATAGTTTAGAGGAACTTTTATGTCAGGAGTTAAAACAGTGGTGGGATCTGTTGTCCCTTCAACAATATCTTAACAATAGATTGGTCCCTCGTGGACTGAGAATTATTAAAGTATGTGGCTTTAATGATGAAGAATTCTCCAGAGAGTGGGAAAGAATTTTAGATGATTGTTCTTTTAAACTTATAGAACATATTATTCAATTTAGGGAGAAGCGACTATCTACAATTGAAAAAGATATTGAGGACTTACATAAAGTTCTCATCACATATAAAGATAATCCATTGTTTCATGAATTAGATCAAAAGGTACAGAAAAAAGTGGAAAGTTTAGAAAAGGAGCTTAAAGACCGTAAGATGAAAAAATTAACTAGGGACAAAAGTGATTATGCAAATAACCAAATTAAATCTTGGTCTAGAACACAAAAACATCCAAGATCAACCATGAAGACATCCAGCACTTTGAATACAATCCATAATAGAGTGAAGAAATCAGCTGTTGATTCATCCAAGAAAAATACCAATACAGGTTTAGAAACTAACACACAACTGAAAGATCTTGTTGTAGAAAGAAATCCAGTAGTACATCACACCAGCCATAATAAAAGCGAAAAGAACATCCTTAGGGACGACACAGCAGTTCCATCTACCTCAAGTATGCCAAACATGGTTGTGCCGTCCATTTCCAATAACACCCTTCCTTTGAAGAATTCTTTTGAAATTCTTCAAAATGACATTAGAGAGGAAAACCATGGGAAAAAAGAAATATCCATACATCAGGGTGCTTTTTTAGTGATGGGTCCAAAAACAAATGGAAAAAAGAAAAAATATTGAATCAGGGTGCACGAAGAAAAAGAAATGCCACAGAGGAAAGCGAGGAGGGAGAGGAAGAAGATCCAAAAAGATTGAAGAGCACGGAAAATCACCCTCAAATTTAGGTGATTCTATCTTCAATTTATCTAGTAGACAACTGGATACATACGAGATCATGTTATTGGAGAAAGGGCTTAAATTTGCCCCAACCAACATGGCAAATGATTTTTCCTTCTTTTTGGATCTCAAGAGATTCACTAGAGAGCTATCTTTACATAGATACTTCTCTATCAAGAAATCTAAATCCAAATGTGAATCCCGGGAGTTTACATCTACCGAAGATTTCATTGTTGTGGAAGGGAGTTTGGATAATTCAGATCTCCCACATTTGGAAAACTTGGAATCCTTACTCTTAGAAAATGATCCCACTTTAAATCCAGAAAAAACTATTAATTGTCACCTTGAAATCAAACATACTCCTTTTAAGAAGCGATCACAGTTTTTTCCTTCCCAATACAAAGGACCCTTTGTAGACACCTTCTTTACCATGGTTATGAATGATTTTAAGATAAAAGTTAAAAACAACAAACACTTTCACATCCGAGATAATCTTAATCCACAAGAAAGAACGGCACTTAAACGTTTGACGAGGGATTCATCAATCACTATACGTGAAGCTGACAAGGGGGGAGCTATTGTCGTCCAAGATACCCCCACTTACTTGAAGGAGGCGATAAGATTACTGTCAGACACAGAATTTTATCAGAAACTTTCCTACAATCCATCAAGAATATACAATGACCTGTTAAAAAGTCTTTTGGAAGAGGGACTGGTAGAAGGCATTCTTACCATACAAGAATTCCAATATATCTATAAAGAACATGCTGATCCTCCATTCTTTTACCACATCCCAAAATTACATAAAAATAGTGAAAATCCTCCAGGAAGGCCAATTATATCAGGTATAGGTTCTTTCACTTCCAATTTGTCAGCATACATTGATTTCTTTTTACAACAACTAGTGGTCACATTGCCCTCATACATCAGAGATTCACAATATGTCTTACAATCTTTGTCAGACATCACTTGGAAGGAAGGATTCATCTGGGCCACATTGGACGTTTCAGCACTTTATACATGTATAGACCATGTCCTGGGCTCACAAGCCATCAGATACTTCTTGGAAAATGACAACACCATGAGTACCTCACAAATGGAATTTATCATCAAATGTGTCACCTTCATTCTTAATCACAATTATTTTGAATTTCAACACGAGTTTTACTTACAAATTAAGGGTACGGCCATGGGGACCAGGTTTGCCCCCTCATATGCCAACCTGTTCATGGGCCTGTGGGAGGATCTTTCCATATGGCCCATGGAGAGATGGGGGGGAGACCTGGTCTACTATGGCCGTTATATAGATGATATACTTATTGTCTGGAATGGTTCTTTAGACAAGCTCCAATCTTCTATTAGTTCTTTCAATAACAACAACATGGGATTACACTTCACATTTGACATTAATGTGCGGGAAATTAATTTTTTGGATCTCAAATTAGTAGGTATTCCTGGGGAACATATTTCCAGTACTATATACAAAAAAGAAGTCTCTAGAAACCAGTACCTTAGGGCAGATAGTTGCCACTACACCAAATGGATTACCAATATCCCTTTTGGTCAATTTCATCGATTAAGAAGAAATTGTAGTGACACGCAGGATTTCATTGACAAAAGTAAGGAGCTAACACAACAACTTCTTGATAGAGGTCATAAAAGCTCTATCATAGATTCTGCATTTAAGAGAGCATCTAAATTGGACAGAACAACCATCCTCCATAAAAAGAAAAATCCAACCAATTTCAATCGGAGACCTCCATCGCTGGTCACCCAATATAATGGAGCATCTAATATAATAAACAACATCGTCCAAAAACATTGGGATATCCTTAAACAGGACCCACTTTTACAGGGTATATTGTCCAACAAGGCCAAAATCACCTATAAAAAAGCAAAAAATATAGGCGGTTTTGTGGCAAAAAGTCGCCCTAAAAATATTATTGGAAAAGACACTAATATTATACAAAAAAGGGATTTTTAATACAAATCCCCCTGTGGGTAATTTTAAATGTCTCCATAATAGATGCACTAACTGCAGATTTTTGTCTAATAAAATAGCTAATGTACAAAGTTTTTCTAACTCTAATGTTTTTAACATCAAGACCATGATTACTTGCGACACAACTTTCGTCATTTATATGTGTAAGGATGTAAGCTTACTGAAGCCTATCTCTGGGTGGGAGGAGCCACCCAGAGATTAGCAGGAAGCTATATACTCTAAGAACAGCGAATATGGATCCCAGAATGCAGGGAATCAGTAGATAGGCCAAGGATAGCTTTATTAAGATAATGCAAGTCCAGTATAACAAGCCAGAGGTCAGGGCAGGCTGAGATGATGCAAGTCCAGTGTAACAAGCCAGAGGTCAGGGCAGGCTGAGATGATGCAAGTCCAGTGTAACAAGCCAGAGGTCAGGGCAGGCTGAGATGATGCAAGTCCAGTATAACAAGCCAGAGGTCAGGGCAGGCTGAGATGATGCAAGTCCAGTATAACAAGCCAGAGGTCAGGGCAGGCTGAGATGATGCAAGTCCAGTATAACAAGCTAGAGGTCAGTACCTGAGATTATACAAGTCCAGCGTAGCAAGCCAGAGGTCAGTACAGGTTGAGATATAGCAAGTCCAGCGAAGCAAGCCAGAGGTCAGTACCTGAGATTATACAAGTCCAGCGTAGCAAGCCAGAGGTCAGTACAGGTTTGAGATATAGCAAGTCCAGTGAAGCAAGCCAGAGGTCAGTACCTGAAATTATGCAAGTCCAGAGAAACAAGCCAGAGGAGGTTGGATGGAGGACCCCAGGAGAAAGGCTGGCTGGAAGAAGCTGGCTGGCCTGGAGGACTGCAGGAGAAGGCTGTGCTGGCTGGCTTGGAGTACTGCAGGAAAAGGCTGTGCTGGCTGGCCTGGAGGACTGCAGGAGAAGGCTGTGCTGGCTGGCTTGGAGTACTGCAGGAAAAGGCTGTGCTGGCTGGCTTGGAGGACTGCAGGAAAAGGCTGTGGAGAAGGATGCAGAGCCTGCAAGCAGGAAGAGGCTGGAGCACGAAACTGCGGCAGGTATACCGCCCGGGACTCAAGCGACAACTGAGCGCCGAGTCCCGGTTGCCGCCAGTTTTAAAAAGAACGCCGGGCGCCCAAGGAATGACGTCGGTGCGACGACCGACGTCAGGCCTCGCTACTGCGCATGCGCGAGGACGCGCGCATGCGCCCAGCCGTCCTGAAGCCAGTAGAGCTACTGGCAAGGACGGCGAGGGCGAGGGACCTGACAGTTCCCCCCCTTTACGACCAACCTCCGGGTGGTCAGGTCAGCAGGTCGGTCTGGATGCTTCTGATGAAAGTTACGAATACAGGCCATGGTGTTGAAGTTGCCTGCGGGTTCCCAGGAGCGGTCTTCTGGGCCGTACCCCTTCCAATGTACCAGGTATTCCAAACGGCCCCGACGAAAACGAGAGTCTAGAATCTCTTTGACCTCGAACTCATCAGGATCTGTAATAGAAACAGGAGGAGGTCTAGAAGGTTCTCGACCAGGAAACGGGCTGGGAATCCATTTCTTCAATTGAGAGATGTGGAACGTTGGGTGGATCCGGAATGAGGAAGGTAGTGCCAGGCGATATGCTACTGGATTAATGACTTGAGTGATAGAAAAAGGTCCCAAGAAGCGAGGTCCCAATTTTTTGGTGGGACAAGAAAGGCGAACATGTGAAGAGGACAGCCATACTTTATCCCCAATTTGTAGTTCAGGTCCTCTCTGTCGGTGTTTATCAGCATAATGTTTATAGTCTTGCTGTGCAGATCTCAGAATTTGACTTAACACATGATGAGACTGCTGTAATTGTTGTATTCGTTGATTAGCCTCTGGGACTGGAGTGATGGGAGTGAGTCCTGGTAGAGCTGCCGGGTGGTATCCATAGTTGGCCAAGAAAGGAGAGTTTTTTAAGGTACTGTGATAATGATTATTATAAGCAAATTCTGCCATGGGGAGTAGGTGGTACCAATTATCTTGTAAGTGAGAAGAGAAGCAACGTAAATACTGTTCCAAAGTCTGATTGGTCCTTTCTGTCTGCCCATTTGTTTGTGGGTGATATCCTGAAGATAGGTTACTGGTAATTTGAAGACCGGCACAAAATGCTCTCCAGAATTTTGATGTGAATTGGGAACCTCTGTCTGAAGTAATGGATTGTGGTACTCCATGAAGACGGAAGATTTCCTGCAGATACAAAGAAGCGGTTCGGCTGGCTGAGGGTAGACCTTTGCTTGGGATAAAATGAGCCATCTTGGTAAATCGGTCTACTACGACCATAATGGTATTATGTTGGTTTGAACCTGGTAAATCCACAATGAAATCAATTGTTACATCTCTCCAAGGACCAGAAGGTATGGGTAAAGGATGGAGCAAACCGGATGGTTTGGCGTGTTGGCTTTTAGCTCTGGCACAAGTGTCACAAGAGGATACGTAGTGATTGACGTCCTGCTTTAAGTTTGGCCACCAGAAATACCGCTGAATGGCTTCTAAGGTCTTTTGGATTCCCCCGTGGCCTGCAACAGGAAGATCGTGAAACTGGTGAAGAGTCTCTTGACGGACAGATTCAGGGACAAAAACTGTATCTTGCTTATACAATAGGCCATCAGTGAAGGTTAAGGCGTATAGTTGTATCAAACGAGGAGAAGGAGTGGTGGCTTGTTTGATACGTTCCAGTAAGTTGGTGGTGACAAGGAGGAATTGACGTGGTTGCAAAATTGTATCAGGAAGTGCAGTAGTATTGGAAGGTACCGTATACATCCTGGACAAAGCATCTGCTTTCAAATTTTTTGAGCCCGGTCTGTAGGTGATGTGTAGTTGGAATCGTGCAAAAAACATTGCCCATCTGGCTTGACGAGGTCGTAATCTGCGGGCTGATTGGAGATATTCTAGATTTCTGTGATCTGTATATATTGTAATAGGGTACTCTGAACCCTCTAATAAGTGTCTCCATTCCTCCAAGGCGCATTTAATAGAGAGCAATTCCTTGTCTCCCACATCATAATTTTGTTCGGCAGGTGTGAGACGCCTGGAGTAGAAGGCTACTGGATGTAAACGATCTTTAATGCCCATATGTTGCGACAGTACTGCCCCTGTAGCGATATTAGAAGCATCAACTTCTAAAAAGAAAGGTTTATTGACATCAGGTTGTTGAAGAATAGGTGCTTGCGTAAAGTGAAGTTTTAAACGGTCAAAAGCCTGTTGGGCTTCAGGAGTCCACTGAAAACTGGCATCCTTCTTGGTTAAACATGTGAGTGGTGAAATACATTTTGAGAAATCCCGGATGAAGCGTCGGTAGAAGTTGGCAAAACCAATGAACCTCTGAATTGCCTTCTTGTCAGATGGTATGGGCCACTTCAGTATAGCTGTTATCTTACGAGGATCCATCTCTAACTGCCCTGGGGAGACAAGGAAACCTAGGAATTCGATCTTAGACACTTCAAAAGAACATTTCTCCAATTTAGCGTACAAACCATGTGTACGAAGCCTAGTTAACACTCTCCTGACATGACTGCGATGTTCCTGTAGTGAATGTGAGAAGACAAGAATGTCATCTAAGTAAATGACAACAAACTGATCCAGAAGATCCCGAAAAACATCATTTACAAAATGCTGAAACGTTGCAGGAGCATTACATAACCCGAAGGGCATCACGGTGTATTCAAAGTGTCCATATCTGGTTCGGAAGGCGGTCTTCCATTCGTCTCCCTTGCGGATGCGAACCAGGTTATATGCTCCTCGCAGGTCGATTTTTGAGAAGATCTTTGCGGTTGACATGCGTTCAAACAATTCTGGGATCAGTGGTAACGGATAGCGGTTTTTAATGGTAATGGCATTGAGTTCCCGATAGTCTACGCAGGGGCGCAGACCACCGTCTTTCTTGGGTACAAAGAAAATCCCGGCTCCAGCTGGAGAAGTGGAAGGTCGAATAAATCCTTTCTCCAGATTTTCAGAGATGTACTCTCTAAGATGTTGCAGTTCTGGTCCGGATAGAGGATATATATGTCCATAGGGGATAGTAGATCCAGAGAGAAGTTCGATAGGACAATCATATGGTCTATGAGGTGGAAGAAGGTCAGCCCCTTTTTTATCAAACACATCTGAAAAGTCCTGATAGACCATGGGTATGGTTGGCGTTGTAACACAGGTCAACAGTTTAGGCTCTGTTTTGATAAGACATTTTTCTCTACAGTGGGTGGAAAGAAAGGTTACCGTCTTGGAAGACCACTCAATATGAGGGTCGTGAATTTGTAGCCATGGAAGACCCAAAATAAGAGGAAACAAAAGAGATGGAACAACTTCAAATTTAATCTCTTCTCTATGATTTACAGCAGTGAGAAGATACAGAGGTAAAGTCTCATAAAGAATGGGACCTGACTGTAGGTAGCTTGCATCCGCCATCTGAAGTGTGAACGGTTGGGTTTTGCGTTTGATGGGTATGCCCAAGGATAAAGCTGTCTCCTGGCTCAGGAAACAACTACTGGCTCCGGAATCTATGATGGCCGACACCTCACTCTGCTGTGTGTTCCACTGTAGAATAACAGAGAGGGATATGTAAGAAGAAGTGGGCAACAGAATAGGAGCGGATGATGTTGCAGGTAAAAAATGCCTACCTTGGGAAGGCCGTGGTCTGGTATCACAGGTCCTGAGATGGTGACCCCCTTTTCCGCAATAGAGGCAAAGATTTAGAAGGCGTCTACGGTCTCGTTCGGCTTTAGATAGAGGTCCCCGTAGAACACCCAGCTGCATAGGCTCCTCTGTGGTGGTGACAGTAGCAGGTGGTTGAGATGAAGCTGGAGTACGATGGGGAGGAGAAGAAGTGGCAGAGCGTTCACGCCGCCGTTCTCTCAAGCGGCGGTCAATTTGTATGGAGAGATGAGTGATCTCGTCTAGTGTAACTGGTATAGGTACTCTAACCAGTTCGTCCTTCAGGCTTTCAGATAGGCCTAGACGAAATTGATCCATGAGTGCAGCTTCATTCCACTTTGAATCAATTGACAGACGACGAAAGTCAGCAACGTAGTCCTCAACTGGGCGTCTCCCTTGAGTTAGGGACCTTAGTGCTACTTGAGCTGAGGCCGTTTTAAAAGGGTCATCGTATAATGCATCCATAGCCTGCCGGAAAGCCTGCCATGTAGTTAATACAGGACTGTTGGTCTGTAAGAGGTGATGGGACCAGCCCTGTGGTTCTCCTCCTAACAATGTGATGGTAGTACGTACTTTGGTGAAGTCAGAGGCATAGGTACGTGGGTTGATTGAGAACAGTAACTCACAAGCCGTAATGAAGGACCTGTACCGGGCTCTATCCCCATAAAATCTTTCAGGCAGGGGAACACGAGGTTCTGGAGCGGAGTTCATCTCAAGGCTAGGAAGGGGTGGTGTAGAACCACCTGCTGCTTGGGTTAAACTTGGTTGAAAGTCCTGTAGTTGCTGTTGGAGATGTGTTTGGTTGGCCTGTAAATCCTGTACAGAAGCAGTGAGAGCAGCTATCCGACTACCCAGGGTATTTAAGGCTTCGAGTAACCCCGCGGGTTCCATAACAATTTTGAGGCTCAGTTGTTACTGTAAGGATGTAAGCTTACTGAAGCCTATCTCTGGGTGGGAGGAGCCACCCAGAGATTAGCAGGAAGCTATATACTCTAAGAACAGCGAATATGGATCCCAGAATGCAGGGAATCAGTAGATAGGCCAAGGATAGCTTTATTAAGATAATGCAAGTCCAGTATAACAAGCCAGAGGTCAGGGCGGGCTGAGATGATGCAAGTCCAGTGTAACAAGCCAGAGGTCAGGGCAGGCTGAGATGATGCAAGTCCAGTGTAACAAGCCAGAGGTCAGGGCAGGCTGAGATGATGCAAGTCCAGTATAACAAGCCAGAGGTCAGGGCAGGCTGAGATGATGCAAGTCCAGTATAACAAGCCAGAGGTCAGGGCAGGCTGAGATGATGCAAGTCCAGTATAACAAGCTAGAGGTCAGTACCTGAGATTATACAAGTCCAGCGTAGCAAGCCAGAGGTCAGTACAGGTTGAGATATAGCAAGTCCAGCGAAGCAAGCCAGAGGTCAGTACCTGAGATTATACAAGTCCAGCGTAGCAAGCCAGAGGTCAGTACAGGTTTGAGATATAGCAAGTCCAGTGAAGCAAGCCAGAGGTCAGTACCTGAAATTATGCAAGTCCAGAGAAACAAGCCAGAGGAGGTTGGATGGAGGACCCCAGGAGAAAGGCTGGCTGGAAGAAGCTGGCTGGCCTGGAGGACTGCAGGAGAAGGCTGTGCTGGCTGGCTTGGAGTACTGCAGGAAAAGGCTGTGCTGGCTGGCCTGGAGGACTGCAGGAGAATGCTGTGCTGGCTGGCTTGGAGTACTGCAGGAAAAGGCTGTGCTGGCTGGCTTGGAGGACTGCAGGAAAAGGCTGTGGAGAAGGATGCAGAGCCTGCAAGCAGGAAGAGGCTGGAGCACGAAACTGCGGCAGGTATACCGCCCGGGACTCAAGCGACAACTGAGCGCCGAGTCCCGGTTGCCGCCAGTTTTAAAAAGAACGCCGGGCGCCCAAGGAATGACGTCGGTGCGACGACCGACGTCAGGCCTCGCTACTGCGCATGCGCGAGGACGCGCGCATGCGCCCAGCCGTCCTGAAGCCAGTAGAGCTACTGGCAAGGACGGCGAGGGCGAGGGACCTGACATATGATTACCTGTGGATGTGGCATCCAGTATGTGGGTAGAACGACCAGAGCTTTAAGAGAAAGAGCTCGGGAACATAGATACCATATTAGTAGAAAATCCAAGGACCATTCAGTCCCGAGACATTTTAACAATTGTAGTAAAGGTGGTCTAGATAACTTTAAAGTTATAGGGATCGAACATATCCCTTTATCTAATCCCTATAGATTCTCTACCTTATGTAGACGTGAAGCCTACTGGATATATACCCTAGATACACTTACACCAAAGGGGCTCAACGAAGAATTAGAAGTGAGTAATTTCCTTCAAGAATAATTTCCTTCAAGAATAATTTTAGGATAATATGAGAATCCCTATTATAGTACACACACACAGCTAGTATTCCTTATCTCTTTATGATATATGAGATCCCCATACACATCAGTCTATTCTGAGATCCATGACGATGGTTTTTTTTCTTATTTTTTTGATATGATTTTATCTTATTTTATTATATTATTACTTTTTCTCTTTTCTTTCTGTTTTTCGTGTATACCATTTATGCATATCTTATGTCCCATATTTATTTACTTTTCATCCCATCTATATTCATTTATTTATAGACATATCTCCTCTTCTGTTATTCACATTATATATATCTTTTTCGTCTCTTCAGTGTGTTTTCACATTTATGACAGGATGAGCACACACTGTGGATATCATCCTTTTGGTTCTTGCACCTTTATTATACATATTTTTTCATATTATTTCATTGTACATGTGACATGCGGGCGCTCCGGGAGAGAGAGGGGGATGTATTGTATCTCTAAATCCTTGTGGTTTCCTTACTCGGAGCGTCAGTATCTCCATGGTTACGTCCGGCAATTATATGGACACCTAAGCAGAACCGAACGGATGATCTCTATTGAAGTTGGGAGCTCCTGGTCTCCGATCATTGTATTTATCAAGTCAGGATCCTTATTACATTGGGGCTCCTTCCAAGAATGTGTGTTCCATTCTGTCTTTCTGTCACACACTAAGCCTCTAGTCGGGGCGTCCCGATCTCCATGGCAATGCCTTACAGCTTGATTAACATTAAGAGCGTGGCTTGGGTCTGTGTTACTATTCTCAGACCTCGCTGTAAACGGGTTCTGGCGGGACGGGAGCTCTGGAGAATTATTCGGTAGGCGTTTTTTCTTCATACATATTCCCTATATATACATGTATAAGTTTCTATTGCAGATTTATTACTATATTATTTTCCCCTGATGAAGTGAGCTTAGCACTCACGAAACGCGCTGGGTATTTTATTGCTGTATTATCATATACATTTTTATATAATAAATATTAGAATATTCCTTTATATGTTTCCTGCTGCTTTGGACTGAGTTCTTCACCTTTAGCCAGGTCGGGCTCTATATATATTATCAAGACAGCTATCTGGTGAGTCCATTCTTTTTAAGGGGCCTTCTCTCGTGTGGGGATCATACAGATACGCTCTTAGAGGATATGTACATATCTTTTATTTGGATATAGAGACTCTACTCACACCATTTGAGAAGAAGCCGGTGGATAGCCTTCCAATTTCCCAGACCAGTGAAGACACCTGTATCTTGTTTCCTTTATGGGCTTTACTTGCAAGAATATGTCTTGTAAGTAGATTCACATTTATTATTTTTTCATGGCCATTTTTAATATTGATTGCTCTCAGATGGTTTGCGCCTGTGTTCCTGTTTTCCGAGATGCAGAGTAGTCAGGCAATCCGGGTCGGTACACAGAGCAGGAACGAGATGCAAAGTAGTCAGGCAGTCCGGGTCGGTACACAGGCAGGAACGAGATGCAGAGTAGTCAGGCAGTCCGGGTCGGTACACAGAGCAGGAACGAGATGCAGAGTAGTCAGGCAATCCGGGTCGGTACACAGGCAGGAATGAGATGCAGAGTAGTCAGGCAATCCAGGTCGGTACACAGAGCAGGAACGAGATGCAGAGTAGTCAGGCAGTCCGGGTCGGTACACAGAGCAGGAACGAGATGCAGAGTAGTCAGGCAGTCCGGGTCGGTACACAGGCAGGAACGAGATGCAGAGTAGTCAGGAGGTCCGGGTCGGTACACAGGCAGGAATGAGATGCAGAGTAGTCAGGCAATCCGGGTCGGTACACAGGCAGGAACGAGTTGCAGAGTAGTCAGGCAATCCGGGTCGGTATACAGGCAGGAGCGAGTTGCAGAGTAGTCAGGCAGTCCGGGTCGGTACACAGGCAGGAACGAGATGCAGAGTAGTCAGGCAGTCCGGGTCGGTACACAGGTAGCTGTAGCCTGTTTGCTCCTTTTAAGCAGCCTTGACTTGGCAGAAATATACACAAACAAACAAGTAATGGCGCTCACCCAGCCCGACTCTGGAAGAACCTCCCTATATAGACCCCTTGAGGACCAATACCTAGACTACCAACAACCCCAGAAAAAAAAAAATCCACCACGCTCGGATGTACTCCCCACAATCTACACAGCGATACAGTACAGTAACCACTCCACTGGACCGCTATATAAAGATATAAGAAGGAAACAACCTGTGGATTCTCTTAGTAAAATATCTCTACAACATAAATCCACAATAACAAAAAAAAATGATAATAAATGGAGATGATGATAGTCACTAATACTAGTCACAAATGAGGCTCTAGTCCCAATTGACCCCCAAATGCCTCCACAGTATAGATCTACAGTCAATGAGATGGTTAAACAATGGAGATGATAATAGTCACCAATGTTAGTCACAAATGGAATGACCACGTATAGATGAAGTTAGTTCGAACCACCACTCCTCCGGATGTAATGTATAACTAACTTATTTATTTTTCCACTTCTCAATTTATTTGATATGCCGCTCCTCCTATGGCCTTTCTCCATACATTTTGACAATACAATAATCTACAAAACAGAAGCGCAAAACAAATCCATCTAAAAGCAGTGTTTATTCTTCCACATAAAATCTAGCACAAGATCTCAATGCGCTTACAGGATAAAAAACATATAATAGCTTATCTGATTTCCTTCCGGGTCGTTCAGTTCTCAGCTTTCTCTCTCGGGGAGGGATAGGTCTTCTTATGAGGTATACTTGGTCTCTAGATGGCTTCCACGATCTCCCGTAATACTCTCTGACCTTAATCCCCGCTAGATCACCAGCTGTATCCCCTCCGACACACTCTTCTATCACTTGGAGTAATCAGACAAGTAGTCAATACTAGCTCCGTGCCGACGCGTATCGCAGACGTCACTGTCTGCTTCCTCAGGGCTTACAGAGGGCAGCGTTCCACTGGAATAAATATTCACTCCACATCACATGACTTCCAACTCCAGTGGATACACTACCTCCTGTCTGTCTCTGCATACTTTTAAATTCTATTTCCAATTCTTCACCAAATACTCTTATTCAATCCTAATATACTCTAATACATAACATCCCAAAAAAAAAATAAAATCATAATAAAATTTCTTCATTTTCCCACAATATAAATAAATAAACTCCCAATAGCATAATACTATCTGTTCTGGCCTCTGTAGTAGTTTCTTTGATCTATATTGTTCATCCCAGTAGAACAACTAATCCCCATAGATCTACATATCAATGTATCACTATATAAATGGAGCAATATCTAGGTCAAAATTCAAACCATTGGGGCTTAGAGTCTTGGCAGCCCTCTGGTCTACAGGAGAATAACTTGACCTGGGAAACCTTTTTCTTTTCTGTGCATCTTTCCTTGGAACACATAGACTCTGCGTTCCAGGAACATGGTGCTCCTCTCCCACACAACCATTCGGCCTCTCTCCTCTCTTCGGGTAGGCGGTGACTCATGCACGGGATGTGACAACGATGATGCCGATGAAGTGGCGTCCAAGCAGTCTTTTAGCCACAACGTGTCTCCGTATTCTTGGGCTTTCTTTTTTAACATTTCAATGAGTCATTCCAGCTCCGTAGAGGCACCGCGCTTCTGTGACATAGTTAAAGACTATACAAAAAATTGGAGCAACAAGCGCATCCATGGCAAAACCCACAATTCAAAATGTGGGTTTTGCCAGCACAGCTAAGGTGCCCATTTAAAGGGATAGTAATGTTTCATAATAAAAGCAGCTCTAATTAATCATCATAGTATTTGGACTTTGGAGAGTGTTATTTCAATTCTGTCAGAGTTGTAGTTCATGAGTAATTCAATGACAAAATGTCCCCCTCCTTCCCATTTTACTGATGTAACACTGTTCAGCCAGATCAGAAGGGAGGTGCCCAGGAAGACTGCAGAGAGGGACAATCTTCAATTAAGATAAGGGAAAAACCTGAAAAACTTGTCAAGGGGGGCAGGGCTTTCATTGTTCTCATAGGAAGAAGACTGTCCCCTGCTGTTATCTGTCTGGTCTATGGACTGCATTCCACATCTGAGAAGAGATGGCTTACAGTAGGCAAAAGGGGCGGGAGGGGAAAGTTTGCTTGTGAATATCTCTCAAACCATAAAGGTTTGAGAGATAAGACCTATATCGTTCTTCATGTTTTTTTAATGCCTACAAAATAAAATAAAGATAAAATGAAGTATTACTCTCCCTTTAAATAGGGACAAAGAGTTTTTGTCACATTATCTCTTAGTTGGTTGACCTTTCCAACAGACCCAAGAGCATCGTAAATACCTCTAAAGCCTCAGAGGAAGAGTGCAATTTACCACTGACTGATCAAAATATCTGAATCTGGACTGAGTTCTCTTATCTGATTTCCATGCTAAACAATGCAATGTAATGTGTACTTGTATTTAAGAGAGATGTTTTCATATTTATCTGTATAACGTGCCTGAGGAAGAGACCTAAGGTCTTGAAAGCTTACATTCTAAATCTGCTTAGTTAGCCAATAAAAGGTATCAAAAACTATATTTGCCTCCTGCATCTCCAAAATGTCAGAGAAATCCACTCTGCACGAGAGAAACAGCACAAACCTGGACATACGTTTCAGCCTATGTGGACCTCGTCAGACAGGCTGATTTCCTCTAGGTGCGTGGAGAGCACCTTTTCACTTAGGAGACTACAAAAACAAAGAGTGACAAACATACACTGAGTCAGAACAAATGTAAGTGCTTTGTTCAAGGCATGGTAGCCTATCAGGTGCTGCTCAAGTTTTCCACTCCCATGTGCCACTGCAGAGATAATATTTCCATATTCATATTAGACTGGTCCTGCTCTCAGACAGCCCAGCTCTGATGTCAGGCAAATCCTCTCTGCAGGAGAGAAACAGCACAAACCCAGATGCGGCGTGGGGTGCAGCCATACCTAGGAACTTTGAAAGGCTGTCTCCCCTGAGGGGAGTCCTCTGGTGCAGTGTGTGTGTGTGGGGGGGTTTTGAGAAAAATGACGCAAATCACGTCAGAAAGGGGTGGGGCTTGATGTGAGTTTGGGGGGCAGGGCTTAACAGGTGTGACACAGATAGTAAAAGGAGGCTGGGGAAGGCGGAACACACGGGGAAATAGCAGAAGTGGGCAGAGTTTCAATAGAAACTCCTCACATCCGGAACTCAGCCTCTGCCCCCCGAGACCCCATAAAGCAGTGTCAAAACAGGAGTCTCTGGGGCAAATCCAGAGAGTTCCCAGGTATGGGTGCTGCTGATTCCCTCGAGGCACATGGAGAGCAAGGGCCCATGCCCACCCTTCCACTTAGGGAGATTACAAAAACAAGTGACAAACACACATCAAGACAGAACAAAATTAAGTACTTTGTTCAAGGCATGGTGGCCTATCAGATGCTGCTCACATCACATTTTCACTCCCATGTGCCATTGCAGAGAGGAAATTTCCATATTCACATCAGACCGGTGTTCACTGAATGAATGTTTCGACCAACTTAATCGTGATAAAAGCCTTGTAAGTTGGCTGAAGCGTCAATTAAAGGGGAACTACCACCCCGCAATAACGTTACATTAATTAATTCTTTATCTGGCGACTAGCTGCTTAGTAGCGCTAGTATCCAGAAATATTACCTAGTTTCAGAGATTTTCCAGTTTTTCGGAGGCTCACAGTAGCAGGAAGCACGGACATCTCGTCATAGTGACGTCCGTGTGCCTGCGCTGTCAGTCCCTTTTGGAGCCGGCCGAAACTAGGTAATATTTCTGGCGACTAGCACTACTAAGCAGCTAGTCGCCAGATGAAGAATTAATTAATGTAAAGTTATTGCGGGGTGGTAGTTCCCCTTTAAATGAACAACAGCATGTTTTGTTTGAGAAAGCTCCTGTGACTGTGTATATGTGTTCTTGTGTATTTGTATCTGTGTGTGTGTGTCTGTCTGTCTGAGCTTGTGTACCTGTGCCTTTTTGTGTGTCTGTATCATATTTGTGTATGGGTTCCTTTTTATGTGTGTGTGTGTGTGTGTGTGTGTGTGTTTTTTCTTTTTCAGTATGTGAGAAAATGTGTGTACCTGTGTATTTGTGTCTTTTTGTATGTCTGTGCTTGTACGTGTGTGTCTTCTTTGTGTGTGCAAATGTGTGTGTGTCTGTACCAGTGCAAATGTGTGTGTGTCTGTGTATTTGTGTCTTTATGTATATTTGTGCTTCTGTGTGTGTCTGTCTGTACCTGTGCAAATGTGTGGGTGTCTATGCTTGTGTGTATGTATTTGTCTGTACGTGTGTGTAGCTGTGTGTGTGTCAGTACTTATTCATGTGTGTGGCTGTACTTGTGCGTGTGTTTGTATTTCTGTGCATGTCTGCGATTGTGCATGTGTATGTGTGTCTGTTTGTGTGTCAGCATTTATGAGTGTGTGTGTCTGGAGGGCTGTTGTTGTGACTGGAGGCACAGCTGGCCCTCAGTACACTATACACCCCTCAAAGGGTTAAGGCTTACTGAAGCTTTGGCAGTTGCTGGGTGTCTCCTGTCTGCCTGTTCCTATTGGGGCAGGCTTTCTGACCCTCCCAGGGAAAGTACCTGGAGTTGCCAGCGTCTGCCCTGGCCTACTGGGCACATGCCAATATGGCACTGAGATCCTGGGCAGAGGGAGGGTGGAGCAGGGGTGCGTGGGCTGTGCCGGAGACTAGAAGTCATTAATCACTCACTAATTATAACAATATTGCTAATGATAATAATTGAAGCAGACATCACATGTACACATTGTCTCAGTCCATCCTGCCCATGTAAATACACCAGGGGTGGGTAACCTGTGGCTCTCAAGCTGTTTTTAGGTAAAAATCATATATAACTAGCCCGAGGCTTCTTTCTGTATACAAGAGATATATATATAGGAAATCTTTCTGGCACCTACTAGGCGAAGAAGGAATATTAAAAGTAAAACACAATTTGACATTTTAGAAAATGGTTTGTTGCACCATTCAGCAATCTATGTGTGAAAGTTTTAAACTCTGTAATGTGAATTTAACCCCTTGAATGTTAGCTATGTCTCAATTGAATAGCCTCACAATGCTTAAGAGACATCTCTGTCACCCAGAGGGATTAAGCAATAGGAATCTGCATGTGCTGTTTTTCTGCAGGCTGAGGGAAGCAATTTTCCTTTGCGCTCTTCACTTCCTGGTCAGGAAGCTGTTTTTATGCTGTGTAAGATGAACAGGAAGTAGAAAGTGAAAAGGAAAATAGCTTCCCCCCCCAAGAAAAAACAGCACATTCAATATAATATCGTACGTAGTAGAGGGATATTCAATGCATTTTGTTGCACACTCCGCTGTTCCTTAAAGAGTTAAAGGAACAGTAATACTGTGTAATACTAGACCCTTGCTTACCATCATCTTGACAGAAAATCCTGATGATCACTATGAATCAGTTCTGCATGGATTGGATTCAGAAAATGAATCTTTAACCCCTTAACGACCAGCGGTCGCGGGGTGTGTGGTCCTTTAAGGATCCGATAGAGAATTTTGGCGTGCCGCCCCACTGATCACGTGGGGCGGCATGCCGAACTGAGGGACTGAAAGAGATCACTCCGGTCTTGGAGCGATCAATTTCAGTCCCCGGTATTACTCACCGCGCTCCTACAGGAGCGCGGTGAGTAATAGTACGTGACGTACCAGGACCGTCACTGGTCCTTAAGTGCCGGACCAGCGTGACGGTCCGGGTACGTCACCGGACGCTAAGGGGTCAATTAGTTATGGATACCATGCCCTCAGAGGCAGACATGATTGCTTATTGTTGTACTTCAAGCATGCCTCCCAACAATTGGGTGAAAGAGGGACAATTTTGTGTTAGCAGTGTTGCTGGGGGTGTGGCCAGGGGCAGGGCATTACCATGACATTTTAGGTTATTTCATGACCTGTTGACAACTCTTGGTGTAACTGAATAAATTATGTAGAGCAAGACCAAACACAAACGACTGTATAAACACATGTACGGATATTTGCACACACAATGTCACATGTATTGCTGTGGCATGATCTCCTAAACATAGGGACACCAGGGCGGAAATGAGGGATTTAGGTCGCAGACAGGGACTCTCTTTCCTATAGAGCAGTGGCGTCACTAGGGGGGGGCCAGAGGGGGCCATGGCCCCCCCTACATTCTACTGTGCCCCCCCATGTGCCCCCCCAATTTTCTTCACCCGGCGGTGGCTCCTGAATTCAGAGCCGGATCACAGGTAAGGCGCCTGCCATGTTGGAGGGCCCGCTGATCAAGCCCTGCATGCAACAAAATAGCTGGCCGATAGGAAGGTCTGACAAATCTTCCTACCGGAAAGCTGAGCACAGACCTCCCTGTACTACTCCCTCTTGTCACTATGTCAGCAGTCTGTGATAATGCAGAGCGCCGTGATATGACGTCATCTCTCGGCGCGCTGCATTATTTTAAAAGACAGAGGACCGCGAAGGAGCGGCTATAAGAGGTCTGTACAGAAGAAGGTACAGATCTCTGTCTCCACAGAGCACATTCTGCTCGACAGTAAGATGTGGGCTGGACTTTAGAATAATGGGCGCACTATCATGGGAAGCTGCTCGCACCAGGTACTAGCACTGGGGTCACATAATACATACTGTACAAAGAGCCAGCACATTTGTTCCTACAGAAATTGTCTTAGTTTTTATTTCACGTTCATATGGACAAGTGACCAGCTCTGTGTGCTTAGAATTAGAGCTTTATACATTGCAGAGTCTATATAATAGGCATATTCACATACATAGTTGCAGAGTCTATATAATATACATATTCACATACATATAGTGTGTATGTATGTGAATATATATATTGTTTAGACTATGCAATGAATAAAGCTCTAATTCTAAGTACACAGAGCTGGTCACTTGTTCATATGAACGTAAAATAAAAACTAAACCAATTTCTGGAGGAACAAATGTACTGGCTCTTTGTACACTAATCTCTATGCAGTGTGGAACGGCCTCAAAAATTAAAAGATTTGAGCCTTTTAGTGCCAGAGTGTCAATGTGTTTGGCACCCATCTGGCACTCAAAGGGTTAAACAGAGCACTGGGATCACCAGAACATCCATCCAACAGGCCCTATATTGGAGAGCCATACTTCAGTCCTTCTCTCCTTCCTCATTCTCCTCCCCTTGCATTCCACTCTTCTCCCTTTATCCCACACAATCTCCCCCATGACACACTCTCTCTCTCCCCACAATGCTCTCCCTCCCCTTCTCTCTCTTTCCCTTGTACTCTCTGTCTCACTCCCCTGTGATGCCACAGGCCTAACAATTGAAACCGAGCTACACAAGTGATACCACAGATCTTACAATTCTTTGACTACCCATCGGCAGTCATAGAATTACAGTTTCTGTGGAATCACGTGTGTAGCTTTATTTCAATTGCTAGCTCTGTGGTATCACTCGTTTAGCCCCATTTAAATTGTAGGCTCTATGGTATCACAAATATAGCAGTATTTCAATTGTTAGCTCTGTGGTGTCACTACAGTAGCCCCATTTCAATTGTAAGCTCTGTGGTGTCAGTAGTAGAGATGCACCGATACCGATTTTTGAAGACCGAGTACGAGTACCGATACTTTTTTCGAGTACTCACCGATACCAATTACCGATACTCTTTTTTGCAGTCATTTGCCAGTTTTCCAAGTACCTATATGCTTTAGGTACTTGGAAAACTGGCAAATGACCGCAAAAAAAAGTAATTGGTATCGGTGAGTACTTGAAATATATATACACACACATACATACATACATACACACACCACCTCTTGATTCTCCCCTTTTGACTCTTTCTCCCCCTCTTGTGCCCCCTTCTTTTGCCTTGGCTTTTTCTCTCCCTTTTGATCCCCCTTTCTCCCCCTTCTTTTGCCTTGGCTTTTTCTCTCCCTTTTGATCCCCCTTTCTCCCCCTTCTTTTGCCTTGGCTTTTTCTCTCACTTTTGTTCCCCCTTTCTCCCACTCCTTCTCCTTGACACTTGATCCCACCCTTTTGCCTCTCTCTCCCTCCTGATCCCTGCTCCTCTTGCCTCTTCTTGGCCCCCCCTCCCTTTGTCTCCTGATCCTTCCTCCCTTTGCTTCTTTTTCTCCCTCTTGACCCACTCTCTGCCTCTTTCACGACCCACTGCCCCATCTAGCCTCCCTTACCCTCCTCTGCCGGGTGCTCGCTGTTCTCTCGCAAGCCCCGGCAGAGGTCAGCATCGGAGCGCTGCCATGGTAACCCGCGGCAACGCTCCAACGCTGCAGGAGGGAGAGAGGTGACTGGGGAGCATTGTGAGCAGCTCCCCAGGCTCCCTCTCTGCAGCACCGACCCTGACACAGGGTATCGGTGCTGGCGTCGGCCGCATTTGCGTGAGTACAAGTACTCACGCAAATTCTGGTATTGGCACCAATACCAGTATCGGTATCGGTGCAACCCTAGTCAGTAGTTTAACTCCATTTCAATGTAAAGCTCTGTGGTGTCACTAATGTAGCCCACTTCAATTTTAAGCTATGTGGCGTCACAAATGTAGTTCCATTTCAATTCTAAGCTCTGTTTTATTTTATTTTTTTATTTGCTTTGCAAAAGCCTTGGTGATCTCTATGGCACCCAGGGTGTTGAAGCATCCAATTTTTCTTTTATGTAGTTGGTACTAGTATCTCTACCCACAAGAACAATATGCAAATAAAGAAAGGTTTGCAGGAAAGGGGCAATAGGGGGGGCCCAATTTGAGATCCTGCCTAGGGCCCTATGGAGTCTTAAACCAGCTCTGCCTGAATTAAATCTGCCCTGCTGCAGGAGAAGAGAGTGAGCCTGAACATAGTGCTCACACTGCTCAGTGCCCGATTCACTTGGTCTTCATTGGCTTTGCATCTGCGCACCAGCCACCAGAGGAGCTGCAGCCACACCCAAAGAAAGACATTGTGGACAGAGCGCAGGGTGGCGGTGGGGCACTGGGGCAGCAGCCACAGCAAGTTTGAGCTTTAGTAAGCAAGCAGTAAGCAGTCATGGTGACGGGTGAGACCACCACAATCAGATATCCCAGTTGTCTATTAAAAAATTACTATGTTGCAAGATGACGTGGTTCAAATCACTTTTAAACACTGAGGACACGAGTATTAAGAATGTTCAAACCTTTTATTTTTACAGTAGCACTATTGGCACGGCTGTGTGAATTTGTGCTGATGTGTGCAGGAGATCCTTTAGCAAATTACTAAAGTGGTACCTTATGTTTTTTTAATAGCGCAAAGCGACATTCTTTTTCTGGTCTAATGCACAGTGATCTGCAGCATGACAATCTGCCCACAGGAACATTTACAGAGTACTGTATAATCTTCCTGCCGGTGAGGTGAGTGGAGTACTCACCTCACCTGCAGGTAGGTTATACAGTACTCTGTAAATGTTCCTGTGGGCAGATTGTCATGCTGCAGTCAGATCACTGTGCATTAGACCAGAAGCAGAATGTCGCTTTGGGCTATTCACACAAAGCCTTCTATGCAGAGGTGCTCAGTACTTGGTTTCATATTTCACAGAAGTTGCTGGAAATATAGAAATCTGAATTTTCTACATTTATGTTTTCCAAGTGTGTGTGTGTATATGTGTTTATTTATATATATATATATATATATATATATATATATATATATATATATATATATATATAAATAATGTTTTATAATTGCCCCCCTGCTTTTGTCGCTGGCCCCCCATGTGCCCCCCCTAAATATGAATGCTGGAGACGCCACTGCTATAGAGGGAGCACTTGGGAGGTATGCTGCTGTTTGAAGGACACCTACATAGGTTCTTCTGATAAACAAATTAGGACATAGACACGTGATCCACATAAGACACACTGTCATGCAGTGTGCCTTTAGTCCACACCCCCTCACAGCAAACAGACTTCTATAGACCTGAAGACAACAATCTTTATCAGACTGTTAACAAACAGCTAGGTACACCAATGCAGAGATAAAAAGCAAATTGAAATAAATAACAACTGTATGAAGGACACACACACACACACACACATACCTCCCAACATTTCAAATTGCCAATGAGGGACACTTGTGTTTTAGGCAGTGTTGCTGGGGGCGGGGCTGGTAGGCGGGGCACTACCGAGAAGTTTTAGGCTATTTCATGACCTATTGACTCCTCCTTGTATGACCTAATAAATGACTTACAACAAGACCAAAGTATTTTATTTACTTTATAAACATATACTGACATTTAAACAAACAATAATGTGAGTTTTATTGCTGTAGTGCAGTATGATACACTTATATACACACCTCCCCAGTCTGATCTCCTAAAAAGAGGGACATCAGGGTGGGAAAGAGGGACAGAGGGATTTGGGCCTAAAAGAGGGACTGTCCCTCCTAAAGAGGGACACTTGGGAGGTATGCACACACACCTTGGTCCTTCTGATAAAGCAGATCGAGCCACTACTATGCAGCTTGGAGATGTCCCCAGGCCATGTGAAACACAAAGCTAAGAGAAATGTCTAGGAGTTTATTTATCAATACAAACAATGTGACAAATAAAACAGTGTGGCACTGGCACTTGTAAAACATTGAATATGCGGCCCACACAGGCTTAGATACATAAACAGCATGAGAGATTCCCCCTCTTCACATTTACATAAGACTACAACATGCTTAAGTGTATGAATGGGTATAGCTGTTGTACCACAATTCCCACTATCCCCCTCAGTCAAATAAAATCTGGCTGAGGATGATGGGAGCTGTAGTCCAACACAAACTGGAGAGCCACATAATTGCACAAACAAAACAGTGCAGGCTGGATATGAGCTCCTCACCACCACAATGACCAATTCCAAAGCCTCTGCTGTACCTGCGTCCTTCCTTAGCTTAACCCCTTAAGGACCGGGAAAATCTGAGGTCGTTTTCACTTAAAGGGATAGTAATACTTCGTTTTAACTTTATTTTATTTTGTAGGCATTAAAAAAACATGAAGGATGATATGTCTTATCTCTCAAACCTTTATGGTTTAAGAGATATTCACAAGCAAAGTTTCCCCTCCTGCCCCTTTTACCTAGTGTAAGCCATCTCTTCTCAGATGTGAATCTGGTTGTAAGACCAGACAGATAACAGAAGGGGACAATTTTCTTTGTATGAAAACAATGAAAGCCCTTCCCCCCCTTGACAAGTTTTTCAGCTTTTTCCCTTATCTTAATTGAAGATTGTCCCTCTCTGCAGTCTACCTGGGCACCTCCCTTCTGATCTGGTTGAACGGGGGGGGGGATACTTTGTTTGTGAATATCTCTTAAACCATAAAGGTTTGAGAGATAAGACTTATATCATTCTTCATGTTTTTTTAATGCCTACAAAATAAAGTTAAAACGAAGTATTACTATCCCTTTAAGGAGCAGAGCAATTCTGACCTTTTTGACTATGTCAACAGTGTTTTCCCTCTTAGGCTTTAATTCCACCCCCATAAATTATATACTGTTTTTTTACGCACATATAGGGCTTTCTTTTGATACCCCACTTATATGGGTAACCCACCATTTACTTCATTAAAATTAAAACAAAAGGTTAAAAAAAAATTAAAAAAAAAAACACCATTTTTATTTTTTCTCTTGGGATCAATTGGGCGCAAATGGTTCAATTTTTATGGAGACTACATGAAAGGTATGACCGGTCAGTCATACCTAAAAAATGTGCAGTTTAAAGTGGCCACTGTCCCCCCCGGGTGAAAATCCCCATGTCCCTTTTTCCCACCCTATTTTCCCACTTTATTATCTATGACACTCCCAGTTTTGTTCAATGAGATTTTTTTTTTTTAAATAAAATATTTTTTTGTAAAAAAAAAAAGTGTGTTGTGTTTAAAAAAAAAGTGTATCGTTGCAGGTCAGAAATTGACCTGCATTTAGCCAGCCTCCATCACCAGCAGTGAAGGGGTTAATACGCCCAGCTGCTGTATTTTCTTTTTCCAAAAGGTGTCTCCTCTCTGCTTCTCTCTCTCTTACTTTGACAGCAAGGGAGACAGAGGCAGAGGAGAGACATAGAGGCAGCATGCTTTCTGTACTGCCTCTGTCTCTCACAGTGCCAGTACATGTGATCGCTGCTACAGCGATCACATGACCCGTCACAAGCAAGAAGGGCTGAGACTGAACGCCCCGGTCTCGGAGCATTCAGTCTCAGCCTGGAATTAATGATAGCAGCGTGCACAGAGGCACGCTTCTATCATTTAAGCCATGACGGTCCAGGACCGTCATGGGTCCTTAAGGGTATAACAACCCATGACGGTCTAGTACCGTCATGGCTCCTTAAGGGGTTAAGGACATGATTCGAGATGTGAGGTCACTTTCTCAGTCCTGGCAGGACTCTCAGACTCTCCTCCTGTTACTGTCCTGGCTAACAAACTTCACTCACCCTCCACAGTGTTTGCACACTCTCCATTCTGCTTCCCTAGGCTCCACTCACAAAAGCTGCTGCCATCACTGCCATCTCACGCAGAATCACTAGACAGCCAATGAGAGATTAGCATAGTGACAATAGTCTCTTCTTTCATTGGCTGGCAGTGTATTTTAGAAAGGGAGGGCACATAATTATATTAGTTAATTACGGAATGTTTTGGCAACATCTAGCATGAGGGTAAAAGCCCCATTTGAATCAAAGGTAAATTTGGTAACTTTATTTGTCCGCTCTGCTGTAGCTGACTTATCCTGGAATTGCTCCTTTGCAGCTTCAGGAAGTATAAAGGCAAAATGCTATATAATATAGTGCTTACATTTTTTTATTGAAAGTATAGTTGTGATATCGTTTAACCCTTTGTCATATCAGATACTAACTACTGTGATTGATCAAGAAGCTGCTAGCCAGCTGAGCAATGCCAAGCAGTGGCAGCTTTGACTGCTGAAGCTGCTCGTATTCCTGGTCATGCTGGCACTGTGTGCCTGGTCATGCTGGCACTGGAGGCTGTCCGACGTGACTTTTATCAGACATCCTGTCTTCCTGGTGCCGCCTCCTTGTCACTCCGAGGCCAGGCACTGGCAGGCTGTCTGGCATGACTGAGTCTGGATGAGAGTGACTACTACTACTCAGTGAGCCCGCGAGCACAGAGTGGCCATGACTCCCGCTCCCCATACATGCACAATTAGGTGCTGCTGTACTGAGTACTAAGTCACTTCAGAGACTGACAACACAACTTCAAGACATGAGAGTGAGTCATACCTGTGTAGGATGACAAGATGATCAGGACGTGACAGTAGGCTGTTTGAGGCTGGCACACAACTTGAGGATGTTCTCAGGCAGCCCATCGGGTGCAGTGCTGCTCAGACACACTCTGACTCAGGTCTTAACCTCACATGGCCAGAAGTGCAGTAACCCAAAACCCTGCCTACGTACGCATACTGAAGCATGACACACGTGCGCAGTCAGGCGTCTCACCGCTCAACGTGATGAGCATGGTGTGTCTAGGCTACTGAAGCGTCTGGGCAAAATTTATAAAGCAGGGAACAGGCCAATAAATTGGGACATAATATAATGTGGGAGGTACAGTGGGTTTGGACCCTAAAATCGGGACTGTCCCACATGAATCGGGACAGTTGGCTGGTATGATTTAATTCACAACCACAATCTCCTCCCACTGAAGTATTCTTTGGAAGGGAGAAAGATTACAGTATCAGCAGTTTGAAGTATTGTGTCCTACAAGAAGGAAGCATGACTTCCTCTATGTTTTGAAATCCATTACTAATTTAAGATTCATTTTGTGGAACCATTCCACACAAAATTGATTCCTAATGAGGACCTTCTGTCCAGATTAAGTTAAAGGGATAGTAATATTTCATAATAAAAGCTGCTCTAATTAATCATCATATTATTTGGACTTTGGAGAGTGTTATTTCAATTCTGTCAGAGTTGTAGTTCAAGAGTAATTCAATGACAAATTATCACCCTCCCGTCCCTTTTACTGATGTATCACTGCTCAGCCAAAGCAGAAGGGAGGTGCCCAGGTAGATTGCAGAGAGGGACAATCTTCAATTAAGATAAGGGAAAAACCTGAAAAACGTGTCAAGGTGGGCTGGGCTTTCATTGTTCTCATAGGAAGAAGATTGTCCCCTGCTGTTATCTGTCTGGTCTATGGACTGGATTCCACATCTGAGAAGAGATGGCTTACACTAGGTAAAAGGGGCGGGAGGGGGGAAATTTGCGTGTGAATATCTCTCAAACCATAAAGGTTTGAGAGATAAGACTTATATAGTTCTTCATGTTTTTTAAATGCCTGTAAATTAAAATAAAGATAAAATGAAGTATTACTATCCCTTTAAGTGGGGGTTTATTGTTATGGTTGTGGAATGGGAAATATATTTCTCTTTTCCCTGAAGGTGCAAAGCCTTCCAGAGATGTGTACCCAATCTGAGATCTGCTACTCCTGCTCCAATTCCATGTACCTATGCCAGGTCTCTGACATTCCTGCTCTGATGTCACGAGGCACACAAGTCATGACGGATGTACGTATCATATACATGCCTGCCGAGTGTCCCTCTTTGGGAGATACTAGTGTCCATACCTCCCAAGTGTCCCTCTTTAGAAGATACTAGTGTCCATGCCTCCCAAGTGTACCTGTTTAGGAGATACTAGTGTCCATATGTCCCAAGTGTCCCTCTTTAGGAGATACTAGTGTCCATGCCTCCCAAGTGTCTCTCTTTAGGAGATACTAGTGCCCATACCTCCCAAGTGTCTCTCTTTAGGAGATACTAGTGCCCATACCTCCCAAGTGTCTCTCTCTTTAGGAGATACTAGTGTCCATGCCTCACAAGTGTACCTCTTTAAGAGATACTAGTGTCCATACGTCCCAAGTGTCTCTCTTTAGATGATACTAGTGTCCCTACGTCCCAAGTGTCCCTCTTTAGAAGATACTAGTGTCCATGCCTCCCAAGTGTACCTGTTTAGGAGATACTAGTGTCCATATGTCCCAAGTGTCCCTCTTTAGGAGATACTAGTGTCCATGCCTCCCAAGTGTCTCTCTTTAGGAGATACTAGTGCCCATACCTCCCAAGTATCTCTCTTTAGGAGATACTAGTGCCCATACCTCCCAAGTGTCTCTCTTTAGGAGATACTAGTGCCCATACCTCCCAAGTGTCTCTCTCTTTAGGAGATACTAGTGTCCATGCCTCACAAGTGTACCTCTTTGGAAGATACTAGTGTCCCTACGTCCCAAGTGTACCTCTTTAGGAGATACTAGTGTCCATACGTCCCAAGTGTCCCTCTTTAAGCGATACGAGTGTCCATGCCACCCAAGTGTCTCTCTTTAGGAGATACTAGTGCCCATACCTCCCAAGTATCTCTCTTTAGGAGATACTAGTGCCCATACCTCCCAAGTATCTCTCTTTAGGAGATACTAGTGTCCATGCCTCTCAAGTGTCCCTCTTTAGGAGAGACAGTCCCTCTTTGAGACCCAAATACCTCTGTCACTCTTTCCTACCCTAGTGTCTCACTTTTTAGGAGATAAGACTATGTGGTGTGTATATAAGTGTATCACTTTGCTCCACAGCCATAAAACTCACAATAATGTTTGTTTAAAGGGTCAGTAATGTCCCCTAAAAAATATTTAGACTTAGGTAAAGATTGAAAAAATAAACTAATTGCAACAAACCCTATCTCTCAAACCACTATGGTGGGGATATGATAACAGTATATAAATATGTTCAGGGCCCATACAAAGGGCTCTCCAAAGACCTGTTAATTAACAGAACAGTAGACAGGACAAGAGGCCACCCGCTTAGACCTGAGGAAAGGAGATTTCATCTACAACAGCGGAAGGGTTTCTTTACAGTAAGGACAATAAAGGTATGGAATTCACTGCCTGAGGAGGTGATGTTATCGAATAAATTAGATGCCTTTAAAAAGGGCCTGGATACTTATTTAAAAGAGCAGAACATAGAGGGCTATGTACGTTAGTATTGGGATTAATATTTAGTTAGTGCTTGTTGATCCAAGGAGAAATCTGATTGCCATTTAGAATCAAGAAGAATTCCCCCCCCCCCCCATTCAAGGAAGATTTGAAATTGCTGTATTGAGGGGGGGGGTTGCCTTCTTTTGGATCAACGATGGTAAACAGGAATAGGAAAAGGGTTGAACTAGATGGATGCAAGTCTTTTTTCAACCTATGTTACTATGTTTGAGACATATAGGGATTCAAAGTTCCCCCCTCCCTCCCCTTCTATTTATGTCAGCTGTAAAGCTGACAGCAGGAGCTCCTGGTCGGGGACCAGCAGGAGGCTCTGCAGCAGAGCCGAAATGGCAGTACTTAAAAAGAATTCATTCATTGGAAAGGTCTACAAAGTGTGCTTGCAAACCAGGCACACTTTGTAGACAGTTCAAATGAATTAATTATTTTTAAGTAACGCAATTCCGACTCTGCTGCAGAGCCGCCTACTGGTCCCCAGACCAGGATCTCCTGCTGTCAGCTTTACAGCTGACATCAATAGAAGGGGAGGGAGGGGGAACTTTGAATCCCTATATCTCTCAAACTATAGTGGTTTGAGAGATAGGGTTTGTTGAAATTAGTTTATTTTTTCAATCTCTACCTAAATCTAAATATTTTTTATGGGACATCACTGTCCCTTTAACCCCTCAAGGACCAGCGCGATCCCGTGCGGCCGGCACTTGCAGACCACGGGACATTTTTTTTTTATTATGGCTTCCAGTTCAGGGCTTCCGGAGCGGCGTGCAGCCGCGCCGGGAGCCCTGAACTCCATGCCGTGCCAGGACCATCTTTGGTCCTTAAAGGGATAGTAATACTTTGTTTTATCTTTATTTTATTTTGTAGGCATTAAAAAAACATGAAGAACGATATAAGTCTTATCTCTCAAACCTTTATGGTTTGAGAGATATTCACAAGCAAAGTTTCCCCTCCCACCCCTTTTACCTAGTGTAAGCCATCTCTTCTCAGATATGGAATCCAGTCCATAGACCAGACAGATAACAGAAGGGGGCAATCTTCTTCCTATGAGAACAATGAAAGCCCCACCCCCCTCGACAAGTTTTTCAGGTTTTTCCCTTATCTTAATTGAAGATTGTCCCTCTCTGTAGTCTACCTGGGCACCTCCCTTCTGATCTGGCTGAACAGAGGGGGGATACTTTGCTTGTGAATATCTCTTAAACCATAAAGGTTTGAGAGATAAGACTTATATCATTCTTCATGTTTTTTGAATGCCTACAAAATAAAATAAAGATAAAACGAAGTATTACTATCACTTTAAGTGCCGGACTGCCGTGATGATCCTGGCAAGGCAATGGTCCTTAAGGGGTTAAACTTCATTATTTGTCTTTATAAATTAATCTGTGTAAATAAAATACTTTGGTTTCCTCTAAATCATTTATTGTTACATAAAGAGGTGTAAGTAGGTCATAAAATCACCTATAAATTCTTGATAATGCCCCAGCCACACCCCCAGTAACACCCCCTAAAACAAAAGTGTCCCTCTTTGGCCATTTGAAATGTTGGGGGTTATGCATATGCATACACCTACACTCATGCCTGCATGTATGCACGTACATATCACAAGGATACACGCAGGCGTGCGTACATAAACAAAATAATTTACTCCCTTCAATGGAACATTCAGCAATGTGTTGGAGATGTCTCTAGCATTCAATGGGTTAAAAGATCCATGTAAATTAATGAGACGTTTTATTTGCTCCCTTATGGTGCAGTTAGTTTTCCCCAGAATTGCACCACTTTTTCTTATTGTATCAGCCCCAGTGAGTTAGCTTAAAGGGGTGAGGGTTAGCATATTTCTGTTCTAACCTCAGGAATGTATTTATTGTACTACAGGAGGTCATTCAAGGTCAGGGAAATTGTTTTATAAGAATATTTCTAATTCATAATGTGAGAGCGAGAGAGAGATCTCTAAATTCTGACATCTGGGGCAGATTAGGGAATCTCTCTGCTCCGCTGTGCAGGGCGGAAATTCCAATGGGGGGAAAAGAGAGAATAATAAAAAGGGAGATCTGAAGGGAAATGCAAGGAAGTCAAAGTGAGGATGATGTAGTAAGTAAAAGTGCTATAAGACTGTAGCAACAGCACCATAGGGGACAAGTGAAATTTAAATTTGCTGCTCCCCACAAAGGTCTAAATTCATTGTTGTGTCATTATTATTACACAGATAAAATGTAAATTTGTGAACCAGTTATAATGAAAAAAATACATATCCAGTGGAGCTGCGATGTCCAACCTTGTTCTACAGAATCCAATTTTTTTGAAAGCCAGACCAATGCGCTGCTCACCTCACTGGCACTGAAAGAGTTAACAGGGATATCAATGTGCCGGCCGGGCTCTCACTGCTCACTTCAGTTTAGTTCACGCATGCTCAGTAATAAACAGCAAAGATAATAGGCTGTGTCCATTGATATTCAGGAGGAATGGGGGTCCAGAAGGGGTGCAAGGTGGGGTTCTTGCCCCCCTACACACTTTCCCCTCCATATAAACATAGGAGTTGGGCAGGCTGCCCTGTGGGGTCATATTGTGGCTTTGCCACCCGGGAAAATTTTCTGTGGAAGCCTATGTAAGGAGGTCTATGGTTATAATGTGACATTGGGAGGCAGAAGAGTGCAAGCTGTTGAGACTGGATGCATTACCCTTTGAGTACTGGAGAGGTACGCAGAGCATTGCATACCCTTCTGGTACTCAAAGGATTAAGTGACCTCTGCTGTCAACCCTGGGTGATTTCACAGCAAGATGCATTGAAGGAAGCATATAGGACCAGGATGCAAAATGGGAGAGAAATTACTGTGTGTACGTATGTGTGTGTATGTGTGTGTATGTGTGTGTGCGTGTGTGTGTATGTGTGCGTGTGTGTGTATGTATGTATGTGTGTGTGTATGTATGTGTGTGTGTGTGTATGTGTGCGTGTGTGTGTGTGTGTATGTGTGCATGTATGTGTGTGTATGTGTGTGTGTATTTGTGCGTGCGTGTAATTTGTCTCTAACACATAATCCAGTGGTTCTCAACCACGCTGCCGTGGCACTTTGGTGTGCCCTGAGAACTAGCGTGGGGTGCCACAGAAGACTGACAAAAATGTGAATCTTGATCTTTAAAACTATATTTAGGGAATTTGTAAAGCACAATTTGCTCATCTTTCATTCTGATTGCAAATCCTACAAATAATTATATATTTGTGCATTTGTACCTTTTAATATGGCCTTGTAAAATTACCTATAAAAATTAGGTGTGCCCTGAGAATTTCAGAATGCGTGTTAGGGATGCCCTGGGCCAAAAATGATTGAGAGTTGCTGACATAATCAATATTCCATTCCCCTTCCAATAAGCCCTAACTCCTAAACATTAGACTAGAACCCCCTCGAACTAATTCTAACACATAATCGCTTGCCTAGAACTCCACACATTCAATACTAACACCTGTTGGCCTAACACTTAATCCCTCATAGCAGTAACACCTACACACGAACCTAGAACCACACTCAGCAGTAACATCTAACTAGCCTAGATTCATCCTCACAGCACTAACACCTAATTGCTAACTTAGACCCCTTCACAGTTAGCCCAGAGTCCCCCTTTGTTCAAACACCTAATTAAGAACCTAGACCCCTCCCTTTGCAGTATTAGCACCTAATTACTAACCTAGATACACCCTCACACTTTGGATATTATTAGGTGTGCTGAGTAAGTAGGCAAATGCATAGAGCTCCAAATATTGAGGGGTGGTGCCTCAGCTGTGCTGGCCACACCCACATTCCGAATTGTAGGTAGGTCCAGAGTAATCTCAATGTCCCTGCACCAGTCATATAGCCCTTTACAGACTATTATGTAACCCCTTGGAGGAGAGTTCTCACTATCAATGGTATTTTCTATGCCAGGAAACAGTGGATGGGACTATGGGCGGGGTAATGCGAGGAGTGGGTGTGACTATGGCTGGAGCTAAGGCAACCTTGAGTGCCTTGCCTAGGGGTGCCTGGAGTGTTAATTCAGCCCTGACCTATTCACTTTAAGCATTAGCACTAAATCCCTAGTCTAGATCAACCCACACAGTTTGCTAGCTTAGACCCCCATAACCACTACAGTTAGCACTAGGTTGCCCCCTGTCCAGTTTTCAATAGGATAGCCCAGTTTTGCTCTCTCCTGTCCAGTTTTGTCAACTCCATTAGGGTTTCAACCTTTTGAATACTAGAGATTTATCACAGTGTACCTTGGCATCCGTGCTGCCAGTTACCCTTGTGCTACATCGCTGCTCTGTCTGGTGGTCACGGGTGCAGGCGCGTGTTTCTGTCTCTGAACATGGCGCTTGTTTAAGTGGAAAGATGGAGAGAGGGGGGTATGAAGAAAGGAGGAGAGATGGAGAGAGGGGGATATGAAGAAAGGGATGGAAAGCTGGAGAGAGGGGGATATGAAGAAAGGGATGGAAAGATGGAGAGAGGGGGATATGAAGAAAGGGATGGAAAGATGGAGAGAGGGGGATATGAAGAAAGGAGGAAGATGGAGAGAGGGGGATACGAAGAAAGGAAGAAAGATGGAGAGAGGGGGATACAAAGAAAGGAGGAAAGATGGAGAGAGGGGGATATGAAGAAAGGGACAGAAAGATGGAGAGAGGGATATGAAGAAAGGAGGAAAGATTGAGAGAGGGGAATATGAAGAAAGAAACAGAAAGATGAAGAGAGGGGGATATGGTGACAGGAGGAAAGATGGAGAGAGGGGAGATAAAGAAAGGGGAGATAGATGGACAGAGGGAGATAAGAAGAAAGGGGGAGAGAGTGAGAGGTGGATAAAGGGAAAGAGAGGGTACAGATACAATAGAGGGAAAAAGAGAAAGAGAGAGGTAGAAAGAGATGGATAGTGATTGATGGATAGATGGCAAAAGACAGCAACAGACAGAGAAATAAGCAGATACATGGATAAGGAGATGGGAACAGGATAATGGAGGGAATGAGAGAGATTAATATGGAAAGAGAGAGAGGATTCATAGAGACAAGAAGAAAGACAGAGATGGAGTGAAAGGGTCACATACAGGGGGTTATGGTCCTAGAGAAGAGATTCCCTGAGATGTGGGAGACAGATCTCCAGTAATTATAAGGAACTGTTCACTAGTCTAACTGGGATGGGAAACCTGAGGCCCTCCAGCTGTTCCTGTGCTACAGTTACCATTATCCTGAGGATGATGGGATATGTAGGCCATAAACATCTGGAAAGTCCCAGGCTGCTCACCTCAGAGCAAGAAAGAGTACAAGATAAAGACAAGATAAATAAACAAGAGTCCTGCTCATTACATTAACCAGGAGCAGGTGACAAAGCATTAGTAATACATCAGTGTTTATTATCTTAGGTGAGTTTCACTCTACTGAACATCCGGCAGCATTGATTTCAATGGAGACTTTACCTCCTTCAGTACTAGTGAGCGCTTCAAAGCATTGCAAAGCAATGTGCTAGAGATCTCTCGGGTATCCATGGGGTTAAATAGATGCCAAAAGCAAGGAAAGATGTGAATTTGGGAACGGAAAAAGGTGAGAGAGAGAGAGAGAGAGAAGCGAGAGGGAAGAGAGAGGGAGGAAAAGAGAGAGAATGAGAGAGTGTGAGGGAAAAAGAGAGAGAGAAGGGGGAGAGAGAGAATGAGAGAGAGAGAGAGATTGAAAGAGAGAAAAGGAGAGAGAGTGAGGAGGAAGAGAGAGAGAGGAGGAGAGACAAAGAGAGAATCGGGGGGGGGGGCTGGCCTGGGGGGCAGGGGGGCAATTGCCCCCTGGGCTGGTCATATGTCTGGGCTGGTGGGCCACTGCTCCTCACTAAATCTCCCAATTGCTGCTGTAAATGGTGCTACATTAGTGATAACATAGAGCTTACAATTGAAATGAAGCTACACTAGTGATACCACAGAGCTTACAATTGAAATTAAGCTACATTAGTGATAACACAGAGCTTACAATTGAAATGGAGCTACACAAACGACACCACAGAGGAACAATCCAAATGGAGATAAACTAGTAGCATAACCCATTCCCTTGTAAGCTCTATAGTATAACTAGTGTAGCATTACTTAAATTGTAAGCTTTGTAGGAGCGCACTAGTGTAGCCCCATTTCAGCTGTAAGCTCTGTGGTATCAGTTGCCTTACTTCACAACATTAATGGCAATTTTAAAATTAACACAAGGGGGTGGGCTGGAACAGTGGGCTCGAGCGATATAGAAATGGGCCACTTAAATGTATTTGCCCCCTGGCCCACAAGTTGCCAGCCCTCCCCTGGTGATAATGAGAGACACAGAGAGAGAGAAGGAGGAAGAGAGAGCAGGAAGGAGAGAGAGGGAAAGGGACCTCTCTATAATTTAAATTGTTAAAACCGCATTTAAATCAATGGGAATTTTTGGAATTTTAATGTTAATGTTTCCCCTCCAGAGCAGTTGGTTTGCAGCACTCTTGTCCCTGTGTATGTGGCCCAGGGACTGTGTTTCTTCTGAGATAAGCACAGGAGAGAAACCTACCACTGTAACAGTTAAAAGAGTAATTAAAACTTGGCAAGGCTCCCAACGCAGTTCTGTGTAAACAGCTCTCTTTAACTCTTTCAGTACTGCATTGCTCAACTTTGTTCACCTTGGAAGGAACATAATGCGAGGAAGTAACAAGAGAAAGGGAGGATATATATACAATAAGGGGGATAGTGTAAGGGAGAGAACAGGAAAGCTGATGTAGTAAATTTGGTCAATTCCCATTGATTTAAAGGGTTTTTAACTCATTGAATGCTAAAGAACCTTTGGAAGCACTCAGGGTTAGATTCCAAAACTCAGGGTTTTGACCAGTGTTTCCTACTATCTGATCTTCAACAAGTAACTGCTACTTTTGGGCTGGATTCTATTGCAGGTGATAAATGTTACCTCCTGTTTTATCAAAAAAAATCCTACTGAAGTCTATGGGGAAGCCTGTAGATAAAAGCAGAGATAAAATTAGCACCTCCAATAGAATCCAGCCCTTTGAGTCTAATTTAATGACATTTGTACCAAGAAGGAAGAGGGAGAAGTCCTGCTAGTCTTGCGGGCATGTAAGAAGTGATATGTCACAACGTGGCATGTTATAGTGTATAACAGTGGTTCTCGACTCCGATCCTCGGGACCCACTAACAGGCCAGGACTTAGGGATTTCTCTGCTAGAGCACAGGTGTAGTGATCAATGGCTCATTCACATTGATTAACTCACCTGTGCTCTAACAAGGAAATCATCAAATTCTGGCCTGTTAGTGGGTCCTGAGGACAGGAGTTGAGAACCACTGGTGTATAAGAAGTGATATCTCAGAACTGTATCATGTTATCAGGGCTCAAAATTTCCACTCTCCACTAGCCAATGGCGAGTAAAAATTTAGCCCTGGTGAGTAGAAATTCAGCCCTGGTGGGTATGCTATGGCATGCAGTAACTTTTCAGGTCTGGCTAGTAGCAAAGGACTTAAAATTATAAGCTCTGATGTTATAGTGTATAAGAAGTGATATCTCAGAACTGTAGAATGTTATAGTGTATAAGAAGTGATATCACAGAAATGTAGAATGTTATAGTGTATAAGAAGTGATATCACAGAAATGTAGAATGTTATAGTGTATAAGAAGTGATATCTCAGATCTGTAGAATGTTATAGTGTATAAGAAGTGATATCTCAGAACTGTAGCATGTTATAGTGTATAAGAAGTGATATCTTGGAACTGTATCATGTTATAGTGTATAAGAAGTGATATCTCAGAAATGTAGCATGTTATAGTGTATAAAGAGTGAGATCTCAGAACTGTAGCATGTTACATTGTTTAAGAAATTATATCTCAGAACTGTAGCATGTTATATTGTATAAGAAATTATATATCAGAACTATAGAATGTTATAGTGTATTAAAAGTGATATATCAGAACTGTAGAATGTTATAGCGTGTAAGAAGTGATATCTCAGAACTGTAGCATGTTATAGTGTATAAGAAGTGATATCTCAGAACTGTATCATGTTATATTGTATAAGAAATTATATTTCAGAACTATAGAATGTTATAGTGTAGAAGAAGTGATATCACAGAAATGTAGAATGTTATAGTGTAGAAGAAGTGATATCACAGTACTGTAGAATGTTATAGCGTATAAGTAGTGATATATCAGAACTGTAGAATGTTATAGTGTATAAGAAGTGATATCACAGAACTGTAGAATGTTACAGTGTATAAGAAGTGATATATCAGAACTGTAGAATGTTACAGTGTATAAGAAGTGATATCAGAACTGTAGAATGTTATAGTGTTTAAGAAGTAATATATCAGAACTGTAGAATGTTATAGTGTATAAGTAGTGATATATATCAGAACTGTAGAATGTTATAGTGTATAAGAAGTGATATCACAGAACTGTAGAATGTTATAGTGTATAAGAAGTGATATCAGAACTGTAGAATGTTATAGTGTATAAGAAGTGATATCATAGAACTGTAGAATGTCATAGTGTATAAGAAGTGATATCATAGAACTGTAGAGTGTTATAGTGCATAAGAAGTGATATCATAGAACTGTAGAATGTCATAGTGTATAAGAAGTGATATCAGAACTGTAGAATGTTATAGTGTATAAGAAGTGATATCACAGAACTGTAGAATGTTATAGTATATAAGAAGTGATATCACAGAACTGTAGAGTGTTATAGTGTATAAGAAGTGATATCACAGATCTGTAGAATGTTATAGTGTATAAGAAGTGATATATCAGATCTGTAGAATGTTATAGTGTATAAGAAGTGATATATCAGATCTGTAGAATGTTATAGTGTATAAGAAGTGATATCACAGAACTGTAGAGTTTTATAGTGTATAAGAAGTGATATATCAGAACTGTAGATTGTTATAGTGTATAAGAAGTGATATCTCAGAACTGAAGAGGACTGACTGAATCACCTTTGGGTTAGAGTGAACATTGACATAGCACCTAGAATCTACTTTCTTCAGAATGTTAAGGGTTAATTTTTCTAAGATCTCAGGGTGAGCTCATTTCAAAAGTTCCCAGTTATGCTAAAGAGGTCTCCAATTTACTGAGATGCAAGGTGTTTTGAAACCTCTCTAGAATTCAGGGTAGGCTGACCAAACCACGCATTTAACTCTTTGCTTTCCAGAGAGGTACAATGTGTTGCTTTGATTTCAGTTCAGCCCTGAAATATGCATAGTTCCTACTTGTCCCCAGTTAAAAGTGAGGTCTGGTCAGATTAAGTCGAGGGATTTAAAGCCTCCTTTATTTTTTTATGTATGTTCCCTGTGGTGCAGTTGGTTTGCTCCAGAGTTGCAGCACTCTTAGTGTATCAGCGTCACTAGTCTCTCTCTTCCCTGCCTCTCTTCTCTTTCTCGCTGTATATCTCTTTCCATATCCCCCTGTTTGTCTATACACACCCCTCCCTTTCTCTTTTTATCCCCTGGGCAATGTTCCCTCTGGTCAACAACTCAGCACTGAAAGAGTAAAAGAGGACTGTTTACACAGGTTGCGTTGGAATAATGGATGCACTTTGAAGCTCTGCCCCATTTTTATTACACATTTAACACGATGAGTGCCAGATGTGTGCCGAACTCATTGTAAGGCAATGTGTGGAACAGCCTTCTAACACTCAAAAGTTTTCTTTTCCAGCTTTGGTGACTTCCAGACAGGAAGCCAGAGTAAAACTAGGGGAGTGGGTTCAAGAAGGAGTGTGGGTCAGTGCATGGGATTGTGGGTTCTGTCCTCACTACGTATTCTCTCTTGGGATGGAAGTTCTGGCCTCGCAGTGGTGCCTCCTTCTCAATAACAAGTTAATAACTGAGCGACTGACGTGGAATCCCAGACACAGACATCTGAACTGAAACATTCTACATGCAGATCCTAAATACCCAGCGGACAGTGTGTGTGTGTCACACTGCCCCCTCCCCCAGGTGGACTCACCTCCATAGTGATGCGCTCACCCTCTGTCCCCATGCCTCTCTGCGTTCTGCCTGAGTGATGGGGATCTGGCTAAGAGCAGTGCTCTGGGTGGGGGCACAGCTGGGCGCACACATGTGCTATTCATCCAGCCGGAGTGGGACGCAGTCCACGGAGCAATGAGAGAGGGGGCAGCACACAGATTGTTCATTGTGTGCACGAGAAAACACTCACACATTTAACACGTCCTTCACATACTAAGGGACTGTGTTATGAGATAAATCACAGTGACTAGGAAGCTGAGGCACTCTAGCTGTGGTGGACTACAATTTCCAGATGATGGTTATTGTAGTCCACAACAGCTGGAGCTCCTCAGGCTGCCCAACACTAAGATACAATCTGATTATTAACCAAAGAGGGATTTATATGGAGCAATAGGAGAAGCTCTTTCAAGATGTATAAGGAGAAGTAGAAGGTGCCATATAGAGAAAGAGGAGAACATTTTATTAGATATTCAACAGGGTCACATTTACATCTCAGGTGCCCTAAACAAGGCACTTTAGGTGCCTTAGCTCCACCAATGGCCATACACATATTTGTACCTGGGAATTATGATGCTCTGCCATGGAGACTCCAGTTTTAGAGCTAATTATCGGGTCTCCATCGACAGAGGCTGATTTTCCGGTGGTGGTGAGTTTCCTATGAAACACTTGTCCTCTTTCCCACCCTGTTCCTCCCATTTCCCTCCCACTTCTCCTCTTTCCCACCCTGTTCCTTCCACTTCCTGCCCACTTCTCCTCCTTTACACATTGTTCCTCCCACTTCCAACCCGCTTCTCCTCATTCCCACCCTGTTCCTCCCACTTCCAACCCACTTCTACTCCATCACACCCTGTTCCTCCCACTTCCTGCCCACTTCTCCTCCATCACACCCTGTTCCTCCAACTTCCTGCCCACTTCTCCTCCACCACACCCTGTTCTTCCCACTTCCTGCCCACTTCTCCTCCATCACACCCTGTTCTGCCTAACTCCTTGGTTGCTAGAGAGGGCTCCGAAGCAATGCTTCCCAATGTGCTAGAGTTCTCTCTATCATCCAAGAAGCTTAAATAATAGCTTATAAAGGGGTATAAAACTGGTACAGGGATATTGAGATTGCTCTGGCCACACCCACAATTCAGAATGTGGGTGTGGCTAGCACAGCCGGGGCACCTCCCCTCAAAATGTGGAGCTCTAGGCAGTCGCCTACTCTGACTCTTGGGAAATTCGGCTCCGATATTCACACAATAAAATACAATTGCAGAAACAATCATATACTAGTTATATCATAAAAGTATAAAAACTTACAAAAAAAACAAATCAGTTTTTTCCCAATAATTTTTTACTTCTCTCTTTTAACATACACTTCTTTGATAGCGTTAATTATCCTTATTCTTACAGTTTAAATTGGTAACACAATTTTTTTTCTGACTTTAACCCCTTAACGACCGGCACGTGCAAGCGTGGCTGGCACTTGAGGACCACAGGGCATTTTTTTTTTTTTAGGATCCGATTCAGGGCTCCCCGTGCGGTGTGCCCTGAATTCCATGACGTGCCAGGACAGCTGTGGCGGTCCTGGCATGGCATTGGATGTTAAGAGGTTAAACATTTAGTACTTCACAAATAATATAGAATAATGGCATTAATAACACACAGGGCACTTTTATTGGCATTGCCAGGCTCTTTAACCCTTTGAGTGCCAGAGAGGTATCCAATGCATTGCAGCGATACATTTCTGGCACTCAAAGGGTTAAAATGACATTAGAGTAACTGTGCATATGATTGGTTTTTGAGATGAGACAGCTTTAACCCCTTAACGACCAGTGGTCTGGGGAGTGAACTCCCCTTAAGGACCGCTTTGAAGTTGGTCAGTGCACAGCCACGCATGACTGATCACGTGTTCCAGCACACCAAAAGGGGGTCCTGACACATCACCAGTCACTAAGGGGTTAAATGTCTGACCAACTCACTCCATAACTTCTTTACTAAAAGTTCGATCACACAGAAAATGAGATAATATGTGAGAAGGATACAAAATTATCTAAGGCAAAGGCAATAATGGGTTCAGTCTTGCACCAGATCATATCATAAATATGTTTGCATGAGTGATAGTCATGCCTGTTAGGCTAAGAAAAAAATCTCACGCTGTGAAACCTTTCTTCTAGCTTTTTGACATTTTCTGCATATCTTTTACATAGACTGACAGTATTGTGATAATGTCAAGGAGAGGGTAGCGGAGAAATTAGGGGCAAGATGTGATCTTTCAACTCTGGGGGCTCCAAAGAAGAAAGTTTAGCGATATGGGGGTTATATAGGGCGATGTAGGGTTATAGGGAGGGGTTATATGGGCATACCTGGGAACTTTTACTTGTTGACTCCCTGGAGGGGAGTCCTGTGGTTCCATGGGGAGGGGGGGAGAAATTACATGATTTGTATCAAAAAGCAGCAGGGCTTAATAGTGAGTGGGGGTGGAGCTTAAGAAATGTTGAGGAATAGGCTTGGGAAGGAGGAGAAGTGGGTGTGAGTGGGAGGAACAGATAGGGAAGGAGCAGAAGTGGGCAGAGTTTCTGTTAAATCTACCCAAATCCGGATAATCAGACTCTGCCAGAGAGTTCCCAGCTATGTATATGGGTCAACAAGAAGAGTTATAGGAGGGATTATGGAGAACAAAAGAGGTATTGGTTATATGGTGCAATAAAAGGAAAGTTAAATGAAGCAATAGGAGAAGTTATAAATAGAAGTTACAATGAGTCACACAGCACCTTAAAAAATCTTCACTAGGGTGGAAATACTGGAGGTGCAACCGGAAAAGGGCGTTTGGGCCTTCTATGAAATTGGGGTCCGTTGACAAGAGGGCTTGGGAAGACTTGCAAGTCCGAGATGCCCCTATACTTCAAAACGGTATCCTTTGAAAATGTCGCACACAAAAGTGCGTGCAACTAAACGGCTTCTTAACCATGATTCTTATGTCGCAGTCTTAAACGTTGCTTCAAACCACATCCAAAATAGCTAGATGATTTTAGTGCCTGCATACCTTAGCACATGCGTTCAAGCATTCTCAGTTTGCCACCGGGTCTCCAGGCCATCCCCGTCCCTGCCAATCACCTTCCATTCATGCCTCCCTCACCATGATACATTCCATTGGGCTTGAGGCCTCTTCGCTCCAACCTCCGTTCATCCCCTCAGTCAGTCTCTCCTGCCAATCAAGTCAATCGATCTTTACCCCAAACACATCCCCTCAAAGTAAGCCAAGCCCCTTCCCTATTCAAGCCATCAAGGCTACATGGCTCCCTCCAGTCCCCCTATTCACCATCCCTGCAGCCATCCAAAAACATATGCTAAGGTATGAGGGCGCTAAAATTAGCAAGATATTTTAGATGCGGTTTGAAGCAACATTTAAAGCCGCAACATGAGAATCTCGTGCTTTTGATGCAGAACAAGATTCTCATGTTGCACTTTTCATCACGGTGACATGGTTAATACGCCTTTTAGTTGCAAGCACTTTTGTGTGCAACATTTTCAAAGTGAACCCTTCAAAACTAATAACCTCCTTCATCCCCCACCCAGGCCTTTGCCCCTTATCACTTAATTAAACTTCAAGGGGACAAAATATTCAGGGAGCTGTTTGATTAGTGGGGGTGCAGTTTTGAAGATACTTCAGTTGCTTGTATGTTACAGCTCCCCAGAATGCAGTGCACTGAGACATCAACCTGGTGTTATGTGTAAGTCATTGTTCTGAGTCTCAGTGCACTGCATTCTGGGAAGAGAGGCATGTGGAGTGGTAGCTTAAAAATTGTTCTTCTCTTGGATCAGATCTGTTCCCTGAAATCTTACTTTTCCCCCAAACATAGGGAGAGTAGTTAGAGACTACTGTGGTGGGAAGGACATGGGGAGAAAGAGAAATGGCTGGAGGTCAAGCAATATAATAGTACTAGCGTAAAAGCCCATGTGCACGGGCCATGGAGCAGTGAGGTAACGGCAGTACGCAGAGCAGGACTGGCCTCTTAACCCTTTGAGTGCCAGAGGGGTATGCAACAATGTGTTGTGTACCCTTCTGGCACTCAAAGGGTTAACATTACCCAGACCTGTTCTGCGTACTGCCTTTACCTCATTGCTCCACGCGATGCAATCATGCGCAGTAGAGATTGGCCCAACGCAGGCAGTTTCTACTCCGCATTACTGCATCATGACAAACTTTCTGGCCTTTTATTATATAGGATTAGTCCTTCCCTTCTTTCAAGTGGCCCTTGTGTTGGTTTCCAGACACAAATATTAAAGCTACATTAACACTTTGAATGCCAGAAGATGTGCAACGCATTGCAGATCAGGGTCGTGCACAGACATTTTGGGGGGCAGGGGCTCAAATGAAAAAAATGGCACTTCTCAATAAAATCGGACAGATTAAATTTTTTTTTTGTTAAAAGGGCACAAGGGCACTTTGGACAAAAAGGGCAGGTGCTCAAGCCCCCCTTGGTGTCTATGTGCGCAAGTGCCTGTTGCAGATTAACTGTCTTTCAGAGAAGGAATTAAGTAATGTAGCGGTACATGATTGTGGCAATAATAGCATGCAGTGGTAGCATTTTTCTATTGAAGCTCTCTCTCTGGCACATGAAGGGTTATGCGAAACTGATGTGAATCCCCCAGTTTGACTCACAGCCACGTTAAAGGGATAGTAATACTTCATTTTAACTTTATTTTATTTTGTAGGTATTAAAAAACATGAAGAATGATATAAGTCTTATCTCTAAAACCTTTATGGTTTAAGAGATATTCACAAACAAAGTATCCCCCCCCTGTTCAACCAGATCAGAAGGGAGATGCCCAGGTAGACTGCAGAGAGGGACAATCTTCAATTAAGATAAGGGAAAAAGCTGAAAAACTTGTCAAGGGGGGAAGGGCTTCCATTGTTTTCATACAAAGAAAATTGTCCCCTTCTGTTATCTGTCCTGTCATACAACCAGACTCACATCTGAGAAGAGATGGCTTACACTAGGTAAAAGGGGCAGGGAGGGGAACTTTGCTTGTGAATATCTCATAAACCATAAAGGGTTGAGAGATAAGACTTATATCATTCTTCATGTTTTTTTAATGCCTACAAAATAAAATAAAGTTAAAACGAAGTATTACTATCCCTTTAACTTGCAGGATGCTGAGCCTTCATTTGCACCCTCTGCAGACAGACACACTGCCACGCTTGGTACAGAGTGCCAGCCAATCAGAGGGCAGAGCCCATCATTATACAGCACAGTTTCATCTCTGCCCCTGCGGGGGATTCACGTGAGTATCAGATAACCGTTCATGTGTGTGCCAGAGACAACTCCAACAGAAAAACTGAACCACCGCATGTTATTAATGCCATCAGTCCTATACCTCTACATGACTAAATTCCTTCGCTGAAAGACAGTTAAGCTGCAATGCATTGCACATCTTCTGGCATTTGAAGTGTTAACATAGCTGTAATATGTGTGTTTGGCAACCAACACAAGGGCCGCGACGAAGGGGATGGAAGGACTAATACTATTATATACTGCGACATTGATGGCTGCGACATCAGAATGTCGCCCTTTTCATGTGGGCCACATTCTGATGTCGCTCTTTTTAACAAGGCAACATTTTTAATGCGCCCTTGTGTTGTTTACCAAATAGAGGGTGACCTTTAATAGTGAACCATCTACTGGGAAATCCAGCCCTGCTATTCACTAAGATTTCTTAAGTTTGAGAGATCTTCCATTAAATCAGAAAGCCGGTCCGGACAGATCTCAACGAGGGACAATATTGTCCCTCTTTGCGATCCGTCCAGACAGGCTTTCTGATTTGAAGAAAGAAGACCGGCATCGGAAAAAAAGGGTAGGGGAGACTTTAAAATATAATTGCAATAAAACTACATGAAAAGGACAGTGTGGAACAGAAGTTCTGATCCCGTTCCCTCAGTGGCCACGACTTAGGAATTTCCCTGCTAGAACACAAGTGTGTTGATCAGAGGCTCAGTCATATTGATTAATTCACCTGTTCTCTTAAAAGGAAATTCTCGAATCCTGGCCTGTTAGTAGCCATTGAGGGCACGGGTTGAGAACCACTGGTGTGGAAGGTACAGCGCATTATTAAAGCGGAACTAACACCGCTAAGAAACTTTGTAATAATTCCCTATTTGGCGACTAGCTGCTTAGTAGCGCTAGTCGCCAGAATTATTACCTCTGTATGGAGAAATATGCAGTCATCCTCGGCTGACAGGCAGGACAGAGCGCGGACATCTTGCCCTAGTGACGTCCGCACGCCTGCTCTTGACTGCAGTCCGTGTGGCCAGTCGTTAACAGGTTAAATAGGACTTTTAAAGGGATAGTAATACTTAAAGGGATAGTAATACTTCGTTTTATCTTTATTTTATTTTGTAGGCATTAAAAAACATGAAGAATGATATAAGTCTTATCTCTCAAACCTTTATGGTTTGAAAGATATTCACAAGCAAAGTTTCCCCTCCCGCCCCTATTACCTAGTGTAAGCCATCTCTTCTCAGATGTGGAATGCAGTCCATAGACCAGACAGGTAACAGCAGGGGACAGTCTTCTTCCTATCAGAACAATGAAAGCCCTGCCCCCCTTGACAAGTTTTTCAGGTTTTTCCCTTATCTTAATTGAAGATTGTCCCTCTCTGCAGTCTACCTGGGCACCTCCCTTCTGCTCTGGCTGAGCAGTGTTACATCAGTAAAAGGGGCAGGAGGGGGATACTTTGTCATTGAATTACTCCTGAACTACAACTCTGACAGAATTGAAATAACGCTCTCCAAAGTTCAAATACTATGATGATTCATTAGAGCTGCTTATATTATGAAACATTACTATCCCTTTAAATATTACTAATATTTACTTGACCCCAGTGTCATCTCTCAAACCTTTATGGTTTGAGAGATAACCGCCGGCAAAGTCCCCCCCTCCCTCCCCTTTCCCTGAAGTCAGCGTTGTAGCTGACTGCAGGAGAAGTCTGTTGTACGACAGTCAGGCAGCTCTGCAGCTGAGCCAAGATCGCTTTAGTGAAAAATAATTATTTCACTGAAACGGTCTTCTACGTGTGCTGTGAAATAATTATTTTTTACTAACGCGATTTCGGCTCTGCTGCAGAGCCGCCTGATGCACGTAAGACCGGATATCCCTGCAGTCAGCTACAACGCTGACTTCAGGGAAAGGGGAGGGAGGGGAGGACTTTGCCTGCGGTTATCTCTCAAACCATAAGGGTTTGAGAGATGACACTGGGGACAATTACATTCTTTTTGACATTACTACAATATGGGGATTAGAAATATTTAAATATTACTATCCCTTTAACAGCTTGAGTACTAGAGAGGTCTCAAACGCATTGCACACTCCTCTGGTACTCAAAGAGTTAATGTTCCTCATTAACAGAGCTGACCAGAAGGACAAGAAAGACAAGTAAGGTACAAGTGACAGTCATTAGGTAAATAACAGGGATTGGCTGTCAGCATTTTGGCTGGAGGACAAATAGATTTCACTTCTGTCCAATCACTGGTTGAGTCACATGGCCATAGTTTACACATGGGAAGGACAGAGAAAATAACAACTCTATTTACCCAGAATCCACAAGGAAAATACCAAATAAATAGAAATCTCAGCTGCTTGAGAACCTCTTGGAGATATACATTACTTTTACTAGCCTGCATAAGAAACTCTGAGTTTGATGTTCTAAAAAGACCTGGAGCAATTGTGAAGCAAACCAGCTGCACTATAGGGGTAAAACTTCCTACTGATTTTAATGGGGATTGTAACCCGTTGAATGCTAGGGAGCATTTAAGGGGTTAAAATCCCCATGTAAATAAATAGTAATTTACACCTCTGGCACTCAGAGAGTTAATTCTCCTGTGGATGAAAGGGAAGATATACCTGTGTGAACAAGTGGCACTTAATCTGTCTAAAGGCACACTAACAGCTATAAACTAATTGGTGTTCTATACCCTTAACCCTTTGAGTGCCAGAGGGGTATCTGTCACTCAAAGGGTTAAATATCCTGCACTTCATGCTGGCATCTGTAAAAAAAAATCTCTTTGTTTTGCGAGGCCTAAAATCTAGCTTTTACATATGCTCTTAGGGAGCAGATATTCCTCCCTTTTCAAGGGCTCCTATTGTTTGTATAGGATTATATGTCTGAGAGGTATAGCTCAGGAGTCACAAAGGGTTTTAATAGTGCCCAGCTTACAACCATAGCTGGGAACTTGCCAGGTTTCACCCGGAGACTCCAAATTTAGAGCACTGTCTCTGAGTCTCCCGATGAAAGCTTAAATTCTTCTGGTGGGGTAAGATGAATTTGCTGCTCCTGCCTGCGTAGCTATTATTGTGTGGTTTATGGCTACTAACGCTAGAGTCAGGGCCAGATTTACATCTCTGCAGCCTGTAGGCACAGAAATCTGAAGCGCCCCACCCCCACCCCCGTGGGCCATCGGCACTGGACACCTCCACAATGCTCCTAATCTCCACGTTGCCCCCCATCATCTCCATTTTGCCCTCACATTGCCCCCATCATCTCCACGTTGCCCCCCATTATCTCCAACTTGCCACCATCATCTCCATATTGCCCTCACATTGCCCCCATCATCTCCATATACCATATTGCCCTCACATTGCCATTATCAGCTCCATACTGCCCCCATCATCTCCATATACCATATTGCCTCCCCACTGCCCCCCATCAGCTCCATATTGCCCTCACAATGCCCCCATTAGCTCCATATTGCCCCCATCATCTCCATATTGCCCCCATCAGCTCCTTATTGCCCTCACATGGCCCCCATCATCTCCATATTACTCTCACATTGCCCCAGTGTCCGTTTCCTACATCTTCCCTGGTGGTCCATAGGCAAGATAGGTCTGTGCCTCTTCCTTCTGCACAGAGCTGTAGCTGCTGGAGCTCCCGCGTGGTCTTCTCTAATGCAGGGCACTGGGAGATGATGTCATCTCCCAGTGCTCTGTATTACTAAAAACCTGATGAGGAAGCACAGCAGCTACAGGTCTGTGCTGAAGAAGGAGGAACAGACCTGTCTTCATGGCGCCGGCCGTGGAGGTGACTCAGCTCAGATGAATTTAATAATAAAAAAAAACCATCACACACATGATCCCAGTGACAGGCGCCTCTCTGTTCGGTGTGCCTGTAGGCAGATGCCTACTCTGCCTAATTCTAAATCCGGCCTTGGCTAGAGTGAGGCTGAAGGCTGGTGGACTCACATCCCGGAATAAAAAAAATATATATATATCAGCAACTTGTGACCTGGCTGCCTGTCACCAGACCTGATGACATTGCAAAGCACCAGGAGAGGGAGAAGCAGTAAAGGCAGAGCAGAGACCCTGTACTGCACACCTCTTCCTAGCCAGCCACTGTTGTAAACTGTAAGTACGTTCTTAGTTCATCATCTTCTCTTCAACAATAAATTAATGTCTCAGTCTTCTCTGTGAGATGGGGATGCGATCATTCATGTTTACATGAGTGTCTGTTTGAGCAAGAATGTACATATTGCATAATATACACATTGTGTGAAGCTTTAAGGGTTAATATTTCAAAGCTCTCTGGGTCAGCTCATCTTGAAATTTCCCAGGTATGCTTACAACAGAGCCCTCTGGTTCTTCCCTATTCTGCATCACTTTGCAATCAGACTAGTTTTCTGTCCTGGCTGGTAGCTACTTGCGTCACCATACCTGGAAACTACAGGGTTTGACCCCGACACTCAGGTTTTGACCCAGATTTTAGGGTCTCATGGTGAATTGCCAAATTCTCAGGGTGAGAGATTTCTGTGTTACCTACTACCTACCTATGATTTGTCCCAACTACATTTTTTTTTAATTCTCTAAATTGGTGCCATTTGTTCCAGAAAGACAGGGGAGAAGCCCTGCCTGTCTTGTTTGTGGTTAGGCAGTGAGATCTCTAAATTGTAGCATGTAAAAGGTTCCTTGCGGACCGACTGGCGCACCTCTGGGTTAGAGCAAGCAGCTACATATTGCATAAAATCTACATTATGGGAATATTTAAGGGTTAGTAACTCAAAAATTAGCTCATCTTGAAATTTCCCAGGTATGCATCACATGATAACAGTACAAGAGCAATGGGCACTAATCCCCATCAGTTAACTTGACTTTGCTCTTATCCCTCAATGCAGACAGCACCAACAATATTAAATAAATGATCTCTGAACAGAACAATATGGGAAGTCATGGCAAGGCCCCATGAAAATGGAGGCCCCATGAAAATGGAGGCCCCTAGCAAATGTCAGGTAGCCCTATACCTTAACATATCCCTAATAGTATACATACTTGACTGCTGGATTAAGAATTCCATCCTAGGTAAATCCTGCCCAAGCTGGTTACACCAGATTTACTCTCCATAACATCGCTTGTGTCTCAAGCAGAGGACAAGAGTGCAGTCTGTGGGTGTTTTGGGGTGGTGCTTTCTACTAAGTCCTGTACTATAAAAAGAGTAGAGAAAATGGCGTATGTGTCAACCAATTCTCTGCTCCTGCTATAGAGTTGGCACAAGGGACTTGCTTGTATTTAAAGGGATAGTAATGTTTCATCATAAATGCAGCTCTAATTAATCATCATAGTATTTGGACTTTGGAGAGTGTTATTTCAATTCTGTCAGAGTTGTAGTTCCAGAGTAATTCAATGACAAAGTATCCCCCTCCCGCCCCTTTTACTGATGTAACGCTGCTCAGCCAGAGCAGAAGGGAGGTGCCCAGGTAGACTGCAGAGAGGGACAATCTTCAATTAAGATAAGGGAAAAACCTGAAAAACTTGTCAAGGGGGGCAGGGCTTTCATTGTTCTCATAGGAAGAAGATTGTCCCCTGCTGTTATCTGTCTGGTCTGATTCACATCTGAGAAGAGATGGCTTACACTAGGTAAAAGGGAAACTTTGCTTGTGAATATCTCTTAAACCATAAAGGTTTGAGAGATAAGACTTATATCATTCTTCATGTTTTTTAATGCCTACAAAATAAAATAAAGCTAAAACTAAGTATTACTATCCCTTTAAGTCCAAAGCTGGATGAGTGTTTCAACTATTATGTACTACAATACTCATGTAGTGTGTACCCTTAAATGCAGTGGGTGTGCACTGGTGAATCTATACATTTGCCGCACTAATTGCTATGGAATAGGTAATCTTTAATGTTAAAATTATGTATTACAATATGACTTACCCTTTAGCATTATTAGTATTGTCTTCAAACACAATATTTACACGCCTGCCTGTAAATAGCCCGCTAGGAGGCAAACCCCGTAAATAGTATACATTCCATGACCGTTCCACATTCATATTGTACAGTTATCTAGTGCAGAGGTAGAAAACCGTTGGCTCTCCAGCTGTTGTAGACTGCATCTTGCAGACTCCCAGAGCTGGTGTAGTGAGCAATATAGAGTTCAGGGATCTACTGGTCCGAGCTAGCAGTAGGATGATGGTGTTTCAGACTATGTAACGGGAAGGGGTTATTGTAACATGGCTTTGGGGAACTGATTCTGCTATGTGTCCGGCCTGTGCTAAATACGAGAAGGGTCCTAGAAATCCTTAAAATAGAACTGTGAAGCTTAATAAGAATGTAACGCCTGCGTGAGAGGAATAGGGCAGGGGCCAACTACCACACCGACATGGACTGGCATGGCAAGAATCTAATGCCTGTACTATAGGAACAGAGAAGTGGGCACACTGTATCACAAAGGACTGGCATGGCAGGAATCTAATGCCTGTACTATAGGAACAGGGCAAGGGGCATACTGTATAACAAAGGACTGGCATGGCAGAAATCTAATAACTGTACTATAGCAACAGAGAAGTGGGCACACTGTATCACAAAGGAATGGCATGGCAGGAATCTAATGACTATATGATAGCAACAGAGAAGTGGGCACACTGTATCACAAAGGACTGGCATGGCAGGAATCTAATGCCTGTACTATAGGAACAGGGCAGGGGGCACACTGTATAACAAAAGACTGACATGGCAGAAATCTAATAACTGTACTATAGCAACAGAGAAGTGGGCACACTGTGTCACAAAGGACTGGCATGGCAGGAATCTAATGACTATATGATAGCAACAGAGAAGTGGTGCACACTGTATCACAAAGGACTGGCATGGCAGGAATCTAATGCCTGTACTATAGGAACAGAGCAGTGGGCACACTGTATCACAAAGGACTGGCATGGCAGGAATCTGATTGTACTATAGGAACAGAGAAGTGGGCACACTGTATAACAAAGGACTGGCATGGCAGGAATCTAATGATTGTACTATAGGAACAGAGAAGTGGGCACACTGTATAACAAAGGACTGGCATGGCAGGAATCTAATGATTGTACTATAGGAACAGAGAAGTGGGCACACTGTATAACAAAGGACTGGCATGGCAGGAATCTAATGATTGTACTATAGGAACAGAGCAGTGGGCACACTGTATCACAAAGGACTGGCATGGCAGGAATCTAATGATTGTACTATAGGAACAGAGAAGTGGGCACACTGTATAACAAAGGACTGGCATGGCAGGAATCTAATGCCTGTACTATAGGAACAGGGCAAGGGGCACACTGTATCACAAAGGACTGGCATGGCAGGAATCTAATGATTGTACTATAGGAACAGGGCAGGGGGCACACTCTATAACAAAGGACTGGTATGGCAGGACTATAATGATTGTACTATAGGAACAGAGAAGTGGGCACACTGTCTAACAAAGGACTGGCATGGCAGAAAGCTAATGCCTGTAATATAGCAACAGAGAAGTGGTGCACACTGTACCACAAAGGACTGGCATGGCAGGAATCTAATGCCTGTACTATAGGAACAGGGCAGGGGGCACACTGTATCACAAAGCACTGGCATGGCAGGAATCTAATGATTGTACTATAGGAACAGAGAAGTGGTACACACTGTATCACAAAGCACTGGCATGGCAGGAATCTAATGCCTGTACTATAGGAACAGGGCAGGGGGCACACTCTATAACAAAGGACTGGTATGGCAGGAATCTAATGATTGTACTATAGGAACAGGGCAGGGGGCACACTGTATAACAAAGGACTGGCATGGCAGGAATCTAATGATTGTACTATAGGAACAGGGCAGGGGGCACACTGTATAACAAAGGACTGGCATGGCAGGAATCTAATGATTGTAGTATAGGAACAGGGCAGGGGGCACACTGTATAACAAAGGACTGGTATGGCAGGAATCTAATGACCATACCTGGGAACTTTTCATGCAGAGCTACCCGGAGGGTACCCTGTCAGTGCCGAAAATGACACGATTCGTGTCATAAAAGGGGCGGGGCTTAGTCGTGGGGGGGGCGGGACAAAAAAACCTGTAAAATGAAGGTAAGACGTCTGGGAGTGGGAGGAACCGGGCGGGATGGAGAACAAGTGGGCAGAATTTCTACTTAAAATCTGCCCACCTGGTGATTCACACATTGCCCTGGAGACCCGGTAATTCAGTTTGAAATCCGGAGTCTCCAGGGCAAAACCGGAGAGTTCCCAGGTATGATAATGACTATATAGCAACAGAGAAGTGGTCACACTGTATCACAAAGGACTGGCATGGCAGGAATCTAATGCCTGTACTATAGGAACAGGGCAAGGGGCACACTGTATAACAAAGGACTGGCATGGCAGGAATCTAATGCCTGTACTATAGGAACAGGGCAAGGGGCACACTGTATAACAAAGGACTGGCATGGCAGGAATCTTCCTGTCCTATCTGCCCAACCACGGGGGAGTTATTTTGACAGGAGAGGCCGGGGAGGTGTAGCCCCTGGCCACTCCTGTCAAAATCTCTGTAAGGAGATGCAAGGGCTACAATGAACCCACACACACACAATGCATACACAATATACACAACACACACAATATATAAGAGAACACAAATGGATCTCGGCACCGACTTCCTTCAAACAATACCCTACAGTTATACAAAATATATGTACACAGTATCTAGAGATATCTATACATATGTACAAAATCACACATGCAAAAAATATCTAACAGTTATAGCACATATATTCACCCAATTTTACTGGTGGAGATGATAAATAAAATCTCAAAGAAGCTATATATATATCTAGAGTCAATATATGGTTAAAAAAGATCTTTATTAATTACATGTATCAAAATGCTAAACAGTATTTAAAAATACAAATAACATTCAAAATGTGAAAAAATAAAAAATATTAATACATACATAATATATTTGTTGCCACTTGTACAGCCAAAAAGATTCCCGGCCAGGAAAATGCATCCAACAACGCGTTTCACACAAAGGAGTGCGTTATCAAGTTCCTTATGCTTACAAGTGGCAGCAAATATTTTATGTTTGTATTAATATTTTTTTATTTTTTCACATTGTGAATGTTATTTGTATTTTTAAATACTGTTTAGTATGTTGATACATGTAATCAATAAAGATCTTTTTTAACCATATACTGACTTTAGACATAATATATATATATTTCTTTTTTGAGATATTATTTATTATCTCTGCCAGTAACGTTGGGTGAATATATGTGCTATAACTTTTAGATATTTTTTGCATGTGTGATGTATATATGTATAGATATCTCTAGATACTGTGTACATATATTTTGCATACCTGTAGGGCATCGTTTGAAGGAAGTCAGCACCGGGCTCCATTTGTGTTCTCTTGTGAAGTGTTTGTGAGGAGAGGGTGTGGACTCCTCATAAAGCGAAAAGGCTGCAAGACTTCTGGGTGTAGAGGCTACGTTTGGGACTCTCTATCAAAGGAGAACTGTTGCGCCTCCATATATCTTTGATTTGACACACCGCTACATGTAAAATGCTATATGAAAAATGCTATACGCACACACAGCGATATACGCAAAATGCTACCTTCTAAACGCAACATGCAATACGCAGAAACGCCATATGCTGTACTACAAACTCTCTACATCGTATTATATAGACCATACACTATACCCCAAATGCTATACGCCATATGTTATACACCAAACGCTAAAGGCAATACACCATATGATATACGCCAAACGCTATATGCAATATGCCAAACGTGATACACCAAGTGCTAAAAGCTATATGTAATATGCCAAATGCTATACACAATACGCCAATGCTATATACGCAAAATGCTATGTGCAACACACCAAATGATATACCCCAAAAATTAAAAGTCAAATGCTATATGCCATATGCTATATACCAAAAGCCATATGCAATACACAACACGCAAAACGCTATATGTAACATGACAAACACTATACACCAAATGCAATAAGCTAAACACCACACAATATACTCCAAACGCTATAAGCCAAATGCTCTATGCAAAGTCCCATACACTATATGCTAAACACTGTACGCCAATTGCAATGTGCTATACTCCAAATTTAATACACCAAACACTATACGCCATAAGCAATATGCCATACGCCAACCGTAATACAATATACAGTTATACACAGAACACTATATGTCACATGCTATACGCAATACGCTAAACTCTATACGCCAGAAGCTATACGCAATACGCTATACTCCATATGCCAAATGCTATAAGCAAAATGTTATACACCACAGCTACACACAAGACGTTATACACCAAACACTATACATAAAACACCAAAAGCTATACGCAATACTCCAAATGCTATAAGCGAATCGCTATACCCAGGATGCTATAGCTAAACGTTATATGCAATAGGAAAAACTCTATACTCAGTAGGCAAAACACAATATGTTATACGCAGTAGGCAAAATTCTTTACATAAAATGCAATAGGAAAAAAGCTATACGCAAAAAGCAATACGCACAATGCTATTAGGTAATAAGCTATTTGTAATACACTATACGCAATACACAGTGGAGTAACAATAGGGGTCGCACCTGCAACCGGGCCCATCACTCTCAGGGGCCCGGCCGCCCCCTGCGACCCGCTCGCCACGCGCCCGCAGCAACCTGTAAAACAGGGCAGCACTGTGCACAGCTGATGTCCCGGCGGTGGCGCTCTAGTAGTGCAGAGCGCTGGGAGATGACATAATCTCCCAGCGCTCTGCATTACTAACAACCACGCGGGAGTTCCAGTCAGAGGTCGTCTGTGCCAAATCTGTTATGTCACACACCGCTAGACCACCAGGTACTCGAAGTAGGAGGACAAGGGGGTCAGAAGGGCCAATGTGGAGAAGGGGGCATTGTAGAGGATGAGGGGCATTGTGATGGTGGCATTGTTGAAGGGGCAATGTGGATAATGAGGGGCATTGTGGATAATGAGGGGCATTGTGGAAGGGGGCATTGTGAAGACTGAGGGGCAATGTGGAAGGGGCATTGTGATGGGGGCATTGTTGGAGGGGCAATGTGGAAGGGGCATTGTGATGGGGATATTGTTGAAGGGGCAATGTGGAGAATGAGGGGCATTGTGGAAGGGGCAATGTGGAGAATGAGGGGCATTGTGGAAGGGGCAATGTGGAGAATGAGGGGCATTGTGGAAGGGGCATTGTAGAAGGGGCAATGTGGAGGTGGCCAATGTGGTTGAGGGGGGCCATTGTGGTGGGGGGGGCATGGAAATTCTTGTACCAGGGCCCGGTGGCTTCTGGTTACGCCTCTGGCAATACACACAAAACAAGAGCTCATATCCGCTCTCGCTCATACATACGCTCACTCTCACACACTGTTGCTCAAACACACTCTCAAACACTGTTGCTCAAACAAGTTCACGCACACACTCACACAAATGTTCACTCATGGACATACCTGGGAACTTCCAGTTGAGGGCTACCCGGACGCTAATCGCGTCAAAAAGGGGTGGGGCTTGCCGCGAGTGGGGGGGGGACTTAACCCTTTGAGTGCCAGAGTGGTACGGAATGCATTGCAAAGCAATGCATTCCTTACCACTCTGACACTCAGAGGGTTAAAGGTGTCACACAGAAGGCTGGGGACGGAGGAACAGCGGGAGCAGATGTGGCAGAGTTTCAATAGAAACTCTTCACATCCGGAGGAATCAGCCTCTGCCCCGGAGACCCGGTAAAGCTCTGTCAGAACCGGAGTCTCCGGGGCAAATCCGGAGAGTTCCCAGGGATGCTCATGGACAGTTGAGTAATGCAGTGCTTTGCAATGCTTATAGGGTTACCACCCAGCCGGTATTTTACCGGCAGGCCGGTAAAAAATTGGCATCTTTCCAATGTTAAGTCTATGGAGGGAATGCCTTGGCCGGTATTTTTTTGAAGAAAAGGTGGCAACCCTAAATGCTTATCACAACTTGTTTTAGATCCAGAAGGGTTAAGCACTGAAAATTCAACAAGTCTGTCATTAAAGCAGCTATTGTTTTATTAATGCCGTGTGAATATTGCTAGTATGTTCTATAAAAGCAAGGCGGGAGAGCATAATGTACCACAAAGAACTGGCATTGCAAATATCTAATGACTTTCTACGAACATGAAATACCTGGTAACTCTGAGGGTTTAACCCTGAACTCAAGGAGGCATGCAGTTAATATGATTTCACTGTAATGGAGTTACTAGTGCTTCCTCCAGCTATCAACTATTCACTAAACTTTATACACAGACAATTCTCCCCCTTAAAGGGATAGTAATACTTAATTTTATCTTTATTTTATTTTGTAGGCATTAAAAAAACATGAAGAACGATATAAGTCTTATCTCTCAAACCTTTATGGTCTTAATTGAAGATTGTCCCTCTCTGCAATCTACCTGGGCACCTCCCTTCTGATCTGGCTGAGCAGTGTTACATCAGTAAAAGGGGCGGGAGGGGGATACTTTGTCATTGAATTACTCTTGAACTACAACTCTGACAGAATTGATATAACACTCTCCATGGCCCAAATACTATGATGATTAATTAAAGCTGTTTTTATTATGAAACATTACTATCCCTTTAATCCCGCTTGTGGCAAGTGCAGGGTAGCCTGGTAGTGTATGGGATTCTAGGGGAGATGCATTCCACGTCATCTTGTTTAACCCCTTAAGGGCCAGAGCAGTGTGTAACACATTGCAAAGGAGCAGAAGAAATTGGTGAAACTTTACTTCATTTCCCAGTGTATGTTATAGGGTTGGTGTTTGGAGCTTGCACATATTAAAGTTTTAATGATGGCACAGTCTGTGCGTTGCTGTGTACTGAAGTGTTCTTACACTCTAGTGCATGGATGGACAATGCAAAGTCCCCCAGACTACAGTTCCCTCTTGGGAAGTGATGGGAGTAGTCTGACAGCAGCTGGAGGGCCTCATGTTGCTCTTCTCTGTTCTAGTTCGTCCCCAGAAGTGAACCAGTGGCAAAATGTGTTGCAATGGTCGATTCATACATTCCCCCCTTCCCTCAGGGATTTGACTCAAATCTCACATTGACTGACATACTAACAAGATCTGTTGGGAAATGCACTGAGGTGTGATAAATCCAAGATGACTTCTCCAGTTCTCTCTGTTAGTCTATGGAGCCAATGCACTAATATTTCTCCAGCTTTGGAGATCTTAGTGCATAGAATAACAGAGGAACTGGAGAAGTGATATCACTGGAGAGGTCATCTCAACTTTATCACAACTTTATCACACCTTAGTGCATTTTGGAACCAACAGACTGCATCCTAGGAACAAATAATAATTCTCATTGATTTAAATAGGGCTTTTAACCCCTAGAATGCTAGCTAGGTTTCCAACAAAGCAATGACTTGGAGACCTCTTGAAGGGGTTAAAAGACACATTTAAATCAAAATGAATTTGGGTAATGTTTATTTGTCCCATAGAGTGCATAATTGTTCCAGTATATCTTTATGCATATTGCCTGCTGTCTGCTTTAGAGGAACATGGCATGGGTCACAAGCTGTGCTACACAGGACTGGCACATCAAGGGTTAAATGCCTATACTATAAGAATATTGCAGTGGTTGCACATTGAACCACTAGCAGAACTAAGACGGAGCTCCTGTGTGAGATGGACAGGCCAGGGGCACCACACCTCCAGAAATCCACAGTGCAGAGAGGGATTGATATCCCATTGGCCAGAATACGCAACTACCTAGAGCGCTGACTTTTGAGGGGTGTGTGAACTCTGCTGACCACACCCACATTCAGAGTAGTGGGTGTGGCCAGAGAAATTTCAATATCCCTGACCCATTTTAAATACCCCTGTACTGTCTATTATTTAACCAATTGGATGATAGAGATTTATTCAGTGCATTGCAAAGCAATGTGTTGGAGACCTCTCTAGAAACCAGGGGGTTAAAGTGATAGTAATGTCTATATTAAAGTGCACCTACGAGTCTTCTACAGGTGTTTTAAAACAGGTAGCACTATGCTTAATGACTTACAGTTCTGTAGTTCAAAAGATATTCAAGCTGAAAGGATTCCACCTCCCATTGAATCTATGATCCGGGACTGGACGGATACAGCGCGGGACAATCTTCAGTGATTAAATATAAGGAAAACCCAGCACCCTTTGACAAAGGAGGGCAGGATTTTCCTTTTGCTTATTGAAGATTGTTCCGCTCTGCTCTCCATCCGGACCACAGTTAGAGGAAGTGTGACAAAGCCAGAAGGGGTGGGAGGTTGAATATCTTTTGAACTACAGAATAGTAAGTCATTAAACGTAGCTCTAAGTGTTTTAAAAAACATATAGAAGACTCGGAGTCACACTTTAATACTGACATTACTATCCCTATAAATGTTTTTTCTTTGTGTTTGTTTGATATAGGGTAAAAGTATTTTCTGTGCCATGAAACAGTGAATGGGACTGGAGGTGGGATTATGTGAGGAGTGGGGGTGTGGCCATGGGAGGAGCTAAGGGTGCTTAGGGGTTCTTGCCTAGGGGAACCTAAGATGTCAGTCCAGCCGTGTGTCCAGATAAACCGGAAACACTTCAAATGACCTTGAATTGCTCTTCATTAGAAGAGAAATGCTTGAAGGTATGGCCTTCATAACACTCAATTATCTTTTGTCCCACAGGTAACCACAGCCCCCAACCAGAAGCCATGAAGCATTCAGGGCTGGATTTCTCAACATCTGGCACTCAAAGGGTTAAAGGATTAGCAAACTTTTATATGTTTATAATATGTACAGTCAAATTTCCAATACTTATTTTCATCTTCACCTGTTTTTTTCACCCTTCTACATCCCTGACAGGGAGCTCCCTGATTCTCAGGTTCCAGAGAGTTCCTGGTCCATCAAAGCAGGAGAGTGATACAATGTTATAGTCTCCACAACAGAGAGCTCTGTGTACTTCCTAATTTACATTTGTATATTTTTTATATTGTATCACTAGAACTGCTTTTATGTCTTTTGCAAACTAGTCCAGAGATCTCATTGTGAAGAAAAAAAATAGGTAAAGATGAAAAGCATAAAAATGATAAAAATTAATTAGACTGTAAGCTCCTTGGGGCAGGGGCCCTCTCCCAATATTCAGTTCCCTTTGCTGTACTTCCCCCCCCCCCCAGCTAATAATGCAATGATCGCACTTTAGCCTGATGCTCTTAACCCAGTTCTGTATATTTGTATTGTACTATTACAACTTCTGTAAAGAGCTGTGTACACGTATGGTGCTGTATAAATAAAGATACAAACATACATAAAAAGTATAGTCCATTTGACTTTATATATGTTATTGAATGATCCTGAGGTGCGTGCAGTATTTAACTGTACTCTTCTGTGCTTCTTCCAACCACTTTCGTGCACTGTGACCTCTTTTGAGTCCGTGGTGCATTTTCAGGGGCCGGGACAGCCTTCAGCCCCCTTCGCCGAAGCTTAGAGGGCCCTTTAGCTTCTCCCCCTCTCCCTGAAGAAGAGAAGAGGGTGTTCACCCTGGGGTCTTCAGCAGCTGTGTCTCTGCCCCAGGGCTTCAATCTTCCGCTCCCTTAACCCCTTAGGGACCCTTGACGTACCAGGACCGTCAATGGTAAATTTGCTCGAAAGACCCTTGACGGTCCTGGTACGTCACGTACTTTTTACTTACAGCGCTCTACCGGGAGCGCTGCGAGTAAAAATAGGGCATGAAATAGACCGCTCCAAGATCGGAGCGATCTGTTTCAAGCCCCATAGTGACGCGCCGATACACGTGACAGGTCACGTGTACCGGCTCGTCAAAGTGCCCCTATGCGGACGTTATGGGACGGAAATGTCCCATAACCTCCGGTCCTTAAGGGGTTAAAGGAGCAGTAAACTTTTTTTTATGAAAAGATATATTTTACAGAGCATTTCCTTCTGAATAAAACAAGGTCACTCCCATCGCTGTCAGATTTTTTATTCAAAATTTATATCAGTTTAAATAACCAGGAAGTGAATTTACTGTGTTTACTTCCTAACTGACAGGAAGTGACAGGCAGTTTCTATCACATTCTATGGAGAACTGTATGTCTGACTTTTCTGACTGTCCTCTCCATTATAATCTAACAGGAAATCTAATTAGAATTTGACCACTAGAGGGCACTGCTAATGTTAAAAAAACCATGGGTTTAAACTGTAATAACTCTGGAAATATAAACCTCTTGGCAGTGGGAGTACCCTTATTTTACTCAATAGGAAAATCCCTACAATATATATTTTTTCATAAAAAAAAGTTTACTGCTCCTTTAAGGCATGGTAACCCACCTCCCCCAAGAGCGCAAATCCTCTGACCCGGCCCCACTGCGGAAATTTTCAGTGTTAAGTGCTTCGTGTTGGTGGTTAAGTGCCCCCAAAAAACTAAATTCTACTGTGCAAAAACTTGCACAGTGAATAGAGGAAAAAGAGTGCACATTAAGGCTCCACCCTCCTGGCTGGAATTATAAAAAATCTTCAGTGCTGGCCAGAAGACCAGGGCAGAGTAGGTGAATAAAAGAAAGTCCAAGAGTGCGGTGCCAGTGCTCAACCCGAGTCAGGTGCCCGGCTAGCACGTGCTCGGTGAGTAAAAGCATCTTCTGCACCTCAGGCTTCAACACCCCCGGCCCCCTGGTGTCAGACCAAGTGTATCATGGAACCACTGCCTAGGCACCTGCTACCTACCTGAGCAGGTACTACACTTGATCTTAGCCAAAAGGCAGAGAAGCAACTTTACATATTATTCCATACCTCCCAACATTTCAGATGGCCAAAGAGGGACACTTGTGTTTTAGGAGGTGTGGCTGGGGGCGTGGCTAGTAGGCGGGGCATTACCGAGTATTTTTAGGTTATTTTGTGACCTATTGACACCTCTTTGTGTAACCGAATAAATGATTTAGAACAAGACCAAAGTGTTTTAATCACACATACTAATTTATATACACATCTACTGAAGTATATATAAACATATATATGAGTTTTTTTTGCTGTGCAGCAATTTAATACACTAACATACACACCACACAGTCTGATCTCCTAAAAAGAGGGACACCAGGGTGGGAAAGAGGGACAGAGGGATTTGGTTCAAAAAGAGGGACTGTCCTTCCTAAAGAGGGACACTTGGGAGGTATGTTATTCACATTCAGAGTATGAGAACCCAAAATAAACAGTTACTATTCCTTTAAACAAGACTCAGTGTCTAGGGACACAGCCTCTATTTTCCAGCTGGTAACCCTACCCACTCCTGACGTTTTCTGCCCTGTCCCACCCACTTTGGGGACAAACCACACTAACTACTGTAGTTAATCACGCCCACCACAGTTAAGCCATAACATTGTTTCTATGATTATTCCTCCTTATCAATTAATTCCAACCCTCTGGTGGAAACTGCAGTTTATGAACATGGATAGTTGAATTTCTGGACATATGAGTAATTAATTATGCGGTTTTATCTGTCAAGTCAGAACAAAGCTCTGCTGGGATTAGATTTTTCAACTATTAAATCAAAACTCTCTAAGCTCATTAACTTATTTCCAAAGCAAAAAAAAGAGGTACAAGCAGATAAAATATATAAGTTTAATGAGATTAAAACATGTGTAAGTAACAGTCCATTTTTAAGGGGAAGGATGAGGTCTACACAAGACAATTTGAAAATATGTTGATGCATCCCAAGAGCTTTGGGAACAGAGTTTGCATAGTCCAAAAATTACTCTAGTTTATCCCCATTTGCCTTGCAGATCATGGTGATCTGCAAGGCTAGGTGAGGTTCTCCTCAAAGATTCATCTCCTCTATACTGAAGTCTATAGAAGACCAGTGGCAGTGAATGCGCTGTTAGTGGGCTTCTATAGAGAGAAGAGGTATCTCCCATGAGCTCTTCACTTGGCGTTGATCTCACCCAACCTTGCAACTTACCGTGATCTGCAAGGCAAACAGGGTTACACAGAACACTTTTGAGCAATAGGAATGCCATTCCCATAAGGTCTTGTTAGCTCCTGGGATGCAGACAACAATACACAAACTATTGTATGGATGCTATGCTGCTCCTTTAACGGGATAGTAATACTTAATATGTAAAAAAATATATATTGTAGTGTTTATCCCCCGAGTAAAAAAAGGGTACTCCCACTGTTGAAAGGTCCGCAGACCAGAGCTGTCCATAGGCTGGTGTAGCAACAGCGCCACTGTACAATTTCAGGCCACTGTGATATTGCACCTAAAAAAATTCAACTTTGAGCCGTAATAACTTTTGAATAAAACACCTTTCAGCAGTGGGAGTACCCATTTTTTTACTCAGGGGGATAAACACTACAACATTTTTTTTTACATTTTAAGTATTACTATCCCTTTAAGAGCCACTTATTCCTCTAAGTACAGTGCTCCTTTTAGATACAAGTAAAAGGACATTTTCCCTTGCCTCGGTGTTATGTTTCAGACCAAGTTACCTAGGGCTGTACATTTTCCAAGCTATTAACTTACAAATGAAATTCCTCCCTACTAGTTATCTGACCTAGAGATCTAAATGAGCATGTAAGTATGCTGTATTTACACCCCTACACAGTGCTATCTGGCTTAGAAGGGAGGGGGATGTTTAGACATTAAACTCAGCTTATATGAACACCTCACTGTTCTATCATCGAGCCCCTCCACCCTGCTTTTTGTATTATTACAAATGCAGTTTACTAAAGCAAAGTTCTCAATACTGTAAAATTGGAATGTAGCAGTGATGTTGCCATGTGATAATCTCCTTTTCTAGTTTACCTGCTCTGGTATATGTTATAGTATATGGTGGTGGTGTTGTCAGGGGAAATTACTAATTGCAGGCAGGGGTGTCCGTAGAAAAATTTCCATGGGGGTAGCAAGCCATAATATGACCCCCAGGGCCCCTGATTGCAGGCCACATTGGCGTAGACCATATATGATTGGCTATTGATTATGTGGGTGGGCGATTTAAAGAGATAGTAATGTTTGTACATAAATTCAGCTTTGATGTTTCATCGTAATTTTTGTATCATGCAGAGCACTATTACAATTGTGTAGTTCATGTGTAATAATGTTATGTTTCCTCCTCCAGCCCCTATTACATACGTAATACTGCTCTCCTCAGAGCAGCAAGCCGGTCCTGATGGATTGCAATGAGCATACCTGGGAACTCTCCGGTTTTGCCCCGGAGACTCCGGATTTCAAAGTGAATTACCGGGTCTCCGGGGCAATGTGTGAATCACCGAGTGGGCAGAGTTTAAATAGAAACTCTGCCCACTTGTGCTCCATCCCGCCCGGTTCCTCCCACTCCCCGCCCTCTTACAGCCATTTTGCAGTGGTTTTTTGTCCCGCCCCCCGCAACTAAGCCACGCCCCTTTTATGCCGAGATTCGCGTCATTTTCCTCCCCCTGGGCACTGACAGGGTTACTCTCCGGGTAGCCCTGTTTCAAAAGTTCCCAGGTATGGCAATGAGGGACAATCATCTGTGAGCACCTCTTTAGGAGGGACAGTCCCTCTTTGAGTCCCAAATCCCTCTGCCCCTCTTTACCACCCTGGTGTCCCTGTGTTTAGGAGACTGGACTGTGTGGTGTGTATATAAATGTATCACCCTGGTGTCCCTGTGTTTAGGAGACTGGACTGTGTGGTGTGTATATAAATGTATCACCCTGGTGTCCCTGTGTTTAGGAGATCAGACTGTGCAGTGTGTATATAAGTGTATCACCCTGGTGTCCCTGTGTTTAGGAGATCAAACTGTGTGGTGTGTATATAAGTGTATCACCCTGGTGTCCCTGTGTATAGAAGATCAGACTGTGCGGTGTGTATATAAGTGTATCACCCTGGTGTCTGTGTGTTTAGGAGATCAGACTGTGTGGTGTGTATAGAAGTGTATCACCCCGGTGTCCCTGTGTTTAGGAGATCAGACTGTGTGGTGTGTATATAAGTGTATCACCCTGGTGTCCCTATGTTTAGGAGATCACACTGTGTGGTGTGTATCGAAGTGTATCATCCTGGTGTCCCTGTGTTTAGGAGATCACACTGTGTGGTGTGTATAGAAGTGTATCACCCTGGTGTCCGTGTGTTTAGGAGATCAGACTGTGTGGTGTGTGTATAAGTGTATCACCCTGGTGTCCCTGTGTTTAGGAGATCAGACTGTGTGGTGTGTATAGAAGTGTATCACCCTGGTGTCCCTGTGTTTAGGAGATCACACTGTGTGGGGTGTATAGAAGTGTATCACCCTGGTGTCCCTGTGTTTAGGAGATCAGACTGTGCGGTGTGTATAGAAGTGTATCACCCTGGTGTCCCTGTGTTTAGGAGATCAGACTGTGTGGTGTGTATATAAGTGTATCACCCTGGTGTCCCTGTGTTTAGGAGATCAGACTGTGTGGTGTGTATATAAGTGTAACACCCTGGTGTCCCTATGTTTAGGAGATCACACTGTGTGGTGTGTATCGAAGTGTATCATCCTGGTGTCCCTGTGTTTAGGAGATCACACTGTGTGGTGTGTATAGAAGTGTATCACCCTGGTGTCCGTGTGTTTAGGAGATCAGACTGTGTGGTGTGTGTATAAGTGTATCACCCTGGTGTCCCTGTGTTTAGGAGATCAGACTGTGTGGTGTGTATAGAAGTGTATCACCCTGGTGTCCCTGTGTTTAGGAGATCACACTGTGTGGTGTGTATAGAAGTGTATCACCTTGGTGTCCCTGTGTTTAGGAGATCAGACTGTGCGGTGTGTATAGAAGTGTATCACCCTGGTGTCCCTGTGTTTAGGAGATCAGACTGTGTGGTGTGTATATAAGTGTATCACCCTGGTGTCCCTGTGTTTAGGAGATCAGACTGTGTGATGTGTATATAAGTGTATCACCCTGGTGTCCCTGTGTTTAGGAGATCAGACTGTGTGGTGTGTATATAAGTGTATCACCCTGGTGTCCCTGTGTTTAGGAGATCAGACTGTGTGATGTGTATATAAGTGTATCACCCTGGTGTCCCTGTGTTTAGGAGATTAGACTGTGTGGTGTGTATATAAGTGTATCACCCTGGTGTCCCTGTGTTTAGGAGATCAGACTGTGTGATGTGCATATATAAGTATCACCCTGGTGTCCCTGTGTTTAGGAGATCAGACTGTGTGGTGTGTATAGAAGTGTATCACCCTGGTGTCCCTGTGTTTAGGAGATCAGACTGTGTGGTGTGTATAGAAGTGTATCACCCTGGTGTCCCTGTGTTTAGGAGATTAGACTGTGTGGTGTGTATATAAGTGTATCATCCTGGTGTCCCTGTGTTTAGGAGATCAGATTGTAAGTCTATCACATTGCTCCACAGCAATACAACTCACATTAATGTTTATGTATATTTCAGTATATGTGTTTATAGATTAGTCTGTGGAAACAAAACACTTAGGTTTTGCTCTCAAACATTTATTCAGTTACACAAAGAGGTGTGAATTGATCATGAAATATCCTAAAAATTCTCGGTAATACGTTAGAGGCCTCTAGTATTCACAGGGTTAAAAATTCCATTTGCATGAATAAGAACTTTTAGATGATCCCAATGGTGTGGTCAATTTGCTCAGGAATTGCACCACTTTTACTTAAGACATCAGCCTCTCTAATACTAGCAGCATGTCCCATGGATCCCGTGCAGACGACCTGCATATAGAGACACAGCTCTGTGTCCAGACCACGCGTCTCCCCAGTGGGTAAGTTCTCCTCTGGCCCTGTCTCTGCCTGTCTCTGCTTGGTTGACGCTGGGCTAGAAGGGAATCAGTGTACAATGTGATCTGGGCATTTCTCCAGCCGCAACCTCCCCAGCTGCACTGTGTGTCCAGGGATGAAAGGAGACTCTGTATAATGACCACTATGGGACTTACAGTGGAGCAAACCAACTGCACCATGAGAGGGAGGCGTAAACATTCCCCCCCAAAACGCCCTTTGATTTAAATATAGCTTTTAATTCCTTGCGCAAAGCAAAAATACAACAGAGAGCTCTCTAAAATGTAAAGGGTCGAAAGCTCCAATTAAATCAATGGGGGGGGATTTCTTCAGAAACAAAATAAATTCAATGTCTCAAACACGGAACTCAGGTGACTTAACCCTTTGAGTGCCAGAGGGGTAAGCAACGCATTTCAGAGCAATGATTTGTGTACCCCTCTGGCACTCAAAGGGTTAATTGTACATAGGGTATTGTCTGTGTCACTTAAAGCTTCCCATGAGCGCTCATTATCACAATAGAAGCAAAAAAGTAAGCGCACCATCATTTATGAAATCCCTTTAAGACTGCAGATTCATAAAAACAATATGTCTTTATTAGTACACGTATAAAAGTAAAAGGTACAGAGCGTGTGACCGGAGCAGTGTACAGGTCAAAGAGAGACTCAGTCAGTGGGTGCAAGCATCTTGTCAAATGCCACCAGCATGATCAACGCGTTTCATGCAAACAGCACTTACTCATGATCACAGCAGTCAATTGCCACCAGCAATGATCATAGTGTTTCGTGCAGATAGCACTCATGATCAGGACAGTCAATTGCCGCTAACAATGATCAACGCATTTTGTGTAAACAGCACTTACTCATGATCAGGACAGTAAATTGCCACCAACAATGATCAACGTATATAGTGCAAACAGAACTTACTCGTGATCAGGTCAGTCAGTTGCAACCAGCAATGATCAATGCGTTTCGTGCAAACAGTACTTACTCATGATCAGAGCAGTCAATTGCCGCCAGCAATGATCAAAGCGTCTTGTGCAAACAGCACTTACTCATGATCAGGACATTCAATTGCCGCCAACAACGATCAACGCATTTTGTGTAAACAGCACTTACTCATGATCAGGACAGTCAATTGCCACCAGCAATGATCAACGCGTTTTGTGCAAACAGCACTTACTCATGGTCAGGACAGTCAATTGCTGCCACCAATGATCAACCCGTTTCATGCAAACAGCACTTACTCATGATCAGGTCAGTCACTTGCCGCCAGCAAGGATCGTAGTATTTTGTGAAAACAGCACTTACTCATGAAGAACAGTCAATTGCCGCCAGCAATGATCAACGCGTTTCATGCAAACAGCACTTACTCATGATCAGGACAGCTGTCCTGATCATGAGTAAGTGCTATATGCATGAAACGCGTTGATCATTGCTGGCGACAATTAACAAGATGTTTCCACCCACACATCGAGTCTATCTTGGACCTGTACACTGCTCCGGTCTCACACTAAGTACCTTTTACTTTTATATTTGTACTAATAAAGATATATTGTTTTTATGGGTCTGCAGTCTTAAAGGGATAGTAATACTTAAAAGGTAAAAAAAAATATGTTGTAGGGTTTATCCCCCTGAGTAAAACAAGAGTACTCCCACTGCTGAAAGGTGTTTCATTCAAAAGTTATTAATTTTCAAAGTTGAATTTTTTTAGGTGCAATATCACAGTGGCCTGAAATTGTAGAGTGGCGCTGTTGCTACACCATCCTATGGACAGCTCTGGTCCCGGGACCATAAATCTCCATAGGATGGTGTAGCAACAGCGCCACTGTACAATTTCAGGCCACTGTGATATTGCACCTAAAAAATTCAACTTTGAAAATTAATAACTTTTGAATGAAACACCTTTCAGCAGTGGGAGTACTCTTGTTTTACTCAGGGGGATAAACCCTACAACATATTTTTTTTTACATTTTAAGTATTACTATCCCTTTAAAGGGTTTTTTTATGTGATGGTGCGCTTTCTTTTTACTTCTATGGTGCAGTTGGTTTGACTCACAATTGCTCCTCTTTTGAACTCATATAAACTTTATGTATCAAAGTGGAGGATTCTTATTTTTATTTCTCCCGTATAGTACACTTCGTTTGCTCCAAAACTGCACCTATTTTCTTTTGTGCAGAAAACCCTATGAGCCTTATTCACCAAAGAAAATAAGAGCAATTATAGCACAAACCTAAGGGACAAAGAAAACTTCAAAAATTTTTCAGTGGGGCTTTTAACCCATAGACTGCTAGAGAGGTCTTCAATACATGGTAAAGCCATGTGTTGATGACCTCTCTAGCATTTAAAGGGTTAAAAGCCACATTTAAATCAATGGAAAGTTTGGGGAATTTGTATTGCCCCCTATACGGGGTTGTGTGTCAGCCCACGTATGTTTCTAATCACAAGAACATTGTTTATTTCCCAATGGACATTACGGATGAAAGTTGCTATGTTCTAGTTGTAGGTGTGGTTAAACCCTTTGAAGAAGTTAAGTTTGTGCTACAGAAAATTAAAATCTGCCTATAGACATACCTGGGAACTCTCCGGATCTGCCCAGGGGCTCTGATTTTTACAATTAATTATTGGGTGTTCGGGGACAGAGGCCGATGCAACGGTGCTGGTGAGATTCCTCTGAAAGTCTGCCCACTTCTCCTCCTTACCACTCTGTTCCTCCCACTTCCTGCCCACTTCTCCTCCTTACCACTCTGTTCCTCCCACTTCCTGCCCACTTCTCCTCCTTCTCACCCTGTTCTTCCCACTTCCTGCCCACTTCTCCTCCTTCTCACCCTGTTCCTCCCACTTCCTGCCCACGTCTTCTCCTTCTCACCCTGTTCCTCTTACTTCCCACCCACTTCTACTCCTTCTCACCCAGTTTCTCCCACTTTTTACCCACTTCTCCTCCTTCTCACACTGTTCCTCCCATTTCCCACCCACTTCTCCTCCCTCTTAACCTGTGCCTCCCAATTCCCGCCCACTACTTCTCCTTCTCACCTTGTTCCTCCTACTTCCCACCAGGGGTGTCTGCAAAAAATTTTCCTGGGAGGAGGGCAAAGCCATAATTTGACCTCCAGGCCAGCCCGCCTATCCCCTAAGTTTATAAGGAGGTAACAAGTGCATTTATAACAATAAAAAAGACAAAAGGGAGGATTTCAAGTGCTGCTGCAATGCAAACCATCTGATCATGATCTAAACTGTCCAGAACCTTAGAAGAGGATAAGTAAGGTGTCTTTTAAATAAATTAATGTTTTTGTAGATCTTTTTCTGTTGTGTAAAACAAGTGTAGTTACAATGCTGGGATGGTTTTCATTCAAAGGTACTGTTTTTGGGGGTGTTTGCAAATTATTTTTATTGGATTTTCACATTACAAACAGGAATTTAACAAATGCACAATTACAAATATACAGAACACAACTAGCAGACCAATCAATGTTTAATGCTATTGTGAACGATTCGGACAAGGAGAGAAGGGGTGCTGTACTTATAAGAAAGAGACAGGCAGGGTAGGGACAAAGGCTGCACAGTTTCAGAAGTGAGTTATCTGGGGGTACTCTATAGCAAGATCCCAGATGCTCCAGGTCTTTAGATATTTATCCAGGAACCTCGGAGTTGGGCTGTCAAATGTTCCATCATTTTTATCTGGGAAACCTTCTGTAGAATTAGTTGGAATGAAGGTAATTATGCAGACTTCTAGAGCTGTGCGATGAGGCACCTGATTGCAATGAGGATATGAGATACTAGTTTGAAAGATGGCATGATAGACGTCTCAGGGAGTCTGCAAGTTTGAATATAAGGGGGTCCAGTGGGATGGTCACTGAGAAAAGTTACTTGCCACTGCAAGCCAAAACACACCCACCAGGGCTGAATTTCTACTCACCAGGGCTAAATTTTCACTCTCCATTGGCTAGTGGTGAGTGGAAATTTTGAGCCCTGAAGGGACATGTCCACCAGATGTGCAGGATAGTACCAGTTCCCCCGCAGCCCCTCCAGCAAAGATTTGAGTGAGCCGGGTTGATGGTGTATAGCCTAGCAGAAGTGTAATACCATCTGAAGAATCCTGTAGGAGTTTTCTTTGGTAGTGGTGCAGGTGGTGGCATGCGAAGAGTTACAGCAGATTCTGGACCTCGTGTCTTCCACAATCTCCAGACCCAAGTCCCGTTACTGTTTTTTTTTTATCAACAGTTAGCAACAGCAATATCTGGTGTCTATATGGGACACAAACACCAAAAAATTAAATTAGGCTACATTATTTTAAATATCACATACTTCCAGCTACCATCTGTAAAATGAATTAAGTTTACATTAGATCCCTAAAATCTAATCCTAAACTTCTATTTTTAACGTATGTGTTTTGGTTAAAGGGACAGTAATGTCCCATAAATTTTTTTACAGATTTGTAGAGGGTAAAAAAAAGAATCTCATTGCACAAACCCCATGTCTAAAACTGCTATGGTTTCACAGATACTGGCAATCAAAGTTCCCCCTCCCTCCCCTTCACCTGATGTTAGCTGTAAAGCTGACAGAAGGAGATCCGTGTCACCCGACACCATGAGGCTCTTCAGCAGAGCCAAAGTCCCGTTATTAGAATAGAACTACTTCGTGGGAACGGTCTACAAAGTGTGCTTGCAAAGCAGGCACACTTTGTAGACCTTTCCAATCAAGTAATTGTTTTCTAATAATGGGATTTCGGCTCTGCTGCAGAGCCGCCGGTTGGTCCCCGGACTGGGATCTCCTGCTGTCAGCTAGACACTGACATCAGGAGAAGGGGAGGGAAGGGGGAACTATATTTGTGAATATCTCTCAAACCATAGCAGTTTGTGAGATGGGGTTTGGGGCAATGAGATTCTTTTTTTACCCTCTACAAATCTATAAAACATTTTATGGGACATTACTGTCCCTTTAAAGGGATAGTAATGTTTTATAATAAAAGCAGCTTTAATTAATCATCATCGTATTTGGACTTTGGAGAGTGTTATTTCAGTTCTGTCAGAGTTGTAGTTCAAGAGTAATTCAATGATAAAGTATCCCCCTCCCGCCCCTTTTACTGATGTAACACTGTTCAGCCAGATCAGAAGGGAGGTGCCCAGGTAGACTGCAGAGAGGGACAATCTTCAATTAAGTTAAGGGAAAACCCTGAAAAACTTGTCAAGGGGAGCAGGGCTTTCATTGTTCTCATAGGAAGAAGATTGTCCCCTGCTGTTATCTGTCTGGTCTATGGACTGGATTCCACATCTGAGAAGAGATGGCTTATGATAGGTAAAAGGGGCGGGAGGGGAAACTTTGCTTGTGAATATCTCTTAAACCATAAAGGTTTGAGAGATAAGACTTATATTGTTCTTCATGTTTCTTTTTAATGCCTACAAAATAAAATAAAGATAAAACAAAGTATTACTATCCCTTTAATTGTTCATGCAGAGATAAGAGTGTAAATGTATTGTTCTTCTATTCTGAAAGGTTGTTACCTTATCTCAGTCCATTTACAAGTCATGCAGAACAATCTGCTTAGACACCTTATCAATATTGCTATAGTAATGGGATCCTTGGAAAATTCAGAAATGGCAGTCCACAGGGATCATATGTAAAAGCAGATTTTAGGCCTCAGGAAACAAACTGAGAATTTTTATAGAGTCGAGCATGGAGTACATGGGATTTAATTGTGTATGTAACCCCAATTCAGTTTTAGGGTTTAGTGTTCTTTAAACATCTGCCGTCTATTATGGAATTTAGCAAATTAATTAAAAAAAGCTATAATAACATCTGAATTAAAAACAAATTCCCTGCAGTGAGGAGCACCATCCTTAAGCTAATTACTGACCCTTTGACCAACAAAACCCTTGCAGCTGACTGATCCCCGCAGTCTTCTTTGAATATTCTGGATCTTGTTTACAGCCCCCATCCCATACCTAAGCATCTCTGCAGAGAACATAACGTGAATCAGAGACAGATTTCTAAGGAGGCACAGTAGGCAACTGCTTGGAGAAGCCTAATTGTGGGAGGAGCCTTGACTGAGCTGACCACACCTGCAGGGCCGGATTTCCCAATAGGCAGACTAGGCAACTTAATAGAGCTCCAAATTTTGGGGTGCTCCTCAGTTGTGCTGGTCACACATATATTCTCTGTTGTGGGTGTGGCCAGAGCAATTTCAGCATCCCTGCACCAGTTTTATACCCCCTTTAGAGGCTATTATTTAACCCCTTGGTTGTTAGAGAGATCTCCACCTCATTGCTCCGCAATCTCTCTAGCAACCAAGGCGTTAAAAGGTTTTTTAAAGGTATTTTCTGTGCACGGAAACAATGGTCGGTGCAGGGGGGGAGTCATGTGAGGCTTGGGGTATGGCCATGATCGGAGCTAAGGGCACCTAGAGTGCATTGCCTAGGGTAGGCTGACCAGATCTCACCTTTAACCGGGGACACATAGGAAAAAGCCATTTTCAAATACTTCACTGAAATCAATGCAGTCCTACAGTATGCATTTTTCCTATGCGTCCCCGGTTAAAGGTGAGGTCTGGTCAGCCTAGCCTAGGGGTGCCTGGGATGTAAATCTGGACCTGCACACCTGCTGTGCCGGAACATAGGTGTGGTCAATGCAATCCCAGTGCCCCTGCACCAGACATTTGCTTCTGGTATATGATTGTTTGCTTAAGTCCGTTACACCGGGCCACAGTGCCACTGGCAGCCAGTCGCGGTTCAGTCATGCTCAGTAGACACTGCCCGCGCCCCACTCTGTATCAGCCGCGGCACAGGCAGTCTCTACTGCGCATGACTGCAGCACGCACAGCGGTGTCTACTGCGCATGACGCGGCGTTACACACAATTTAGCAAATTATTATATAGGATACAGTAATTTAGACACTTTCGTTATCACACACACAGGCCAATGTATTTAACACTTTGGGTGCCAGAGGGGTGCGCAAAGCATTGCATTGAAAGGTTTCAGATGCCTGATGTTGCAGTAAAATATTCCAAGTTGTAATATCTGGGATATCATTTTACTGCTGATTATCAAAAACAAAGCTGTGCAATAATGGATCAAACTTAAAATGACCAAATATCCCTTTAAATAAAGGCCATTCATGAAAATCGAATTCTGCAGGACTGCACAGGTATCAGTGCAACCCTGCAGTGTGTGTTTCTGTAAGTATCCTGCATTTAAAGGGATATCTGTTCATTTTACACAAACCAAATGCACCGTATGGAACTCATTAAAATTCTCCAACTTCTCAATGAGTTAACTGGGACATTTAACTCACTGAATGTGAGAGAGGTCTCAATGCATTGCAAAGCAATGCGTTGAGACCTCTCTAGCATTCAGTCGGTTAAATGTCCCAGTTAAATCAAAGGAAATTTGTAATTGTCTTCCTGTGATACAGAAATACATGGCCCTTTAAGTTTCCTGGTTGCATTCATTAAGCCTTTTAGCCACTATGTTTTATGATGATAGGATTGATTTTTGTATCTTACTGAAAGAAACAATAATGCTTAACATGAAGGAAATATATATTGCAGGGTTTATCCCATTGAATAAAGTATGAGTACTCTGTTTTATTTGAAAGTTATTGCATTTAAAATTTGTATTTGATGAGGCGCCGTACGTCCATGGCCTGAAATTTAATGGGGGTGCTGTTGCTATATCAGTCTATAGACAGCTCTGGTCAATTGACCATAGGCCTCCATAGGGAGCTATACAACAGCACCACTGTAAAATTTCAGGCCATGGAGATACTGCAACCATCCCTCCCCCCCAAAAAAAAAAAAAAAATAGCAAATTTGAGCTGAAATAACTTCTGAATAAAACAGAATTTTTTTTTCTTCAGTATTAAGTGTTACTATTTCTTGAAAATCTGGGACCCTTTGGAACTCAAGACCCATTGAAAATACACCTGAACTGGAAATTCATAATGTCTCTGCAGGTTTGCCACAAATTACACATTTTTTTATTATTACATCAGCCTCTCAGACACCACTGTGTTTAACCCTATAGCTACCAGGATGCATGCTTATCACATCATGGTCGACCAGTAAGCACTATATGTGCGAAACTCGTGAGACTATGGCTCTTAAAGGGATAGTAATGTTTCACAATAAAAGCAGCTCCAATTAATCTTCATAGTATTTCGGCCATAGAGAGTGTTATTTCAATACTGTCAGAGTTGTAGTTCAAGAGTAATTGAATGATAAAGTATCTCCCTCCTGCCCCTTTTACTGATGTAACACTGCTCACCTCAGAGCAGCAGGGTGGTGTCCAGGTGGATTGCAGAGAAGGACAATCTTCAATTAACATAATGGAGAAACCTGTCAAGGAGGGCAGGGTTTTCATTGTTCCCACAGTAAGAAGATTGTCCCTTGCTGTGATCTGTCCAGTCAAGAGACCAGATTCCACATCTGAGGAGAGGCGACTTACACTAGGTAAAAGGGGCAGAGAGAGATACTTTATCATTCAATTACTCTTCAACTACAGCTCTGACAGTATTGAAATAACACTCTCTATGGCTCAAATACTATGAAGATTAATTGAAGCTGCTGTTTTTGTGAAACATTACTATCCCTTTAAGTGCTCCATGTGATTCTCTAATATAGAAGTGATTTTAAAGGAGTCTTCCTGAGTGTGGAGGATTCTTCTCTTCTTGTTTGCATATTGGATGTTTTGGCTCATCTTATCCCCCTGCACCGGGTCTCCTTTTGCGGTTAGTGAGTGCGAAATTGAATTGATTATCAACAAAGCTAGTGCTGCTCTTTTGTCCAGTGTTGCAGGAGTGGAAGGGTTAAGCACAGTTGGGGAATGCACTCTCAGACCTGGGCTCTTGTTCTTATTCTTGTGTAGCCTGGATGGTGTTCCTGGTATGGGACAAGTGGTCAGAGTATTCGGTAGTAATCCCTGATCAGATGGCTCCGGGACCACAGCTGTTGTTTAACTCTTAGAGTGCCAGAGTGGTATACAATGTATTGTTCTGCAATGTGTTGCACACTTGTTTTGTTATTCAAATGGTTAAAGCATTACATCAGTAGTGGGCAGCTAACAGCCCTAGGGACACATGCAGCCCTCACATTTCATACCCCTCTGACGCTCAATGGGTTAAAGGGATAGTAATACTTTGTTTTGTCTTTATTTTATTTTGTAGGCAAGAACGATATGTCTTATCTCTCAAACCTTTATGGTTTGAGAGATATTCACAAGCAAAGTTTCCCCTCCCGCCCCTTTTACCTAGTGTAAGCCTTCTCTTCTCAGATGTGGAATTCAGTCCATAGACCAGACAGATAACAGAAGGGGACAATCTTCTTTCTATGAGAACAATGAAAGCCCTGCCCCCCTTCACAAGTTTTTCAGGTTTTTCCCTTATCTTAATTGAAGATTGTCCCTCTCTGCAGTCTACCTGGGCACCTCCCTGCTGCTCTGGCTGAGCAGTGTTATATCAGTAAAAGGGGCAGAAGGGGGATACTTTATCATTGAATTACTCTTGAACTACAACTCTGACAGAATTGAAATAACACTCTCCAATGTCCAAATACTATGATGATTAATTGGAGCTGCTTTTATTATGAAACATTACTATCCCTTTAAGGGCCTAATGGGCCGGAGCAGAAAGTCAGCTGGAAGGGTGTAAATGATCAAAGCTGGGAACCTGTAATTCCAAGAAAGTAGGGGCAGAGAGTGTCTAAATTAGTCAATTTGCATAATAATGTGTGTGGGGTTTATCTGGGTGGATGGGATTAGGAGATGGAAAGGCATTGTTTGCCATGAAATGGGCAGAGAAGTGGGTGGAACAGACATGAAAGTTGGCAGAACTGGGCTGTCGGGTTCACCAGGTAACACAAGGCGGAGGATCAGCCTCTGTCTCCGGACACCTGAAAATTAAGCCTAAAGATTGGAATCTCAGATAGTTTTCAGATATAATAATAATCTGCACCTACATTGTAGATGGTGGCAAAAATACAGCACTTATTTAAATATTAGTGGGTTTTTTCAAAGTTTCAGCAATTATCCTATATAATAATTCGCCAAGTTGTGTGTAACGCCGGACATGCGCAGTAGACACTGCTGCGCGTGCGGCAGTCATACGCAGTAGAGACTGCCCGCGCCGCGGCTGATACAGAGCTGGGCGCTCCGAAGGAGCGTCCAGCTCTGTATCAGCCGAGGCGCGGCCAGTCTCCACTGCGCGTGACTGCCCCGCGACCGGCTGCCAGAGGCTCTGTATCAGCCGAGGCGCGGGAGACCCGCGACAGGCTGCCAGACGCACTGTGGCCCGTGTAACGGGCTGTTCAACTAGTTAAGAAATAAAGTGTTGGCTCTCCTTGTGGGCTGAATAGCAGATGATTGTAGCTTCTTCACTACTGCAGAAAATGGATCTGCTGTTTTCATTGGGCCTTGGGCTGAAGTTCCATCAGCCCCTTGTTAATCATGCCCTGCCCCAGAGGCTTCTCCTGCTGCCCCAGTCTACATACCACTCATGTACCTCCCAAATGTCCCTCTTTAGGAGATATTAGGGCTCCATGCCACCCCAGAGTCCCTCTTTAGGGCTCCATACCTCCCCAGTGTCCCCCTTTAGGAGATATTAGGACTCCAATCCTCCCCAGTGTCCCTCTTTAGGATATATTAGGGCTCCGTGCCACCCCAGAGTCCCTCTTTAGGGCTCCATACCTCCCCAGTGTCCCCCTTTAGGAGATATTAGGACTCCATACCTCCCCAGTGTCCCTTTTTAGGATATATTAGGGCTCCATACCTCCCCAGTGTCCCACTTTAGGAGATATTAGGGGTCTGTACCTCCCAAGTGTCCCTCTTTAGGATATATTATGGGTCTGTACCTCCCAAGTGGCCCTCTTTAGGAGACATTAGGGCTTCATGCTTCCTAAGTGTCCCTCTTTAGGAGATATTAGGTGTCCATACCTCCCCAGTGTCCCTCTTTAGGAGATATTAGGGGTCCATACCTCCCCAGTGTCCCTCCTTAGATTATATTAGGGGGTTCATACCTCCCAAGTGTCCCTCTTTAGGAGATATTAGGAGTCCATACCTCCCAAGTGTCCCTCTTTACGATATATTAGAAGTACATACCTCCCAGATGTCCCTCTTTAGGAGATATTAAGGGTCCATATCTCCCAAGTGTCCATCTTTAGGAGATATTAAGGCTCCATATCTCCCAAGTGTCCCTCTTTAGGAGATATTAGGGATCTGTACCTCCCAAGTGCCCCTCTTTAGGATATAGTAGAGGTCCTTACCTCCCTGGTATCCTCCTTTAGGAGATATCAGGGGTGACTTACTCTATTTTCACCCCAAAAGGCATCCATGCATTTTCTTTTGCCTCAAAGCATACCTCATTTTACATTTACACTGTTCCACCTTAAAGGGATAGTAATGCTTAAAATAGATATTGCAGGATTTGTAAAGCATCTCTCTGCTGAGAGATGTTATGTTTTCCTACAAAAATCTAACAAACCAAATTTCTAATCACCACAATGAGCAATTAATACCTCAATGTATTTATGTAAAATTATGTTCAAACATATCTAAGGTCAGGAAAACAAGAGATAAGTATCAGTCCTAACTATAAGATTAATTAACATCCCCAGAATCGCCCGTTATTGTGGGATCAATTTCACCCAACCATCTTTCCCACTTCAAAGCTTTCAAAGGGATAGTAATACTTCGTTTCATCTTTATTTTATTTTGTAGGCATTAAAAAAACATGAAGAACGATATAAGTCTTATCTCTCAAACCTTTATGGTTTGAGAGATATTCAGAAGCAAAATTTCCCCTCCCTCCCCTTTTACCTAGTGTAAACCATCTCTTCTCAGATGTGGAATCCAGTCCATAGACCAGACAGATAACAGCAGGGGACAATCTTCTTCCTATGAGAACAATGAAAGCCCTGCCCCCCTTCACAAGTTTTTCAGGTTTTTCCCTTATCTTAATTGAAGATTGTGCCTCTCTGCAGTCTACCTGGGCACCTCTCTTCTGATCTGGCTGAACAGTGTTACATCAGTAAAAGGGGCGGGAGGGGGACACATTGTCATTGAATTACTCTGACAGAATTGAAATAACACTCTCCAAAGTCCAAATATTATGATGATTAATTAGAGCTGCTTTTATTATGAAACATTACTATCCCTTTAAATACGCCACCCTTGAAGCATAAGAAACACCCTTTTCCATTTTTGCTTACCATATTGCAAAAATGCAGCTGTTAGCTGCAATAACTTTTGAATAAAACAGCTCTCATCAGTGGGAGTTCCAGCAGTATAAACTCTGTAATGTGTGTGTGTATGTAAATATATATATATATATATATCCATATTAAATGGATAGTAATAGATCATTTTTACAAATGTGCATCTTATAGCTATTAAAAAAAGAAATTAAATGACCCCAGTCCCATCTCTCAAACCATAGGAGAGATAATCGTAGTTAAAGTTCCCCCCTCACTCCCCTTCCCCTGACGTCAGCTGACTACAGGGGAATCCGGTCCTGGGACGGGCGAAGGCTCTTCAGCAGAGCCAAGATTTCGTTACTGAAAAATAAATCCTTCACTGGAACGGTCTATAAAGTGCGCTTGCAAACCAAAATGATCTATTACAATCCCTTTAAGCCTTACTATCTCTCTAAAACTATCATTCCGGCAAGCCCTTTGTGCCTGCTGCCTCATAACATTGTAGAATCAAATAAAATCATATTCATACATTCCCCCCGACATGACATGCAACTTAAATCAAAAATAAAATATAAAATGAATGTACAGTAATTGGGACCCATCGCTGCTGCATCTTAATTATGGATTCTGTGGTGCACACAAAGGGTTACCCACATTATTACCATAATTGCAGTGCTGGACGTTTCTATTTTAGGCCTATCTGGAACCAAAAAAGGGATTGGACAAAGAGTTGATTCACGCTCACAGTCTGTGTACAGTTTGCAGGGACTCAGCAGCCCCTCCCACTTCTCTCTTGTTCTTAGGAAAAAGATATGGTTCCACTTGTGATTAGCAATCAAAGATGATTGAGTGTGTCAGATTATGCTCTTGCTTGGAAGGGGGTTAACAGGTTATGGCATCTGCCAATTGCTGGGTATCTCCTTACACCACATGCTGTGACTCTCCCTCGTCTACCCAGCGGACGTTCTTGCTTTCACCATAAGAATGGTGAGGCTATGTAGAACTAGAGCAAATCTGGTACAAAGCAAATGTATCACAGAGGATGAATACAAATTCTGACTGACTTAAAGGAATCTTTTAACCCCTTGAATACTAGAGAGGTCTCCAATGCTTTGCAATGCATTGGAGACCTCTCAAGTATTCAAGATGTTTACAGAATAGTAATGCTTAAAGTGGAACTATACAAATGCCCCCCAATTAATTGTTAGTATAGCGGTAATCATTGAAATTATGTTATAATGTTTATTAAGTGTCTGCATTATTTGGAATCATAACATCGTATGAGACTCACCTCAACGTGACAGTGCAGACATGTTGGTGAAGAGAGATCTGTGCGCCATCGCTGTCTGTCCCTGTCTCCTCACTGATAACTGGTTATTTGCCAAAGGGGGAGTTGCATTGTACCCCACGGTACAGGCAGCAATGGACAGTGCAGGCTCACAGATCCCTCTTCGCCAAGATGTCTGCTCTATCCTGTTGAGGTGACTCTCATACAAACTTATGATTCCTATTAATGCATGCACTTAATAAACATTACACACTATTTCAATTATTACCGCTATACTAACAATTACTTGGGGATAATTATATCTACATGATGGTTCTGCTTTAATTTTGAAGGGAAAAAAAATTATATATATATATATATCTTTAAGTGTGTGGGATGCACTCACTGTAACAATATTTCTCCAGCCTGGGTGCTCAAGTTAAAAGAAAAATACATACAGTTCATTTGTAGAGGCAGACTGGACTCACAGGAACTTTTCATAAATGTGAAAGCAAGTTACATTTATTGTTTCAACGTTTCGGCTGTATCGGCAGCCTTTCTCAAGATTACAAACATGTGAAATGCTGAAACCTTATAAACCCTTCTAACAAACAAACCCCAATTAAAGTTGCCGACAAATGCAATCAGAACTCTAACTGAATAATTAAAATCACACCCAATGTGATGTTCCACATCATGTCAAAAAGTAAAGTGAACAGATAAAAAAACATCATACATAATACATCGAGTGAAAATGAAGTTGTGAACATACAATGAAAATAATGTGATCAGTATAATGTAAAAAGTATTTGGTCGAGTCTTCTTTATATTAAAACTAAAAGATTGCACTACATTTAAGTGCTTACTTTCATGTAGTTTAAAAGTTATGCAGAGATCTACCGCCCGCCCCTTCCTTGCACGTCACTGCTGCTGCTATCTCTGGTCCGCATGTCTGCAACAAGGGACAAACTTCAGTAAGCAAAGGGAAATCCTGTATACTTACTTACTGAAGTTTGTCCCTTACTGCAGCCATCAAGTCGCACAACACCAATAGAGAATCCATGGGAGGCGGCCAGAAAGGGGAGGGCGAGGGGTCTTTATCTTTGTATAACTTTTGAACTATACAACTGTAAGCACTTAAATACTGTATAGCACAATCTCTTAGTTTTAATATAAAAAAGACTTGACCAAATACTTTTAAGTAGACATTTCTATCACTTTAAAGACATACTGGTGTTTTCAAGCATTATTATGCTGAGTCTGGATATATATATATGGTCTATGTGTTTTTTGGAGTAGCTATTGTTGTTTCTTCTTTTCGATATTTGGTACCTTTGTTTTACTCAGGAGAATAAACACTACAATATATGTTTTTCATATTATGTATCACTATTCCTTTAAATCAGGGATGCTTATGAAAACATAATTCTGCAGGACTGTTCAGGAGACAGTGTAACCCTGCAGTGTGCATCCTATAATATAAAGTGGTAGAATGCGTCACTCACTGTGAGCGGTAACCGCACATGCGCAGTAGAGAGTCTCTAGTAGAAAGTCTCTACTGTGTGTGTGTGTGGTTTCGCACACAGGGAGCTTCGCTGTGAGCCGTCTGGAGCTCCCCGCTAAGGATCAGCGTGTTCGTCGAGTCTCTACTGTGCAGGACTGCAGTCTTGCACAGTAGAGACTCGCCGAACACGCTGCCCCGCTACGGATGGCTCACGTCCTGTCTCTGCTCCTGGCGGCAGCTGGGTGCACTTTAACCCGTGTGTACGGGCTTTCATACTAGTTTTTTTAATAAAAGCCAGTGGGCTAGATATGGGGCTGTGTTCCAAAATGAAAAGAGCAAACATTCTAGAACAAACCATTTACTAATACAAGAAACAGAAGGAGATGCAGACCACTCCCTTCTTTACATAACACTCAAATATATAGAACAAATAAGTGTAATCACTTATGTAATCATACTGGATGATCTCAATCAAATAGTATAAAGCGTGCAGGATACTATTGCACACCCTGTTTGGCGATACCACTGTTAGAAAGGATGAACTGGATTCACTATAATAAAACATATTTATTGGTAATAACCAGTAAAATAAAATAAAAGTATGCAGATGCATATTCAAATAACTTAAAAAAAAATAACAAAACCTTTTGATATGTGTGATGAACAGGACTGTCACAAGTCATATGGCAGCTTCTCCTCCCCCTATCTAGGATCATGTAGACATTTATACTGAATGGTATAGAGAGAATAGGTAGGGATTATCATGGAAGCCTCTCCAACCTTTCCTACCCAGACTCAGAGGCTCTGAGAGGCAAGATGACTATCAGCTGAGATTGATGGTTTTATGGGGGGAACAGCTATTCACTGGGAATGTATATAGGGTTACTGTTTGTGCTAACCCCACTCCCCCCCCCCTCAGAGATTTCTACAGGAGGTGATTAGAGTCTTGTGTCCACCTTCCCCCCCTTTAGTAACCTTTGTCTGATGTTAAACCGAGCATGTCATGTTTTGTCCATGTGGTGATTGCCCCTTTCACTGAACTGTATTAACATACCTGGGAACTCTCTGGTTTTGCCCCGGAGAATCACCGGGTGGGCAGAGTTTAAGTAGAAACTCTGCCCACTTGTGCTCCATCCCGCCCGGTTCCTCCCACTCCCCGCCCTCTTACACCCATTTTGCAGGGGGGTTTTGTGGGGTTTTTTTTGTCAACCCCAGCGACTAAGCCCCGCTCCTTTTATGACGTGATTCGCGTCATTTTCCTCCCCCTGGGCACTGACAGGGTTACCCTCCGGGTAGCCCTGTTTTAAAAGTTCCCAGGTATGTGTATTAAAATGTTGCGTTGGTTGAAAAATAAAGTAGTTTGTGATTTACCAAGAAGGAGCTTGTTTGTCTCTCCCAGATGTATCCAGGTATATTGCTGTTTGTCGTCCACTATAAAGCAGTTACTCATAGAGAAGTGCCAGGGGATTAAGTAGACAGCATATCCTATACAAACCAGAGTTATCAGTGCAGTATATCCTGCATTGCTGGTGGATACACGACTCATAGTGCTTAGTATAGTGGTTAGCTGTGCAGGTTAACGAAAATAACCCACGGACGATAATGCGCCTGAACTGCTTTACCTTCCGTGCCAGAGACGCCAGGGCCATATTGTCACAATGTGTTTCTGGGCTCACAGACCTTTCATCAGGAAAAGTGATAATAAAAAGGATGGTCCTCTCTCTCTTATATCCCAAAAAAAAAAGAGTCTAGCTTGCCCATTAAACACGGAAATGTGCTGTCATGGGAGACTTGTAAATAACCACTCAATAACCAGTAATACAAGAAAAGTAAATATAGACACTTCCCCAACCTTCCCGGGGTCAGGCGTGGGGACAGTGTGAAGTCCACTACCAGGAGCTGACACTGAACCAGTAGCGAGAGCAGAACCACAGACATAGTGGTAAGCATGCCCTATAGCGGAGCGGAAACAGGAGGCCCACCAGCTAGAATGCAAGGACACAACCGCAATACCCTAGAATGCTAGGGTCACTGAATACAGTGCACTCTAGAACGCTAGAGGCACAAGCCCCGGAGGACTTAGGCGCTGCTGCACTACTGAGAGGACTTACCTGACCAAGGGCTGAGAATAAGAACCTGCCAGGGGAAGCCAGGCCTCAGAGAGCAAGAGAGAGTAACCAGCCAATGGTCAAACAATTCGGGTAAGTCAGACAAGCCAAAGTACTTAGCACGGTGCAGGAAGTCAGACAAGCCAAAGTACTTAGCACGGTGCAGGAAGTCAGACAAGCTAAAGTACTTAGCACGGTGCAGGAAGTCAGACAAGCCAAAGTACTTAGCACGGTGCAGGAAGTCAGACAAGCTAAAGTACTTAGCACGGAGTGGGTAGTCAGCCAGGCCAGAGGTCATACATGGAGAGGGTAGTCGGACAAGCCAAGATCAGCACGGAGTGGTTAGTTAGCCAGGCCAAATGTCATACACGGAGCGGGTAGTCAGACAAGGCCAAAGACAGTACGGAGCGGTCAATAGCTCGGCAAAAGGTTCAGGCACAAATCGGTAGTCAGATGGAGCCAAGGTCATACACAAATAAGATTCAGCAGCCACGAACGGATCGCAACAGAAGACTCAAAAATCGCCCAGGTACACCGCGAAACGGCACTGAGGCAATGATAAAATGCAGCATACAAGGCTTCTCTAGGAGGCAGAGTCCACATAGGTCAATCAAGGTGGAAACTATAAAATAGCGAGTGTTCAGAATGACGCGTGAGTAACCAGGAAGTAGTCATACCCTCCATGCTGCCGCCAGGCATTCACAAGAAAGCGAATAGACCAGTAAGAGCGCCAGAAACAGGGGCACCATGATACGTCCTAGCACATTGCACATGTAACAGAATAGGCAACATCATTTCTACCTTAAACATTTCAGAGCATGATCTCAAAAAAAGGGACACAGTCTCGAGCTGGAACACATAGAGTCACATGCTAGAGCACATAACATAAAAACCTCAGCAAGAGAAATGTACATGTTTGTGTGTCTGACTGCACAAGCATGTGCATATGTGTGTCTGTGTGCGAGAGTGTGTCCGCACGTGTGTATCTGCTTCTATGTGCAAGCTTCTTGACACTCTTCCTGTGAGAACTGAAGCTGCCAGTCAACCCTTTGTCTATTGTGCTATTACAGCAGCCAATAAGAATCATCAGCTGCCTCTGTGGAGCTCACAGTGATTACCAGTGATTAACATGTACAAGACTGAACATTAACCCCTTAAAGGGATAGTAATACTTAATTTTATCTTTATTTTATTTTGTAGGCATTAAAAAAACATGAAGAAAGATATAAGTCTTTAAGGTTTGAGAAATATTCAGAAGCAAAGTTTCCCCTCCCGACCCTTTTACCTAGTGTAAGTCATCTCTTCTCAGATGTGGAATGCAGTCCATAGACCAGACAGATAACAGCAGGGGACAATCTTCTTCCTATGAGAACAATGAAAGCCCTGTCCCACTTGACAAGTTTTTCAGGTTTTTCCCTTATCTTAATTGAAGATTGTCCCTCTCTGCAGTTTACCTGGACATTCCCTTCTGCTCTGGCTGAACAGTGTTACATCAGTAAAAGGGGCGGGAGGGAGATACTTTATCATTCAATTACTCTTGAACTACAACTCTGACAGAATTGAAATAACACTCTCCAAAGTCCAAATACTAAGATGATTAATTAGAGCTGCTTTTATTATGAAACATTACTATCCCGTTAAGGACCAGAGGGGAGAGCAATGCCTTGCCTACCCCTCTGGTACTTAAGAGGTTAACATTAACTATTTTTATATAATCATGTTTTCTTTAGTATTTTGCACCAATTTATTGGTACATCAGGCATGATTGGCATATTGTAATATTCATGACGTATATGTGTGACACTTAACCCTTTGGATGCTAGACAGAGCTCTCCAACACATTGAGGTGGATGTGGTAGGAAGAACTGGGAGCAGGGGGAATTCACTAAGCAGCGATAAAGAAGTGATATAGAGGTGGTAACTTCTCCAGTGTTATCACTTCTCCAGTTCCTATGTTATTCTATGGAGCCAATGTACTAAGATCTATTGAAAGTTGGAGAAATCTTAGTCAATAAGCACCACAGAATAGAGAGATCTTACTGAATAGGCTCCATAGAATAACATAGGAACTGGAGAAGTGATATCACTGGAGAAGTCATCTCCACTTTATCACCTCTTTATCTCCACTTTATCTCCACTTTATCACCTCTTTATCACCTCTTTATCACTCCTTAGTGATTTCCCACCAAGTCGGAGACAAGAAAAACAATTGTGTTGTTTTCAGTGGAGCTTATAAGCCCTTGAATGCTGCAGAAGTCCCTTAACACATTGAGGGGATCTAAATCCCATTTCATTCTATGTAATTTCAGGGGGAGATGCACCAAGGCAGGGATGCCATTGTGGGGGTTACAGGCAGTCCTAGTGTATGGGGCCTGGCCAAATGGGGGACCTGCCTTCCCAATCACACAAGGAGGCCCCTGCAGTGGGGTACTGTGACAAAAGGGGACCCCAGATAACCAGACCGGCTCATGGGGATTCTAGAGGACATCCTGGTGGGCTAGCTTTTTAAATATATCTTGTAGGTAGAGTCGCAGTGAGTTAGAGCACACCTCTGCCACTCTGTTTCATATCATACCATATAGTGAAACAATTCCACAGGCTCCATCTTTCCATACAATTCCAGGTTTCATTGAGATGCTTGAGGTGGGAAGTTTTCACAATCAGAATAACAAAACAAACACATTATGCATAAAAGTTTCTACATATATATATATATTTGAAAATCAACATTCACATTTTTGTCAAAGGCTTTACAGAAATGAAGGGGCACCCTGGTGGAGAAGCACTGCCTTAGTGCATTACCCTCACACACACACTCACACACATTCTTCTTAGTACATCAGACTCATTGAGGTCACTGAGGTCCATGCTAACAGCACATACCCATAACACAGTAACTCATACTCTCCCTCGTTAGAACATTCCCATGTCTCTGACTCAAAGCTATCCCCAATAACCTACTTTTTCACTAAATATCTGCCCATGGATTCAGGTAATCCTGTTTTTCAAGTCAAGGTAATTCCATTGACCTCTTTATCGGCCAGAGAGATCTGAGAATCATTCCAAAGCAAGAAGCTGCAGACAGTGACATAATTATTCATTAGAGGTCCTTGGTGCAAATATTTTTTGGGCTCCTTAAAGCAGAACTACCACCCTATATAAAGTCTCCCCCAATATGGCTACTAGCATCTTAAATGGATAGTAATACTTAACATTTTTAAAAAATGTGTTGTAGGGTTTATCCCCCAAGTAAAACAAGGGTACTTCCACTGCTTAAAGGTGTTTTATTCAAAAGTTATTATAGCTCAAAGTTTAATTTTTTAGGTTTAATATCACAGTGGCCTGAAATTGTACAGTGGCGCTGTTGCTACACCATCCTATGGACAGTTCTGGTCTCTAGACCATAAATCTCCATAGGATGGTGTAGCAACAGCGCCACAGTACGATTTCAGGCTACTGTGATATTGCACCTAAAAAATTCAACTTTGAGCTGTAATAACTTTTGAATAAAACACCGTTCAGCAGTCGGAGTACCCGACTGTAGGTAGAGTCGTAGTGAGTTAGAGCACACCTCTGCCACTCTGTTCCATATCATACCATATAGTGAAACAATTCCACAGACTCCATCTTTCCATACACTTCCAGGGTTCATTGAGATGCTTGAGGTGGGAAGTGGGCTGACTTTATATTTGTACAGGACCCCAGGATTTCTAATGGCTCTAAGGTTTCATAAAGTGGTGATAAACATGCCTGGGAACTTTACAACATGTACTACCCGGAGGGAAGCTACGGGGTGAACTCTATGACGCGATTCTCGGCATAAAAAGGGTCGGGGCTTAATCGCGACGGGGGGTGGTAAAATAAAAGTACACAAAAAGACAGAATAGCCCTGGGGAAGTAGGAGAATAGGACGAGGAGTGGGAGGAAAGGGGCGGGATGGAGCACAAGTGGGCAGAGTTTCAACAGAAACTCCCCACATCCGGCAAATTATACTCTGCCCCGGAGACCCGGTAATACAGTGTTAAATCTGGAGTCTCCACTTTATCACCAGCTATGGTGATAAAGTGGAGATCACTTCTCCGTTGTGATAAAGTCTCCAGTTCCCTTGTTCGTCTATGGAGCCTATGCACTAGGATTTGTCCATCTTCATAGATCTTAGTGCATAGGCTCAAAAGAATAACATAGGAACTGGACTGTTTATCACATTGGAGTAGTTATCTCCTCTCTGTCATACCTTTACCACCATTTAGTCACACCTTATTCCAGTTGTTCTTAATGTTTTTTTTTTCTCAAGGCACCCCTAACATGCAGTCTGGGATTTTGGGGGCACCCCTACCTTTTCATTGGTCATCTATCAAGAAGTATGAAATGAAAGGGTATAAACAGGGCCGGATTTACATCTCAGGAGCCTGTAGGCACAGAACTGTGAAGCGCCCCCCACCCCCCAATTTGCCAATTCCACTGGACACTTCCACAATGCTCATCAGCTCCATATTGCCCCCATCAGCTTCAACTTGCCCCCCATCAGCTCCATATTGCCCCTCACTTTGCCCCCATCATCTCAAAATTACCCCTCACATTGCCCCATCATCTCCATATTCCCTCACATTGCCCCCATCCCCATCAGCTCCAACCTGCCCCCCATCAGCTCTACATTGCCCCCACCATCTCCATGTTGCCCTGACATTGTCCTTTTCCTACCTCTCTCATCTGTGCCTCCTTTGGCACAGTCTTGTAGCTGATGGAGCTCCCCCGCGGTCTCCTATTCAGGAATGCAGAGCGCTGGGAGATGATGTCATCTCCCAGCGCTCTGCATTCCTAAAGATGCAACGAGGGAGCTCACCACCTACAGGACTGTACCAAAGGAGGCACAGACCTGTCCTGCCGAGGAGGTAGGAAATAGGGAACGGGGGCGCCAGTGCCAGCGAGGTGGCTACTTTTTTTTTTTTTTTAATTAAAAAAAAAAAAAGAAATCCCAATGACAGGCGCCCCTCAGTGGCATGCGCCTGTAGGCAGGTGCCTACTTTGCCTAATGGCAAATCCGGCCCTGGGTATAAATACAGTATATTTATTCTAGGTTTCACAATCAGAATAACAAAACAAACACATTATGCATAAAAGTTTCTACATACATATATATAATTTACATATATACATACATATATATATATATATATATATATATATATATATATATATATATATTTGAAAATCAACATTCACATTTTTGTCAAAGGCTTTATAAAAATGAAGGGGCACCCTGGTGGAGAACCACTGCCTTAGTGCATTACCCACACACACTCACACACATTCTTCTTAGTACATCAGACTCACTGAGGTCACTGAGGTCCATGCTAACAGCACATACCCATAACACAGTAACTCATACTGTCCCTTGTTAGAACATTCCCATGTCTCTGGCTCAAAGCTATCCCTAATAACCTGCTTTTTCACTAAATATCTGCCCATGGATTCAGGGAATCCTGTTTTTCAAGTCAAGGTAATTCCATTGACCTCTTTATCGGCCAGAGAGATCTGAGAATCATTCCAAAGCAAGAAGCTGCAGACAGTGACATAACTATTGATTAGAGGTCCTTGATGCAAATATTTTTTGGGCTCCTTAAAGCAGAACTACCACCCTATATAAAGTCTCCCCCCATATGGCTATTAGCGTCTTAAAGGGATAGTACCCTTAAATAGTACTATTACTATTACTATAAGTAATCCTTATTCTTCGGAGACTGACGGACAGGTTTTTTGATTTAAAGCCGTCTATGCAACTGCGCTGTTAGTCCCTTCTGGTGCCTTAAGGCACAGTGCAATACCTCCTAGAGGAGACCGGGATGGACAGTGCAGGCACGCAGATTCTTTGATGCAGCTCACCTCGAGTTTCCAAAGATTCTAGATATTCAGCAAGGAACAAATTTAATCCATGATCAGAAAGAAGAGGGGCTGTCTTATGTGCATAAAACCCTAATGCAGATGCTTTCCCTACAAATAGATCTAAGGAATACAACCATGACGCGTAACCCCATGGATGACAGATAATTACTTAGTAATGTGTTGGAGTCATCTCTAACATCCAGTGATTTAAAAGAATTCTTAAAGTATTCCTATATTTGGGAGATTCCATTGACAATTTCACCAGGGACCTCAAACGATCTTAAAATGCCCCTGATTTATAGCCAGACCTACCACATTGCCCCCCAATGTCCTTTCTCCACATTGCCCTCCACTGTCCTTTCTCCACATTGCTCCCCAATATCCTTTCTCTGCATTGCCCCCCATGTTCTTTCTCCACATTGCCCCCCATGTCCACCTCCACATTGCCCCCAATGACCCCCAGTGTCCATCTCCTACCTCCCTCCATCTGCACAGACCTCTATTAGCAGCTGGTCCTCTCTTCAGTAATGCAGAGCGCTGGGAGATGATGTCATCTCCCAGCATTACTAGAGTGGAGACAGAGAGGGAGTTCAACTGGTAATAGAGGTCTGTGCCAATGAAGGCACAGACCTCAGCTTGTTGAGGGCACCGGGCGGGGGGGTCGCAGGGGGCGGCCGGTCCCCTGGGGTGGTGGGCCCAGTCGCAGACCCCTATTGTTACGCCACTGATAGTCATACCTGTGAACTCTCTGATATATATATCAGTCACTCCCCACCACTTAAGGGCAAACCACACCTCCTCCCCTCCCTATCTAACCCACCCCAATCAAGCCTCACCCACTTTATGATGCAAACCACAGCGTTTGGACCCTCCCAGCTTGGCGCAAGAAGGTTCCCAAGCATGAACAACATCATGTAAAGATGACAGCAATGCAATGGAGATCTGTTTCTCATACAAGAAGCTTAACAACAAGTTTATACAGACAGCGTTAAATAAAGAGCTCTGAGAATGGCTAAAATAAATATTGGATAACCAATAAAAAGAAAGAAAGAAAAACGTCCTTTATGTATACAAGAATCCAGTGCAGCATCAGGTTCTGTGAGCAAAGTTTACAAAGAGATTAAAAATAAGTGGAATGTATTGAGCAATGAGGAAGATTTGTCCCTTTAGAGTTTGGTCATTTCCCTCCTATGAGTTAGATGAGTTCCTCCCCAGTCGCAGCTCTTTAGCTTGATACCGTCGACATAAGAACGTGTTGACGTACGATATTCTTATTTCACCTTTTTGAACAATGTGTCAGAGACCGCTCTACCATTCAAGGCATTTAAGCGCCATTTAAAGGGACAGTAATACTTCATTTTATCTTTATTTTATTTTGTAGGCATTAAAAAAACATGAAGAATGATATAAGTCTTATCTCTCAAACCTTTATGGTTTAAGAGATATTCACAAGCAAAGTTTCCCCCTTCCCCCTTTTACCTAGTGTAAGCAATCTCTTCTCAGATGTGGAATCCAGTCCATAGAACAGACAGATAACAGCAGGGAACAATCTTCTTCCTATGAGAACAATGAAAGCCCTGCCCCCCTTGACAAGCTTTTCAGGATTTACCTTATCTTAATTGGAGATTGTCCCTCTCTGCAATCTACCTGGCACCTCCCTTCTGATCTGGCTGAGCAGTGTTACATCAATAAAAGGGTCATTGAATTACTCTTGAGTCACTGAATTACTCTTGAACTACAACTCTGACAGAATTGAAATAACACTCTCCAAAGTCCAAATACTATGATGATTAATTAGAGCTGCTTTTATTATGAAACATTACTATCCCTTTAAAGCGGAACCACCACCCAATATAAAGTCGCCACCCAATAATTAGGCATATGGGGACTAGCTTCTCAATACTGTTATTATCTGACACAAGTACCACTATCAGCTCCATGCAATGCCTCCTAGTGGAGACCGGGACAGACAGCTCAGGCATCTCTAAGTCAAGATGTCTGCGTGTAAGCCTGGCGGTTAGTCTCTGAAGAAACAGGATTACTTCAGATCGTGGTACTTGTAGCAGATAATAACACTACTAAGAAGCATGTCGCCATACACTTAATTATTGGGGGGAGACTTTATATTGGGTGGTAGTTCCGCTTTAAATGGGAAGTTTTTCTTGTCCCCCGTGGTGAAAATGGTTGGCTCCAGAAATGCACATCTATCCGTTTGTGCCTAAGGCCCATTAGACTGATTTAGGCTCCTTCCACACGTGACATTGATGAAGCAATGATATTTTAGTGATGCTGCCTGTGATGCAAAATAGGCTCATGGGTAATGCTGCGTTTCACATGAGTGACTATTGTCTGGTGTGAACGCCCCAAATTCGAGCATGATGCATCTTTACTGTGTTCAGACAGGTACACGGTAAAAGATTCAGCAGGTTAGATCTGCATGGTAGCCTATGGGATCACTGGCAGATCTTACACGTGAACAATGTTGTTTGCAATGCACGACAACAGCTGGAAAGCCACTGTTGCACACTTACAATAACAACTGAATAAAAATTCTGCATTGGTCTGAATATGGGCTTTTCTTTTATTATTATTGTGCAATTGTTGTGCCCCAAAATTATTCCACTTTTAACTTGAATATATGACCCCATTGAGTGCATTTGGCATATTTTCTTAAGATAATCAGGCCAAAAATAATATCAGACTATTACAAAAATTGCTTTTGGCACATCATAGCAAAATGGATTCCTTGGATTATGGAGACTTCCCCAACAAAATGCATGCAGTACATTGGAGAAGTTTCAAGCATCCAGGGGGTTTTACCCCTTAAAGGGTTAGTAATGCCCGTATTTAAGTTGATGCAGTATTGTAGATGTTAAAAAAAATAAAGTATCTAGAGAAAGTCTCATTTCTCAAACCTTTACGGTTTGAGAGATATTCGCTGCTAAAGTTTCCCCCTCCCTCCCCTTCTCCTGACGTCAGCGCTCTACTGACAACAGGACATCCCGGCCCGGGGACCAGCAGGCGGCTCTGCAGCAGAGCCGAAATAGTGATACTGGAAAATAATTACTTCATTTGAACGGTCTACAAAGTGTACCTGGTTTGCAAGGACACTTTGTAGACCATTCCAATGAAGTAGTTCTTCTTAATTAATGCTACTGCGGCTCTACTGAAGAGCTTCCTCGAGTCGGCCGACATGGATCTCCTTCTGTTAGCTTTACAGCTGACATGGGGGTGGGGACTTTAGTTGCAAATATCCCTCAAATCATAAAGGTTTGAGAGAAGGGACTTTCTCCAAATACTTTATTTTTTAACCTCTACAATACTACATCAACTTACATAAGGGCATTACAAACCCTTTAAGAGAGCTGCTTTTTTTTTTTTTTGCGGAATGGATTCAGGCGTTCCCAAGCGGAGTGTTACCAAGCGGGAGCCCCTGAATTCCATGACGTGCCAGGACTGTCATAGGTCCTTAACGCAAGTTTACCCATGACGGTATTGGCACATCATTGGTCCTTAAGGGGTATAAAGGGATAGTAATGTTTCTACATAAAGTAAGCTTTGATCACACATCATAGATTTTCTACCATGCAGAGCATTATTACAATACTGTACGCTGTCTTGTTCATGTCTAATTATATTATACAGTGTCCCCTTCCACCCCTTTTCACTATTTTATGCTGCCTCCCCTCAGATCTGAAATCCGGTCAACGGACCAGACAGATTGCAGTGAGGGACAATCTTCTGTCTATCAGTATAAGGAAAACACTGCCCCCTTGACGAAGGAGGGTAGTTTTTCCTTATACTCACAGACGATCCGGACCGGCTTGCTGCTGTGAGGAGAGGCAGCGTTACGTATGTAAAAGGGGCTGTAGAGTGACACCTTATAATATAATTAGACATGAACGAGACAGCGTACAGTATTGTAATAACGCTAATCTGTCTGGTCCCACGACCGGATTGCAGCTGTAAGGGGAGGCAGCCAGAAGGGGTGGGAGGGGGATCATTTCAGCTTGAATATCTTTTGAACTCCAGAACTGTAAGTCATTAAACATAGCGCTGCATGTTATAAAAACAATATAGAAGACTCAGGGCTGAACTTTAAACACGAAGATTAGGTATAAAAAAAGGCTGACCCAGGGCCAGATTGCCCAACATGCAAAGTAGGCAACTGACCAGAGCTCCATATTTTGAAGGGTACCTCAGCTGTGCTGACCACACCCTCATTCTGAATTGTGGGTGTGGGCAGAGCAACTCAGTGTCCCACCACCAGTTTTATACCCCTTTACAAGCTATTATTTAACCTCTTGGATGCTAGAGAGAGATCCTGAATGCATTGCTTCACAGTTCATTGGAAATCACTCTAACAACTAAGGGGATAAAGCCATTTTTGACCCTGCTTATCATAGGCCAAGGGTATTTTCTATGCCAGGAAATAGTGGATGGTCTGGGTGTGGGATCAGGTGAGTAACAGGGGTGTGGTCATGGGTGGAGCTAAGGTTAACTAGAGTGCCTTGCCTAGAGGAGCCTGAGATGTAAATCCAGCCCTGGGTGAACCTTACAAAATACAGTTCCTGTAAATTTGATTGGGAGTAAAGATGGTGCCAATTGAGGTTGTGACTGATAAGTGAGTTCTTACTGGCAGGGCAATGAGGTTTGGATAACATAGATATAATCCATTTGTGATTTACATACATAACCCTTTGAATGTCAGATGGGTGTGCAACGCTTTGTGTTTCTCACCCCTCTGGCATGCAAAGAGTTAAATGGCAGTTATCAAGCTTCACTAAGTCTGCTCCTATGGGGCTGTACTGTGCAAGAAAGTGAAGGAGATCACATTTGATGCTTCATCAGTTGGGAGAATTAAACCCAAGCTTTTGTTATTGCTGTACTCTTTGCAAGCCCAACATTTCCAAAGGTGGATCGCCCCTCCTACGTCAGGTTGTTTTACATAATTTAAAACAAGGCACAGAGGAACAGAATGTTCCTAAACTCCCCACTGCCTTCTCCTTGGAGCACAGGGAGAATATTCAGTGCAAGTCACATTATCATTAGGCAGGTGTAGTACTAGGAATTTCATTCCAGGGATTGTTATAGTGCAGAATTGTATTAATACATCCACCCTCAGTTAGGCTGATGCACTAACAAGAATGGGAGTAATTTTGGGGCACAGATGTGTGCAATGCATTGCTCAGTAATGTGTTGCCTACCCATCTGGCACTCAAAGGGTTAAACCCCTGAACATTAGAGAAGTCCTTTATGAGTTGAGAGCAGGCCCGGACTGGCCATCGGGCATACCGGCCATTTGCCCAGTGGGCCGGTCTGGGCGTTTAAAAAAAAATTAATCATTAAACGAGTTTGGGCCGTCTTTCACTTACTGAAAGATGGCCACCTCGTTACAAGTTTCCTGGTGGGCGGCCAATCAACGTGCGTGATTATAAGCTCTGCCCACGATCACCATTGGCCGATAGCCCAACCCTGCGACAGTCAGTGTCAGTGGAGGCCGTCGTCCGCCTCTCCAGGCTGCTCAGCCTTAAATGCCCAGGCCTATTTTTTGTCCCAGTCTGGGCCTGGCTGAGAGAGATCTTAGTGCATAGGCTCCATAGAGTAACATAGGAATTGTGGAGTTTATCACACTAGAGGTGCTATCTCCTCCTTATCACACTTTAGTTCATCTGCCCCTCAGTTCTTCTTAATACACCAGCCTCACTGCTTTTTTGGAGAGATTACCCTCTCTAGGTAAGATGTTCTAGATGGAGGAAGGTTAATCCTTCCCCTGGAGCAGACACTTATGTCTGTCATTTCCTTAATTAAGAGCAACATTTTTGCAGTAAGAATTCCTTGTTCAGTGGAATATCAAAGCAACCAATCAGGTTTCTACTGTTCTTAAAGAGGCAGTATAGGATCTGCATAAGACTTCCCATAGCACTAAATTCCTCCATTGGTCTCCGATAAGCCATGCAGATCCCTGTGATCTGCAAGACCGGGTAATATCATCACTGTGTGAGGAGCTCACTGGTGGTTGCTGTCCTCTGTATAGAAGTCAATTGATGATGGATTCGCTTGCACTGGGCTTCAATTGAGTTGAATACAGAGGAAGCAATGCTCATGAGTGCCTCACTCAGGGCTGATGTTAAGCTGGAGGCTTACAGAAGGGCAACCGAGGGGTTTAGAACTATGGGGACTCTCATACCTCTTGGGGCGCAGTTACACATTTCAAAGGGCATGCTATATTGCTCCTTTAAAGGGGAAGTAACACCTCCCAATAATACCCCCCACACACTAACAATGGCCTTATGAAATTTGTCATCATCAATCAGTCCTGGATGTCATGTTCAGTTGCTGGAAGTTTTTAAAATGGAAAAAGGCAGAATGCATGTTTCCACTTAATCCTTTAAGGACCAGAGGGGTGTGCAACACATTGCTTAAAGGGATAGTAATATTTCATAATAAAAGCAGCTCTAATTAATCATCATATTATTTGGACTTTGGAGAGTGTTATTTCAATTCTGTCAGAGTTATAGTTCAAGAGTAATTCAATGACAAAGTATCCCCCTCCCGCCCCTTTTACTGATGTAACACTGCTCAGCCAGATCAGAAGGGAGGTGCCCAGGTAGATTGCAGAGAGGGACAATCTTCAATTAAGATAAGGGAAAAACCTGAAAAGCTTGTCAAGGGGGGCAGGGTTTTCATTGTTCTCATAGGAAGAAGATTGTTCCCTGCTGTTATCTGTCTGGTCTATGGACTGCATTCCACATCTGAGAAGAGATGGCTTACACTAGATAAAAGGGGTGGGAGGGGGAAACTTTGATTGTGAATATCTCATAAACCATAAAGGTTTGAGAGATAAGACCTATATCGTTCTTCATGTTTTTTTAATGCCTACAAAATAAAATAAAGAAAAAATGGTAAAATTTACTTACCGATATTTTCTTTTCTTCTGTGTCCCTTCCACGGCATCGTAGTGTATGTATGTCTCCTCCTCTCAGCTGTGTAGGACCAATAAAACTTTAAAAGGGCTCTCGCGATAATACCCGTTAGTCAACTTTTGTCCAAGCTGAAAAATATATAATATCGATAGGTTAGTCATAGGGTGGGTATGCCGTGGAAGGGACACAGAAGAAAAGAAAATATCGGTAAGTAAATTTTACCGTTTCTTCTGTGTCCCCTGTCCACGGCATCGTAGTGTATGGGACGTACCAAAGCCATGCCCCAAGGGAGGGTATACAATAATAACAATATGATTCAATCTTAAAAATAATAATTCTTACCACCTAAGTGGAAATGACTGCCTCCAAAACCCTTCTGCCAAATTTCGTCTGTACTGAGGCTTGAACATCTAGCTGATAATGTCTGATAAAAGTAGATACTGACTACCATGTTGCCGCATTGCATATGTCTTCTATGGGTGCCTCTGCCTTGGCTGCCCAAGAAGTCGTCATAGCTCTAGTAGTGTGAGCTATAATAGTTTTAGGAGCTTCACTTCCTGCTTCTGAATAAGCTACTCTGATGCATTCTGAAATCCATCTTGAGATGGATGCCTTAGAAGCCCCTCTACCTTTGAACTTCCCAAAGAAATGAACAAAAAGACTGTCAGTTTCTATGAATTCCTTTGTTCTGGCTATATAACAAGAGATACATCTTACCACATCCAAATTATGTAAGATTCTCTCCTTGTCATTACTTGGGTTGGAACAAAAAGCTGGGAATACAATTTCCTGGTTAATGTGGAAGGATGACACTACCTTGGGTCTGAAGGAAGGTTTAGTTCTGAAGACAATCTTATCCTGGTTAACTATCATATAAGGGGATGAGATAGATAAGGCCTGAATCTCATTTACTCTCCTGGCTGACGCAATTGCTGCTAAAAAGGCTGTCTTTAGGGTTAAGAACTTAATTGGAATGTCTAGTATAGGTTCAAACTTATCCGATATTGTTAATTGGTTTAACACCAATTGAGGTCCCAAGGTGGAATAATGTCCTTAACTCTAGGTCTGATTTTGACAATAGACTTCATAAATCTCTTAATTAGATCATTATCTGCAAACTGGATTGCCAGAATTGCAGAAATGGCTGAAAGTTGGACCTTCAGAGAAGCAGGCTTGAGTCCCTTATCATATCCTGCTTGGAGGAATAACAGAATTTCTGGAGCCGAAATAGAAGATCTAGACAAATTCTTCTCTCTACACCAGGAGCTAAATGTCTTCCAGACTCTATAGTAAATTTTTGTGGTAGATGCCTTTCTTCCCATGATGATGGTATTAATTACTGATCTGGAGAGACCCCTGAGTGATAATGATTTCCTCTCAGCCTCCAAGCCTTCAGCTTCAAGAAGCTTGGGTTTTGATGTTGAATGGGTCCCTGAAGTAGTAGATCCTGACGATTTGGCAGTGTCCAAGGTTCTTCTACTGACATCCTTACCAGTTGCGTGTACCACACTCTTCTGGGCCAATCTGGTGCCACCAGTATGACGCTTGCGTCCTCCTTCCTTATTTTCCTTAGAACTTCCGCAATTAGTGGAATTGGGGGAAAAATGTATGCCAATTGACGGGTCCATGGAAATCTTAGAGCATCCTGCCCTACCGCAGTTTGATCCTTCCACCTGGAGTAGTATCTTCTGCACTTCTTGTTGGTCTTTGAGGCCATGAGATCGATTTCTGGCCATCCCCACTTCTGAGTTATCTGAAGAAAAACTTCTGCATTCAGTGACCACTCTCCCTGATCCAGGGTGTTTCGACTTAGAAAATCTGCCTTTATGTTTTGGACCCCTGGAACATGTACTGCTGTCAAAGACTGTAGGTTCCTCTCGGCCCATCCTAATATCCTTTCTGCTTCCAGAAATAATTTCCTGCTTCTGGTGCCGCCCTGGTTTTTCAGATACATTACCGTGGTCATGTTGTCTGAGTAAATCCGAATTGGTTTCCCCACTAAGTGTTGTTTGAGGTTGATCAAGCTCTTCAATACCGCTCTTAGTTCCAATACATTGATATGTAGAGTCTTCTCCTTCATTGACCATTTTCCTTGTACTGGATGATTGTTCCAAACAGCTCCCCATCCTTGCTGACTGGCATCCGTGATTAGATCCTCCCAAATCACCATCTCCAAGGAAATCCCTCTGGACAGATTTGAGTCTTTTTTCCACCACAATAATTCCTTCTTTAGTCTGGGTGTTGCCGGAATCTTTTGAGAGATATCCTTGCTGTTCTTGTTCCATCTGCTGAGAAAGTAGATTTGAATTTTTCTCATATGAAATTTTGCCCAAGGCAGAACTTGTACTGTAGAGGACAGAACTCCCAAGAGCCGCATGAAATCCTCTGAGGTCTGATTCCTCTGAATAATGAATCTGGATACTTCCTGTACCAGTCTTCTCTTCCGGTCTTCTGACAGGGAGATTTTTCCTTTGATAGTGTCTATGTTGTTTCCTAGAAATATTAGACTTTGGGATGGAATGACTTGGCTTTTTTGAGGGTTTACTAGCCAACCTAGATTTTGGAGATGAGATATGGCATAGTGAGTGTGGGTTCTTGCTTGTTGTTCTGAATCTGAAATAATTAGCAAATCGTCCAGATATGGTACTATATTTATTCCCACTTTCCTCAAATATTCCAGACTTGCCGTCAAAATTTTTGTAAATATTCGTGGGGCTGCCGACAGACCGAAAGGTAGAGCTGTGAACTGGTAATGCTCCCTTTTCTCCGCAAATCTCAGGAACTTTCGATGGATTGGGTTTACTGGAATGTGATGATAAGCATCCATCAGATCTACTGTTGTCAGGAAAGTCTTCATAGGAATCGCCTTGATTATAGATGCTACTGTTTCCATCTTGAAGGCTCTGTATTGTAGGAATTAATTCAATTTCTTCAGGTCCAGGATGGGTCTGTATCCCCCCGATGACTTCGGAACTATGAATAGTATTGAGTATAGGCCTTTTCGTCTTTGAGTCACCGGCACTTCTTCTATGACTCGTTTTTCTTTCAGGGACTGGATGATGTTTGTTAGGCCCAAGGCCTTTTTTGGCTTTTTTGGAATTAATGATCTCTGGAACATGTGGATTAAAGGAATCTCTCTGAATTCTAGCGGGTACCCCGTCTCCAGTACCCGTAATACCCAGTGATCCGATACTGACCTCTGCCATACTTGCAGGAATTCCTGCAGTCGACCACCCACTGGGACCAAAGATGGGGCCCGCCAACCTTCAAAGATACTCCTTGAATCCACCCCTTCCTGAATATTCTTTTCTGAATGATCCTCTCTGGGATGGGGTAAAGGAAGTTTTCTTCTGTTCATATGGCTTATTAGGCTGGTATTTCCTAGTTTCTCGAAAATTATGCCTTCTTGCCTTATAGGTTGAACTCCTTCCCGAGGCATTAGATGAGGGCCTTCTCTCCTGAGGTAGGAAAGTGCTTTTTCCTCCTGTCATGTTCTTGATTAGCTCTTCTAAATGATGCCCAAACAGAAGATTACCTTCGAAGGGGAGAGTCACTAACTTATTCTTTGATGAAGGATCCGCTCCCCATGACTTCAGCCATAATGCTCTTCTGGATATCACTGATAGCGCTGATGAACGCGATGTTAACTTGATTACATCTAATGAAGCATCGCAGGCAACTCCTACAGCTTCTTTGATTACGGCAATTTCTTTCATTAGTCTATGTCTAGAAACGGCTGATTCCACTTTTTCCTTTAACTCTGTTAACCATATTCTGATGGTCCTTGCAATGCAAGCCATAGCAGTAGCTGCTTTTAAATTTTGTCCTAAAATAGAGAACTGCTTCTTTAGTGCACCTTCCATCTTCCTTTCCATGTTGTCTTTTAATGAGGAACCATCTTCCATGGGTATAGTGGTACGCTTAGCTATCTGTGTAATGGCTGCATCTATTTTGGGGGGGTTAATCCAATCTTGAACCTCCTCTTCCTTAAAGGGGTACATTTTTGCAAATCTTCTGGTCATTGCTAACCTTTTGTCACCCTTCTTCTATTCTGATTTGATTATGTCAGAAACTGAATGGTGAATAGGAAATACTGGGCTTTCCTTTTTGTTACCTAGAAAGGCAGTATCCAAGACATCTAACTGATTAGGAGTATCCGTCAGTCCTAGCGACTTACGCATGGCTTTTAAGAGAATTTCCATCTTATCAATATTGAACGATACTGATTCGTCTGTAATTTCACCTTCTTCTTCCGATGAGTATTCAGAAGCGATCTCTTGAATGCTGGATTCTTCTATATCATCATATCTGTTTGAGGTTCCTTCCCCTGGATCCTCTACTCTCTGCCTTTTTCTGCTGCTAGCTCCCTCTTGCATGGCGACAAAAGTGTCTTGCATTGATGTCCGCATCCAGCTTAGAAAATCCTGGAATTGCGCAGGCATTTCTGGTCCAGCAGTCTTTTTTAAACAATCTGAGCAAAGCTTAGTAGACTCTGAAGCTGGTAACTTTGCTTCACAACCCGCACAATCTTTAACTTTCTGGGTTTTGTCTTCTTTGTCCATAGTAGGCTTCTCCTTAGCTGGAGTCTGCTTGACTGGAGCAGACATATTGCTAAAAACTCCAAACTTTATTAACTTAGTTAAAATTCACTTAATCCTAGCCTGTCTGGGGCCTACCTCTACTTCCTGTATATATAGGGTTCCCAGAGGTCACAGGTAACATTGTTAAAGATATCTCATACTAAATATAAAATATAATAACTTATCCAGGCAACATCAGAATTATAACAAGAACATTATTATAATGCTTCTTACCTGAATCTTGACGGGCAGACTTGCTTCCCCCTTGCTCCTACACAAGGCCTTGTTCAGCGCGCGTTTCAGCCTGGAACGCATCCAAAGGAAGCAGCCTCTTTGACCCGCCTCCCTCCAGCCCTCTGCTGACGCAGGGCGAAGAGGATTACTGTCAGCATAAAGCTGACTTCTTCCCCGCCGGCGCCAAGGCGCGAGAGCTAAGGGCTCCGGATTAAAGACCCGGTTGGGCAGCACTCCCGCGGCCATACTCACTGGATCCTCCGCTGGACGCAATACAATTGTGATTTCGAGGTGAGCAAAATGCTTCCACCTCCGTCCTCACAGCTGTGTAGGACCAAATGACTAACGGGTATTATCGCGAGAGTCCTTTTAAAGTTTTATTGGTCCTACACAGCTGAGAGGAGGAGACATACATACACTATGATGCCGTGGACAGGGGACACAGAAGAAAGAAGTATTACTATCCCTTTAAGATTACCATAAACAGTCCTGTGGTCTTGATAGCAACTGTTAGGTCTGCCTCCATAGACAGAACATACAAGGCTAATTGTCTGACCATAGTAAAGTAACTAATGGGGTTATTATGAGGTGTTACTTTCCCCCTTAAAGTCAAAGGAAAGGCCAACGACATATAGGATCTAAAATGGACCTATCACAGTAAAACAAGTTTGATTAAATTTAAAGGGAAAATAATGTCTATATTAAAGGGATAGTAATGTTTCATAATAAAAACAGCTCTAATTAATCATCATAGTATTTGGACTTTGGAGAGTGTTATTTCAGTTCTGTCAGAGTTGTAGTTCAGGAGTAATTTAATGACAAAGTGTCCCCCTCCCGCCCCTTTTACTGTTGTAACACTGTTCAGCCAGATCAGAAGGGAGGTGCCCAGGTAGACTGCAGAGAGGGATAATCTTCAATTAAGATAAGGGAAAAGCCTGAGAAGCTTGTCAAGGGGGGCAGGGCTTTCCTTGTTTTCATATAAAGAAGAGTGTCCCCTGCTGTTATCTGTCTGGTCTTACAACCAGATCCACATCTGAGAAGAGATGGCTTACACTAGGTAAAAGGGGCGGGAGGGGAAACTTTGCTTGTGAATATCTCTCAAACCATAAAGGTTTGAGAGATAAGACTTATATAGTTATTCATGTTTTTTTTAATGCCTACAAAATAAAATAAAGTTAAAACAGAGTATTACTATCCCTTCAAGTGATTGTTCACACAGGCCATTGTGCCAAGGCGACACCTTCATCCTGCACAGCCACCCAAAAATTAGAGTGCATTACATCTTATGTATCTGTTCTTCTGGTGCTGACACAACATTGATGGGTGACATGAACAAGGCTTGCTACAACTCCCCCAGAGACAAGTGATGATCGCCATGAGGGCTGCCGCGTGAAGGTTCAATTGACAGCCAATGAGGCCTCTATCCCGGTGACTCACAAAGATGATTTCCTTGTTGCAGTGCTATTTGCAATAATACAATCATAGACTGTCCCATGTAAGCTTCAGACAATCAAGTAATGCTGATGCCTGTGTGGGCTAGCTGCTTTAACCCTTTGAGTGCCAGAGGGGTATGCACACGTTCTGTACCACTCTGGCACTCTAAGGGTTAAAGTGCTCACCTCCCTGTGTGTTGGGCTTGCAGTGGGAGCTCAGTACCCAGGATGCAGAAGATACCATGTCAGCAGGGGTATCAGTGCTGGTGCTGCTCATGTAAAGAAGCCCTTAAAAGGCTGATGTTCCAAGAAATGGAGCAATTCTGGAGCAAACCAAATGCACCACAGGGGGCAAATAAAAATTCCCATTGATGTAAAAGAGCCTTTTGTACCCTAGATTGCTAAAGACAATGCTTCACAAAATATGTTTGAGACCACTTTAGCATTCAAGGGATTACATGCCCCATTTAAAAAAATAAAATGGGAGTTTGTATTTGTCACCTATTTTGTCCAATATGGCGCAGTTGGTTGTCCCCATAATTACTTATTTTCTTCTAACTACATCAGTCTCTAAATGTACCCCTACTACTTGCATCATGTCCCATAATAACATGTTTTAATTTATTTCTGAATGTCATTGTTTGCAGTTACGCCAATCTAAATACATAGCTCTATAAAATGAGTAGGCACTCAAATATCATTAAAGGGATAGTAATACTTAAAATGTAAATAAAAAAAATATATGTTGTAGGGTTTATCCCCTGAGTAAAACAAGAGTACTCCCACTGCTGAAAGGTCTTTCGTTCAAAAGTTATTAATTTTCAAAGTTGAATTTTTAGGTGCAATATCACAGTGGCCTGAAATTGTACAGTGGAGCTGTTGCTATACCATCCTATGGAGATTTATGGTCCCGGGACCAGAGCTGTCCATAGGATCGCATAGCAACAGCGCCACTGTACAATTTCAGGCCACTGTGATATTGCACCTAAAAAATTCAACTTTGAAAATTAATAACTTTTGAATGAAACACCTTTCAGCAGTGGGAGTACTCTTGTTTTACTCAGGGGGATAAACCCTACAACATTTTTTTATGTTTCAAGTATTACTATACCTTTAAATTAAATGAACCACACTAGAACTGGATACCTTTATCACCAGTTCTGACTTCACATTTCTCCCATAGACTTCAACAGGAATCTGTGAGATAAAACCAGGGATTACATTTATTACCTGCAATGGAAAATATCACACTGCAGATGAAAATGGAGGTTGTGATGTTCAGTGCAAACTCCAATAACTAGTCTGCAAACGTGCCTGTCAGCCAATCATGTTTGGCTAATGATGATGTAAGTTAGCCAACAGTGTCCCAAGACAGGATCACCAGGGAAAGTGCAGGGCACCACAGGAAATGTTTAAAGATGATTTGAACATGTCATCATTGCTGTTTCTTCCCAATTGCCAACTACTTCACTGCTGAAATCAATAAAAGACATGGCCATATGGTATTAGATGAATTTCCAGTTAGGCAAACTAGGTAATTTGTCACTATTTGTTTGTATACAAAGTAGGTAACACCTATATTTTCAAATTTGACGTATGTCATTTGTGCTGCTGGCCATACTCAAATTTACAAATTTAAAGTCCTCTTAAGTAACACTTAACCCAGGGCTGTCCAAGTTCAGTCCTCAGGGGCCACCCACTTTACAGGATTTAGGGATTTCTCTGATTAAGCACAGGTGAGTCAGTCAGAATGAATGATCCACTGATTAACTCACCTGTGCTTAATCTGGGAAATCCTTACATCGTGGCCTGTTGGTGGCCCTTGAGGACTGAACATGGACAGCCCTGATTTAATCTACAGTATACTAAGACAATTCTAAAGCATAGTGTCTAAGGGATTAAGAACTTTGTTTGAACATGTATGTTATAAGATAAAGCTAGAGTGGGTAACCTGAGTTCCTTCACCAGGGCCTCAGGTTGTCTACCCCGGGCTAAGGGTATTTTCTGTACCAGGTATCGGTGGATTGTGCTGTGGATGTGGACATGTGAAGAATGCTGGTGTGGCCATGGGTGAGTCTAAAGGACACTTGGTTATCTTGGTTAGGGTAGCCTGAGATGTAAATCTGGTCCTGTCTATGGCAGGGATGCTCAGAAACGTTCCCTTAGAGATCCATCAACACTTTGAAAGCCAGAGATCTCTGCAACCCATTGCAAAGCAAATTGTTGCACAGCTCTCGGGCAATCAAATGGTTAATCATGAAGGTCAATTACCCTTTATGGCAGGGAAGGGAAAACTGTGACTCTTCGGTTAACTTAGTAAATTCAAGATGCCAGTTGAATGATTAATACATTTGCTCATCAGGGAGACTCAGGGACTCAACCACCTGAGACACCATAAAAGGCCTATTTATCAATGTGATATAAATATTTATTTAAAAGTCCATTTTTGTTAGTCTTCATAGAAAACATGGGGCACTCTAAGCTGATGTCTGTGGCACATCAAAGTGCCATGGCACCCTGGTTGAGAATCACTGCTCTATATAATTGATGAAGGAGAGAGTTTCTTCACATGGTGTAAGGTGATGACCATTGTGGGTCATTCCTAGATGTCTGGCAAGAACAAAACATTAGTGGAATGGTTATGCAAAACCACAAATCAAGCAGGACTTCTCCTTCTGCCTTTCTGGTACAAGTGGCACCCATTTAGAGACTAAAGAAGCATTTAACAGGAGCAGAATATATAACAGGGAGCACTGAACTCTCTCACCTTAAGATTTTGGATCTTCACCCTGAGACCCTGAGATTTGGGCCAAAACCCTGAGAGTTCCCAGGTATGTCAATAGATCATAAAATAACTTAAAAAATCTAGGCAATGCACCACCCACCAGTCGTTCCCCCCACAACACCATTGGAAATTTAGGGAGGTATGCATTCTGGCAGCCAAAGGGTAAATTACTTAAACACTCCTAGCATAAAGGTGCATCCGATTTTGTTTGGAGGAGATACAAGTAACAGAGAATCATAACATTAGAACACACAATTAGATAGTTCGTTACAAATCCAGAAAATGTTTACAGCGCTTCACGGTATGCTAACCAAGATTTAAAGGTACACCTACATACACGTTCTTAAATAGTGTTCATTTCACATACAGTATTCCTATTTTCAATCCAGGATTATTACATACACTCCTTTGAACTTAAGGCAAACGCTCATATTTTTTTCTATTTTGTATTAGCTAAATAGAGGGAATAGTATTTATCCTTCCTATAGGGCTTCCTGATAAATTCATTCAGTTTTCATATTAGTCATTGTTTCCTTTTAGTAACTTTCAGGCGTGATGGGATTTGTTGGCCATCAGCAAGTCCACCACTTTGTCCTAATGATGGCCAGCTTTGAGGCCATGCATGCGTTCTTGGACTACACAATCCCCTGCCTGCCATTAGTTGGCTGAGGATGATGGGGCTTACAGTTCGGTAAAAGCGATGAGAATTCACATTTCACACCCAGGCCGTAAAGGCACTGCGCATGCGTAGAACGTGCAGCGCCAGAGGGCAGGGCGCTATCTAAGGAATCCTCCAAGCTGACTGTCTTTGTTGGTAGGCGTGGCTCACATTCTGGGACGCGAGGACAATTCTACACAACGGGCCGGGCTGTAGGGGGCATATCTCGTGCGGTGGGTGGGGCCTCATCTGGTAGACAGCGTGGTATGCAGCGCCTTCTAAACAATGGGCGTGGCTCTCAGTAGAAGGCGTGATTTCCAGTAGCAGAGGGGGTGTGTCTCGGCGTTCGGTGTGTGTCAGCTCCGCGCCGTTGTACGCCATTTGGCGGAGAGAGTGAGGGAAAAGCAAAGCGAGCGGCGGATTTATAAATTGTCTCTGAGGTGAGGTCAAGGTTCGTGGTTTCCTATCAACCCTCCTACCCCCGGGAAACCAGAGGCCTCTACCTATAGCCCGTCACACCTTCCCCCCAGCGGCCTACAGCCGCTGGCATATCCCGGTCCCCTCACAGCCCCTTGACACACACACCCCGTCCCCATACCCGTTTCATTCACATTTCTCACTTCCCCGGTCTCATGTCGGGTTTGACTAGCTTCCCGCTCCAGCATGGCCAGTAAGCTAAGGCCGTGGGACCCCGCTAATACTCCTCTGCCTGCACAGGGCCCCGACCCTCGGCCCCGTTGATCAGCCAGCTCCTGTACCATGTCCACCCCTTCTGGACACTCGCACTTTCTCGTCCCTCCCAGACCCACCAATGGCTCCAGCTCTGACACCTCAGTCGGGGAGCGGCTGTCAGCGGCCCCCGGAGGGGAGACAGGAAGCCGGTCTGAAGAGTTTCGCCGGCGGCGGCACACTATGGACAAGGATAAGGCCGAGCACCGCTTCTTCCGCCGCAGTGTTATCTGTGACTCTAACGCAACGGCTCTGGAATTGCCTTCCAACCAGAGCATCGTAGGCTCCCCGCCCGAGTCCGAGACCGGCCTGCAAGTGCACGTGTCCGAGGAAAGCCAGAGTTGCCTCCCTAAGCCGGCGAGGCCTGCCACCCCACAGCATGGGAAAGGCCTGGAGGAAGTGCAAGTCCTAGGGCTGTCTGCCCCGGACAGTGGTCAGCCGGCTGCTCCGCAGGTCCAGGAGGAGCAGCCGTCAGAGACACCGGAGGACAAGACATGTAAACCTGCCGAGCAGCAAGAGGAAGAGAGCGGCCGCAGCTCTCAGGAGAAGCTGGCAGATGAGAACGAGGAGCTGGAAACCAAAGCAGTGGGGTTCTCTCCGGATGGCAGGTTCCTTAAATTTGATATTGAGATCGGGAGAGGCTCCTTTAAGACCGTGTATAAAGGACTGGACACCGAAACCACTGTGGAAGTAGCCTGGTGTGAGCTTCAGGTGAGAGGGAAAACGGCGGTGGTCCAGAAACTTGTGGGGTTTGGCACTGTATCATACGAGTTCTAGGCTTGTGTGATCTACATAGTGGTTGGTCAACCCGAGGTTCCCCAGATGTTTAGATATACAACTCCCGTCATCTTTAGCCACCACAGCTTAGCTGGATTTGGTGGGAATTGTATTCTTGAACCGCTGGAGTGCCGCAGATTGCCTACAGCTGAATTAGTGAGGAGCCAGAGGTTGGGACACGAGTTTAGTGTAAGCTTGTCTTTGACAGGAGCTGTGACACTTGTTGAAATGGACAGAGACTGTGACATGGCTGAGGTCTGTGACTCTAGGGCAGTGATTCTCAACTAGGGTGCACTGCCACAAACATCATCTTAGGGTGCCCCACATTTTCTATGAAAACTAACAAAATGGAGTTTTAAATAAAGATTTATAGAAATTGTTCTGCACAGTGTTTAGTTTTGTTACTATGATTGTAAGACCTAATAACTATATTTATGTATTATTTCCTTCATATGTTAGGGGTGCCCTGAATGTTCTGGATTACGTGTTAGGGGTGCCCCGAGCAAAAAAAGATTGAGAACCACTGCTCTAGGGACTTTGCCATTAGTCTCAACTAATATTTTGAGGTAGGGCAGTGTTTCTCAACTCATGTCCTCAGGACCCACTAACAGGCCAGGATGTGATGATTTCGTTGTTAGAACACAGGTGAGTTAATCAATGTGAATGAACCTCTGATCACCACACCTGTGCTCTAGCAGAGAAATCCCTAAGTCCTGGCCTTTTAGTGGGAACTGAGGACAGAAGTTGAGAAACACTGAGGTAGGGGCTGACATGAGATGGGTTCATAGTCTGTTGGGGCTAGTACTTGAGTGGGCCTCTGGAGTCCCTAAATCTAGGGCAGGATTGGGTAACCTGAGGGCCTTCAGATGCAGATTATGGGATTTGTAATCCAAAACAGTCAGAGGATCTCTGGTTCAGCACTGATCTAGGAACTGTGAAAAGTATAAACATAATTGGGCAGAGCAGGCTCTGTGGCATAAGTGGGGTCTAATGTAATTGAAAAATAGGTATTTTTGACATGGTGTGTGACAGTGGCTTCCTGCTCTATCCTCAGCGATGCCCAACAGGCCTTGTTTACATAGTCTCCCTTATTGTGCACAAGTCAGATGATGGCTTCCTGATGGGAGTACCTGAGAATAGGCTTAGGAACCACAGACACACACTGACCAAATACTGTGACTCGAGTAAAATATAGGGTCTGTGGCTGCAGGGGATGCAACCCAAGTGGGATCCGTTGCCTGTCCCTGAAGGGGACTAAACAGTCAGTTGGCCTAATGTAAAGGTGTTGTATTTTTTTTTCTTTGTGTGTGACATGGTGATTAGGGTCCACAGGGTTTGGAGATGGATACAGTATAATTATATACAGAAGTGTACAGGTGAGCGCTATAGATAATAATCAATGTACTCCACAATAGTATTATCCTAAAATGCCTAGTAGAATCTACATAAAATATGATCCTCAATAATCCACAGTATTAATAATTTATTATGAATATAGCAGCTTCAAAAACCCCTACTTCATAATAAGGAAAAATATATCTATGTATAAAATTTGGGTGAACGCTAAGAATACTGCATTTTCCAGAGTCAAATAACACTATTTAAATGTGAAATGTATGAGAATATCCTCAATTTCACATTCAGTATCTTCAACTGTGAGTATATTCTAACTTTTATACATTGTGTGTATATTGTATTAACGCTTTGTATAATTGATATATTGTTATTTGACCTTGCTCTATCTACACAGTTTTATATTATTTACCACTATCTAACATTGTGACAAACATATATCTATTGTATCTGATAATGCATTATTCTTAGAGCTCACCCAAATTTTATATATAGATACAGTAAAATTATGTTGTCCAGGCTTTGTACAATCTTATACCACAGTACCATATAGCACAACGATCATGAAGTCAGGAGGTATTCGCAAGAGCTCCAGAGTCAGTAGTGCAGGCCTGTGACAGGAGGGTCATTGATAAGGATGTGATGTGAGAAATGGCACTGGGGCCAGTGGGCTGAGAATTGTGTGTAGTAGCACTGATGGGACAGTTCTGAATTGTTTTGAGTGGCGAGATGACATGTAGCTGACACTATTTTGACAAGTAAACAGAATTGTGGGGTTGGGGGCCTTACACTGTCCAAAGGGAATCTATATGAGTTGAGACTATTGAGATGAACTTTGTCTTGTATAAAGAGAAAATGTCACTCTTAAAATGAGTCACTGTCTCTCACACACAAACCCCACACATGCTTGAGGGTTTTAACCTACTTTAGGTTATTACTTCAGGTGTCTTGGTGCTCATCCCTCTTCTACCCCTTGATCTGCTGCATGCCTTACACTGCATAACAGAAATTCCAATGTCCCCTTCTCCTCTGACATCTTTGAATTCCAGTCTTTGTCCATAGCTTTTTTTTTTTTTGTGTGTTTTTTGTTTTTTTTGCAGTTGTAGTCTGTTTGACCTTCAGCTGTTGTGGACTACAACTCCCATCATTCCCACCCAAAAGACAGCTGTTTAAGAATGGTGGGAGTTGTAATCTCCAACAGCTGGAAGTCCAAAACATTGTAAACACTTTTCTTTCAGAATATTAATCTCTTAAATGCTATTTCTATCATCCCAGTGGTTAGTTTTAATTTGTACAGTGGCATCAAAACAAAATGTATTCCAGTTGTATTGAATGAAATTGCAGACCTACTGTTCTGTGTAATGAAGGGGGTGTTAATGGGTAAATGCTTTTCTGACACATTTTGCAAACTTGAATGGGATAGTATTGGTGCTTGTGGTGATAGCGTTTTGGCCTCTCCAGGCTTCACATTTACACTCTGTGACAGATGTTGGCTCTTGTCTACCAGTCACATAGATACAGAGGTTTTCTTCCTAGCTGCTGGGATCTCAGGCACTCTGTTGTGATCATTACGTCTGTAATGTTTTTATTTACGTGGAATCCTATTTTTGCGTTGGTTACTTTATTTTTAAGCTCATATTTTCATATAACATTAATAGATGTATCACCACATAGAACAGTAAACTATGTTGGAACCTCACTCTCTAAACCACAGATCCTATAAAAGGTTAACCCTTTGAGTGCCAGAGGTGTACGCAATGCATTGCACAACACATTACGTACCCCTCTGGCACTTAAAGGGTTAAAGAGCTCCCCCAGGTAGAATCGCTTACCTACTGGCGGCGCTCTGGCAAAGCAATACTTCTTCCAACAAGTGAAATACACAAAGGGTTCTGTGCATTTATTGTACTACATCAATACTGCTAATACGAATGCCTACAATTCAAAAGATAACATGCAAGAGGAAAGCTGCAGACACAGAATGGTAATTGGAATCGGAGGATAAAAGTGGGGTCAGCAGTAGAAGTGCTGGAAGAAACCTGAAACCCCTGTCTGTCTGGAGATTATTCCCCCTCTTGCTAATTCCATACTAAAACTACTAAGATTTCCTTCTGCTTAACTCTTTCAGTGCTTGTTTGTACAACTGACTTAAATATCTTACTCTCTCGATTTTCTGCATGATTGCTTCAGATTTTTATATACACCTATTATTGCATGATGCTATAATTGTATCAGATGACCAGCCTGATAAACAGGATGCGCACTGATATGAATGCAGGAAATGGTGTTTAACCCTATGAGTGTCAGAGATCTGTTTGTTTCTTGTCTCTTGTATGCTTTGTATTTGTTTTATTAATAGAACATTATTGTCTCTCTTGTATGTTTTTGTATTTGTTTTATTAATAGAACATTGTCTAATTACTGGCCAATCTTTTAAATTATAAAAGCATGGTACCCCCTTGTACTTTATGTATTTCATTCCTCAAGTGTATTCGTAATGACAAGAAAAGACCAAGCACATGTCACTGGAGTATTTTTATTCATAAATTGGTTTTACCCAGTGCATCAAAACTTGAGCCCTTGGGATGGTAAAGAGGTATCCAACGCATTGCTTTTAGTAATACTCGACACCACTGTAAGATCCAAAGCGGTTATGAATTTGGTTGTGCTTTGACTTTTGTATAAAGCGCTACTGTGGAGGGGGAAAAAGTAGCAAATTAGTCATTGGCTATAGAAGTACTTATTATAAAAGGGCTTTGAACGAGTTTTGGAACCACAGTGTGTGATTGTTCACTTAAAAGGCACTCATGTAATTGAGTACTCATTGAAGTAAGTGCAGGGGGAGCCGATCATGTCTTCAGTCACTGGAAGTTTTTTATTTATATTTTTTTACACTCCAGTGAAGGTAAATAGATAATTGACAGTTATAAGCTGTTTCTTTGTCTACAAATTCTAAAGTAGAAAATACTAGATATATGCAGCACCAAACCTTATTAAGTCTGCGGCTATGGAACCCTGAATCTGCTCTCCGGACTGTCAGTATTTGTGGGGGGGCTCATAAAAAGTGACTCCCTCAGCTGACAGTGTGGGCTGGAACTCTTGACCTGGATTCATTAGGGTCCTTGCAGGAATAGTTTGATTAGACCTGCGCTAGTAAAACTCCCTGGTCATACTGTTACATGTGTTCTCTCTTTAAGGACAATCCGATGTCACACTTGTTTTCAGTGGATCAATAATGAACATTGCTGTTGAATGGTCTTTACCGCATCGCTTGTTAGAGGTGATGCAGTTCACCATGCCTCCTGATTTTGATACAGTCAGTGTGGTTCTGTTCCTAGTTTCCATTAGTTGGTGTCTAGCTGAGTACTTTCACATAAACTCCTCTCTAACGTTGTAAGCACATAACAAACATTGCTTGGGGGGAAAAACAGCAACTTTACTTTTAACTAAATCCAAGCCATTGTGTACAATTTCTGTACCTGAATAAATGAACTAAATCGGGGGAGGACAAAATAAAATGTGGAACTTTCAATTCCCATACTTTTTATGAGCCAGGTAGGGTGTATGTATACAGCTGTAAATAAAAATACCACTAAAATGTAGGAGCCTGGGCTCCCAGGCTTCTGAGATTTCTCAACTCCTTCCTTATGAGCCAACAGAGCAACAACTTCTGATCCACCTTGTGTGGCACAGAACCACCAGATGGATTGCCCTGCAGTATATTTTACATGACTCTTTCAGCTGTCATCCTGGCACTCACACAGTTTATTGCAATTCTAATAACATGTTATTGAGTTAATTGTATAATTTACAGCCATAACTTATTAAATGTCATGTGTATTTTATACTGTTGACCAGGTATACAATATTTGAGCATATGTTTGCAAACCTGATTAAGCGGTTATTGACATGAAAGTAAAACAATAAGCTGAATGGAATTTGGGTTATCACCTTTGAAAAAAATGCAAGCCATCATCCCTAGCGGTAGTGAGGAGACCTTTTCGCAGTCAATATGCACATACATCTTTCCGGACCCTCTGCTAGTGGGGGGTCAATCAGCTCATTGTCTCTAGGTTTAGAACAGTTATGTGCCTGCATCATTTTTCTACCACTTTTCTGTTTTATTATTAACTGGTCACCTCATTGGCTGGCTTCCAAAAACTTTAGCAGTTTACTTAACCTGTTCACTGCTAGTATTCAGCAGGGTGTTGTCCTTATATGACATCTGAACACCTGTTGCCCTTCTAAATTAAAGGGAAAAAAAGTTTTTTTTATGTAATACAAACTCGCAAAGATGAATGTTACTCCACTACTCAGTTGAACATGGTAAACCTGTTTTGGCAGTTGTCACTTTTAACCCTTTTCAGTATGCTGTGCATCTCTCTGATACTTGGCATTTAAACTAGCTATCTTTGCGTTGATGAGCAATAGAAGGGCTGCATGTTAACCACCATATAGCCCTATACTGTATAATAGTCACTTTTTCAGTCTGTAATTTGAAAGCAGACTTAATCCAGATATGTGAGAAATTCACTGGACCAGTGCATCATACTATCAGGGTTGGATTGATAGTCTTGCAGTTCAGCACCCCAAGTGGAACAAGTAATCATTGACAGACGTGAAAATGCCACTAAAAACTCTTGGCGCTTTGAACCCTTTGGAAAATTGAGTTGTCTCTGGAGACTTGTGTTGAATGCAAGGGGTTAAATAGAAGTCACAAAGAGATGAACAATCTCCCCCCCCCCCCCCCCCCCAGGCACTACACCAAGCTGATTTTCCAAGTAACATGCTTGGACTGTTACACAAACAATTTCTTATGCTTTCTAACCTTGTGATACATAAATGAGATAATTAAGATTTTTGACTTTGTCTTCTCAAGAAGACAACATTTTTCACAGTCACATAGAGATCATGCAATATTCTTCTCCCTGATGTTTGCAGAGTCACTTAAAGTAAGACATTAACATATATCTATATATCTCAAACTAGTTTTCTAAATAAAATTGCTAGTACAGCAATGGTAATATTCAAAGATCTTTCAAAATATGCAATGTAGTTTTTAGGTAATGGTGTCCCTTTTAACTCCTTGCATGACAGAGACCTCTCCAACACATTGTTTTGCAATACTTTGCAGATGTGTCTAGCATTTAAATGGTTAAACTTAAGAATAAAAGAAATCTGTCACCCAACTGGGGATGATGGCATATGTAGTACCACAACAGCTGGAGGTGCCTATTTTGGCTACTCCTGTTCTATAAACCAGTTTCTCATGTGTGGGACTTGTGGATTATGGGGGGGGGGAAACAAAAAAACGAAAACAGATTCTGGTAAGTTTATTTTTGTTACAACTTTGCACTCCTCATGCCCTTAGTTTGCTAAGCTCTGTGCACAGTACATTCCCATTCAGGCTTATAATGTAATCCATAGCTGGCTTTATCTGAGACCTATGAGGTATGTAAGGGTTGGCAACACTAGCAGATCTTGGCAAGTGATGCAATAAACTGAATTGGCTGCTTTTCCCCCCTTCAGTAAATGATCCGAAAAGAGTTGGGTTGGCCTGTTCACCCATTACATCACCTGCTTATCAGTTAGTGCATAAAGAGCCTGTTTTGTAATGTTGACAGTCAGCTGTGGTTGATGTACAAAGGAAGGTGACAACTCCACAAGAGGATCTGGAAGTGCTGAAGGAAGCAGAACGGATGTTGGTTTCTTCATTAATGGGAGCTTTAGTAATACATAGGAACAATGAATGAAGAGGCCAGGCAGTTGTGACTAAGGGAGCATTTCCGTCACATTCTATGAATGGGCAGGAAAGGGAGGTTATACGAGCCTGGCCCCAGGTGTGCTTCAGGTGAGACTGTATATTTGGCCTTCTTAGCCCTGTCAGTGAGTCAGAGTTTTTTAGGGAGTGTAAGGACATTCATATCTGTTCACAAACACTTGCTGTTGGTTCACTTCTTTCACCATTTGCAGGAATTCCAAACTGATTAGCGGGGTTGCGTTTGTGTAGTCTATGGTTGCATGGACTCTTGGTATTTACAATGCATTCTGTCCCTATCTTTATCCTCTTTGCCAAATAGAGTGCATTCACATTATTTTGACAAAGGCATTCTTTTGGAGTTGGCAAAAAAAGAAAAAAAAAAAAGAACAATCTTTTGACTTGTGTACATAGGCTGAAAGCTTTTTCTTTTAACCATTTGAGTGATAACTTGTGCATTGCTATTTTCGGAGCACCAAAATGATTCTCAGAAACCAGGCACATGTCATATAAACACATTAGGCCTCGGGCTTAAAGGTCAAGAGAAGCAATCCTGATGCAAAATGATGTGCAGAAATTCCAGTTGATTTAATGGGGTGTTCATCTCCTAGAATGCTAGGTAGGTCTCCAACACACTGCTCTGCAGTGTTATATCCCTTTATTATTCAGATGTTTAAATCCCCATTTAACTCCTTGCAGAGCAATGAGTTGTGTACGTCTGGCACTCAAAGTGTTAAATAATTGGGAATTTGCAGTTGTCCCCTATGGTGCTGTTGGGTTTGCTGCAGGATTGTTCAGTTTTTGTCTTTATGCATAAGTCCAATTGAGGTTAAAAAAAAAAAAAAAAAAAAAATATATATATATATATATATTTTGTGTAAGGCAGGAATGGGCAACAGCTGTAGGGCCCTAGGTAGCCCATGCCTGGTGTAAGGACTAGTATATCAAATAGGTGCCATACTTTCAGAACCACAAAATCGCAGAAGATCAGGAGCGGGCAACATGTGGCTCTTTAGCAGCTATCAATCTAATACTGCCATTGGCTGTCAGGCACAGTATATTAACAGATGGAGAGCTATAACATACTAACACCTCAGTATAGCAAAGCTTTGACATACAGTGCACATGTAGCCTTTTCTTGTGGATGTTTTTGCCTTTTCAGCAGTGGTGGATACGTTTTTAAGAGCTTTTGTTGACTCTAGAAACATTTTGGATAATTTTGTATACATTAATATCTAATATTTGTTAAATTGCAGTCTGTAACTTTGTACAAGGCAGTGAGTAGGTCAACTTCCTTTGTACCTCAATAATGTGTATATATTGGATCACCTCTACTTTCAACACAGGACTTTAATGTTATCCATTGCCCAACTTTAGTACATTTACAGAACACAACCTGCTGTTTAAAGGGACAATAATGTTTTAATATGAAGGAAATTATTTGTGTATTAAGCTGTGTACAACAGTACCACCTGGTGCCCAGACAGCTTTTTTGCATTTTGTTGGGGAGCAGACTCCCTGGCCATGTTTTTCCTCAGAAAATTATAGTAACTGCACTAGCACTCCTATGGAAGTATGAGCTGTAATAACTTTTGATTAAAGCATCTCCCAACAGTTAGATTGCCCGTTTTCCTTGGTGGGAAGCCCAACAATATATGCAACTTATTTATTTATTTTTTTACATTTTGGTTAATAACTTTATTATAGCTTGAATATCTTCACAAACTTGTACCCTTCCCTGCAAATGAATAATTGTTGTGTGTGCGTGCACGCGTGACATAAATGCAGCTCGAGTATTACTATAATACTTTTATTATTCCTTCATAAATTCCTGAACTAATGCATACGATCAGTGCTTGGATGTGACAGTGCTGTTGATATGTACACTATATGCAGTTTCCACGCACGTTATAAAATGAGTATGTTACATGACCTACTCTTTTCTCCTCATTTCATTACATACGGTGTGTAAACAGGTTTGTTTCTCTGCCCTTTTCATATTGTTTTCCATAGAAATAATTCATGTTAATCTTTCCCAGAAATGAATTTGAGGAGACCTGCTTATCACATGCTGAAGCTTTTCTGTGCTATTTACATCTGCTTTTAGTGAGCATTAAGGATCAGTCTATATGAATGATTTTCTGACATTTAATGGGAATTTAAATTCCCAAATCTGTTTTAACCTCATGACATTTTAATATAACCCACAGATCTTTAACTAGTGCATTGCCCAACCCTTTGGCATACCAAAGGTTAAGATCTATTTGTGGTTTACTGTGTAGAAAATTTGCCAGACTGACACCATATTATCAAGGATAATTTCTCAAACCATGGGGGAATAGAGGACAATTTGCTATCGCTACTATGGAGCGCACACACACAAGATCCTCTTCCTTAACTCTTTCAGTGCCATAGGGATGTGTAATCGCATACCTCTGTGGCACCGAGAGGGTTAGATAATGGCAGTGAAAACTATATATCACAAATTTGCTGCCACTTTTGTAGTGACTGAACCAGCTGAGCCAGCTACCTGACAATGTGCTGATTCAGGTAAACACATGACTCTCAAGGTATTTCAACTGAGTAAAGAAAAGAGAGTCCACATTAACCCCTTAATGTCCAATGACATTCCAGGACGTCAAAGGTTTTGGTCTTAAAGGAACAGTGATGTTCCTGGCACATCGTGGGTTAAATGATCAGTGTGCCTGAAGGTGTGCTGTGATCATGCCAGGAGGCTGAAGCTGACTGGTTCTGGGCTGGAGCAGTCAGTTTCAGCTTCTTCCCATAGCGAGCCGACACGTATTTGTTCTCATGTGTCGGTTCAGCAAACGAAGCTGCTCTCTGGTCTACTTTTGTAAAAGGAGAAAAATAAAAATTTATAGAAGGCTTTATCCCCCTGAGTAACAAGTTAACTGCCACTTCTGAAAGGTGTTTTATTCAAAAGTTGTTACAGCTCAAACTTGAATTATTTATGTGCTTTATATCAGTGGCTTGAAACTATACAGTGGCGCTGTTGTGACACCATCCTATGGAGATTTATGGTCAGCTGACCGGAGCTGTCCATAACATGGTGAAGCAACAGCGCCACTGTATAGTTTCAAGCCACTGTGATACTGCACATAAAAAGTTCAAGTTTGAGCTGTAATAACTTCTGAATAAAACACCGTTCAGCATTGGGAGTACCCTGGTTTTACTCAGGGGGATAAAACCCTGTACCTTTTATTATTTATTATTATTCTTTTTTTAATACATATTAAGTAATACTATGTATACTATATATGTGTGTGTATGTATGTAGGAAGTTGGATGTCTGTAGTAGACCACGGCTGTATAGAATTATCATGATAGAGAGGATGACTATAGGGAATACTGAGGCGTGGTGGGATCTAACGGATGATAAGTAAACAGACAGAACAAATTTCAGTGTATCAGATAGGATAATGATACTGTAAGACTCTGAATTGTGAACTCCTCTATGGGATCAGGCACGATGTACAGTGAAAAGAGAAGTTGTGATATGAACCTGTTCCCACCCTCTGCACAGAGCCCTGGGCCTAGGTGCCATTGCTAGATTGTTTCTTGATTAAGGGAGCAGTGGATGTGAAAAGGCTGAAGTAATGTTTCTTGTAATGGGAGCCCTTGAAAAGGCAGTAATAGAAGCCCTCAGAGTGCATAAGTAAGATTAGATGTTAGGCCTCAGAAATAGATGCATACCTTTTATTTATCTTTCAAAGGGCAGCATGTAGAACAAGGTTTTTAACCCTCTGAGTGCCAGAGGGGTACGCAACGCATTGCTTTGCAATGTGTTGCGTGCCTCTCTAGCACTCAAAAGGGTTAATGGTGTATAATCCTAAATCCTTTTTAAGGTGTTATCCTTGCATTAGTCCTTAACCCTTTGAGTGCCAGAGGGGAACGGAATGCAGGGCTACTGCTGGATCCTGGGCAGACCTCCTGTGCCACTCAGATAATCTGTTTTAAGTCCTCATTTTATGTATTTTAATAACTCTGCACTACTAAATCATTTTCTTTAGTTAAACGGCAGGTATGGTTACACTGGGTATGAAAGGTAAGTGGCCTGCAGCCATACGTTGTGACCCTCTCTATGCATCTCAAAACCGTGAAAGAACTTGCAGTAAGCTCTCTGAGTGAATCTTCTTCATTCAGGTTATAAGCTTTACACCTTCAGAAAATATATCCATTTAATCTGTTTATTTTGACCTTTCTGCTGCTGACTGTTCTTCATATTGTTTCCTGCGGTTTGAATTATTGAGATTTGCTAAGCACCTAAGTGGATATACACATTTAATAAATAAAACACATCTAGTACAGAGGTGTTCAGCCCTCTGGCTGTTGCTGGACTACAGCTCCCTTTATTCAGCTGAGGATGAGGGAGATGTAGTTTGGCAACAGCTGGAGGGGCTGCCGCAGTCTGTGGTCTGGTTACCCCTTTGTGTCTGTAGAGGTGCTGTCAGCAGAGAATGAGCTCATGCATCACAGACGGACTCCACAGATGACATGGATAAGATTTCATGCTGGCTTACACTAAAGAACTAGATCTGCAGAGCTCTGCATGCTGCCCTATTTACCATCTTTCACTGGCTATATTTAGCTTGCCCTTGATATTGATTCCTAGAAAGTGATTTCTTTTGTCTTTGCTTGAGACTTATAAGGCCTATGTAAATAAAATTCACATGAAGATGTGGCACATTGCTTTAAATTGCTCTGCAAAATTCTCTTGTACAGGACTAGACATTTCCAGTAGTCCACTAGTCTGTGACTAGTGAAATCAATTACTTGAGGGAAACAAATTATGATTTTTAACTCTATGGGGCTAGTAACTTCCACCTCCTTACTGGTAAATTGCTGGCTGTCCGGGAAAGGCAGGTAAGCTATACAGATAGTATCCCTTCAGGCTTTCTCTGCAAATGTTAATGCATTTATCATAGTTCATATAGTGCATCGTCCTAACAGTACAGAAAGAGCACTAAGAGTAGCTAATTTGAGGAATACCCCCTGATTGCTAGAAGAGAAGGGGTCCAGTGCATTCCTTTAAATCCATTTTGATTTGATCTTTTTCCCCTGGTGCACTTGGCTTGCACCAATATTTCTCCAGCTCTTAATATATTAGCCTCCTTGTCATGTATTGTGACATTTGAGAAGTTAATGTTCAACGGCAGAAGTAGGGTCTTCCTGCTTTGGGTTCCTGCAGAGTGTGTGGTTGTTTCTTGCTCGCTATGACTAGACCCACAGCAGGAGAAGTCTGCCTTCCTCTTGTGGCTTCTCTTTGCTATATTTTGATGTTTCAGCACATCTGCATGGAGGTGTGAGGTTTCTTCTCTTTGGTTTGGCACAAGATGTTTGTGCTTACATGCTATATAGCTGGCACTGTTAGGCAAAGAGACTGGCAGGTACTTTAGATAGAAACATGCCTAGATGCTTGTGTTGCCTTTTAACATCTGCTGTATTAACTTCAGCTTATCAACACTAGAATGGTTGTAACTTTTTCTTTAACTGTTTGATTGCCAGATGGTTGTCCAAGTCATTGCAATGTGATGCAATGCAAAACCCCTCTTGCACCCAAACAGAGTTGTTTGTTTTTTTTTTTTTGTTTTTTTTTTTTAATATTCATGGCTGGGGATGGTGAAATCTGTAATGTTCGCAAGTCAGAGAAACATTATTGGTTAGGTGGTGAAAGGTTAGTAGTCCAACCAATGATAAACCTGCATCACAATATAATGTCATAATAGTCTGCTGGATTGTTTTCTAGTTACTGATAAGTGGAAACTTGCAACTGTGGTTATGTCAGTAGTTTTAAATATTATATAGTGTTAAATAAACCATTTCGCTTTTTGGATGAATTTGAGCCCCAGGTTTCCTTGAAAATATACATGGGGTCCAGTGGAACAAATGTGTATAATCATGGATGGGAGACCAAGGCTGTTTTGGCAGACATGTGCAGTACATGCGCATGGGTCTGCGATAACCTGTTGTGGTGTGCAAAACTGAAATGTTACAAAAAGCACAGCTACGCAGTTTGAAAGATTTTGCTGGTTCGTAAGCACCATAAACCAAATGCCACTTAAAGGGATAGTAATGTTTCATAATAAAAGCAGCTCTAATTAATCATCATAGTATTTGGAGTTTGGAGAGTGTTATTTCAGTTCTGTCAGAGTTGTAGTTCAAGAGTAATTCAATGACAAAGTATCCCCCTCCCTCCCCTTTTACTGATGTAACACTGCTCAGCCAGATCAGAAGGGAGTTGCCCAGGTAGATTGCAGAGAGGGACAATCTTCAATTAAGATAAGGGAAAAACCTGAAAAACTTGTCAAGGGGGGCAGGGCTTTCATTGTTCTCATAGGAAGAAGATTGTCCCCTGCTGTTATCTGTCCAGTCTATGGACTGCATTCCACATCTGAGAAGAGATGGCTTACACTAAGTAAAAGGGGAAGGAGGGGAAACTTTGCTTGTGAATATCTCTCAAACCATAAAGGTTTGAGAGATAAGACTTTTATCGTTCATTTTTTTTTTTTTTTATTAATGCCTACAAAATAAAATAAAGATAAAACAAAGTATTACTATCCCTTTAAGTGAATGCCATACATAATTACGTGGCAAGGTGTCTGTTTAAATAGAACCCGCACCCTTTCCAAATCCTCCTCTCAGTGGGAGTCTCCATCTTGAAATATTCTTCCTGATTTTTCATCCCCATTAGTTTATTCTACCCCTGTGGTGGAAACTGCTTCTAGCCTCCTAAGAAGGTGGGGAGAGTTGATTTTTCTGGACATGTGAGTAATTAATGCAGCTTTATCTGTCCAAGCAAGGGAACAAAGGCCTGTATTTATAAAAGCAAACTGCAGTTATTGTGACGTAAACCAACTGCACCGTAGGGGTCAAATAAACATTCCTATACACTTAAAGCTTTTTAACCCCTTGAATTGCAGATCTTTCTCCAATACGGTGCTTTGTGCTTGAGCAAGGGTGGAAAACCTAGGAGCCTGTGAACAGAGCTTCTGAATTTTTTGGACATGTTATGTACATCTAATATGTTGGTATCACCTACACAAAGATGTCAACATGCCATGAAGTAACATTAATTATACGTTTAATGTTCGCACCACCACCTAAAGTGATCGCCCACCCACCCCCTCATTTGACCATTTGCTGTGCTTTCAGCTGTGTTCTAGCTATGCCTCATGATAACAGTGAGGAGGGGAGAGGCAGAGGACAGTGACAAACACAATGATTACTTCATCTTTATGTGGGGCTCCATTAGCACATGTGATCGCTGTAGCAATGATCATATGTGCATAGCCACCGGGTAATGTCTGCTACTGACCGATCTGACAACCTCCCTTCCATGATTACAGTGCACCCTGAGGCACACTGATTAACACATGACATGTCAGGACCTCCATTTGTTCTCAAAAGACTGAATTGTGTGACAGTCCTGGCACGTCATTTTGCTTTTAAGGAGTTAATCCATTGACTGCTACATTGGTCTCAATGCATTGCTTCACAGTTCATTGGAGACCTCCAAAACATTCCCATTGATTTATTTTATTCCTTAAATGAAAATTTCAGTTGTGCTCCAGTTGGTTTGCCCCAGAATTGCTCCTGTTTTCTTGAAGGAACAATGATGCCAGCAAATGAAATAGGGTGGTATAACTTTAAAGGGATAGTAATGTTTCATAATAACAGCTGTAATTTTCATAGTATTTGAGCCATGGAGAGTGTTACTTCAATTCTATCAGAGTTGTAGTTCAAGAGTAATTGAATGACAAAGTATCCTCCTCCTGCCCCTTTTACTGATGTAACACTGCTCACCTCAGAGCAGCAAGACTGTCGATGGATGGCAGAGAGGGACAATCTTCAGTGAGAATAAGGAAAAAACCTGAAAAATGAGGGGCAGGGTTTTCCTTATGAACACAGTAAGAAGATTGTCCTTTGCTGTGACCTGTCTGGTCTCAATATCAGATTCCACATCTGAGGGGAGGTGGCTTACACTAGGTAAAAGGGGTGGGAGGGGGATACTGTATCATTCAATTACTCTCTAACTACAATTCTGACAGTATTGAATTGGCACTTTACGGCTCAAATACTATGAAGATTAATTGGAGCTGCTTTTATTGTAAAACATTACTATCCCATTAAATAGCATTTACTACCATACTTCTGTTGTAGTGGAAGTCATGCAGAAGACAGGAGTTTAATGCCCCTAAAGATCGTAAAATTAGATTTTAGGCCCCAGAAAATACTCTTTATAGAGTCTATCAATGAGTAAGATATTTAAGTCTGTATAATCCTAGATCTTTTTTTAGGTTTTTGTGTTCCTTTTAAGTGCAACCCAAGTTTCCCTTTATTTTAACCATGGATAGTCTGTCTCTGGTTCTTCAGGCGCTAGGACTACAAATTCCATCATCCTAACCATGCATTGGCTGGCTAGTTATAATAGTAGTCGTAGTCTCCAATAGCTGTAGTTACAAAACTGACTACCCATGCTATAAACCTTTATGTATGCTATTACTTCCAAGTGTGCTCACTTTAGAGATTTTAGTTACTTACTGTTACACAGTGTAAAAAACTGTTATCTTAAATTTTTTTCAGGGTGGGTTTGATTTAAATCCCGATTTTTAAATCGCTAGTCAGTAAGATTTTTAAATGCCAAAACTCATTCTTGCTGGTAGTTAAAACCATCAATATTTGCAACCAGGTGAAGAAATCATGTTTAGATTAGTGAAACGGCAATATCAGAACTGATTTTAGTGTAATAGATTAATCACTCTTATTTGGAACATATAATAAAATATAATTGCATGACTATACAGCCTCAGGTACATAACTAAGCTCTATTTCATGCTGAATAACCTTTAAACTACAGTGTATCTTAAATAGAAATCATCTATCTTTAGATAGATATTTTTTTTTTCCTCCAAAAGCATTTCATTAAAATAAATTTTGATTGAGATCAAAAAAATCCAATTTAAATCAAAAGAATCTGATTTTATTACATGCCCTGTGAGATACTAAGTATCTGAATATTCTGTCCTGTGTACTTCCATTGTTTGATTTTGATCAGCCTAATGTTTCCAGTATTTACTTCATCAACCACATGTGGTTGTTGCTTAATGGCACAGGGTACGTGTCCCCCCCCGAAAGTATGGCAGGCTCTGACATATACTGCTTGTAGAAGTATGTGCTAACAAAGCTCATTAATATAATCTAAAAGTAGCACTGTATTAAGGTGAGGCTTCAGTAGGAAAGTGATTATTGTGAGAGCCAGTGCCATTAAATGGCAGTGAAAAATCTTTAAGCGATTAACCCTCTTGCAACCCTATGCAAAGTGTTGCATGCAGTCTGTTATTCAAAGTGTTAGAGGTCTGTTATATTGTACTTCATATGAATCTATAACCCTAAGACGAGTTTACTTTCACTGAGAAATTAAATCTACTTGCACAGTGGGGCATTGTATATTAGATCTGTTAAAGGCCAAACTTGCCTCATGCTGTGCTGTTAGAAATATCTCAGTGTGTGGGTCCTACCTACATTTTGGCACTCAAAGGGTTACAACTTTAACACAATGTTTTTCTTTGTGACAGGTCCCTATATCCTACTAGATTGGTGTTGGGTAAAAAGGAATGCAGTGTGAGTGCTGGGACTACTACTTACATTTTCTCTCTCCCTCTCCCTCTCCCTCTCCAACAATTTATGATCTTGCATATTGCATAACTTCCTATCCTAACCACTTGGAGAAATACTGCTTTGATGATCCTTTTATTTGGTTGTGAAATTTGCTGCTTAGACTTGGTGAAAGTGAAGATCTGCCCCCCCCCACACACACTTCATTAATTTGTTGTAAAGGTTGAGGCATGGAAGCCTCTGGTTGATGGGATAGTATCACTTAATATGGGGAGTCTTATGAGATCACTTGGTTAATGCACCAGCTGTAGAATCTGATTAAACATTCTGGCCCTGGAAATGTCCGCTCAGGCTTTCACTCTTCTGAGGTAGATAAAAGGAGTGCCCATGACATACTTGAAAACAATAGAATGTACTAAAGCATTTTTCCTTTTCATAAAAAGTGTGCGTGCTGAGTAAGACTATGGTATTCCAACTGTTGACAGATTTTGTATTAAAAAAAGGTATTGAGCTGAAACTTAAAATATTATGGTGCAGTCTGCCTCAAAATTTCTTTAGCACATAAGGCCATCATTCTGTTTAAAACTGCGAAGCACTGGATACATTTGTGGCACCCAAAGGGTTAAAAAGTACTTGTGCCTCGTACTGATACCTCCCACTTAATATGATCAGAAAATCCAAATGACCACCTCAGATCCATTCTGCTTGGACTTGATCTCCAAAACGAAATCTGATTTGTACTGGATACAGTGTACATGGCAGATCTTGTTCTTGTGTCCATGGAGCCTAAACTTCTCCCACCAGGACCACCATTGGTGGTGGTGGCGGAGGGTACAGGTGGTACCTGTGTATGGGGCCTGGCCAAGCGGGGTGGTCCACTTCCCCAGTCAGGCACAAAGGCCTCCACAGCCCCAAGTGATGTGGGTGTGGATGGAGGGGAAGTGTGAATGGGTGGCGGGGGGACCAGATGACCAGACTGGCCCATGGCAGTCCTGTAAGATATCTTGGTAGATAATATGTAAGTAGCATAACCACTCCTTTTGTGTCCTCTCTTTCATATCTAATGGGGGAGCTGTTCCACGGGCTGAGTCTTTATATACTTTCAGGGTGGAATGTGCAAATGCGTGGCGTAGAGGGGTTCTGGCTTTGTATGCAGGCCCCAAGATTTCTGATGGTAGTTCAGTCTCCCACTGATGTCTTCAGACTCCATCGGGGGAGGAGTTTGGAGTCCTTGAGTTCTCAACAAAGAATAATTATATCCTGTGCTAATTTAATTTTGGTGAACCGGTCTATGCAGCATGCATAGTAAATCTCTGAGGCTTTATAGAACAGTTGTGTTGAAGACCTTTCTCACATTCATGATGTTAAAAGCCCGTTTACATTGGTGGCCATTTTAAGCACGATTGTCCCCTTTTAAAGTAAATTTGCCCCAGAATTCTCTTTCCTATTAGTCCACAGGTCCCATTGAGAAGACCTTTGCAGAGACACTCTTAACCCTTTGAGTGCCAGAAGAGTACGCAACGCATTGGAAAGCAATGCTTTGCATTCCCCTCTGGGACTCAAAGGGTTAACTTTTCCAAATTGGGTTTATTATCCCTTTTTAACCTTTTGAGTACCAGTTGTATCAAAAGGCTTCCTCTACTCTGTTGCCAGCAATTCTACCCCCACCAGTCCAGCCATCTGTTGACCACATTACATCATTATGAAGAGTAATTGATATAAATATTGTGTGTGGTGTTACTAGGGCGCTAGTGCTCAGTCTGCTCCATCCTATCAGATCTGCGTTCTATTAAAAGAATTTTGTTGTCAGAACTAAAGTCTGCTTGTATCTAAGACTTAACACGATGCTACATTATGTTAGTCTTGGCTTTCCATAATCCACAGCGTTTCTATAATGTGGTGAATTGAGTTTTCTACTGCAGGGGAGCACAACTGTGGAAATAGATTTAACAACTGTCATTTGTTGGGCACCCCTCGGGCACTCAAAGGGCTTTGTGTATAAAATGAACCTTTTGAGTGCCAGAGAAGTATCAAACGCATTGCATTGGCTACCTCTCTGGAACTCAAAAGGTTAAAGTGGAAAACACTGTGTTCCATCAGAGACAAATGATTATTCCCATTTGTTTAAAGGGATAGTAATACTTAACCCCTTAGTGACCGACCTCATGCGCACGTGGCCGACACTTAATGACAATGGTTTTTTTTTTTTCCATTATAGTGAATGACTTCCTTGACTTACCAGGTAAGTCGTCTGTCACTAACTGACATTTTTTCGTGACTTACCTGGTAAGTCATTTGTCACTAAGGGGTTAAGATGTTAAAAAAATATATATATATATGTTGTAGGGTTTATGTCCCGGAACTCCCACTGGTGAAAGGTGTTTTAGTAAAAAAAATTATAACCGCTTAAAGTTGGATTTTTTTTTTTTTTTAGGTGCAATATCACAGTGGCCTGAAAATTTACAGTGGAGCTGTTGCTACACCATCCTGTGGAGATTTATGGTCCTGGGACCAGAGCAGTCCATAGGATGGTGTAGCGACAGCGCCACAGTAAATCATCAGGCCACTGTGATATTGCACCTAAAAAATCCAACTTTGAGCTGTAATAACTTTTGAATAAAACACCTCTCGGCAGTGGGAGTACCCTTGTTTTACTCGGGGGGGGGTAAACTCTACAACATATATTTATTTACATTTTAAGTATTACGATCGCTTTAAACACTTTTTTTTTTTTTTTTTTTTCCGGCCCCAATGGAAGATGATGGGGAAGTATACAATGCAATGTGTTGGACACCTTCCTAGCATCCAAGGAGTTAAAACACCTATAAGTCAATGGAAATGGATTGGCTCCCTGATGAAGCGGTGGGCAGAAATATAAAACGTTTTGGAGCCAGATCATATTTTTAGGAGCCAGTAAGGGAGAATGTGCACAGGAATATAAAAATAAGTATAGGGGCCTGCAGTTATATTTTAGGAGTCCTGGCTGTTGAGCTCCTGTGGTGTGTGTTTTTTATTTCCACACACCTGCCGTATGGTGCAGTTGGTTTGCCCCAGAATTGAACCACTTGGATTTGTGCACAAGACGTATATTTTCCTAATGCCGCATTACTAACCAACTAGGCCAAGTGTTTGCAAAGAGTGGCACTACACATCTAGGTAGGCTACAGCTCTATCACCAGTGGCCACTGTTTGCCACTCTTGTTTTAGAGCAAAACCCAGTTGTTCTTCCATTATATAAATCAAGACTGCAATTGCAAATGGGGTACTCTACATACTATATTATTGTATTTATTTGTAGCATGCCTAACCCCAGCTAATGCTTTTTTTAAATTTTTTTTTTTATTATTTGTACTTTCCTTTTAAACCAGTCAACCAATAAGATCTCCTCCTTGCATTCCTGTTGTGTGCCAATCTCAGAACACCTCGGGCACTGCTGCTTAATTTAGCTGGTATCTTTGAGTCTCATCTGTGTAGCACATCCTCTTCCTGCAGCTGCTCATTTTACACTGTAACGTTCCATTTGCATCAGTGTTGTTCTGTGAAACTGGCAAATCTGTAACGAGGGGTGGAGAAATCCCAGGAGACAGGATCTTAAAATTTGGAGGGTATCTAGAACGTTTATGTATTTTCACTAGTTCCCTGATCCTTAGGAAAAAACGACGTGTTTATATTCTTGTCCGCCCCCGCTGTACAACAGACAGTCTATTGGGTAGAGTTAATTTGTTCAAAAGAAAAGTGGATTCATTCTGGGGCAAAAAAATCGCACCATAGTACTCCCAATCCAAATTCTAAAAATAACCATTAATTTATAAAGTGTGGTTTAACTCATTGAATGCTGTTTCCTTTGCACAATACTTTGGAGATGTTTTTAGCATTTAGTGGGTTAAAAACCCATTTAAATCAGTACAATATTTTTATTTTTTTGTCACAGTGGTATTCACTTGGTTTGTCTCCAGAATCCCTCTGCTTTAGCTTCCTGAATTTGGCTTTGTGTGTACTAGAGGGAAGGAGTACGGGAATTCCCGAAAAACACCCAACTCTGAGCTTACTTAGCGAGTCTCGTGGGAATAGCTGAATTGTTACTAGCTCTGGAAGTGATAATTTGGATGTTATACTCTATAAACTCGCAGGGGAGGAAGCAAAAGCCGGAGTATTTTGCTGGAGACGCAATTTCTAAAAGAGAGTGCTGCCCAGGACAATGGTTAATTAATAAGAGAGCAACGTCCTTCTCTCATTGACTTTTTTTTGTGCCTTGGCTGGTGCAATGCCAGGAAAATAAAGATCATGTAACAATTGTCAGTGCCATCCCTTGTTACACAATCTTTTATTAAAATAAAATAAGAGCTGTGTCCGTTCCGTTTAGTGCATAAGCACCAGTAGTATAGACAATAAACTTGTGCTTTACAAAGGTTAACCCTTTGAATGCTAGTGGTCTCCAATGGTTTAATGGTTAGTTAGCATTATGGTCTTAAAGGGATAGTAATGTTTCACAAACAGCAGTTCCAATTAGTCTTCATAGTATGTGGGCCATGGAGAGTGTTATTTCAGTACTGTCAGAGTTGTAGTTCAAGAGTAATTGAATGATAAAGTATCCCCCTCCTGCCCCTTTTACCTAGTGTAAACCACCTCCCCTCAGATGTGGAATCTGGTCTACAGACCGGACAGATCACAGCAGGGGACATTCTTCTTACAATGAAAACCCTGCCCTCCTTGACAGGTTTTTCAGGCTTTTCCTTTTATCTTAACTGGAGATTGTCCCTCTCTGCAGTCTGCCTGGGCACCTCCCTTCTGCTCTGGCTGAGCAGTGTTACATCCGTAAAAGGGGCGGGAGGGGGATACTTTATCATTGAATTACTCTTGAACTACAAGTAACACTCTCCAAGGCCCAAATACTATGATGATTAATTAGCGCTGCTTTTATTATGAAATATTACTGTCCCTTTAACCCTCTGAGTGCCAGAGATGTATTGTGTTGGAAACCCTTCTGGCTCTGAAAGGGAGTGATGTGAGTGTATAGGGGAAAAAGTGAGGTGGGGGATCATTGGAGTCAGATTAGATGGTTGTGGTGGTGGTGATTAGAGCCAGAGGACGTGTTCACGTACAGAGAATTGTGAAAATGGGATTTAGGACCTATTAACATTTTAAGATGCTCTGCTCCCATGCTCCTGTGATGTTCCCACCCCTGCCCCAGTGACATCTCATGTGCCATTACAATGCATTGAAATGATTATTATAATACTTTATAAAGAGACAGCTTATTCAGCAGAACTGGAAATCATTCCTTGTACTGCTGGTCCATAATCCTACCAGAAGGGGGTGCAATGTCCTGGTAGTCTGGTAACATTGCAAATTCAGTCTCTGGAAATCTTAAATTATATGAGCTTCTTGTGGCGGTTTTTGTGTTTTAAATTCCAGATTTTATATCATGTCTTGGCAAATACAATGTGGGCTGGGAGACAGGAGGAGGAGCGAGGCTGTGCTATTTGAGTGCTGGCTGCTCCCACCCTTTCTTGTTCAATTAGAAATGTCAGACAGAAGTGCCAGATGTTCCTCTAGGAGTCATATTTGAAACTTGAGAGAGGCCTTGTTGCACTCTGCATTTTTCAACGTGAATGTCGTCATTGAAAATATCAAGTCTTTGCATATTTCATATTCCATAAATATTTTCCATATCTAGCACAAAGTAATTGTCAGGTCCTGGAGTAAATGAGTTATGTTGTATTTGATGCTAATCTTAACCCTTTACAGACTAAAGGTGTGCTGCAGAACAGTACAAAGGTGTCATACTGACTGAACAGCCTCCCAGCAGAGTGATAGGGACAAATACTATTGAGGAATTCAAAAATGCCTGGGATAGACTGGAGGGTATGTAAGGTCGTGTGTTTTAATGAGGCAGACTGAACGGGCCAGATCTTTGTTTATTAGTTTTATTTATTTGTAAAGTCAAAATCTGTAACTTTAAAAAGTTCTGTACATTTGAACCTTTAAAGGGGAACTACCACCCCTCAACAACTTACACTTGAGTGGATGTTCATCTGGCGACTAGCTGCTTAGTAGCGCTAGTCGCCAGAAATCTTACCCGGTTCTGCAGATATCGGCTCCAAAAGGGACTGACAGAGCAGGCGCACGGACGTCACTGTGACGAGACGTCCGTGCTTCCTGCTCCGGTCACCATCTGTAAAACGCCGATATCTGCAGAACCGGGTAAGATTTCTGGCGACTAGCGCTACTAAGCAGCTAGTCGCCAGATGAACATCCACTCAAGCGTAAGTTGTTGAGGGGTGGTAGTTCCCCTTTAACCCCTTGAACCTTTAACCACTTAAGGACCACGGACCTTTTTTTCTTTCTATCTTTCTTGTTCCGGACTCCCTGAATGGCGTGCAGCAGCAGGGGGTGCCTGGAATTCCATGACTGTCATAGTACGTCATGGGTCATTAACTTAGATCTACCATGATGTACAAGGGTCATTAAGGGGTTAAGTAATTGCTCTTAAAGTGTCAGCCGTATATTACATACTAAAGCCTGTAATGCACAAACAATGTGCAACCTGAACCACAAATTAGAATTTCTAAAAATCATACCGATGGAACTTTAACCCCTGGAATTCCAAGTTGTTTGAAGCAATGATTTGGAGTCCTCTATCATTAAATGGGTTAAAAGCCCTATTTAAGTTTAGTTTTATCTTTTTGTCCTTGATGGTGCAGATGATTTGCTCCAGAATTGCCCTTCTCTAGCATGTTGTACCTTTATTTTGAGGCCATGAGAATGAATCGCATTACTCCTTTTTTTTAATTCTTTGAGGACTAGAGCGCGCCTCTCTGTCTGGGTGACGAAGGTCCAAACTTATGTGAGCACCGTGTGAATAAACTACAATATATGAATCGTCTGAGAGTACTGTCTCCTTCCCTCAAGCCCAGACTGAGTACATCTTTTGTAGACACTATATGGGATGTGCACCTTATTTAAAATCTAATAATACAATACTGTTATATGGTTATAAACTGCTCCAAAAAATAAAGGGAACACTTAAACAACACAATGTAACTCGAAGTCAATCACACTTCTGTGAAATCACACTGTCCACTCAGGAAGCTACACTGACAATCAATTTCACATGCTGTTGTGCCAATGGAACAGACAACAGGTGGAAATTAGCAAGACACCCCCAATAAAGGAGTGGTTCTAACGCAGGTGGTGACCACAGACCACTTCTCAGTTCCTATGCTTCCTGGCTGATGATTTGGTCACTTTTGAATGCTGGTGGTGCTTTCACTCTAGTGGTAGCATGAGACGGAGACTACAACCCACACAAGTGGCTCAGGTAGTGCAGCTCATCCAGGATGGCACATCAATGCAAGCTGTGGCAAGAAGGTTTGCTGTGTCTGTCAGCGTAGTGTCCAAAGCATGGAGGTGCTACCAGGAGACAGGCCAGTACATCAGGAGACGTGGAGGAGGCCGTAGGAGGGCAACAACCCAGCAGCAGGACCTCTATCTCCGCAAGGAGGAGCACTGCCAGAACCCTGCAAAATGACCTCCAGCAGGCCACAAATGTGCATGTGTCCACTCAAACGGTCCGAAACAGAGTCTGTGAGGGCCCGACGTCCACAGGTGGGGGTTGTGCTTACAGCCCAACACCGTGCAGGACGTTTGGCATTGGCCAGAGAACACCAAGATTGGCAAATACGCCACTGGCGCCCTGTGCTCTTCACAGATGAAAGCAGGTTCACATTGAGCACATGTGACAGACGTGACAGAGTCTGGAGATGCCGTGGAGAACGTTCTGCTGCCTGCAACATCCTCCAGCATGACCGGTTTGGCGGTGGGTCAGTAATGGTGTGGGGTGGCATTTCTTTGGGGGTCCGCACAGCCCTCCATGTGCTTGCCTTGTGAGACCATATGCAACCTCATCAGGAGCATGCCCAGGCGTTGTAGGGAGGACATACGGGTACGTGGAGGCCACACACACTACTGAGCCTCATTTTGACTTGTTTTAAGGACATTACATCAAAGTTGGATCAGCCTGTAGTGTGGTTTTCCATTTTTCCATATCCAGACCTCCATGGGTTGATAAATTTGATTTCCATTGAGAATTTTTGTGTGATTTTGTTAGTTCATTCATTCAGATCTAGGATGTGTAATCTTAGTGTTCCCTTTATTTTTTGGAGCAGTGTATATAGAGTACCACTGCCAGATCATATGGATAGGAACCACATTTGACACAGGTTCCTATTTTCTATGCTTAATGCACAAGGATTTAATGCTGACCTTTTTTTTTTTTTTTTTTTTTTTTTAAATAATGATTTACAAAATCACGTAAATTACTGACTTTATTGCACACATCCCCAGCCCTCGTTAAACAACATTGAGCTATTAAGAAAAGCCTACAAGGCCACTCTAACTCCTGGCTGGAGGGTTCTCATGTAAGTTCCAAGTTAAGTAATAACTAAATGATGCAATTAAAATACGTCCTAAGTAGCTGGCTGACAGATTTATATCAGCTGGGCTTGGTCTGCATCAGACAGGCAGCAAAGCAAGGTAGAATATTTCTCACAAAATGCTCGCCATTCTTTTTGTTGCACCTTTTTATGCTGTGTAATTATACACCTGCTAATGGGTAATTAATTGATTGTGAATTTTTTTTTTTTCCCCGTTCCATGACACTGCATACTGTGGAGGCTTGGTCATGCAGAGTGTGGTAACAAATTCACATTATCCAAACTGAAACCTTTTCATAAGAATAAGCCAGTGAAGAGGTACATTTACAGGAGGATCTGTTTGTAAAATGTGGCAACAAGTTTGGAAACGGTAATGAAAATTTAGGGGCCCTGTACTCCTCGATTCAGGTGGTCAAGGTACCATGTAAAACATCCATGCTGTTGCTGCTTCTTCCTTCTGCTCTAATAATATGCCAAGCTGGTATGGTTATTTAGCTCTATTAGAAGGGTTCTTTATGCCACGCCAGGGATAAACAGATACACGTGTAATGAACCTGAATTGTAGCTGGCTATTAGAAAAGGGGAAGGTGCAACTTCAGAGTAGGTTGTATAATGCGAAGTGTGTACCAGGCCTTATGACTATTCTGTCAGTGATTTTGCATTTGAATTGCCATCTACATGTAGAAGTTGCTAAACATGAATTGCAGTGTACCTGTCACCCTAAGATAAGTTTCTGTTTTTGTGATTTAGTTTTTGAAAGTGTAATCTTTGTTTTGTGTAGTATAGTGAGTTGTCCCTTTAGTACTGACACAGCACAGTTCTAATTTAAACAGTTTTAACTCTGTCTGACTTTAGAGCAGTAGTTCTCAACTCCTGCCCTCAGGACCCACTAACAGGCCAGGACTTAGGGATTTCTCTGCTAGAGCACAGGTGTGGGGATCAGAGGCGCATTCACATTGATTAACTCACCTAACAAGGAAATCATCAAATCCTGGCCTGTTAGTGGGTCCTGAGGACTGGAGTTGAGAACCACTGCTTTAGAGGTACCAGCCTTAATCTCAGGATATCCTAGATGGCACACATGGCAGTTAAAGTAATTATCCATCAATATCCCCTTCATCTGTTGTTGATCCACTGCAAGATAAAGGCCGCCTCAGCTTCCAACAACTTCGGACCTGTGCCTTTTGTTGCCACTGTGCACCAACAAATTTGGTAACTTCATCTACCCTTCTTGTCTATGGTAGTAGTCTTTGGGTTTAACCCTTTGAGTGCCAGAGTGGTACATTGCTTTGCAATGTGTTGTGTAGCCCTCTGGCACTCAAAGGGTTAATATTGACTGAAATCCATTCCAAAATTTGTTTTTTTTTTTTTTTTTTTTTTTTTTTTTTTTATCTACCATCAGGTTTTCCTGCTATGTGACCCTTAAACTGGTCCCCAAACATAATATCCAGGTAACAGTGCAGGCATCTTGTCTGCGTGCCTGCGCCGGCAGTCTTGGTCTCCTGTAAAGCATTGCAGCATGCCACAAGGTAACCGGAAGGTACTGGCGGTGCAGGCGCAGAGACTGCACTAACACGGCCGTCAGTCTCCAAAGAGTAAAGATTTCTTTAGAAAATGTGACTTTTGATAGTTAAGACATGTATTTTCAAGGTAGTCTCCATATGCTTAATGAATGCATGGTGACTTATTAATAGTTGAATGTTCCACTTTAATAAAATGAACCCTTTAAGGACCAGTAACCTGGGGTTGAATTCCACTTCAGGACCATGTAGACAATGTTCGGGGCAGCAGACTGAGGTCTGATAATGACCGCTTTGGTCTTGCAGCTGTCAATTTTGCTGTGAGGAAAAAAATGTGATGTGCCAGACCGCCATCTGTCGTTTAGGCAAGGATAGTTGTGATGTCCTTGGCAGGTCACTGGCCTCTAAAGGGTTAACCATGAATGGTGCTCTCATATTTACTAACAAATGAACTCCTTATTTAGTTAGCCAGGTCAGTGCATGGGCTGAGACGTTGACCTGGCTAAATAAATATTGTGTTCATTCGTTAGTAAATCTGAGAGACTCGTTCATGTTTTTATTCATATATTTTTTTTTAATCTATATAATAGTTTGCAAGGATGTTTGTCAGAAGCCGTCACGAGCAGTAGAGACTGGCCGAACGCACAGAATGCTGGGAGGTCTGTGCTGGGAGCATTCTGTGCATTCGAGCATGCAGTGGATCGTCAACGGCTGAGAGATCCGTATACATGTTTGCTAGTTCACATGAGTGACAATCCTTTTCAGTACTGACTTCATGGTGCAACAAAGCTACGTACATGAACTAGCATGCAGGGTAACAGGATGGTGCTGACGTTCAGATGATTTTGAGTAGAATTGTCACTAACTTGTTTTAACTGCAGCTCCTGTGTAAAAATGGGGGTATTCCAAATCAGTTTGAGCCATAAATTGAATGGATTTATCTCAAATGCCTGTAGGCCAGTGTTTCTCAAGTCCAGTCCTCAGGACCCACTAACAGGCCAGGACTTAGGGATTTCTCTGCTAGAGCACAGGTGTGGTGATCAGAGGCTCATTCACATTGATTAACTCACCTGTGCTCTAACAAGAAAATCATCAAATCCTGGCCTGTTAGTGGGTCCTGAGGTAGGCTGACCAGACCTCACATTAACCGTGGACACATAGGAAATAGGCATATTTCAGGGCTGCTTTGATTTCACTGCAGTCCTGAAATATGCCTATTTCCTATGTGTCCACGGTTAATGTGAGGTCTGGTCACCCTATCCTGAGGGCACGGGTTGAGAACCACTGCTCTACGCAAAGGAACACCAGGTGCCCTTAGCTCAGTATTTGTCAAAGCCTGTCCTCAGGACCCACTAACAGGCCAGGATCTGATGATTTCCTTGTTACAGCACAGGTGAGTTAATCAGTGTGAATGAGCCTCTGATCACCACACCTGTGCTCTAGCAGAGGAATCCCTAAGTCCTGACCTGGTAGTGGGTCCTGAGGACAGGAGTTGAGAACCACTGCCTTAGCATCACCTGTGGCCATACTGTCACTCTTCATATGACCCCAGTCCTATCTGCTGTTGTCTGGCACAGGAAATATTCTAAGCATTTAACAACTGACACGTACAAAATCCTTTAACCCCTTGGCTGCTAGAAAGGTCACCATAATATTGTAAACCAAAGACTTGGAAACTTCTAGCATCCACGGGTTTTAGATAATGGTCAGTAAAAACAAATTTTTAAAAACGTACGTTTGTAAACACCATGCATTAGAATGACCGTAGCTACATTCTGAATGTGGAAGTGGCCAGCACATCCGAGGCTCCTCATAACCCTTTAAGTGCCAGAGGGGTATGCAACGCATTGCACAGCAATGTGTTGAGTACCCCTCTGGCACTCAATGGGTTAAAGCTTGGTTTTCTAGGTTATTGGCTACTCTGCCTAATTGGAAGACTGGCCCTGAGTTTACTTTTAAAACGCAATCAGATAACAAAGCCAGTTGCATCTCGGTCACCTGATGATTCACAGTTTTGTGTATAGTCTTGGAAGGAGACAAGTGTTTATTTTTCCCAGAACCCAACATGGGAATGAAGTGTTGGTGTACTTGTTGTTACATGTTGCATCCAAAGAAGTGCTGGTCGTGCTTCTCCCTCATCTCCCTTTCTCTTTGGAACATCAGGCTGGATTCCTGGGGAAATGCATCATGACTGTGTCATGCACAATGAATGAGGCTTTTGCCGACTCTTCCTTGCCTGTGATTCTTCAGGTTAACCCTTTGAGTGCCCTGAGGGGTATGCAACTCATTGCGCTGCCCCCTCTGGCACTCAGTGGCTTATAGGAGAACTAACGCCACCTAATGAACTCTTACCCTTTCTCCTGCCTTTCTATTGCCAGAACAACCTAATTCCCACTATGAATTTTAGACTTTATTTTAGTTCAAGTGTGTGTGTGTGTGTGTGTGTGTGTGTGTGTGTGTGTGTGTGTGTGTGTGTGTGTGTGTGTATTGCGTTAACTCTCCTTAACAAGATTTTGATGTCTTTGCGATTTAGGATTTCCTTCTTTTGGTAAAAATGTGCAACATTTTTAATACCCTTTTTGAGTGCCTCTGGTAATACATGCCTATTTTAACCCTTAGGACTAGGAAATATGTATTTCTCCCTGTCTCTGTGTGTCTCTCCCTGTCTGTGTGTGTGTCTCCTCTCCCCCCCCCCACACATTTTCTTCTGCTCTTAGTTTTATCACACTCCTGCACTCCTCTTGTTTCCCCAGTGGGAATGTGTATGTAACCGTGGCCATTACATGGTAAATCAACGTAGCCTGGAACCCAACCCCAACTGTCTCGCTTCATCTGGTGACCTTGCAATATCTGGACAAAGGTGTTACTAAATCTGTCTTCAGTTAACCCTTCAAATGCCCGAGAGGTCCCAAACACATTGATACTAAATGATCTAAAGAGAGTTACTGTAACAAATATATAACCCTGTAGTTATGACCGTTTTATTTGGCTGGCTGCTAGCTCCGTAACCCTTTTGTTATGAGACGACATTTCTTTCCTATATAAAGGTTAGAGGAAAATGAAATGTGTTTTGAGTACCAGGGGGTTGTGCAGCATTGCGGAGCAAAACATCAGGGTTAAACGCACCATTTACGTCATTTATGTTTATGTTCTAACATTCTTTTGATTTTATGCATAAGCCCCCATGAAGCAGATCCTTGGGGGCAACAATATGGTATTCAGATGGTTAAATGTTGTCGTAGAACTCTTTTGGTCATCAAGTGAAATCACCCAATCAATTTAACTCCGATTTCCACACAATTATCAATTTTATAAGGTGGTGGGGGGGGGGAAGGTACCCCACTTATTGCAGATGCATTGTCCCACAGTTATTACAGTTTAAACCTGTTTCCCCCATAAGTGCCCTCTAATTATTCTGTTGCATTCTATGGGAGAGGTAAGTCCCTCACAGTTCTTCACAGAATGATAGAAGCCAGGGCTCAAAATTTCCAATCGCCACTAGCCAATGGTGAGTGAAAATTTAGCCCTGGTGGATATGTTATGGCTTGTAGTGGTGAGTAACTTTTCAGGTCTGGCTAGTAGCAAAGGACTTAAAATTATAAGCCCTGATAGAAGCTACTTGGTTGTACTCATTGACAGTTTGAAAAATTAAAACTTTTAAACTGATGACAATTTTTTTAAATTTATTTAACCCCTTAATGACAGGTTTTTTTTTTTTTTTTTTTTTTTTTTCTTCCATTATAGTGAAGGACTTCCTGGCCTTACCAGGTAAGCCGTCTGTCACTAAGGGGTTAATTTTATTTAACATCGCAGGAAAATCCAAATAACAAAGGTTTACTGAAAAAGTACTACTCCTTTAAGGAACACCTTGGTAGGCGTTGTTGTGGCCTACATTTTGTTCAGAGGTTTTCTAATTCTATGAACAGAATCTTGTGGTTTGGTAGTTCTATAATAATCTACATAACTGCCGTACTGTTGAGTAGCAATGAATACAAACATTGCAATAAAGACCAATACCCAGAAATGGGAGGGTCCAGCTCTTAAAAGGGAAACTTTGTTATATTAAGGGCTTTATGTATAAAAGGAGAATGGAGTACATTTCAGACTAACCAACAATACACCATAGGTAAGAAATAAAAATAAATCCAATGGCTTAATAAAGGAGCACAGATACTTATAAGTATCTTCCCTTTCTTTTGCCTTCACGCTCATAAAGATCCTTTAAGGGTTATAATCTCGTGTGCTATGCCTTTTTTAAGGGAATGGAGAGGCGCAGATATTATATATATATATATATATATATATATATATATATATATATATATATATATATATATATATATATATATATATAAGTGTGTGTGTGCAGTCTCTGGCAGAGAGCCAGAATTGATAGTCACTGCAAGAAAGTATTAACCCTTTGAGTGCCAGAGGGGTACAGAATGCATTGCTTTGCATTCCATACCCCTCTGACACTCAAAGGGTTCATTCATATTCTGTAATCAGCCAGACAAAAGTAATTTTCACTGCAATCTCTCTCTCACTCACTCACTCTGTTAACAGCCAGGAAGGCTATTAATAGTGAGGCATATGTATTACGCAGGGGCTTGTATGTTTTGTGGATATAATTAGACATACAATCTGCTTTGTTCTGGTTCAGTACAACTACTGCTTCCAAAATAACTGAAACAGATGTGACCCTCTGTCCAAAATGTCTTACCCTTTCTCTAGTCCCTAATTCCTGAAGTTTATATGGGCAGAAAACATTGTAAATTTGGCTGCCAGACTCGTACACAACAGTTAAGTCGCAGAAAGAAAATTCAGTGCAAGCCTAAAGTTGGTAAAATACATTATTTTTACTAGTAAGTAAAATAAATAAGGATAAGCCAAATTACGTTGTGGTGTTTCTTACAGCTGTTACTCCTCCTTGTCATTGGTCAGCCCTCACTATTTAACACTTTGACTGTCAAAGGGGTACCAATACATTTTAAAGTAATGCATTGGTACCCCTCTGGCATTCAAAGAGTTAAAAAGGTGGTGTACTGTTCTAATCCCTTTGAGTGCTTGGTGGGTGTGCAGTGGATTGCAAAGCATTATGCATCTCTCTGGTTCTCAGTTGTTAAAACAAAAAAGTTTAACATTTAGTTAAATCAATGTTTTAACTTCATTCTTGATAAATGCTCAAAATTGGAGCCAAAAACGTTGACCTTAAAAGTAAAGCCTTGTCTTGGTATCTGCCATAGCATTAAATCTCCCTGGATTGTAAGGGAGTCTGTAGTGAATATTTCCTGTGTTAGGCCTGTAGATGCTTCACACTAAGTCCTATAATCTCTGATACTGTAAGTGACTAAAAATGTAAATGGCTGTTGGAGTAATCTATTGGGAACATGGGTTACACCCATTGAGTTGGCATTTGTAGTTAAAATGCCAATACAAAATTTTTGTGGCAGACCTCCAAAACTCTTTTCTGTGTTTAACGCTTTGAGTGCCAGAAGGGGTGGCCAGTGCAAAGATGGACATAAATATAATAAAAATCCTGGCTGGTTACTATCTTTAGGAGCCATGTAGTAGATTTCGGAGCCCATGAAGATTGTGTATAAATGTTTACAAAATACTCCCACCCCTGTTCCTATGTAAGTAATGCAAGATCCATGTGTCACTCAAAGGGTTAACTTTATTTTGGTCTTCTCACCCCTTTGGAACTCAAAGGATTCATCCAGAAATGAGTTACACGTCAGAAGACTGCTAGGTATTGAATCCATGGGAAGACTGTTGCCATGTAGGCATGGAAGTGTTTGATGCTGCCACCCTTCCTCTTGCGTGCAGGAGCCAACAATTAGATGCTGGCAGGTTTACAGTTTGTTATAGTAACAAATGAACAATGCGATTATCATACACACACATCTTTACCACCAGGGCCGCTGGTCCAGTTTCAGGGCTCACTCCTATACAACTGATACACAGAGCTCCCATTTCCTGATTGTAGAAAATGTGTTTAAACATCTTGTGGCCATCTGCACAAGGCATGGCCAGATTTCCCTGTAGGCAGAGTAGGCAACTACTGAAGGTTTCAAATTTAGACGTGCCTCTTCTATGTTGACCTCACCCACATTCTGAATTATGGTGCAGTCAGAGCAATCTCAATGTCCTGCACCAGATGTGTGCCCCTGTACAGGCTATTATTTAACCTCTTAGATTCTAGAGATCTCCACACACTGAAAAGCAACAAATCTGAGATCTCTAGCTACCAAGGGGTTAGTTTTTTCATTCTAGCTTTTAATAAGACATGGGTATTTTTTGTGCCAGAGAACAGTGCATGAGTGGGTGTGTGGCCATGAGCAGAGTTAAAGGGATAGTAATGTCCCTGGACATGTTTTTTTTTTTTTTTCTAATTTTGTAGTGCTTAAAAAGTGGAGTTTAACGCAGTCATTCTGTTTAAAAACCACGATTGCGACTCTGCTGAAGAGCCCCCGTGTCGGCTGACACGGATCTCCTGCTGACAGCCTTATAGCTGAGAGCAGGAAACATCAAACTTTGAACGAAGATATTTCTCAAATCATTGCGGTTTGAGAATGCATTTTTTTTTGCGTTAAAGCTGAACTACCGCCACATAAGTTTATCTTCACTCCCCATCTGATGACTAGCTGCTTAGTAGCGCTAGTCGCCAGAATTATTACCTTATTAAATAGATTTCTCTTTTCTTCCCCCACTGACAGGCAATACGGAGAGCGGACATCTTGCCACAGTGGCGTCCGCGCGCCTGCTCTGCCAGTCCCTTCCAGAGCAGGACGGCTCCTAGCAACGCCTCCTAGAGCCGGCTGGGGCTGACAACACAGGCGCTCCGTACTGCCTCCCAGCGGGGGAAGAAAGGAGAAATCTATTTAATAAGGTAATAATTCTGGCGACTAGCGCTACTAAGCAGCTAGTTGCCAGATGGGGAATTATTTAAGATAAACTTGTTATGTGGTGGTAGTTCTGCTTTAAACTCCACTTTTTAAGTACTACAAAATTCGAAAAACATGTTCAGGTACACTACTATCCCTTTAAGGGCTCCTAGAGTGCCTTACCCTAGGGGCTCCTGGGATGTAACTCTGTCCCGGCACAAAGAATGATTGTGGAAGGAAAGATCTGCACCATATGAGACAAACTTTTGCAGAATTCCCAATGAGTTAAATGGACAGCTAGTTTTGAAACTTTATAGTTCCTTCATGTTAAAAAGATGGAGAATCTCCCTTTTCTTCCATGCAGCAGAATCACTATGAAATAAGCCAAGCAATTGATTAAATGTTTGAATTCTAGTATGCAACTAATTCAGTACCTCCTTTTAAGAGCACCACTTTTTTCCAGAGGGACCATGAATAAGAAAGTACAGTTTGATTTATTAAGCTTGTGCTAAATTTTTAGCCACAGTTGCTACCACATGGGCTCTCTTGGCATAAAAGAGGTGAAAGAAGAGATTTCCTCTCGGCGAATATTTATGTTGAACCCTGCTGCGCTCTGGAAACACACATGAATCTTTGTTGTGGAAGTGAGTAGAGGGTGGGGGGATTCGAGATGCCTACATTCACCAGATTTGAAATTAGATCTGCCTGGAAGGCTAAGCTGCAGGCCTCTGTCCTAGCTGTATAGATGGGGGCCTCGCGGATGGGACAGCAGCATGTATGTTTTATGTCCTGCCTAAAACTACACACAATCTAAGTATGAAAACTGCAAAATGTAACCACCCATTTGAGTGCCAGAGTGGTATGCATCATATTGATTTGGCATTCAGCGAGTTAGTGGTTCTCAATCTCTCTTGGCTCGAAGTACCTCTGGAAGGCAATCTCAAATTTCCATGGCACCCGTTTTTTTTTTTTTTTTTTTTTTTTTTTTTTTTTGTTAACTAGTTGAAGAGCCCGTGTACACGGTCCACAGTGCCACCCAGCAACTGCCGTGGTGCAGTCATGCACAGTAGACACTGCCCGCTCAGCGGCTTATACGGCCCCAGTCCATATCAGCCACGGCTCAGGCAGTCTGTAGTGTGCATGACTGCAGAGCGTGCAGCAGTCTCTACTGCACATGATGGCCTCTGACAAACACCTTTAGCGAATTTATTTTATAAGATTTCACAAGTACATAATGAAGGGTATAGGATATACATGTATAGTTGTTCTTACAGTCAGAATGATAACGGGGCATATTGCACATTGTAAATTAGAGATGCAACTACACTAAAATTTTAGTCTTCATAGAAAACATGGGGCACCCTGACCTAATTTTGCAAGGCACACCAAAGTGCCACAGCACACTAGTTGAGAATCACTGGGTCAAAAAAACAATGTCAAAATTGGCTTTCTTATGAAATTGAAGGCAAATATGAATGTAAATGTTTCCATAGCTTTTGTTTTTTTTTTTTGTTTTGGGTTTTTTTTTATAAATAGAACTCAGTTTTCAAAATTGTATGTGCTGATATTTAATTTAAGGAGGAAGGGAGTTATGTTTGCATTTTCACTTCCTGCTGGTGTATTAAAATGGAACTAACAATTTGACTTGGGTGATGGTGAAAGAGCGTTAACCATTTGAGTGCCAGAGAGGCATCGCTTTTGAGATGTCTTTTGCACCCAAAGAGTTAAAAATTGTCTATTTGGTAGCTATTCATTTAAAAATTGTTTAAGACTGATTTTGGCTTAATTTGTCATTTTTATGAAAATTTGGTAGGATTAGTTGGTACAACCTAGTGCAACAGATAGTAACGCTGCATTATCTCTCCCAACTGCCACTTCCTACCAGGATGGGTCTGGCTAGTTTGCATAAACTGACAAAGCTGGATATCTCCACTACGTATATACATTATAATGGTTAACCTAAATCCAGCTGATTCTGAAAGTGCTTTAAAGATCCCCTAAATCATTATAAAGTGTTCTGCTTTAAGCCCAGACACATAGCATTGTTTGGCCTTGATTAAACTGCATTTCAAGTGTTAATGCTAGTTTTAAACAACATTCCTATTAACCCTTTCAGTGCTGGAGGGTATGCAAAGCCTTGCTTTGCTTATCCCTCTGGTACTGAGAGGGTTAAAGTCTATGAAGTGTGTAGTTTTAGAAAAAAAAACAAATCGCTGCAATCCCTTAATAGTTCTCAACTGTAGTGGAATCCAGGCCTTTGTTAACTTTCTGATTCTTCCCTACACACAGACAAAAATTCAGACCATGTGATTGCTGTGCAGTTAATGCAGGACTATTCTAATAAGGTCAGGGCAACGTGATCTCAGAGCCCCATAGACAGTAGTTTGGTCTGTTACACATATGCACATGTACACACGTTTTTCATTCTGCCGCTGATAAAGATCTAACTGGCTCAATGAGCTCTGCCAACAGCTGGCTTATCTGGTTGTTTTTTTTACCAGAGTGGATGGTTTTGAACAACTAAATCAGCCTGTCTATGGGAACTTTTACACAATTGTATAGCCTACTGGCTAGTGAGTGAGTACTGCAAAAGAAAATTATTTCCCCCAACTTTATACATGTAATATCCTATATCTTAAGTTGCATCAAGGTAGGAAAGCGAACACCCAGAGTAGATCTGAATTTTATATAGCTTTACTTTTAACACACCCGCACACACGACTGACAGTTGCAGTATTTTTTGTGACTAGCAGTAGAAGTTATTAGCTGACAGCTGTAGCTAGCATCGGGCTGCTTTGCAGACAATTACATTTACATTGCAAGAACTATCTTGAAAATGGTTCAGTAGGGGAGGTCGGCCAGGATCAGGGTAATGTTTGGTGTGATTTGGATAAACTTGGAGGATTTCTAATCTCAAAACTATTGCTGTTTTCAATTTCACAGGCCAGGTAAAACATTTTTTAGAATTTTCTCAACGTGGGTGGGTGGGGGATACTGTCTAGGAGTACATTACATTTTGATGTATTTGAGCCCTTTTACATTTTGATAATGTTCCTTTAACAATGTGGCTGCCAAAAACATATCCATTGCATTGCAAAAGAATCCATTCATGTTTTAAAGGAAATCTGACCCCACTTAAAGTTGGTACAGCAAATCTTAATGGTCACTATAAATCCCCATTTGAAAAGTCACTTGCTGGCCCTCCATGTTCAGGCCTTAAGATGTCATCATCACCAGCCAACCAACAGCTGGCTGGGGATGATGTGAGTTGTAGTCCCCAACAGTAGACTAGCTCTAGTCTTTTGCATGCTACTTGTCTCCAGTGTAGATGATGCGGTGGTGACCACTGTCCTTTGAGGGTAGAAAATGTATGTCTTGTGTCATAAATCAGTGGTTCTCAATCTTTTTTGGCTCGGGGCATCCCTAACACGTAATCTAGAACATTCAGGGCACTGCTAGCATTTTTAATGTACTTTATCAAGGGCATAATGAAGGGTGCAATACATAAATATACAGTTATAATTAGGTCTTATAATCATAACAGCAAAGCTAAACATATTGTGCATAACAATTTCTATAAATTATTAAAAAGTCAATTTTTATTAGTCTATATATAGACTAAGACTAAAGTTGATGTCCATGGCACACCAAAGTGCCATGGCACCCTGGTTGAGAATCACTGTCATAACGAAATAAAGGAAATTGGGCAACTCGTGACATGATTAGAGAGGAAAAAAGACTGATCTGATTCACCTCCTTGCAGCTAGTGCATTGCATCTGTCTGAGCAAAACACACTCTTATCTCATCTACTTGAGGATGTTGAAAAACACTGTGTGCAGAGCATTTGTGGCATTAACAAAATGATTGCTTAAGCCGCAAAATATAGGCTTCCAAAGAATATATATTAGTGACTTTATCGGTTACATTTTTACTGTCTACTTCCCCATAAGTTAAATACCTTGCTTCCATAGCGCAGTTGTGAAATGAGTGGGCTCATTTGAAATGCAGTTCTTGAGCAGGGAGGAAGTTTGTCCCTGCTTAGATCCCATAATACTGGTTGCCAGGCAGTAGAAAGTAGGAGGTGCTATAGCCAACCCCTCCAAAATTCTCAAGTAATACCGATTGGCAGTTTAACCGTTTGAGTGCCCAAGGGGTATGCAATGCATTGCAAAAGCAATGTGTTGCATATTCCCTGGCTCTCAAAAGGTAAAACCTTTAAGGGTCAGGGTTGTATACTTCACATTGCATAGCAGTCCTTTAAGGATGTGAGAGATGCGCAGTAGTACTTCTTGTGAAGGGTTAGTTTGGTTGTTAGTTGTTTTTTCTGTGGGCTTAACCCTTTGCGTGCCAGAGGGGTACGGAATGCATCCCTTTCCAGTGCATTCCATACCCCTCTGACACTCAAGGGGTTAAAGGGTTGGATTAGTAATACCCGAATTTATGTTAATTCAATATGGTAGACTTTAAAAAAATAAATAAAGCAGGGCTTAAAATTTGAAGTCCTTTGCTACTAGCCAGACCTGAAAAGTTACTCGCCACTGCAAGCCATAACATACCCACCAGGGCTGAATTTCTACTCGCCAGGGCTAAATTTTCACTCGCCATTGGCTAGTGGTGAGTGGAAAATTTGAACCCTGAATAAAGTATCTGGAGAGAGTCTTATCTAAACCTTTACAGTTTGAGAGATATTCGCTGATCAAGTTTCCCCCTCCCTCATGTCTGCTATAAAGCTGGCAGAAGGAGATCTGTGTCAGCTGACTCGAATGCTCTTCAGCAGAGCCGAAATAGTGATATTGGAAAATAACTACTTTATTGGGAAGGTGTACAAAGTGTGCTTGCAAACCAGTCACACTTTGAAGACCGTTCCAATGAATTAATTTATTAAGGATAGCTATTTCGACTCTGCTGAAGAGCCACTGGCTGGTCCCAGCACCAGGATCTCCTGCTGTCAGAGTGGTGAGGTCAGGAGAGAGGGAGGGGGGTCTTTAGCGGTATTGTACAACCCCCTGATATGAGTGAACTTGAAAACTTTTAAAATCATGTTCTGAGGAGACCTTATCACATAATTCTTACAAAAATGAAATGTCTCTTGTATCTTCCTAATGAAGCATAACACAGTAGCAAGTGTACCCTCATATTACTCACTAGGAAATTATCTACTATATGATCTAATTGTAAATGTTGCTATAGCTTTAATCATTGTGTAACATTGTGTAGAATGGTGTGTTTTTAGTTCTATTTATTTTTGTGTCCCTCCACTGAGCTTGGATGGCCTTTTTATGTAATCCTAAGATTTGTATCGGCTTCCTACTGATCATAAACGGCAGTCTGAAGATAATTTATGGCAGAGCATTACTCACTGAAGACCTTGATATTCTATTGTTTAAATTAACTTGGTAAGATAGTCTTGAGAAAACAACAAAGGTAAATAAAAGCAGTCCAAGCAAGAAGTTTAAAAGAATTCTGTGTAAACTAGCACAGTTGTAAAGCAGAATACACATTTTTCACTGTCGTCCAATACAGGTCACTGGTACTCTGGGAGGCGTAAGTCCCCTTTAATAGGCAGGAACAACTATGCAAATGATTTGCAAGGGGCGGAGCCTCCCCTCTCACTTAAGCCACCTTCTGGCCAGAGCCACTTAGATTGATTTGTTCCTGGGTGCTATGCACACCAGGTAGAGAACATCTATGCTTTCAACTTAGTCATTTGTTATTTTTTTTATTCAATATGGAATACCACCATTAGGAGGGTGACCATGGCTGTGAATGCCCTCACCCGAAGTGGCTAGTGCAGCTCCCAGGGATTTCTGTGGACCTTATGCCCTGAAGAGGGGACAGCTTGAGTTAAGCAGCTTCCCTGCTGGGGAATTTGCCTCTGGGTTATTCCTCTTCTATCATGGTCACCTGAAGACAGAAGTCCTGCAAGAGAGGTGAGTCACCCATTGAGTGCTGAAGGTCCACTTGTCCCCACAGTGTCCCTTTGCTGGGCTTGTATTTGGGAGTTTGCAATGCACTCCAGCACTCATAGGGTGTTTTTATTTGCATTTCAATGTTTAATGCAATTTCTGTGGTATTCTCTGGGTTTTGGAGCTTTGGGTATTAGTTTACTTATGTTTCTTATGTGTTTTATACTTGTTTGGGCTATTTTTAATGTTTTATTAAATTTCCCGCTCAAACGCTATGGCTCCTTTACTCTCTATGGGAATTCACAGTGTGGGACATATCTCTGGAACCGCTTGTCTCAGCAACTTCAGAGATGGCTCATTTTAATGCTAGGCTCCTGCTCTATCATCCGGAATGTGTTTTATTTATGTGGGGTGTTCAGGGGGGCTTCGGGCACTGTTTGGGGTACTTGTAAAGGGAAAACTACATTTCCCATGAGCGCCTGGTTCGCGCTCGTTTCTGATTGGCTGTCATATCGGCCGCCATTTTGTGGAACTTTTCCTAAGCGAGTACACTACGCAGGGACCGAGCCTTCTCTCTCCTCAACAGATTAACCCTTCGCTGGCCAGATAAGTCCGAATTTAGACATTTCTGGGGTGAAACTTTAATCCTTTGCACTTTTTCTGGGTGATAGTGTCATTAGTGGGGTATATTGACGCTGTGAGCATGTCTACTTCACTGGAGCTAGGGGCTAGACCCAAGTCTAAGGAGGATGGGGGGTCTGCTACCCCCATGGCGTTTTGCTCCTCTTGCCACATTGGGCTGTCTAGCGATAATGTGGGGGATCTATGCCCTAATTGTACTGGTCAAGATAGCAACCCTGGGCCTCCCAGCTACGCTATTGAGCCATCTTGGGTGAGGGAGTTTAAAGCTGCCACTAGGGATCTCAGATCCGCTCTTCAACTCTTTCCCTCTCAGGTACAGGGGGCTCTCCAGGTCTGGCAGACCCCCTCTACCATCAGGACCTCCCTGCCTAAGCCACAGGGGGCTCCTGATGTGACTGATTCTTCTGAGGAAGAACTCTTGCAGGATTCTGATGCTGAGGAACGGACTGTTATTGAATCTACCAGGTCCATTGGGGACCCCTATGAATGTGACCCTGAAGTTTCGGCTGAGGGTCTGATTAGAGCTGTTCTGAATACGCTCAACCTTCCTCTGACTCAGGAATCCACTTATGATCCTACTGATGTTTTTCAGAAGAAGCCATCTAAGCCTGTTGTTTGTTTTCCAACTAATCCTACTCTTGCCCGTCTAGTCTCTGAGGCATGGAAGAATCCTGATAGATCATCCTCTGTCTCTAAAAAGTTTGCTAAGCTGTACCCTTTTCCTGAGACTGAGCTGGCTAAATGGGTGCATCCTCCCAAGGTGGATGCCCCTGTTTCCAGGCTATCCAAGTCTACCGCTTTGGCTGTATCTGATGCCTCTGCCCTGCAGGATTGGACGGATAAGAAACTGGAACTTTCTCTTAAGTCCATTTTTGCCTCTATTGGCACTGCCATGCGTCCAACCTTTGCAGTGGCGTGGGTTAACAGGGCTATCGCGGCCTGGACTGAACGACTGACTGAAGCAGTTCGCCAGGATGCACCAGTGTCTGAACAGTTGCAGCTTCTTGCTAATATTACTGAAGCTCAGAATTATGTTGCTGACGCTGCTTTTGATGCTGTGCGCATGATGGCGAGGGCCTCCACTTCTTCTGTGGTGGCTAGACGCGCTCTTTGGCTGAAAATTTGGTCTGCTGATACAGCCTCTAAGAAAGCCTTGCTTTCCTTGCCCTTTCAGGGGAATTTGCTTTTTGGGTCTGAACTCAAAGAAATGATCAGTGAGGCTACTGGCGGTAAAAGTACTCTTCTACCCTCAGTCTTTAAGAAAAAGTTTCCAGCCAAACGCAATCGGTCCTTTCGTTCCTTTCAGACTGAGACACGCTCCTCGACCCAAACGGGTCCTCCCACTACGCGCTCCTCCTCCAAGCCCAAACAGTCCTGGAAGCCCAAAGTTGCCCCCAAGGCCAAGACCTCCAAGACTGCTTCGGCATGACTCGCCGAACCCGGGTCCACATCCGGCTGTAGGCGGTCGTCTCCGCATCTTTCGCCGGACTTGGGAGGAGTCAGTGGCGGACCCATGGGTTCTTCAGGTGGTGTCAGAGGGATACAGGATCCCTTTCTCTTCCCTTCCTCCTTTTCGGTTCCATTTTACTCGTCCTTCTCAGGAACCCACAAAAAGGCGTCTGTTCGACGACGCTATTCAGGATCTCTTGGACAAAGAGGTCCTGGAGGCGGTTCCTCAAGGGGACACAGGTTCAGGATTTTTTTCCAACCCGTTTGTGGTAGCCAAAAAGGACGGAGGAGCTCGTCCCATTTTGGATCTCAAAGATCTCAATGCCTATGTGGTGACTTCCCACTTCCGCCAGGAGTCCCTGCGTTCTGTGATTGCAGCAATGTCTCCAGGGGAGTTTCTTGCCTCCCTGGACCTTCAGGATGCTTATCTTCACATCCCTATTCATCCAGAGAGCAGGCGGTATCTCAGGATTGCCTGCCACAGGGGACACTTTCAGTTTGCAGCGCTCCCCTTTGGGCTGACTTCAGCCCCTCAGGTCTTCCAGAGGGTGTTAGGCTCCTTGATAGCGGTGCTCCATCAGGATGGGATCAGAGTGACCCCCTACATGGACGATCTCCTACTGAAGGCCTCCTCAGCGGAGCTTCTCCGTCAGCAATTACAGATGTGCATGCACACCCTGAACCGTCATGGCTGGATCCTGAATCTGGACAAGTCGGACTTGATTCCATCTCAGAGGCTTCTGTTCCTGGGTCTCCTGTTCGACACTCGCCAATGCATGGTGTTTCTTCCAGAGGACGTGGCTCACCAAATAGCCGTCAGAGTGGCTGGGATTCTGGACATGGACGAAATTCCAGTACCGAAGTTGTCGTCTTTAGTGGGGAAGTTCATTTCCACGATCGAAGCAGTCCCATTTGCCATGGCCCACTCCAGGGAACTTCAGAGATTTGTGATCCAGACGTGCAAGAATCATCCAGATCATCAACATCTGTCTGTTTCTCTTCCTCCTCATGTCGAGTCGAGTCTGCACTGGTGGTTAGATCTCTCTCATCTCCTGAAAGGGAGATCCTTTCTAGTTCCTCATTGGACCACAGTCACAACGGATGCCAGTCTTCGGGGCTGGGGTGCAGTCTGGGGTCGCTTCAGTGCTCAGGGGAAATGGGGTCTGGAGGAATCCATGCTCTCCATCAATGTTCTGGAACTTCGAGCTGTCCGGCTTGCCCTGAGGCACTGGGAGTCTCAATTGACCGGTCTTCCGATCAGAGTGGAGTCCGACAACGCCACGGCGGTGGCTTACATCAACAGGCAAGGCGGCACAAGAAGCGGTTCCGCCTGGTGGGAGGTCAAGGATATTTTGTCTTGGGCAGAAGATCACGTGCCTGTCATCTCTGCAGTTCATATTCCAGGCGTGGACAACGTCATGGCAGACTTCCTCAGTCGTCACACCGTCGACAGCGGAGAATGGGCTCTTCATCCAGAGGTGTTTCACATGCTCACTCATCGGTGGGGGATGCCTGTGGTGGACCTGATGGCTACCAGACACAACAGGAAGGTTCCGGTGTTTTGCTCCCGGTTGAGGGACTCCCTTGCTCTAGCAGTGGATGCCTTGTCGATCCCTTGGGACTTCTCCCTGGCTTACATCTTCCCTCCTCTTCCTCTATTGATCAGAGTTATCCAGAAGTTGAAGAGGGAGCGTTGTCCTGTCATCCTGATCGCTCCAAACTGGCCTCGCCAGTCCTGGTTTCCGGAGTTGATGGCCATGTCAGTGACGGATCCGATTCCGCTTCCTGCCCGTCCGGACCTACTTCTTCAGGGGTATCTGTGGAAGGAGGGTGTTCACTCTCTCCATTTGATGGCATGGCGGTTGAATCCTCGATTCTAGCAAAGAAAGGATTTTCTCCTTCTGTGGTGTCGACTATGCTCAGTGCTCGTAAGCCTGTGTCTTCCAAGATCTATCATCGCATATGGTCAACTTTTGTGACATGGTGTTCTGATAAGAAGTTATCCCTTGAATTCCATCTTCCCACTGTCCTGGCCTTCTTGCAGGACTGTGTGGATAAGGGGCTCAGTCTGAGTTCCCTCAAAGTTCAGACTTCTGCCTTGTCTGTGTTTTTCCAGGAAAGGATTACTATCCTTCCTGATGTGAAAGTTTTCTTCCAAGGTGTGACTCATGTTCGACCTGCCTTCAAGAGTCCTGCTCCCCAGTGGGACCTCAATTTGGTGCTGGGAGTTCTCCAGCGGCCACCGTTTGAATCCTTGGCTTCCATTCCATTACGTCTCTTGACTTGGAAGATGGCCTTCCTTTTGGCTGTTGTTTCAGTGCGCCGGGTAGCAGAGTTACAGGCTTTGTCTTGTAAACCTCCTTACCTGGTGTTCCACAAGGATAAGGCTGTGCTTCGCACTACCAAGAAATTCTTACCCAAGGTTGTGTCCGAGTTTCACATCAATCAGGAGATTGTGGTTCCCTCTTTCTGCCCTAATCCTTCATCTGACAAGGAAAGAGATCTCCATCTGTTGGATGTGGTGCGTTGCCTCAAGTTTTATGTTCATCGCACCGAGTCTATCAGGAAGTCTGACGCTCTATTCGTCATTCCTGAGGGGCCTAGGGCAGGGAGACCGGCTTCCAAAGTTACCATTGCCTCTTGGATTAAGGCTACTATCCGTGAAGCCTATAAGTTGAGGAATAAGTTCCGGGTGACTGCCCATTCCACCAGATCTATTGGGGCCTCTTGGGCCTACAAGAATCAAGCTTCTGCTGATCAACTGTGCAGAGCGGCCACTTGGTCCTCTGTTTACACTTTTTCTAAGCACTATCGAGTTGATGTACTGGCTTCGGCTGATGCCAGTTTTGGAAGGAAGGTCCTGGAGGCAGTCTTGCCTGTGTAGGTCTTCCGCTCTGTGATCCTTAGTGCTTCCTTACTGTTGAGCCCTGTTGGCTCTGGTTTCCTGTGCTGTGTTAGTTCAGGGATTGTTCCCTTGGTTGGTGTCCGTTGACACTTACAGTTTGGGCTATGTGATTAACTGGGTCATAGCAGTTCCAGTGATTTGGGCCTTGCGCCTGGTCCTTGCCTTACTTCCCGCCTCTGGATCAGCTCAATGTTTGTACATCCCAGAGTACCAGTGACCTGTATTGGACGACAGTGAAAATAGGATTTTAGTCTTACCTGTTAAATCCTTTTCACTTAGTCCATACAGGTCACTGGTCTCCCACCCTGTCAAGGGACCAGTCTTGGCTCTCCTGTGGCATTCAGTGGGAGACCGTCAGGGCATGCTCACAGGAGTCTTTCTTTTTGCTTACCTGTGGTCAGTTTTTAGGGTCTCAAATCAATCTAAGTGGCTCTGGCCAGAAGGTGGCTTAAGTGAGAGGGGAGGCTCCGCCCCTTGCAAATCATTTGCATAGTTGTTCCTGCCTATTAAAGGGGACTTACGCCTCCCAGAGTACCAGTGACCTGTATGGACTAAGTGAAAAGGATTTAACAGGTAAGACTAAAATCCTATTTTTACATTGTTTAAGATTAGAATTTTAAAATGTTAATGTTTGTTTCCTTTGTACTCTTTCACATGGGCAACAGAAATGCTGCTCCTACTATACTTGTCACCCTTGTTCTTTAAATGGCCACCTTCCGTGTTCCACACTCTAGTCTTTCACAGTATGGCTAATGGCCAGCCGACATGAGGGTCAGCAAAGATAATGCTAGGTTACACCCTTGTGGATAAGCCATTCAGTGGAGCTCCACATTATGAGGGTGTTGCTGGTGTAGAAGGTGTTCCAGTGGTCCCACAGGGCTCTCTACGGATCTGGCCTTCTTCAACATTACTGGGTTCCTGAGTGAGCATAGTAAAGATGCAGATTACTTGACCTTGGGGCATTCCTATAGGTGATACCATAGTTGTCAGGATGATAAGCTGCTTTTCAGCATGGACACCATAACCAACTTACATTGCTGCATTTTTGTAACCTCCGTGAAAGGGGCTTTAAGCTTTTATTGTGGACAACTTGTGCTACTAGCTATTTAAACACTCCATCCCCACTGGTCCAAGTAAATTACATTTGAGAGTGTTCTGTTCCTTTTCTCCAACTCCTTCATGTGATAAACTAGATGTAGAACACTGGACTTACACCTCTTATCCATAACTAGCCAACAGCTGAAGGTCTAAAGGTTGGATTCACCTGGTCTAAAATTATGGTAGACTCTTGCAGTAAACCTAATGAGTCTTACATGCACTAGTAATCATTGAGTCTTACATGCACTAGAATCATTGAGTAATTTGAACAGGTAACCATAAAGGTTCAGGAAACATTTGAAGACGAGGCTTCATAGAAAAACAGTTGGGATTGGGCAGTTTCTCGCATTAGTGTGTCTTGAGAGGCACAGGTTGACAATCCCCGCAGTATGTAATGTATTTTACCCCACCTTTCAGTTTGTTCTCATTTATTCCCTGCCTTCACATAGTATTTCCATTTTGCTATATTAATGTGTCACCATTGTACTGACAGAATGGTGTTTTGAAGTTTTCCGGATACATAATTATAAAGATGGCGTCTTGGTATGGAAGCAGTTGACTAAGGCATAAAATGAAATGTTCTCCCGGCTCAATACATGATAAAGCAATCACATTGTACAGAAAACCTTTGACAAATTGGAATAATTGACAGTGTTTACAAAACTCTGCAGCACCCTTGTGTTGGTATGTGAATGAACTGTGTAGAATGTGGTGTTCACCAGACAAGGACTGAACAGACCGGTGCCCTGTTCTGATTCGCTGTGGGTGTTGGAATTTGGACAATATAGTGTGAAACTACCCAAAAAATGCAATATTTTAAGCCTTTGGTGCCTTATCAAAAGAAAGTGCTGTTAAACATTTCTTTTTGTTTATTTTATCATCAATGTTTTAATTAAAAAATAAATACATAAATTAAAAAAAATTCCTCACTGGGAGACATTTCATAGATTCTCTAAGTGGCTTCCCTTAAATACAGATCTTGCAGGAATCAAAACTAGCCCTCTGAAATTAAAGGGATAGTAATACTTAAAATGTAAAAAAAAATATGTTGTAGGGTTTATCCCCCTGAGTAAAACAAGAGTACTCCCTCCGCTGAAAGGTGTTTCATTCAAAAGTTATTAATTTTCAAAGTTTATTTTTTTAGGTGCAATATCACAGTGGCCTGAAATTGTACAGGTCTGTTGCTACACCATCCTATGGAGACTTATGGTCCCTGGACCAGAGCTGTCCATAGGATCGTGTAGCAACAGCACCACTGTACAATTTCAGGCCACTTTGATATTGCATCCAAAAAATTCAAATTTGAAAATTAATAACTTTTGAATGAAACACCTTACAGCACTGGGAGTACTCTTGTTTTACTCAGGGGGATAAATCCTACAACATATTTTTTTACTTTTTAAGTATTGCTATCCCTTTAAGATTCTGCATGAGAAGTGGGTGGAATTTGACATCACCATTACTCGTCATCATCTCTGTCCCCCTGCCTCCTTGTGGTGTAAAGCGAATCAAACAGAATAGATTTTGGGTGTGTGAGTAATATTAATATATTAATAATACAATATACTACAGGGCTCAAAATTTCCACTAGCCAATGGCGAGTGAAAATTTAGCCCTGGCGAGTAGAAATTCAGCCCTGGTGGGTATGTTATGGCTTGCAGTGGTGAGTAACTTTTCAGGTCTGGCTAGTAGCAAACTTTAAGCCCTATTATACATATACATTTTTTTATTTCATTTTTATCTTCTCTCCTTATGTTACGTCCCTTGTTTCAGTGGGTTACACACCCCCTCTGGCACTCAGTTACTAGAGGAATGTGCAGCACATTGCAAAGCAATGGATTTAACACCCATCTGGCAGTACTTGCTCAGTGTTTACAAGTTGTGGTTTCCAAGCCATTAAATATCTATGTAATCTATCTGGTGTTGTAGCCTGCCAGATTGTTAGCCACATTTTTCAGTTTGTCTAATGTTGAAGACTGTGGAGATGTCATCAATGTATTAATTTGTAATTTTTTTAATAATGTCATTATTTGACTGGTCTAGAATTCAAGTGGTTAAGAGCCATGTTTTCATAACTGTCAATCCTATGGTACAGTTGGTTTACTCCAGAATTGTTATGAACATAAGGTCCTTTAACCCCTTAACGACATGTGGCGTACTATGATCGTCATGGTCCTTGAAATACTCAAGGACCGATGACGGTCATAGTATGTCACGTACTTTTTACTTACAGCGCTCTACCGGGAGCACTATAAGTAAAAATAGGGCCTGAAATTGACCGCTCCAAGATCGGAGCAATCTCTGTCATGCCCCATAGTGATGCGCCGATACACACAACAGGTCACGTCTACCGGCACGTCCACGTGGTTCAATGCGGTCCTTATGGGACGGAAAAGTCCCAGGACCACCGGTCGTTAAGGGGTTAATGTGTGTAACAGATTTCCTAATTAGGATGACTTCATACAGCAATGTATATTTATGTAGCCCCTCCTTCATGCTCATGCTATGCAAAAAGAAACAGAAAAACAGATATACATGACTTGAGTATGAAGGACCATTTCTTACAGAAGTCTTTTTTTTAAATAATATTTTAAAAAGCCATTTTTTCCTATCAACATAATATCTGCATAATATACCTCTAATTCTCAGTATCGTAGCAAATTGAAATGTATCTTTGTAATATTGCGGGGTATAAGTGAAAAGGATGTTGGTTTCCAGAGAACTGGCCCACTTGATTGTTTTGTTCTTAGATGCCAAAGTTGATCCCTCTCGCCCCTTTTGTAGATCCTAAACCACCTCCCCTTAAATATGAAGTTCGGCCGCTTGACCAGACAGATCACAACTATTTTCCCTCAGTCATTATAAGGAAAAACCTGCCCCCCTAACAGAAGAGTGTCCCTCGTGATCCACTGTCGCATCTCAGACTGAAATTCTTAGGATTGGATAAAGGGGCATGAGGGGTCAACTTCAGCATATAATAACATTGTACCTAAACCATTTTGAAGAGTAAGAGCGCCCAGCTGTAATACTATTCATTATGTTGCACGATCTGAGCTGCGTTTAAAGGGTTAGTAATGTGTAGTTAAAATTATTTTGCTGAGTCTTCTGTATGTTAATAGTAACACATTGTGCTATATTTAAGTCCTTACTTTTGTGTAGTTTAAAAGTTATGTAGAGATGAAGATCCACCTCCCGCCCCTACTGTCAACATCACTCTGAAGATGCAGTCTGGTCGGGATGGCTGCAGTGAGGGACAGACTTCAGTAAGCAAAGGGAAATATTGCCCTCCTTCGTCAAGGGGGCAGGATTTCCCTTATATTTAGTGAAGTTTGTCCCTCGCTGCAGCCGTCGAGTCACACAACCCGATCTGAGAATCAGAGGGAGGTGGCCAGAAGGGGGCAGGCAGGGGAGCTTTATCTTTGCATAACTTTTGAACTACAATAAAGTAAGGACTTAAACATAGTGCAATATGTTGATATTAACCCCTTCGCGTCCTGTGACGTACCCGGACCGTCACGCTGGTCCGGCACTTAAGGACCAGTGACGGTCCTGGTACGTCACATACTTTTACTCACCGCGCTCCTGCAGGAGCGCGGTGAGTAATACTGTGGACTGAAGTTGATCGTTCCAAGACCGGAGCGATCTCTTCCAGTCCTCCTTTCGATGTGCCGCCCCATGTGATCAGTCACGTGGGACGGCACGTCGAACGCGTCTATCTGGTCCTTAAAGGACCAGACGCCGTGGGATCGTCGGACCCTAAGGGGTTAATATACAGAAGACTCTGAAAAATACTTTTATCTAGACATTACTATCATTTTAAAGGGATAGTAATGTCCCATAATTTTTTTTTTTTTTCTTTTTTGTGTTTTGTAGTGGTTAAAAAGTGGAATTGAATGCAAAAAATATCTCTCAAATCACTGTTTTGAGAGCTACATGCATTCAAAGTTTGTTTCCTGCTGTCAGCTGTAAAGCTGTCAGCAGGAGATCCGTGCTTTTTAAAGAATGCACTGCATTGTAATGGTCTACCAAGTGTGCTTGCAAATCAGGCTCACTTGGTAGACCATTCCAATGAAGTAATTCTTTAATAATAATTAAAAAAAAAAAAAAAAAAAAAAAAAAGTGATTTTGGCTGTGCTGCAGAGTCTCCGTTTGGTCGACACGGATTTCCTGCTGACAGCTTTACAGCTGACTGCAGGAAACCTCCAACTTTGAATGCATGTATCTCTCAAAACATAGCAGTTTAAGAGACTTTTTTTGCATTAAATTCCACTTTTAACTACTACAAAATGCCAAAAAAAATTTTTTTACGGACCATTACTATCCCTTTAAAATTAAATATTACTATCCCTTTAACATACTACATAGTATTATATAGAAACATATGAGAGATTATATTAGAAAATCATTGCATTCTGCTACATCTGTACCATCGCTCTTCTGTTCAGGATTTACTGGGAAAACTGGGGCAAAGAGTTTTAAAGTAGGTAATCTAGGATCTGGATTATCCCATTTGTGGATTATGGTTTATTTTCTCTGTTTTCATTGTATCCATTTCCTCTGAGAATATCTGGCCTGCTGCAGTGGAACTGTGCTCTAAATTTTGACACATTAAAGTGTTAGTAATGTCCAACAAAAAAGTTTTTTGCGTTTTAGAAGAGCTTAAAAAGCTGAGCTAAATGCAAAAAAAGTATCTCTGAAACCGCTATGGTTTGATAGATACAGGTGTTTAAAGTTCGCTGTCAGCAGGAGATCCGTGTTGGTCGACACAGAGGCTCAGCCTTTTAAGCTCTTCTAAATGCAAAAAACTTTTGTTGGACATTACGAACACTTTAACACCTTGCATTGAGTTGCACGTACTTCTGATCGTCTAGAGGTCAAGGGCTCTCACATGGGTGGCAACTATAGCAGGTGGTTGCTACAGTTCAGTCTTTTGTGTTGTATATCCTTTCTCCTGGTTTACATCCATGTAATCTCTGATCGGAAGGGGATAATATGGGTTGGCTCGTGTGCACCAGATTATTACTGGCTGGGACCTGAATAGGCCAAACATTCATTGGCGGTTACAAGGAGCATCACTGTCTCCATTACTGCTTGAGTGAAGGTCTGCAGGCAGCCCCATTGGCCTGTACAGACCTTCCTTGCTGTGTGTTTGCTTTGTTAGTACAGGAAAGATACACAGTAAAGATACAATGTGCTACTCTCTGGAGAATTCATGCAAAGCAGTAATTGTCCATAATCCAGCATTGCACCTTTCACATTGGGAGACTGTGTATGAAAGGGTTAAATGGGTGAGTGACATGTTTCATTCCCCACTGGGTTATTTATAGTAGCTGAAGGTGCTTAATTTTTTTTTTTAATTTATTTTATTTTTTCACATTTCAAAACTGCATTCAAAGCTGCCTGTCATGTTAACCAAAAGTCCAGCAGCTAGAAGTTTAATTTAAGAGTAGTAAGTATTCATACGTTTATTTCTGTGAAATGTGTAGGTTTCCTGGTGCAGGCATCATTAACATACAAAAGTCACCGGTACCACAAGCATGCAGTTCCAAGTATGAGTATCTTAACTGTACATTTGCTGCTGTTTTGTGACACACAGGCATTGTTCATGATGTTTTGCAGCACGCATACTTGAATGAAGTGACCGGTCCACTGTTTGGCCTACTCTTATTTTGCATTGCAGTAGTTTTGTATTCCATTGTGTTGTGATCTAGACAACAGCAGGTTGGTTTCCTAAAAAGATGCAGAGCTTTATCAAAATGCAAAAATGTGTGCATGCACAGCTGTCTCTGGATGATGGCAGTTAATACCCTTGTTCCACTCAAGGGTTAATCAATGCGATGCATAACCCTCTGGCACACAAAAGGTTAATTAGCTGGAGGCTGTCCGCTCCCTGAGCTAATCAATGGTATATTCCTCGGATGCCTGGAACAAGTCCTCCTTGCCTTTTCTCTGTGGCGGTCTGTTAGTATTACTGTTTTGCCATATTAAAGAGGAAATAGCACCTCCTATTAGCAACTCCAACATATTTTACTATGACGAGAATCTTAACCCCTTAACGACCGGCGCACACACGCGCAACCTGCATTTGAGGACCACGGGGCTTTTTTAATCCGATTCAGGGCTCCCCGAGCGGCGTGCCCTGAATTCAATGACGTGCCAGGACCGTCACTGCTCCTTAAGTGCTGGACATCTGTGATGGTGCTGGCATGACATTGGACGTTAAGGTGTTAATGAGCCTTTCTGAAAATGTGTTTTTTAAATGTTACTTCCCCTTTACGAATAAATAAATGGAGCTGGTGGGACAACGGCAAAGTTTCCTCTAAGGTGTGCTCAATTGAGCAGCTCGGCACTGAGAGGGTTAGAGCTCTGCTTGTTATAGGGCCGCAGGAGAATAACAGGTGCACTATACAGCCCTGCACACAATATTGATTGTTTTAACTCTTTATGTTGCTCACACCTGCTCACCTTGGAGGGATCACTGGATAACACAGTTGAAAGGTTCTTTACCCCTTTCAGCTCAGCACTAAATAATCCTGTAGGTTCCTGTCGTAAGACTAATGGCAGCAGACCAAGCACAGGACGTGTGCAAAACTGCTTAATGAGAAACAGAAGGATCTGATGGTCCGTTCCTAGTCACGAGTGACTGACGGCAGATCCTGGTTCCTCTACATAGTTCAGTCCTGATCTGTATGGTGTTTTCAGTACAAGCCTGACATATTCATCATCGGTATAACTGACACTGTATCACTGTATAGATTGCAGGTCCCTTGTGAGACTAATGAACCCTGGGGAAGGATGCAGACTCTAAATGTTCCATAGCTGCAAGGGGCAATGTGTGGCTCTCCAGCTTCTGTTTAACTATAGGTCCATTTGTGCTTGAGTAGCTGAGGATGACTTGAGTTGCAGCTTGACAGCTGGAGCATTGATAAACACCTGCTGTTTGGGGATGATGGGAGTTGTAGTCTCCAAAACCTGGAGCGCCAAAGGTTGCATATTGCTGAACTTGAATCATAGAATTCGCACCCTTGTTCTGTAGTGTCCATAACTGCTGGATTGGTGGCTTAGGACTTTGCAAGCAATTGCAGAATAAAATAAATATACAGTCTCATTCCTCACTAAAGCGGTAAAGGAATGTTTGGACTTAGACTTATGAGTCCACTGTATATCTAATACACGGGCAGTATGAGGAAAGCAGTAGTTAACACCTAAATGGAGGTGTATGATTAACCATCTTTGTTTATTTTTTTTGGATTAGTGTGGGTGCATGCCATTGATACTCAAAGCATAATAGGTAGGGCATAGTGAAAAATAAAGTAAGCGGAATACCTCTACCTTTGGAAAAGCCGCTAGATGATATGAAAAGTTGCTGCATAACCATCCTCCCTCCCCCAAGCTGCAGACTCCTGGGTTGCGTATGGAACACCCACCGAACCCCTTTGTGCGGCTGTCAAGCCTCATCCAGCAGGTCAATGGGAACTGTATTACACAGTACAGAAGGGGAGCATCAGGGGTCTCTGTGCAGTACTGTAGATGGGCACTATCCAAGTGATTGCCCTTTAAAATCCTCTAAGTCAATGTGAATCTTTGGTTTTTCCTGTATGTACAGTTTGCTGCAGAGTTGCTCCACTTTGTCTTCATAGATAGATAATGCCATGTATTTTATCTGAGATCTATGCAGAAGATAATACCCAAAACAGTAAAAAGCGATCGCTACAGCACTGTAATAGGCACTTCAAGAGTGGCTGATTGTACTCACCCTTTCACGAAGGGGTCGGTGGACCCGGCGCTACCCCCATCAATCGAAGCACCGATTTCCACAAACTTGAAGACCACTGTATGGGGGTGCTCACGGGACCACCTCAGCATAAACACTCCACCTCTTGTTCAATAAGTAAAACTTCAGTTTTATTATCAAAAATATTTAAAATCATCCAACATGTAAGACAAAAACCCCTCACGGGGACACAATACTAGAGGTATATACGCCTAACGCGTTTCGTGTATACAAAGACACTTAATCATAGGCTGTGCAGAAGAACTCATTAAAGCGGAACTACCATGCACAGTAATGTCACCCTGCAATAATTAGGCAGGTGGGGACTAGCTTCATAAGAGTTCTCTTGCCTCTCGCTGCGACAGGGTGCCAGAGAAATCCTTAATCTTGCGAGCACGGAAGCCAGGTAACCGTGCTGACATCTTGTCTGCTGGCCTGCGCTGTCAGTCCCTGTCTCCCTACAGATGCAATGCACTGGCATGAATGGCACCGGAACAGACCGACTGCGCAGGTTCACAGAATGCACTAACTTGCCTGTCAGTCTCGGAAGACTAAGGATTTCTCTGGCATCCTGTCGAGAGGTAAGACTCTTATGAAGCTAGTCTCCACCTGCCTAATTATTGCAGGGTGACTACTTCACATAATAGATCCGCTTTAAATTATAGACTGGACAGGGTGTTTCTATCTCTACCATAACTGTTTCAAGTGTTTTGAGGGGGTGTGTATTTTATTTTTGTATTCTTTGTAATCCATTGCAACAAAAGCCTTGTGCCTTGGTGACACTATTTTTACCTTTTGTAGTCTATAGCACATGGTTTCTACACAAGTAACAGATAATATTTCTGTGGATATTCATGTTGGTCACTTCTCTTGTGAATAAACCTTTAGAGAATATTGGCCCATATGTGTAAAAGTAATGTGTGTAAGTCTAGTGCAAATCTATTGCACCACTGTGCACATGAATACAATTCCAGATTCCCATTTATCTAACGGAGCTGCTTTTTTAATCCCTTGAATGCTGCCGAGGTTCCAGACCCTTTGCATTGCTTCAGACCTCTCCAGCATTCAAAGGATTAAAATAATCAGCGGGACAGGAAGACTCAATCTATGGTGCAGTTTGTTTGCCTTTATTTCTCCACATACTGGAGGGCTATTGGTCTTACGCATGAAGTGTCTGTAAAATTGTCTCACAGACAAAGATGTATAAACATTTAGACACATTTTTGCCAAGTACGAACTCCAGTCAGTGTTTTTTCTTTTTTCTAAAAGTTAAGTAGAAATGGTCTTGTCCAAGTAAGAATTTGTAACAACATATGTATAAGGAAATTCACTAATTGCGGCAAATATAATGGCAGCATTAGTGATTGACCCTTTGAGTGCCAGTGAGGTATCCAATGCATTGCATGTTTCTGGCACTCAAAGGGTTAAATCTTAATGTCAGGTATAACAAGTCCTTAAAGGGTTAGTAATTCCCCCCCCCCCAAAAAAAAAAAAAAAAGTTTATTCTATGTGGTAGATTTTACAAAAATAAAGTATTTTGAGAAAGTCCTATTTCTCAAACCTTTATGGTTCGAGAGATATCCACTGCTAAAGTTCCCCATATCCTGATGTCAGCTGTAGAGCTGACAGAAGGAGATCCGTGTAGGCCGACAGGAGGAGGCTCTTCAGCAGAGCTGCAATAGCGGTTATTGGAAAATAACTATTTCATTGGAACGGTCTGCAAACCAGGCACACTTTGTAGACCTTTGCAATGAAGTAATTATTTTCCAATATCTCTATTGCGGCTCTGCTGCAGAGCTGCCAGCTGGTCCCAGGACCGGGATCTCTTGCTGTCAGTAGAGCGCTGACGTCAGGAGAAGGGGAGGGAGGTGGGAACTTTAACGGAGTATATCTTTCAAACTGTAAAGGTTTGAGAGAGGGGGCTTTCTCCAAATTCTTTTATTTTTGTAAAATCTATTGCATAGAATAAACTTTTTTTTTCGGGCATTACAAACCCTTTAATGGAAGGTGATGGTGACAGCAATGTATGCCATGGACAGATTTGCTGCTTATTTTCTCAGAATTGTGTGTGTGAGAGTGTGTGTGTGTGTGTGTGTGATCTGAGTGGCAATTTCTAAACCTTACAGTCTGAAAAACGTGCATGGATTTGTCGGCAAGCAAAGGTCTGTGATGTCATTGAAATGGTAAAGTGTCTGAAATGGCCTCAGAGCATAAAGAATTGATGGTAGATCGGCCAAAGGAATTTTGGAATGGATTCCACTTAATGCGGAGCTCCCAAGATATGATGGGTAGATGAAACTGTCAAGTGTCTCTACACAGTGGCAACAAAAGGCACAGGACCAAAGTTGTTGAAGGCTTGCTGAGGAGGCCTTCATCCTGCAGTGCATTGACATGGCTGAAGGTGTTGCTGTAAATCTGGACAAAGCGACTTTGCCATAGGAGACAAACATTCTAATTCATTTGTATAGAACCATTAAATGCTAGAGAGGTCTCCAATCCATTATGAAACAGCTTTGGAGACCTTTAGCATTCATGGGGTAAAAAACAAAGAAAAAAAACCCCTATTTAAATGGGTATATGGGGAATTTTTGTTTTAGACCTGTTGCTACAGTTGGTTTACCTCATGATTTCACAACTGGGGGGGGGAGAGAAAAATCCTATATTCTAATTCGCTAAGGATGTTTGTCAGAAGCCATCATACGCAGTAGAGACTGCTGCGTGCGCTGCAGTCATGCGTGGAGAGAACTGCGGTCTGAATTCGGAGCACCCCACTCTGTATCGGCCGCGGCACGGGCAGTCTGTACTGCGCATGACTGCAGCGCTGCCAATGTATACTAGTGTAACTAAAATCTGTCAAAGTCAACCCCTCTATAGGAAGCAAATTATTGTCGAGAAGCAAAACTGAAAAATAAGTAATTTCGTAATATCTTGGTGTATCTTAGAAATGCAGCTGCTAAGCAGCATTGACACTAGCTGGTTGGTGTCACTTGACCAAAGCTGCTGATACAGTAAACACGTGTATATAAGCACTTAATCACCGCACTTATTGTAAAAATATACAACCAACTGACATAGGGAGCAAAACAAAAAACACCTAATTGATGTAAGTGGGCTGTCTAACACCTTGAATGCAAGAGATCCCAAATGCATAGCGCTGCAATGTGCTTTTGACCTCTCCAGCATTCAAATGATTAAAAACCCCATTTATATATTCTTTTGCCCCTATGCTGTGGTTGGTTTGCTCCACTGCAGCTTTACATTATATCTGACACGTGAGCACAGACTTCTGTTTCACTTTGCAGAGTTAAGAACGCCAGCGAAATGATTCATATATCTGACTCAAGTTAATGAACAACTTATTTGTGTTCATGCACATTGTCCAAACTCTCAATTAGCTCTTGCTTATAAATAAAATATGAATATAATGCTGTCGTTTTTTCCTTGTCTAAACCTTATAAATCATCAGGCCTCACCCAGTCCTGGAGATGGTGTACATGGTAGGGAGAGGCACGCTATGGTAATTCAGCTACAGAATTGTTGATTGAAGAAGCAGGCATCGTATGAAGTCAGGATGCTGGAGGCCTCCACTACTCAGCTACTCTGTTTGCATTATGTACCAAGAAACTGGGGCAAAGCGATTGCACTGTATGGAACAAAGATTTCATTTGATTTAACCCTTTGCATTCAAGAGATGTCTCTCATCGCATTGTAGAGCAAAAAAGGTTTTCCAAAGTGTTACAAAGCATCAATATACATCGGTCAACGGTCCATTTAAATAAATGGAAATGTTTTTGTTACCTGTGGTGCACTTAGTGTGCTCCAAAGGTTCTTGGATCTGCAAAAAAAATAAGAAGTGGAGCAATGCTTGTATAAACACATTGTGTATTATAGGGACAGATACATGTGTGTTTGGTTCTTTGTCTACCAATGGAACAAGACTGAACTTTCAGAGTAAAGTGTGTAGCTTTGTGGCTACCAGTGGAACAAGGCTGGGAGGGTCAGACAGTATATATGGGGCATCTATGGCTATCAGTGGAACAAGGCTGGGGGAGTCTGACAGTATATATGGGGCATCTATGGCTACCAGTGGAACAAGGCTGGGGGGGGTCAGACAGTGTATATGGGGCATCTATGGATAGCAGTGGAACAAGGCTGGGGGGTCAGACAGTATATATGGGGCATCTATGGCTACCAGTGGAACAAGGCTGGGGTGGTCAGACTGTGTATATTGGGCATCTCTGGCTACCAGATGCAGTGTATGGGGGCTTTTTACCCTGCATTTTTCTGGCCGCCAGGTCTCTATTTCTAGTAGCCATGGCAACCCTGGAATTTGTCAAACCCTGGTCTTATAGCATTGTTTTGCAATTCTTTTGAGGCTACTCTGGCATTCAAGGGGTTAAAAATTATCCACATTTCCTTTGATTTGAGGCTGGGTGAGAGGATAATGGAAATGTTAGCTCAACAGAATTGGGATAGCGACCATTAGCCTGTTCTGCTTTTGAAAGCATAGTTATCAAATAGTTTGAGCTAATTGTGGCCCATACATTTTATTGTCAAACTGAAAACTACATGGTATATTTAAAAAAAACTAAAGATGAGCCATTTTGGGGCTTACCAACTTCACCATAGGGGCAAATAAAATGTACTGAAATTCCTACTGATTTGAAAAAGGTCTTTACACCTTCAATTCTAGTGAGGTCTTTTATCTGTGTTCTTCTTGTCTCGCACGCCGCATCTTTTTTTGGTATAGAATTCCACGCTTGGGATTCATTCATTCTTTTTGGGCAAATAGGGATGCAGTGTTTCTTGTCACTATGGTAATTGTACAGTAGTCCCCTTCTGCGTGCATATGCAGTGAAGTGACGCAATTACATCACGTATGATGGGATACCTGGGATTTTTAGCTATGTGTGAGATGAAAATGTAGATGGCACATTGAAATGACACAGTATCAGCAATAATGTTTGGTTTGGTAAAAGACCTGAGTGCTTGCTTCCTCTACTTTTGCATTTTATTTATATATCATTGCATATATGTATTTAGTCCAATTAAAATACTGGTGATAAAGTCCCTGGTTGACATGACAGAAAAGTGTGTGGTGGTACCTTTAAACCTCCATTCTTTTTAGAGAGGTAAGGGAGGGGAGGGCGCTAGAGGGATTAACAGGCATAAGCTCTTGCCAATGTGGAATTACAATCGCATCTCCCCCAATTATGGCAATGTGCACTGCCAGGAAGTTTTACTGTGTAAACATCAGTGTTAATAGAAGGAATTTATGTCTGTTACAGGCCCTGTAAACCTGTAGTGATTACTCTGCATGCCAATATAATCCTACAGAGCCTTGTGGTTTTCTTAATAGTCTGTTTTTAAGTACATGGAAGATAGACACCTTAACCCTTTAATGCAGAACTTTCACATGTTAATAAGTCGCCATTTAATCATTAAGCATATGGCGACTAGGTTGAAAATACATGTCTTGCCTATCACAAGTGGCATATTCTAAAGAAATCTTTACCATTTGGAGACTGAAGACCAGGTTAGTGCTGTCTTGTGTGCCAGAGCTGTCCGTCCCTTCCGGTTACCATGTAGCACGCTGCAATGCTTTACAGGAGACCGGGACTGACGGTGCAGGCACGCAGACAAGATGTCTGCTCAGTTACCCGTCTTCCCGTCTCCAAACGGTAAAGATTTCTTTACAATCTGCCACTTTTTATAGGAAGACTCATATTTTCAAGCTAGTCTCCATATGCTTTTAATGATTGAATGGCGACTTAACATGTGAAAGTTCTGCTTTAAGTATTAGAGACCAGCTGATGGGAAACTGCAGTAAGGTATATTTAACCTTTTAGCTGTGGGGAGGGTGGATTGCACTTCCTTTTGGTCCCTAAAGGGTTAAGCTTGTTAAAAAAAAATTAGGAAGCTATTCCTACTGAGTGTAACAAAGGCATTTCCACTGCTGCAGGATTCTTGCACTCTAGTAGAGAGTGAGTCCTGTCTGTGGCCCTCCAAAGTAATTAGTAGGACTAGTATCAACTGGTAACTACAATATAACACTGAAGTTTAACCCTTTGAGTGCCTGAGGGGTACACAACGCATTCCAAAGCAAGAGGGTGCGCAACACACTGAAAAGCAATTTATTGCACACTAGTTGAAGAGCCTGTGTACACTGGCAGCAGTGCCGGTCGGTCTCGGTGCACATAACATATCGTCTCCCCCCCCCCCCAACCCATCTTTTTATAATCCTAAAAGTATGCAGTGGTGTCTGCACTAATGTGTTGATGTATTAATGGGTGAGATTAGTTATAATGTACTGGATAATAAGGAGTTGGATGCAAATACCCAAGTTTATACTTCCAGTTCATTTCTCGCTCCAATAACAATGATCCTGGGGGTTATTTTTGTACAGCTTCCATTTCATGCCAGAGTTGACTATTGTAATTCTGGTTATTTAACCCTTTGAGTGCCCGAGGGGTATGTTGTGCACCCATCTGGCATTCAAAGGGTTAACTCGAAACTAGAGGTGATTTTGAGTACTAGAGGGTTGTGCAGTGCATACCCCTACAGAATTCAAGGGGTTAACATGTCTGCTGTGTTCCCTTTTTAGTGCTCCCTCTATTATTACTTGGAGGTTTAGTCTGTTATTGGTTAACTTGCACACATTGGGAGGTAGTTGGATTACAACTCTCAAAATCCTCAATCAAAGGTTGTCCAACCCTGACCTGTACTGTGTCTGTGTGAGCAATATAGGATTAGCATCATTGCCTTTCCTGCTTTACTGATCGTTACAATGCACTGACAAGGGGAACCTTGTCTTGGTAATTTCTAAACAGAGTGCAGTGTGAAATACTAGTTGAACAGCCCGTTACACGGGCCACAGTGCCACTGCCACCCGGTCGCGGGGCAGTCATGCGCAGTAGAGACTGCCCGCGCCGCGGCTGATACAGAGCTGGACGCTCCTTCTAAGCACCCAGCTCAGTATCAGCCCTGGCGCGGGCAGTCTCTACTGCGCATGACTGCAGCACGCTCAGCAGTGTCTACTACGCATGTCGCGGCGTTGCACACGATTTAGTGAATTATTATATAGGATATATAATATATGTGTTATGTTATAATATATATGTTATGTTATATGTTATAATATAATATGTATGTTATAATATATATGTTATGTTATATGTTATAATATAATATGTATGTTATAATATATAAATATGTGTGTGTATTAAACTAGCATGTCAAGTAACGTTTTGGTCCGCTCTCTGGGAGCTTTGTCATGTCAAATGCGCTTTAGAAATCCTGAGAGTGTGTATTATTTACATTTTGTTGTTTATCTTCTATAATGCACCCAGGTAGAATTACAACCTTT